>CM034234.1:67343606-68652876 GCA_019916065.1 Vitellaria paradoxa | reverse complement strand
AAATCTATTTACATTTTTTGTTTAAAAAAAATAAAAACATAAACAAAAAAAAAATATTTTTACTTTATTTTTTTTTGTTATAAATATTTTATCAATTCTAATACTTTATCCATTTTTGTTACATCATATTAAAATAAATTTTTTTATTCAAATAATTTATTAAATTAAAATTATTTTGAATAAATAATATAATTAAATTAAATTAAATTAATATGTAAGATCTATTATTAATTTATTTCTAATAAATAATTAAATTAAATTAGTTAATTTAATTAATAAGAAATATATATTATTAAATTATTTTTAATAAGTAATAAAATATAATATATTAATTTAATAAATAATTTATTTAATAAAAATATATTTTATTAAATTATTTTAAATAAATATAATAATTAAATTATTTTAAAATATATTTTATTCAATTATTTTTAGTAAATAATATAATTATATTATAATTAATATATTTTATATTTACTAAATTAAACGATGTAATATTTATATTTTATTCAATTATTTTTAATAAGTACTATAATTAAATTAAACTAATATAAAATATATTTATTAAATTCAATTAAATTTTAAAAAATAATAAAATTAAATATTTTATAAAAATAAAAAATCAATAATTACAAATAAAATTGTATTTCTAAATGTAATTTTTATTTTCATTTCAGAAAACGAAAATGATAATAGAAAAAAAGATAAAAAATATAAATATATAAATATAAACAAAAAAACAATAGTATTACCAAATGATTCTAAAAAATTACCACGCTACAATTACAAAATTTAAAAATTTTTTTCCAACTTAGTGAAAATCTATAAACACGAAAAAAAAAATAAATAAAAAGTTACAATATGAGAGCGTTGGGAAGTACAATTTTTACAATTTTTAACAGAAACTTATCAACTTCTGATTCTCAAGTAACCATCAGTTTTTACCACTTTTCTGCTTAGCTACAATAATTTTTCAACCGAAAGTTATAAAAAATTACTACAAATTATCAAAAATCACCGAAAATTTTACAAACACCCAAAAATTACAAAAAGTAACAACATTTGCTACTTGCTTCACTAAATGCGTCAAAAATTAAAACTAAAAATTTTTGACAAAATGTCAAAAGTTACTAAAAATTGTGCTTCTAAATGCCCCCTATGTGACTTCTAGCAATTTTTTTACCAAATATTACTCATTGAAATGTTAGCACTACACAACACTAGCAATTTCAGCAGCAGATAACTTACCAAAAAAAAAAAAAATTTCAGCAGCAGATAAAACTAACATCTGAGACTAAAAGATAAAAGTGATTAGAACTCATCCAATCACAGGATTGGCTGTGAGTTCGGGTCTCATGGGGTGGAGCAGTGTTTTGGGTCAGAAATTTGTAATTTAAGGTTGAATGTTCTCTTAAAAAAAAAAGGGGTATTTTGGGTCATAAAATCGTAATATAAGGTTGAGCGTTCTGGACTACAAAAAAAAAAAAAAACACTCCAACATCTTTACAACATAATTATGGACTAAAAAAAAAAATGAATGAAAGAAAGAATGGAAGAGAGAGTGAGAGAGAGAGAGAGAGAGAGAGAGAGTCTGGACAACCAGAGCAGTTGTTAATCCAAGAACCACATCAAACTTACTTTGTATATAATAATGTCATTTTTTAAAATAAGAACTATTTTAAAACCATACGAAGAAACTAAACTGTGATTGTTGACTGGAAAAGAAGCAACGTATGGGCATCAATATTCCTCTCCATTCAATCAGACCTTTGAAAACAAGAACCCAACATCTAAGATGACAGACATGCCTGTAAAATTACAATGTCCCTAGGACGTATCCGTGTTCAAGTATAAAAATGTAATTTAATAAGTCAAATCAACAAACATGATTAATCCACTTTGCGAATCAGTGATCATCAACCACAGGCACATTGTATTAAAAGCCTTTTTATGGATATTTTACCTAATCAAACAATGTCGTCATTCATATTTAAGAGGTCCCTCTGCAAATAAGAAATGCATAGCACATATAGCACATAAAAGACAGAAATAGTCAGTAGCATCAAATACTAATGCCCTCTGAAGCCAAAATAAAATTCTGATTTTCACGAAAATATCCAGGGTATGAAACAGAATGCACCTAAAATACTCCATAGAAACTGAGTCTTACTCATCATAGAACAGAACAGTGAAATACAAAGCCCACAACCATTACCAAGGACTCTCCCCCCTAAGCAACAAGTGTGCTGGCAGTGGTAGACTCGCTGCAAACAAAGAACATTAAATAAGTACTAGTGACAAAATCCAGAACATCATTTTCAAATTTAAGAAAAAAAAGAAAAAAAAAACAAGAAAAAAGAAAAAAGAAATGCAAAAATGATACGTATATATAGTCTTGCCAACCAGGGCCCCAAGGACATTGGTTAAAGATTCAAGAGGGAAGGATGTGCCCGAAACACTCACCCATAAAAAACCAAACCAAACAAAACCAATCCTTTTCCTACTAGGTGGGATCGGCTATATGAATTTGTCAACGTCAATTAGATTTGTTTAAGGCCCTGTCCTTCGATAGATCTAGGTAGGTCAGGTCATGTTTAATAGTTTCTTTCCAACTTCACTTGAGTCTTCCTCTACCTCTCCTACTCCTGACAATTTCCATACTTTCACACCTTCTAACAGGTGCCTCCGCTAGACGCCTTTTAACATGGCCAAACCATTTTAATCAGTTTTCTCTCATTTTATCTTCAATCGGTGCTATTCCTACTTTGCCCCTAATCTCCTCATTCCTAATCTTATATTTCCTTGTAATCCTACACATCCCCCTAAGCATCCTCATCTCCGCAACTGCCATCTTCTGACCATGATTATACTTTACTGTCCAACACTCTGATCCATATAGCAGCGCTGATCTAACTGCCACCTTATAATACTTTCCTTTCACCTTAAGAGGGACACCTTTTGTTGCTTATGAAGTGCCCTGAGGGCACTCTTTAGCATTTGCCATACATATATAACAAAAAAATATATCTTTTTTCAGTTGCCAACAATAAGAGGAGCTTTGAAATTAATAAACCAAGGCAACTGGTGAAGTGATGCAACAAACTAACCAGGAACATACTAACCATATTAACCTTCGTTCCTAAAATATGTTTCAACAAAACAAGCATCACTTCAGGCAACAAACAGAATATAAATGCAATGAACAAAAAATAATCAACTTTTCAGTCGAGCAGCAAATTAATTAAGGATGGTTACTATGTATGGTCAACTGTCGTCAAAATCATTAAATTAACAAAGGTAAATTTTCCATACATAAAACATGAAAGCTGCTGAAGACCGTTTCTCGCAAATTACAAGAGCTTACCTGCTATCCTAACCTAAATACTGCAAGTGTAAGACATATTCAATCATTTGGTGCTTGCAAGTTGCAGAAGCAAAGAGGGGAATGCGTTGGGAACACGTTCAATTATATGAACTCCCTTCAGACTGATATATATTATATCTCAGCAAATGTGTTATTCTACGAGTCCCACTTTATAATGGACGCATAATATTAAGTGGCTGAGTGATGCAAAGATTGCAGACGAGACGCAATGGTGCACTAAGGTTGACGAGATACATATAAACTTCAACCAGGATCCTATAAATCTAAAGTCAGATAGATATGAGTAAAACTTACTACTTCCAGACAGGTGGAAGCTTTTTTGTCTTCTTGTAGTAGCGAGCAAGTCTGTGGATCCTGCTCTCAACCAAGATCAACCTAAACTTGGAATCCTTATCCTTCCTGTTCCTCTCCAAATGCTTCCGAATTGCAACAGCTTTCTTAATGAGGTGGTACAGGTCCTCAGGAATTTCAGGAGCAAGTCCTGTCCAATTAAAACCATGGAACCAATTCCACATATAAGGTCAAGTCAGAATAGAAAATTCAACCACTAACATTGTGATTAATAAGATGTACCATGGGCCTTGAGAATACGCAATATCTTGCTGCCTGTGACACTCTTCACCTGGGCAATCCCATGAGAATCGCGAAGAATAACACCAATTTGAGAAGGGGTCATACCCTTCTTAGCAAACTTGCAGATGTTCTCCTCAACCTGAAAAATAAAAGGAAAAATAGATAAGTCAAAAGTCAAAAACAACAAACTCACTCAAGGTTCAAAAAGATAAAATATGAAAATCATCAACCACAATCAAACTAACTAAACACATTTAGGACATCATTTAATGAACAGAAGAGGAACAAAAGGTAAAATGAAGATGTAATAAATAGACCTAGCCCTAAGGGTTAATTCTCTGGGAATAAGTTAAATGATACTCATATGAACACAACATAAGGATATCACCGATATTGAACAAAAGATTAACTAAACTCATGGTTTCATTTCCTGAAGGACAGGAACAAAAGGTAAAATGAAGATGTAAAAAATAGACCTAGCCCTAGGGGTTATTTCTTTGGTAATAAGTTAAATGATACTCATATGAACACAACATAAGGATATCACCAATATTGAACTTTTATCCTACTTTCCTTCATTAATATACATATATTATATTTACAAATTCCCAGGTGAGTGATGCCTAATGTTTAGGAAGTTCTATTAAAGGAAAGAAAGGGAAAAGAATAGGCAAAATAATACAGAAGAAAAGAATGGGGGGATACAGAAACCTTTCCTAGTCCCTATTTGGATGATGTTCAGAATTCTCTTTTTCCCTGTGTCTCAGTCTTTCTCCATTTGTTTGTCATGTGTTATGTTTTCTGAAAGGTTATGTATAATTAGGTCTTTCCTTACCCTTTCAATCCATATAATCTTAAATCTACCTTCTGTTCTCTTTACATCTTCTACTTAAATTGATTCACTCTTCCATACTCGTGCCTCCTAGGTCCACACTGGACCATGACCAAACCATTTTAAACAGTGTTCTCTTCTTTTTGTGCCACTTAACTTTTTTTTGAATATATTCTATTTTTCTTGTATTACACAAATCCATCTTAGCATCCTAATTTCTGCTATAGTCATCTAGTAAGAATATTATCTTATGGCCCAACACTCTAATCCATAAATATAGTAATCTTATAACCGTCCTATAAAATTTTCTTTCAAACTTGATAGGTATTCTCCGGTTAAATAAGGCACTTGAGGCACTTCTCCAATTTAACCACCCAGCTCAAATCTTGTAAATGACATTCTTCACAATGCCTCCATTTGCATAAATAATTTATCCAAGATATCAAAAATGATCATTCTTGGCACTTCTTGATCCTCAATTTTTACTATGTCCTCATTCGTAGTATTAGTTTTACTGAGTTTACAATGCATATTCACTATTTTAGTCCTTACTTTAAAAGCCTCTTGATCCTAGAATGTCTCAAAAGTTCTAACTCGAGATTAACCCTAGACCTAATTTCATCTATCAATACAATATCATTTTGGAATAAGAATCACCAATTTATCCAACAGGGAATAAGAATCATCCTTCACCGTCTCATTTCATCACTGCTCAAAGCTCTCCAAGCACACAATCGTTATAGTATATTAATGACTGAAAACAATTTAAAGCATTCAAGTCAATGGACTTATAGTTAGACTTCAATTAATGATGGCAATAGTTGAACAAAACACAGTAGAATCTTTTTGTTATGGACAAGAGGGATGTGGATAGCCACAGCAAACTTCTCAGAATATACAGAACACTGATACAGATTATAAGCACATCATCTACAATTGTATTGTATTTAGTAAGTATAAATCAGCTTTATTTACAATGAATTTAAAAAATGAACATGAAAAATAAAGGAAAAGGGAAGAGAAAAGGAAATAGACTACAGAATGTAGAATGCCTCGGCCTGTTCATAGACAGGGATATGGATATAATGCACTTGCCAATATATGGTAATGATAAAACTGCTAAAATCTAACCACATAAAAAGGACTGAGACATGGATGCCGTGTATGTTGCTAAAGGTATATAACAACGGCCCCACATATCATCTAATCAAAAACTGTTAAAGCTTGATTCCTGGGACATGAGAATAAAATTTCTACACAGAACTAAGCACATAGACTAGGGATCTATTCTAGTAAAAAATTCATTAGGTTACTATTTAATGTCCAAAAAAAAAAAAAAAAAAACTAAGTGAAGCAGAATAAAATATATAAATGCAACCATTTGTGCAGTTCAGTTGGAAAGTTTAAATAACATATTTATATGTATACATCAACTCAGCCATAAAACTGTACATCACAAATGATGTAACAGAGGATAAACCTATACTGCATGTGAAGTATAATATCATTATCCAAAAAAGTGGTAATGTACATTCGGAGACATTCAGGAAATACCACTGATTTTAACCATCAGCTATTTGACACTGGTCATTTTCAATAAAGAACCAACTAATAACATGAATTTTACACATGGGACTATGAAAAAAATGCATATAATTAATCCCAAACATTATGGACCTCCAAACAAAACAAATGCAACACTATAACTTTCTTCTGCTCAGGTTTCAAACCAGAAAAGACTATGATTTAAGTCAAAACTAAATCAATATCTTAGAGCTCCGTAATTAAATGGACTTGGGTAATCATCCATAGACAAATAACGAGCGATAATAAGAGGATTTGAGGTTACGTACATCCTGAGAAGAGATCTTCAGCCAGCTTGGTGGGGTTCTCTTGTATGGCAGAGCTGAAGCTGATATACCCTTACTGTTAACAGATTGAGAAAACATTAAAAAAAAAAATCAAAATCACACAGATTGGACGCATTTAACGAACGACGCATGTACATAAATTTTTTTACATATATGTACATGTATATGTATAGAGGAATGCAGTGTGAAGGACAGAGATAAGTGTTAGTTTATCAGTGAAAATGGCATAGAGAACTCACCCTCGACTGTGCATGCGACCCATTCTGACGGTGAGTTGGAGACTGTCGCTGCCGCTCTGATTCGCCGAACACACAAACCCTAGAACCAATTTCAGGACGGAGGCTAGGGTTTTATATGGAATATGCTTAGATTGCGTCCGGGTACTCGGGCGTCGGGTCGGGTTGGAATTGTTTTCCGTTTCGACCCTTTCAGTTCAGACGGGGTCAATTGCAGCCACATCTGTAGCTTGACACCCAGTAATTAAAAGTTTAATATTTAACTATTAATTTTTTTTTAAATAATTAAGATTATCTTTTATATTTAGATTTCTTTTAAATTAAGAAAGACAAAAATGTTTAATGAATAAAAAATTAAAATATTAGTATTGAAAAAAAATTAATTTTTTTTCCAAACACAAAAGAAAATTAATGTTTTGCTTCCCAAATTAAGGCTTAATTTCGTGGGCTTTGCAGATTTAATTTTTCTTTTTTTGTCTCTATAATTCAAACACAGTATAGTCCAATAATACATATCTATCTCTATTTTTTTTTTTTTTGGAGAACCATTGCATAAATTCTCTAAATTAAATATTGCATGGAAATTCTAAAAGAATTGTCCATGGGTTGGAAAATTTCAACCAAATTTATATGGTATCAGATTTTCTTTCGGTTCCAATAACGGATTAGACAGTCATTCATCTAAATTTACAACGATTTCAGCACGAAACACATCACCCAACCTACCATTCCTCTTTAAGGGCGGTCGTCTTTTTATTTTAGGACTGTCTAATAGTCTTTTCGGCTGAGTCGGTCAGCGAGAACTTGCGTAGGTTAGTTTACTCTTTGTGGTTCTTGGCCAGTTAGGACACAGAACGAATTTCACCCAGTGCTCACTCCTAAGATAGAGGCTGCGAACTTTCTCATACCAGAAGAATCAAACTTAAAAGAGTAGCAAACTAAGTTTTGGCCACCCAATATTTGCCGCACAAGAAAAAGCTTAAATACCAAAATGTCTAGTCTTATATATCTCATAGGAGTGTCTGGAACTTCTATTTTATAGTACCTAGTTTCCTCAATATAGAGTGTGAGGTTGGGAACATTTTGGCAAAATTGTTAACAATATTTCGAAAATGATGTAAGATTTTTTTGTCAAGTCTTGCTGGGTAACTAAACTAATTTAATTGGTAAATGGATGTACTCTTAGACAAGTAATAAATGAAAACAGATAACATAAAAAGTAATGACAAAATTGTAAATAATAGAAAATTAACATTTCAAGAAATTTAAAAAAAAATCATGAAATAAGAATTCCAATTTTCTCAAATGATAAATATAAAAATCAATATACATCAAGAATAGAGAGAAAGAGAGAGAGATGGTAGAGAGATTTTTAAGAATTGAACATTCTAAAACAAACATAAAAAAGTATAACAAATCACCGAAAAAAGATAGCACTTTCTTTACTTGATTCAAAGCACATAATATAAAGAACAAAAACCCATTTTTGAAAAAAAAAAGAAAAAAAAATTAGAATAGAGTAGAACGTATATTAAATTATATAAAGTAAAACAGAAGCAATCCTTTTTCTTTAAGAATCTAAAAAAATAAATAGAAACTCAGAAAGCTATTTCTAATTACACAAACATACATAAATATGTATACATGGAGAGAGATGTATAAATATATACATCATCAGAGGAAGAGAAGAAGTTTACTTGAACATATCGAAAGAAAGGATTGATGGGAGCATTTATCCCTACAGAAGCAAATGGAGAACAACCAGGGGCATATATCCTTCTTACTTTTCACAAATCCTTGATTGGCTCAAAATCTATAATTTTTCTCTTTAAATTTTGAATTATTTATAGATGTTCATGTGAAAATATAAATTTCAGAAAAAAAATCTATTTATTATAAATTCTCCTCCTTAAATCTATAATAACATTCATTATCCAATAAAATATAATTATTAAAATAAATGATCCAAATTATTGTAATAACTCATATTTTTATTATATAATATAATATATTATATATATAAAGTAGAGTTTGGCAACGCTGCTGCGTCACGTAAAATCTAACTTGTAATATAATTATAATTGTGACACGTGCCACTTAATTATAATTATCTTGGGGTTTTAGGGGGTTGCAGTTGGAAAATCTACTGCAGGAGTTGCAGTGAGTCAATTAACGATCAGAATGTGATTGCATCAAATCTAATGGTCTTAATTTAATTTAATAAAATTAAATTCAAAATAAAATAAAAATTAAACAAAATTTGATTAGAACACAATTAATGAAGAATATATGAAAAGACACATCATATTAAAATGTAATTCTATCATGACCGCTGATTGACCCACTGTACCCCTGCAGTGGATTTTTTTATTGTAGTCCCCTAAATCCATTATCTTACGTGCACGTATGGCCTAACTTGCACTACAATTGTGACAAATATATCGTTCTGACATGTAATATATAATCATAATTATCTTATAAAGAAATTAATATTTTATATAATTATTATTTTTTTACAGTTTTTAATTTTATTCAAACTAGAATGTTCAGAGATATCACTTCATATTTTTATTTAATCTATATTTTTATTTATCATATAACTTCTTATTTTTTATTTTATTTTTACTTAAAACATATTCTTATTTTTTAGATATTTTAACAAAATATTATTTAAAAAATAACAAATATTTTATTGTTATTAAAAAAAAAATAGTGCAAAAAAATATAACCCTTAAATAAAGGTTTTTATTAAACAAAATAATGTAAAAAAAAAAAATAGCTTGTATATATATATTTTTAAGCTCAGCTAGATGAAAAGCTTATATATTTAAACCTTTAATTTTAATTTTAATTTAACAATTGAGATTGGAGTGTGCCCGGTCCACAACTCTTTCGCATTCGGAATTGCAACAATGGTTCGTAAATAAGCCTAGCACCGTTCGATGTATTAACTGCCACGTGTACACAGATGCTTCACTAAAAAGCAACACGCGCACATGTACAGTATCACCGCCGTCATCATCGACTCCATTGCAGGAGGAGCTTCAAAACTACCGATAGCTCGATGTGGGCTTCAGTAACCATCGGAGGCACACGATTTCTACGCTACTGCCGCGTTTCTCTCCCACCTGTCCCCATTGTCGCTCCTTCTTCTTCATCTTCTGCTCTGGCCATTAGCTTTGGTGCCCTAGCTATAATGGACAACATCTCGAACAGCAAGAGCTCTTCGTTTTCTGCTTTCGCCCATTCCGGTAGAAGGTACTCTCTTTTCCGTTTGGCTTCCGAGAAAACAAAAGAAAGTGATAACAAAATCGAAATCCCAAATTTGAACATATTGCTGTTGTGGTTTTTTGGGATAAAAACGATCATATAATTTTGGGCGTTGTGTTTGTATACATGGCAGCGGAGGTCGAGGAAGGGGCTCGGAGATGAAAGAGAATCGCGAGAGATCAAGAGGCCGTGGCGGTGGCGGCGGTTCAGGCAAGGACAAAATTGATGCTCTGGGAAGGCTTTTGTATGTGCAAATTGCTTCTTCTTTGAATTGAATATTGTTTTCTGTTGTGTCAATGATCCCTTGACATCTTATATTTTAGGGTCAATTTGAATGCTTCTTGTAAGTTTGTAAGTTTCCAAGTGATAAAACAACTTCAATATATATATATATATATATATAGGTTCCTCAAGCTAAGATAGATTGAAAGAAGCAGAGGACTAAAACCAAAACAAATTCTCTGAAAGTCGGAAAGAAGGGATTTCAAAAAACTAAAAAATGGGTCCAATAGTTAATTCTTCTATGATTTTTAGTTTCAAAATGAATGTTGTTGGCTTAGTTTGAGAATGAACTGCATAACGCCCATATTGGGATTTTCGTTGACCCTTTGAAATTTGGGTTTGAAATTTTAATTATGTTTTATTACATATATTTATATATACATTTTCCCACTGTTGTGCCAACAAAGGAGGAGTAAGAGGCTCGTACACTTGCCCAAATGTGTTAACCTTGGTTGAGTGGAGTCTTTTCTTAATGGTTTTAGACATGTTTTATGGAGATATTTGTTTGTATACCTCATTTGAATGGGAGACCTTTGATTTTGGCTCAGGCTTTCCACCTGCGCTGAAGTGTGCTAAGCTTGGTTAAGTGGGGTATTTTCTTAATGGGTTTAGAAATATTTTTATGGAGATGTTTGTGTGTGCAACTCATTTGAATTTAGAGGTAACCAGGGTTTTATTTTTCACTTGTGATAAGGACAGGACGCGTATTTTGCGACATATGGCTTCTGAGTTGAACTTAAATATGGGAAGTGATGGTTATGTCAGGGTTCAAGATCTATTGAAGCTGAATATGAAAACATTTGCAAATATTCCACTAAGAGCTCACACAGTTGATGATATTAGGGAGGTTGGTTCTGCATTTTTTTCCCCATTCATTATATTTTGTTATATATTCATAATTATGCACATATCTGTATCTAAAGGAAGGTGAAAGGGAAATTACCAGTTGTCCATGCACATTAACTTGGAACAATTCTACCACTTCGAATTGAAAAACACTGACATCGTGGATGACATTTTAGATAGAAAAGCATAGTATTCTAGATTTTTTTGAGTGCTGAATTTAGGTTAGGAAATCAAGAGCTGATTGGTTGGAGTGATCAAAGGAGATTTGAATGAACTGAAAATTTTGAGTCTGATAAATGATTTGTTTTGGCATATTATATCTTACGCTTCTTACCTTTTATGTTCACTCTATCATAACTATAATACTAAGGCCCCCCTTGGTTGGCCCAAAAACTACCGAATGTTACAAAAAGTTACAAATATTTACCTACTTTTACCAACTTTTGTCATTTTCGTTTTCCGTACGCTTATTTTCAAAATTTAAATTTTACAAACTTCTACAAAATAGTTACAAAAAGCTATAAAAAGTTACCCACTTTTTCTTACTTTTTTTAACATTTGTCAGCTTTTCGTACTGGTTTTTGACGAAAACTATTGGAACGGCTTGCTTTTCACGGTTCCAACGGATTATTTTGGTAAATTTTGGTTGGTCTTCCAAACACCAAAAAGTACTGACATTCCCTACTTTTTCTAACTTTTGGTTGTCCAAACGGCCTCTAAAATATTCACCTTCAACGAGAAAATTTGATTTTGATTAATGAAATATTAGAGAAATTGACAATGAAAATCTAAATTAGCAAGTTGAAGACTTGGATTTTTTAGAGGTACCACTAGGGCTTGCTGAGTCAAACGGATACTTTCATCTTCATTTCATCAAGAATAATCAAAATTAGCAAGAATATTATTTCTATGGGAAATATCATTTATGGGAATTTCGATCAATTGCCATATATAGCTTTGAGAAATCTGCAACTTCATAATATTGAATCTTTATATTAATACCACACACCATTGCCCATCTATAAGTCCAACCCATACACAATAACTGTTAGAAATCACAACTTGAAAGATTGAAATTTTAGTGGAATGTCAAGGCAATTTAGTCTGGACTGATACAACCTGGTTCAAATGTCTTCTAATTTCTAAACAAATTTGGGTTAATCTCTGAACGAAGTATCAACTGGATGCTGGAAGCTAATTTACAAAGGTAGGTTCTGGTTCCTTTCTATTAAGCTTCTAAACTAGGACAGTTGTCTCTTTTGAAAATTCTTCCAGATAAATTTTCAATCTGTCTTTTGAGCTTTGATATATTCTGTTTTATGTTCACTAATTAAATCACTTTAGGAATGTAACTACTAGCTGTGCCATTCAATTTTTTGTCGATAATAAAATTTCATTATGAAATTGCCAAGGGCTCCAACTGACATGCCCTTGGGATGCACCCAGCTTTTGTTGGATGATGTGTATGCATGCTATCCTGGTGCATCTCCCTTCCGTGGTTAGCATCATGCTTTGTCAGTTTGATTTTGCATTTGATCCTAGATATGTGAATGGCATAATTGTTTTTTTTTTTTTTCTTCTTTTAATGGCATAATTAGTTTTTGTTTCAAATAATTTCTCTTGGCACAGCTCAATGGGTTATTTAATACGTTTTCTGCAGGCTGTCAGAAAGGACAATAAGCAGCGGTTTACCCTGCTGGAAGACAATGGGGAGCTTTTGATACGTGCTAATCAAGGCCACACAATAATGGTAATTTATCCTCTAAATAACTGGAATGAAGCTTAAGAATGAGATTGACATTAACTTTAGTAATGAAGCCATGTCTTTGTAATATTTTGGCTCTTTAATGTTTTTGCTTAGACTTCTTTTTGCATCATTATTTGCAAGGCTGTAGAATTACTTACTATTTCCTTTAGGATACAAACAATGCAAATTTAAATTTTTATAAGCCATGAAATGATAAGCAGTCACCAAATCCATGTCTTTGTAATATTTGGGCTCTTTAAATTTTTTGTTTGGACTTCTTCTTTTTGCATCATTACTTGCAAGATTGTAGAATTACTTACTATGTCCTTTGTGATACAAACAATGCAAATTTAAGTTTTTAAAAGCCATGAAATGATAAGCAGTCACCATTTCGACTGAAAGGTGGTAAGCATGCACCATGCATCTGATATTGGTTTTCCTGTTCACGTTTTCATTGTCAATTGTCGGATGGATGCAGATTGAGCGTCCTCAACTTTAAGATTCAGAATTTCAACCCTAGACCTCAGTTACTAATTTCTAAATATAATATTAACTTGACAAGAGGCCAGTGGCCGGACTTGCATAGAACCACTAATTTTTTATTTTTCTATGCAGCATGCATTGCTGAGATAATACAATATTTAATTGACTGGATCCCTGTATTGAGATAATCTTTTTCTTTTTTTGATAAATGCATCGAGATATTGCACTACTAAGATAATTCAATAATTTATTTGACCAAATAATTCTGCCCTGCATGAATCCGAATAAAAAGCTGACTCTGACTGTGTCCCTTTTAAATATGATGTACATAGTATGGCAGCAGGAAATTTATCCACTCTTTTCTATCCATGTATTGGAATTTACTTCTCAAAATTATTGATGATTAATTTTGGTGTATTGGAATTTTCTTCATGTGGTTCCTTTCTTCAATGAACTAAATTTCTATTTAAGTCACTCGAGTTATTTAATTTCAACATACTATATTTGAATTTTTTTAATTAAATTGGTTCATTGTATTTGTATGACCAATGAAAGTTGTAGCATTATTTAATGTATTGATTCCTTGGGTTTTGGATGTTTGGATTTGAATTTAAATAAAATGACAGTCTAATCATAGATAATGATACATTAATGACGAATGTTCAAAATCTTGTGAAAATGATCATCTATATGCATATAGAATTTTCAAATATACGGAAATTTGATAAACATGTACTTTATGTGGTTGTGTTTGAGTATGGATAACTTCTGGAATTTTATCCTTCATGTCAGATTTTGAAAATGATTATTTTGATTTGCATATAGAAGCTTCAAATATACAGATACTTGGTGAGTATGTACTTTTATGTGGTCACGTTTGAGTATGGACAACTTCTGGAGTTTTACCCTGCATGTTTGATTCGTAGCAATTAAATCATTGTGCTGGAACTTGGAATCATTGTCTTTTATGTATTGATCTGCACCAATCTATGTCTATAGAATTGTTCAATTTTCATTTCCATTGATAGCTTAGGGGCATGGATACCTTGAGAAGTTCACCTATTGATTAAATCAAAATGTAATTTTGATTTGTCATCTAGCAAAGCTCTTCCAACAATTTGGATTTCTTTATCTGTGTTTGGCAGGCTGTAGAAACTGAAAGCTTATTAAAACCAATTCTTTCGGCTGAAGAAATTCCAGGTGAAGATATTTTCAAATGCTATGCATTATTTATTTATTTATTTATTTTTGGGTTGGAAAATTGCTATTTTGGATCATATTTTGCATCCTCGTTTGCTTTATTGCTCCTTTTTTGTGGTGATGGGCAGTGTGTGTACATGGGACTTACAAGAAGTTTTTGGACTCAATCTTGGAGCAAGGTCTCAAACGAATGAAGAGACTGCACGTTCACTTCTCTAGTGGTTTGCCGACAGATGGTGAAGTAATTAGCGGTAAGATGTTTGGGAGGTTGCTTTGATTTACATCCACCAGCTTGTATAATTTTGCTGATGTCTGTCAATTGACATGGCTTGTCAACTTCCAGGCATGAGACGGGATGTCAACGTTTTGATCTTTCTCGACGTAAACAAGGCTTTGGAAGGTACTGGAAATGGACTCGATTGTTTTGAAATTAGAAATCTGGAAGCATTCCTTTCTAATGCTTATAATAATGAGGGTGACAGCTCGTTCTGATGCCTTTTTCTGATGTTTTTATCTTTTCAGATGGAATGAAACTCTACATTTCGGACAACAAGGTGATCTTGACTGAAGGCTTTGATGGTGTCGTGCCTGTGAAGTACTTCCAGAAGATAGAATCGTGGCCAGATAGACAACTCCTACCCTTCTAGATATATATGGATCACTATATATATATATATTTTATATTATCATCTTAAAATTTTGTGACTTGTGGAGGGGATATTAATATAATGGTGATGAGAGGTAACAGCTTTCCTTTTGTTGAAAAATGTAAATCTAACAAAAAAAAAAAAAAAATAAGATTAATTCATCTATCAAAGCAAATACTGGTTTAAACGATTGGTGGGCTGGCTATATTTTTATGTTCATATTTTGATTAGTTCATCCCTGCTGCCAACGCGGACGATCTGTATAATTCAAACCTGTGGATTTTATGGGCTTGTATGTTACCTGTAAATTTGAAGGATGTTTAAAAATGTAAAAATTAGTATAAATTTGTAAAAGTTATAGTCTTATAATTTGTACAGTAAATAAAAAATTTAAGCAGTATAAAATTTGTAGAGATTTATTTATTTATTTATTTTTTAGTTATTTATTTTGTACAGTTCCAACAAACACACTTTGGTGATTTAGGGTGCGTTTGATTTGTTAAAAATTGTTAAAAAATTTTAAAAATTTCTAAAGTTACTCACTTTTTATTTTGCTGCACAAATTATGAATTTACAAATTATTTTATTTTATATTATTTTATCACATTTTTTTGTTACTTCAAATGTATCCTTGAATGCCTTTTGATAAAAGAATTTTTTTTGGGGTGGACGATTTTATCCTTTAGTTTTTGGCCTTTTGGATGATAATTTTGGAATTTTGTCCCCAATTAGAAGAGTGAGCTCATCATCCTCAAAGTTTATGGAATTTTTTTATATTGTTAAAATAAAAACTAATAAGTCAAAGACACATTGTTTTCTGGATTTGACTTAGACCTGGGGCATAAACCTTGATCTCCTGCACAATCGGTTCAATGTCACTTTCCAAAAGAATAGGGTGGTTGAGTTGGTGAGATGGTTCTGCAAATATCCCACACGGGCTCTCTGTGTATAATTTTTCCCTTTTCTTTTTTTTCACCAAATTTTGATTTGCTTAGATGTTTGGATCAAGAATTTATCCAAAAAAAAAAAAAAAGATGGGCATTTAAAATTTCTTATTTTATTTACATTGTGATGGAAAATAGAAAAAAAATTATAAAATTAATTAAATTAAAAATGATAAGTTCATGAATGCCTTATTTTATTATATTTTTTTAATATATTTAGACAAATATGGATTTCAAATTTTACGTTTGCTATTTCTTTTCTTACTTCTTTTTCTTTCTTTTATTTTTTCTCACCAAATTTTCACTTCAAACACAGTGTTAGGCTTTGTTTAAGAAGGAAAAAGAGTTAATTTTCTGGTAGCTAACTTTTTAATTTTTTATTAATTTGACAATTTTATCCTTTTTGTTTTAAAAAAAATTTAAAATTTAAGAAAGTGAATTTGATCATTTAAAATAAAATAAAAAAACTGAGTAGTCAAAGTTAGAAAACTACCCAAACTTTTCAAACAAAGCCTTTAAGGCACCGTTTGGTGTGCTAAAAAACAAAAAAAAAAAAATTCTCTGAAAACTCTAAAAATCTCTAAACCTATTTAACTTTTTATCTCAATGCACGAATTACGAATTCATAATTTATCTCACTTTATCTCATTTTATCTCACTTTTTATCACTCCAAACCTTAGTAGTTTTTAGGCATATCGTATTTTTTTAGAGAATGCTTAAAAATACAAAAATCTATTTATGAGTGAAAAAATCAACTTATTTGAAAAAAAAAAAAGGCCCATTCTTTTCACTTGTATTTGTATTTTTTTAAAGCAATTTTTAGTGAACGCGAATGACACACCTAAAATTGTAATAAAAAAAAAAATCAAAGTTTGACAAAATATGTATACACATATACATAAATCAAAATACAAGTGCCCGACCTACTTGAGCCTTTGGAAGGTTAAAATTTAGTAAATATTAAAAAAATATAATGCTTCAATTACTTTTTAATATTTGAAAAGTAAATTTTAATTTTTTGACAAGACTCGTTTGAATGTGGTTGAATGACACGAGTTGAATGACACATTCGAATGGATCTCATATGTTGTATTAGACTTTTAAACTAACAGGACTCATTCAAACATGATCAAATGACCCGTTCGAACCGTTTTGGTCAAAATAATTGTTATAAAGTTAATCAAAATTTACAAAAATTAGTAAAAATTGACAAAAGTTTATAAAAATTGATAAACGTTTTTAAAATTTAAAGTTTTAAAATAAATGTACGGAAAACAAGAATAGCTAAAAAATAAGTAGAAGTTTGAAAAAGTTTACAATTTTTTATAAAATTTGAACTCCCAAACAGGCCCTAAGCTATCGCCTCCATGAGTTCTTTTTGAATTGTGTAGGCTACACCACATAAAGCAATAAACGAGAACAAATTTTCATGGATGCATTTTAATTAATTCATTAATTTTTTTTTTGGGGGGTTCTCAAACATCATACGTTTTTCTCTATATTTTTCAGCGCATAATTAAACTAAAGAAGCAATTTTGAACCCCTCTCATTTTCTCTTCCCCCTAGATGAGAATCCATGACACCAAACACTACCAAAAGAAAATAACTTTCACAAAAGAAGAGCTCAAACGTATCAACCATGATAGCAAAAGAAAGAATGTCTACAAGCAATCTTGTATGTCTGGCAAGTCTACCAACCTTCACTTCATACCAGTTCATGATCTTACTTAAAAGGCAACTAAATCAAGGACAGAGGAAGATAACCTTTCTTACAAGCATTCGAGTCTATTTGGATACCTCCTGATATTACCCTACAAAATAACAGTGATGGAAAAAGGGATAAGAATAGTTGTTGAAATGTATCTTCGTTGTAAACCCAACGAAAATGTAACATCATGTAGACAATCCTTATCCCTCAAGAAGCATATTACGTGAACACTGGAAAAGCTTTATATTGACCTGAACTGAAGGTGCTTTTAGTATAAAACCTAATCTTCACAACATCGAGGAAAGCGACTTTGAACACCTACCAGACTAGACACCAACCAAAAATCAAATGCTCATTCCCTACGCGAAAAATAGTGTGTAGATTAATCTATTACCTTTATGGGCATATGTAGCATAAGATGCATGTGCCTCATTCTGTAGCATAGGATATTGGTGTAGTGGTTTGTGTCTTGAGGTTTTGTCTGTCTAACAACTAACTTTTAGAGCGAGTTCTCTCGAGGTATTTAATAGATGGTATTGGATTCTACAAAATGCCTCCCATTCACTGCGCCACAAAGGGTGATGTCGGCATTCTAGTGCTCACACCATGCCTCCCATCCCGTAGTGACACAAAGAATGACACCAGTATTGCAATGTTCGCCCAAAACTAGTGAAAACTAGCGCCTAGGACTAGTAACAATGCGGCACAAGGGATGATGTCGATATATAGTGTTCGCCTCAGACTAGTAATGCTATGACGAAGGAGACGACGTTGACGTTATGGTATTCGGCCGGAACTAGTAAAGACTAGTGCAAAACTTGCCAGCATGTGGAGTGCGGTGGAGGGTGTTGTAAAGAGACGTAGAATATAGGTCATATAGACCTGGAAGGGGCACCAAGAACTAGTAAGGATCAATGCAAACCCTGAAAATGGGTAGTGTGATTGAAGGTGTAAAGAGATGTAGAGTCCAGGCTATATAGACCTGCAAGGGGGCACCCAAGCTCCAAGTGAAACAAGTAAGTGAATATTAAAAGAGCCCATGAACAAGGTGACCCTCCTGCAAAAAAAATCTGCATAGTCTATGCCGATTACAAGTAACTGTTCCTATCAAATAGAAGACTCCACACTTAAATTTTTTGCGGTTGACATGACATGCACCTAACCTGCTGCTCTGGCCAGCTAAAAGAATCCAGCGTTCTTGATGTTGAAATAATTACATTGCATATTGTGGCACAAAAATCATTTTCCATATCATTTTCAAAATCATAACCATGTGTTGAGAGTCTTACGAATCTAAACATTGGAATAAAGACACATCCTTGATGAACTTCATTCTATTGGCACATATCCAGAGACCAATACTTTAGAATGCTCGAGGCCTACTAAGGATTGAAACCACCAAAATATCTTTTAAACAGAACAATGATCCACGGTCACATAAACAGAGAATTTAAGTTAGTGAAAATAGAGGATGCCAAAATGAACAAATGTATATATATTCTATGTTTCTTCTAACATTATCAGAAAGAAGAGGTTTCTCAATCCCAAAATATAATAGCTCCAAAAACTTAATCGCAATATAAAAACACTTCCTGGAGAAAAATCAGAAGGACATCAAACAGCAACATGTCTGGAGAACTATATAAAGTTTGTTGACCGAATTCGGTGAAATTGCATCCATATTATGCAGCAATAAATGAATAAATGGATCCAGATACCAACAAGGAAAGGTGCAAACATTGGTATCCAGCAACTGAGATTGTATATTTAATGAATGTAAGAAAATAAAAGCCAAAAGTAGTGTACCGTGGGTGTTGCAAGAGGAAGTAGTACAATGAAACACTTTGCAAATAAGTAAAACATTATCATTATTAATATGCCATAAATTCTGTAATACATACTAGTCAAATATAAATTAAACGGATGTATAAGGAGATCACAGGATGAAACTATTGTGTGCTATTTTATTGAAATTCCATGGAAATGATACAAGAGTCCACCAATCAGAAAATACTCTATCAGTTGTGAATTCTACAATGATAAAACTACAACAATTACATTCCCAAGAATTTAAGAAGATGGTTCGAGATTTCTTTTGATACAGCTCAGAATGCCCAGCAAATAATGTCTTGCCAACCCCAAAAAAAAAAAAAAAAACAGAACATCTTCATAGTGGAATGCAAATTTCCCCCTCGTATGGCATCATTACAGATATAGGAAAACAAGGTAATCGGGCAAAGAACAGAGAGAACTTAAAAAACAATCATATGAATCAAAATGAAGAATTGGAAACATCCTACCAGGCAATTGAATGAATGTGTCACTGGGAACTCTTCTTTCCAGAACCATAATAACTAAGATACCACCGGACAAACTTCTTCAAACCCGTCTGAAGATCTGTCGTGGGTTTATACCCAAGCTCCCTTTGAGCCAAGCTTATATTCGCGTGCGTAAATTGCACATCCCCATTCCTCGGCAACTTCATAGTCAACCTTTTCGCCTTCACCTTCAAAAGCCTTTCCAAAATGCTCACAAGATCAGATACCGGCACCGGCGAAGTATTCCCCAAATTATACACCCGCAATTGAGCCTGCCCCTTCTTCTTCCCACCACTACCAGTACTCTTCTCCGCAGTGTCCAATGCCGCCAAACAACCCTTCACAATATCGTCGACGTAGGTAAAATCCCGGGCAACTGTGCCATGATTAGGAGCCTCAAAGATTGGAATTGACTTCCTCTTCAAAATATCCTTGGTAAAGAAGAAATATGCCATGTCTGGTCTCCCCCAAGGGCCATAAACAGTGAAGAACCTTAACCCAGTAAGGGAAAGTCCATAGATATGATTATAAGTGTGTGCAATTTCTTCACCAGCCTTCTTGGTTGCAGCATAGAGGCTTGCAGGCTGGTCTGTTCTGTCTCTTTCAGAGAATGGTACTTTTGTGTTGAGTCCATAGACAGAACTAGAAGATGCCCACACAATTGCAGGCTGTGGATTTGCAGATTTACAAACCTCAAGAAGACTAACAAGGCCAGCAATGTTACTATGCACATAAGAGCTAGGATTCTCCATAGCGTACCTCACACCAGCCTGAGCAGCCAAATGCATTACATGGGTAAATGCAACAACCTCGAAAAGCTTCTTCAGAAGATCCATGTCGTTGATGTCCCCCTCCACTATGAACACCCCCGAGCGCTCCAGCAGCGCTTGCCGAGCTCGCTTCAATGACGGATCATAGTAGTCGTTGAAATTGTCGAGACCCAGAACCCCGTCGCCGCGGCGCTTGAGGGCTGCGGAGACGTGGGTCCCGACGAACCCGGCGGCGCCGGTGACAAGGACGGAGAACCCATTGCGGGAGCGGACACGGGCTGAGGAGCGGACACGCTTCTCCCAAGCAGGGCCACCCCACGAATGGGTTCGGAGCGATCTGCGAGAGAGATCCGAGGGGAGTGGGGAAGATGAAGATGGTGATCTGAAGAAGAAGACCAAGATCAAGCCGAAGAAGACGAAGGACCAAAAGGTGAGCTTGGCAAGAGAAGAGTGCCACCTGAGTCTGTGAATGTATGGAGATTTTTCCATCTTGAACTTCCCTGGAGTAGAAGGGATGTCATCAATGTGGGACATTTGCTTCATTTGTGACATTTTATAGGGAAAAGTCTTTGGATTTTGATCAAAACCCTAGATGTATTTGCTCCTTTTGGGGTCGGATTTTCTTGCAATGGGAAGGAAAATCTAGGATTTGGCCTTGTGAAGTTCCTCACTTCTTCTCAATTGGGGTTGATGTTGTTGAAGCTCAAGACAAAAAAAGAAAAAAAAAAAAATAGGGGACCAAAAGAGGGTGTTACTGGTGGTGGTCTTCTTCAAACTTTATTTCTGGAATCTTCTGGTTTCTTGATTGTTGTTGTTGATCACTTTTTGTGGGTTTCTTGTTTCCACATAACAAAGACTGGGATTTTGATGATTGATTAGGCAATAGATCATTGAGGAGGGGGGAGAGAGAGAGGGAGGGGGAAAACTTTGAAGGTGGACTAAAATGGAGAGAGAGGAAGAAGAAGAGATTTGAGTGAATTAAAAATGGAGATTTGAAGTGGAGGCTCCAATGGAGAGGGATCAAGAAGAGTCAACAAGCAACTGCAATTAATGAGAAATGAGGTTACTTAATAATTTCTAGCGTTTTCTCACGATGATTAGCCTAAGAAAAATCAAACCCAATTTCTTTAATGGGCAAATGATGATATCAACAAAAGGGCATTATCATCTATCTATCCATGGGAGGGAGGAGGTTTTCACTTTGGTCGGTGGGGGGAGGCCTTGAAATGCAGGCCTCCATTTTCATGCCCCCTCTCTTTTATTTACTGCCCTTGTTTTGTGTGGGGGGTTCTTTATTTGGGGGGAAGGAGTTGGTGACATTGAGTTTGGGATTTCAAGGGTGGAGGAGATTTTTAGGCTAATTATGAGGAGGGGGCTCCTATATTTCACACCATTAAAGGATGTGAGAGATTTTTGGGGATTTGGTAGTTCGATTTTTTTTTTTTTTTGGGAGTGAATTTATGATTTGGGATGCTAAATATTTGATATAAAATTAGAATTATGCTATCATTAGCACATTCAATAAGGAAGGAGGATAATCAATACATATTTAATCATTTAAATATGTTATTTCCCCTCATAACAGTAGGTAAATTAATTTAAAGATCAATCTTAATTGTAAACATAAATACTTACAAGATGATTTAAATAATAATTTTTTAAAAAAATATAATTTTATTTTAAGTTCTTCATACCCTATCTTTTTAGAAGTGGACACTGATTTTTAGAGTAAAAAAATTAAAATTAAAATTAGAGTACGTATTACGTATTAATTATGAAATATAAATTCTTTAAACTTAAAATTTAATAGAAATTATTTATGTATCGATAATATACACTAACCTTGTCTTATTAGGATTGAAATGAATTTGGTAAATTATTTAGATTCATAATTGATTCATAAATTCTTGTTATATTGATTTTACACTTGCCTTCTAATGCATAAAGTAATTGTTAGAATTTAATATATATATATATATATATTCAATGTGGCCAATTAAACAACAACCATAATAGACAAAGTATCTAAATGTGACATATTTAATTCTATTAAGTATATGTGTTTCTAATCTATAAGTAAATGTCATAATAGGAAAGGGGGGAGTTTTTTTTCTTTTTTTTTTAAAAAAGATATAATAAATTTTAATTTTTAAATGAGTTTATAACTAAGGATATATACATGGTATGTGATTGCCTTCAATCAACTATTCAACAGACAGACAATCAATATATAGATTCAATACAATCATTAAATATTTTGCCTCTAATAATATCTCAAATAATTTCTTAACCTTAGATTAAAATTTACTTATTACTAATAAATTATTTTATACTTGAAAATAATTTCGTTCTAGGCTTAAAAAATGTGCTTTTCCATTGTTTTTTTTTAATGGCCAATGACCTTCAAATTCAAGCAAATTAGGGGCTCATGCAAATTTAGATAGGGGTTTATCAATTTTGGGAGGTGGATTGAAAAATGTAGGATTCTAAATGATACTTTATAGATACTTTAAGTGATATGTGAACCAAATAAAGAAGGGTGAGAAGGTCCCCTCACCTTCTATATTCTTAAACTTCTGTGGTCTGTGTTGTAATGTCATTATCGGTACTAATTTAAAATTGATAAAAGCATATAACTAGCATAAAACCTCAGTTTATATATATTTATATATATACATAAAAAAGAAAATCAAGTCAATTTCCCATTCAAACATTTCACTGCATGATTTGGAGGCATTACAGCTTAAATTAATTATTTTATGTGCTTATTTAAGTGGTTAATTTTTATATTTTAAATTATTAGCAAATATTTTGCTTCCGATTTTGCTTAAAAATTAAGTGAAGTCATGAATTTAGTTGTTTATTCTCATTATTCTACTTTTAGAAGCCATGTATATGTATAGATATATATAAGAATATGCCAAGAAGAATATAATATGCTTTTTTTTTTCTCGATAGGGGCTTGATGTGGCTAAGAAGAAAACTTTTTTGGTAAGGTACTTGTCTAATTAATCAATTTTATTATTAAATTTATTTATTTTTACTATACTACTATCGTCCCAAACCTATTTATTTTTTTAGTTAGAATCCTAAATCCGTCCCGTCCCAAACCCGCGAGATCCGTCCTAAATCCACAAAATTCGTTTATATTCAATTGGTCAAATTACTAATTGAATACTTGATTTAAGATAAAAAAAATCAATAAGTGACAAAAATGTTAAATTTATTAAATTGAACAAATTTATTGGTCAATGGGCCTCCAAACTTTTTTGAAAAGGTAAGAGAAATATATTATAAATAGTAGAAATAAATATACAAGGTACATAAGGGCATAACTTGGAACAATACAATAGGAATCATAATTCATAAAGGATTTTTAAACCCAATATGAAACAATCCATAAATAACATTGGCTTAAGAATTTCAAAAAATTTATTTTAGGGATAAAATTATAAATATATATTTTATTTTATTAAACTGGTACCCTACAAGTATCGAATATCGGTACCCTCTAGATAAATCTCAAACCCGTTCCAAACCTGCACAGGTATTAAATTTTAATTTCAATCCGTTTCAATTCTATTAAGGTATTTCTCAACGAGTTTTTACCAGGTTCGGTCAGATCAGGTATTCTTGTGTATCCGTCCCATTGACAATCCTAACCAAAAGAGTTATAAATAGGAACAAATCCAAACCAAATAACTTGTAAGACCTTTTCCACTTTTATTTTCATTTTGTTCAAGAGGGGGCAATTGGGGAAAATTGTGAAGTAATATCACAACAGAAAACTTGCAAAGAAGGCAAAAACCATTTTTTTTCAACCTTACGCCATGTTTGGTTCACTAACTTGTACCAAAAAAAATTAATTTTTACCAATTTTCTCTAATTTTTTGTATTGAATACAAAACTAACTTTTATTTTTTTTAATTTTTTTTTAATTTTTACTAATTTTCTCGAACTTTTATAATTTCTTATCAAATACTTAGTACTCAACATCTAACTAAAGTGACACGTGTCGAAATTTTATGCAAAATTGTTAAAAATTTGAGTTATCAAACGACTCTTATTTTCTAATTCATATTAGGTCATCGCCATGTGAATGCGTACTCCTTTGGAGACCGGCATAATAGAGAAGAATCACAAGCCACTAAACCTTCCTTCATCTCAAAGTTCATCGTGACTTTACAATGAAAAAGAGTGGTGTTCAAGAAACACAAATAAGTAAAAGAAAATACACCTTTCATGGGTACTCCAAAATTCCTACACCATAATACTCATAATTACATTCACCTAATGAAGCACAGACAAATCAAAAAACTAATATAGCCTCCTCCTTGACTGAGTCTCTTATCTTGCTAAATATTCAAGCTAGAGCATAATATATATGTGTATATATATATATATATATATATATAGAGAGAGAGAGAGAGAGAGAGAGAGAGAGAGAGAGTTTCATTAGTCTTCTTCTCGATTGAATTTCATTAATTAATGTTAGTAAGTGTAATGAATAAACTATGTTGTTGAAGGAAAAGAAGAAATAGATTTAAACACAAATGGCATCTTCACCATGCGATACTCTGACGCCAACATGTCCCAGCCTCCCAGCTGTTCTTTCTTTATGCCCTGGCTGGCAGCTCGTCCCATGTCCTTGCTAGTTAAGGTAAGCTGTACCAAGATCGAATAATATTTTTTAATTTTGAATTAAAAAAAGCAAAAGAGAAATAAAAAATAATAATTATAAATCCAATAGAACAATCCTGCGGTATAAAATTGAGATCACACCCTCATGGCAATTGCCACTAGGAAGACAGTCTGTGGCTACTTTTCAGCCTTGGTTTTTTTATAGGTGACAAATTCTGCCATTCTGGACAAATTCAGCGTTCGATAAATTTTTCGTTTTAAAGTTTTTGTTTTTTATAAGAAAATAAAAATATAAAATACGCTTCATATTCACAAATATTATAAAATTAAAATTATATAAAATAGAAATAATAAGAAAAACAAGAGTGAGAGTGACAACCACGATTGGCGGTGAATGGGTGGCGAGAAGTGGTGGTGTCATTAGTTAGGTTGAGTTTAGGAAGAAAAAAATTAATTTTTTTTGCAGTTTGTTATTAGTTAATTATTAAAAAAATTAGCCCTCTTTTATGTTTGTTTGAAAAGAAAAAAAAATTAACTTTTTAGTAAATAACTTTTTAATTTTTTATTGATTTGACATTTTTACTCTTAAAATTTAAAAAAAATTTAAAATGTAAGATTATAAATTTAACCATTTTAAAAAAATAAAAAAGTTAATAACTAATAGCTCATTTTTTTCTCAAATGATCACTTAAGAGTAATATTGGTTGGGGTAGGGACTGACAGTGTCAATAGTATAGTGTGACAATGACTATAGTTGGAGAGAGGCA
The DNA here is from genome assembly GCA_019916065.1 of Vitellaria paradoxa. Classification (NCBI taxonomy): domain Eukaryota; kingdom Viridiplantae; phylum Streptophyta; class Magnoliopsida; order Ericales; family Sapotaceae; genus Vitellaria; species Vitellaria paradoxa. Next base: position 68,626,355 of record CM034234.1, on the reverse strand, counting down.
GTGACAACTGTGGTAGAGAGTGGTGGTTGTGGTTGTCAATCAGAGAGTGGTGTCAGCGAATGATGGTTGTGATTGTCAATCTGGGACTAGTGTTGGGAAGGGTGGCAAGGAGAGACAATGACGGTGGTTGTGATTGAGAATGATAGTAAAAAATAAATGATGATAGTAAATAGTTGTGATAATCTGAAAGCAATTGTGATTTTATGTATTTATACTTTAGTTTTCAAGTTTTTAAGGTGTTATTTAATTTGTATTTTTATTTTTCATTTTCTGTTTTTATTTTCTATTTTTTGTTTTATGTGTTTTATATTTTAAAATTTTTAAAACACGGAAAATAGAAAAACACATTTAATTTGACATTTTATGTTTTTCGTGTTTTAAAATTTTTCTTATTATGAGTTAAAAACATTTAAAATGACTTTTTACTATTTTACGTTTCATGTGTAAACCTATTTTTTATTTTCTAAAACAGATTTTGAAAATACAAGTGACAAAATATATTTTAACCTATTTTTTTTATTTTCAAAATTATAAAATAAAAAATGAACTCAAAACAAATATACTGAGTGGTACCTAACATTTTGAAAACCAACACAAGAAAACATAAAACAAAAACCTTATCAAACGGCCTAGTTTTCCACATTCTCAAAGCTAGGCTTCTTCATTTTTGGGATGAAAAGCAACCAGAGCTTTCCCTGTCCGAAAGGTATCACACACATGTACATACATATACAAGTATAGACCCAATAACATTTCTATATTTACGAACTTTTCGATCCATCTTATTGCTTTATTCATCGATAACCAACTTCAAGAACAGCACAAATTGGGTGATCAAAAACTGCCTCACAATTACATCCCAATCTTAAAGGGACTTACAGGTCAAAATTAGGCATACATTATCAAGCTGATGATATTAAATTACAAAAGTCCCACGAGCAAAATAAGAGCCATGCTAGCTGACATACATTTTAAACAACCACAAGCAAACTGAAAACAAATCGATGGCTTCATACGTGTTATTTTCTATGCCGCCAAGGGAACTTGGCGTTTGAGACAACTGCTGGATAGCTTCTCAAATATGTTTCCCATTTTCTTCATTTTTTGTCATCTCGACAAGCCGTTCAATCAGTGCTTTGCATACCTTTCGAGGACTTCAAAATAGTCCGGGAAAGTTTTGCGAGTGCAACCAGGATCATTGATGGTAACCGGAACATCAGAACAGGCAGCCAGAGAGAACGCCATGGCCATCCTGTGGTCATCATACGTATCGATTGCTGTAACATTTAATTTCTCCGGTGGGGTGATCACACAGTAATCTGGCCCTTCTTCGACTGTTGCTCCCAACTGGAAATTTTAATCCAAATTGTAGTGCAAAGACAAAATTAGACAACAGAGGGGACTGTCGAATAATTATGATGGTACTAGACACTGACCTTTCTGAGTTCCGTGCAAATAGCTATCATTCGTTCAGTTTCCTTCACTCTCCAGCTAGCCACTGAAAACAGAAATCAAGAGTCTGGGGATCAGTTTAAACAGGGAATTCTTCCTTCATCAAATACACACAAACCCTGAAAAGGAAAACCCAAAAAAAAAACCTAGACTAATTCCCTTTGAAGCTAATTTCACAACCCAAAAGCCAAATCATACCATCTCTTATGGTAGTGGGACCATCAGCAAAAAGAGCAACGACTGCAAGTGTCATGGCAACGTCTGGCATTTTGTTCATATTAACATCAATGGCATGTAAGTGTTTCCTTCCAGAGGAATTCCGAGGTGGGCCGGTGACAGTCACACTGTTCTCTGTCCAGGTAACTTTTGCACCCATTTGCTCAAGAACCTCAGCAAATTTAACATCGCCCTTGATTGAAAGAAAATATGCAGAAAATAAATGTCAGGTGATTTAGTTTTAAGACCTACATAAGAGATACTTATAGTCAAAGATCATCTGAAAAATAGTTACAAACATCAAGTTTGGACATTTTTTGCACCAGAAGATTTTTATAAAAAAGATTTTGAACTGAAAAGATTTTTATAAAAAAGGAGCAGTGGCAATTAAAGATGGCATATTGACGTGAGAACACCTGTAGACTGCTTGTGCCACAACCTTCGACAGTAATTGTCCCACCAGTGACTGCTGCACCAGCTAGAAAATAACTAGCACTCGAAGCATCACCTTCAACATAAGCATTTCCAGGAGACCTGACAAATGTTGCATCCTATTAATTTCAAATGCAACAGAAGTTTCACAAAATTATGCAACTTCATGCAAAGAGGCTTACTTGTACTTTTGACCTCCATGGATCAAGAATCTATCCCAGCTACTAGTGTGATGTACAGCGACTCCAAAGCGCTCCATCAACTTTATAGTCATCTCAACATAAGGTATAGAAATAAGTTTATCGATGATCTCAATCTCTACATCTCCTAGAGCCAATGGAGCAGCCATGAGTAAAGCAGTCAAGTACTGACTACTAACTGATCCAGAGAGCTTCACCTGCAAAAGAGTAGACAACAAAGGATGATTAAGAACAATAGATTTGACTTCAGTTAATACAAGCAATATCGTATAGTGACTTCATTGATATTTTATTACTTCACCATAGAACTTGGGATAAAGATGATGCAGATGCAAAGCTAAACATAGGACTGGGAAGCAAAAGCTTAAGGCTTCATTTGGATAACTGTAGATTTCAACTGGATGGATTTGAGATTAAATTTTATGAAAATATATGAGATACAGCTAATTTGTGTAAGAAGGCAAGAAAGATTTTTAATTACTACTTTTTGTGGTGATTTCAGATCTAACATAATCTTCCCCTTATTCAAAACCTAAGGAGATCGCTACACATTAAATTTTTTCTCCTATAGACCTGCCAAAGAAGTATATCCTCCCTGCCTTCCAGAACAATGACCCTGTACCACCAAAAAAAAAATGCCTCCAGCACCTGATCCTGCAATCCCTAAACACAGATTCAAGCCCTCACCCCAGTGGAAAAGCTTGAGTAGCCAACAACACAAGCCTTACTATTTGCATTTCCAAAGAATATTATCGATACACCAACCCCACACGAACGAGCATGCAAAAACTACATCTGCTGCTCATCCTCCACAAAGCAACCACACTAGATAGAAAATACTTCCCACCCCTTGATAACCCCCCTCCATACACCTATCCCATCACCATGGAAGTTACTGACTTGAAACTCGATCATTTGCTAATAGATAAACTAAGGTACCTAACCACACTGGTTTTGAACAAAAAACACATTATTCATGGTCAATCAATCTAACAGAAAGTCACAAATTACGTAAGTCAACTACATGTGAATCTTGTACCATTTTTCAGGGATGTTGAGCAAATAATAACAAAACTGCACCATCAGTTCTGCATCACCATTCCTTCCACAAACAAAGGAAAATTTTCATCAGAAAACTTATAGCCTATGTTGCTCAGAGCCTCAGACTCGTGTATGAGTGTTAGACTCGGTAACTATCTGGATATCAAATTTGCCTATTATTTATATTTTAGGACACGGGGACTCGTTGAAAAAGTGTTTAATTTTAGATACAGGTATGGGAACATGACACATAAAATAATATTACATGTATAAGTGTAATTTATTACAATATATACAAACAAAGAGGAGATAAATGTATTTTATTTTATTTTTTTTAGTGTTGTAACAACAATATATCATAAACCAATGACAATCATTAGAATAAAAATGAACTTAAAAAATAAAAATTAACTCATGAAGTAAATTATAAAAGCCTGTTTTTATCTTTTTACATTATACAAGATCCAAAGAGTTTGGAGTCACATGTCGTCTAAAATATTTTTTAAACCCAACCTTCATCTCTTCTAATATCACGTGTTTGACGAAATTTCATCATATCTGACATAAATCCCTCACTCATGTCGGTGTTATGTCATGTCGACACAAGTACTTCACCCTAAAATGGAGAGTCCAAGTAACATAGGTCATAGGAAACCAAAATTCCTATAAATCATTGTTCATGGTATTTTAAAAACAAAAAATTGGGACCCTAACAAATATTACTAGAAATTTCAACCGGGTGGTTGCTAAACAGTGAGGTGACTTATACAAGAACCATAGCAAAAATTAAAATGATGCTAAGGCAAATGAAAACTCACCTTTCCCCCAGGAAGACCCCCATTTGCAATTACACGGACAGGAGGACAGTTTGTACCAAGGAAACAATCAACATCTGCCCCCAGCTGCTTTAGACCTGTGACCAAGTCACCAATTGGTCTCTCCCGCATCCGAGGAACCCCATCAAGGATGTAGCTGAAAGCAATTGACATTATATAGATATATTAATACTATTTTAAAGTTTATAAAGTGAATGGATAAAGTGATAAACATCACCCCAAGACGAATTATTACACACGAGTATGACAAGGACCCACATTATACATCACTCATGTAGCTAATCTAATGGGTGCACTAAATGGTCACATGGGCAACACTTATAATGACAAAAGGCAAAGTGATATATAAAATTTTCAATATGTGAAACCCCGAATGAAGTTTGGAAAGTTTGGCATGCAATTTTTGTCTGTGACATGCCATACCATCCAAGATTACTAATAATTCAAATTTATTTATATAGAGATGAATGCAATTCTTAAGGCAGGAAATATCCAATTCTTCACTAATTTAATTTTAATTTTATTTTTTAAATCAAATAGAGTCAAACAAAATCCATTAACTAGACAAAAGTATAAGGTGTCTGGCAAAGAGCACAATATTTTTCCTTCAAAAATTGCAACTATTCACTAGTATTTCATTTGCTAATGAATTTCATTTAAAGGAAAAATTAGACAGACCTTGAATTTCCACCAGCAGCAGTAACTGCAGCTGTTAGTGGACGCATTGCTGTTCCTGCATTACCCAGGAAAAGTTGAATTTCATCCCTCGATTCTTTGCCCACAGGGAACAGACCACCACAACCTTCCACTGTGGCCCGTTTATTCGCACTATCTTCTTCAACATGTAACCCAAGAGTTCGCAAAGCACCAAGCATGTAATGAATATCATCACTGCTCAACAGGTTGTCCACAATAGTTGTCCCCTGAAAAAAAAATAAAATGTAACAATTTATTCAGGGTATTCACATGATATGGAAAACAGAAGAGAAGAATAAGCAGTGCAAGTGAAGCCAAAGGCAAATGTATCAGGGGCACAAATGAAATATATATGTGTATAACTATAATAATAATTAAAAAAAAAGTCTCAGCAATTAGTATAAGGGGCACATAACCACTTCAAAACAGATATGAATTCATCCACTATCTAAATAAATAATAATAAAAAATGTCACGACAGTTTAAAATCATACTATGATGAATTTCAAAACAATCATGCAATGAACCTCCAAGAATCTTTGAGAACAGATGAAGTACAGTGGAAACTTGTTAGCTAACGAGATAACATGCACAATGTGCACTTGACAACTTTAATCATCCTGTAGGAAGCAAGTATTCTATTTCTACCAAGTGTTTAAATTTCTATTTCAGCTAGGCAGCTTCCTCAAAGCATGCCTCATCAGATTCAGACATATCTACCACAGTCTGGGAAAACTTAAGCATCACCCAACTTCAATTGACTCAGCATCCTATCCTTGTTTGTCCAATTTTCAACTATCTTGAAGCTTATGAAATGGAAAAATCATACACAACCAGCTAAAGATCGCAAGGTGTAGTGGCTCAAATTGCCAAGCATTCAGTCCCTGTTTATCCACCTTTTTTGATAACTGGACTGCAATTTTCTGAGTAAGCATTTGCAATTTTTAAATTTATGCTTTCTCCAAATACTTCTACACGTTCATTTTTTTAGTTTTTCTGAATTCTCCAAGATTGTTTGAAATGAAATATATTCTAGCTTTATGGAACTTTTTGGCGTAAAATAAACCTTTCCACCCATCATTCAGTCCATCCAAGTTTAAACTTTGATTCTCCTTTTTCCTAAGATTTATTTGCCTCTTGTAAAAAGACTAAGGCCTCACCTAATATGCTGCAAATTGGCTTCTTTTTCTAGCAGCCTCTAACCAAACCATTGGACCAATAACACTATGCTATAATTGTATGAAGGATTTCTTAAAGAAAAAGAAAATGGAATGGAAATAAAATTATAAAATTACTTATATAGACTCATTTTTTGATTAATCAAATAAAAATTAAATTTTTTTTGACAAATATGCATTCATTTTCTTCTCATTTTTCTAACTCAACCAATAAAATAAAATAATTTAATGTTTTTGTTTTATTTTGCTTTCCGACATATTCCCTTCACTTTTCTTCACTCCTAGCGAATCCAAAATCCAAACACATCTCGTATGTGAGAGTTAAACATCAAACTTCCCAAATCCCAAACATTTGACAAGTACTTGCCATCAAATGAGCTCCATATTGTTGAATGAAGGCCGAATCGATAGTCAAAATACTTGCAATTTGTATTGTCCTTCCAGTTCCACTAACATGCCCATATCTTGTCGAACATGCCATTTAGTTCCATCAAATGTATGTGGCATGTATGATTGTATCAGTAAGAATAATGCCAAACTGTTAGTGCAAAGCATGCGATTATGTAAAACAAACTATCTTCAAGACTTCTAAAGCTTCAAATTTTGTATTAAACAGAATAAGGACATTAAAAATTTCAACAGAACAAAGAAATGCACACTGAATTAATAATGGCACCAAATTTCAAGCACATAACAAACTATCAGATACAGTAATCTTTAAATTTGGACTAAAACGAAAGTCCTAAATTGGTAGCTCAATTTAAATTCAATGAAAGAAAAAAAAAAAAAAAAAAAAAAAGGTTCTTCGGGTACCTGGGAAAGGGCGGCAAGAAGAAGAACCCGATTGGACAGCGACTTGGACCCAGGCAACTTGACGGTGCCGGAGATCTCTTTGATGGGTTGCAACACGATCTCCGGTACCGTCGACGGCTTATCGGCGGTGGCCATTGAAGCTGAAACCCTAAAAGGAAGCCTCACTGTAACAGCTGAGGGGTGGTTAACGACCACTTCATGGCTCAAAGACCATGAACTCTCCGTACCCTTCAGCTTTGATCCAAAGATTACGGTGCCCAGAAAAGGTCTGCGACGGCGAGTACTGGGCAAGGCGGGGCTGTAATGGCCGCTATGGATTCCATTGGAAAACTTGCTAACTTGCGCCATTTCTTCGTCTGTTCTGCCTCCAACAACTCTTCTCAGGCGCTTCTTTGTCTTTCTCTTTCTCTATCCAGAACTGGTGTTTTTCAGAAGGTGGGTGAGTGGCGGTAGGTGGCAATGGAGGTGGGTTTTTGAGAGTTAGGAGATTCAATCAAGAGGCGTTTACCTAATACCCACCAGTTGCGCCACCAACGAAAGGTGGGGGCGCACGTTAAGATCAAACCATCCCAGTGTCGCGTCTTTTTCTTTACCAACCCTTTATTTATTTATGTATTTATTTTTTTAATTTGGGCTAATTTTTCTGTTTAAGTAAAAACATTAAGGATGCGTTTGGGTACTGATTTCTGTTAAAAATCTCAAAAATTTTTTAAAAATAATTTATTTTTTATTTCACTACAATTTACAATTAATCTATCTTTTTATCACTCCAATCGCATCCTAAATAAAAAAATAATAATAATAAAATAAAAATACACCCACCTCAGTAAAACCTTACACAGTTATTTTTTTCATTTAGAGGGTTATTGTAGCAGCGTTATGTAATTTTTTTTTTAATATTAACACTATTTTTTTCATTTTTTTACTTTTTATTTGTAGTTCTCTCCATATTTCTGTTCATTTTTATTTTTTAATAATATTATATTATATTAATGTGATATAATATTACATATAACAACTATTATATTTACTAATATACTGTTATACCATAAAATTATTTTTTTAAAAAATTATCAAATATACTATTTTTACTTTGGCTATCCAAAAAAGTTGGAAAATTACATTTTGAGTTGACTCAAACCTTGACAATATAAAAAGTTAAAAAGTTAATACATTTAATATTATTTATAGTTGTATAATTTAATATTTAAATAATAAATTAAAAAATAATAGAAAATAATTATTTAATATTTTAAAATATTTGTTTAGAAAAGTCAATACAAAGTTTTAGTAGATAGAAAATCTATAGAATAAATTAAAAAAAAAAAGAAAGTCACGTAGTTCATTTAATTTTTTTTTTCTTTTTTCGTTTTTTTTCTTTATTTTCCCAATTAAAAGTTGCACGCATGACAATTCCAGAGATGGGAAAGATTAATTGTGTCAAGCGACACATTAAAAAGACTTTTTCCAATCAAGTTAATTATTAATTAAATAATAATTTCCCAATTTTTATTTTATTTTTTTATGAAAAATAATTGAAGGCCTTGTCTCTTGTAATGAGTTGGACCCTTTGCCTAAAGCAAGTGCAGGGGTGAGACATTGGGACCCCTTAATTGGGTAACTTTTGACAATAGAATATTAAAGATTACCTCTATACCTTCACAAATAATTTAAAAAAAAAAAAAAATACCACCTCCACCAACCACACCAAGAGGGGGTTGGTGGCTCTCACCAATGTAGATGTCTTTCAAATTAATTATTAAAGTTTCGTCTGATTTGTTATAATTTTTTAAAAATTTTTAAAAAATTTTAAAAGTTATTTATCTTTTATTTCATTGCACGAATTATAAACTCACAACTTATCTTACTTTATCTTACTTTTTATCATTCCAAACACACTCTAAGCATATATAAAAATAATAATAATAATAATGTACTCCACACTAATATGGTTTTATAAGATAAATTTAATTTATGCCTATATAGCTATATATGATATTTTAATTTGTATTGAGGAGATTTGCTGTTTTATTTCCTTTTCTCCTCTCCCTATTTATTTATTTATTTTCATCGATTATATTTACAGATAGAAATATTATTTTCTATTATATATATAAAATAAACTTTCTCTGTTTTTCTCCGCCAAAAATTATCATACAAATAAAAAAAAGTTACCACACACAACATCACCAACTTTTTTTCTTATATTTCTTTATCTTTTACAAGTTTGTACAAAATATATAGAAGTGACACGTGTTTTTTAATCAAAAGTTAACCCAAAAAATAATAATAATTATGGTTGAGAGGCTTGCTTTCAGACAAATATCTAGAGTCCAACCCAATGTGAATCGTCTAGCCCATAAGCCAGCCCATCTCAGGGGTCCAAATCCAACAAACAACCTCACTTCACATCACATCATCTCATCTACCTTTCCTTTCCGTGGTTTACCGCCGTTTGGGGTGTTAAAAAAAAAAAAAGTTCAAAATTAACAAAAGTGGAGCTTTTTAGAATTTAGCGTGTAAAAAAGTTATTTTGGAATAATAGTTAGATGTTTCTATTTGATTTAATATAAAATTATTAAAAATTATATAAAATGACACGTGACAAAAATTTTAATAAAGAAATTTAAAAATTTTTAGAATTTTTTGAAACTTTTTGGTATAAATGTTAATCCAATTTTTTAGAAAATTTACCAAAATCTGTTTGAACGCATTATAATGATTTGTTCTAATGAATTTTGACAAATTTTTTGAAAAATTAAAATTTTTTAAATTTTGAAAAAGTTGAAGCTTTTTAAGGTTTTTTTTTTTTTTTTGAGTTTTTTAAATTTTTTCTGGAGCTTGAAACGGTACAATTGGCTACAAAATTTGAATTTGATGGCATTAGAAATAATTAACATGCACACCCCCTCCACCCCCAAAAAAAATAATATAAATAAAATAATAATATTTGAGGAATAGGGCAAAACAAAAGATAATAATAATAATAATAATAATAATAATAATAATAAATTCAGGTTCCTACAAAACAAAAAGAGTCAGTGCTAGAAAGTTGAATAAAAGTTTTTCTATGTTCTAAGATCCAACAACCCCTTTAGATCTGGGTTAGGTGGGAGGAGTTGGTCACCATGTTGCTTTTTTTAAAATTATGGTAGAGAGAGAGACGAGTCGAGTAAACATGTTACCAATAAAAATATTCACATGATTTGGACACGTTTAGTTTATTTTCTAAACTAGGAAGGTATTCACACGAGATGCAAACCTCACAAACATGCTGCCCTCGTCGAACAACCTGTCAAGTTTCAACGTCGCAGTGAGTACACTGTGACTGGGAGAGGGAATATGCTTAAGTTTCCTAATATTCTACGGGGCGTTTGGCAGTAAAAATTTTAGCAAAAAAACTACTAACTTTTGATGTTTAAATGTTTGATAAACCACTAACTTTTACTTCTTTTTTACTTTGTTACAGTAACTTTTCAACTCAAAAATTACTAAAAATTATTAAAAGTTACTAAAAATTTTATCAAGTACTCAAAAATTGTTAAAAATTACTATTTACTTTACTACACATGCCAAAAATTATAACTAGTAACTTTTGACAAAAAATACTAAAAATTACTAAAAATTATGTTTCAAAACGCCCATACATGTGCGTGTGTTTTTTTGTTTTGGGGGGGGGGGGGGGGGGAGGGGTCCCACCGACCACTCCCGATGGTGAAGTTCAAACTAAACTTTCAACAACCACCAAAAAGCATTATGGATATTAGGGAGAGAGAGAGCGAGAGCGAGAGGGGGAGAGAGAGAGCGAGAGCGAGAGGGGGATTGATTTCCAAACCAAGCGTCATGACCGCATGCCTTCACCAACATGGATTGGAGTAGGAGACAATGTGGATAGGAAGACTTAGAGCCAGAGCTTCAACAACCACATAGCCACCGAAGGGGGTCAAATATCTCCCATTCCGTTTTCTCTAATGAGGCCCACACTAATTCAAAAGCTTTTGAAGGCGGCAAGGCCCTTTGAAAATTATTTGGTAGGGACCAGCTCTATGGATGAACCACTAGGGGATTAGATAGGCCTACCCTTCTTGAATGGCTTGAATCCACCACCCAATCCAATTCAGTGAAAAACGACTGTTTTTAATACCCAACCACAATTGCCCAGGATTTGCACACCATTCCCTTGAGATAAACTGAATAGAGCTCAAGAAAGAGAACGTTAGCAAAAGAAAATATAACATCACAAACTGAGCCAAGCACAGATGTGCTGATTTTATTCATTCCATAAAAGGACCAACCAGGCAGGATTTTATAAGAGATCACTAATGTGCTGCCATGCCAAACTAATAACCCCAAAACAAAGGAAAAAAAAACAAAAAAAACTCAAGAAGATTGAAAAAGAGGAATATGGAACCTCATTAACAATCAATAATGTAACAATACAAAACTCAAAACAGATCCAAGACTTGGCACAAATTCATGAACAGCATGACTCCCTCTCCTTTTTTATCTTGATTCACTTTGCAGACTCAGCTGCTCTACTGAAGATGATAAAGCAAGAAAAGAAAAGTTTCATCTGCTTTTATTATGAATTGTTATGCTACATGAACTGACCAGATCTTGCGAGAATGGCCTCTTCACTATAGACGTCTGAATCCAGAACCCTGTGGAAGGAAATTAAGTAGACTACCAGCAACCAGGAGCCTTCTCTAGTGAAGCCTATCAGAGTGATTTAGCGGCAGCAACAACAGCCTCTGCTGTGATGCCAAACTCCTTGTATATTCTTCCTGCTGGAGCACTTGCCCCGAAACGGTCAATTCCTATCGCCTTCCCTTTGTTTCCAACAAGCTTTTCCCAGCCAAATGTTGATCCAGCTTCAATGCTAACCCTAGCAGTTACTGCTGCTGGCAGAACACTTTCCTTGTAAGCATCTGATTGTTCGTCGAATAGTTCCCAGCAGACAAGGGACACAACTCTTACAGCCTTCCCTTCCTTTCTGAGTTCATCGGCCGCCTTGGCAGCAATTTCCAATTCAGAACCAGTACCCATCAAGATGACATCTGGCTTGTTACCCGAAGAATTGTCTGATATAATATAGCCACCCTTCTCCACTCCTTCAATGGAAGTGCCAGCAAGGTGGGGCAGCTTCTGCCGAGACAGGGCAAGGATTGACGGTCTCTTCCTGTTGACAATAGCAACATTGTATGCCCCAGCTGTTTCATTGCCATCAGCTGGGCGGAGCATCAAAATGTTGGGCATTGCCCGGAAACTTGCCAAGTGCTCAACAGGCTGATGTGTTGGCCCATCCTCTCCAAGTCCAATTGAATCATGGGTCATAACATAGATAACTCCAGCTTCACATAAGGCAGAAATCCTAATAGCTGCTCTCATGTAGTCAGTGAAAACAAAGAAAGTTGCACAGTAGGGGATGAGGCCAGGGCTGTGGAGGGCAATTCCATTGGAGATTCCTCCCATCCCATGCTCACGTACGCCAAACCTGAGATTACGTTCTTCTGGTGTGTCCTTTTGGAAATCCCCAAACATTTTCATCAGGGTCATGTTGGAGGAAGCAAGATCAGCGCTGCCACCAAGAAATCCAGGAAGAACCTTTGCAAGGGCATTAAGGCATGTCTGAGAGAGATTCCTGGTGGCTTCAGCTGGGCTCTCTGGAGTGTATGCCTGAGAAAATACAAGTTAAATGTTCTTAAAACAAAACATTGTATAATACATGCATATAATTCTGCATGAAATGCGGAGATTTTATAATAATTCATGGGACGAAAGAACTTAATAATTCATGGGACAAAAGAACTTATTCAAAAAATGCAGATTAACAGAAAAATTTTGAATTTGTTAAATTGTCCAACGACAATTCAGAAACAGTGTTAAATGTGCAGATCATAAAATTTGTCAAACTGCTTGTGTCTTTTAGCAAAGAATTTGTTACAAACATAAAATTCCGGCAAAGAACAAATCATGTCCAGATGAGCCAAATGTAAAAATTATAAACTGGCCCTCATACACAAGACAAAAAAGAGTGACTAAAATTATTGACGCCCTACTCACCGGGAGAGCTTTCTCCCAGCCAGCTGGAAATTCACCATTGAAGATAGACTTCAATTCTGCAGCCTCCTCCTTATATTTCTTTTCATATTCAGCAAACTTGGCATTCCACTCAGCTTCAAGAGCAGCTCCATCAGGAACATGGCGGCTCCAATGCCTATGGGAGAAAAAAGGTCATCAAAATAAAACCACCAAGATATTCAAAATTGTGCTCGAAACAAAACAAGAAACCCCCCCTCTCCTTACTTTTTTACATCCTCAGGAACATGGAAAGGCTCATATGGCCATCCAAGGTTCTTCCTTGTGGCATCAACTTCCTTGGCACCCAGTGCACTACCATGTACACTGTATGAATTTGCCTTGTTAGGAGAGCCGTAACCAATAGTTGTAGTTACCTGCATAGAGGATAGAAGCCAACTTTAGAAGACCAAAATCAAAACTTAATGTAAGAAGCAACTTCAACTAAGAACAGCCTTCATGCACTTCTAGACTGACTCAAAAAAGTCTCATCCACAAAAGAATAATAAATAATGATTAAAACAATATACTTGATCAGCCACTTTCTATTTGGACATGCTATTATACAATGAAGTTTCTTTATCTCCACTAAAGCACCAATAGGAAATTGCTTCAACTCATGAAAAATAAGTAAAAATTTAGTACATGAACTTTTTAATAAGTGTGCTGAATGGATTATATCTAAAAGCATCTTTCCTTTATCGTACTACCATAAGTAACTTAGATATTAATGTATGCAGATAACATCAGACCTTGATCAAAGTTGGTTTGTCTTTGACAGCCTTTGCTTCTTTGATGGCAGCACGAATATCATCATAACCTGTGTTTCCATTCTTCACCCAGATAACATGCCATCCAAGACCCTCAAAACGAGTATCAACACTCTCGGTAAAAGCAATTTCTGTATCACCGTCAATGGAGATATGGTTGTCATCATAGAAAGCGATAAGCTTTCCAAGTCCCCAGTGACCAGCAAGAGAACAAGCTTCATTTGCAATCCCTTCCATTTGACAACCATCTCCCAATATCACATATCTAGAGAAAAGGATACCAATTACAGTCAATCAAACAGGTCAGGTTTTAAAACTTGTACAATTAAGGAGAGCACAAGGAAACAAGATTTAAGGAAGTATTTTTACGTATAGTGATCAACAATCTCACTATCCGGTTTGTTGAACCGAGCAGCCAAATGCTTCTCTGCAAGAGCCAGACCAACAGCATTGGCCATACCCTGACCAAGAGGACCTGCATAAGAATTAAGGGAAGAGATGAATCGCACGAATTTTACTAAACTAATTCAAGCAAAAGACAAAATTATCAGGCCCAGATTCTAACCAGTGGTGACTTCAACACCAGGTGTCTCAAAGTTCTCTGGATGACCTGGGGTTTTGCTTCCCCACTGACGGAAAGCTTTCAAATCTTCTTCCTAGTATATACATCCAACAAACCAAATATCAGCCACAGAATAAAATAGAAATTCACGTAGACAATTAGGCTTTGTTTGGATTCAAAAAAGCTACTAGCCTTTTTGGTAGCTTTTTTTCGGCGATTTTTTTCACCAAAATTTGATTTTCATTCTTATCAAATTTTAGTGGAAAAATGCCATAGAAGACGAAAAAATGCTACCAAAAGAATCTAAAATAGACAACCGTGGAGCCCGAAATGTGATCTTTCTCATTCAATAGGTAAGATCCAGATCAAAATTCGATTCTAATCACACAAAATCGAAACTAAAAATCACAGATCCAAAGCAAAACACGCACACACACACAATGTAATGATAGACGAATCAAGGAAGCAATTCGTACTTTGACGCTGTCGTATCCAGCGAGGTGAAGCAGAGCATACTGAAGCATACAACCGTGGCCGGCGGAGAGAACAAAGCGGTCGCGGTTAAACCAATAAGGGTTCTTGGGATTGTACCTCATGACCTCGTCGTAGAGTATATGACCCATCGGAGCACACCCCATGGGCAGGCCCGGGTGACCCGAATTGGCCTTTTCCACGGCATCGATGGCGAGGAACCGGATCGTGTTAATCGACTTCTCAAGGAGCGCCGTCTCCGTCTTCTCGAGCGTTTCCACGGCGGCCGAGACCCGGACGGGGCGGCGAGAGCTCCCCCGCCGCCGGGAGGCGTTGGTGCGCGTGGGGATGGAGGAGGGAGTGGAAGAGGAGGACTTGAGGCCGGAGAAGGTGGGGAGAGAGAAAGTAGGGACAAAGAGACGGTCGGAGGTCGGCAAGTTGGAGCCATGGTGGTGGGTGGTGGTGGTGGTGGTGGTGCGAGCGAGGAGGGCTTGTGATACTGTCAAGGAGGAAGACGAAGCCATGGCTCAGCTGGAAAGAGAGAGAGAGAGAGAGAGAGAGAGAGGGAGAGAGATGATCCTTGCTTCAACCGCCGAGCCTCTCCTTTGTATCTATGGTTCAAAGAGAGAGAAAGAGAGACGGAGACAGCTACTCGATTGTCTGGTGAGAAGGAGAGGAGTGAGGAAGGGGGAATAAGGAGCGTCCGATCTGAGCGAAGATGAGATCGGGGCCGTTGACCGAGGGTAGGAAATGAATGCTTTTGAATTTTCTGGGGAAAATAATATATAAATTTTTAGTTATATATTTTGCCGTTTAAGTTCGATAGGGAGACTTTGAATGAAGAAAATCAATCGGTTCAAAAATCACAACGAAAACCAAAATCAGTTCAAATTTAGTGCCTACAAACAATAATATCATCTATATTATCTTAGGTAGTCTAGCCCTGCAACCAGTGAGTTGGTGGTATGGTTGTAATTGTTTTATTTTTATATTTGCTTTTTTTAATTCGAAGATGGTGAAAGTTATGATTTTTTTTTTTAAGTTAATGACATCTAATTTTGGCAATCCCTAATTAGAGTGCATGTATTATCATATATCACTCACTTAATTTTTTAACTTTGAATTAGAAAGTTACATTGTGAATTTTATCTGTTTAAAAAATAATAACATCTAATTTTTATTAGTTACGCCCTGCTTGGAAAGGCAACTCATTTTTACTACTAAATTTATTTTTTTTAATGATCAAATTTACTTGTTTATGTTTTAAATTTTTTTAATTCATAAAAAATATTTAATTGAAAAAAAATAAAAAATTTAGTTACTAACAAATTAATTTTTTCTTAAACACAAAAAGACAAAAATTAATAGTTAACTAAAACTAGTTAAAAAAAAAAAGAAATTTGAGACCGTTTAGAGGCACATTTTTTAACAAAAACTATTAATTTTTGCTTTTTAAATATTTGATAAGTTATCAATTTTTATCACTTTTTTACTCATTTACGGTCACTTGTCAATTCTATAATTACTGAAATTGTTAAAATTTGTCAAAAATTATCAAAAATTTTGCTAAACATTTAAAAGTTACAAAAAAAAATTACTATTTATTTTACCAAATATACTAAAAAATACAACTAGTAAGTTTTGATAAAAAAATATACTAAAAGTTCCTAAAATTTAAATTTCTAAACATCACCTTAAATTTTTTTTTTTCAAACTAAGCTTTATATATCCTTTTTTTATTTATTTATTATAAGTAAACTTTTACTTTCCACGCTGTAACTTGGAAAGTCTCCTCAGCCCACCAAATCAAAGTCTTTTTTAGAAATTATTAATTATGATTTGTTAAGTCTATTATAAATTTTTAAAAATTTATAATTTTTTATATTATTATACGAATTAAAAATTTATAACTTAAGGCTCGTTTAGAGTAAGAAAAAAATAAGAAAATTGAGATAAAATGCGGTTTGGAGTTAATTTTGACGTCATTTTTTTCTGACAAATCGTAAATCGTGGGAACGATTTTCTAAATCCGTTCTCACAGATTCAAAAAAATTTAAAAAAATAGCGACAATGGTACTCATTTGAAAGCTTTCAACACGAAAAATGTGATTGTATAAAAAATTTACACATTCGGTTAACCTATTTTTAAATTTTTTTTACTTTTTTAACGAAATATTGAAAATTTTTAAAATTAATGATGACAAAAAAATTAAAAGTAGAGGAGTTATTAGAAATTTATAGAATTTTTTAGAGATTTTTTTATTCCAAACGAGGCCTTATCATTGCTCGAAACGCAACCTGCATGGACGTTCCTTTTAAGTGCTTGCTGGATGCTTTTTTTTTTTTTCCCCTCTATATTATATATAAAGAAATATAATATAATAAATCTATTTAAAGTGTTGATTGGACAAATACAAATTCAAATTGGACAGCGTGAGGGTGATTCCCAACGAATCTTATCTGTTGCGACCACCAGCCACTCTTAAAAAAAAATACGAATAATTTTACATTATACGCCCGTTTGGTGGTTTAAAAATTAAAAACAAAATCTTGTAATTTTTGATGCGTTGGATAGGATTATAATTTTTTTATTTTTTTATTTATTACAGTAAAAAATAAAACAAAAAATTACTATTTTTTATTTGTTACAATAAGAAAATATCAAACACACAAAAAGTTATCTTTTTTGATTTGTTACAATAAAAAACTTACCAAATACTTAAAAGTTGTAAAAAAATACTAAAAAATATACTTTGAGTGTGTTTGGAGTTGTATAAAATTGTATAAAATTATAAAAATAATATATCGTAATTCATGCAGTGAGTGAAAAATTTAAATTTTACTGTCTCATAATTCATGTTTGTAAAAAATTTTTTATAAGATTTTATTTTTTGTTGGAGAACTTCAAATGGAGCCTTTGTTACACCAAATATATAAAAAAAAATTAAAAAATATATAAAAATTTACCAAAATTTTCACTTTTTTTTTTTTTACTTCCGAACGGCTTCTATATATATATATATATATATTATATATATTTTTAAAAAGTAAAGATAATAGTAAGAAAATAACGAGTGGAGTGGTTGGTTTGGGTGGCTGCTTGGACTTTATCACCAGGCCGTTTAGTTTCTCAAAATTTTATAAAAATTTTTAAATCCATCCAATTAAATTTTGTGTTACTTTGACACCACATTGTGATTGCAATGAAGAAATCTATTGCAGGGGTTGCAGTGAAAAATGAACCGTTGAGATTTATTTATACTTAATCTAATGGTTTTAATTTATTTTAATTAAAAATATTTTTAAAATAAAAATAAAAGTTTAAAAAATCTGATTGGAGCACAATTAATGTAGAATGTTAATGGTCACATATCATTGAAATTCAAATAAATCTTAATCATTCATTCTTCTACTGCAATCCCTGTAGTGGATTTCTTCACTGTAACCTTGGAACCCCACATTAATGAGTTTAAGGGGGCTGCAGTGAAGATATCCACGGCAGGAGCTGCAATAGAAAAATAAAGGGTGAAGATTTATTTACACTTTAATAACACGTGACTTTTGACATTCCACATTAATTATACTCCAATAAGATTTTTAAAATTTTTATTTTTATTTTGAAAATAATTTTAATTAAAATAAATAGAAACTATTAGATTAAATACAAGCAAATCTTCACCTTTTATTTTTCATTGCAGGCCATTGAACCCCACGTTAACACTTACTCTTAATTTTTTTTTATTTTTTTAATACTCCGAACCTCCCAATTTGCGTCAAATTAAAAGTCCCGAGGCATTAAAAATACTACTTGTTCGCATCCTCGTCATCAGCAGCGGAAATCATATATTGTTTCGGAAGAAAATAAAATATTTTTATAATTATAATAAATATGATAGTATAATAAAATTTGTGTGAATAACTAGAAAATTTAAAATTATTTTAACAAAATTAATAATTTTGATGGTGACATTAATGTTAATCGGCCAACCATATCTTAAATTCGACAGGTATAGAATTTTTTACTTATAAATTATTTTTCATGGAGAGTTCAAGGAGCTGCAGTGAAAATATCTATTATTGGAGTTGTAGTGAAAAATGAAGGGTGGAGATTTGTTTATATTTAATCTAATGGTTCTAATTTATTTTAATTAAAATTATTTTCAAAATAAAAATAAAAATTTAAAAAATTTAATTGAAGTACAATTAATGTGGAATGTCAAAAGTCACGTGTCATTAAAGTGTAAATTAATCTTCACTCTTTATTTTTTCATTGCAGCTCTTACAGTATATATTTTTACTGCAGACGTAACTCTTACGGTAGATATTTTCACTGCAGACCACTTACCGCCAAATTATACTAAAATTAGTAATTAAGATTTTTGTTAAGTTTTAAAATTTTATAAATTGATGACGTTGCGATTTGACTTAAATTTTGGTACCAAATCGAACTACATGAGCCCCCACTTTAATTAGTGGGCAGAAAGCAGCATATCATGTATCTACGTGCCCATGTTTATTTCACTTAAGTAAGGAACAGCAACATCACTTTTAATATTATTTATATAATATTAAGATTGTGAGGTGTTTAATCAAAATTTAATGATTCATAATAAAATAAGTTTGAAAAGTTTTAAATCTTTACATAAAATTTTTAAATTTATTTTTATTGTGAATCATCCGATGTTGATTGATGGATTCATAACCTTAGTGTCACCTGACTAACATAAAAAAAAAAAAAAAAATTAATATTAACCTTCCTTCGTTTGTTTTAATGTTTTATAGGAGCGATCCTGATAAATAAAACTTGACTATTGTTTGGCTTTTGGTGCACCCAAGAGCTGCATTTCGTTGTCAGTCTGTCTCATCCCCAACAGATCCATGCCTCTTTCTGAACATGGAGGGTAAATTAGAAAATCTCATTTTTGTTGGCACTTAAAATAAATATTATATTTATATCTAATATGAGTGTATTTGAAGTGAAATAAAATGAGATAAATTATAAATTCGTAATTCGTGTAGTATGATAAAAAATAAATAACTTTTAGAAATTTTTAAAACTTTTCAAAAATTTATAACAAATCAAATAGACCATATATATATCAATTATATATGTATTTTAAATATTTTAAGAAATGTACCAAACACACCACATAGCTTGCTTTATTATTTTTATTTTAATTAAAATAATTTAAACTAAGTAACCAAACTTCTAAAATTATAAAATATTATATATGATATTTTATTATGTTTTACATATTATTATTATTATTATTATTATTATTATTATTCCCCCAAGTCTGCATTGTTATTTTTTTAAACTTACCGTATCACATTTGTTTTCATATTTCTTAGACCATCCCCACCTTTCAATAATTAGAAAAGTCACATTCAGTGATTTTTTTTTTCTTCTCCTTGGTTCTGAAGTAAATGGACTCAGAATTTAACCTTGGTCTTCAAGTGGTGAACAATTTGAGTTGAAAAATCGCAAGGAAACTCAGATCTAAGGGCATTGCTAGGACTACTAAATGAACTGAAGCAAACAGTTTTTGAGTTCAATTCCTATTTGGTTCACTAAAATTGTTTGACATGGAATCATTATAAAACTAAGCTAAGCTTCAACATAATTTATAGCTCAAACTCGACTCGACAAATTTAAATCTACATAAAATAATCAAGCTACTTAAATTGAACTCGATTAAATCTCAATTCAAAAGCTTAACAAACCCAAATAAATACACTACCCAACATTTTTGATATACAATTGAAAATAATAAGTGACAGAAACACTAGTGACACTGCCCAGAAATGCTCTACAAATTCTTCTATCGGTAAATCTCTCTCTGCGCCTGCTTAGTCCATTTTCAGCTGAACAGACAACACATGAGGCTAATCTTACCATGTGGACATAAAGCGCTTAACTCTTGATGCTGAGCTTCTACTTCAAGCAGATGCCATTTAGTCCGATGGAAAATGGCAGGCTTACCAAGGTACAGGCTATGGCTGCTGTTGGGATGCTTGGATGAGAGAAGTAAGAGACGGATGAATCCGAGCCCTTCTCAGCGACCGAGCTTCACTTTTTCCTTTGGCATATTCTTCTCCGAGTGGCCATCTTGGCCGCAAATCCAGCTGATTAATAGAACAAAAATATATACATATTAATTTCTATAAATCGGATTATAGCATAAAAGTATAATGAAATAATTGCTTAGCAAATTCCACTTCCAGACTGAATCCCCTACTACATGAACCAAGCATGACTATATCATTTGTTTTTTCTTTTTTTTTTGGTTTTTTTGGGGGGGGGGGGATCACCTTAAAACTTCTGAGAAGTGGGGTAAGGCTTCGGTAGACGCTACATAGTTTCTTAATCAATTTATGGCTCAACAATCTCCCGAGTCCCAACCTTCATGGTAAGAATCCTTTCTCAGAGAGAGGGGCATGGATGAAAAATATAAGGGGGAAGGGAAGAACTTGACCAGCTTTACCTTTCACAATTGATCTTTGACTCCTCCCTCACTAATAATGATATAATGATACCAATGAAGATTTCTTGTACTAACTTCAGGAAGAGAGTGAAATATCCAAAACACACTAAGAATATTTTGGGTTTTCTATTTTTGAGAAGTTTGCTTGGTGGCTAATGCTTCTATGTCATAACAACAATGGAGTCAGTAAAATAAATGAAATGATACTGGCACAAACCAAAAGTTCACAAAGTAATCAAGCTTAAAAAAACATACTATACTATCCTCGGCTTCATCGGCAGGTGGTGGTGGATCAAATCTTCCCACACGGAAGTGCTCAATGCCCGTCCAAGCAACCATTACACCTAGTCAAAAAGAGAGCAAATATTGAGGGCAAGGCTGTCTGACCTTAAACCGACAGCAACTTCCCAACCATTGACCTAGGTAATTTTCTCAAGCAAATCTGTTACTTCCCACTGAAACTAAGATCAACATAAATTCATATTCCAATTTTCTTACACTGAAATTGTATATGTAGACCAGGGTTTGCATTCATTAATGTGTGTGCGAAAAGAGAACTACACTATAGATGTCTTTTCCTGTGGATTTCATCATCATCTCCCTTAAAGGGTTCATTGAACTTCATATTGCATTTCTGAGGCACCGGTTTACAACTGCATAACAACACCATGAGACAACACTGGAGTACTTACCATTGTCAGTACAAAGGCTAGGAGGAGGGCACACAAGTTGCAGGCCACTCCTACTGATGACATGATTAAGTCGATCCCTGACATACTGGTTTGATGCAACTCCTCCAGAGACAACCTGCAGAAGGCAACAGCAAAGTTTAGCATCATGGACCCAAAAAAAAAAAAAAAAAAAGTCGAGAATTTTGGGTTTGTTTTTTCTCTTTTTTTTTGGGGGGGGGGGGAGCATTCAGTAAGATGAATTGTAATAAACCCAAAATAGAGAAATTGCAGCTGCATTACCAAATATTTTATAGAAGGCTCAATCTTCAATGCCCATTCAATTGCTCGTTCACACCTTTCCTCAAGATGTAACACTGCAACTCGCTGCAGCAAAATTCTTCAAGCACAAATGGGTAATAAAAAATCCAAGTAAACATAGCATTATTATTGACATGTTTTTCACTAAAACTAAGTCAATGAAAGATACCACAAAATACATCAACAGAAATGGTTAAATTATTACCTGGAAAGAGGCAGCAATATTAGCTCGTAAACTTCTGTCTTCACTACTTGACAAAGATATGGGAATTTCAGCATTGCTGCAGATTCCCAGTTATGCATGAATAAGTAGGAAGGAAAAACAGAAAATATTTCTTGAATTAAATCAAAGAATCATTGTCTCTCTCTCTCTCTCTCTCTCTCTCTTTTTTTTTTTTAACATGTACAATTACTGCAGTATGCAGCAATGATGTTCTGTCCCCAATACAAATTAGCTAAAGTAATTATCAAGTCGCTAATCATAGACCTTTTAGTTTTTAAAGTAATTAAGTTCAAGTGACTACACATATATATTTGACAAATAAGTTCAAGTGACTACATTAAAAGAAGACGAGATACATGAAGGCAACTGTTCATAAAAATATTGGCGTCTGCTTTAGGTGTGTAATTGGCACATGCAATTGGGCCCAAAACGACAGGCCACATTGTGTGCCTCCAATTCTCGCATTTGGAAGCAATGCTTTTATTATTATTATTATTATTAAACACATTTCAGCATAGTAATTCTGAAAAAATTAGAAATAGCCTAGGCACACAACTTTCAATTTTTTATGGCACAGGCCGGGTATTGCAATTCTAGACAGCTGGTTAAAGGCCATAAGTTTCATATCAACTCTCTACATCTCAGTAGAAAGGCAGTCTGGCCTCTCTATCAGTAAACTTCTGTTAAACCATGGTTAAATCAAGTTAGCAATTAATTTCTATAGACCCCCTTTTTACTGGGAGAAGAAGAGGAGGAGAAGCAACAACAGTAATGATCATAGGTGTTTCACTTCCAAGGGGACAAAATGCAAAGTGAGTGGTAACGGTGCATACTAAATAGGGAAAGCCAGTAAAACAGAAAAATGTACCTCCTTATGAGATAATTTACATACATATTTTTAGATTCAATTGCCAGTCTCACTTGAGTCTTCAGACCAGCATAAGAGAAGTTGCAGTCTTTGTGTTGCTTCATAGGAACCTAAGAAACAAATAAATCTCAACTTTATATGAATGAGACATATAATGATATGATAGTAGAACATAACTAAAAAAGAATAAGCATCAGATGAAGATTGACAGACACCAAGAAGGGCGGGGGGAGTTATGTATCAGAAAATTACTCACTGAAAATTTGATCGATTCTGCATCACCCTCTCGCGCAAGATCCTCTATAGCAGGCCCCCCACTCCTCCTCAAATCAAGACCAAGCCATTTTGCTGTCTTGTCATATGCCTCACCAATTGCATCATCTATTGTTGTCCCCAGTTGTATATATTGGCCAAGATCACGGGCAAGAATTAGAAGATTA
Source organism: Vitellaria paradoxa (assembly GCA_019916065.1). Classification (NCBI taxonomy): domain Eukaryota; kingdom Viridiplantae; phylum Streptophyta; class Magnoliopsida; order Ericales; family Sapotaceae; genus Vitellaria; species Vitellaria paradoxa. Next base: position 68,602,605 of record CM034234.1, on the reverse strand, counting down.
TGTCCTCCTAAGGAACATCCAATTAAATACAGCAACATAAGCTTCACGACCAATTGAGTTCAAAGAAATAAAGTATGAAGCTTATAGAACATGATACATTAGTTCTAAAATGATTTTGGTATTGCTTTCTTTGAAAGATGGTAGAACATAGAAAAATGGACTAAAATCTACAAAAGTTTTCCTGAATACTGAAACCTTCAATTTTCCTGGATTAAAAATCAACCCAATAAAACAAGGAAGTCCCAACCCACAAAAAAAAAAAAAAAAAAAAAAAAAAAAAAAAAAAGAAAAAAAGACACGAAGCTTTTGTTATTATTTTGCGACTGTGCAAGAATAGAAACCATTCAATCACAAGGAACTTATCTTGGTATTGACAAGGTAACATTCCGGGTGAAATGGAACTCCCTGTGTGTATGTGTGTGGATTTCTTTATCACCATATCACATCACAATTTACATTAACCTTAATCAAATTAATATATGATATTGATCAAATTCAGGCTGCTTTATAGGATGGAAAGTTAAGAGTCAACAGATTCCTGGATAAAATAGAAGTATCTTGTTTATCCACACTATGATGGAATTGGAAAGTTCTAGTTGAAAAAAATGCTCAGAGTGATGAAGTGTAGCTCCGTGAGATCCATGGAAGTCAATCCCTTCATTCCTGGCTGGTTTCATTGCAGTAAGTTCGTAAGTTGGATGAGCTCATGAGAGAGTCCAATTGATCCCAAACTAGCACAAAATATGTAAAAAAAACTAATAATTAATCCACACACATACACACACAGAGCCAAGTTGCCAACATGAACATCCACTTAATCATTTAGTTGTCATATTAGGATTTGAATGATGTTCTAGAGGAATGTGTCTAAGCTACGTTTCCTGACTTGTCCATAAATTATCTTAGCTTCTGAATCACACAAAACAGGATCAGTTACATCTTTGACATATATAGAAGTGACCATTTTTTTGAAAAGATAAGTAAGTATTATTAATAGCATCGAAGGGATGCCAAAGTAAAGAGCAAATTACAACTACCCCCTGATTACTTCATGCTAGCTATAAAAAGTAGAAAAGAGCTAAGATCTAACTCTTTTCCTTCTGCAACCCAACTAAACAAACAAGAAAGGAATACATTTTTGGAAAGCAAAACAGTCCGTTTTGTATTGTCGAAAATCCTCCTATTACGTTCCTTCCAAATCAACCAAAAAAGGCAACAAGGGATCGTATTCCAAATCTTCCTCTTCCTCTCGCCCATAGGTTGTTCTCACCAAGCTAAAGAAAGCTTTTTAAGTTAGCAGGGAAGCACATTTGAACGCCAAAACATGAAAGAATTAAACTCCAAATTTCAGTCACCCAACTACAATGGATGAACAGATGATCAATAGACTCCTCATGTCTGAGACATAATGAGCATCTATTAACGATAGAGTAACCCTTCGCTTTAGATTGTCCATAGTCAAAATCCTTCCCCTCACAGCACACCAAGAGAAAAAAATGACCCTTGTAGGAACAGGGGCCTTCCATAAATTCATCCAACGGAAGATATCATTCTCTCCTCCTTGTAAGAACAGATAAAAAGATTTTACTGAGAAATCTTTATGTGTGGATTGCTTCCAGCTCAATGCATCTGCCATGTCTTCCATTGGGAAAGAATAAAGTAATTCCATCAGTGTCCTGAAGCTATCCAATTTCCAATCATTTAAACTCCTTCGCAGCTGAACATTTTAGACTCTATTTGTGCCAGAACCTATATTATAATTTGAAATCAAGGCATTCTTGTCCATTGCAAATGCATAAATTTCAGGAAAAACTTCAGAAAGACAACCACCTGGCATCAAATTGTGTTTCTAAAACAGAATCCTATCCCCCCTTCTCACCTTTCAAGATAAACAATTGACAAATCTGAGCCAATTATTTCTTATACATCTCCATAAACTAGCGCCAAAAGAGGAGAAACCTGCAGCAAAAGTCCAGCCACCTTTTTCAACACCATATTTGGTCACAATCAATCTCTTCCAAACACATGAGTCTTCATGAGCAAATCTCCAAAGCCACTTCCCCATGAGTGCTTCATTGTGCAGCTTCAACTGTCTAATCCAGCTCCCCCCATTTGTGTAGGATTGCAAACTACTTTCCAATCCACTAAGTTGTGCTTGAAGACTCCTTTACTCCTGCCCCAAAGAAAGTTTTTTTACAACCTTTCCATTTCCTTTAGAACACTCATAGGGGCTGAGAAAAGAGAAAAAAAATAGGTGGGGAGACTGGAGAGAACACTCTTGATCAATGTGATCCCCGCCCCAATTGATAAATAGTTAACTTTCCACTCAGCCAATCTTGTTCTGCACCTCTCAATAATAGGTTCCCAGATTTGTTTTGACCTGAAATTGGTTCTTATAATCACACCCAAATAAACAGTAGGAAGAGAGCCAATTTACAGCCAAGAACTGCAGCAAAATCCTCCATATCAGAATTAATTCCCACTGGCAGGACCTCAGATTTGCTGAGGTTGATCTTGAGACTTGTGACAGCTTCAAAACCCAGTAGAATATAGTGTAGATGGCCTAACTGTAACAAATCAGTTCCACAAAAGACAATGGAGTCATCTGCAAACAGAAGGTGCGAGACACTGATGCTCCGGTTGCTGGTTAACACAGGAAAGCCCTCAATGTAACCAGCCTGCTCAGCCTTATTCAACATCCTGTTGAGAACCTCCATTATTAAAATGAAAAGAAAAGGTGATAAAGGATCACCTTGTCTTAAGAAAAAAAAACCTTCAGGAGAGCCATTAATCAAAACAGAAAAGCTGGCAGTTGAGATACACCAATTAATCCATTGACACCATCTTTCACCAAACCCCATTTTTCTCAGCTGATAAAGCAAGAAATTCCAATTGACATGATCAAACGCTTTTTCAATATCCAATTTGCAAATTAAACCAACACCTTTACTTTTAATTCTGGAGTGCAGAACCTCATTTGCAATGAGAATAGCATCCAGAATCTGTCTGCCCCTAACAAAAGCATGCTGAGAGTCAGAGATGAGGCTATCTATTACCTGTTTCAGCCTATTAGCTAGGACCTTTGAAAGCAGCTTGTAAACTGCTCCCACTAAACTGATAGGCCTGAAGTCTTTTAGTTCCACAGCTCCATTCTTATTAGGAATTAATGCGATGAAGGTTGAGTTCATACTTCCAACAAATCTACAGCTGCTATGAAATTCTCCAAACACAGATAGCGGGTCTTCTTTAAGAATTTGCCGGCAGTTTTGAAAGAAGGCAATGGTCCATCCATCTGGTCCGAGGGCTTTATCACCATTTAAATCCATAAGCACTTCGTAGACCTCTAGTTCAGTGAAAGGAAGCTCAAGACTAGTTGTAGCAGGGGAGTTGAGCTGAGAAATTCCAAGTCATTCACTAGAGGCCTCCAATTTTCTTCTTCCGCAAACAGCTTCTTGTAAAAATCCACAATGCTCTGTTTGATCAACCCTTGGTCATCTGTAAGCTCCCCATTAACTTTCAATTTGTCAATCCAGTTCCTCCTTTTGTTTGCAGATGCCATTTTGTGGAAGAATTTGTGTTTTGATCACCTTCCTTAAGCCATCGAATTCTAAATTTCTGTCTCCAGCTTATTTCCTCCATTTTGATTAAATTGGTTAAGCTCAAAATCTTGTCTTGCCCTCAAAATTCTCCCTTGATTAGTTAGATAACCACCATCATCCAGCAAGTCTAGACCTTGAATGTCTTTCTCTCGTTGGGCTTTCTGCTGTTCAAGCCTTCCAAAAACCTCGAAATTCCACTGTTTCAGGTCTGATTTTAGATTCTTCAGCTTTTGAGTCAGTCTGTAACTAGCAGATCCTTTGAAATTATATTTTTGCCACCATAGAGCAACCATATCTTCGAATCCTTCAACTTGCAGCCACATGTTTTCAAATCTAAAAGGTTTGGGTCCTTTAATTCCTCCCCCATCCAGCAAGAGAGGGGAGTGATCTGAAGCAATCCTAGGGAGAGATTTTTGAAGAACTGCAAGGAATAAATCCTCCCAATCAAAAGAGACCAAGAATCTATCAATCTTGGACTTACAGAATCTGTTGCTCCAAGTGTACCTACTTCCATTTAAAGACAAGTCAATACATTGTAAGGCTTCCATGAAATCAGAAAAAAAGTCCATCTGCCTTATTCTTTTTTCACAATCCCATTTATCCTCAATGCATCTGGTCATATTAAAATCACCCCCCAAACACCATGGCAAGTTCCACCTGAAAATTGCAGCTCCCAATTCATCTAAAAATTTTGATTTCCAGTGTTTATCCACTGGACCATAAACTCCCGTGAATGACCAAGATATATCCTCGTCTAGATGCTGGAACATGTAGGAGATGGAGAAAGATCCAATCTCAAAGTCCGTAGCTTGTAGTTTTCTACTGTCCCACATGATCAGAATACCATCCGAGGCCCCAACAGACTCCAAAACTTTCCACTTGCACCAGCCGCCACCCCAAAGAGACCTAACAGTGAGATCATCAATCCTGCTAAGTTTGGTTTCTTGCAAACAAACTACATCTGGATGCTGTTTAACAATAACAGACTTGATCAACATTCTCTTTTCCTTGCCACCACAGCCCCTAACATTTCAGCTTAAGATTTTAGGTTTCATTACAAACATATAGACAAAGACGCTCCCCCTCTTCCTTTCTCATTAAGAAGATCCCTATCTTCTTTGTCGTAACTAATTTAACATTGTAAATTCCTCAACTCCCTTGCACCTCCTCTTATACGGCTCTTTTGAAGCTTTTAATGGCCACTATTGCACTTTCTCCTTTTTTCTTCAATAGACTGTAATAAAGCCACAATCTGTTCTTCGAAGCCTTTACTTGAAATGCCCAAAATCTTCTTAAAGGACTTCATACGATTAATCACCCAGGCAGAAATCTTGTTTTGATCTTGCCCACAATTCTCTAACAGCAGATGGTTGCAATCTGCCGGCCACTCGTCAGCAGGCCCAACTGCAGCCAAAGGTTGGCATTTGAGAGCTTCCTCATTTACAACTTCTTGCATTCCAAATGGTACCAACAAATTCCCAAGAGAAGAGATGTTGCCTTCAACAGAATTATCTTCTAAAAAGGGATTGATTGCTGGGATCTTCACGGGAGGAGGGCTTGCTCGTGGAGATGAATTCAATTGATCAGAGGATGTCTGAGATCTTGTTTTTTTCCTAGAGTTGTACTTAATCCCATAAAACTTCCAGCTGTCAGCTGAGCTGACAGAACCTCCAGAGGCAACTTCCTTTTCACCGTTGGAAGTGTCTTTTGAATGGGATATAATTCTAGAATCAACAATTAATTGAGCCTCATTGTAAAGGTCGTTTAGAGTTTCAAACCTATTAACTGTTGGCTGGCCCATTAGAGAGGCATTTGGGATTTTATTCCTCATTAATGAGTTGATATTTCCACCAACTCGGGTTCATTGAACCTTCCCTGCAGCCTTTGAATGTCTCGCAGATTTTCCAACCCCAAGGTGTAATAACTTCTTGCCTTTTCGAATTCCAAGAGTTGGAATATTCATCGAACCAACATCTAGAGCACGCGCCACATTCTTCTTTCCCTTCGGTGGCCGAAAAACTCTAGAATTCCAGGATTCTTTTACCCAATCAACCCAAGGCCTTTGTTCGACCCAAATAGGACAATCATATAAAGCTTGGCCCACTAAAATCTTGACTGATGCAGGAATGTTCCTTCCATCGCCTCTAATTCTGAATTTAGCCCATCGGAAGCTCTCAGTGTTACAGGGATCGAGCTCAGATTCCATAAATCCTCCACAATAGTTACCAATGCTCTGAAAAACATTAGCACTCCATAAAAAATATAGGCAATCCCAGCACTCTGACCCAGACAGAATTAACATTCCAACTTCTTCTAGAACAGTAACTCTAACTATGACAAGAATCTAACCAAAGAGGGTCCCCATTGATAACAGATTGCTACTTCTTAATCTTGTCAGCTAACTGCTGGGAGGGAAAAGAAAATAAAAACCTTTCACCATCTAAATCCTTAACTCCTACTCTTCCAGAAATTCTCCATTTTCTGTTTACCCAAGCTGAAATTTTGACAGCCTCCGTCTTGGCTGCTCCCGGGCCTCCTAATCTGCCAACTAAACACCTTTTCATAAGTATACTGTTCTCCACAACATCCTCGTAGTTTACAATGACATGCTGGTCATTGTAGGAGCTACGTATGTTTGAGAGTTGCCATTTTGGGAGGCAGCTGCTTGAATGTACGACTTGGACTCATTTGGAGCACTGAATGTTGCTTCATGAGAAGGAACATTCAGCCTTACATGAGGTTTATTCTTGTTGGACAAAGGAAAACTATCACCAGGCAATAAGTCGCTAAAGATATCAGTTAGAAATCTTCAACCAGAACCAAATGACAGTTTTGGGAACCTGACTTGTCTTCTTCCATAAGGGGCAAACAGCCGCAGCTCCAGCTTTCTGCTAATACCATCAGAGATAATGGTACTAACAAGAGTTCTGGCACCTCCTCTAAGACTGCCTGTTTGATGATGACCTTTGGTGTTCCTATGATGCTTCGAACATTTCTGTTGCAACCATCTAAGTTCTTCCTCATAGATAACTAGAAGTCTAACATAACCTCTACCACGTTCGATAATTCTATATCCCCCTTTGATCTTGCAATCTTCCTCAATCTCAATAGTTACATCTTGAGCTTGAAAAGTTTTCCTGAATGATCTAACTTGTTTGAAAGAATTATTGTTCCAAAAGTTGCTAAAATGGTGCATTTTAGCAACTAGACCCCTTAACATGCACTGAGAGCATTTTAGCCAACTAAAATATCCTTCAATCTTCTACTTTAGAAAAAGTAGTATAACTTTTTCTAAAAGAAATTTGAGGGGACACCCATAGAAGATAAGTTGAGAGAAGGTCTATATAGAAGTGACCATAAGTACTGTTATCTGCATAAGTTTCCATGCGCACCATTTGAGCCTCTTGTCCACTGCCCATGCACAGTCCAGTGGTTTATAAATATGTATCAGGAAAGAAGTTTCAAATCTCCTCCTCCGTATCCATGTGTGCACATAGACATGCTTAACTCATGTGATAAACTAAAGGATGAAGTGAAACAAACACAAAATGATGAGGTAAAATTTCATACCTGAGATAAGCAGAGCCAGAAAAGGAAAATGCAACTCTCTTTCTGTTAACCTAGACAAAAGAAATACATTAAATCAACAACAACTGATTTTTTTTTTTTTTTATAACTTTACAGTTTAGTTTAGGAGCTGTGCATGGAAACTCATCATTAGAACCTGATACAACTCATGCAATGTGTTTTCCTCACTGGATTCTTCAATACTTAAACCACTTATTACATACATTCACCATTTCACCTAAAAGCTCAAGCCATTAGAGAGGGGCAATTTCATTATTTATATTAAATTATTTTATCTCAACAAGCCCTCTCATGTGTGATTGGACTAACTTTTTTAAGGGGCCAAATATCTATAACTACTGACTTTTTTTAGATTGGTGGTGAGATTTAAACTTGGGACTTTTGCCTGCTTTAATATCATGTTAGATTGTTAGCTACCATCTCACCAAAAAATTTAAATTGTTAAAAAGGCCGACAACTTTATTATTTATATAGACTTATTTTCTCTCAGCATGATTCATATAGGTTTCCTTAAAAGTGCCAAATGCTTTGATGTTTTAGTTAATTGTTAATCAAACTTCAAAATTTGGTCATATTAGTTTTCAATGTAAAATAAAATTGGCAAAGAAGCATTGTAGGTACATATATCCAATTTTCCCAAGTGACATACCACAACACTGCCAAGTCATTTTTTCAACGTCTCCATCTTGTGAGGGGTCACTTGGACAAGTAAGACAACCCCATATTTCCACATGAAGGCAACCCATGCTAGATGAAACTGGCATATGCAATGTATGTTGCATATCCCTCAACTCAATCAAGTGTACACACCATCCTTCCACTCAAGACAATGATCTTGGTTCCTTATAAACCAAATTGCGTGATCCTCCATCCTAGCGTGTCTCTCCTATGCCTCCATCCTTAATCTTGAATGACACCCTAATATGCCCTCACACCAATCTAGGTAAAAAAAAAAAAAAAAAAGAAGGGATTACGACCCCCTTATGTTAGTCACAAAGGCATGTGGTGCCTAAGTGTGTTACCCACGCACAGGATCAATGGGATTACATAGCCTTGTAGCTGGAGTTGAGTGATCAACGGGTTGTCAAGCCACTCATCCCATTGTCCCTCGTAAGGAAAATGCACCTCAAATGATAGGGATATGCAAATGACCATTGACCAGTTTTAATCATCGGTTTGAACTGATTCAGTTCTCAATAGGTCGGGGTCAAGGGGGTCATATAAATGGGTTGGGTCTAGCCCGTTAAAAAAATCCCCCCCCCCCCAAAAAAAAAAAAAAAACTAGTGTTGCGAACCCTGTTAATGTATTAATATTAAGAAAGGAAAATAGATAACTTATCACTTGAACCTGCCAACCTAGTCCCAAAATAATAAGTTAATGGGTGAATTGACATCCTCTAGGAAATTATAGGGTCACGTCTGACCTGCCCATTGCACACCCCCGTCAATTGATCTTAGAGGGAAAAAACCTCCACTAAAAGATAAAGACAAACCAAAACAAAGGCACAAGGAATTCTCCGTATTCACCAATACTTTAGAAACATGACCAGCTAACTCCATAAATTGAGTCCCTCAAAGGATACTGGCTTCCATTATTAGTTAAGGTTGTTCCACCTACGAAGAGTTAAACCAAGTAGAGCCAGCCACCATTCCCTCAAACACATTCCCTTGGAACATATAGAGAGTTGAACTCCATGGTCTGGCTCCTTATAAATATGGTATCACCCTCCATTTTATCTTAAGCAAGCTATCCTCCTTTACTTGGAGAGACTCCAATTCTATATGCCTGAACATCTTCATGAGTTTTATCTCTCCCCTCATTAGGCTACCCAACCCACCTCCTTGCTAAGTCTATAGTGCCACATTACCAAGGACACTTCCTTGGCCATTTTACTCACTGTCGACCATCTACTGGCATTATGAAAGACTCCTACAAGTGGTTAGTTCATAGTTGAGTTGGAGTCCAACAAGATAAGCAAGTTTACATGCAAGCCTATCCATAAATCAGAGAGATGGACTCTAAACTCTATTTATTATAAGGGAGGAGAAAAGAAGAATTTCTCCCCAGTGAATAGAGATTTTACAACTGGCACAGTAAAGAATAGTTTACAAAGCAATTTGATTCTACAATAAATGTTGCATTATAATCAGTTAAGGATGTAACCATGCCATTTCCATAAAGCACAACATCAAATGAACAATTACAGATTAAAATGATTCAGAGATGATGGATGGAACCATTTTCTGTCAACTTTACATCCTAATCAGCACATTAAATGGAGATAAACCAAAGAGAAGATAAACATCAAAACCAAAAAGAAAATAAAACACCATTCAATGAGTGAAAATGGCAGTGCAATAATATTGTCTCAAAGCAATCCAAAGCATCTAAAAATCCACACAGATAAATAATAGATAAACGAACCATAAAATAAAAACTATAGTTCATCTCAGCTGAATACCATTATGAGATTTTATTTCAATCTTTACTTTAGCTTCAATTTGAACTTGAATGTTGCCACTTAATTTATGTTTTTTCACCTGGCTACTAAAGCATGAGCTTCCATATGATGGACACCGACCATTGGTAGATTGAAAGTCCCAGCAATTTTTCGAGCTTTCTGCACACCAACTACAATGCATTTTCAAAAATAAGGTATAAATATTTTTTTCCTAAAGCTACATTTATCAAAGCAGTTAAGAATAAAACTGAATAGCAGAAGTGCATTAAATTTTGAAGTAGGAAGTATTAAACAAGAATGCTATACTTCCACTACAGTCAGTAGCCAATCAATAAAATTTTTGATTTGGTGTCTAATCCTAAGGTCCAAGGGCAGCATACAACAAACCATTACTCAGCAAACAAAATTATAATTCCAAGAATCAATTACCACGCAGACAAAGGCTTAAACCAGGACCAATAGTGACAGCAACTGCTGAGAGATTCATCTCCTCCACATTAGCTTTATCAAGTGCTTCCCGTACTACCTACAATCCAAAACAACAAGACTCTTTTAACTTCCAATATCAACAACATCCATAATGCCAATGTCCCCCAGCCACAAGACCAGATGAGAAATAATATTCAATATTTAAGCAGTAAAATTTATTGAAATAAATGCACGGGTTGGTGACTAATCATTAAAACATGGCATGAAACATTAAAAAATGACAATTTTCATTTGAGATGAAACAAAAGGCAAGCAAATACAAATGAATACAGCCCCATATGAAGAAACTGTGATACCTGATCAATCACTTGTGCATGTGCTTCTTCTGCCATTTTAGGAGCAACTCCTCCATATCGAGCAAGCAAATCTGCCTTCAAGAAAACAAAGTTTTGTGTTAGCAAAAGCTACATTACAAGAAAATGCAATAACTGATCCTCAATGCAAATTTTTTTATCCTTGGGTTGTAGCACTCAACCATCTCAATAAACTCACATAGCTTCTCCACTGCATCAAAAGTTCTACCATAGAATAATACAGATTTGATATGACAGGATTTGAAATGAAGGGATTTGATACTAATGAAAGAAGACACAATGCATAATGAAGATTTAAGTGAATTTTATTGAAGGAGTGGACATGAGGAATAAGGATGTATTTGAAATAATCATGAAAAATATGCGGAGTATGGATTGTAATATGAAGTTTAGAAGAGTAACAAGTCTCACATTGAAAGTTTGAGAAACTTTTCCCCGTCCTTTAAATAGACAACTGCTACACATGGTAGATTTGAAACATGGAGGGGAAAATGAATTCGGAAGTGATTTGGTGCTTCTTGCCAACATTATTACCACACGCGCATGGGGCACTTGGCACGTGTGCATGTGATTCAAATAAAACCAGGGGCGAAGCCAAAAAATTTTGTCGGGGGAGGGGGAACTAATTATAAGATACATAAATGATTGGTGGGGTACTATAGGAGAAATTAAAAAAAAAAAAAGAATTGACCATTGGAAAGGAAAATGAGAGGAGAAAAATGTCAAAGTGGGGTTAAATATTTTTTAATTATATTGGGTAGATGAGGTACAATTACATTGATATTATTGAATTAAATTTTTTTGTTTTTTTTTTGGTTATTGGGTGGGCACAATTGGTATTGGGCTATTTTTTTTTTTTTTTTTTTCCTTTTCTTGGGTGGACACAATTAGTATTGAGTTAAACATTTTTTACATTTTTTGGGTGGGCACAATTAAACACGAAAGACAATATAAAACAAAAAAAAAAAAGCATTTTTTTTTTTTTTTGAGGGTGGGCATGTGGGACAAGCTTGGCTCGGCCCCTAAATAAAATAGTAACTTTTACTTGTTACTTGGAATTGAAAACACTTGATCAAAACCCATAAATCAGAAAATAACTACTAATTTTGAACAGTCATGTTCTTTGGCATGAATAAACCCCATTAATGGCCGTACCTCTTGGAAGGAACAGCCACCATTAATGTTGGCTCGCCATCTACAAAAGCGGTTACCATTCCACCATTGTTGACACAAAAGTTTCTCAGTTGTATACATTGCTACATTGAGATTTTCCGTACGAATTTTTCAATGTTTATTGACTGGAGATTTGGGGTTTGTTTTCATCCTGGAGGTGAATTTGTTAGAAACCCAACAACAAATTCTAACAGTAGTCATCTTAAAGATAGTGACTCTACATCATGCCTCAAAGCCATTAAAGTTATATTCTGATCTTCGTAATTACACTGTTTTTCCTAACAAAACATTTATTTAAAATCCTTAAAATCAGTAGTTCAAGTTATACAAAAATCATAAAAATTAAAAATTGAAAAATAGTTCTCAATTTAATAATTATAGTCAACTTACTTATATGTTCGTACAGTTTAGTTTCAAATCCATACATTTGAAATTAAAATTTATCAAAACTCAGCATAAAATTTCAAACATCATACCTGAGAGGACACAACTTGGCTGAGAATTTCACCGTTACTTCGTACCTAAAATCAAACAACCGAAAAAAAAAAAAAAAAACCAAAACAAACCCAGTAAAATTAGAACAAATTGAACACACGCATAAAATGTATAACTACATATATATAGCAATATACACGTGTATGTGACTTACAACAGCAGCCGCGGTGTCGTCGCAGCTTGTCTCAATACCCAAAATGAGCAAATTATCAGCTGGAGCTGCTGGGTTCTCAGTGATGGGTTTTGGGGAATTCAAATTGGACATCGAGAGCCGGGCGGATGAAGAAGTGAGCAAAGAAATGGGAGGAGACAGTGGGGGCCTAATTGCTCTTCCGTGCAGCTGTAGCGTTCTGAGAGCTCTGAGGGAGTAGCAAGATGAGGGTTTACGGAGGAAGGTTAGGCGGGAAATTGTGCTGGACACAGCCGGCACCAGCGACACCATGGTCGGGAGAGAATTGGGAAGAACCAGAAGGCGAGAGCGGTCCCAACAATGAGTTTTTCCTTTCTTTTCTTTTTTTCTTTGTTCCTTTTCTGCTTTTGCTTGTGTTTGAATTTTATTTTACTAGATTTTTTAAATTAAATTTAAGGTGGTTTAGGGTGATAAAAAATTGAGATAAAATGAGATAAATTATGAATTTATAATTTATACAGTAAAATAAAAAGTAAATAATTTTTAATATTATTTTACTATTTCATCTTTTTTTTTTACTCCAAACACAACTTTAATGAGTTTTTGAACTGCTCATAACAAATTTTTTTTTTTCAACCTCTTATAATTTTGCACCAAAAAATTATAAGACGAGTTCTTTTACACATTTGGTAAAAATTTTTAGATTTTTTACAAATTTTAAAAAAAATTCTACATTTTAATAACTGTATTGTGCAAGTTTAGAAAGAAGGTAACTTCATTGTGTACTATAACTCTTATATATTTAATAAAATATCAACTTTTGGATTTAATTTAAATAAATTGTGTTTATTTTAATGTAAAATATTCTATATTTTCTTAAAAAAAATCACAATCAAGCAAATTTTTTTAAAAATTATAAAAAGTAATTTATATTTATATATAACTTACTTGTTATACCTATATTTTTAAATGTAATTTAGCACATCAAAAAATATGATATATGTATAATTTAGTATGTTATGTATTTAATTTTATATTTTAATTATTTATGTAATAAAATAATTTTGATATTTATATTTAAACGTGTTAACTACATAATTTTGATATTTAGATTTAAATGTGTTATCTATTCATTGCAAAATAAAGTATTTTTTTAATTTTACACAGAATAAACTAAGCGGAGAGTGTGTGGAAATGATAAGTAATGACGTTTTATATTTATTTTTCTATAGTTTAATTATAAATTTTCAAAAATCCCAAATTAAAGTATTTTTAAGAATGGAAATTAAAAAATAATCTAATATAAAAACATTTACAAAAAAAATTATTATCACCTAATAAAATGAATATTAATAATTTTATGTACGGTAAAGGACCAACTTTACTTGACCAAAAGAAGTTTGAAGTTGTTCGTCATGTCGCGTGTGGACTCGTAGACAATGTAGCTCGGAAGCTGCGAGGGCATTTTGTTCTTTTCCCGGCGAATCACCGGCGAGATTTTCGATTGTCTGCTGACACTGCCATCTATACCACTTTTTCACTTTCCTCTTCGGATTTCCTCGTGCGAGTCAGGTGGTACTTTGGAAGTAAGGTATGGATTAGTGCTTTCTTTTCTAGGGTTTCACTCTTTTCCATTACCTCTCCTGCTACATTGAAATTGGGTACATCGAGATCTAGGCGAATGCAGTTATTGCCCTCAGTTTTCCGTTTGTGTTTGATATTTAAGGTTAACCAGTGAGGATCCCATGGTATTTAACTTTTTTTTTTTGGGTGGAGTTTTTAACATCGTGTTTTGCTGATAGGGGATAAGGGCAAGGTTTTAGTTTGGTTGACTGCAGACCGATGAGTTTGGACCAATATGTTGTAAAAGCTATAAAGTGGTACTATCTGCCTTCAAGATGGTTTAACAGATTCAGGGAACTGTAAGAAAAATGGAATTCTGGTGGTGGTTTTTGATTTAGGGTCTGCAATAATATGGAGGCTAGTGATTTTTGGTTTTTGTGAGGGGTGGAGGCAGATGAGAACGATGATGTTCAGGGCCTCATTTGAGGGAGCAAGGAGGGTGGCATGCTGAGCACGTGCGGTGGTTATTTTGTCCCTTGCAATTTTAGTAGATGAAACAAAAGATGGAGTAAATACTAAATTCAAATTGCTGAGAGAAGCATTAGAATTACTAAAATTTAAGATAAGTAAGACTAAAATTGCATCTGTGGAATGTAAATTTAGTAGTAGTACGGAGGAACAAAAAAATAAAGAGCCTCAAGAGCTTTCAACATGTACAGTAATCTCTCGAAACCTAGGGTTTTACACGGTTCCATTGATCTAAGATGAGCAACGCCGACACCAAAAAGGAAAATTATTTAGTGCGGAACCACAACAGTCAACTTTGTACCTGTACCTGAAGCGTAAGATGGAGTTCAAACCTTCGAAAAAGGAGAATAGGCTTTTCCAGATCACTGGATTTGCTCTATTAAGAGGTTGAGTGGACGGTTCAACTCCTAGAAGATGTGACTAGAGGTAGTGGAGGGTTCCGGCAACTTCTTCAATTGGTGATGGTTCACAGATCTTTTATATCATATTGTCTATGAGTAAATCATAGAAGGATTGTGGAGCTAGGATCCTTCACTCCAAGAGGCAATAGCTATTGTTCATATACCAGGGTTTGTGGGAGGGGGTGGATGGTCGGAGATTGCCAAGATATCATTTGGTCGGAGATTGCCAAGATATCATTTGGGTTTGATCCAAGAGGCAGCAAAGTGACATTGAGAGGTGATGAGGCATCTTTTTTGCTGGTGGCTGTTGTGTGCTGGCTGAATTCTAAGCTTTTTGTGAAGCAGAAAAGTCGAAATTAGCTGATTTTTTCAGTGGCACAAGGATACTTATGTCGACAAAATTAAAGCTCTTAGAAGGTGCTTGGTTGGGAGGCTTAGGGAGGTGGAGATGCTGATGTCTTTGCGAGAGACAAGGAATGGGTGAGACAATTGTGGAGGATTTTATGAGGGATGGAGTTGAAGGATTTGCGGGGCCACTGTTTCCCTTTTTGTTATTTATATTATTCTTTGTACTCTTAGTATAAAGTTTTGTAGGACAATAGTGGATTTGTTATGTTATATGGCTTATAGTGTTGGGAAAAAATCATGTTAATAAAATGATTGTTGCCAAGATGAGAATGCTAGTAAAACGAGATAAGAGAGGATTACGAATAAGTAGATTCATGCGATGTTGGAGGTAACACCAATTAAAGATAAATTGAATAAAAATCAGTTAAGGTGATTTAACTATATAAAATGGAGACTGGTAGATGCATTAGTTAGGACTAGCGTCCAGAGCAAGATAGACCAAAACTATTATGGGTAGAAATAATTAACATACTTCAATGTGGTTACTGAAGAAATTACTCTTAATCAAGGAGAAAGGAAAAGAAGGTCAGTGTAGCTGATCTTATTTAGTTGAAAAAAGATTGAGTCGAGTTAACTTAGATGAGTTTATAATATATATGTTTCATTTGCACTCAGTTAATTATGTTGTAGAATTTTTTTTATTAGTTATTTAGCTTCAAAAAATGTATACAACTTTTAATGATAGATATAAATTTTCTAAGTTGCAATCATTAAAAATTTGTTGCAAAATTAGTTGCCCCCCTGATCACTAAGAATACGCTTCCCAATTTCATTTGTCTATACCTTAGCAGATGGTTCTCCATTGATTAACAAATTACATATGGACAGGTTATATCCTTAGCCATGAAAATCTCATTAAACTATGTGCATGTATATACACATACATGTACTTTGGTTAGTTGGGAGTAGATTTGTCTTATAATAAGAGTCAGAAGATGGCATGCAAAATATGAGAATGAGCCATTAATGTGTGAAGGTTTGGAAAAAAAAAAAGTAACGAATAATAAGAAACATGATCAGGAGATAAACTGATGTTTTTGGGCCAGTAATAATGTAAGAGCTGCTGTGAGGAGGACATCAAGATTTGATTCATAGTTTATATTTTATTGATAGATGGAATTAGGTTTAAGGTTAATTATAATTAAAACTTAAAATTTTGAAGGCACACTTAAGAATCTAAAGATTTTAGGGTAAGTAGAACTAAAACAAAATATATGCATTGCAATTTTAGTAAAATTAAAACTACAAATGAGGGAATAGTAAAAATTGAGGATTAAGAAGTACCAAAAAGTGTCTTTTTTGGTATAAAAGATGGCATGAGTATGGTCAGGAAAATAAACCCTGTAGACACCTGTTTGAAATTTTGTTCATAAGCACAATTTTATTTATTTATTGTATTATGGTTCTTACCCTATGTGGATGTGCAAGTAATCAGCTCAGATGCATCGAGGGGCGTGCCGGCTCTGTTTTAGTTCCTAGGTCAAAAAATCAAAATTCTCCTTGCGTCTGGCACACACCTACTTGTTGAAAAAGGTTGATATCTTAACTAACTAAATTAGGACTTCACTCCTGATGGGATTAAAATTGACTGCTTGATTCTGTGTTGTCCAAGGAGGCTCTCATTCGGCATCTCTGCGACTCTCTTAATATCTCACTTTTCTCATCGCAGCTGTGTCTTGCTAATGCTTCAGCTCGTCTTTCTGTTACCAAAACAACTTCCCTTGTGTAGTCTGTTGGTGGTGTTAATGGTTCAGGGTTGGCTTCTCTTATGTTTGCTCATGCCCTTCCTATATGTTCTGGCTCATTTAAACTTCTTTGTTCTATTTTCATTTGAAAAGCTCTATTTCACGCTTTCAGTTTCATTTGGTTCCTGAATGAAAATTGCCCATTGTTTTGTCAATATGGGAGAATATTTGTTGACAGAAAGCCAAATGAAGTTACCCATTGTGCTTAGATGGTCCCTCTATATGATAAGTTGCTTGGACTTGAGTTTGAATAGTTTAGTACATTTCTAGTGATTGTGACAGACGTTAGATTCTTGTGGTTGATGTGTGCTGTTTGAAGCTCCAGTATGTCTGCATGTGCTAAGCCTGAGTCTCAGTTTGTGCTCTTTCCCTTGTCATACTTGTTGCTTTAGTGTTCTCTTTGTACTGTTGACAATGCTAGAATTAAGCACCCAAGTGATTTTTGTGTGCAGCTGAAATCTCTTGTTTTTAACATTCTAAAATTTTTCAATATTTAGGAGTTATTTTCTTACCAAGCTGTGACAGTACCCAATTAGAGAGTTTTTCATTGTTTGTACGATTGTGTCGGACTTTATTTCAACTGAGATAAAATTTGCAATTTGTTTTTGTTTTGAACTCTGTTCGATTATGGAGCTTTGTCTGAAGATGTTATAAGATGTAATAATTGATATTTATTTGGAAGAAATATTTCCCATTTTTCACTTTTTTGGGACAAGTATTCTTGTGAACCTGTTTCTTGAGACTTGGTTTGTATTGCCTCTTGATACTTCATCATTTCTGATAAATCCATTTCGTTTTTCCTGCGGGTTTGCAGGTTGCTTATTTCCTTGAAGGAAACCTTTCTGATTGCCCCATCACTGGAAGTAGCTATGCAACCCAGTGGAATTAGAGACACCCAACTCCATGACAACAATAATCAGAAAGTCCACCCTCAACCCATGGAAGAGGTGACAAATCAGAATCCAGAAGCAGTGGAAAACCTGGTACCAAAGATTTTTATGAACATCTCCTCCCTGAAGTCGGCTTACATCCAGCTCCAAGCTGCTCATACTCCTTATGACCCTGACAAAATCCAAGCTGCTGATAAGCTTGTAATTTCGGAACTGAAGTTTCTCTCTGAACTTAAGCATCTCTACAGGGATAACCATCCAAAGCCTGCACGCGTTTCTCCTCAAGATTCACGCTTGGCTGCAGAGATCCAAGAACAGCAGAGCCTGTTGAAAACCTACGAGGTCATGGTGAAGAAATTCCAGTCTGAAATTCAAAATAAAGATACCGAGATTGTTCAGTTGCAGCAAAAGATCCAAGAGGCAAAGCAGAAGCGGGAAAAACTGGAGAAGAATCTTAAGCTTAGGGGATTGTCAGCTAAAGAATCTGAAAGTCTGGCTAGTGAAAATGGATATTTCTCTGTGGATTTAACCCATGATCTTTTCATCTCAGTTGTTGAGGATGCTTATAAAGCCATTCATGATTTTTCTAAGCCGTTAATCAACATGATGAAAGCAGCTGGGTGGGACCTAGATGCTGCAGCAAACTCCATTAAACCTTACATTATTTATGCTAAGAGATCTCACAAGAAATATACATTTGAATCACATATTTGCCAAAGAATGTTCAGTGGGTTTCAGCAGGAAAGCTTCTCTGTCAAACCAGACAATCTTGCAGTCTCTAAAGAAAGTTTCTTCCACCAATATCTTGCCATGAGGGAAATGGATCCACTTGATGCGGTGGGGCAAAATCCAGATTCCATTTTTGGGAAATTTTGCAGGAGCAAGTATCTGGTAGTTGTCCACCCGAAAATGGAGGCTTCATTTTTTGGAAATTTAGATCAGCGGAGCTTTGTTGCGGGAGGTGGGCATCCCAGGACGCCTTTTTACCAGGCTTTCTTGAAACTGGCCAAATCAATCTGGCTTTTGCACAGGTTGGCATATTCTTTTGATCCACCAGTTCAGGTGTTTCAGGTCGATGAGGGAAGTGAGTTCTCAGAGGTTTATATGGAAAGCGTGGTCAAAAATTTGGTTGCGGATGAAAGTGACCAGAAGCCTAAAGTTGGGCTAATGGTTATGCCTGGGTTTTGGATTGAGGGCAGTTTGATCCAGTGCCGAGTTTATTTAACAGGCATGAAGGTTGCTGAATGACTTGAACTTGTCCACCAAATTCTTGCCCAAGATGTGTATGTTTCCAATGCCTTCCCCCCCCCCCCTCCCCCAAAAAAAAAAAAAAATGCCTTTACATTATTGCTGATGTTGTACTTGTCATGCTAGTTTGAAATGGAATGTGATGTGTTGTTCATTTTCTTCCAAGCATTTTCATTTGTTCAAGTATGTTTTCCCACTATGGCATTTAATTTGTTGGTTCAAATTGCATAGCTATTGTAGATTCTATATAAACTTTGTCGAATTTAGAGAAAAATCGAATACCCTGGTCATATTACTATTGTGTCCAGGAACCTTTGAAACCACTGCCCTAGCTTCCTTTTGTATGTTATGTAGCATAAAGAAGTAGCTGCAGGCTAGTTTATGATATCCCTACCGTCTTTGGAGGCTCTACTTGGATGATCATAATTCACAATAATGAAAATGAATCTGCTTGTTCTATTTCCTGTTGAATTTGCTAGTTTATTTACCTGTTGACTATATGCTCGGTAGCTTGCTTCGTTTCCTATGATCTCTGCTAGTGTAAGATTAAGCACATGATACAAATTCAGGGGGACATCGTGAGGGATTCAATTGTTTGTCGGTTTAAGAAAACACAGCTGGATCAATATTAATTTTAGAATAATAAGAAGTTGCATGGCAAGGGGGTATTTGTGGGGGGGGGGAGAGAGAGAGAGAGAGAGAGTAAAGTTGAGTAGATATGAGGGTACTAAATGCAGGATTTCCAGCCAAATAGTCAGTTCAAAGTTGGGAGATTTGAATAGGGGTTAATTGTAAGGTCACCAACTATGACCTACCTAGTATTAATTCGTCCTCTCAATTAAGAAATGCTGCACATTGACTTTTTTAACTATTAATTTGTAATAATGTGACCCTTCTTTGTTTTGATGTTTGCAATTCTAACAGTATTTAGTCAATTAATGTAGATATGAAGTAAAAAACAAACACGTTTCATACTAAAATAGATATTTCGTAATTTTTTTGAAATAGAATAATACTTGTATAAAAGGCTAGTCATTTCATAATTTTAGTGACTTTCGTAGATTTTTTTTTTCAATTAAAATTTTATACTATGATTTTTTTTAATAAAAGTTTCATATACAACCATTTTAGTCCATATTACTTTTTTCCCTGCATTTTATGTGCACGTTATTTGAATAAATTTTGCTTAAATCACAACTATGGAAGGGGTGCATATATTGTTAGAAACGAAAGTTTAAGGGTCAATTTGTTATGGTTTTTTAGTAGAGGGGAGTAAAGTGATAATGGGTCATATAGTTTAGGGGCGACCCTTTAATCAAAGTATCATTTTTATCTGGTTTGTAAGTCTGGTATTTGCTGATGGGTTACTCGAGACTCGCACGGTCAATAGATGCCACCCATTTGCAAACTGTGATACCAAATCTATATTATGTGTGTTCTAAAATCTTTGTATGTGATTCTGCTGGATTTGCACCACCTTAATCCCAGGGTTTATGTTGCCTAAGCAATGCTTCATATATATATATATATATATATGCATGTTGAAGACAGCTAATCGTGCAGACATTGAATAGCCCACCTGTCACATGATTAGGCACCTAGTAATCTCGAAATTAAGCTGTGGTTGATCGTCGGATCCATCATTTTATTGCATGAAATCGATGGGATTTTTATTTATGATTCTGTCGCAATTGTTTAGCAAAGTCAAAAAGTCAGACTAGGAAGCGTGGATTACTTAGAAGGATTAACGGCGCACTCTTTGGAAATTGTTGGGGTCTCTAATGAAAGGTTACTTGGCCACTAAATTACACGAACAATAATTCTTTAACACCAATTCCGATCCGACAACCGGCTTCTCCAAAGCTAATTACACGTGCATTATTAAAACAGGTTAGTTTGATTAATGCACATATAGTGTATTAGAGACCAAAGTCGAGGTTATGCATTTGACAATCTCTCTCTCTATATAAACTCCCGCACAAAATCCCTCTTCACATCTTGTGAAAACTCATAAAAACCAAAACCACCCTTCTTTCCTTCTCTTCATCGCAAACATACTCCACACACGCAAATGGCCCAACTCAGCGTCTCGATGCTGCTGCCACTCCTCCTCTTCTCCTCCTCCCTCGCCGCCACGATGGCTGAACCGGTTGGTCATTCACAGTCTTGGGCCAAGGCTATGCGGCGGCCCAGTCATTCCCGGTCCCAAGCCAGGGCCTTCGTCGAGGCCCAGTGCAGGGCCACCCAGTATCCTCAGCTATGCGTCCAATGCCTTTCCAACTATGTGAACGGAACTTCCCAAAGCGCACAACAACTAGCCCAAGTGGCCTTGATGGTAAGCCTAGTCCGGGCCCAGCACACGCGTGCTTACGTGACCGAAGTTGCTGCAGAAATGAAGAAAATGAAGTCCAAGGATTACCCAGCAGTGAAGGATTGCTTATCTCAAATTAATGATGGCGTGGGCCAAATTAGCGAGTCGATTAAGGAGCTCCGGCGAATTAATCAAGGTGGGGAGGACAGTTTCCTGTGGCACACTAGCAATGTCCAGACCTGGGTTAGCACTGCCCTCACCGACGCATTGTCGTGCATCGATGGGTTCTCTGGGCACGCCATGGGAGGGAAGGTGAAGGCAACGATCAAAGCTAAGGTCTTGAATGTGGTTCAAGTCACTAGCAATGCGTTAGGGCTGTTCAATCGGTTTGCTGCGAGGCACCGACCCAGGGGTTCAGCCACCAAGCCATGAAACTTATCCCTACTCTCTGTGTTGGTGGGGATCTAAGCTTGCCCCAATCAATCTTAATTTTCTCTTGTTCCATATATACTTTGATACAATTTAAGTAAATGGTCAAAATACATTATGTGAATATGAAGTTTTTTTTTGTGTTGAAGTATATATGTGTGTGTGTATATATATATATATATATATGAAGTTATTGATGTAATCTTTCACTCAAATTTAATAAAATTATACCTTAAAAGATCCACATCCAAAAATCAAATTGTATGTCTCATATATTCAAGATTAAGCATATTTATCAATATTTTTATAGTATGATAACATTAGGAGTTAATGAAATCTTACATTTGAAGAAAGTTTTTGTTTCTTTCATTTATAGTCATCTATAACTTTTTATTTTTTATTTTTATTTTGAGTACTCGGGTATTCAGGCTAGTTTATATGTACTTCGACTAACTTATAAGCATTTACAACCAAAAAAATGTTAGTAAATTTTCATTTTCAGATAGATAAAATGACGAAATTTTTTTAGTAGTACTTTGCACGGGAAGAAAATCGTCACCTATGTGTGCATACAACCGTCTTCCTTTCCTCTTCCTTGTAGGATTTGCAAAACAAGGGCCACTTGGAGAATACGACTAGCGTGGTGCCGGTGGAGAGGCTCTGACGATTAGATCAATAAAATTGAAATATAACAGGCTTTGAGAAATTTGCGACCGTGAAAAATATACATTTGTCGTATAAGAGCTCCACTTTTTATAGTTGTTTCCATTTATTTTTTGGGTTGTGATTTGCATAGGATTTAATTAAGTTGAACGGGTTCTGGCTCTTAACATCAAGGCTTTTACTAATCAATTAATAGTTAGATTGTGTTACTTAGGGTGCGTTTAGAGTAACAAAAAGTGAGATAAAATGAGATAAAGTGAGGTAAATTGTGAATTCGTAATTCGTACAGTAAGTAAGATAAAAAGTGAATAATTTTTAAAATTTCTTTTAGTATTTTTACCCTTTTTCATTATTTTTTAAAATTTTTTTGTCACTCCAAATGAATCTTTAATAGAAAGTAGCCAAATGTTTTTATCTTGTGACAAGAATCGGATATAATATACACTTATGACATGATTGTTCCATTGGATATCATTGTATTTTTAATTTTTATCACAAGTTTAATTATAGTTTTATTTATATATTTGGGGGGGGGGGGAATAGCACTACTCATATAATATCATCAATAATGTTATTCACACATTCTAGAAGATGTATTATTCCAAAATAAAAATAAAAATAAAAATATAATAAAAAATTAAAAATAAAATTCCATCTCTTATCTAATCTTATATCCCATGGTGCAAACAAGGTACAAACAAGCTCTTGGCCTTGGGATCTTCCTACTCGACTGGCTGGATTAGGAGATGGTGGGTGATTTTATCCTCCTCTCCATGTTCTTTTGAGCTTCAAGCAGTTAAAAGATAATATCTATGAGTAAAAGAGAATAGAATGATAGGAAAAAAGAAAAAAAATCAAGCTCCACTATGTATGAAATTTGTGATATTTCAAATTATTATTAGTAAATAATAAACTACTAAGAAAAAAAAAAAAAAACACACACACACACACAATTTATGATATATAATATTAGGTGGATAAATTTTATTAAGTTTTTTGTCGTGAACTAAATGAAGAACTCATATATATGCTTATGCACATTTGAAATGTAATAAATTAATAGTTTAAAATACTGCACTATGGGTGGAAACGAACCGAATTATTCGCGAGTTACTCGAGCTCGACTCGAAAGAAGCTCGGCTCGAGCTCGATTCGTGACTAAAACGAGCTCGAACCGAACTTAATTTTTGGCTCGTTTTGGATTTGAGTTCGAGCCGAGTTTTTCTAGGCCCGAGCTTAGAGAAGCTGGGCTCAAAAACTCATCTCGCGAATAAATCAATTAAACCAAAATGATACTGTCTTAGTCTAAAATATAATAAATAGAATATTATAAAAATATTATTAAAAAATATAAAAATATTATTTAAAAATATAATATATACTATTTTATCGACTCGACTTGCAAGCTTTTGAGCTGAGTTTTTCTAGTCTCGAACTCGAATTTAAACAAGGCACAAATTAAACTTAATTCGACTTCGTTTCATAACTAAAACGGATTTGAGCTGAATTTATTTTGAGCTGAATTTATTTTGAGCTGAGGTTGAATATTTCGCGAACAACCCGATCAGTTTCCTTCACTACTCACAACCTTCAAGTTGCAACTTTATTATTCTGACAAAGCTCATAAATCAAACTTTTTTTTTGGTAATTATCATAAATCAAACTCATATGGAAATATAAGAATGGTGCAATCGTCCCAAGTGACCTGACCTTGTTATCAATTATGCCCTGCTCGAATGGCCCCAATGCATTGCTGCTTAGACAAAAACATGGGTTATTCTTCACTTTCCCTCCGCCGGTAAGTTAGAATGGATCGATATTAATTACCTCGCGCGACTCACCAGCCTTTCAACTCTACGATCATATCACAGTACTCCTAATTTTTTTTTTTTTTTTTGGGGGTGGGGCAAATGGATTCTTTAAGGTGCCGGGAGCAAGATATATACATAGACCAGGGTTCCAGCCAGATATATACGAAGGCCGGGGTTTCAGGGTGCAAAAGTACACGGTAGAGATTGAAATGCATGAATAAACGGTTGTGATGTGATTGTATTTTAATGATGTACGATTTTACATATTTTGCATTAATTGAGTTCTGATTAGATTTTTTTACTTATACTTTTATTTTAAAATTAATTTTAATTAAATAAAATTAAAATTATTAGATCATTATGAGAAAATTAAGACCGTTCATCAATGACAAGAAAAATTTAACTTAATTTATATTAATACTAAAGTTATAGAGATAATTTTATGGTATTGGATTAGTTAAAAGTTATTTTTTAGATGAAAAATTTAATAGAAGGAGTTTAAGTGAATGTAATACAAATTTTAAGGTATTTAAGTGCATATTTATAAAACTAGTAGGGTTTTTCGTTATTTTTTTTTACCAAAACAGATAGTTTATATCTAAACAGACGTGATTTTTTTTTATAAATATAATTAATATATCTAAAAGTTATTTTTTTTAAGGAAAATTAAATTTTTAATAAAAAATTATATCGAATGAAAAAAAAAAAAAAAACTAGAAACTAAAATGTAACCGAACAAAGCCTAAGGGATTCATTTTAAGTATTCCCGCCATTGCAATTGGCACCGTTTTGTTTTCGTTGCCTTATTTGCGTCGCCCCCATAGGATTGTTGGGTCATCGTCTTGAAGCGTTCCGCAAAAAGTTTATTCATCGTGCATATAAAACAGACTACCGCAGCTGCGGAACGTAAACGGCACGACGGAACAGTTTCCCGTACAGAGTCTTAATCAATCTAAATAAAATATAATTAAACAGATTATTAAACGATCCCGAAACGTAAACGGCACAACAGTTACGGGGCAACTGTAACTATTAATACATATAATTAATAATTAATACGTATAATTTAAATAAACAATGTAAATAATATTTTAATCATGATAAAAACAATTTTAAAATTACGTATTATTTCTTCCTTCCCATGTGGACCGACTTTTCGACGTGAAACATTAATGGTGTGTTTGACGCACTGAAAAATATTAAAAAATTCTAAAAATTTTTAAAAATATCTAAACGTTATTAAATTTTTATCTTTTTGCATGAACTATGAACTCACAGATTATTTCACATTATCACACTTTTGTCACTTCAAACGTCCCCAAGTAGTGTGGATTTAGAGTGTTAAATTTGATAAAAAAATTTCATTTTTTTTTTAATTTCACAAATGTCTTCGAATTTTTTCACACTAAAAATTTTCATTTTTCTTTTAATTTTCATCAATTTACCTTGTATTAATTGTTGTACGTGGGTCGAGCTGAGTCGAACGAGATCAAACTTAGCTCGTCTTATATTTGTCAAATTCGAGTCGAACTTGGATTGAACAGGGTTTGAAAAAGTTAAGCTCAATCTTAGCTCATTGAAAAAATATTAAGATTTCAGTTTGGCTTGTGAAAATTGATTTATTCAAATATCTAAAAAAATTAAATAATTTATTTAATATTATTAAATTATTATTTTATCAAACAATAATATCTATTGTACTTATGATAAATGAAAATTTAACTTTAAAAAATATTTAATAATTGTTAAGGAAATTTACATAACTTGAGAAAATTTAGAATGTTGTACGTTTCCAACAAAAATAAAATGATTCTCAAAATTAAAGAGTTTCTAAATACTAATACATATTTAAAAAAACAAGATTTATTTATGTATTTATATTATATATACATATATATATATAATATTATAAACTACATAAATAAGCTATTGAGCCTGATGAACCGAATTTGTTTGAGTTCAACCTCGACTCATTTAACAAACAAGTTTGAAAGAATGCTTAATTAAGTTCACCCACGAGTAACTCATGAATGGCCCGACTGAGTCCTTGTAAATTGAGATTTAATTTTTGAAACTTTTAATATTTTTAATACATCAGTGCATTATGATCAATATAGCAAGAATAATGAAAGAAAATCATAAAATAATTTGTAAAATTAACAAATATTGTAATATAGATTTAACTTAATTTTCGAGGAGCATTAATAGCAGTTAAACCTTCTGATATTTTTAATGCACAACAAATTTAGTATTTTGATGCGAAATTTTAAGTTTTGACGATATTGATGTAGAATGAAATTAGTACAAGTAATTAGCTTGGTGTAAAATACGAATGCCATATTTTTATTATAATATTGATGTTGCATGCCATGCAATTGAACACAATATATCTGAGTGTGATAGTGTTAATTTGCTAGTAAAAATATTTTTGTAATTTTAATCGTAATTGGAACGCATAAAAAAGTTTTACCCTACGCTCGTTCTATTAAGGCATAATGCTTAAAAAAAAAAAAAAACAAAACAAAACAAAAGGATCAAGCATAAAAAATACAAATTATTGGTGAGTTTGAAGTGACAAAAAATGAGATAAAATAAAATAAAATGAGATAATTTGTGAGTTCATAATTCGTATATTATAATAAAAAAGTGAATAACTTTTAAAGATTTTTAAAAATTTTCAACAATTTTTAGCAAACTAAATCCATACTATAAACTAAAATTATGTATTTCTCTCTTCTCACCTCCTTCACCTTCATCTTATGTGGTATATCTATTTGCTCTCCATTTTATTTTTTCTTTTTTTTTTTATAGAATTTTGATTTTATTTTTTAAAAAAATTCTTTTCTCTTCACGTGTAATGAATAATAATAAATGTTTCATTAGAATAGTCTTTCTCTTTGCATAGTAAAACAAAAATAAAAATTTAAAATTCAAGAGTCAATTTCTTTTTAAAATTCCTCTCTCTCTCTCTTTATAATCCTCCCACCATTGCTAGAAAATTTTTGAATTTTTTCTCTAATTTTCTTTCTTTCTCTACACACATCCACCCATCACTTGAAAATTTTAGATTCTTTTCTTTTGCATAAATTTCTTTAATTCTCTTTACAAGTATGTTCAATTTTCTTTATAAATTATAGATATATTATTGTGTATATATCTTTTTTTATATTCATTTATTTTGATATGTGAATTTATGAATATTAACATTTTTAAATATAAGTGTCTATTTAATTCTTTTGAAGATATTTTTATTTTTTTAATGTTAATAATTGAAAATTTTGCATTGCTTGGGCATCACATGGATTACTGTTAGTATACCATATATATATATGTATATATATCGAGATTCGAGACTACTTGCCTCATTATTGGTACACACACCAAAAAAGAATTAATGCTACACTTATACCATCTCTTTTACACTCTTCTTACACCTCATTGGTTATAACAGGTCATGATCAATGCATTTTGTTCAAAATTATCATAGCTGTTAGATATCATTTTTTACGTGCGACTGTGATAATTTTTAATTAAACTATACTGATTATGATCTAGAGTATAAGAAAGGAATAAGAAACAGAGCGTAAGTGTAGCGTACGTTACTACCAAAAAAAAAAAAAAAAACGCAAAATTAAAGCTAAATGCCGTGTTGGTAACAGCGTTGTTGTGCATGCAGTTGTGCGAACAGACAACCTTCTGCTTCTCCTCATTTCCCACGTGGAACGTTAATCTAGAAATGTTTCACCACTTATTAACAGTTGTTCGTCGGATTCTCACTTTTATATTCTTATAACCATAAAATCTAGCAGAGAAGAAAATTTAGCCACCTTCTGATGTATATATTCATGTGTGTGTATACTTGCTTTCGTGCTCATCGATCAGTCTCCAATTTACTTTATCCCTTGGTCAAAATGGCCTTTAACCTTTTGAAAAAACCCATCGCTGCTTGTAAAGACCTTGTTAGAAATGTGATTATTCTTCTCGTACAAGCTGCTCTGAATTTTGTTTTCGAAGAGAGTGGTGCAGAATTAGGTTCCATATGGAAAGCTGTGAGTGCAATTCCAGCTCCAATCAGGGAGCAGTACATGAAGAACTCAAATCTGCTCAACCGAGCGAAGAAGAAGGAAGTGCCACCACCCTTGATGCGGCAGCAGCAGAAACAGAAACAGTCCCAGAAGGCGGCAACCATCACACACTGGCTGCTTTCACTTGTCTTAAGCCCAGTCAGTGCTTTCAAAACTCTTATCTCCCTTGCCATATATGTTGTCCTAAACCCAATCAGTGCTTTTACGAATCTTGTCAGACACTTTGCTCTGAAATTGATCTTTGATGAAGTTGAGAAGAACTCCTCCTCAACTTCGTCGCTTAGTTCAATACATCCTTTTCTATCCCAATTAATCAACAGGATCAACTCCTTCGAAGAGAAGGCTTTAAGTGGAAAAGAACTCGATGAATACATTAAGTCCATGAACTTACAAGTGATCAAGGCATTGGATGGAGCAGTGAATTTAAATGCAAGTGAATTCCAAGAACACATGATTTCCCTGATCCAAGAAGTGAACGAGGCATTGGATGAAGCAGTCCCCTTGCAACATCCCAAAAAAATTCACGAGGCAATGAGATATTCTGTTTTGGCAGGCGGAAAGCGGGTGCGTCCATTGCTGTGCGTCGCTGCTTGCCATATGGTTGGGGGAGATAAAGCATCAGCAATGCCAATGGCATGTGCGGTGGAGATCATTCACACCTGTTCGTTGATGGTGAATGACCTTCCTTCCATGGACAACGTTAACGACGATCTCAGGCGCGGCAAACCCACAAACCACCAAATGTTTGATGAACAAGTCTCAATTCTTGCTTGCTCTGCGCTTTTCGCTTTTGCCTTTCAGCATGTAGCTGCATCGAAGTACCCTGATAATGTGCCAATTGACCGAGTGGTTCGAGGCCTCGTTGAGCTAGCTTCAGCGATTGGGGCAGAAGGGCTCGTGGGAGGCCAGTTTCTGGGCTTAGAAAGTGAAGGAAAAGACGTCACTTTGGAAGATTTGGAGTACATGCACGTGCATAAAACTTCAAAACTCTTGGAGGCATCAGTTGTTAGTGGTGCCATAATTGGAGGGGCAAGGGAGATGGACATTGAAAAATTGAGGAAGTATGCAAGGTCGATAGGCTTGTTGTTTCAAGTGGTGGATGATATTCTGGATGTCACACAATCCGCAGAGCTGTTAGGAGAGACTGCTGCCAAGGATTTAACTAGCAATAAAGCCACTTTTCCCAAGCTCATGGGTCTTGATGAAGCTAAGAAATATGCTGACAAATTAGTCGATCAAGCCATTCAAGAGATTGCCCATTTTGATGCTGAAAAAGCTGCTCCACTGTACCACCTAGCTTATTACATTAATAGCCGTAAAAATTAATTAGTCAGTCTAGTAATTAACTCGCATTCTGAATCACGCATGAATAATGTCTCTTAGATATTTCCAATAAAAATGCTTTGCTTTGTAGAACCTGGATGAAAATTGAAGATTGTGTTATTCCTATTTACGCCTAGGGTAGTTTTGTGCTTTCATGACTAGGTTGGAACTAAATCTTAGTTCAGGCTAGGATTGAAGCAATTGTAAACAGATGTGAGTTCAAATTCGTCAGTGCAAAGTTTTGTTCCTCAGTTCATTATCTTACGACTGGATAGTTGGTTGTTTAGTTACATTAGTCTTTTTATATAACCTCTGATTCATCGTAAAGAAATTTAGGTTCCGTTTAGAGTGGTAAAAAATTTTGAAAATAGTAAAAAATATTGAAAAACTGTAACAGTTATTCACTCTTTATTTCACTGCACGGATTATGAACTCATAACTTATCTCACTTTATCTCATTTTTTTTATCACTCTAAACGTACCTTTAATATATATATATATATATATAGGGTTAGTTTTATTTAGACTCCTTGGGATTTCAATTTATGGTCGCTTATTCCCCTTATGCTTCTAAAGCTATAAATAAAATTTAATTCAATAATTGTACCAATTTGTGCTTTAGTTCAAATTGTGCTTCGAAGGGTTTGAAACTGGCCATGAATGCAATAAGGAAAAGTTAAACAGAAATTGAATAAAACTCTGCAGCTGAAAATAAATTGATTAATATGTACGATTGAAGAAAAAATTTACCCCAATTGAAGGGGAGAGAGAGAAGGGTTAGAGTCGCCGTAAAGGTATTAGAAGGAGGTATCAAGATTGAGGGTCTTGCAGTGGAAGAGGTTAAGGTGTTTCAAATCATGGAGATCGATCGATGACAGACTGGACGTTATCGGTGGTGGCATTTTTAATTTTTCTTCTAGACCACAATCAATAACCAGCGGAGGTGTTTGACGTCAATGAGTCCATTGTTGGAGTAGCGATTGAAAAATGTCTTAAAGTCTATGAAAATCTCAGTTGCCATGAGGCAGAAGCACCGCTGAAAATATCAGTAGATTTTGTGTAAGGGGCACATGAGTCTATGTGATCGATTGGAGACATCACTGTTAGAAATGCCATATTGTAACGTGAGAAATTTAAAGAGATAGAGGGAATCGAATTAAAAATACGAGGGAGAGTAAGATATTTGTGTTTTAAGTGAATTTATAATTTTTAAAAGGACCATTCTACCCTTTTTTTTAAGAAGGTATGACTAGTTAACAATCGAAATTTTTGACAGAATTAGATGGAATGACTACATTGACACTTTATAGAAGTAAGTGTATGTGATTGACTGTCACAATTAAAATCTATAAATTAAAGTGGGATCGTGTGTAAATTATAAGGGTGATAAATGTAATTTTTTTTAAATAGAAATGACTTCTTCTATGAGATAACTTATATATAACTATTTATTTTATAAAGTGTAGTAAAAAACTTTTCTCTTGGGAAAATGTATTGCAAAAAAATTATTTTCACGTGTAAATAATTAAGAAAAAAAAAAAGAATGATTGGTTTGTAAGATTTTATTGATATATTTATAGAATTATTCATTTATGATTTATTTTTATTTATGTTGAAGGAAACAAATTTAGTGCTTCACTTTGTTAAGTATCTAATGATTAAAAAATATGGAAAACATTCAC
Source organism: Vitellaria paradoxa (assembly GCA_019916065.1). Lineage (NCBI taxonomy): Eukaryota > Viridiplantae > Streptophyta > Magnoliopsida > Ericales > Sapotaceae > Vitellaria > Vitellaria paradoxa. The sequence continues at coordinate 68,571,268 of CM034234.1, read as the reverse complement.
TTTTTAAATGAATTTCTAATTTTTCTTATTTCAAATTATTTGAACCGATATGTATTATTTTAAACTATTATAATTAGTTTGGAACTAATTGTCATTAAATATGTTTATTATGTACATCAATTTTTAGAGTTGAAGATGAAGGAAAATATTTTATAATTAGTGAAAGGAAAAAGAAATAGCATCCATGAAAATTAGTTATTCTATTATTCTAGTAGGTAATATTAGAGGTACTCCTTAAAAGTATTATTTCTATAAATTAAAATATGTGTTAAAATCAATTGGTATTAAAATAAGTGTTAAAATTACTTTATTATATTAAGAGAGATAACACTTGCTCACACGAGGGTGAAGTCAGGTAGTTCCTAGAGGAGGGCTAGAGTTTAAGAAAAAAATTAAATTTAAAACTATAGGCTAAACATTTTGTCACCAAAGTTTTATTTTTTTATTTGATAATTTTTAAGTATCTTATTCCAACCAATATTAAAAATATATATATATATATATATATATATATATATATAAATTCGTGTACTTATAAAAAACAATTGTAGAAGAAATACTTTTAATTAGTAAATAAAATAATATAAAAATTCAATTATCAAAACAAATATAGGAGGAAAGTTAAATTCTATATCAAGGAGAGTTAAATTGAGGAAGGTTAAATTCTATATCAAGGAGAGTTAAATTCTACGTTGAGAAAACTCAAATTAATAATTTTTTTAATATAAAAAAGATTATTATTGATTATTTTTTTTTCCAAGGGGGTCACGTGACCCCCACCACGTGCTTTGCCACTGCACTCACGGCAGCACATGCATGAGATTTTACACTAGAGTACTGTTAAAAGGCATTGCAATTAGCACGTTTTGTTTTCATAGCCATGTTAATTTACTAAACCAACTGCGGAACGTAAACGGCACAACGGGGGAAGAGTTTCACGTACGCAATCTTAGTCAATCCAAATCATATGATTAAACAGATTATTAAACAATCGCGAAACGTATACGGCACAAGGAAACAGCTCCACTATGTTAGCCAATCTAAATAGTTATTAAAGGATGAATTATCGGCCTTCGAACTCAATTACATAGTCGACTTGTTTGAGCTATTTTGTTTTGGGGGGGGGGGGGGGGGGTGGTTGTCATATGTGCGATCTTCGGGAGGATTTTGTCCCCCCAAAAGAAGAATAGTCCCGCTGTCTTAAAAATATTACTAATTGATATAGAGGTTGATGTAGGGGTCATACTGCACTGATCGGACTTTTCCATCCTTTTATAGTCGGGCTAGACCGACTGAGATGATACTCAAGTTCCTAATCAGGATTACCCGACTGACATCTACAGGTCTCACTAGCCGGTGGCATCCAAATGGCCGAATAGGCCTTGACCGACCGAGGGATCGGTCCTCCCTGACAGGGCCCTGTCAAAATGACGTTATATGTCAGACGTGTAACGATCTTCTGACACGACCCTTGATACCCACCTATTGAAGCGCAATTCAAACTTAATGGAACGAATATCCAACCAAGGAAAACAATCATTGAGATCTACTAATACAGCTGGCTCGACTTAATTGGAAGAAAATATGAATCAGTACAACGACGGTATACCATGTTGATGCCCAATGCACTCCTAAACATATAAAAATCACACTTTTCTCTAGGTATAAGATATATTTTTCTTACAGTGACTTTGTCTGATTACTGGTAAACAGTTCATTTTTGCTAATTTAAGCATCGGAATCTCTTTAACAGGCATCTCACCGGTGTGGAGTTTAGGTTCTCGGATTCGTGTTTGGATCATCCACCAAATAACCGCATTATCACTGATGATTTTGATATTAAATTTATGTGTTTTATTTTTTAAACATTTTATTTAATATGTTGCTAAATTACTGATCTCTTGAAACTATTTACCAATTTAATTTTAACAGATCATGCACCGTATAGAAGAGAGATTTTTTTTCCTCACTCATATACATTTAGTTTCCCATATGGGTATGTTTGGAGTTGCATAAATTTATAAAAGTTAGGGTTCATTTGGTTTATTTTTTGTTTTTATTTTTTATTTTCTGTTTTGAATTTATTATCTATTTTGTACTTTTGAAAATAAGGAAAATAGTTTAAAACGTATTTAATCCATTGTAATTTCAAAATTTGTTTTAGAAAACAGAAAATAAATTTACATATAAAATGAAAAATAACAAAAAGTCATTTTGAATGTTTTTAACCAAAAATAAGAAAAATCTCAAAAATAATGAAAGTAGAGTATTTTTTATTTCCTTATTTTAAGATTTTTAAAGTATGCAATAAAAACTAAAAACAAAAAAGTAAACCAAATACCACCTTAGTATTTCGTGTTTTATGCAGTGAGTAAAAAAATTTAAATTTTACAATTTCGTAATTCGTATTTGTAGAAATTTGTAATATTTTGTATTTTTTTTTAACTCCAAACGTTGCCATCAATAGGAAAAGGAAACAAATGAAAATAAGAAAGAAGTGAAAGTTTTTACTTCACATCTTCTTTTTAGTTTTTTCTTAGTTTTTTTCCCCTTTGAACAAGAGAACGAATATTATCTTTACATTTTCTCTTCTCTAATTCATTGCATAACCAAAGAGAAAAATTAATATTTTCTTTCTCTTTCTCTATATTTTTTTCACTTCCACTTCCACTTTCCTTTCCAGCCATTAATTGCAATTTAAGACTAAATTTTTTGAAACTTCTAATATTTTTCATGCATCACTGCATTATGATCAATATTTCGAGAATAACGAAAGAAAATCATAAAAATAATTTGCAAAATTAAGAAATATTGTAAAGATTTAACTTAATTCTCTAGGAGCATTAATATCAATTAAGCCTTCTGATATATTTAATGCACAAAAAATTTGGCATTTTGATGCCAAAATTTCGATAGCGATTTGGAAAGAAATTAGTACAATTAAATATATAGCTAGCTTGATGCAAAATAATTTTTTTTCCCTTTCAAAATTATTTTATCTTAGGTTGGTAGAGGAGTTGCTTAGATGGCAACCAATGTCACTTTTTTTTATTAAATATTGACGTTGATATATAATTGAGCACAATCTGAGTATGAGAGTGTTAAATTGCTAGTTAAGCATAGAAATTAATAGGTTATGGGACGAAAACTTCTTTATTAACTCTCGCACACGCTACTATATAAATAGGCGATGCACATGGACAAGGAATAAACAAGGAATTCCTCTCTCCTCATCGCTAACGGCGTCCTACGTTGTCCATGCAGTTGTGGTCATTCTTCCTTCCCACGTGGAACAGAGGACCTTCTGCTAGCTTCTCATTTCCCGCATGGAACATTTTGTAATCGAGAAATGTTTTACCACCTTAACTGTTGTACGTCGGATTCTCACTTGTATATTCTTATAACCATAAATTCTTGCAGAAAAGAAAATCTAGCCACCTTCTGGTATATATATATATATGTATGCACTTTAGTTTCTCCCTCGATCAATCAGTTAGTCTCCAATTTAGTTTCTCCCTCGATCAAAATGGCCTTTAACCTTTTGAAAAACCCCTTCACTGCTTGTAAAGACCTTGTTGGAAATGTGATTGTTCTTCTCATACAAGCTGCTCTGAAGTTAGTTTTCGAAGAGAGTGGTGCAGAATTAGGTTCCATATGGAAAACTGTAAGCGCAATTCCACCTCCAATCAGAGAGCAGTACCTGATGAATTCAAATCTGCTAAACCGAGCGAAGAAGAAGGAAGTACCACCACCCTTGAAGCGGCAGCAGCGGAAGCAGAAGCAGTCCCAGAAGGCGGCAACCACCGCACACTGGCTGCTTTCATTTATCTTAAGCCCAGTCAGTGCTTTCATAAATCTTATCTCCCTTGTCATACATGTTGTCCTAAACCCAGTCACTGCTTGTACGAATCTTGTCAAGCATGTGGCTCTGAAATTGTTCGTTGATGAAGTTGAGAAGAAAAACTCCTCCTCTTCATTGTCATCACTTAGTTCAATACATCCTTTTCTATCCCAAATAATCAGCAAGATCAACTCCTTCGAAGAGAAGGCTTCTAGTGGAAATGAATTCAATGAATACGTGAAGTCCATGACCAAACAAGTGAACAAGCCATTTGATGGGGCAGTAGCCGTGCAACATCCGGTGAATTTAAATGCAAGAGAATTCCAAGAATTCATGAATTCCCTGATTCAACAAGTGAACAAGGCGTTGGACGAGGCAGTACCCCTGCAACATCCCGAAAAAATTCACGAGGCAATGAGATATTCTGTTTTGGCAGGTGGAAAGCGGGTGCGCCCAATGCTGTGTATTGCTGCTTGCCAAATGGTTGGCGGAGATGAAGCATCGGCAATGCCAATAGCATGCGCGATGGAGATCATTCATACCGCTTCTTTGATTGTGGATGATCTTCCTTGCATGGACAACGATGATCTAAGGCGAGGTAAACCCACAAACCACAAAATATTTGGTGAACAAGTCTCAATTCTTGCTGCTTGTGGGCTTTTCGCTCTTGCCTTTCAGCATGTAGCCGAAGCAAACTACCCTGATAATGTGCCAATTGACCGAGTGGCTCGAAGTCTCGTTGAGCTAGCTTTAGCGATTGGGGCAGAAGGGCTCGTGGCAGGTCAGTTTATGGACTTAGAAAGTGAAGGAAAAGATGTCACTTTGGACGATTTGGAGTACATACACATTAATAAAACTTCAAAACTCTTAGAGGCATCAGTTGTTGGTGGTGCCATAATTGGAGGGGCTAGTGAGATGGATGTCGAAAAATTAAGGAAGTATGCAAGGTTTATCGGATTGTTGTTTCAAGTGGTGGATGATATTCTGGATGTCACACAACCTACAGAGGTGTTGGGAAAGACTGCTGCCAAGGATTTAAGTAGCAGTAAGGCCACTTTTCCCAAGCTTATGGGCCTTGACAATGCTAAGAAATATGCCGACAAATTGGTCGATCAAGCCATTCGAGAGATTGCTCATTTTGATGCTGAAAAAGCTGCTCCACTGTACCATTTAGCCTATTACATTAATAGCCGTCAAAATTAATTTGTCAGTTTAATGATTAACTCGCATTCTAAATCATGCATGAATAATGTCTCTTAGATATTTCTAATAAAAATGCTTTTGGCTTGTAGAACCTAAATGGAAATTGAAGATTGTGTTATTCCTATTTACCCTAGGGTAATTTTGTGCTTTCATGACTTGGAACTAAATCTTAGTTCAGGCTAGGATTGAAACAGTTGCAAACTGATGTGAGTTCAAATTCGTTAGTGCAAAAGTTTTGTTCTTCAGTTCATTATTTTATGAGTGCATGGTTGGTCGTTTGAATTTTGTTGAATAAAATATAGCATTTGGTTTACTAAAATTCACTAATTTTTACTAATATTTTTCAATTTTTTCGAATCAAATTTCGACAAATATCACTTTTACATCAATTTTTTGTACTTATATTTTTTTTGTTTTTTTGTTTTTTAACCATCCAAAAGCACTATTTGTTCGTAATTATATTAAAAATAAAATACAATTGAAGTTTGTGGCATCGCTAGTAGCTCAATGTGTCTACAGCAGATTAGTTGCTTAGGTTTAGATTTTCCTACAATGTTGGAGATATATGTTTATGACTCATTTGATTTCTGTATCTCTAATTCGATTTTTACTGCCCATTTTACTCTTTGTATTTTGGGAGCATTAGAGTTGTTTAAATTTGTAAAAAATGTCATCCTTCTAGTTAGGTACCATTGCTTTTAGGGTTTGTTTAGGTCTTCATTTTCGTATCTTATTAGAGGTCATTCTAAGTTGATTGCCCCTCATTATCTGTTTTGTCATTTGTGAATCGTCTTTGGCGATTTAGGGCTCATTTAGAGTTTGTTTGTTGTGCCCCCAAATTGCAGACCTATGTTTAGGTTTCTTCGAGTCAATTGTTTGCCTTTCTTGTGCATTGTGCTTCTGGTTGTGACCATGCCTCGCAGCAAGAATCCAGCAGGGAGGAGGAGGTATACTCTGACTCTACTGATGCAGAGTGATCTTCTCCAACACCACTAGCCTCTCCTGTTCATTCTGGTTCTGGGTCCTCTGAGTTCTCCTCTTCCATGCCGTCATCCCCTGAACCCGAATTTGATGCACACTCATTCAAAAATCTCGAGTTGGCCAATCTATTGTGAGGCCTTTTCTTCTTGAGGGGTGCATCGATCGATTTGCTCATATGGGCTGGACTTCCGTGGACACCTAGATGGGTTGGCTACGCCTTTCCCAACATTGCTCGGGAATTCTACGTTGTTGTCGTTACTCTTCCTCCTGCCGGTACTTGCTCGTGTGACACCCCAATTTATGATTTCGCATCGAAGTCTGCTTCGATGGCAAGCCTTGATGGGGAGTAGACTCGTATGGCAGCTGTGTAGCAGCGGGTTGGTTGTGGCTCATAATTGAATAGGTTAGCAAAGCAATTACCTTTAACGCAGCTGGTGCGGTAGTGGACTTTAATTATTGACTTCCCTATTTTTGGGTGTTGTTTTATTTTTAATTATTTTTACTTTTTTTTTTTTGGGTGTTTTACCCTTTGTCAATTTTTGTTAAGGTCAAAATTGTAAATTGACAAATCTATGATAAAAAATAGTGTTTTATAATATTTAGACTCAGTATAGGTTAAGATACTACAATCTTGAATTAAATAGAAGTGTAAAGGTATCAGGTAAGACTGTTTGCATAATATTAAAAGTCTGAAAAAAGTTAAACAGAACCGGAGCAGTATAACACAGGAAGACCGCTGGAATGCCACTGGTACCCGTAGGATAAAACCGAGAGCAGAATTCGGGAATTTAGCCGTGCAGGAAACGTGCACTGATTCAGAGGATCTCCGCGGGATGGCAGCAGGTTGGGCGTGCGTGCGACCTTCCCACGATAGACAATCTCCAGCACACAAAAGTTTTGTTTTCTAAATCCTAAACGTCCCAGGTTTTACTATATATATCCTCTAGACGTATCTAGGGTTAATACACAGAGAGAATACACATTAGATTGAGAGCCTGAAAGTTCAATTATTCTCTTAATTACTTAGCCAACATGTTTTGTGTTCAATCCGAAGGAGTTCGGGTTCGAGGTTTGTGAACGTTGAGGATTCAGCAAAGCTATTGTGGAGTCAATATCAAGCCTTCGAGAAGTCGGAGGGCTTTCGCTAAAGGAGTTGGTGAATCGAGGATTCGAGCAAACATCAATAGAGTATAGAGTCGAGAAGTCGATCTATTGAGAAATTGAAGTTTGTAACCAATGTTCAATTTTAGTGAAAGTTTTTGAGGTTTTCCTGTGTGAGTTTCCTCGTTTCTTTTATACTGCCTTCTACAATTTTGTGTGTATGGTTGATTGATTGGGATTATTAGCAGCAAATTACAAATTTTTAATTTCCATACAAAAGGGAAGATTTTGTGGTGGTAGTTTGGATGACAGTACTGAGATATTTTGGGATGATGTTATGTGTTATGGTAGCTTAGATGCCTGTAATGATAAGGATTTTATGTTATCATTTGATGGTTTGTTGTATAATGAATAGCTTAGGATGGTTTTTGTTTCCTTGCATAACTTTGAATAGTGTTATTGTTTGGATGGACTCGAGTTTTTTCTTTTTTTTTTTTTAAAAAAAAAACCTTATTGAGTCAAGTTATAGCATACGGTGCTTTTAACTTGTGCACCAAGTGTTTCAGTCCACACAGGTTTAAGTACCACTTCAACAGGTCGAGGGAAGCTTTATGTCACTTACTGGTTTTGGTTTATCAGATTAATGCGAAAGCAGTACTGATTTTGTTACGGAATTGTCAAAGGAGCATTTGTAGATTTATACATAGTATGTTGGAATTGATTAATTCACAATAATGTACAATTATATGTTATTCAAGTGTGTTAATTGCATTATCAATATCTCTTGAGGCTCGGTTTTAGTTCTATTTTTAATGCGTAATGTTTTGGGGGTGGTTTTATGTTTTAGGAATTAATTCTTTGCATTTGAAGGCATAAATGAATGACAGAATATAAATGGAGGAGCCTCAAGTAAAAATAAAAGCAAAAAGGGTGGAAAATGAAGAATTATGCTTTTCATTGTTTTTGGATGAAAGTTGATGGAGGAGTTGACATGTGACAAAAGAAAAGAGAATTGAAAATTGAAGATGAAACTCCTCAGTTCGATTTCTGGGTGCTTGGAGGGAAATCTAACAAAGCATGGTAACGGTTTCACTGTCGAACTCACAATCAATGGCAGGCCATGAAGTCCAAGGGTCCACATGCAAAATCAGGAGATTAAAAAACCGCCTCCGCGATGGCGTTCGAGCGGGGGTGTCCCCATGAGGGCGCTAGAGTGCTCGTGTTCCCATGCCAGGTGTGACCACGCTGCAGATGAGTACTTGTAGACCTTCGAGTTCGAAAGTGGTCATGGGAAATAGTTTTAGGTTAACAGTAGCAATAGTTTAATTTTTAGGTTTTACATTTTATTTCTTTTATTTATTGTATATTGGTTTTTTTTTTTCTTTATTTTTAGGGTTTTAAGTTTCAGAACAATTCACTTTCCCTGTTCGATATTAGGATTTTATTTCATAGTTCAATTCATTTTTTTTTGGAGTGTTTCTAAGGACTGTTTTGTTAAGTTTATATTTGTATTGGGTATTTGACTGAGATATCAAAAGTGTAACTTCGAAAATCTCTCTGTGTTCAATTTTCTTTTTATTTATTCACACTTTGAATATATTTGATTGATTGCTCGGTAATCCAATAAGTAGTTAAGAAAAAATTTCAAAGTGGGTGACCTTCATCTGCTTCACACGGAGAAGCTGGACTTCAATAGTCAAAAAACAAAGAGTCGCAGAAGATAGAAGGCTTGAAGTACTAAATTTGGTATTGAATTTTTTGTCGTGGCAAAAAGAAGCGGGAAAAATATGAGAGACAGAGAGAGTGTTGACTAAGCTCGGTTTGAGCATAAAGAGGAGCTATGGTGGGAGTTGATATATAGAGAGGGAGGGTGAATTAAAATGGAGAGTTCCTTATTCCCATTGTAAATCTGTATTTGAGATACAGTAGATTGCACTTGTTTAGCTTTGTAAATGTAAGTGAGAGATCAAACCATGCACGTTAAATTTATTTCAAAGCTTGGTTGTTTATATTCGAACCCAAAAGTTTGCTGGATCCCCACATCACTGAAGTGGTAGGAATATCTGCAAACCCACATGAAACGTGATAGTTGGTTAAGGATATCAAATAAAAACCCTAAAATACACAAGGCTATGGTAGAAATTCCAAACATGAGTCCAAAATCTAAGAATTTTTGGAACTGGAAGGCTTGAGAAGAAGCTTGGGATCTCTTGGTAGTCATGATAGAGCGTCGAGGAAAGTCAAATAACATTGAATTAGCAAATTATTTTTTCAGATTTATTATTAAATCTAAATAAATATTGGAAGGGGTATTATTTAAGATAGGTTTATTTGCACTTCACAAATGAATTCTTATACTCTACTCTATTTTTTTATTAAATAAAATTACACAACTATCTTTATTCTTATAAAAAGATATTTATGATATTTAAATTATATAATATATTTATTTAGTAAAAAAGTAAGATGAAATTTAAGAATTATTTGTAGAGTAGAAATAGAACCACCCGTTATTTATATTCAAAAATAAAATGTCATGTGAGAGGTATGTGAAAGCTCTAATGGATTTTTCAACAATTAAGAAGAGTCGAGAGAAAGACACGACGTGCCTTTGCCAGCTACCCAAAGCCCAACAATTATGAAATTTGAAGAGAGACAATTATTTGCCACATCCAAGCCCAAAGACTCTGAAACTTGACGAGAGAGAATTTTTTGACTCGAGGAAATTTAAATAAAAATCATGAGGTTGATAGATTCTTTCACCCAACGTTTTTAAAACTTGCATACGTACGAAACAATTTAGTTCATGCTCTCTATCCCTTATGCAGTTCTCTTAGAAAATGAAAAATTATCTATTTTTACAAGTTGTAATCAGTAAAAGCACCCTCAAATCTCTCTCTCTCTCTCTCTCGCGCAAAGTCATGGGTAGGGATGGCAACGGGACAGATTGGAAGCAAATACGACATTATTCAAATTCAAATTTCAAATCCTCCGCCTATATCCAAATTTGCTCTAAGTTTCAAATAGATATTTTTTTGAACCTCCAACTCTACTCCAAACAGAGAACGGATATATTCACGGATATCTAAAATTCCAAATCGTCCCTATCCCTGCTCCAAATAGAATAACTGATTTTTTTCTCACCATTCATGTATAAAAAAAAATAAAACTACCAAAAATTTTTAAATTTTTTTATAATAACAAATAATTTTTTAGAACAAGATAGAACTATAAATTTTTATCATAATAAGATAACTCACCTGCATAAGTATATTTTTTCAAAAAATTTAAAAAGTAATTATCTGCACTTATCAAACTATCTAAGAAAAAAATTAATAAGTTGCCTTCTCTATATATTTTTTAAAAAATAATTTCCATTATAAAAAAATCGAATGCTTCATAAAATATTTTAGTTAAACCATTTGAAAAATCTATTTTCTAGATAACACTTTTGAATATCAACATTGAAAAGTTAAAAAATATATTTTACCTGAAAATGTTAAAAAATACAGGGGAAATAATAAACTATTCAAACTTCAAGAAAGAAGTTACTTAATGAAACAGTAATCTTTTGTACTAAAAATAGGAAATAAAATAAAATAGCAAATAAAATATTTTAATTATTTTTTAAAATTTGTATCTAGATATTTTCTGGAAACAATTGAGTTTACAAGTCATAATAGGGTTTAAAATTGTATAAATTAACATAAATTTGTAAAAATTACATTTTTATAATTTATGCAGTGAGTAAAAAATTTAAATTTTATAGGGATTTATATAATTTTGTAGAGTCCCAAATAATATACGTTATAAAATTTTAAATTTACCTCTTTAAACTTTCTTGATTTTTGTGTATGAAAGAAATAAATTAAACTTTTAAACTTTAATTTGCACAAAAGTTTCAAAAAAAAATTAAATTTATAATTTTTTCCCCACCACACTCTAATTAATACAAAACGATGACAATTTTTGTTTTAAATTTATTTTTCAATATTAATTTTAATGATAATAATAGTGACATTTAATATGTCTAGAGTATTATGAATTTAAATTTTGATTGTCATGGTATGGTGACGATGTTGTCATCATGATTCTAAATGATTCGGGGTTGTTCGGATATTTTTCGGGATAGATCGAGGCAGATTTGGGGCGGAGGCAATCTTATCCCCATATCCGATCCAATATCCATTTTTTTTAAAAACTAAATTCAAATCTGATCCAATTTCCAAAAAAAAAAAAAAAAATTCAAATTCCACATCCATTTGGATCGGGTAATGAATCGGATTCGGATGGGTCGACCGAGACGACCATTCCTACCTATGGGAGCAAGAATCTTTTCTAATTGTTTAGGTGTTTTCTTGTAATCTTATTCTTTTGTTGTTGCTATATTTAGCATGTAAGAATGAAATAAAAATGAATGGAATTCATTTTTCACTAATTTATTTTCGTGTTTAGTATTAAAAAATTAATTTGGAATGCTATTGCTTACTATAGTTATTCTTATATTAAAGCTCCATTTGAAGCATTAAAAAGTGTTGAAAATTGCTAAAAAATGCTAAAAATCTCTAAAAATTATTCATTTTTTATCTCACTACACAAATTACGAACCCACAACTTTTATTAAGTTTTATCTTTTTGGTTACACCTAACGCCCCAAAAGTAGGAAAAATATAATTTAAGTAATGAAATATTCATTTCATTCCAATTAATATTAGCGCTGGCCTAGGTCTAGAGCCCCAAAAAATATGTCCCATAAAAGGGTTCCTTACTAGTTCCTATAGTTAGAATGGGATAGGAGTTTTTTTTTTTTTTTTTTTAACACAAATATGACTGTCTAATACTTTTTAAGAGTTGAAAAACAATTAATTCATTAGCCACAATAACTTTCTATAAGCTCATTTGTTGGCTTATAGTTTTTGACGAAAATTTTTCAATGAGGGCCTCATTTTTAGAATTGACCTTGAGTCTCAAACATCTTGGGATCGAACCTGATTATGATTTAATTAGAAATAAATAAATAACTAAACAAGTAACTATTCTGCAATTACAAATTTTTCTACACCTTTTTTTTTGTTGGCCTATATTAAAACTCATACTATAAAATTATCGTTTTACTATTAAGTTCATTTTTTTGCCCAAATTCGTAGTTTGGGTTTCCCAAGAGACTAAAAAATATTATTGACACATTTTTTAATAACTAGTTAATTTTTGACCCGTTCCTAAATAACTATTTTACCAGTAAGTTCATTTTTACTCAAATTTATATTTTGAGCTTCTTAAAAAATTAAAAAATATTTATCAACGTGTTTATTCATAACTAAGCAAATTTCAACTGATTTGAATTCAAATCATAAAATGATAATTTTACCATTGAACTCATTTTTGTTTGTCCCAATTCAAATTCTTGGTTGTCCAAATGGCTAAAAGAAAATATTGTTGACATATTTTTATTAACAGTTAAGCAAATTTTATCTCGATCTAAATTCAAACTATAAAATAATCATTTTGTTATTGGGCTCATTTCTAGCTCAAATTTATATTCTAAACTTTTCAAAAAATTAAAAAATATTTATTAGCATGTTTCTTAAAGTGACGAAAATTTTGGTCTAATTTAAACTGAAGTTATAAAATGATCATTGTACTCCTAAACTTTTTTTTCTTCTCAGATTTGCGTTTTGAAGATAAAATTTATTTTTAAATTTTTAAAAAATTAATAATAATAATTTGTATTACATTTTATTTATTTTATCATATTTAAAATATATTAAATTATAAAAATTTGAACGTCCTTTCTATTTTTATGATTTTTATATTAGCAATAAAAAATTTAAATAAAATAAAATAAATATCCTATCCCACTTTCGGTTCTCGTGCTATTCTACTCTATTTCATTCAATTTCCCCTCGTATAAGTTCCTAGTGGGGTAATGCTTTTGCATGACTTATTCCTAATTATGTAACAAAGCAAACAAAATTAACCGAAAGGTTCGCCAGGGAGTAAGTAATTACAAATGTAAGAGATGCTTGATCAGTCTTCTTTATTTATTTTATTTTAGTTCTCCGGACAATGATTGGACTAGATAAGCAAGAAATGTTCTTTCTCTTTCATTGTTAAGGGGTGCTTGGATGGCAAATAAATAAATAAATAAAATGTTAGTGTAAAAATAGTGTGTCAAAATTTGATTAAAAATTAATTTTTTAATTTTTTTATACGTGTTTATAAATTAAGGGCAACTTTAAAATGTCTTTTAGTAATTTCAAGTATTAGGCTCTGTTTGGAATACTGAAAAAGAAAGACAATCGTTTAAAAACTCTAAAAATCTATAAAATTCTCTTATATATTTTGTCTACTTTGTATTTCATGAAATTTTTATAAATTTATATATTTTTATATATCCTAATAAATTTTTACAAATTTCAATAATTTTTTTACAAATTCTAATAATATTTTCACAAATTCTAATAACATTTTTATAAATTTCAAAAAGTTTTCAACAATTTTTAAAAAATTCCAACATAAATTGTCGGAATGAACTAAAAATCTAGTCGAATGGATTTAAAGTCAAAAATTTTGACGTAAAAATTAAAGAGTTTTTACCAAAAATTCGTTTGAACAGAACTATTCATCTTTAAAAAACATGATTCGATGACTAAACTTTAAATGTCAAACATTACCAAAATCACACTTTCTTTTTTTTGGGAGCTCGAAACGCCCCTTTATTTTTGTTTACCTCAATGACGTCATGTATGCCGTTAATCTGAGAGTAATGATGATGAGGATCATGCAATCTGCTATTGATGATAGAAGGATCAAATTTACTGAAAGGGGAGGTGCTGCTATTAGATTTAATAGCTCCGCAACATTAAGGTAAGAATAGTTGGGTTGAAATTTAACAATTTAAATATATTTTTAATTTAAAAAACGTAAATATATCGAAACCGTTCAATTTGAATTCAGAATTTGTTAAAGAAGAAAAAAGATTAAGGATTCAAATTCATTTTTTATATTTGATTTGTGATGAAAATAAAAGAAAGAATACAAAATTTAAAAATTAAAATAATTAAATTAGAAAGTAATTTATTAATGAATTTATTTTATATTTTTTAATCTATTCAAATGAAATCATGCATTTTAAATTTTATATTACGATGAGTCTGTAAATATATTCTTGCATTGCACTTTACTTTTTTATTAAATAAAATTACACAACTATCCTCATTCCTTTTTTTTTTTTTTTGATAAGTAAGATAATTTGGATTGATAGAAATAAATTTACAAGTATCTAAGGGGCATACCCCTGATGTGTAAAAGAATTACTATCATCTATTTTTAATAATTGGGATCCCCCATTTCAAGTATAGATTACTATCATCAAACGTACATTTGGCTTTAAGTTTACACATTGCATGGAATTGTACTTCATGTTTTATGACTGTAATTATGCTGCTACTAGAAGATGAGACTCCTTTAAATACTCTAACATTTCTCTCTAACTAGATGTGAAATATAATTGCAGACCAAGCAAGTTTGCATATATTATTTGCAAAAGTTTTCTTGCTAAATTTACCTAAGACCCATTGGATCTCTTTCTCCCAGCTTTTCTTCTGGCTTTGGATGTTGCATAGTTAACGTATCAAACTCTACTTCATTAGAATAGGAGCAGAAAAGAATAGGTGATCCATAGTTTCATCTTCTCTATCACATAAGACACATTTTTGGCAATCTATAATGCTCCATTTAATAAGTTTATCCAAAGTGTTAAGTCTTTTCTGAATAAACAACCATGAAATGAAGTTGTGCCGAGGGATGCAACTAGGGGACCATATGATCTTATGCTAATGAACTATAGGTTTGGATTCTCTAAGGGTTGACCAGGTGACTGAGAGACTAAGTAAGAGTTATTATTAACTACACTCTAAATGAATCTGTTATCGTTTCTGCTACTTGGGGAGTAATTTGGCAGGTTAGTAGTGATCTTCATTAGCTCCCAAGTAATAGGAAAAGGCCAAGACCAAGCATCATTGGAAATAACTACAGAAACGGCACTTAAAGAAATATCTACATCATAGGGTAGTCTTAGGCTATACTTAGGAACAAGTGGGCTAAGAGGATGCCAATTACTAAGCCATAGGGAAGTAATAGTGCCTTTGCCTATGTGGTATTTAGAGGATTGAATTGCTAGGACTCTTAGCTTGAGAAGCTTTTTCCAAGTCCAAGAGTAGTCTTGAGGGATATTCACCTGCCAAAAGTCCTTGCCTTTTAAAAGTTGCTTCCTACACCATAAGGACCATAAAAGATTGTTCGTTTGAGCAAAGATTCCACATATGTGTTAGCATAGCAGCTTTGTTCCATTCATCAATCTTTTTTATTCCTAGGCCACCCTCTTTCTTAGGCCTACAAATAACCTCTCAAGAAACCTTACTCCCGTGTGCCTTAAGTTCAGAACCAGATAAGAGAAAACGCCTTAAAGTTTGTTCAAATGTTGTGCAAATCTTTTTAAGCAAAATGAAATAAAGCACCAATATATTTGGACTTTGAACAGAATAGCCTTAATTAGTTGAAGTCTGCCAGCATAGGATAAGGCTTTACTTGACCAACTCTTCACTCTTTACAACACTTTATCTATGAGTCCAGAGCAATCAGTAGATTTTAGCTTTGTAGAAATCAATGGCACTCCCAAATATCTTACTAGTAAATCCCCAACTGGAATCTAAGGACAGAACAAATGAGCCACTTCCTATCTTCATTAAGTTTAACAATAAATACTTTACTTTTTGATTTGTGCCTGCCTCATAAATGTGCAATTGAATAAACTCTCAAGTTTAAGGGTGTGCGGTGTAGTTTTACTTGATGAGTCTAGGATCGTACCTATGGGAAACTTTGAAATTGAACACTAGAGTTTTCTAAGTTCTTCTATCTACTAGTTTCTTTTTAAAAACAGGAAAAAAAATAGTTTTAGGTTTTGAAAAGTGTTGATTAACTAACTAATAACCAAATAAAGTAAATTGTAAAAATTAAACTAAACTAAAATTCAAGAACTTAAATTACTTCTATTTTATTTAATAAAAAAGTAAGATTCAAAATTAAATTAAACTAAAATAATGAAAGTAATAAAACTACGCATTCAAGATAATTAAAGATTTTGATTTAACCTTTAAATCCAGATGAATCTATTATTTCATAGTTCGATGAATTTTCACTACTCACTTCATGTTTCACATAAGAGGAAATATAAATTGGAATATGTTTTTATTAAACATTCAAAATCTAAGACACGATTTTAAAATCTCGTTAAAGATTGAAAAATCAGAAAATATTCTAAGTTATTAATCCTTAGTTTTAGATTTGATCTACTCGATTCAAACTTTTTATGAAATTAAAATCGAAAACTCTTTTTAGGGATTTCAAAGAATATGAATAAAAATCTTCATTTTTGAAGGTATTTGAAAGAAAATAAATCAAAAATCTAAAAAATGTAAATCAATACATGAATGTTTTCACATTACATGCATCGATCTAAGCACATCGAAAAGTTTATAATGATTCACTCATTATTATTATGGTTAGATAAAGATAATAATTTTAGTCTAGCATGGTTTTCATAATAAAATAGCCAGCAAGAAGATAATACGAAAATAAAATAAATTTTATTTAATAAAACGAAGCGTGTACCGTTCTTCGCAATGAATTAAACTTGAATGCAAAAGTAATCAATCCAAAAACTCTCCAAAAACTAAACTAAAAACTCTCTAAATTAATATATTTTAATAAAAAACTAAATTTAAAAAATACAGAGAAAAACGTGTATATGATGGTTGAGAACAATATATATATATATAGCCTAAATCAAAACCCTAAAACCTAAAATTCCGTGTATATTGGCTGCAAGTATCTGGATCGCCCAACTGGGTGTCTGGGGTAAGCCTAAATTCAGTTTTTATTATTTTTTCTCTAGCTGTTTCTTTTGCTGCTGTTCGGACCAAACATCGAAGTGTCTGGACAGAAGGGGCATTTTTCTCATATTCTTCACTATTGCTAATTTCAATAATCTCGATTTCTTTCTTATATTTTGAAAACAAAACACTATAAATAATAAAAGTAACCAAAACTTTAAAATTAATTAAATAAATGTATGATATATGCTTTAAAATTATAGTTTGTAATTACACTTTTGAAGTGTAATCAATTTATTTGGAAGGAGTCCGGAGAACTTATGAAATTCTATAAATGTATGCT
The DNA here is from genome assembly GCA_019916065.1 of Vitellaria paradoxa. Classification (NCBI taxonomy): domain Eukaryota; kingdom Viridiplantae; phylum Streptophyta; class Magnoliopsida; order Ericales; family Sapotaceae; genus Vitellaria; species Vitellaria paradoxa. The sequence goes on along the minus strand of CM034234.1, from coordinate 68,553,906 downwards.
TGATGATAGATTACTTTTATCCTTGTGAAAAGATATTTATAATATTAAAATCATACAACATATCTTATTAAAACAATAGGATAAGTATATAATTTTATTTAATGAAAATAAGTAGAGTACAGAAACTTATTAGTAAAGTACAAATAGATTTACTCTTTATACTATTTAATTTTTTTTCTTTTCACTTCTCCTATTATTTTATTTTTCGCCACCAAATCTTGACGCACGCTAATCCACACCACTCATACGCTAATAATATGTCAAACAGCTGTTAAGAAATCTGTTATTATAAACAAGTTGAGATCAACAAATGGCCAGTTTTAAAGACAATGGCAGACAATGGTTCCACAATTTGCAGGGTCGGTGTCATTTTCCTTGGAATCTTATATCACCCCCAAAACAAAATAATAATAATAAAAATAAAAAAAAATCAAAATTTGTATCGAAATTAATAAAGCCGGTTTATTTTACTTCAATTTGTATTTGATCTCAATTTTTTTAACGCTGAATTTGGAATTAAAAAAAAAAAAGGCTATACCTTTTTTATTATTATTTTATAAGGCTTTTCTTTTACTAAAATTTAATTTTTCTTTTTCTTTTGTACGGTAGTTTTTATGCACGTTTTTTTGCATTCATAGAAAAAAATTACAGGAAAATAATTAAAAAAAATCATATATTTTTTGGTAATTAGAAAAAAATCATATATGCTGATAAAAAGTCAGCTTTTTTATATGTACATGAATTTTTTTATTTGAAAGTTTTTCTTTTTCTTTTTTTTGTAATTTTTTTGATAAATATGAATAACATGATTAAAAGTTATCAAATAAAAAAATAAAATTTTGGTAAAAAAATTGATTAAAAAAAAAGTAAAGTGAGAAAAGCTGGAGTTACTTTTTCCCAAACGAAACATTAATTTGTACCACTCATTTTAAGATTAGTAACTTTAATTTGTTTCATTTTAATTGATATTGACCTTGAATTCGTTAATTAGTAAACTTAATTCACTCAACCACCGTTGTTCTGTTCAACATCTAAGAAAATCGTAAAATAAAATATTTGAATTATACGCACACAATTGCATGACAGCGTTTGGTGTGCTAAAAAATAAAAAAAATTTATAAAAATTTCTTAAAATTATTCATTTTTTGTCTCATTGTACGAATTATGAACTCACAACTTATCTCACTTTATTTTATTTTTTTCTCATTTTTTATCAATCTAAATATACCTGCCTTAAACAGCATTAAGCTGCAAAAAAACAAAAAGTCACGCGCTACAATGTCGGCATAACATTAGGCAATCCAAATTAATAAAATACAAACACAAAGGAGTACAAGAAACGATGAACCGACAGTCAGATTATGTCTTGCATAAGGCTTCGTTTGGCTACACAGAAGTATATACATACATATATATATATATATATATTTTTTTTTTGTTTTTAGTTTTTTTTTTCACTTTATATGATTTTTCGTCAAAATTTAATTTTCCTTTTAAAGACTTTAGATTTTAAGCCAATTAATTACATCTGTTAAAAAAATCCAAAAATTCATGTTCTTTTGTATAAAAGTTAGAAAAATTTAAAAAATCGATTTTTTTTGTTTTTTGTTTTATCCAAACAAATAGTTTTTATCTAAATAAAATTGAATTTTTTGATTCCAAACGAATAGTTTTATCAAAAGAAATTGAATTGTTTTATTTTTTATTTTTTTTTACAAATATAATTAACACGTTTAAAATTAATAACTTCTAAAAGAAAATTTAAATTTTAGTGAAAAAAAGTTATAGAGAAGAAAAAAAAATTAAGAATAAAAAATTATTTTTTCTGATGGTGCGGACATAAATATTTAAAATTTTTATTAATTATATAGCGATGCACGTGAACGAGAATCAAGGAACCCTAATCTCCTCTCTCCTTGTTTCTAGCTGCGGCGTGTGACATTTTGTGCATCTTCCGTCCCATGCGGAACTGAGATTGCGCTGCCGCTCGTTAATTTCCCTCATGCAGTGTAAGAAATAATTAATTGAAGGAATCTTTTCCCCCTTGGGTGCTTTTGGAGGCAAGTTTTAGTAAAAATTTACCAACCTTTGTTTTTTTTAAGTATTTAGCAAATTATCAATTATTATTATTTTTTTTACTTACTTACAATAATTTGTCGATTCAAAAATTATTAATAGTTGTTAAAAATTAATAGAAGTTACTAAAAATAGTCAAAATTTACTAAAAATTTTACCAGACACTTAAAAAGTTATTAAAATTTATTAAAAATTATTACTTGTTTCACTAAACGCATTAAAAATTATAATTAATAATTTTTAAAGAAAAAAATTAAAAATTACTAAAATTTAGACTTTCAAATGGCACCTAAATATCTTGTATGTATTGTGTGACTTACATATAATATATGTACCTAACGTTAGAAGTTTTGAAAATTTTCAAAAAAATTAAAAATTAATATAAAAAAGTGACATATGATATAATTTAATTAAAAAGAAATTGAGAATTTTAAAAATTTTATTTTACTTTTTTGTTAAACTTTTTAAAAATTTTCGAAACCCCAAAATAGTCATAATCAGGGAAATCTTTTACCACTTCTCCTACAATAATTGTTGTTGGTCTTATCTGACCTGTACGTTTTTGTAGAAAAATAAAATTTGACGGTATTGATTAATATAAATTATCAACGTGACGTTTTCTTATTGAAAAACAAAACTGCAAAAAATAGTCACTTGCACCATCACATGCATGACGTCAGACGACTGCTAAAGGGACAGGATTCGAAAGCATTTTTTTGGTTTCAGATCTTCCGCCAAAACCGTATTCATCTTGGTAGCACAATATATATATGTATATATATATATAACATCTGTAGAACAGAGTATTAGGGGTGTTTGGTTAACAAAAAAAATTGGAGCAAAAGATACAATAAAAATAAAAAAATGTGATATAAAGGTGAAATATAAAAAATTTTGATTAAAAGAAAATATAAAAAATAGTTAAAATTGGTGAGTTTTGGTAGTTTTTGATAATGCCAAACAAGGTCTTAATCAACAGCACAACCTAACATTTCATTGGGAATGATAGATTTGATGAAATTTGATTTTATTTAACGAGAATTCTTATCAATTCTTATATTTGAAGTTAAAATAAAATTTTAAATTTAATTTGATTTTATTTTATAATTTAAAATTTAGAAGTTCTATATAATTTGAAATCTGATCCAAAATAATAACACCTAATGAGAATTCATCATTTTCTTAACCAAACTACGAAAGTAGACTGATTTATCCTCTTATATCATATTTACCATATTTTTTTGCTTCCTACTCACATAGTCAAACTTGACATTTCACTTAAACCAAATCAATTCAATTCCTAAATTCAAAATGTGTTACAAACACAAGATTTTATTCACTAAATCAAATCAAATCAAATTAAATCAATTCTTTATTTTGAAATGAAATCAATATTAATAGTAGATTGTTTCCAAATGAAGGGTAAAGGTAGAGTCAATTTTGTATGGGTTGACACTAATTTTAGTTTTATAGGAAAAATAAATAAAGGATTTGATTGTCATTGTAAATAAAAGAAGATAGAGAGAGAGCAAATGATCAAAATGTAATTAGATATTTTTTTAGTTATATTGGGTAATTAAGTACAATTACACTGGCGTGTATTACGTTAAAATTTATTATTATTATTATTTTTTGTAATTAAGTGGCCAACATTTAGTATTAGGCTAATGCTGGGGATGCAAACGCCACCCCGGCACACACTGTCTTCGCCCTCGCCACAACAACAGTTCCAATCTTGGGCATTTGAAATAATTAATAGAATACACACATAAGCACAGAAAAAGATGAACCGACCTTCAAATTTTTAGTTTTGCAATTGAAGATTTAGGTTTCGTTTGACTAAAAAAAAATAGTATTTTACTTTTTATATATATATTTTTTGTCTTACATGATTTTTTTTAAATTTAATTTTTTGCAAGAAAATATAGCTTTTAAGTTGCCGAAAAATTATAATTTTAAAAAAATAAAGAGGAAGTAAAAGAGAATTGGATAGTAATAGGGGAAAAAAAAGACAAGAAATGGGGAAGAAAATACATGTAAACATAGGTTACGTTGATTAGTTATTTTTTTTTTTAGTTATATTTTTGGAGGATAAGATAGCATGCTTATTCCACTTCTACTCTTTCTATGAAAGAAAAAGTAATTATTTTCAAAAATCACAAAAATGATTTATTATCTTATCAAGAGAATGAATATTGATGAAACATTTATAAAATTATCTGTATCTGTATTGCTTGAAAGAATAACTGCTTTTTTTATATATGGTGGAGATATATGGACTCTTTCATTTAATTTTCTTCACTTCATAATAGGTTTAATGAATGAGAGCAGTGTGAAGTAGGAGAAATTAATGAAGAAATATATTTATCATTTCTTTTTTACATAAAGGTAATATCGGGCTTCAGTTGCATTCTTATTACTTTCTATCTTTTTTTCTACCCTTGCCAAATATTTGTTAATTCCACCTTTACACTCAATTCCCTTCTCCATGCTTACGAAATATATAATTATTCTGTGTCCCACACCCACTTTATTCACTCTCAAACTCAGCTTATACTTACCCTATTCCTACTGCTAACTAAATGTATTTAAAGGCTGCGTTTGTTTGAGGGATTAGATAATGGGAGATAAGTAATACCGTGTGACCCACTGATGAGATTGGATATAAAGTGGGATAAAAGACATGATTTGATGTGTAATGTGATAAGAAATAATTTTAAACATTTAGATCTTAAAGGGAAACAAATCTGGCCATGGGAGATTATTAATCTTACATGCCTCACGGGATATTACATCCGGCCATTTAGGCCACAACTCATCCAATCTGCGGGACCCACGGATATCAAACAACCACTTCATTACTCCTCTAATCCATGGGACTCACAAATTACTCATCCAATCCCACCTCTTTATCCCTTAAACAAATGCAGCCAAAATGTATGTGCCTGCACTACTTAATTATAAATAGGTGATGCACATATGAATGTTAATAGATCGAGTTCCAGTCTAATTAGTCATTATCATTATTAAACTCGTTTATTTTTCTCTACCCATTGTCGTCTTAAACTTATTTATTTTATTAGTTAAAATCTTAAACTCATATTGTCCCTTTCCACTCATAAAATACCTGTTTAAACAAACTCGTTGAATAACTGTTTAAAAAATGAATTTTTTAAAACAGTTGACGTGTTAATTATTTTTAACACTTAACAAATATATTTGTGAATATATATGAGATTTTTTTCTATCAATATTTCTATTGTTTCCCATGTCAAGCAGAAATTAAAAAAAAAAAATCTCATTTTAAATAAACTACAAAGAATGTATTACATATAAGTTCAGTTACTACCTATATATTTAAATAATTTTATAAAACTAATTATTTAACTATCATTTCAAAATGTGAATCAACTGACAAAAATTCATAATCAACTAGCAATAGACATAAAAGTTTAACTACTTTTATTTTAAAGACAAAAATTATAATTTTTTAAGTGTATATAATATAATATATTATATTAAAATATAAACGAGTACCAGATACTTATCGGTAAATCTCAAATTTATTTCAAACTTGCACATCTAGTAAATTTTAATTTTAAACACATTGCAATTTCATTAGTGTATTTTTTAACGACGAATCGAATATTTTATTTCGCCTGTCCATGCATTTTTGGCATTATTGATGCAGATGTACGAGGAAATAGGGGTGGAAACGAACTGAGTCGTTCGCGACCTACTCGAGCTCGGCTCGAAAAAAAGTTCGGATCGAGTTCGATTCGTGAGTTAAACGAGCTCGAACCGAGCTTGATTTTTAGTTCGTTTTGGATTCAAGCTCGAGCTCGAGTCTAGAGAAGCTCGGCTCGAAAGCTCGCGAGTAGGCTCGGTTAAAATAATATATATATATTTATTAATATTTTTATATTTTTAATAATATTTTTATTATATTTTTTAAATATATTATATTTTAAATCAAAACGACGTCATTTTGGTTTAATCGAACTATTCGCGAGTTTAATCGAGCCTAAATTCTTCTTTATCGAGCTGAGCTCGAGCATATATAAAAGTTCAAATCGAGCTCGAGCTCGAGTTCGAGTTCAGTGTAAAAAGCTTGAGTCAAGCTCGAACATGTTAAAACTCGGTTCGTTTCCACCCCTACGAGAATCAATAAGGAATCCCCTCATTGCCAACGACGTCGTTGTACGTGCAGTTGTGGGTATTGTTCCTTTCCCACGTAGAACAGACGACCTTGTGGTTCTCCTCAATTCCTACACCGAACGTTAAGGGACCGTTCGATAACCCTATTATTTTTTTTTATTTATATTTATATATTTATATATTTATTATTGGGCATAATAATACTAAAGCTGTACCCTTGCCGAACAGGTTTAGTCTGGTGCCACGTGGCGTGGTGCCGAGCAAATTCACATAAGCCACTTAGCCACTTTGCCGAGCACGTTCCGTTTGGACACGTGGCATCCCGCCGAACAACTGATTATTGGCACGAGGGTTCCGCGTGAGTGATGTACGTGAGTACACGATTTAGAGTTAGTGCTCCAAAGAGTACCCTGAATCTCGACATCAATAAACAATGTATAACTACGTGGCTATAGCCGAGGAATCTAATTTGCTCGGCATATACGTCGATGGCCAGTAAATGTCAAACTTAGGGCCCACAGCCTTTAAAGAAGGCTCATGACCATAAATGCATTTTAGTTAGTATTGAACTAGGTACTTGTCTCTGGAAATGTAACTAAATCGGTCTATCTCGTTACGATTCGGTGGCTGATGCGACAAGAAGACAGTATGACCCTGAAATTCAGGTTGTAATGCCATGTTAAACCTCCAGAAGCATTAAATGAAAGGCACGGTGTATTTATGAGGGGTCTGAGGCATTAAATGAAGGGGAAGGGCATTTAAAGCAAGAGTGTAAAAGTGGAACACGGCAGTGTGCGTAATGTCGAGTCATAGGTATGCTGTAATCATTACTCAAACCACTATATATGGGTATACAACTGAATCACGGAGGTAAGCTGACTAATGCCAACTTAAACTTTGACTCTTTCCATAAAAACTTCTTTTGAGCGACTTGCTGACTTAATCATCGGAGGGTTTTCCGGCCTGAGACCTCCTCTCCGGCCGTCACCTTTCTTTCTGTCTTTGTTCGGCAGGTCGGCGATTGCATTTCCGGTTGGCGTGGTCAGCAGTTTCGGCGGTAATTTCTGCTGCCGAACATTTGGCGCCCACCGTGGGGCTCGTTGTCTAGCCCATCATCGTGTTCACTAGCTTTTTTCTTGTTTCTTTGTTAAGTCTCCAGTATTTGTCCACATAATGACCTCAGGAGGAAACACTACCCCACCACCATCTCCACGGGCAGGAGACACTTCCACTCCTGCCAAAACTAAAGGGAGTGCGTTGGTTATCCGGACTCCAGGTCTGGAGTCCGCCCGGAAAAGAAAAACGGAGGATCCTCAGGTACTGAAACGGAGAGAAGAGCTGATGGCTAAGGCCAGTGAAAAGCAGGCAGAACTGGAGGAGATTCTGCTGGAATTAAGTAAGGAAAAGGGAAAACCCCCTGCTAGCCATACTGCTGATTCTGGTCAATCCGACTCAGAATCTGATGAAGGTTACGATGCTCTTTACGAGGACCCCACTGATGAGGATGACGGGGACACCCATGAACAGAAGGAGGTGCGCTCTCGCTCGCGACGTGATGTCTCTCCTTTCAGGAAGGACTCGCGCCGTGCCAAACCGGTCGCAAGACGTGACGTGAGATCCGATGTTGACGCGCCCATCAAAGCGCATCACCAAAGGAATCTCTCGAAAAAGATGCTGGAGGCGTATTCAGAGGAGGCGGATAGCTCGGACCAAGAAGAGCTAACCTTAAAGCGTAAGAAAGCGGGAAAGGCAAAGATGGAAGACTGGGGGCAAGCAGAGGAATGGAGTGCTCAGGGCCAAAGCACACGAATGATGGCAAGGAAAGCCTTGGGGCGAATCTCTGCCTCCCCATTCGTCGATGAAATAATTGATGCGGAGCCTCCGGAGAAATTCCAAACTCCGAGGCTTAATCTCTACGATGGGAGAACTGACCCCCTGGCCCACTACCGTCATTACATGCAGGCCATGACGTTATGGAACAGTAACGACCACCTCATGTGCAAAGTATTCCCTTCTAGTTTGGGGGATACAGCGCTTCAGTGGTTCCATAAACTGCCCCCTGGCAGTATTCAGTGTTGGCAGCAACTGGCGGAGGAGTTCGTTACCCGGTTTCTGGCTAACACAAAACAGCCTAAAACCGCTGACGCTCTCCTCACAATGAAAAGAAAGTCCGGGGAATCATTGAGAGATTATTCCCGCCGTTACCTGGAGCTCTACAATGAGGTGGGAGAATGCTCGGAGCAATTGGCGGTCACCTCGTTCAAATTGGGGCTGCGGAAGGAGGATAGGCTGTGGCTCTCCTTGACCAAAAAGCCTGCAGCCAACATGTCCGATCTTATGTGCCGAATCGAGAAATACGCCAAGGTGGAGGACGAGACACAGCCGGCCGAGCAGAAAGAAAGGAGATCCCAGGGCCAGACAAGAGAAAAAAGACGGGGAGACGGCCGCCGATTCATTGACGAGGGGAAGTCAGTCTTCGAAGCGGTTAATACGGTGTTCAAAGAGCCAATCTTCAAGATCCTTCCCCAAATAAAAAATAAGCCATATTTCAGATGGCCCGGAAAGCTGCCGGATTTCCCTGGAAAGGAGAATTCCAAAAACTACTGCGCATATCATCAAGACAAGGGACATCGCACCGGAGCCTGCCGATCGCTACGACATCATTTGGAGGAATTGGTGCGCAGAGGCCACCTTAAAGAGTTCGTCGATGAAGGCAGAACCAGAGAAGCAGCCCCACAGGATAGAGAGCCAAGGAGGCAACGAGAAGAGACTGCCGAGGAGGAGGCAGCCGAAGAGGCACAACCCCCACCAAGGGCCAGGGCGCGCAGAGATGTCCCGAGACCTGCAGTCATCCACGTGATTCATATGGAACGACGACCCCAGAGTGTCATCAATCATGCCCCTAATCCACCAAGCAAAGAAATTTTGGGTGTCGCGGGTCAGCCGAGCAAGCGCCCAAGGACAGCCACCATGGAGGAAATCACTTTTCATGAAGACGAGCATCCTGGTGTTCAGCTGCCGCACAATGATGCCCTAGTGGTCACTCTGGGCATGTTTAATTCAGAAGTAAGGAGAATCCTGGTAGATGCAGGAAGCTCAACAGAGGTTATGTTCCTGAGCTTATTTAAGAAGGTCGGACTAACTGAGGAAGATCTGGAACCGGCAGAATGCCCACTCATAGGATTCAATTCTGCTCCTGTCTGGCCTCTGGGCAGAGTTGTCATTCCTGTCCGCGTGGGTCCGGTGGAGCAAGAGGTTGAGTTCACCGTTGTGGATTCCCCTTCTTCCTACAATGCTATAGTAGGGAGATCGTGGATTCACGCTCTGAAGGCGATCCCCTCAACCTACCACCAAGTGCTGAAGTTCCCCTATTGCGGGGAAGTGATTTCTATTTTGGGGGATCAGAATACCTCCCAAAAGTGTTTCTCTGCAGCTTTAAAGTCCAAAACGATCCCCGAACAAGTCCAACTGGCGGAACTACCCGAGGACACACCAAAGATCGATGATGTCGGTGGTGATCCGCAGATGAAAGTAACAGAGGGTTTGGAGAAGTATCAAATTGGCCCGGTTGAGAATGATAAATTCTTCCTGATCGGCACCAACCTGAGCGCCGAGGAAAAACTAGAGCTGACGGAGATGCTTTTGAAGAATATCGGAACGTTCGCCTGGACTCCACACGAAATGCCAGGCATTTCCCCCGAAGTCATAACTCATAAGTTGAATGTGAATCCGGAGGTAAAGCCTGTGGTACAAAAAGCAAGGCGATCAGCTTTGCAACACGCAGAAGCTGTCATTGAGGAGGTCGGCCGACTGTTAGAAGCGGAGGCCATTCGGGAGGTCTCATACCCGGAGTGGTTAGCTAATACGGTCGTGGTCAAGAAGAAGAATGGGAAGTGGAGAGTTTGCGTAGACTACACAGATCTGAACAAGGCCTGCCCTAAGGATCCATTCCCTCTGCCAAAGATCGACCAACTCGTTGATTCAACTGCTGGATGTTCCAGGATGTCCTTCCTGGATGCCTATAGGGGATATCACCAAATCCCTATGTTCGGCCCTGATGAGGAAAAAACTTCTTTCATAACCCCGCGAGGCATATACTGTTATAGAGTTATGCCATTCGGGCTGAAGAACGCTGGAGCCACCTATCAACGGCTGGTTACAAAGATATTCAAAAAAGACCTCGGGCAGACGATGGAGGTCTACATTGATGATATGGTGGTAAAAAGCAAGGAGCCGAACACACACCTCCAACATCTCCAACATGTTTTCTCTACCCTTGATCGGTATGGGTTAAAATTAAATGCTGCCAAGTGTGCGTTCGGAGTTGGCTCGGGTAAATTTTTGGGCCACTTGGTGAGCAGAAGGGGAATTGAGGCTGATCCCGAGCAAATACGTGCCATCCAATCTGTTTCGCCCCCGCGCTCAAAAAAGGAGGTACAGAAGCTCACAGGGATGGTGGCGGCACTCAACCGGTTTATTAGCAGATCATCCGACAAGTGCCGGCCATTCTTTAGGCTGCTCAAAGGGGCCAATAAGATGCAATGGGATGCTGAGGCGGATGCGGCACTGGAAAAACTTAAAGAATACCTAACAACTGTCCCAATATTGTCAACACCGCAGCCGGGGGACATTTTGCAGCTATATCTGGCAGTCTCAGAGCATGCAGTTAGTGCCGTCTTGCTGAGAGAGCAACAAGGGAAACAGCATCCTATTTACTATGTGAGCAAAACGATGCAAGGAGCAGAGACCAGATATCTGCCCCTAGAAAAGTTGATCCTGGCACTAATAACGGCATCCAGGAAGCTAGCCCATTATTTCCATGCACACACCATTCAAGTTGTCACCGATCAGCCAATTGGCCATGTTTTAAAGAGGGCTGATGTATCGGGCCGACTAGCAAAGTGGGCAGTTTCCCTTGGTGCATTTGACATAAAGTTCGTCCCAAGAACCGCGATAAAGGCTCAGGTCCTGGCCGATTTTGTAGCGGAATTTTCGACACCAGCCTATGGTCAGACAAAAGAACTATGGCATGTTGAAATAAAGTCTGCCCCGGCCGAACATAATGATGCCGAACAAACTTGGCAAATCGAGGTTGATGGGTCTTCGACTAGAAAAGGAGGCGGCGTAGGCATAGTTCTGACTACACCAGAAGGCGTCTCAATAGAGTATGCAATAAAACTCGAGTTTGAAGTCACTAATAATGAGGCGGAGTATGAAGCTCTCCTGGCTGGACTCGACATTGCTCGGCGCCTGATGGCAGATGATATCGTAGTAAGGACTGACTCTCAGTTGGTTGCTAACCAGATAAAGGGTGAGTATGTGGCTAGAAGCGGAAAGATGGCAGAGTATCTAGAAGCAGCACAGAAGAGAATCGAAGGCTTCAATAAAGCTAGCGTGGAGCTCATTGGCAGGGATCATAACACTCATGCTGATGCACTTGCAACGCTAGCTGCCTCTCCTCGAATAAGGCTAACTGACCAGGTCTTTATGGAAGTCATAAAAAGGCCGAGCATAACGAAAGACGTAGAGGTAATGTGTGCTGACCCAGCCCCATCTTGGATGGATCCAATCATCGCTTACTTGAAGGACGGAACACTTCCCGAAGACAAAACAGAAGCAAAGAAGCTAAGAATAAAAGCCACCAGGTTTTGGCTCTCTCCCGACCAGAAGTTATACAAAAAGTCATTCACAGGCCCCTATCTCCTTTGTGTTCATCCCGATAAAGTGCAAGACTTTCTTTATGAGCTTCATGAAGGTGTCTGTGGAGCACATACTGGGGGCAGATCACTGGCGCACCGAGCAATTACTCAAGGGTATTGGTGGCCGAAGATGGGATATGACGCTCAGGCCTATGTTCGGAAATGCAAGAAATGTCAGAAGTTCGCTCCCATTCCTCATCAACCGGCCCAGGAACTCAGCCCGCTTACCAGCCCTTGGCCGTTCGCTCAATGGGGACTTGATATTGTGGGGCCTCTGCCTTCCGCTTCGGGAAATAGAAAGTTCTTAGTGGTCGGCACCGACTACTTTACTAAGTGGGTGGAAGCAGAACCCCTAGCTCACATCAAAGATGCCATATCACTTTGGATGGTGGCATCGAAAAAACCACGCTCGGCTTGCCCAGCGTTGGTACAATCTTGGTTTGTTTATTGACCAGGAAATGCTCTTTAGACCGAGATTCAATTCCTCGGTCTTCTGAAAAGAATTATCAAAAGAAACCACGCTCGGCTTGCCCAGCGTTGGTACAATCTTGGTTTGTTTATTGACCAGGAAATGCTCTTTAGACCGAGATTCAATTCCTCGGTCTTCTGAAAAGAATTATCAAAAGAAACCACGCTCGGCTTGCCCAGCGTTGGTACAATCTTGGTTTGTTTATTGACCAGGAAATGCTCTTTAGACCGAGATTCAATTCTTCGGACTTCTGAAAAGAATTATCAAAAGAAGCCACGCTCGGCTTGCCCAGCGTTGGTACAATCTTGGTTTGTTTATTGACCAGGAAATGCTCTTTAGACTGAGATTCAATTCCTCGGTCTTCTGAAAAGAATTATCAAAAGAAACCACGCTCGGCTTGCCCAGCGTTGGTACAATCTTGGTTTATTTACTGACCAGGAAATGCTCCCTAGACTGAGATTCAACTCCTCAGTCCCCTGAAAAGAATTATCAAAAGAAATCCATGCTCGGTTTGCCGACCATTGGTACAAAGAGAACCCACATCATTTCTGATGGTGGCCCAATCTTGATTCATTCATCTACTAGAAACGATTTTTTTTTTAAAAATCAAGATTCGATTCCTTGGTTTGTTAATTGGAAGCAAAAGAAGCATGTTCTAAAGAGCACAACGCCAGTATCAACATAATGGTACACATTTCACGATGCTCGGCATGAGACTAAAAAGCGAAGATTTGTCAGAAGATAGTTACCCCCGTTATTATGAGAAAGAGGACAGCCCAACTTATCAAGGTATGTGAGATTTATTAAAGTTATGCCTCTTTAACAAGAACTTGAAGTTATTTTACGACAAGCAAATTACTACATGAGCTTGTTACCTCTGAAGGGTTTACTATTTAAAGTATTTTTGCTAGAAGTTGTGGTTGCTCGGCAAAGTGGTACAAATGCAGACACCATACATACTTCAATATAAAGCATAAAATATACAAATGGAAAGACAGATTGTTAAATGGAAACAATTCAAAAGCTTTCATTACATGCCTTAGAGTTCGATTACAATACATTTTACATAACTGTTAATCAAAGAAGATATCCTAAATCTAAGATGAGACATTAACATTTGTTGTAAGGGTTTGTAGCTATTTCGTGGGAGAAAACGTCTAGGTACTCCTGGGCTGCACTCCTTATAATTCTGTCAGCAAACCAGTTAAGGCATTCTTCAATCAATTCATCGGCAGTTCTAAAGAAACAAAGACAGAGAAAAATAAAACAAAATTAGACAGAAGTCAAACTGCTTTCATTCACTTGGAGTTAAAAGTTTTATATTACATCCAAAAAGAAAATAAAAATAAAAATTTATACAAGAAGGCTCACTTCTCTCCTCCCTTAGTGGGATCTCTCTCCACTACTAGATCAATCTGTCCAGGCGCCTGCGAGATGTCCTTCTGGGCACTGTCCACCTCAACCTCTCCCTCCTCAATTGTTTCTTCGGCAGTATGAATTGAGGGAGTTTGAGGTGGACGCTCAAAGCTGAACTGGGGAATTGGGCGTTCGGGATCAGGATAAGGGACCTCCTTGTATATGGGATTGGTGGGATCAACGTTGTTCTTCTTCATTGCAGCCTCCCAACCCTCAAGAAAGAAGTTGTTGTGAGCATCCCTCATCTGATCCACGCAATCGTTAATCTGGGCTTCCACCTCAGCTTTGGCTTTGTCCTCGGCTTCTTGGAGGGCAGCTTCCTTCTCTGCCAGGGCTCGAGTCTTCAGTGCAAGTTCTGCCCGAAGTTTGACAAGCTCCTGCTTTGATCTCTCTTGCTCGGCCCTGGAAGCCTCCAACTCCTTGATGAGTAACTCCTGCCCAGTCTTCATGGAGGACAACTCAATCTCGGCGGTGGAAAGTTTGCCCTTGACCATTAAAAGCTCCTCGTCTTTATGATTTAGGATCTTATCCATTGACTGCACACGAGCTATGCTTCCAGCAACTTGGCCAAGGGCAGTGTTGAGTTGATGCTCAATCTCTTTATTTTCGTCCTGAAGCTGACTCCTCTCTTTTGCCAGAGCGTCATTGCTGGATTGGAGATTTTTATTCTCCTTCTCCAAGGACCTCACGCTTGATTTCAACTCTCTTATTTCTGTTTTATCCAGCTCGGCTCTGGTTTCGAATGTTTGGCTCCTGGCAATCAACTCCATTGTGTGGAGAGAAGTCTGCAGAAAGAACAGAAAGTTAGGAAAAACTATAATAAGGAAAGGATTCACATAAAGGAATATTATAATACTTACAGAGATGATGTTCTTCATCAGAGTTTTGTGGATCTCCTCCGTCCTATTCTTCCTCGTATTAAGAACGTCCCGAGGAGGGAGGATACCCTTGAGATACTCCTCGGCGTGGTTGAAGGCAGTGTCTTGGATAGTGAAGGGACGGCCTTGAGGATGTTCGAGACTGGGAATGAGGATTTCTGGAATGAACGGAGGGGAGTCTCGAACCGGATTGGCCGGATATTCGATGGCTAGAGGCACGGGCCCAACGGGTTGAGCAGGTAACGGCTCGGAGGTTCTCGGTGGTGCGTCTTTCGTGGGTGGCACGACCTTGGGAGGTGCTGGCCCCCTCGCGGCGTCCTCCTTCGATAGCTTCGCCTGCTCGGCCGTTGGAGCCGCGTCCGTAGATTGTGTCCTGGCCCTCTTCGGCTCAGGAGGGCCAGATGGCCTCTTTTGAGCTGCCTCCTGCTCCTTCCCCTTCTCCATTTTGACCTTCGTTATTTGCTCGGCAGTAGAAGGAGCAGGGGCACTCCCCTCACCAGTCTTCCTCTTCCCAACGGCCTTTTGCTCGTCCGCCTTCTTCTTCTGGGCCTCTCCGGCCCTTTGCCCTTTTGCCTTAGCCATGGTGAGCTTCTTGTAATCGATCTTTGGGGCCATCACTTCTTCTTCTTCCCCTTCTGAATCTGAAAAGTAGTCGAAGGCAGGGGGTATCTCAACTTCTTCTTCTTCCTCTTCCTCCTCGTCCAAAAGAACAAAATGTCGCTTCCTCGGCTGTTCGGAAGGCTCAGGAACTGCAGCTCGAGGGGATTGAACTTGCTCGGCAACAAGTGGGATGGCGAATGGAGGGGGGCGAGTCCACCCTGGATGCCTTAAGGCGTAATAGTTCTCCTTCTCTTCAGCAGAAGCTCGAAACCACCACTGAAGACGCCTAATAGCCTCCGAAGTTGCGAAACCTTGAGGAGGGGCAATGAATGTCTGATGAGAAGGGGTGAAGTTGAACAAAATCGGAACTGCTCTGGCAAAGGGATAGAGATCTGGACCCCCGAGGAATTTGAACACCTCCTTCAAGTGGTCCTTGTCAGCACGAATGCCAGTAGCCCAGAACTTCTTTAGCTGAACACCTGCACAGATATTAAATCAAACAGTTAGTATGCTTAGAAATGAGGGTAAAGAAGAATAAGAACTGGTAGGATTTGAAATCAACCAACCTGGGCCCAAAGAAACCCGAGGGACGATTGGAAAACGATCTTCGTCTGGATCGTGTGTCCAGTGACCTGTGACGACGCACAGGTCACTTTCTGACTTAATCGTATCAGGCAGCATGTGGACCAAGGCCTTTTCTGGTCGGGATTTCAGGTACCACCTGTTCTCATCCTTCCTCACCTTCTGGATTGAGTAACAGTAAAGAAGATCGTACTCGGATATGTGGAATCCGTATCGCCTGTTTATTTCTATCACCCCATTAACGATTCTATAAAAGTTATGGGTGAGGTTCCTAGGGCCAAGGTCCAGAATGCTCATCATAGAGCGAAGAAAGGGGTGCAGGGGGAACCTAAGGCCACCTTCGGTGATTGCCACTATGGGGAATTCCCCTGTTTCACGCTCGCCTTGTTCGGCGAGCCTAATACCCACGTTCTGAGGAATCTGGTATTTTTCCTTAAAAATCCTAACCTTTTCCTCAGAACTTAGCTCGTTCGCGAGTCTACCCATTACGGAAAACTTGAAGAAAAAAGAGGATTAACTCACCGGAAATGAAGGACGACGGGAAGGGTGAAAGCTTGCGAAGACGAAAGTTCAGAGGAAAAGAAGCAAGAGAAATCTGTAGACTCAAATCGCAGAAAAGAGGTAAAAGAAGATTAATCAGGTATATATGTATATGTGTATGTATCTCTGAGGGAAACCGAAGCGTTTCCAATGAAAAGGCAATGGGCGGTAAAAATGGCATTTATTACCGCCCCAATTTTCCAATTTCTGACCATTCATGTTTTAACACCTCGTATCTGGGAAACCGCGTAAGCGGCGCAGCAGATGAAAAGCTGAAAGGGCACTGCGCGTGTCGTCACGAGGAGAGAGAAAAGTCCAATCAGATTTGATACGCGTCAAGGACATACTAAACGACAAATTGCGTAGGAGAGTTGAAGGATCAGGGAGGTAAGGTTATTCTGCTCTACTACTCTGCTCGGAAAATATCTTTTCTCGACCAGAGTGGGGGCAAAATGTTGGGCATAATAATACTAAAGCTGTACCCTTGCCGAACAGGTTTAGTCTGGTGCCACGTGGCGTGGTGCCGAGCAAATTCACATAAGCCACTTAGCCACTTTGCCGAGCACGTTCCGTTTGGACACGTGGCATCCCGCCGAACAACTGATTATTGGCACGAGGGTTCCGCGTGAGTGATGTACGTGAGTACACGATTTAGAGTTAGTGCTCCAAAGAGTACCCTGAATCTCGACATCAATAAACAATGTATAACTACGTGGCTATAGCCGAGGAATCTAATTTGCTCGGCATATACGTCGATGGCCAGTAAATGTCAAACTTAGGGCCCACAGCCTTTAAAGAAGGCTCATGACCATAAATGCATTTTAGTTAGTATTGAACTAGGTACTTGTCTCTGGAAATGTAACTAAATCGGTCTATCTCGTTACGATTCGGTGGCTGATGCGACAAGAAGACAGTATGACCCTGAAATTCAGGTTGTAATGCCGTGTTAAACCTCCAGAAGCATTAAATGAAAGGCACGGTGTATTTATGAGGGGTCTGAGGCATTAAATGAAGGGGAAGGGCATTTAAAGCAAGAGTGTAAAAGTGGAACACGGCAGTGTGCGTAATGTCGAGTCATAGGTATGCTGTAATCATTACTCAAACCACTATATATGGGTATACAACTGAATCACGGAGGTAAGCTGACTAATGCCAACTTAAACTTTGACTCTTTCCATAAAAACTTCTTTTGAGCGACTTGCTGACTTAATCATCGGAGGGTTTTCCGGCCTGAGACCTCCTCTCCGGCCGTCACCTTTCTTTCTGTCTTTGTTCGGCAGGTCGGCGATTGCATTTCCGGTTGGCGTGGTCAGCAGTTCCGGCGGTAATTTCTGCTGCCGAACATTTATATTTTTTTATTTTTCGTCGTCATTTTTTTTGAAATAAAATTGAAACTATGTTTGAAAATGCAATTTTGTTTACAATTACTAATTTTTTATTTTCATAAAATATTTAATTTTATTAGTTTTTTAAAAATTAATTAAATTTAATAAATATATTATATATTAATTTAATTATATTATATTATTTATTAAAAATAATTGAATAAGATATAAGTATTATATCATTTAATCTAGTAACTATAAAATATATTAATTATCATTTAATTATATTATTTACTAAAAATAATTGAACAAAATATAATTCATAACAATTTAAATAATTTATTTATGATATATTAAAAATAATTTAATACAATATAATTCATAATAATTAAATTAATTAACTTATTACATTAATATAGTTTAATTATGAAATTTATTAAAATAATTTAATAAAATATATTTAATATTAGTTAAATTAATTATTTAAAATTAATTATTAAAATTAAATTAAGTTAAATTAAATAATTTAATTTTAATATTTATTAAAAATAATTTAATATTATTTGCTAAATTAAATTAATATATTTTATTTTTTATTTATTAAAAATAATTAATAATATATATTTCCTATTAATTAAATTGACTAGTTTAATTTAATTATATTATTTATTAAAAATAATTTTAGTTTAATAAAATATTTGAATAAAATAAATTATTTTAATATGATGTAACAAAAATGGATAAAATATTAAAATTGACAAAATGTTTGCCATAGAAAAAAATGTAAAATGAGAACACTTTTTTTCTATTTACGTTTTTTTATTTAAGTTTTCATTTTTTTTGGAAACAAAAAACGTAAACAGATTTAATAAATGTATTTTTATTGTCAGTTTATAAAATTTTAAAAATATAAATAAAAAAATAAAAACATTACTAAACGGACGTATGTAATCAATAAAAGTTTTACCACTTCACTAACTGTTGCACGTGGGATTCTCACTTGTATACTCTCATAACCATGAAACCTAGCAGAAAAGAAAATCTAGCCACCTTGTGGCATCTATATATATGTGTGCACGCCCTTGCTTTCGTGCTCATCAATCAGTCTCCAAATTAGTTTGTCCCTCGATCAAAATGGCCTTTAACTTTTTGAAAAACCCCATCGCTGCTTGCAAAGACCTTGTTAGAAATGTGATTATTCTTCTCATACAAGCTGCTCTCAAGTTTGTCTTTGAAGAGAGAGAGAGTGGTGCAGAACTAGGTTCAATATGGAAAGCTGTAAGCGCAATTCCAGCTCCAATCAGAGAGCAATACATGATGAATCCAAATCTGCTCAACCGAGCGAACAAGAAGGAAGTACCGCCACCCTTGAAGCAGCAGAAGCAGAAGCAGAAGCCGAAGCAGTCCCAGAAGGCGGCAACCACCAGACACTGGGGGCTTTCATTTGTCTTAACCCAAGTCACTGCCTGCACAAATCTTGTCTCCCTTGTCATACATGTTGTCCAAAACCCAGTCAGTGCTTGTACGAATCTTGTCAGGCACGTTGCTATGAAATTGATCTTTGATGAAGTTGAGAAGAACTCTTCCTCATCAACTTCGTCACTTGGTTCAATACATCCTTTTCTATCCCAAACATTCAGCACGATTCACTCCTTCGAAGAGAAGGTTTTGAGCGGAAATGAATTCAATGAATACGTGAAGTCCATGACCAAACAAGTGAACAGGTCATTGGATGGAGCAGCACCCGTGAATTTAAATCCAAGTGAATTCAAAGATTACATGAAATCCCTGATCCAAATAGTGAACAACGCATTGGATGAAGCAGTACCCTTGCAACATCCCGAAAAGCTTCACGAGGCAATGAAATATTCTGTTGTGGCGGGTGGAAAGCGGGTGCGCCCAATGCTGTGTATTGCTGCCTGCCAAATGGTTGGGGGAGATGAAGCATCAGCAATGCCAATGGCATGTGCGGTGGAGTTCATTCACACTGCTTCGTTGATCGTGGATGATCTTCCTTGCATGGACAACGACGATCTCAGGCGAGGCAAACCCACAAACCACAAAATGTTTGGTGAACAAGTCTCTATTCTGGCTAGTTCTGGGCTTTTCGCTCTTGCCTTTCAGCATGTAGCGGAAGCAAACTACCCTGATAATGTGCCAGTTGACCGAGTGACTCGAAGTATCGTTGAGCTAGCTTCAGCGATTGGGGCAGCAGGGCTCGTGGCAGGTCAGTTTATGGATTTAGAGAGTGAAGGAAAAGATGTCACTTTGGATGATTTGGAGTACATACACATTAATAAAACTTCAAAACTCTTAGAGGCATCAGTCGTTTGTGGTGCCATAATTGGGGGGGCTGGTGAGATGGATGTTAAAAATTTAAGGAACTATGCAAGGTCGATAGGGTTGTTGTTTCAAGTTGTGGATGATATTCTGGATGTCACACAATCCACAGAGGTGTTGGGAAAGACTGCTGCCAAGGATTTGACTACCAACAAGGCCACTTTTCCCAAGCTCATGGGTCTTGACAACGCTAAGAAATATGCCGACAAATTGGTCGATCAAGCCATCCAAGAGATTGCTCATTTTGATGCTGGAAAAGCTGCTCCACTGTACCATCTGGCTTATTACATTAATAACCGTCAAAACTAATTACTTAGTCTAATAATTATCTCGCATTTTAAATCCTGCATGAATAATGTCTCTTAGATATTTCTAATAAAAATGCTTTTGCCTTGTAGAACCAGGATGGAAATTGAAGATTGTGTTATTCCTATTTACCCTAGGCTAGTTTTGTGCTTTCTTGACTAGGAAGTAAATCTTAGTTTAGGCTAGGAATGAAGCAATTGTAAACTGATGTGAGTTCAAATCCATTAGTGCAAAAGTTTTGTTCTTCAGTTCATTATCTTACGAGTGCATGGTTGGTTGTTTACTTACCTTAATTAGTAAAGAGTTTTTTTTTTTTGGTTTTTTTTTTATAGCTTTTGATTAACTCCGCCTATGTTTTTTTCATATCCCGCCCCAAACCCGGATAAAGGAGGAGAGTTGTGTTAGGTAGTCAACAGTCAGCGTAAAATTTTGTCGAATTTTTTTATGGATTTTTTGACACCTAATGATAAATCTAATTGGCGTCGACAAATTTATATACCCGACCCCACCTAATGAGAAAATGCTTGGTTTAGTTTAGTTTGGTTTAGTTTGGTTTATAACCTTTGATTCATAGTATTGAAGTTCAGTACATATTTTGGTATATTGAATGCTTAATTTTTTTTTTTAATTTGTTGTGAACAAAATATATAGCACTATTTGTCCATAACAGGGTTCTTAATTATGTTAAACATAAAATATAATTTAAGTTTGTGGCATTGCTAGTAGCAAAATTTGTCCGTATATCGCAGAGTTGTTGTGGCCGTTTAGATTTTCCTAGAGTGTTTGAGATATATGTTCATGACTCATTTGATTTCTTTATCTCATCTCTAGCTAACTCGATTTTTACTGCTTATTTTACTCTCTTGTATTTTATTTTATTATGTTTCATAGTTTTGGCACATTTTTCTTGAGAAGTTGCAGGATGATATCTTAAACGTAGTCTTTGACATGATATCTTAACTAAAGAAATTAGGACCTCGCTCCAGATGGGAGTAAGATGGCCGGTTTATTTTTTGGTGTCTAAGGATGCTCCATTCAGCATCTCTGCAACTCTTTTATAATCTCACTTTTCCCATCAGAGCTGTGTCTTGCTAATGCTTCACCTCGTCTTTCTGTTACCCAAAACAACTTCCCTTGTGTAGTCTGTTGGGGGGTGTTAATGGTTGAGGGATTTGGCTTCTCTTATGTTGGCCCATGCCCTTCCTACACGTCCTGAAGTAGGCCCACATCCAGCTCCAAGCTGCGCTCATACTCCTTATGAACCTGACAAAATCCAAGCTGTTGGTAAGCATTTTATTTTATTTTATTTATTTATTTATTTTTTGGGGGTAATTGCTGCTGGTAAGCTTGTAAATTTGGAACTGAAGAATCTCTCTGAACTTAAGCATTTTACAGGGAGAAACATCCAAAGCCCTGCGTGTGTTCCTCTTCAATATTCACGCTTGGCTGCAGAGATCCAAGAACAACTGAGCCTGTTGAAAATCTACGAGGTCATGGTGAAGAAATTCCAGTCTGAAATTCAAAATAAAGATAACGAGATTCTTCAGTTGCAGCAAAAGATCCATGAGACGACTTCAATTTTACTTTCATGGCTAAAACATAATTTTATAAAATTCAAATTTTAGAATTAATTGCCTTTCCCTTTTGATTTTGATATTTTTTTTTCGAAGATGAGAGAATTATATTAAAGATAAAGTCAAATTACAGGCCTTTCCTATCGACAATGTGAAGCAAATCGAAGGGAAGATTTGCAGGTGACATATGCGAAGGAAGAGAATCTTTCATGCAATAACCTCATTAGCTTGCCTTCTACACCAAGAGAAGGATGAATACTTAGAAGTCTTCCACTCAGGATTGTCATCCACGATAGTTGACTACTATTATTATATAAATATTTAAAAAAAAAAAACAAGATTTAGTTTTGTCAAAAAGTAGGGAGAGAAATAATTGTTAATTTAAAAATTCATTCGTTTAATAAATAATAAATATTACATTAAATTCTCCACATAGCTAAATAAAGGTAAAATTATCAACATATAAAAAATATATTAAATATATTATAATATTAACAAAGTTTTTTCTGTCATTATTATCATCACCTTAAAAATATTTTATATTGATATGATTTGATTCTATCTATTTTAAAATATATTTTCTGTAATACATTTGTATATAGTTTTTATCTCAATCTTCAATCACCTTAAAAAAAAAAAAAATCTAAATTTTGATGGCGTCCAACTTTAATATATAAAATTTTAATTGAATCAGATCTCTTGTGAAAGAAATGGAATAAAATTTTCTTTACAAAATTTCAATCAGATTAAAAGTCTCGTGAAAGAAATGTTATTTATTAAAAATAATTTTAATTTAATAAAATATTTAAATAAAATAATTCATTTTAATATGATGCAACAAAAATAAACAAAATTAAAATTGACAAAGTCTTTATAATATAATAAAATAATGGTAAAAAATATATATATTTTTTATATTTTTCTGTTTAAGTTTTTATTTTTTAGTAACGAAAAATATAAATAAATTTAACAAATATGTTTTGTTTCCTGTTACAAAACTTTGAAAAAGAAACATAAAATGAATGCATTACCTAACAGGAGTGATGTTTGAATATATATATATATATATATATAAGTGACAAATGACCAAAATTAATAATTCTTTTTGAATTTTTATAAAATTTAGGTTGTGTTTGGTAGCGAAAATTTTAGCAAAAAGTATCAAATTTTACTTATTGGGTGTTTGGCAAAATATCAAAATTTACCACTTTTATATTTTGCTACAATAACTTTTTAACTCAAAAGTTATTAAGAGTTATTAAAAATTGTTAAAAATTTTATTAAACACTCAAAAGTTATCAAAAGTTACTAAAAATTGTCAAAATTTTTATCAAATACTCAAAAGTTGTTAAAAGTTGTTAAAAATTATTAAAAATTACAATTTATTTCACCAAACACACTAAAAATTACAATTAATAACTTTTAATAAAAAAAATAAAAAATTATTAAAAATTATCCCTCCAAATGCCCTCTTAGCCCGTCACACATAGGGTTTGGAAAAATCTTCCTTTCCATGTGGACACGTGGATCGACTTTCCCATTTAGAGGGTATTTGGTTTGAAAAAAATATAGTAAAAATATAAAAATTTGACATAAAAATGATATGTAATAAAATTTAATAAAAAAATTATAAAAAATTAATAAATTTTAATTAATTTTAACCAATCAAACATCTTTTTATTGCGTCACTTCTTATTGCGTCAAATAATCAAAGGAATCTTTTAGCAATTTCCTCGTACTAATTGTTGTATGTCAGAGCACTTAGCTCTTGTTAATTGTTGTATCTCAGACTGATCTCGATCACTTGGATGTGCCCAGGCGACTCGGCTACCTAGGAAGTTTCGTTTGGAAGTAAATAAATCACAAAAAATTAGTGTAAATTATTGTTTCGTATAAAATATAAAAATTAAATTCTTATGAAAATTTATGATAAAGCATTAATTACAATCCGAACGGTGGGGTTTGAAAAAATTAACCTTGGCCTCAGCTCACCTCATTAAACAAATGATAAATACTAGGTATATTTCAAGTTATATAAAATTGTATAAAAATATATAAAACTATAAAAGTTAGTGTCTTGTATTTTATACAGTGAATAAAAAATTTAAATTTTATAGTCTCGTAATTTATGTTTATAAAAATTTGTAGAATTTTTTTATTTTTTTTTTATAACTCCAAACATTACCATTATAATTTTTTTTAGGCCGGTTCATTATATTTCGTATACATTAAATATCTACATAGACAAACATTTGATCTAATATTATTAATTTATTATTTGATATTATATGAAATAATAATATTTATCGTAATAAATAATTAATACTCATAATAAATCAAATCTCAACTTCCAAAAATATTTGATAATTGATAAGAAAATTACATAACTTAAGAAATTTTAAAATATTACACATTTTTGACAAAAATAAAATAATCTCAAAATTAAAACAGTGGCTAAATACTAATAGAATATTAAAAGTGAACAAGATTTATAAAATTTATTTATATATTTATATTATATTCATAATAATATTATAAACTATATAAATAGGCTCTTAAGGCTAACGAGTCGATCTTTTTTGAGTTGATTCGTTTAATAAACAAACTTGAAGGTAGGCTTAATTAAAATTTACTCATTTATTAAAAAGAGCCAAACTTGAGCTTAGCCTTTATCAAGCCACACGCCTGCATCTTATGAACTAACTTGACTCATTAACATCACTAATCATTTTTATATATTTTTTATGAGTTTTTATTTTAATAAGAGAGATAAAATTATTAAAATAAAAACATGGATGACTTTGCCTATTTGCCCAACCTGCAACTTCAATAGAAGTCCTACTTTGAAGTATTCCTACCATTGATGCCTTCTTGCCTAACAGAGATATTCGGGACGATTTTGCCTCCCCGGAGGAAGAATAGCGCCAGAGCCGACTGATCCGGCAATTAATTCTGTTATTTTATTTTAAAGAAAAACGTCACTGGGAGTGGAAGAAGAACCATCTAGCGTCAGCCAAACAAGGGAACTGCGAATATAATATTTTATTATTATTCTTTAAGGTCACAATTACACACACATATATATATATTATCAAGTTGACAGTTTCTGATACGAATCTTGTATCGTGCTGATTTTTGGATTCAGCTCTAGAATTTTATTATTATTATTTTTTTGAAATCGTATTTTAGAATCACGTTTTTTTTAAAAAAAATATAAAAATAACAACCAAAGGAATTTAAAAATTGATACTATCTAAAAGATATTATTGATGATTTTTATATTAGATTTATGCTTTTTGTTTTTTAATATTTTTTTTAGATAATCCGAGACTCTTATGTATATTATCTTTCATTTACATTTCGTTTAAATTCAAAATAGAACCTATGTAGTGTCTAAAGAAGTATACTCTCGAGTCACTCGAAGTAGCCGTGAGAAACTATTTTTCAATACTTACACATATTGAAGTAATTTGATAAATTCATTTAAATTAGCTTTATTTTTTTTTATTTACTTTGGGATTGAACTTGTACTTCTATTTTATATGCTTATTAGTATTTCATCATCTTGGACTTCAAAAAAATCAGGCTTACGGTTTTTAAGTTCTAAGTTTGTAAATTGAAAAATAATTAATTTTAAAAATATAAAAATAAATAGTTGATACTAAAATAAATATTTTAATAACAAAATAAAAAAAAAGATAGTACATAAATACATAAAATATTAAAAATATATTGACTTTTTAATAGTTGGACACCCACCAGGATTAAGTGCACGTTTGGAGCTTAATTTTTATCCACAAAACTCTGTAAAATTTTTCCTATCTCAAACTGTATTATCTACCAATTTTTATAAATTTATATAAATTTTTACAAATCTCTATATCTCTATAAATATCAATTAATCTCGTAAAATCTTTATAAATTTTTACAAATCTCTATATTTCTACAAATTTCAATAAATCTCAACAAATCCCAATAAAATCGTTATAAATTTCAAAGTGTGAGGCACTATAAGTGAACTGCCTATGAGGGATTTTGCCCATAAGAGAGCGAAGCAGGAGGCAAAACAGAGAAGTAATACCTCTATCCCACGTCGCTTCGATAGTGGAAAGAAGTGGTATATATGCAATGTCCGACACGTATAAAGAATAATGTGTTTTAGTAGCATATATATAATATTCAACATGTAAAAAGAACAATGCGTTTTAAAGTCTGAGAGTACTAGATTTAATGAAAACTTCAAGATTGAGTGTGCTTACCAAACTCAAGTTGAACAATATTACACTTTACTTTGTGAATACGGTTTGTCACACAGGATTCATGTTTTATCTTAACTTTTTTAAGTTCAAACACCCGCTAAATTTATGACAATTCCAAAAGCTTGACCCATTTGAAATGGGCATAAAATTTTTACTCAATTTTTTTTTTTTTCAGCTCAAAAAATAAAACAGGCTGAAATTATCACACTGGGACTTATATCCATCAACTCGAGACACACACACGCCTATCATACAGTGCAGACATTATTCATGGGTAGGACTACTGGTGCCACCATTATGCGTTTTTTGGAGTGATAAAAATAAAAAATAAACAAGAAAAAACATGATTTGAGATAAAAAAAAAAGTGTTTGGTATTTCTTTTCAAATCGTATTTTTTGAAGATAAACAGTGTCAAAACCGTTAGAACGATTTTTCAAATTTATTCTAACGGATTTAAAAAAATGATTCTTCTATCTCTGAATAGTATCAAAAATGTTAGAACGACCTTTAAAATCTATTGTAACGAATTCTATACCAGTAAACCGTTAGAATGATTTATCCAAATCTATTTTAATGGATTTAAAAAAATGGAAATAAATAAGTGACAATGATACTCGTTTGAAAGTTTTCGACGCGAAGAATACGATTGTGAAAAAAATTTTTGCACTCGGTTAATCTCCTTACGAATTTTTAATTTTTTAATAAAATATTGAAAATTTTTAAGATTAGTAAAGATTAGAAAAAGTAAAAGTGTAACAGAGAATTTTAATGATTTATAGAAATTATTGAAGTTTTATAAAATTTTGTTGGAGTTTATTAACACTCCAAACGGTGCCATATTAAAAACAGAAAATCAAGCATAAAAAATACGCTAGATAAACATGCAGGGAGACTTTTAGTATATGGATGAGATTGGACGACTGTTAGTTTTTTATTAAAAAAATAAAATTGGAAAAACAATCACTTAAATCAGCACATGCATGAAATTGGACGACTTTTAGTTTTTTATTAAAAAATAAAACTACAAAAACAATCACTTAAATCAGCACATGCATGAAATTGAGTGACTATTAAAAGTGACAGTATACAGGGGCATCTTTTTAGATCTTTCTCCAAAAGCCTTGCCGCATCCCGAAATTCAGATATTCTAAGGAGAGAGTTTAAAATTAAAAATTTAAAATACTTTATCTATTACAATTTTACTATTTATTTTTTTTTTAGAGTCATTGATTATCCTATTTATTGATATAAGTAAGAATAATGATTATTTAATTAATAAAATACACACTTCAAAATAAATTAAATTTAGATAACATAAGTTTTATTTATTTTAAAAAAAATGATAATTTCTTATACATTAACTTTTTTAAGTTGTCACATTTAAGTTGTAAAAGCTGTTCAATAAACCTCTAGGGTTCCAACAGTTGTGCTGGGCTTCCCAAGTCTTGGACTTTACACCTACAATACAGTCTGTAGGGACATGAATACCAAGCCATTTGTGCTCACGATGTATATAAATATATTTTTTATAATATTTTTTAAGATTCACATAAAAACCATAAATATGACAAGAAATTATCGAATACATCAATATATAACAGAATAAGTCAACATTAATTCATAACTTTTATTTCTCTTGTCAATATTTCTTTATTTATTATTTTCTTTCTCCAAGGTGGACAATAATACTCTGTAAGACTATCCCACAATCGAGTGGTAGTCTAAATATATGGATTGCAAAACACCCTTATGTCATCGTTTATAGATCCGAGTCTAAGAGCCACGATGAGCCTCTATCATTTCTGTCATCGTTGTAGATTATTAGTCCATAGGCATGATTACCTGACCCTGCGTCGATTTAAGGTATTTCAACTTAAGGATATCTCATGACTCTCCCTATTTTATGTAGTATTTTCATTTTCCTCAAGATCAACATTTTCTTAAGATTCCCTTTATGTACATCGTTAAAACTTGAAATAATATCTGTGAGTGTGTTAGTTTTCATAATTTTATGTCTCCATTTTATTATCTGTTTCACAAGGAACCCATATTCACCTTATTTTTACATATCGTAGTATATGTTAGCTTTGAATAGAAAATTTTATAAATTTAATTACAATTTTGGTGTCACTGAAAATCAAGTTACCAAACTTAATATTAATTTAATAATAATCTAAACCTGCAATTATATCCCTACTAAATATTATATATAGGTTATTATTTTATAATATAAGAGAGTAAAAATTGACCAAACTAGGGGTAATTGCGGTGCCGAATAAATAAAAGGAAAAAAAAAACTTTGGCCTGGAATTCCTTTCTTGTTTATTTCCTTTCTAAAAAAAAAAAAAAAATTGGTTTAAAAAAAACTTAAAATCTTGTTTTTAAGTTTAAATATGCCAAAATTATATTAATATATTTTCCTGTATACATATAAAAATATATTTTTATAAAAAGTGTTAAAATTACTATATTTTTGTTTTTAAAAATATGGATGTATTTTGGATGATATATTTATAATATTTATTATCAAATAGGTGAATGCCTTTTGGGCCCATTTGGTAAAATTTATTTTATTTTATGCTCGATTGTTTTTCTATCTTTAAGTTTTTATTTTCAATTTTTGTTCCTTCTTCCGAAATAAAATTAAAAAACATGTTTGGCAATCATTTTAAGAGGTAATTAAAATAAATATTTTAATATGTAATTATTATCTATTGAAAACTAATTTTAGTTTAATAAAATAAATTATTTTAAATTTAATTTAATTTTCACTAGATTTAAATTGACAGTGTCAAACTAAAATTAATCAATAGCAGGACTTATATTGAAGTAGCAAGTTAGAATAGACAAATATGAGAAATTGTTAATACCACTTACGATTTTAAATTACTTTGGTAAATAAAAACTTCAAATTGGTATATTATTTTTATTTTTTTTCTGTCGAGATAAAAAAAAAAAAAAAACTCTACATTCTTGTAACTAAAAAAATAAAATAAAATATAAGAGAAGAAAATAGCCAGCCTGCACACGCTGTCATGCGTATGACCCCTTGGACAGCGAGCTGCTTTTAAATTAAAAAAAATAGTTCCCTCTTTAAGCATTTAAATATATTATACAATTATATAATTTAGTATATTTGGAATTATATAAAATTACATAAAATTGTAGAAGTTAGTGCCTGATTTTATAATTTCATAATTCGTATTTGTAGAAATTTATAAAATTATATATATCTTTTTATAACATCAAACGTTGCCGTTGACTTGTTTTCGGTAAACTTTATTATTATTATTATTATTATTATTATTATTTGTTTTGGGTCACATTTGCGACATTCGGGACGAGTTTGTCTCGGCGGAGGAAGAGTAGCACCAGAGCCGACTGTTCCGGCAATTAATTCTGTTATTTTATTTTAAAGAAAAAACGTTACTGGGACTGGAAGAAGCCTCGCCTAGCGTCAGCCGAACAAGGGTGCGAATATAATATTTTATTATTGTTATTATTATTATTATTGGTAACAATTACACAACTATGATTCCGTTTGAAGTAAACAAAAAAAGTTTTGAAAAATAATAAAAAATATTAAAAAATTTTAAAAATTATTTACATTTTATCTTACTGTATAAATTACGAACTTTAGATGACCGTTTCTGATACAAATCTTGCATCATGCTAATTTTTGGATCCAGTTCTAGAATTTTAATTTTTTTTTTGAAATCGTATTTTAGAATCACGTTTTTTTTTTTAACAAAAATAATGACAACCAAAAAAATTTAAAAATAAAATTGAGACTATCTAAAAGATCTTATTGATGATCATGGTATTAGATTTGTGCTTTTTATTTTTTAATATTTTTTTTTCTTTTTTTTTTTGGTAACCTGGAACTCTTATATACATTATTTCTCACGCATATTTCGCTTAAATTAGAAATCAAACCTATATGGTCTTTAAGAGAGTATACCCATGAACCACTCAAATTAATCGTAAGAGACTATTTTTTAATATTTGCACATATATAATAGATACAATTTGATAAGTTCATTTAATCTAGCTTTATTTATTTTTTGAGTTCAATCTAAAAAATTGAGACTACCTAAAAGATATTATTGATGGCTTTGATATTAGATTTATGTTTTTTATTTTTCAATACTTACACATATATAATAGATGTAATTTGATAAATTCATTTAAACTAACTTTATTTATTTTTTGAGTTTGGGATTGAACATGTACTTCTATTTTATCAGTCCAAAAAATGCTTATTAGTATTTCATCGTCTTGGACTTCAAAAAAATCAGGCTTACGGGTTTTAAGTTTTAAGCTTGTAAATTGAAAAAAATTAAATTTAAGAATATAAAAATAAATAGTTGTTACTAAAATAAATATTTTAATAACAAAATACAAAAAAGATAGTACATAAATACATAAAATATTAAAAATATATATTTTTAATAGTTGGACCTTGACTTGGATTAAGTGCACGGTTGGAGCTTAATTTTCACCCACGAATCTCTACAAAATTTTTCCCATCTTGAATTGCACTATCTACCAATTTTTATAAATTTATATAAATTTCTACAAATTTCTATATCTCTACAAATCCCAATAAATCTTATAAAATCTCTATAAATTTTTACAAATCTCTATATCTTTATAAATTTTAATAAATTTTAACAAATCCGATTACACTTGAAAAGTGTAATTAAAAACTCCATAAGTTGACTTTAATTCATGCATTAAGTTAATAAATTTATGAATTTTTGCTATTTTTATCACTTATTGGGTTTATTTTCTAAACCGCAGAAAAGAGAAGGAAATAATCGAAATTAACAATAAGGAAAGTGACTTAAACGATGAAAAAGAACCTGTGGTCCAGACACCACGATACCCGGCTCAGGCCAGGTAAAGAACAAGGTTGGAGAAGCAAAATAGAAAGTGAGGATGAAGGACACTGTGGTCCAGACACTCCCACAGGTGGTCCGAACCACTGTGGGTTATTTTGCGCGGCTCTACTCAATTTCTAAGGTTTTTTTGTATCAATATAAATATGAAACTTGTACGGCCATTTTGGCACTTCCACAATACATTTTTACAAATTCTTTTAGAGAGTTTTTTGAGTATTTTTGGAGGATGCTATCAGGATTTTTTAGATTATTCATAGGAGTTTTGTCGATCTTCATTATTCATCGTTTTGCGTTTGATTCGGTTTCGAAGTGCAGTACTTTCATTTACCGATTTAACAATATTTTTATATTTATTAATCTGCTTATCTTTATGATTGCTATGAATCTTGAATCGATGCTATCTTAACTCTACTCTTCTTGATTCAACGAATCAAGAAATGGTGAGTTTTTATAAATAATGTGATGTGCGTAGATTTGTGCATGTTATGTGAAAACACATATGTTAAAGATCTACACTTTTCAAATTCGATTTTATTTACTTCAAAAACATTTGAAAATGAATATCCGATACTACATTCTCTTTAATCACTAGTAAGGACTTTCGGTTAAAAAACTTTGCATTGATATTTTTGAAATAAAAGAATTAGATTTGGACCCAATTAGTATTAAAGAAAATCTTCCATTTTATAATCCTAAACGAGAGTATAAAACTGAGTTTTAGGAAAATAATGCGTTTTTAATGAAAATATTTTTCTAATTTATTTGTTCTTTTACGTGAAATTTAGATTGTAATAGAGTGCACATCACTTTGTGAAGTAATTAACCCTCATGGAATTGAGAGTTGAATCAAGAACCTTATTTAATTATTTAATCGTCGTTTGAATCATCTCCATATTTGATTAATTATTGTTTCAAAATTTGAACTTATTTTCTTCCTTAGTTTATTTTTATTTAAGTAATCTGTTGTTATCGTGATCTATATTGAATCCAAACTACAACCTTTTGAATATCTTCTAATTGAATATTTGGTAGTAAATTGTTCTTACTTCCAAAACCTAGAAACTTTATATTCATCAAATTTATGAGACTTATTAAATTTAAGATTAGTAAATTTATAAAACCTAGAAACTAATACAATAGGTTCCATGTAAATACGATCTCGGTCTCACATTAAAATTATATCGCACATCTTTACACTTGGGGGTTAGTTTAGATGCAATATTTAGATGCGGTCAAAATTCTAATAAAATTTTTATAAATTTTATAGTGTGAAGCACTGTGAGTGACTTGCTTGTGAGAGATTTTTCCTGCGGAAGAGCGAAGCAGGAGGTGAATCAGAGAAGTAATATCTCTATCCCACATGACCTAAGTAGTAGAAGGAAGTGGTATATATGTAAGGTTCGACATATATAAAGAACAATGCCTTTTAAAGGTGTGAGAGTACTAGATTTACTAAAAACTTTAGGGTTAAACGTGCTTACCAAACTCAAATTAAATAATATTATACTTTACTTTGTGAATACGGATTATTATATGAGATCCAACTTTTATCTTACCTTTTATAAGTACAAACACCCTCTACAGTTATTACAATCCCAAAAGCTTGACCCATTTTTCATGAGCATAAAATCATTACTCAATTTTTCATTTTCAAGCTCAAAAAATAAAATAGGCTGAAATTTTCACACTGGTTATATCCATCAACTCGAGACTCACACACACCTATCATACAGTGCATACTTTAGTCATGGGTTGGACGACTGGTGCTACCATTATACAATATTAAAAAGAGAGAATCAAGCAAAAATATATATATATATATATATATATACTAGATAAACGTTCATGGAGACTATGGGTACATGCATGAGATCGGACGACTGTTTAGTTTTTCTATTAAAAAAATAAAATTGGAAAAACAATCACTTACACCAGCACATGCATGAAATTGGACGACTTTTAGTTTGTTATTAAAACATAAAACTGAAAAAACAATTTCTTTAAAAACTAAAACAAAAAAATTAAACAATCACTTAAACCGGCACATGCATGAGACTGAGCGACCATTAAAAGGGTCAGTATTCAGAGGCATCTTTTTAGATCTTCCTCAGAAAGCGTATTCATTATGGTAGCACAATATACAAGTGTGTGTAAAATAGACTATTAAAAGCAGGGGGCTGAATTTGTTTTTTAGGTTCATGTCTTCTCAATCCCATCCATACAAAGATGAGCTCGAATATTGAGGTATTGCACGTAACGCAAACACTATGCCTTAAATACTCCTTTGCCCGTTCGGGCGGGATGTTCGATTAATAAAAGTTTAGTCGAAAAATATAATAAGAGTATAAAAATTTAATGTAAAAATAATATGTGATAATATTTAATGAAAAAAAGTATAAAAAAATTAATAAATTTTAATAAATTTTGATTAATTTTGGTTAATGAAACACGCCTAGGTTTCTTGAGTGAAAATACATGTTTACTAATTATGTTTTTTTTTTGTCCTTTTTGTTTTACTGAAATAGATTTTAACATATTATGTTAAAATATTTAAAATTCATATTAAAATTTACACCTAACTAATAAAATTATATCTTCAATACTTTTAAAATAAATAACACCAAATTCATTATTTAAAATTTATAAATACAAATGTAATCTAAATATATTCAATAAATTATATTTTATAATGAAAATTTTTAAATTATTACACCTTCAATTTAATAAATTTAAAAATTATTGACAATCTTATATTAAATTTCATTACAATATTAAAGTAATATAAATAATATTTTAATAAAAAATATATGCATCTATTTCACATCAAATGAGGGAAATAAAATATGTCTGTTTTAGGTAAAATTGTTAGATTATTCTAATAATTTTTAAGTGGCCCATGTAATTTTTGGGCTGATTTAATAAAAAGTGATCCAGTAAGATAGTCATTGGGCCTCAAGGTGAGTTAAAATCAAAAGGGGTTTTTAAAAATCCCTCCCCTCTCCCTTTTAAAAAAAAAAAAAAAAGAAACTAACAAGAGCAGTTACAAAATTCTGCTATTATTGAATACACTTTTCTTGACCATCAAAGAGAAGAAAAAGGAAGAAGGAAGAGAAGGGAAGAAATACATTAAAGAAATCAAAGGCATGGATCAAGGTAAATTCTTGATTTCTTTATTAGTTGTAAAGTAAGTTTTCATGGATGAATCAAATTGTGTTGTGAGATCCATACATGGAAATTAAATTAATTATAATTGTAATAACAAATTGTATTTATGATTTATGAATAGTATTAAAAAATTTTAACTTCAACTATTTGTATTCGCTCATAGACAAAATTTAGTTGCATTTTAATTTAAAAAATAGTGTAAATTATTGTAAATTAATCTCTTATAATTTAATTAAATTTCATGTAAAATTTATTAATTTAAAAGAACACAGAAAAAGATGAACCAACCTTTAAATTTAATTTTGTAATTGAAGATTTATCAATAATAGTACGTGAAGATGGAAACTATTTTGGTGCAGCCATCTATTTGAAGCTTATTCATAATTTCGAGTACTTTAAGTATCTTTTAACTTTTTATTTATTTTTTATGTATAATTGCTAACTGTAAATAGTTTGTTCAAATAAATAAGGGTATAAGGAGGAAAAATGTTTAAAGAAAATAAAAAAACAAAGGAGAGAAAGTTAAAAGAGAATTGAATAGGAGAAAATTAAAAAAAAAAAAAAAAAAGAGACGCACTAGTAGAAAAAAGTGTATTAGCGACCGCCATAGGCAGTCGCTAAAAATAAAAAAGCGGTCGCTAATAACCTCTAGCGACCGCCTAGCGACCGCAAAAAAGTGGCCGTGACAAGCTCGTCGCTAAAGACCACGTGGCGGTCGCTCAATATTAGCGACCGCCACGTGGCGGTCGCTCAATATTAGCGACCCCTCTTAGCGACCGTTGGACAGGGTGGTATTCTGAATTATTAGCGACCGCCTACAGAGACTTTAGCGACCGCCATGGCGGCCACTAAAAAGAAGTTATTAGCGACCGCCTACTCATCCTTTAGTGACGGCTAGGATGGCCACTTAAAAAGTTGGTTTTAGCCTTTAGCGACCGCCTAGGCGGTCGCTAATATTGTATTTTTTTTTTTAAATTCTTTGTTTGTTCTGTTGTCTAATTAGCTCCTGTACCTGTTTGATAAAGTTTTATAAAACAAAATACTAAAATTAAATTAAATCATATGCATACACACAACCAAAAAAGAAAAAGCTAATGAAAAACTTTTTATTTGCATTAATAAATTTGCAACGTCTTTGAATTACAAAAAGCTAGAAAAGGAAAGTCTTATACAATTTCAAAGAACAAAATAAAAAACAAAACAAGATATCCGCTGCAGTACCAGTCAATTAACCTGAAACAAAAATAAATTTTATTAGTCAATAAAATTATAAATATAAATAAAATGATGTAAAACTAATATTAAGAGTGATATAAGTAAAAATTTGAAGTTAAAAAACATTTTGTACGATTTTGAGCTCCTTGGGTGTCGAATTCACATGCGGTTTATTTTCACAGATTAGTAATGACCCGAAGATCGTGCCTCTCGGGTTTGACGGGCATCGGAGCCCGTTTGCTCGGTTTAGACCGTTGGAAGCCAAGTTCTAATTTTTAATTTTCAAGTTTCAAATCAAACGTACTTTTTAAGATTTCGAGCGCCCCAAATATCGAATTCACGCGCCGTTCATTCCTATAAGTCACTAATGGCTTGAAGATCATGCCCTCTGCTTGGTTTGAGCCGTCGAAGGCCAAGTTCTAGTTTCTAAATTCCAAGTTTCAAGTTAAACATACTTTTTAGGCTTTCGAGCACCCTAAGCATTGGATTCACGCGTCGTTCATTCCTATAGGTCACTAATGGTTTGAATATCGTGCCCGTCGAGTTTGACAGGCATCGAAGCTCGTCTGCTCAGTTTGGGCCATTGGAGGCCAAGTTCTAATTTCAAGATTTCAAGTTTTTATGTTTTAAAATTTGTAATGTTTTTAAGTTTTTGTATTTCCAAATTAATCACTTTTGAACTTTTTTCTCAATGTCCATAAAACAATAGTAAAGAATCTATAAACAGAGCTGAAATATTAAATTTAGAGAATAAATTCAAGTACATATATTTAAATTATTTAAGAGTTAAAAAACTTAAACATATTCGTAAACTCATACCTGATCCGGATCATTCGAGCTTGCTGGATCATGCATGCCTTCACCGACTGACTCGTGTCTCGCCTGGTGACCGCTACTAGCATCCGGGGCCTACAATAAAATAGTATATGATTAACAACAAACATAAATATATGTTCCTAAAGCAATTGTATTGAATTTCAAAACAAATTATGTAGTTATTCACCTGAGTACGAATCGGTGGATCTGAAGCATCATTTATGGGGACACGGCTTTGAGCTAGTCGCTGCTCTAGCTCTGCAAGATGTGCCTGTATCTGAGCCTGTAC
Source organism: Vitellaria paradoxa (assembly GCA_019916065.1). Lineage (NCBI taxonomy): Eukaryota > Viridiplantae > Streptophyta > Magnoliopsida > Ericales > Sapotaceae > Vitellaria > Vitellaria paradoxa. The sequence continues at coordinate 68,517,294 of CM034234.1, read as the reverse complement.
TTGGGCCTGTACCTGGGCCTGCACCTGGGCCTGTACCTGGGCCTGCATCTGGACCTCCATCCTCGCTCGGATATCCTCTACCCGCACGTCCATCTCTTGGCGAAGAGACTGGATCAGCTCGTCAACTTCCTCATCAGTACGTAAACGTGAGCCCTGAGACGAACTAATTCCAGATGACTCCGCTCGTGCGATGGTAGAACGTGGTATGCCTGTGCCATATGTCAGTGTATATCCATGCCCATCCTGGCCAATGATAGCGTGGAATATCTCATCTCGCCTAGCAGCGACTCGACGCTCCTCCTCTGGCAACTGGGCCAACCGAGCCTCAAAGTGGGCCTGTGTAATATTTGGAACAAAATTAGAAAGATAAATGAATAAATCTAGTGATAGGTAAATTAAATTATTGCAAAATAAATAAATACTTACTACAAGAGCTGCAACCTCGGGGTGTTCAAGTCTACGACTCGCCATCCACACAGACATCCGGTCAGTGAGCGTACCCTCCTCACGTAACTGTTAAAAGAAAAATTATGTCAACTATATATATGGATATGAATTACTAAAAAATTGAATAACATGTATGGTCTAATGTGGAAGTTTACCTGGTGCCGAAGTTGCGTAACGTGTCGAGTCCCAAGCTTGTGAGGAGCGCCCTGCATCAAACGATTTTGGGAATTTCGTTGTGCCTCTTCCTACATTCATTTTTGGTTAGTTTTTACTCATTTCTTTTTCTAAATATTAAATGAAATGAACAAAATAATGGAAACTACTCACCCTGGCCTTCTCGCTCGACCAGTACCGAACTAGCTCAGGCCACTGTGAAGGGAGAATGCCCCTTGGGACTCGTTCAAGAAGGTCCGGGTCATCCATATTCTTCTCCCAATGGTCTTTCTTCACCTTGTTTTTGTGATCTTTCCACAACTTTCGGCACTTTGCCATGCAAACTGGCCGAAAGTCATCAGGACACGACCTTAAATTGTCCTGAATAGGACAGAGAAATTTCATTAGCCAAAGAATGTTGTAAATTGACACATTATATAATAACCTTGAAGTTAAGATAGAAATAAACATCTTACCTTAACCTCCTCCCAGAGTCGATCTAATGTATCCTGAGGAAAGGCAGTCCAATCGAGCACAGTCAGGGGAAATTTGTGTGGGTCCCGTACCATATGCCCCAACTGGCTAATGAACGGGCGAGCCCCTGCCCCAACTGGATGAAATATGTCGTCAAACTGCACATCAGAAGGGGTGCCTGAATTCCATGAAGGAATCCCTCTAGCAGGGCCCCTGCCCCTGTTGGAAGATGTAGTCGTCGTAGTAGAACCTATTAACAATAAACTTGTATTAATTAAACAAAAATGAAATTCTTGTGTAAAAATATTAAATATAAAAATAACATTATACCACTATGCCTGGAGGCCGATGCAGTAGCTGTAGATGGTGAAGGCCCTACTGGTGTAGATAGGGAAGATCCAGATCGTGCCGGAGTAGGTGTCGATAAGGTCAGCCCCTGAGTGCATGGTTGGATCCGAATTGATGATGAAGTGGATGCAGGTGTCTGGTGCGTGGCGGGAGGACCCACTGTAGGCATCGATCGTCTAGAGTCCCCTGTCGGACTACGAGCCTGTGCCTGACGTAATAACTCGTCCATCGTGCGCGGACGATCTCTCCTTTTACGTCCTGACATGTCTGTTTACATGTTTATAAAATAAATAAATTTCACGTAATTACTAAAAACTATTCCCAAACAACAAGTTAAACATATTCTTGAGCAAAATTTGGAAGGAAAAAAGTGAACAACCCTTCATTGGTTATGCAAGTCAATCGTATCCCCTTCAACAGTCTCTCTAACCCAGTTGACATCCTCATCACGTTGAAATATTACATTTTGGTCAAGCACTTGCTGGGCAAATGCGTCAATATCTGGCTCATCACATTCAATTTGATACACCCCTCTTCTTGACATTTTAACTGCAACTTCCCAGTTAGGATCTATTGGATCTTTAACATAGTAAACTTGCTCAGCTTGCGAGGCCAATATGTAAGGCTCACTACTTATTCGCTCACCTCGATATAACAAATTGTTAAAATTTACCAACGTAAATTGGTACTTATCAACTTTAGTCCCCCGAATTGGATCCACCCAATCACACTTGAATAACAAAAACTTTAACCCGTGATTATATATAACTTCAACAATATCTTTTAATTGGCCATAGTAATAACCAGCATCGACAGAAGGACAACCGAGACCACTATTTTGTGTTGCTCGTTTCTCATCTACTTCCTTGACGCGAAATCGGAACCCGTTAACATCACAAGTTGTGTAACGTCGTGCCGTTACAAACGGACCATCAGCTAGTTGGTTCATTTCATTGGTCAGAGTATTTGCTCTTGTTTGTCGTAAATTGTACACCTATGCAATTCATATAATCGTTCAATAAAACTGCGTTAAACTAAAATAATAGGAACAAATTGAAGCACATAAACTCATACTTATACATACATAATTCTTAAACCAATCGTGAAATGATTGAAAATGGGACTGCCGAATTTGATTATCTGTAGCGCGAGGCATGTCCCGTTTGAGCTCATCAATGTGTGTCCTACAATACAGAACAGCACATGTTAATGACAAGCATGATTATTTAGATAGAACACGAACAAGTTAAATACATGAATGAGTGTTCACTTACTGAACCAATGGTACAACTGATGGAGTGTTGAACAATACATATCGATGAGCTTGAATCCATTCGATGTTATCTAGATCAAATGGTGTGCCCTCTCCAATAGGACCATCATTAATCCGTGAGGGCCTATCTAGTTTGGTTTCAACATCATTAAGATATGCAGCACAGAAATTGGTGCACTCTTTCATCAAATAACCCTTGGCTATCGATGCCTCTAGACGAGCTCTGTTACGCACATACCTCTTCAATGTATTCATGTATCTCTCAATCGGATACATCCACCTGAATTGGACAGGGCCACCAAGCAAGGCTTCACCCGTTAAATGTATGGTTAAATGGACCATTACATCAAAGAATGACGGTGGAAAGAGTTTCTCCAGATGACACAGTGTTAGCACAATCCTATCCTGCAGACTTTTCAAATCATTTGTGCGATAAACTCTTGAACACAGTTGTCTGAAGAAGTTACTAAGATCAATCAATGGCTCAACAACATTTTTAGGTAAACAATTTCGAATTGAAATAGGAATTAACTGTTGAATCAGAATATGATTGTCATGACTCTTCAAACCTTGTAAAGTCCTTTCCTTTATATTCACACGCTTAGATATATTGGAGCAATAGCTGTCAGGCACTTTGACTCCCTTCAAAATGGAGAGGAATGCCTCTTTCTCCTCTTTACTCATCATGTATTGTGCAGGAGGCATGTATGCCTTATTAGACTCTCTCAACTGTAAGTGCAGTGATTTTCTCAAGCCCATTTCCTGCAAATCACGGCGAGCATTGGCACTGTCTTTGGACTTTCCCTTGACACCTAGAATGGTCCATAGTATATTATCACATACATTTTTCTCAATGTGCATAACATCTAAGTTGTGCCTCAGTAAGTTGTCTTTCCAGTACGGTAACTCGTAGAAAATACTTTTCTTCTTCCAATTATGACTGCGCTTTCTGTTTACACCAGGAATAGAAGGTAGTGGAGGGGCTAATAGATCTTGGAAATCATATACTGTGCGTATTTGCTCCTCTTCGAGTTGTGATAACAAATCAACCCCAGTCATTATCTGTGGTGCTGGACCATATTCCCGAGTGCCATCAAATGACACTTTGTCCCTTCTGAACCTATGCAATGGGGGTAGAAAACGTCTATGACCTGTGTAGGCCCATTTTTTACCATGCTTTAACCAAGTTGACTTTTTACTCTTGTTGCAACAAGGACATGCAAATTCTCCATTTGTGCTCCAACCTGACAAATTCGCATACGCAGGGAAGTCGTTGATTGTCCATAATAATGCAGCGCGAAGTTTGAACATTTCATTTCCTTTAGAGTCAAATGTCATCACACCTTCGACCCATAATTCATTCAACTCGTCAATCAAAGGCTGCATGTACACGTCAATCTTATCCCCAGGGCCTTTGGGTCCGTCAATAAGAGTGGATAAGATCAAGAAAGGTTGCTTCATACATAACCAGGGGGCAGATTGTATGGAATCAACACCACTGGCCACGTACTATGATTTGCCCCAATCATGGATCTGAATGGGCTAAAACCATCTGCAGCCAAGCCAAGCCGCACATTACGACCATCTAAGGCAAAGTCAGGGTGCCTCTTGTCAAAGTCCTTCCATGCTGGGGAGTCTGCTGGGTGGGTTAACTTATCGTCTTCCTTACTATTCTCCGCATGCCATCTCATCAGTTTAGGAACTTTAGACGACATGAAAAGTCTCTTTAGTCTTGCCTTAAGTGAAAAATATCGCATTTGCTTTGCAGCGATAAGTTTCTCACGATTCACAACCCTCATCGAATTACTCGGACGATTCTGACCGACCCCATCATCCTTCCACCTTGAAGTTTTACACACAATGCATGTGTCGAGGTGGGCATTCTCATTTCTAAACAACATACAATTGTTTGGGCATGCATCTAAAGTCTCATATGTGAAGCCTAAGTTTTCAGTTAATTTGCGAGCATGGTAGTAGGACTCAACCAGCTTTGCACCGAATGGGAGCACTCTGTGTAATAGCTGGAGTAGCATGTCAAACGACGTGTCTGTCCACTGGTTCAAAGTCTTCAAGTGTAACAATTCCACGATAAAAGACAGTTTACTGAAATTCGTACAACCAGGATACAATTCTGTCGGTGTATCATCAAGAATCTCAAAATATCTCTGCGCTTCTTCATCTGCACCTGAGCGAGGATTACTCTCACCTGCCCCATCAACCTCACAGGTAGTGTCTTCGGGTGCTAACCCGCACGCGATATCATTTAACATCGCGATCATCGGATCAACTATCGTGATATCGACCTCCATGTCAAGTCTTTCCTCTCGACGACAAGAAACATACTCTTCCCCATGTCTAATCCAATTCTTGTAATTCTTCAAAAACCCATTCAGAATCAAATGCTGCCGCACAATATCTCGTGTGTAGTAATAACGGTTCGCACATTTTCTACAAGGACAACTGATATACTCGCTATCAAATCCATTGGTGAAGGCAATGAACTGCTTAATCCCCTCCACATATTCCCTAGACGTTCTATTCGGCAAATCAATCCAACTCTTATCCATATCGCTAAGTATTTCTGTGAAAGTCTAATATGAGCAAATATAATTAGCGTAAGAAATCGTGCATCATGTAATTTACCTAGCCTTAAAACTTCAAACTTTTCACTACAAGGTGGTTGGTCCTATCCCATTCGAGAATGCACGATCCATCTTATATCCTCAATAACTCAAATGCTTTCTCCTCTTGTTAGACAAAATTTCGGCAGCATGCCTGCGTGGTTCTCCAAGTACACAACATAGAAACGACATAATTCGTATCTATGTATGCACCCGGAGAACAACAAGACATGAACCGAAACTTTATCTAACATCGGACTTCCATGAGTTGTTGAGGGATCATTGCATTCCCAAACTGTCCAAACTGGACAATTCAAGAACCGTGTACATCAATCTCCGTTTGTGCATCGCAAGAACAACGAATCTAGCCATAGGACTAATCCGTTGCATCGAGGACGACTAAACGGGTGTTGTACACAATTCTCAAACGGGTTTAGGTTTCACTAATGTATACAAATGAATAAAAGTTACAGCGAAAAATTCACAAACAATGAAATCTTCAAATATAAAAGTATCTAAAACTGTTGTAATATAAAAATATCTAAAACTGTTGTAAGCTACCATTAATAAACCTAAAATTTATCCCTTGATCAAACCAATATCGCAAATTAATTAAAACCCAGAAAATGGATTAGTTACAAGCCACAAAGCGAATCAGTTTGTCATAGCTCAAAAACTAACAACTACCCAAATTAGAAAATCAAACAATTAACAAATTTTAACAATTAATTAATCAATGCTGATAAGCGCATTGTTCATTACTTTATTGCCCTTTTATTTAGTACGTTTGGCATGTTGAATGTCTTACTATACTCCCTTATATCCATTATTATGCATAAGACATTCTTTGCAGAATTATTATTAAAAGATGCTTCAAAGTGGAAATTTCCAGCAACTTCTCTAATTGACCCCCTGGGATGTCTTTATGTTTTTGATATAGATGGAGAAATCGGATCTAAGCATGGTCTTCAAAGAATATTTAGAGGACATCTCAAGATTTCAGAGAACCCTAATTCGTAGCAATCCAAGTCCATTTGGGCCACCAAACATTTATTCGAAGTCATACACGTTCTACAGGTTTTGTAGCCCGACCAATGGAACTTTACAGGGACATATTGGAAGCTTCCGAAATCCAATGAGATGATTCAAAAGCCCATATTCAAGCCAACATCTTGGGTTACAATTCTTATGAAGGAGTCGAGACCCAAAAGTTCTGTTTTGAGAGGCTAAAGAAGCTATCAATAGCCACGGAATCTATTCCGGCCCAGTCTGACTATCTCTCGATTTTTAGGCCATAACTTGAGTTATGGGTCTTTGTTTTGATTGAGGCCAGATCCTTTTGAAAGCTAACAAGTAGGGCTACAAATCATGTGAAGATACCGTGACCTAAAAACGTCTTTATGAAGTCCGAAATTAAAGGATTGTACCTAGACAATATTCTGGCAGCATACAGCTGTGGGCTAATTCAAAATGAGAGAGGATGAAAAGATTTACCTTGTTTGGGAGGAGTTGAATGAAATGGGAGTGACCAATTCTCCTTGTCAACCAAGTTTTCTTTCAACCCCCCGGTTTAGGATGTACAGGGTGTAAAAGAGTTTCAAATTGTGTTTCCTCTATTTTATCATTGTTTTTTTTTTTAATTGTTTCCACAAATGCCATCATTAATAAATATTTTAAAGGGATATAATGGTATTTTTTATCACATTCTTTACTTTACCTTCTATTTCCCATGCCATCTTCTCCCAAACAAGAAAAAGTTCCCTAGCATTTATTTTAGTTCGCTTCCCCTCCCCTCCCATTCTCGCAAACAAAGGCTAATCTAGCATCTACATTAACAGGAAAAGAATTTTTTTGGTGAAATGGAGGGAAATGTCCATAAATCACCAATAGTAATGGTGTCAAACATGGTTGCTTCACATGCAGATATATGTTCGATATGGGACATATGATAATAAAGGACTTCTGCTTTTGAACTTCAAATTTTTTTTAAGTATCATTATCTGTAACCTACTACTTGAGTGATTATAGGCTGGTCGACATTTGTTACTTTCTCACAACACTTAATGTCCTTGTGCAGGATAGTATTTATCTTTTGTTGTTGAATTTGTAAATTAAATATGCAGGATGAACTAAGGAAGCAAGCTGTTGCTGATGCTTTGTTTCATTACTCAACTATTGTGATGACATGCATTGAGTTTAACATTCAGCCTTGTCACTTGAGGTTGCATTTGATGAAGGTAATTGCAGAAATTCTTTCTTCTTCTTCTTCTTATTATTATTATTGACAACATCAGCAAATCATATGCTCAATTTTCTTTTACCTCAATTCAGTCTATTCTAAATACACTGAATCTTTCCCTTCTGAGTATCCTGGTTTAGTTAAATTTCATGTTGGATGAAGCAGCATTCTAGTAGCAGTTGAAACAAAATGGAGAGTAGGGTACCATGTTACCTCTTCAATATGGCCATCCAAGTGCTCATTTGTCCCTAAATGAGAAGAAAATCAAATTTGTCGGATAATGACCGTGATTCAAAATTCTTGGGTATGCGGATGGTTCATTTCTGTTTCAATTGGGAAAAGGTCCTACTGTAATTGAACAAGCCATCTATTAAAACCTGAAATTCTAGATGTGAACAATGCACATACAAATCCACAGCTGTTTCTATTCATAACCGCTAAAAAGATTAAATCAAACCCAATCTCCTTCTTTAACATTTGAAAACAAGCACGAGGCCAAATCTGTAAATATGCACAAACCTACAGCTGTTTCTATTCAAAGCCACTAAAAAGGTTAAATCAAACCCAATCTCCATAACAAGCACAAGGCCAAAAAACCCAATCCCCATAACAGACACAGAGAGAGAGGGACCGAACAAGAGAGAGAGAGAAAGGGATACTTACCCAGCAACCTTGGCAATGTTTTCTGGTGGAAGTCGTCGGCAGTAAGACAGGAAACAGATGGACGGCAGAAGAATGGCGCGCACACGGCAGAGGAAAATACACAGAGAGAGAGAAAGAACGAGGGAAATGAAAGAAAAGGGGAAAAATGGGGGTTGCGGGCACCGGTGGAAGTCGCCTTGCGGCGCAACGGGAAACGGCGGCAAGGCGGAAACAGCTGGACGACAGAAAATCTGCGCGCGCGCGGCAGAGGAAAATACAGAGAGAGAGACAGAACGAGGGAAACGAAAGGAAAAGGGGGAAAAAGGGGGTTGCGGGTGTTTATTTAGGGAAGCTTTAGCGACCGCCTCCGTGGCCGGCTAAAGCGGTCGCTACTGCTAACATTTGCGTCCGCCTTTGACAGTCGCCCGACTCCCGGCACCGCCAATACTCATTTCTCTTGTAGTGACGACAAGATATATGGAGAAGCAAACACATATATACATAAGGTTATATTGACTAGTTAAGTAAAATAAGAATGAAATAAATATGAGTATTCTATTTTTTTTAGTTATATTTTTTAAGAATAAAAGTAATTCTTTTCAAAAACTAAGAAAATGACTTATTCACTAATGAGAGAATGAGCATTAATGGGACATTTACAAAATCACTTTATTTTTATTGCTTAAGAAATTATTTCTATATAAGTAATATTAAGAGAGAGTTTGATAGTAAAATCTATTAATTTTTATCAAATTTTTTATATTTTTTAATCAATTTTTGTTATATATCATTTTTACAATACTTTTTGTGATTTATAATTTATAAAAAAAAAAACTTATAACTTTTGTTATTTTCATAAAATTTAGTCGGTCACCCGCTGCTTTATAATTTTTTTTGTAACTTTCATAAAAATTTAGTCTGTCATGCATGCATTGGGTTTGGAAAAATATATCTTCCTTCCCGTGTGGAACGACTTTCCCACTTGGAGCATCGAGTAGTCAAGGGAATCTTTTAGCACTTACCCAATACTAATTGTTGTATGCGGAGCACTTAGCTCGTATTAATATTGATCTCGATCACTTGGACGTGCTCAGGCGGCTCAGCCACCTAGGAAGTTTCGTTTGGAAGTAAACAAAGCACAAAAAGTTAGTGTAAATTATAGTTTTGTAATTCATATGAAATATAAAAATTTTTGATAGAACATTAATTACAATCAGAACAGTGGAGTTTGAAAAAATTAACCTTGAGCTCAGCTCACCTCATTAAACAAATATTATAATTTTTTTTTAATCATTTCATTACAGTTCGTATACATTAAATAGTAGGAATCTTCAAGCACTTACCTCATTTTATAACAACTCATTTTTTTAAGCACCAAACACAACCACAGACAAACAACCCCCACTTGGCACGAGTTCGAATCTCAACAACAACAAAAAAAATCTAAAAAATATTTATTCAACACGTGGTGCAATAGTAGGCTGACACGTGGCGGAATTGATTACAATTGAAAAGTGTAATTACAAACTATATTTTAATACACACTTTAATGCATTTAATTAGTTAAATCTTAAGTTTTGACATTATTTTGTAACTTACGAATTGTGTTATCTTCTTTGTAGGGAAATGGATGAAAAGAGCGAAGTTAATGGCATTGAAGAAAGCTTAAAAGATAAAGAAAAAGTTGTGACTCAAGCTGCACTGAGGATGGCTCGAACCAGCCCAAGGACTCAGAGTGAAGGAGAAAGAAAAATAGAGCAACTAGCATTCTGGGGTCCCAACCCTAGCTCCTAAGGTCCGGACCCCAGCAGAGGAAGATGAAGGAAATAACATTCTGAGGTCCAGACCCTAGACCTTTAGGTCCGGACCCCAGTACACACCTGGGTGCGCGATCTTCTTTTCGTTTTTAGGGTTTTTAAAACCCTTATATATGGAGGTTATACACGGCTAAAGGGGGCACGTCTCTTTTGATTAATTCACTTTAGATTGAGAGATAGATTAGGTTTTGATTGAGTTTTAGAGAGATTTTACGCTTGGAAGTTTGGGATTCATGGATGTTCTTGGAATTTTAATCATAGTCTTCATGTTGCTACTTCATCTTTCTTTTACAAGCGAATTACATTGTAAGTGCACTTCGATTTACTTTTTAATATAATGTTTTGTTTGTTTCAATTTCTTGATTGTATGTTTGACCGTTTCTTTATTACCTTTGTGACATTCACCATAATCGTAGCGTAAAACCCTAATCTTGATTTGACGAATCAACAAAGGGTAGTTCACGAAAATGCCTTGGGGTGTTCATAGTCCCTTCGCGTAGGTTGTGAAACCTTTTGCGAAGGGATCTGCCTTTTACAAATACTTTTTCATTTTTTTCGAAAACAATCGAATACGAAAACCCTTAACCATATCCATTTGAGATCACTGGTATGGATTTTCGTAACTAATAATTTAAACACTTTCGAATAGGTTTAAAAGTTGGATTTGAATTCATCTTTCGTGGTTTAATTGAAAAAAACCTTAGGAAACAAAGGTCTTTAACCATATCCGCTTGAAATCACTGGTACTGACATCTGATTATAATGTTCTTAGTAATTTTCAAATTAAACCTTAATTGAAATTCAAACAAACACATCCCAAGGCAACATAGTGAACTACCCGGACTTGACGTTGAATCAAGACCCTTATTATTATTCAGTTACAATCGAATTTAGTTTTATTTACAATTAGTTATTCTTGAAATTTGAAATTGTTTTGTTGCTTTGATTTTAATCTTTCGCCATCTTGATTAATTCACTTTAAAATTCATAATTTCCTTTTTATTTAAATTTTAATTAGTTGCAATTGAATTTGTTCTTTACACCCTAGAATTTGGTAGACAAAACCTCAAAAAAAAACTTGCTACCGTTTAGTTTTAGAAATTCTTTTACAACCTAGAAACTGAATAGCATTAGGCTCCCTGTGGAATTCAACCTCGGATTCACCGAGTTTTAAAACTACGACTGCCCTCTTGCACTTGAGAGGTAGAACCCTATCACATATTTTATGGTCTGTCAGGAATAATAGGTCGAAACATAGCGGAATCATAGGTCGACACGTGGTATAATAGAAGTTGCCATATGGCGTGATGACAAGTCAGCAAATGATGCCACGTGACACCACATTTGAATTTTTATTTTTTTTAAATTAATTCAAAATTTCAATTAAAGTCTCTTTTAACAACCAATTGGTTGCCAAAAACTAACCTTTGGCGACCAAAATTTTGGTCACTAAAAGGGTAAACTTTTGCCGACCAAACATATGTTAGTCGCCAAAGGTGTACCTTTAAGCAACCAAAGTTTGGTCGACAAAAATTATACTTTTGCCGACCAAATATATTTTTGGTCGCCAATACCTTCTGCCACTAGCCTTTGCCGACCAACAGGCAACCAAATTATATTTGGGCGGCAAAAGTTTTAGCGACCAAAAAATAACTTTTCGTAATTAAATTTTTGGTCGCTAAAAGTGTTTATTGTTGTAGTGAGATCTCTTATTTGTTGGGCTGAGGTTGGAGAAACTGCAACTGTTGGGCCTGTGTTTGTGCAAGAGACGACTGAGAAGGTCAAAGTGATTCGACAAAGACTTGAGACAGCACGGAGTCGCCAAAAAAGTTATGCTGATAAGAGGCGAAGACCATTAGAGTTTGAGGTAGGAGACCATGTGTTCCTAAATGTTTCACTATGGAAGGGTCAGTTTCATTTTGGGCGCAGAGGGAAGTTGTCTCGGAGATATATTGGGCCATTTGAAGTTTTGGCTAGGGTTAGAAATGTGGCTTATCGTCTTACCTTGCTACCGCAGCTTTCAGGAGTTCATGAGGTGTTTACGTGTCTATGCTTAGGAACTATAACCCGGATCCTTCGCATATATTAGATTGGACTGAACTTGATGTTAACTTAAATGTGACGTATAAAGTGAAACCAGTGGAAATTTTAGATTCTTGAGAGCAAGTGCTGCGAGGAAAAACTATTCCCTTAGTTAGGGTGTTATGGAAGCACCATGGTATTGAGGAGTCGACTTGTGAGCGAGAGGTAGATATGCGGAGTAGGTATGCAGAGTTGTTCCCTTATTTTTCTTTTATTTACCTCCTAAATTTTGAGGACGAAATTTTTATAAGGGGTAGGATGTAATAAGTCAGATTTTTTTTATTATTTAATTTAATTTAAAAATTTTTACTTGATAAATTTAATTTGCTATTTAAATTTAATATTTGAAATTTTTATATTTTTATTAAGAAAAAGATTTCTTTTTGGTTATATTTGAAAAGATTTTTAATTTTAGAGAGAAGTGTGTAATTTTTCTAAACCTATGAGGAGTAGGTAAATAATTAAATTGGTTAAGTTAAAATTCTGCTATTATATATATATATATATATATATATAATACTGTAATTGTTTTATAAAGAAAACCCTAAAGAGAAAGGAAAAAAAAGGGAAAAAAGGTATGACGACTGCACTGTGGTTTTTACCGGATTGACTTCTTTCGATTTTCCGAACACAACTCAGGTAAGGGACGGAATTTTTATGTTATATACTTATGTATGTGCATAAAAAAAATGTGTATCAATTTATTGATTTTAGATAGTTTGTACAGAGGCTTTGGTTTATATCTCTGTCATTATATATATATATATATATGCGCGGTGCCCAAGAGTCAAATGTTTTGTTGGAGTCTTGCTAGTAATATTTATTAAATTAATTTATGGTATAAAACTTGCTGGAAGTCCTCTATTTGATGATTATGCAATCTGCATTGAATTGTTAATTTCTTTGTCTTTTGCCTCTTTCGTCTTCAAATGCACAAAAAAAAAAAAAAAAAAATGAACTTCTAAGGATTTGACAGTTGATTTATCCATTTATATAGATGTTTATACAAAATGGAAGCTTATAGTTGTGTAAATCTCATACAAAATTTAGTGTGAGTGTGCATTATTCGAATTATGTTTGTGACGTGATTAATTGTGAGTTTGAGCAGGGATATTATTTGTTAATTTTTTTTATATAAAATTTTGCAGTAAAGAATAGAATTGATTGATGTGGATGTAAAGTGAAATTTAATATTATGTTTTGTTTGGGTTCAGGGTACTGAAAATATCGAGTATACGTACCTAAAGATTAAAAGTCCCAAAACTCGCGCGGGGTTGGTTATCGATTCCAGTCAGCTGGTAACTTACGAATGAGCAGTTGCCTAAGGGTGACATATTATATTTCTACGACTTCGGTCTAGGAAGCCGACAACGAAGGATGGTGTATATTGGTTGGGTTTTGTTTCTACGAGACAACCAAGTAGACATCGAAGGAATATGTATATTGGTTGGGTTCTGTTTCTACGAGACAACCAAGCAGCAGTACCTTGAAATCGAATTGTTTTTAATGTGTGATGTGGTGCTAAAACGCAATTAATTATAACAAAGATAAATTGATAAATTGATTTAATTAATTAATTAATTTATTTATTTTGAGATTGCTTCATGTGCATAACTGTTTCACTTAGTAGCATAATAGGGCATTGTTGCATTTATATTACAATTAGAGTTCCGAGCACACGCGGTATTAGTGCTAAACCCTTTATAGCTTGTGATGCAGGTAATGAATTCGAGTCACGTGCTAGACTTTCTGAGAATAGGAATTGAAGTTTTATTTATTATTTTTATATAATTATTTTTTTTAGACTCTAGAAAATTGTTTTTGAGTGGATTGTGACAAATCTCTATTTTTGAGGTGAATGTTAATTATTATTATTTTTTTTAGAGGTTGGTTGAGTTTAGTTTTGGAGTTTTGTTATCTAGTGGATTTAAATTGTGGCATTTATTTAAATTTAAAGTTTAATTTTATTTATTTTATTTTTATTGCTTCATAGAGTGTGTGTATGACTCTGATGAGGGACAAGGAAAGTTATAAAATAGTGTAATATGTATTTTTTAGTTCACGTGCTTGGGTTGTGCAACCAGGACGTGACAACTTAGTATCAGAGCCTAGATAAAGTGTGATAGATTGAAAGTTTGTAATTCATTAAATAATTTTTAGAGATTTTAAAAAATTTTCTGTACTTTATAACAAAACAAACAAAACGATTATATGGTTGACTTGTTTGCCGTAAACTTTATTTTATTTATTTATTTATTTATTATTATTATTTTATTTCTTTTTTTGGTTTTGTTTTGGGTCATATGTGCGATATTCTGGACGATATCGTCACCCCGGAAGAAGAATAGCCCTAGAGACGACTGATCCAGCAATTAATTCTGTTATTTTATGTTAAAGAAAATCGTCACTCCCAAGAAGCTACGTCTAGCGTCAGCCGAACAAGGGAACTACGAATATAATATTTTATTATTATTTTTTAGGGTCGCAATTACACATCTATGTATTGGGGATGTTTGATTAGTAAAATTTTAGTTAAAAAAATATAATAAAAAAATAAAAATTTGAAGTAAAAGTGATATATAATAAAATTTAATCCAAAAAAATATAAAAATTGATAAAATTTTATAGATTTTGATTGATTTTAACTGATTAAACACTTCCATTATCAAGTTGACTGTTTCTGGTACGAATCTTGCATTGTGCTGCTTTTTTAATCCAGTTCTAGAATTTAAAATTTTTTTTTTTTGATATCGTATTTTAGAATCACATTTTTTTATAACAAAAATAATGACGACCAAAAAAAATTTAAAAATTGAGACCGTCTAAAAGATATTTTTGATACTTTGATATTAGATTTATGCTTTTTATTTTTCAATATTTTTTTCTTCTTTTTTAGTGACTTTGAACTCTTATGTACACTATCTCTCACACACATATCATTTGAATCAGAAATCGAATTTATGTAATTTTTAAGGGAGTATACCCATAAGCCATTCAAACTAACCGTAAGGGGATATTTTTTAATACTTACACATATATAATAGATTTACACATATATAATAGATGAAATGTGATAACTTCATTTAAACTAGCTTTATTTATTTTTTGAGTTCAATCTAAAAAATTGAGACTAGCTAAAAGATATTATTGATGATTTTGATATTAGATTTATATTTTTTATTTTTCATTTTTTACACATATAATAGATGTAATTTGATAAATTCATTTAAATTAGCTTTATTTATTTTTTGAGTTTAGGATATATTGAACATGTACTTCTATTTTATCAGCCCGAAAAATGCTTATTAGTATTTCATCATCTTGGACTTCAAAAAAAAAAAAATCAGGCTTACAGGTTTTAAGTTCTAAGCTTGTAAATTGAATTTTTTTTAAATATAAAAATAACTAGTTGTTACTAAAATAAATATTTTAATAACGAAATACCAAAAAGATAGTACATAAGTACATAAAATATTAAAAATATATATTTTTAATAGTTGGACCCTCACCTGGATTAAGTGCATGTTTGGAGCTTGACTTTTATCCACAAATCTCTGTAAAATTTTCCCCTTTCAAACTGTATTATCTACCTATTTTTATAAGTTTATAAAAATTTCTACAAATCTCTATATCTTTACAAATCCCAACAAATCTCATAAAATCTCTACAAATTTCAACAAATCTCTATATCTCTATAAATTATATCTCTATAAATTTTAATAAATCTCAACAAATCCTAATAAAATCTTTATAAATTTCAAAATATGAAGCATTGTAAGTGACCTGTTTGTGAGGGACTTTTCCTATAGGAGAGCGAAGCAGGAGGTGAAATGGAGAAATAATGCTTTTATCACACGCCATCTAAGTAGTAGAAGAAAGTGACATATATGTAATGTTTGACATCTATGAAGAACAACACATTTTAGTGGTATATATATAATGTTTGACACAAGTAAAGTACAATGCATTTTAAATTTACAAGAGCACCGGATTTAGTGAAAATGTCAGAGTTAAGCGTGCTTACCAAATTCAAATTGAACAATATTATACTTTATTTTGCGAATACAAGTTGCTATACAGGATTCACGTTTAATCTTATATATCTTAATTTTTATAAGTACAAACACCTTCTAAATTTATTACAATCCCAAAAGCTTGACCCATTTTAGATGGGCATAAAATTTTTACTCAATTTTTTTTTTTAAAAGCTCAAAAAATAGAAATAGGCTGAAATTTTCACACTGGGACTTGTATCCATCAACTCGAGACTCGCACGCGCCTATCATACGGTTCATACTTTATTCATGGGTAGGAGTACTGGTGCTAACATTATACAATATTGAAAAGAGAAAATCAAGCATAAAAAATACACTAGGTAAACATGCATGGAGACTTTTGGTGTATGCATGCATGAGATTGGACAACTGTTAGTTTTTTATTAAAAAAATAAAATTGGAAAAACAATCACTTACACCAGCACATGCATGAAATTGGACGACTTTTAGATTGTTATTAAAACATAAAACTGAAAAAATAATTTTTTTAAAAACTAAAACAAAAAAAATTAAACAATCACTTAAACCGGCACATGCATGAGACTGAGCGACTATTAAAAGGGTCAGTATTCAGAGGCATCTTTTTAGATCTTCCTCAGAAAGCGTATTCATTATGGTAGCACAATATACAAGTGTGTGTAAAATAGACTATTAAAAGCAGAGGGCTAAATTTGTTTTTTAGGTTCATGTCTTCTCAATCCCATCCATACAAAGATGAGCTCGAATATTGAGGTATTGCACGTAACGCAAACACTATGCCTCAAATACTCCTTTGCTCGTTCGGGCGGGATGTTCGATTAATAAAAGTTTAGTCGAAAAATATAACAAGAGTATAAAAATTTGATGTAAATGTCACGCCCCGGATTTTCATAACCGAATGTCCAAGGGTGATTTGGAATTTATTTGTTAGGTATAAAAAATAAGATGATAATAACACGCTGTCACACCCCAGAATTTTTCTTCAGATTGGGGTTGACCCGTAAGAAAAATTTAAGATAGTCAAAATCTCATGTTTATCCCAAACAATATTTAAAAGTAATTGGACTGAACCATTTGATGGGATTTCAACTACAGGGCACAAAATAAAGATAGAGAAAAATATTACAGAGCCATCTAAGTGTCCCAATCACGCGATTAACATTACATACCAAATAAAAGTAAATTAGGTCTATGCTTAATCATTACAATCATCCAACAATTATTACAGACCAAAAATAAAGTACTTCAGCTCTGTGCAGGAAAGAAGAAAAAAATAGATAACTCTTCTGATGGAATATTTAAGAGAAATTAATCTCTTTTCAGCTCATCTTCTGTATCCCTGTGCTTAATATCCTGAAAAAAATATTTTCACAAGGGGTGAGCTACTAAAGCCCAGTAATCAGAATTTCCTAGGTGCCTATATGCAGTGGTTGTAATACTACACTATATTAAGTGAATGTGTTTAAGTGGCATACTATTTATGCAACAATTAATTCAATAGATCTCAACTGAATAATGTAAATTATACTTACAACGGTTCGATGAAACCGTCACCGTAACTACTATTTTACTTACATGTAAAATAATTAAATACTGATGTGTATACCACAATGAAGTCTGTGTCGCAGTGGTAGGGATCTCAGATTTAGATCTTCAAGGTCTCGGGATCAAACCCCGTAGCGATACAGGTTTCATACATATATATATATATATTTATAAAATATTAATCGAGAGGAATTAAATATAATTAAATAATTCCAACACATCATTCATACATAACAAGAGAGGTTGCCGGTCACAGTAAAATTTTGTAAAGGAGTTTAATCTAAATCCTCCTAAGATAATCATACTCCTATCCTCCTCTACCCCCAGTCTTGGGAACCGGTGACTTTACGGGCTTAGCATCCAATGCATACCGACGGTGTCACCTACCAAAAACCTAGCCGTCGCGACCGGCTATCTGACTGGCCAGGTCAGAAGGGAGCATCTCCCAAATAAAATGCATGTTCCCATCTTCATCTAAAAGGTCATTTCTACCCACCCATCACCCCATTGCCAAAAATAGCTTTAGCACCAAGTGCCTTAATTTCTTCTCACCCTTTTACATTCCAAGGGTACCTTGTATGGAAATCAGACATTTTTAATAACAACCGGCAATGTTCCCGGGTGATGAATCAAAAGTGAGATTATTTAGTCACATGCAATATATTTTTAGCACTTTATCTATATCCATACTTTAATAGTAATTCTCAATAAATCAAAGATTTAACATAGTCATCAATATCATTATCACAAAGGTAGGCACTATATATAAATTAACAATTAGCAAGTAAAAAAAATTTAGAATACAAATTAGCATTTTAGTTAATTGTTTTGACAAGTTTACCGTACCAAATTTGATAAGAATAAAATTATTTCTAATGGTATATTAATTAGGCCGAGGCTGGTAGCTTAGTGGGTGGGCGACCCTAATTGCGATTTAAAGTCACAAGTTCGAACCTCATTAGCTGCAAATCTCGGTTTTTGCTCCTTTTACCTTTTATTTTATTATTTTATAGAATATAAAGATAATAAATAGCTCTTGGACTTATATTTAATTTTTAGCAAAATTGATAAGTTTTATTTTATTCAAAAATAATTTAAATAAATTTCCAATCATCATCTTATTTATAACCAAACCCTTATCATAGGTTTTTGGCTTCAAGATATCTACAAATGTCCACAAAATTATCCCAATGTTTAGGAAAGTATTAAATGAGTTTCATTAAATTCACTTAATCATAAAAATATAATTATATAACTTGCTAGGTTGACAAAACAATGCCAAAAATAAATCAAATTCATTTAAGAAAGACCAAATGAGAAAAGAACAAGTCCATTGTTTCTTTTGGGCATTTTATCAAATGCTAGCATTTTAGTTTGAATAAGTCATCCAACTATCCATGATGAAACTGATTATCTAAGTCAATTATCATCAATATTAGAGTGTCAAATAATACATAATATCTAGTTTAAAATAATTTCATATTAATAGAAATTATTAACATGACAATAACTAACAGAAGGAAATTAGAAATTTAAATAAATCTTTAAACATAATATTTTAAACAAATCTAAACAAGCATCAATTAAAGCTAAGCAGAATAACAGCTTGAAAGAAAATTTATATAAAATAGAGTAAGACTCCAATATCTATAAACTTTATATCTGTAGAAACTAGACTTTAAGACCTACAACTTTCATGTTTTACACTTTTTAAAATTTTAAGGTCTAAAGGTACAAAAACAGTTTTGAATTCAGTTTGTTCAGAAAATACAGTTTTACACGTGCTCAGTATTTTGGGCATAACTTTTGATTCACAAATCGGATTGATGCAATTCTTTTTGGGTTGAAAAGAAAACTGAAAGGGCTACAACTTTTATGTTTTAGCCAAAGCCTAATACCACCGTTTTAGGGGTTAGAAGCACATAAGAAGTTACAAATAGAGAGCTGTCAGCATACTGAGTTACTTCAGTCAAAATTTTGGCTTCCCTACCCCCAATATACGGGTATTTATTTTTATCACAATCAAGTTTCATACTTCAAACCAGAAAATGCATCAAATATATTTTAGGAGATTCATCATCCTACCTCAATGAAGATATTAATGACCAAGTCTGAGAAGCAAAAATGAGTTAGCTTTGAACACCACCCAAATTGGAAAATTCCAAGTCTTTCTTCTTCCTCCAAGCAACACTAAATCTTCAGCCTCACTAATTAATAATTTATTATTATTTCTCTCTTACTTTCTTCTCTTTGAAGACACATAATTTATAGGGAGTGTAGAGAAAATTATTGGTGAAGAAAAAAAAATCAACTAAGGTAAGATCATGCCTATACAATTGGTAGCATGATCCAAGAATCATGCTTACTTTTTGACTATCTAACCATATCATTTAAGAAAAGCATTGGGGAAGATGTATAGAGGTGGCATGATCCGGGAATCAAGCTAACTTTTTGACAAATTTAAACAATCATGCTAGCTTTTTGACAATTTAACCAAATGCTTTAAATCATGCTAACTTTCAAACAAAATGCTTTAAATCTTGTTTGCTAAATAATTTAAAAAAGATGCTTTAAGGTCATCAATGTGGGTCTTCTCTTTGTCTAATTAGTCAAATAATTTTGAAAGATGGTGAGAGTGTATGGAAGATGGAAATGAAGTTGTCGGGAAATAACTTAGAGCAACTATTCATGAGTCAATTCATTGAGTGATAAAGTGAGTTGAAATGAGTTGAGGTGAGTAAAAAAAAAAGGGTTAACCCATGGGTTAATGGTCTTGGTTTGAACCAAATAAGTAATTGGGCTAAGAAGTGTTTGGATAAAAATTTTAGAAATTCTACATTAAACTCCCACATAGGGTGAAATTTAATCTGAAAAATTTTTCAACTAATTTTTATCATTCCAAAATTTTCAAATGCTCAATTTTTTAGATATTTTACTATAATAAATATCACTACCACACTTAAATAATTTAATTAAGAAAAAAAAATTCAGGTTATTACAGTAAAAGTAATATGTGATAATATTTAATTAAAAAAAATAAAAAAATTAGTAAATTTTAATAAATTTTGATTAATTTTAGTTAATGAAACACGCCTAGGTTTCTTGAGTGAAAATACATGTTTACTAATTATGTTTTTTTTTTCCTTTTTGTTTTACTGAAATAGATTTTAACATATTATGTTAAAATATTTAAAATTCATATTAAAATTTACACCTAACTAATAAAATTATATCTTCAATACTTTTAAAATAAATAACACCAAATTCATTATTTATAATTTATAAATACAAATGCAATCTAAATATATTCAAAAAATTATATTTTATAATGAAAATTTTATTTTTAAATTATTACACCTTCAATTTAATAAATTTAAAAATTATTGACAATCTTATATTAAATTTCATTGCAATATTAAAGTAATATAAATAATATTTTAATAAAAAATATATGCATTTATTTCATATCAAATGAGGGAAATAAAATACATCTGTCTTAGGTAAAATTGTTAGATTATTCTAATAATCTTTAAGTGGCCTATTTAATTTTTGGGCTGATTTAATAAAAAGTGATCCAATGTGATGGTCATTGGGCCTTAAGGTGAGTTAAAATCACAAGGGGTTTTTAAAAATCCCTCCCCTCTTCCTTTAAAAAAAAAAAAAAAAGAAACTAACAAGAGCAGTTACAAAATTCTGTTATTATTGAATACACTTTTCTTGACCATCAAAGAGAAGAAAAAGGAAGAAGGAAGAGAAGGGAAGAAATACATTAAAGAAATCAAAGGCATGGATCAAGGTAAGTTCTTGATTTCTTTATTATTTGTAAAGTAAGTTTTACATGGATGAATCAAATTATGTTGTGAGATCCATACATGGAAATTAAATTAATTATAATTGTAATAACAAAAATTTTATTTATGATTTATGAATAGTATTAAAAAATTTTAAATTCAACTATTTGTGTTCGCTCATAGACAAAATTTAGTTGCATTTTAATTAAAAAAATCGTGTAAATTATTGTAAATTAATATCTCTTATAATTTAATTAAATTTCATGTAAATTTTATTAATTTAAAAGAACGCAGAAAAAGATGAACCAACCTTTAAATTTAATTTTGTAATTGAAGATTTATCAATAATAGTACGTGAAGATGGAAACTATTTTGGTGCAGCCATCTATTTGAAGCTTATTCATAATTTCGAGTACTTTAAGTATCTTTTAACTTTTTATTTATTTTTTATGTATAATTGCTAACTGTAAATAGTTTGTTCAAATAAATAAGGGTATAAGGAGGAAAAATGTTTAAAGAAAATAATAAAACAAAGAAGAGAAAGTTAAAGAGAATTGAATAGGAGAAAATTAAAAAAAAAAAAAAGAGACGACAAGATATATGGAGAAGCAAACACATATATACATAAGGTTATATTGACTAGTTAAGTAAAATAAGAATGAAATAAATATGGATATTCTATTTTTGTTAGTTATATTTTTTAAGAATAAAAGTAATTCTTTTCAAAAACTAAGAAAATGACTTATTCACTAATGAGAGAATGAGCATTAATGGGACATTTACAAAATCGCTTTAATTTTATTGCTTAAAAAATAATTACTTTTTTTTTATATATATAAGTAATATTAAGAGAGAGTTTGATACTAAAATCTGCTAACTTTTATCAATTTTTTTTATATTTTTTAATCAAATTTTGTTATATATCATTTTTACAATACTTTTTGTGATTTATAATTTATAAAAAAAAACTTATAACTTTTGTTATTTTCATAAAATTTAGTCGGTCACCCGCTGCTTTATAATTTTTTTTGTAACTTCCATAAAAATTTAGTCTGTCGTGCATGCATTGGGTTTGGAAAAATATATCTTCCTTCCCGTGTGGAACGACTTTCCCACTTGGAGCATCGAGTAGTCAAGGGAATCTTTTAGCACTTACCCAATACTAATTGTTGTATGCGGAGCACTTAGCTCGTATTAATATTGATCTCGATCACTTGGACGTGCTCAGCCGGCTCCGCCACCTAGGAAGTTTCGATTGGAAGTAAACAAAGCACAAAAAGTTAGTGTAAATTATAGTTTTGTAATTCACATGAAATATAAAAATTTTTGATAGAACATTAATTACAATCAGAACAGTGGAGTTTGAAAAAATTAACCTTGAGCTCAGCTCACCTCATTAAACAAATATCATATATATAGATATATATATATATATATATATTTTTAAGTCGGTTCATTGTAGTTCGTATACATTAAATATGTATATAAACAAATATTTCATCTAATATTATTAAATTATTATTTGATATAATAATATCAAATAATAATATTTATCGTAATAAATAATTAATACTTATAATAAATCAAATTTTAACTTCTAAAAATATTTGATAATTGATAAAAAATTCACATAACCCGAGAGAAATTTTAAAATATTACACGTTTTTGACAAAAATAAAATGATCCCCAAAATTAAAACAGTTGCTAAACGCTAATGAAATATTAAAAGTAAACAAGATTTATAAAATTTATTTATATATTTATATTATATATATAATAATATCATAAACTATATAAATTGGCTCTTGGGACGAACTTTTTTGAGTGGATTCATTTAATAAACAAACTTGAAAGTAGACTTAATTAAGATTGACTCATTTATTAAAAAAAAAAAAAGCCAAACTCAGCTTAGCCTTTATTAGGCCGCTTGCGTATAGATCATGAACAAACTCAGCTCAGCCTTTATTAGGCCGCTTGCGTATATCTCATGAACAAACTCAGCTCATTAACATCACTGATTATTTGTACATTCTATGTGAGTTTTTATTTTATTAAGAGAGATAAAACAAAGACATGAATGACTTTGCCGATTCGCCAAACCTACAACTTCAATAGAAGTCTTACTTTGAAGTATTCCTACTATTGATGCCTTCTTGCCTAATCTTATCAATTTAAATCCAGTCAAAATCAAATTAAAATGAAAATAATTATTTTATTAAACTAAATTTATTTTTAGTCGGTAATCATTATATATTAAAATTTTATTTTGTTAAGAAATTTGACTTAAGTAGTCATTAATTAATTAATTTATTTATATTATTGTATTTTTTCTGTATACATCTAAAAATATATTTTTATAAAAAGTGTTAAAATTGCTATATTTTTGGTTTTTAAAAATATCAATGTACTCTGGATGATATATTTATAATATATATTATCAATTAGGTGAATGCTTTTTGGGCTCATTTGGTAAAATTTATTTAATTTTATGGTTGATTATTTTATCTTACCAAAATAAAAATAAAAAACATGTTTGGCAATCATTTTAGGAGGTAATTTGTAAGTGTCATTTTGATTAGATTTTGTGTTGGCAACATCCGAGACAACACTTTACTTGTAATTGTTCACTTTAGATTTCATAGAATGTCACAAGTTAAATCTTTAGATGCTTAGACATATGCCAAAGAGTGTTTGAGTATCTTTGTTAATGGTTGAGAAGAGATTTGGAATTGGAAGAAAAGTGGATATTGTTCAGCATCAGTTCGTACCCACGAACATCCCATTTGGGCTTAAATGTTACTGTCCAGAAAATTGGAGTTCGTGAGAAGTTCCTGCCTATGAAATGCCTGTGACACCTGAAAATTTTTGTCCAGTTTGTAAGAGTGTCTTGTGAGTAGCTCATGTGAAGCTTGTGCCCACAAACTGCCTGTGGCGACGTCTAGATTTTTTAAAACTTGTCCAAATGACCTTTTTAACCTCTCTTTTGATATAAAAAGAAAAGTTCTCTTCTTAACCCTAACCTTTTTGACAGAATGTCACCTTCTCTTAACCTATTTGAGAAAGAAACCAAAAGGGATGAATGGCTAGGTTGGATTGGCTTGATTAGTGACATCACCAGCTTTCTTTGGCAAAGATCTATCAGTCCTTGGCTCAAATCTGCAGTGGATCTACAGTTTAGGGAGGTTGTCCTTCAAGGTTTGGAGGTATTCTTCTTCACGGGTTGAGGTTTATTGTGGGATGTCTAGCAAATAGGGTTAGGATGGGTTTTAGACTATATACCTTGTAACCTCTCATTTTATAATGAAGAAAGTTTTAGTTTGATCCGCTTAAGGATCCGGGGTTGTTTTCTCCTTTGAGTTCAAAGGAGTTTTTACGCTAGTCAACAAATCCCTGGGTCTCTTTGGTTATTCTTGTTAATTTCTGCTGTGGATGTTTTGATTTGGATACTATTTTGTGAGATTAGGACTTTCAAGTGGTATTAGAGCCTTGAGTGCTCTCTGTTTTGTGTCTAGACTTTTTGTCTAAGAGTTGGTCCATATCGTATCCATGGATAGCCAAAGAAAATGGACAATCAACTGTTAGGTCTCCATTTCTTGATGACTCTAACTATCAGTACTGGAAGGCAAGAATGAGAGTTTTTCTCAAATCCATTGATAAACATGTTTGGGATAAACATGTTTGGGATTTTGTTGTTGATGGATGAAGACCACCTACAGTGAGTGAGACTAATCTTACACCTAAAGCAAAGTGGGATTGGTCACTTGCTAATAATGAAACTACTGGGTAGAATAGTAAAGCCTTAAATGCAATATTCTGCAGTGTTTCTTAGGACGAGTTCAGAAGAATTTCTAGCTGTGAAGTTGCAAAAGAAGCTTGGGATATCTTTCAAGTTACCTATGAAGGAACTACAGCAGTGAAAATAGCCATGCTGCAGAGACTCACGACTGCTTTCGAGGTAATCCGAATGGCCGAGAATGAAACTTTTGATCAGTTTTATGTTAAGTTTAGTGATATTGTGAACTCCTCAATAAATCTTGGTGAAACTTACCCACAAAATATTGTTGACAATTTTACGGTCATTACCTAATAGGTTTCAACCAAAAGTGACCACTATTAAGGAGAGTAAAGATGTAGATCAAATGAAAGTTGAAGAGTTAGTTGGATCATTGCAAACTTATGAAGTTAATATGAATCAAAACAAGAGGAATAAAGGAATTGCCTTAAGATCAATTTGTGAAAATGAAAATAAAGAAATCAGACACCTTTCAATCTTTTAAATCCTTGTGCAATAGACTCCAAAATGAAAAAGGGTGTTAAGTTTGGTAGGATCATTAGATTGAGAAGTTATCATGGAAAAGAATTTGAAAATTCTAAATTTTCGGATTTTTGTGATGAATGTGGCATTTTACATGAATTCTCTGCTCCTAAAATGCCTCAACAAAATGGGGTTGTTGAAAAGAAGAACAAAGTTCTCCAAGAGATGACTCGTGTTATGTTGCATGGTAAGAATATGCCTTTGAAGTTTTGGGCTGAGGCCTTAAACATTGCTTGTTATATTAGTAATAGGATTTTTGTGAGAAGGAGAACTAACACCACTTCATACGAAATCTAGAATAGTAAGAAACTAAGTGCTAAATATTTTCACATCTTTGGGAGCAAATGTTACATTCAACATGATAGAGAGTCGTTGGATAAATTTGATGCAAGATGTGATAGAAGGATTTTTCTTGGTTACTCCACAAACAATAGAGCTTATAGAGTTTTCAATTTGAAGCACTCTATTGTTATGAAGTCCATAAATGTTGTTGTTGATGATGATCCTATTAATTTTGCTTGCACGTTAAATTCAGGTGAGGATGAACAAAAATTCACCATCTATCCACATGAAGAATGCTTGTTAGAACGTCAAGAGAATGTAAATGAAGTTGAGGTTGAGTCTAGTGGAGATTTGCTGAGAGATGAAGAAAAGGAAAATAAGGATGAAAATCAGCACTTGACTCTTAATCTTTCATCGAGAGTGAAGTTGAACCATCCATTAACACAAGTTATTGGTGAGGTAACAACCCCTATGAAAACTAGGAGGTAAGTTTGCAATGAGGTAACTTATTTTGTGTTATACATCATGCATTGAGCCTAAAAATATTAAAGAGGCTCTTCTTAACTCTCATTGGGTTAATGCCATGCATGAGGAATTAGAACAGTTTTCTAGGAATGAAGTTTGGGAACTTGTGTCTAGACCAAGTGATGTAAATATTATAGGGACCAAATGAATTTTCAAAAATAAAACCAATGAATTTGGTACTATTGTCAGAAATAAAGCTAGACTAGTCACACAAGGGTACACTCAAGTTGAAGGAGTGGATTTTGATGAGACTTTTGCACCCGTGGCTAGACTAGAATCAATTTGAATTTTGTTGGTTATTTCTTGCTACGTAAGATTCAAACCTTTTCAAATGGATGTGAAAATTACTTTTTTGAATGGTTTTATACAAGAAGAAGTTTTTGTTGAGCAACCAAAAGGCTTCATTGATCCTAAACATACCAATCATGTGTTTTGTTCAAATAAGGCATTGTATGGTTTAAAACAAGCTCTTAGAGCTTGGTATGAAAGACTTACAAATTTTTGGTAGAGTCAAATTTTACAAGGAGAAGTGTAGACAAAATATAGTTAATCCATAGAGATTCTAAGGAAATCACCATTGCACAAATTTATGTTGATGACATTGTTTTTGGCTCTACTTTAGAAAAACATGCCTTAAAATTTGCCGAACTCATAAAGAGTCAATTTGAAATGAGCATGGTTGGTGAGCTAAATTTTTTCTTGGGGTTGCAAACTAAACAATTGAAAAATGGCATTTTCATATCTCAATTTAAGTATGCGAGAAATTTAGTTCAAAAGTTTGGATTATCTACAACTAAGCATGCTAGGATTCATATGGGCACAATTACCAAACTGAATAAGGATGAATTTGGGAAGAATGTTGATCAAACTCTATATCGTAGTATGATTGGTAGCCTACTACACTTGACTGCTAGTCGTCCAAACATTGCACTTAGTGTAGGCATTTGTGCTAGGTATCAATCCTGTCCCAAAAAGTCTCATTTGACTGTTGTCAAATGCATTATTCATTATGTAAATGGGACTTTAGATTGTGGCATCTGTTTTTCTAATGGTTCTTCTTTAGAAATCATTTGCTATTCAGATACAGATTGGACAGGGTCTTGTGATGATCGAAAAAGCACATCTAAAGGTTGTTTTTACATAGGAGGAAATTTGGTGGCTTGGTATAGCAAGAAACAAAACTCAATTTCTCTTTCAACAGCCGAAGCAGAGTACATTGTAGCCAAGAGCTGTTGTGCTCAAATCTTGTGGATGAAGCAAATGCTTTCAGATTATGGAATCAATCAAAGTACTATATCTTTGTTTTGTGATAACTTCAGTACGATCAATATCTCCAAAATCCTATTCAACACTCTCGCACAAAACACATTTCTTCAGAGATCTTGTTGAGAGACAAATGTTAATTTTGGAACACATTCCCACTGACCAACAACTTGCTGATATGTTTACAAAACCATTGGAAGTTTCAAGATTTGAATATCTCCGTTCATCTCTTGGAGTTATACTTCTTGAATAGTTTTATCTCAATGTTTAGAATAAATGATCTTACAATTACTGCTATGAACTTAAATTGAAAGTGAGATCATGAAGTGTCTTTTAAGCTTTGAAATATTCAAATGAGTAAGAATTTATTTGAACTTGATATTTATTTACACTTTCAATCCTTGGCCGTTATCTTATTCTTGTAGAATTCTTTCTAATCTTATGGTGTGAAGAGATTGTATTGAAAATATTGATTATTGAGATCACATATATGTTTTACTTTCAACTTGGTTGATGTCGAACACATGGTCAATTGAGATGGTACCTTACTTGAATTCCTAGTGTGATGTCTACCTTGGATTGACCCATAATTGATTAGCCCACAATTTTCTCTGTTCCAAGTTACAAAAGTTGGTAGTATTGAAGTTGTTGAGTTTCTCTCTCAATCAAAGTGATGAAAAGGGTTACCACTTTGTTCGCTACTATACATCAATAGGAGTTGAGGGAGAAAAAGATTTAAAAAAAAAAAAAAAAACGAAGTGTGTGAAAATTATCATCACATTTATCTTTGTTTTGGAGAGATAAGGATGATTGAATTTAAATTGTCATGACAATCTCATCTATCTCAAAGTGGGAAAACTGTTATCTTTGGTTGGGCAATTAATTAGTTTAACTTCCAAGTAAATATCTACTAGAGAATTTGAATGTGGTTCTACAGCTAGTACCGTGTCTCGAGATGTTAATTGAGTTCATTGAAAAACATTTATGTGTAATTAATGTCTCATTTGAAATACTATTCTACTCATTATGTGTGTTTCTAAGAAATTTTATAAAAATATGGACAATGAGTCACTGATTTATTGTGTTTGTCAATATTTTGCTTTTATAATTTCTGAAAATTTGATATTTTGACTTTTAATTGAAGTTGTGTGTTCAAATGATTAATTTTTGTTCATAGCTCTAATTGTCTGTATCAATCTTTCTATGTTGAGATCAATCTATATGAGAAAGTATCTTCATTGATAGTGGATTTTGTTGACTAATTATTAGCATAAATTTCTTGCTTCATGAAATATTTTTCTGTGTAAGGTTTGTGGGCAAGTTACATGATTTTTATGGGCACTGAGTTTTCTTATTGCATCTCATGAATCCCAAGAGTGATGTTTGAATTGAGCAACATTTTTGGTGGATTTTGCTAAATCTGATGGGTATTTTGTCCTTATTTGCTTTTCTTTTGATTTGACTAGCCCAATTTTCTCTTGTCCTTTTGTGAGATCCACTAATTCTGTTGTTTGGTTGTAGTGTGAGGAGTGGTTCCACTAAGTTGGTTTGATAATCATATATGCTAAGGATATGGTACAGATTTGTGTACAATTTTGGTACTGATTGTGTACTAATTTGTTGTTTTTAAAGTGATGTGTTGAATTCTAATTGGTTTGGATCTTATTTTGGCTGATACTCTCTACAAAAGTGGGTGTGTCCTTAGATGTTAAGTCCTTAGATGTCACAAGTCAAGTCCTTAGATGCTTAGACATATGCCAAAAGGTGTTTGAGTATATTTGTTGATGGTTGAGAATAGATTTGGAATTGGAAGAGAAGTGGTTACTATTCAACATCAGTTCGTACCCACGAACATCTCATTTGGACTTAAATGTTACTGTCCAGAAAGTTGGCATATCTCACAAATAGTTCGTGAGAAGTTTTTGCCAATGAGATGGGCGTGACACCTAGAATTTTTTGTCCAGTGTGTAAGGGTGTCTTGTGAGCAGCTTATGTGGAACTTGTGCCCACGAACTTCTGTGATGACATCCAAATTTTTTAAAACTTGTCCAAATGGCCTTTTTAACCATTTCTTTTGATATAAAATGAAAATTTATTTTCTTAACCCTAACTTTTTGGACAGAACATCACCTTCTCTTAACCTATTTGAGAAAGAAACCAAAAGGGATAAATGGCTTGGTTGGATTGGCTTGATTAGTGACATCATTAGCTTTCTTTGATAAAGATCTATCAGTTTTTGGCTCAGATCTACAATGAATCTACAGATTGGGGAGCTTGTCCTTCAAGGTTTGAAGGTATTCTTATTCACGGGTTGAGGTTTATTGCGGGATGTCTAGCAAACAAGGTTAGGATGGGTTTTAGACAAGTAAATCAACAGGTCTAAGTAAATCAACAGGTAGTTTGTTGGGGGAACTTGTAATCTATTTCTATGTACCTTGTAACCTTTCATTTTATAATGAAAAAGTTTTAGTTTGATCCACTTAAGGATCTGGGAATATTTTCTCATTTGAGTTCAAAGGAGTTTTTACGCTAATTAATAAATCCTTGGGTCTCTTTGGTTATTTTTGTTAATTTCTACTGTGGATATTTTGATTTGGATACTATTTTGTGAGATTGAGAGTTTCATAATTAAAATAAATATTTTAATATGTAATTATCATTATTGAAAACTAATTTTAGTTTAGTAAAATAATTATTGTAATTTTAATTTAATTCTTACTAAATTTAAATTGGCAGTGTCCGACTAAAATTAATCAATAGCAGGACTTATATTATTTTCTTTTAAAGGAAAACGTCACTGGGAGTGGAAGAAGCTACGTCTAGCCGGCTGAACAAGGGAAGTACGAATATAATATTTTATTATTATTTTTTAGGGCCGCAATTACATATTTATGTGAGTATGTTTAAAACTGTATAAATTTGTAAAAGTTAATATCATGTATTTTGTATAGTAAGTAAAAAATTTAAATTTTATAGTCTCGTAATTCATATTTATAAAAATTTGTAGAAATTTGTATTTATTTTTTTAACTTCAAACAGTGCCACATCAAGTTGACCGTTTCTGATATGAATCTTATATTGTGCTGATTTTTTGATCCTGCTCTAGAATTTTAATTTTGTTTTTTTTTAAATCATATTTTAGAATCACGTTTTTTTTTTTTAACAAATAAAATGACAACCAAAGAAATTAAAAAAATTGAGACTATCTAAAAGATATTATTGATGATTTTGATATTAGAGTTATGCTTTTCATTTTTTAATACTTTTTTTTTTCAGTGATCCGAAACTCTTAAGTACACTACTGTACGTTCCACTTGAATAAAAAATCGAACCTATATGATCTCTAAGAAAGTATACTCATGAGTCACTTGAACTAATTATAGAGGTTATTTTTCGATACTTACACATATATAATAAATGCAATCTGATAAATTCATTTAAACTAGTTATATTTATTTTTTGAGTTCAACATAAAAAAATTAAGACTTTCTAAAAGATATTATTGATGATTTTGATATCAGATTTATGTTTTTTATTTTTCAATACTTACCCATATATAATAGATGTAATTTGATAAATTCATTTAAACTAATTTTATTTATTTTTTGAGTTTGGGATTGAACTTGTACTTCTATTTTATCAGTCCGAAAAATGCTTATTAGTATTTCATCATCTTGGACTTAAAAAAAAACAGGCTTACGGGTACTAAGTTCTAAGCTTGTAAATTGAAAAATAATTAATCGTAAAAATATAAAAATAAATAGTTGTTACTAAAATAAATATTTTAATAACAAAATACAAAAATGATAGTACATAAATACATAAAATATTAAAAATATATAGACTTTTTAATAGTTGGACCCTGACCCGGATTAAGTGCACGTTTGGAGCTTAATTTTTTCCACAAATCTTTATAAAATTTTTCCCATCTTGAACTGCATTATCTATCAAGTTTTATAAATTTATATAAATTTTTACAAATCTCTCTATCTTTACAAATTTCATAAAAATCTCAATAATTTTTCATAAATTTTTATATCTTTACAAAATCTAATAAATCTCAACAAATTCTAATAAAATCTTTATAAATTTGAAAGTGTGAGGCACTCTGAGCGACTTGCCTGTGAAGAACTATATCTGTAGGTGAGCGAAGCAGGTGGTGAAGCAAATAAGTAATGCTTCTATCCCACATGGTTTAGGTAGTGGAAAGAAGTGACATATATGTAATGTTCGACATCTATAAAAAATAATGCATTTTAGTGGCATATATATAACGTTTGAAAATTACGTGGTTAAACATATTTATCAAACTCAAATTAAACAATATTATACTTTACTTTGTGAATACAGGTTGTTATATAGGATATGCGTTTTAACCTAGCTTTTATAAGTACAAACACGCTCTAAATTTATTACAATCCCAAAAGCTTGACCCATTTTAAATGGGCATAAAATTTTTACGCAAATTTTTCTTTTTCAAGCTCAAAAAATAAAATAGGCTGAAATTTTCACACTGGGACTTATATCCATCAACTCGAGACTCGCACGCACCTATCATACGGTGCATACTTTATTCATGGGTAGGCCACTGGTGCTACCATTATACAATATTAAAAAGAGAATCAAGCATAAAAAATACACTGATAAACATGCACGGAGACTTTTGGTATATGCATGAGATTGAACGACTGTTAGTTTTTTACTAAAAAAATAAAATTGGAAAAACAATCACGTACACCAGCACATGCATGAGACTGAGCGACTATTAAAAGGGACAGTATTCAGAGGCATCTTTTTAGATCATCCCCAAAAAGCGTATTCATTATAGTAGCACAATGTATATATGTGTGTGTAAAATGGACTATTAAAAGCATAGTGGGCTGAATTTGTTTTTTAAATTCATGTCTTCTCAATTAATTTCAATCTCATCCATTCAAAGATGAGCTCGGATTTTGAGGTATTGCACGTGACTCAAACAGGAGGCTTTAAATGCTCCTTTGCTTGTTGGCCTTATTACCTTGGGGTCCCAGGGGTTAAATGGAATGGTCTTGAATTTGTATTTAGGAGTTGGTTGTATTTAGGAGTTTACCACCTCAAGATCTCAAGTTCAAATTTCTTCTCTAGTAAAACTTGGGGCCAGCTTCCTATGCGCAAAGTGTAGTAAAGGTTGGTAGGACGGGCCTCCTTAGCTGGACAAACCGTATTCAGTTCTTGGGTGTGGGTCCGACTCCCCGCCGCTACGCGAGTTCGTGATTTACTGCTACACATGTTGAGGGGCTGGTATGTGTGGTACAAACTAAAAGAGATTCACTCTGTAGGGGTTTGGCCTAGGGAGTGAATCTCTCGAGGTCAAATTCTTTTCTTATTACCCTGGGGGTGGTGTTTGTTTGTTTGGTTAGTAAAAGTTTAATCGAAAAGTACAAAATTTTGAAGTAAAATGATATGTAATAAAATTTAATAAAAAAATGTATAAAAAATTAATAAAAATTGATAAATTTTGGTTGATTTTGATTAACCAAACACCTTTATATTTCACGAGTGAAATACATGTTTACTAATTATGATTTTTTTCTTTTTTGTTTTACTGAAATAGATTTTAATATATTATGTTAAAATACTTAAAATTCATATTAAAATTTATATCTAACTAATAAAATTATATCTTTAACACTTTTAAAATTAATAACATCAAATTCATTATTTAAAATTTATAAATACAAATGAAATTTAAATATATTAGAAAAATTATATTTTATAATAAAAAATCTATATTTAAATTATTACATCTTCAATTTAATAAATTTAAAAATTATTGACAATCTTATATTAAATTTCAATACAATATTAAGGTAATATAATTAATATTTTAATAAAAATATATATATTTATTTCACATCAAATTAGAGAAATAAAGGACGTCTATTTTAGGTAAAATCTTATTTATAGTTTATGAATAGTATTAAAAAAGTTTAAATTCAACTATTTGCATTTGTTCGTAGACAAAATTTAGTTGCATTTCTAATAAAAATCATGTATAATGTAAATTAATATCTCTTATAATTTAATTAAATTTCATGTAAAATTTATTAATTTAAAAGAACTCAAAAAAAGATGAACCAATCTTCAAATTTCAAATTTAATTTTGCAATTGAAGATTTATCAATAATAGTACGTGAAGATGGAAGCTATTTTGGTGTAACCATCTATTTAAAGCTTATTCATAATTTCTACCACTTTAAGTATCTTTTAACTTTTTATTTATTTTTTATGTGTAATTGCTAACTACAAATAGTTTTTTAAAATAAACAAGAGTATAATGAGGAAAGAAAGTTTAAAGAAAATAAAAAACAAAGAAGTGGAAGTTAAAGAGAATTGAATAGGAGACAATTTAAAAAAAAAAAGACAAGAAAAAAATATAAGAAGAAAACACATATATACATATGTTAAGGATGGAATAAATATGAGTATTTTATTTTTTTAAGTTATATTTTTTGAGAGTAAAATGGCATACTCGTTCAATCTTTATTTTCCTCATTGGAGAAAAAGTGATTCTTTCCAAAAACTAAAAAGATTATTTTTTGAGAGTATTGATGGGACCTTTACAAAATTATTTTTATTTTTATTGCTTTAAAAAATAATTACTTTTTTTTATAAAGGTAATATTAGGAGAGTGTTTGGTTTATTAAAATTCATTAATTTTAATTAATTTTTTATTTTTTTAATCAAATTTTATCATATATTATTTTTATAATATTTTTTTTGTCATCCAAACACCACCAAAAATTTACTTGTACTCTTACTTTTTTTTTATTTGTTATCCTGCCCTATCAAACATATATTAGTTTCACATTCATATTCATTCCCTACACATACCAAATATATATAAGTATTCCCGCTCTTACCCTCACTCTATTTAAACATCCCTTAAAACTTACCCCTTGCTAACAAGGTACTTGCATGCATATTTATATATTCTTCCTTCCAACGTGGAATAGAGGCAACCTTCTGCTTCTAATTTCCCGCAGAAGCATTGGTGCCTTTAGTGCGCTTAAAATTAGAAAGTCTCCGAAAATTTTTAAAATTTTTTAATATATCTTGCCTTTCTCAAAAATTTTTCAATGACTTTCAAAAAAATTTTAATATAAAATCGTTCAAATAAATCTAAAAATTATCATTTATACAGATTTTTTATCCTAAAAACTGATGTAAAAGTCAAAAGAACACTATTTTATTTTTAAAAAATGTGATTTGATAGCTGTGCATTAAACATTAAAATGTTACTTAAATAACATTTTTCATTATTTTTTTGTTATATTTGATGCTCCAAATAATCAATAAATGTTTTTCCACTTACTAACTGTTGTGCGTCGGATTCTCACCGGTATATATTGGTATAACAATAAAATATAGCAGAAAGAAAAACCCAGCCACCTTGTGGTGTGTATAAAGATATATTCATATATGTAATATGTACTTGCTTTCGAGCTTATCGATCAGACTCCGATTCGGTTTCTCCCTCGATCAAAATGGCCTTTAACCTTTTGAAAAACCCCATCGCTGCTTGTAAAAAGCTTGTTAGAAATGTTATTATTCTTCTCATACAAGCTGCTCTAAAGTTTGTTTTTGAAGAGAGTGGTGCAGAATTGGGTTCCATATGGAAAGCTGTAAAGGCAATTCCAACTCCAATCAGAGAGAAGTACATGATGAATTTAAAGCTGCAGAAGCAGAAACAGTCCCAGGAGGGGGCAACCACCACACACTGGCTGCTTTCATTTGTCTTAAGCCCAGTAAGTGCTTGCAAAAATCTTATCTCCCTTGTCATACATGTTGTCTTAAACCCCGTCAGTGCTTGTAGGAATCTTGTCGGACACATTGTTCTGAAATTGATCTTTGATGAAGTTGAGGAGAAGAACTTCTCCTCGTTATCGTCGCCAATTATTTCAGTACATCCTTTTCTATCCCAACTAATCAGCAGGATGAACTTCCTCGGAGAGAAGGCTTTTAGTGGAAATGGATTCGATGAATTCATCAAGTCCGTGATCGACAAACGAGTGACCAAGGCATTGGATGGAGCAGTCAATTTAAATGCAAGGGAATTCAAAGAGTACATGAATTCCCTGATCCAACGAGTGAACGAGGCATTGGATGAAGCAGTACCCTTGCTACATCCCGAAAAAATTCACGAGGCAATGAGATATTCTGTTTTGGCAGGTGGGAAGCGGGTGCGCCCAATGCTGTGTATTGCTGCTTGCCAAATGGTTGGGGGAGATGAAGCATCAGCAATGCCAATGGCATGTGCGGTGGAGTTCATTCACACCTGTTCTTTGATTGTCGATGACCTTCCTTGCATGGACAACGATGATCTCAGGCGAGGCAAACCCACAAACCACAAATTGTTTGGTGAACAGGTCTCAATCCTTGCAGCTTGTGGGCTCTTCGCTCTTGCCTTTCAGCATGTAGCCGCAACAAAGTACCCTAATCATGTGCCGTTTGACCGAGTGGCTCGAAGCCTCTTTGAGCTAGCTTTAGCGATTGGGGCAGAAGGCCTCGTGGCAGGTCAGTTTAAGGACCTGGAAAGTGAAGGAAAAGACGTCACTTTGGAAGATTTGGAGTACATACACGTGAATAAAACTTCAAAACTCCTAGAGGCATCAGTTGTTAGTGGTGCCATAATCGGAGGGGCTAGTGAGATGGATATTGCAAAATTAAGGAAATATGCACAGTCGATAGGGTTGTTGTTTCAAGTGGTGGATGATATTCTGGATGTCACGCAACCTACAGAGGTGTTGGGAAAGACTGCTGCCAAGGATTTAAGTAGCAGTAAGGCCACTTTTCCCAAGCTCATGGGCCTTGACAATGCTAAGAAATATGCCGACAAATTGGTCGATCAAGCCATGCAAGAGATTGCTCATTTTGATGTTGAAAAAGCTGCTCCACTGTACCATTTAGCTTATTACATTAATAGCCGTCAAAATTAATTAGTTAGTTTAATGATAAACTCGCATTCTAAATCATGCATAAGTAATGTCTCTTAGATATTTCTGATAAAAATGCTTTTGCTTGGTCGAACCTGGATGGAAATTGAAGATTGTGTTATTCCTATTTACCCTAGGGTAATTTTGAGCTTTCATGAATTGGAACTAAATCTTAGTTTAGGCTAGGATTGAAGCAGTTGTAAACTGATGTGAGTTCAAATTCGTTAGTGCAAAAGTTTTGTTCTTCAGTTCATTATTTTTGTGAGTGCGTGGTTACTAAAAGAGGTGTTAGGAAGGACTGCTGCCAAGGATTTAAGTAGCAGAAAGGCCACTTTCCCCAAGCTCATGGGCCTTGACGAAGCTAAAAAATATGCCGCCAAATTGGTTGATCAAGCCATTCGAGAGATTTCTCATTTTGATGCTGAAAAAGCTGTTCCACTGACCATCTAGCTTATTACATTAATAGTCGCCAAAATTACTTAGCTAGCTTATAATAAATTAACTTATGATCGTAATTTAATATGGGAGTGGCAAAATCGACCCAAATCTATCAACCCGCCCAATTAAACCCATAATAAATGAGTTTGGGTCCTATTATTTTACTAATTAGGTTGTAATTAGATAACACACCCCCACACACAAAAGTACGCACGCGCGCGCACATACACGCAAACACACTCACACACACATGTGCACACGCACACGCGCACGCGCGTGCGTGCGCACTCCCACATACGCGAGTGCGCATACACGCACGTGCGCGCACATACTTCGACACACACGCGAGTATACACGAGCGCGCCGCACTCCCACACATGCGCGCACAGACGCACACACACTCCCACACACACGCGCATACAAATATGCGTGTGCGCACACTTCCACACACACGCGCACGCACACTCCCACACACACGCGCATACACGCGTGCCCACACACACCCACGCACATACGCACACACACGCGCGCGCCCGCACACAAACGTACGTGTGCGCGCGCGCACGCACACACACACACGTGCATACACCCGCGCACATACACGCAAACACACCTGCACACACGCGCGCGTGAGCGCACATGCACATACACGCGCACACACGCGCGTGCGCACACGCACGTACCCACACACACACACTCGAGCACGCGCGTGCGCACACACACGCACATACCCGCACACACACCCACACATGTGCGCACGCATGCATGTACACACGCCCGTGCGCACACACACACACACACACTCGAGCACGTGCGTGCACACACACACACCCACAGAGAGAGAGAGAGAGAGAGTTGTTAATTTAAAATTGAATTAAAAATAAATCGGTTCGTATAAATTGAAAATTAACTGAAAATTGTAACTATAATATATAATATTATATAATATGAATAATATTATATTAATTAAAATAAATATTGATGTATATATATACACATTAATTGAAATAAATTTTTAATTTTTTTTAAAGTAAGTTAGGTTATAAGTAAATGGGTTGTTATATAAGTTTTTAGGTTTGTAATGACCTGTATTCAACCCGCCTATATCTAACCCACCTTTTAAATGGATGGATTTAGGTTGCACCCATTTAACCTCCAACCTGTTTAAACCCATTACTAATCTACCTAACTCGCCCATTTTGCCACCCCTAATTTAATATCTCTTTAGTTTTAGTTATATTAAAATTTCATAGCAGACTCATTATCAATTGTGTCATGAGTTAGAGTAGTCCAGTAATACTTGAATTTCAATTGTCACGCGGTAAAAATAATATTCTAAAGAAATAAGATGGTTATTTATTTGTTAGAATTTCCTTTTGATTTTAGACATCTTAGTCATAACCAATTGGCTTATAATGTCTTGAAAAATTATTCATAGGCCAGGGGCAATGAGTAAATATCACCAATCAAGTACACCCTGTATTCTTGAAAGAGTTGTAAGGAGACTCGAATTCCGTATAAAAATAGATAAACCTCGCAAGGTTGTTCTCTTTTTTTTTTTTTTTTTTAACCAATACAACGTATGAGTTTGATATCAAAGCCAAACATGTCCGATCATAGCTTTTTATAAATTATTTAACGGATATGAATAATATACCTAAAAATTATGAAACAAATAAAAAAATCAAACTGCAGTGATATAAAACAGAAAAAGCACAAATTGTTTTTTTTTTTTTTTAATTTCAAAACCAAGCTTTACAAGATAAAAAGATAATATTATAAACTATTTTAGTTTTCTAAGGGCTGTTTGATAACATTTATTTTTTGTGTGTATTTAACTATATATTTTTGTTTTATATTTTTTTTATTTTTAGTTGTCGTTTTCTTTCCCTAAAATAAATATAGAAAACGAATTTGGCAATGCAATTAGTTTTACATCAATTAATTTGTCTTATTTAAATATTTTTATATAAAATAAAATAATTTGACAAAGTATATCTTATATTAATTTAATTAGATATATTTAATTTAATTAATCTAGTAAAATATATTTAATTAATTTAATTTAATAAAATAATTGTTTTTAAAATAATTAATTTTTTTGAAATATATTAATGAATAACATAATTTAATAATAATTTATTATTTTATTAAAAATTTAATTTAATAAAATAAATCATTTTAATGGGTAACTATTATTCATTAAAAAATTTATTTTTATTTCTTGAATTTTAATAAAATAAATTGTTTTAATATGTAATTATAATTTGTTAAAAATAATTTTATTTTTGTACATTAAATAATTTTAATAGTAATTTTTTTATTTTAAGTATAGTTATTTTTGACTTTAATAATTAAATTTTTAGTATTTAATTATTTTAATTTAACAGTAGAAATCATTTTAGTCATCATAATGTATTATTGTTAGAAATACTTTTAGTTCAATAAAGTATTTGAATTGGATAAATCATTTTACTATAAAGCAACAAAAATTGTCAAAGTGAAGTCTAGGGCCTAAAATTGACAAAATGTTTATCTAAGGAAAAAAAATTAGAGTGAAAATATAAATTTTTTTTTTTCGTTTGGGGATTAAATTTAAAAAAATATTATTTTTTTCATAAAAAAAGAAAGCAGATTTATCAAAATTAACTCTACAGTTCCATAAAGCCTTGCATGAAGTTTAATAAAGAACTCATTTCTTCCACGAATTAATATGATTCCATGCTATGGTCTCAAGGTACACCAAGCTGGAATTACAGCTTATCATAGGCTAGCCAGCAACAAAGCATGTTCATCCTCCTCTTCATCCATCTCAGCAAAGTTTGCCTTCTCCCTTCATTATTAGTC
This sequence comes from Vitellaria paradoxa, assembly GCA_019916065.1. Lineage (NCBI taxonomy): Eukaryota > Viridiplantae > Streptophyta > Magnoliopsida > Ericales > Sapotaceae > Vitellaria > Vitellaria paradoxa. The sequence continues at coordinate 68,477,183 of CM034234.1, read as the reverse complement.
TTGTGCAAGAGACCAAATTTCTTGTAATAAAACATTACATTGAATCTAGCTCTGATTTATCATATCTCAAGATTCAAACTTGGCTGCAGAAAACCTATGAGGACATGGTCTTTTAGATTTATGATCCTATTAAAAACCTAGTTACGAGGTCACGATCTTCTAGACTAGTAGTTTAGGTTGTGGTCTTCTGGATTAACGATCTTTCGATTTAATGACAAGTTTTTATTGGCCATAGGATGATCGTTCTTAGAATTTGGTTAGAAGTAGGGGGCGTTTGGTAACAAAATTTTTAACAAAAAATTATCAACTTTTGATTTTTAAGCGTTTGGCAAACCACCAACTTTTGTCACTTTTCTACTTTATTATATTAATTTCTCAACTTAAAAATTATTAAAAGTTACTAGAAATTACTAAAAATTACTCAAAATTGCTAAAAAATATCAAAAGTTGCCAAAAATTTCACCAAAAATTTAAAAATTGCTAAAAATTATTACTTATTTTACTAAACATACCAAAAATTACAATTAATAACTTTTGACCCAAAAATAATCAAAAATTACTAAAAATTACACTTTCAGACGCCCACTTAGTTATGCATCCTAAGGATAGTATTAACGGAATTTTTTCGTATTATATATATTGAGATATTTTTGTAGTCATCTTTGAAGTGTTTTAATTATTTTTAGTGGATTACATTAATATTTAGCTTAACGATTATGAATTAGTTGCCGTGAAATTAATTAAATTTTTGAGGTCAATATATTGGAGACGGAGGCTAATGTAATCTTGAAAATTTTATCTTAACCATATAGCTATAATTTGTTAGATTAATCTTACCTTTATATAGTTATATAAATATAGAAATAAAATGAAGTATTATTATTATAATTCATTGTTGAAGTAAAAAAGGCTCTTAAAGTGTTTAAATAAAGTCGTGATATGATGATTTATATCTAACGTGTAGTATTAAAAATTAATGAGTTGAATTTCATGAAATGAGGCCATCTCCAGATCCCATTGCCAATTATATCACCAAGTATCTTAGCCTCATTCCCTGACCTTGATGCAAAAATGGCTCCGCTCCCCACGAAGTCAAATATGGATCCCATTGGAAGGTATTTGTCAAACCGATGGGATACTGAATTTGGGCCTATTTAGCCCAGGAAATAAGAATGGGTCCAGGACTAATTAAGACTTACAAGTTCAAAAATTTTACGGAAAATTGTATCCAAGTCATACTTGGTAATCTTTTAAAGTTATTAGTCACACTCAAAAAAAAGTATTGCTTTTAAGTCACATTAATGTGAAAAATTTTGTATTTAAGTCATACTTTTGAGTGGGTCCCACGAGTTTGTTTTAAATATAATTTATAATATGACTTAAATGCCCTTTTTCTATAATTAACTGAGATGAAGTTGCCGAAAATTATGGAACCGAGAATCACGTTTTCCGTTTTTGTTTCATTCCTTATCAATCGCGTGAAGATATAGTGAGATAAAAATCTGTTAAATAATTATATACGAAGGAATACACACGAATTACGCGAGTTTGTGCTATGAGATTAACGTCGATCGAATGAATATATACAGATCTGGATTACGTATTTAAACACATGACTGCAGTACTGTTTTTTTTTAGGATGCATGCTCGTTCAAAAACAGTACCGCGTTCAAAAACAGTACCGCATGACTCTATCATGCAAACATTACATGTAAACACAAAAATAGTTCACATATCAAACGAAAAACCGACAGTACCGCATGTGTAACAGTACCACATGTCTGCGGTACTGTTTTTTTTAGGATGCATGCTCGTTCAAAAATAGTACCGCATGACTCTATCATGCAAACATCACATGTAAACACAAAAATAGTTCACATATCAAACGAATGACCGACAGTACCGCATGTGTGACAGTACCACATGTCTGCGGTACTGTTTTTTTAGGATGCATGCTCGTTCAAAAACAGTACCGCATGACTCTATTATGCAAACATCACATATAAACACAAAAATAGTTCACATATCAAACGAATAACCGACAGTACCGCATGTGTGACAGTACCACATGTCTGCGGTACTGTTTTTTTTTAGGATGCATGCTCGTTCAAAAACAGTACCGCATGACTCTATCATGCAAACATCACATGTAAACACAAAAATAGTTCACATATCAAACGAATGACCGACAGTACCGCATGTGTGACAGTACCACATGTCTGCGGTACTGTTTTTTTTAGGATGCATGCTCGTTCAAAAACAGTACCGCATGACTTTATCATGCAAACATCACATGTAAACACAAAAATAGTTCACATATCAAACGAATGACCGACAGTACCGCATGTGTGACAGTATCACATGTCTGCGGTACTATTTTTTTTAGGATGCATGCTCGTTCAAAAACAGTACCACATGACTATATCATGCAAACATCACATATAAACGCAAAAATAGTTCACATATCAAACGAATGACCGACAGTACCGCATGTGTGACAGTACCACATGTCTGCGGTACTATTTTTTTAGGATGCATGCTCGTTCAAAAACAGTACCGCATGACTCTATCATGCAAACATCACATGTAAACACAAAAATAGTTCATATATCAAACGAATGACCGACAGTACCGCATGTGTGACAGTACCACATGTCTGCGGTACTGTTTTTTTTAGGATGCATGCTCGTTCAAAAACAGTACCGCATGACTCTATCATGCAAACATCACATGTAAACACAAAAATAGTTCATATATCAAACGAATAACCGACAGTACCGCATGTGTGACAGTACCACATGTCTGCAGTACTGTTTTTTTTAGGATGCATGCTCGTTCAAAAACAGTACCGCATGACTCTATCATGCAAACATCACATGTAAACAAAAATAGTTCACATATCAAACGAATGACTGACAGTACCGCATGTGTGACAGTACCACATGTCTGCGGTACTATTTTTTTTAGGATGCATGCTCGTTCAAAAACAGTACCGCATGACTTTATCATGCAAACATCACATGTAAACACAAAAATAGTTCACATATCAAACGAATGACCGACAGTACCGCATGTGTGACAGTACCACATGTCTGCGGTACTATTTTTTTTAGGATGCATGCTCGTTCAAAAACAGTACCACATGACTATATCATGCAAACATAACATATAAACACAAAAATAGTTCACATATCAAACGAATGACCGACAGTACCGCATGTGTGACAGTACCACATGTCTGCGGTACTGTTTTTTTTAGGATGCATGCTCGTTCAAAAACAATACCGCATGACTCTATCATGCAAACATCACATGTAAACACAAAAATAGTTCATATATCAAACGAATGACCGACAGTACCGCATGTGTGATAGTACCACATGTCTGCGGTACTGTTTTTTTTAGGATGCATGCTCGTTCAAAAACAGTACCGCATGACTATATCATGCAAATATCACATGTAAACACAAAAATAGTTCACATATCAAACGAATAACCGACAGTACCGCATGTGTGACAGTACCACATGTCTGCGGTACTGTTTTTTTTAGGATGCATGCTCGTTCAAAAACAGTACCGCATGACTCTATCATGCAAACATCACATGTAAACAAAATAGTTCACATATCAAACGAATGACTGACAGTACTGCATGTGTGACAGTACCACATGTCTGCGGTACTGTTTTTTTTAGGATGCATGCTCGTTCAAAAACAGTACCGCATGACTATATCATGCAAAGAATGGTGTTGTTTTAATGAGGTACTGTTTTATTATGCGGTACTGTTTTATTATGCGGTACTATTTTATTATATGGTACTGTTTTATTATGTGGTACTGTTTTTTATGCGGTACTGTTTTTATGCGATAATGTTTTATTATGTGGTATTATTTTTTATGAGGTATTATTTTATTATGTGGTACTGTTTTCCTAAATAGTTTTGATTTTGTTTCCAAAAATCAGTTTTGCTTGTTTTGTAAAGAAGATGGAAAGTCGTGGAATTAGGTTTTTCTCAAACAGTTTTGATTTTGTTTCCAAAAATCAGTTTTACTTGCTTTATAAAGAAGATGGAAAGTCACGGAAGTTATGAGTAAAGTGTGCACTATTTTCGGATAAAACTGGCAGTTTTGAAATGTAGTGAAAAACGCGTGATATCCTTTTTGGTCTTTTTGTTGCAAGTGTGACTTATTCACGAATAAGATTTTTGGGTATGACTTAAATTTTTATAAGTCCATAAATAGTGACCGGCCTCCAAAAACCCCAAAATTTTAAATGAGATAAATTTTAAATAAATATTAAAATTAAATATCGAGTATTACATATATATATATATATATATATAATAACCTAAAATAATTATGATATGATATTATTGTGATATAAAATACAATGGTATAAAATATAACTTTTAATATATATGAAATTAGAGAAAAAAATTGAAGAAATAATAATTGAAATAATTTCAATTTAATTTTGTATCTGTTAATGATTATACATACATGAATAGTAAAATACTTTTGTGCTTGTATAAGATATTTTACTAGTTTACATTTGCAGTATGAACCTTCCTATTTTTTGAATTAGTTAAGATTAATTATAAGATTTTAATGATTTAATTTTTTTTATTTCTATTAATAAGTTATATTAGTTATAAATTGTTTACATGGGGTTGTTTGGCAAATTCTCAAAAATTTTGAACTTTTTTCAAATTTATTCAATTTTTCTAGCTCTAAATTGTTTTTTCAACTTTTTTCAACATTTTAACATTCCAAACACTAGTAGAGAAAAGTGCATTAGCGATCGCTATTAGCAGTCGCTAAAAATAAATAAACGGTCGCTAATACCCTTTAGCGACCGCTATTAGATGGCCGCCGAAACTTCGTCGCTACTGACTATTAGTGGCAGTCGCTAAATATTAGCGATTGCTTATGCGACAGTTGCTGTATGCAATTATTAGCGACCACCTAAGTGAGTTTTAGTGACTGCCGTGGCAGTCGCTAAAAGTATTTTTTTAGCGACCGCCTAAGTGAGTTTTAGCGACTGCCGTGGCAGTCGCTAAAAGTATTTTTTTAGTGACCGCCCCTTAATCACGGCAGTCGCTAAAAGTATTTTTTTAGTGACCGCCCCTTAATTTTTTAGTGACCGCTATGGCAGTCGCTAAAAGTTATTTTTAGCGACTACCCCTTCTACTTTTAGCGACCGCTATAGCAGTCGGTAAAAGCATTTTTGTTGACAACTTATACGTGGCTTGGGGGCTTTTTAGCGACTGCTTAAGCAGTCGCTAATACTCATTATTTATTTTTAATTTTTTTACTTAATTTTTGTCATTAGATTCTTGTACCTGTACCTGTTTTATAGAGTTTTATAAAACTAAATACGAAAATTAAAGTAAACCATTTACATACACACAATAAGAAAATAAACTAATAAAAAACTTTTCATTTTTATAAATACATGTGCAATGTCATTGAATTACAAAAACAAAGGAAAAATTCTTATACAATTTTAAAGAAAAAGAAAAAAAAAAAAAAACAAGATGTCCACTACAGTACTAGTCAATCAACCTGAAACAAAAAAAAAATTTATTAGTCAAAAAAATTGTAAATATAAATAAAATTTCGTAAAATTAATATTAAGAGTGATATAGTTAAGAAATTTAAAATTAAAAAATATTTTGTATGATTTTGGGCACCCCGGGCCTCCGATTCATGTGCGATTTGTTCCAACAGGTTAGTAATGGTCCAAAGATTATGCTGCTCGAGTTTGACAGGTATCGGAGCCCACCTGCTCAGTTTGGGCCATTAGAGGGCAACTTCTGAGTTCTAAGTTTCAATTTAAACGTACTTTCAAGTGTTCCAGGTGCCCCGGGCATCGAATTCATGCGCCGTTCATTCCGACAAGTCACTAATGGTCCAAAAATTGTGCCCCTTGAGTTTGACGGGCATCGAAGCCCGTCAGCTTGGTTTGGGCCATTAGAGGGTAACTTTTGATTTCTAAGTGTTAAAGTTTGAACTTAAACGTAATTTCAAGGGTTCTAGGCACCCCGGGCATTGGATTCCCACGCCGTTCATTCCCACAAGTCACTAATGGTGCAAAGATCGTGCCCCTTGAGTTTGAAGGGCATCGGAGCTCGTCTACTCAATTTGGATCGTTAGAGGGCAACTTCTGAGTTCTAAGTTTCAGTTTCAACTTGAAAGTCCCAAATCTCACACAATAGTATCCCAATCAAAACATTCACAGCTGAATATAACAAGATAAACCAAAGAGACAACAGGATTTGTTGACTAGGGTAAAAATCCCTTAGAAAACTAAGGAGAAAACAACCCCAGATCCTTAAGCGGATCAGACTAAACCATCTTCACTATAAAATCAGAGGTTACAAGGTGTATAGAAATAGATTACAAGTTTCCCCAACCAACTACCCGTTGATCTACTTGCCTAAAAACCCATTCTAACCTTGATTGCTAGACATCCCGCAATGCACCTCAGCCTGTGAAGAAGAAGACCTTCAAAAACTTGAAGAAGCTCACTCGATCTGATGTATATCCACAGACCTGAGCTGATTGATGATGAATTTTTACCAAAGATGGTTGGTGATGTCAAGAATGAAGCAAGTTGAGCATCTCATCATTTCCTTTTGGTTTCTTTCTCAAAATAAACTTAGTGAATGTGACGTTCTGTCCAAAAGGTTAGGGTAAAGAAGAGAAAATTTCTTTTTATATCAAAAGAGAGGGTTAAAAAAGTCATTTGGACAGATCTTAAAAATCTAGACGTTGTCACAGGCAGTTCGTGGGCACAGATTGCACATGAACTGCTCACAAGACCCTCTTGCATACTGGACAAACATTTCCAGCTGTCATAGACATCTCGTGGGTAGGAACTTCCAACGAGTTGCTTGTGAGACACTCCAAAGTTCTAGAGAATTAAAATTCAGTCCAAAAAGAGATTCAATGAAAGTCTAATGTAGTAACAACCTCTCTTCTAGTTTCAGTGCTCTTCTCAACCAACTGTGAGGATGCCTAAAACACTCTTTGGTACATGTCTAAGCATCGAACAATCTAACTTATGACATTCTACCCAATTGAAGGAGAACAAATACAAGCAAAGTGTTGTCTCGGATATTGCCAACACAAAATCTATTCTAAATTACACTTACACAACTTAAACATATTTTCAACTTTTCTGGGCATCTCGGATGTCGGATTCTCATGCCATTCATTCCAACAGGTCAATAATGGTCCAAAGATCATTCCCTTAGAGTTTGACAGACATCAGAGCCCGTCTGCTTGGTTTGGGCCATAACAGGGCAACTTTTACTTTGTAAGTATCAAAGTTTCAACTTAAATGTAATTTCAAGGTTTCGGGCACCCCAGGCGTCGAATTCGCGTGCCGTTCATTTCGACAAGTCACTAATGGTCCAAAGATCATGGCCCTTAAGTTTGACGGGTATCGAAAACCATTTGCTCAATTTGGACCGTTAGCGGGCAACTTTTGAGTTCTAAGTTTCAAGTTTCAACTTAAACATATTTTCAACTTTTTCGGGCACTGTGGGTATTGGATTCACATGTCGTTCATTCCGACAGGTCACTAATGGTCCAAAAATTGTGCCTCTTGAGTTTGACGGGCATCGGAGCCCGTCAGTTTGGTTTGGGCTATTAGAGGTCAAATTTTAGTTTCTAAGTGTCAAAGTTTCAACTTAAACGTAATTTCAAAGGTTTTGGGCACCTCGGACATCGGATTCCCACATCGTTTATTCCAACAAGTCACTAATGGTCCAAAGATCGTGCCCCTTGAGTTTATAGGGCATTGGAGCCCGTTTACTCAATTTGGGGCGTTAGATGACAACTTCTGAGTTCTAAGTTTCAAGTTTCAACTTAAACATATTTTCAACTTTTTGGGAACCTCGGGCGTCGGATTCGCATGCCGTTCATTCCGTCAAATCAATAATGGTCCAAAGATCATTCCCCTGGAGTTTGACGGGCATCGGAGCCTGTCCGTTTGGTTTGGGCCATTAGAGGGAAACTTTTGGTTTGTAAGTGTCAAAGTTTCAACATAAACTTATACCTGATACTGATCATCTGAGCCTACTGGATCATGCATGCCCTCACCCACAGACTCATGTCTCACCTAGTGACCACTGCCAATGTCCGGGGCCTACAATAAAACAGTATATAATTAATGGGAAACATAAATATATATATATATATATATTTCAAAAGCAATTGAATTAAATTTAAATGCAAATTGTATAGTTATTAACCTAAGTCCGAATCGGTGGATCAGAAGTATCAACTATGAGGATACGGCCTTGAGCTAGTCGCTGCTCTAGCTCTGCAAGCTGTGCCTGCACCTGAGCCTACATCTGGGCTTGCATCTGTACCTCCATCTGCACCCGGATATCCTCTACCCACGTATCCATCTGCTAGCGAAGAGATTGGATCAGCTCGTCCACTTCCTCGTCAGTACGTAAGCGTGAGCCCTAGGATGAACTGACTCCAGATGACTCTGCTTGCACAATGGTAGAATGTGGTATGCCTGTGCCATATGTCAGCGTGTATCCATGCCCATCCTGGCCAATGATAGCGTGGAATATCTCATCCCGCGTAGCAGGCACCTGTCGCTCCTCCTCTGGTAGCTGTGCCAACCGAGCATTAAATTGGGCATGTGTATTGTTTGGAACCAAATTAAATGGTAATTTAATAAATCTCATAATATGTAAATAAAATTATTACGTATAGATGAATACTTACTACAAGAGCCGCAACCTCGGGGTGTTCGAGTCTACGACTCGCCATCCACACAGACATCCAGTCGGTGAGAGTACCTTCCTCATGTAACTGTTGAAGGACAAATTATATGAAAGATATATATGGCTACGAACTACTAAGAAATTGAAATTATTTTGCTTGAAAAAAAGTTTAAAATATTTGCATATTAATTAAATTTAAAAAATCTAATTTCTTTTATAATAACAACTCTTACTATAGTTGAAAAGTAAAAATACAAATTAAAAATGCTTAAATATTGTTCAGGCTTAGAGTAATTTTTATTTTTAGAAATATTTTAATTTTAAATTTAAATTGGTTATGTTGATAATTTTCAAGCTATTAAGATTACTCAATATTTTAGTTATTTTTGTAAATTTATCTATCAATATATATACACAAAACTTGTGTATTTGTTTTTTCATTTTTTGCTCATTACACCAAATGTTATATGCACCCTCTCTATTTACCATTTTATTTTATTTTATAGAAATTTTTGAATAGAATAGTCTATCTTCCATTTATTTTTCTATATTATTTTTTTCTCATTTTATATCATTTTTTCCACATACTTTCTTTCTTCTATCTTTCTAGTATTCTTTTTTCTTATTTCTCATCTTACTTTATTTTTTCCCAAACACTCTCTCTTTCTTTTTTATTTTCATTAATATTTTTCTCTTATTTTATTTTATCCGTACATCAATCCATGACCTCAATTCTATTTTTTGTTTGTTTATATAGCAATTAGTGTTGTAACGTATAACTTTAAGCAATATTAAGTCAGCTAATGAATACCTAAAATGAATCTACTTGTTATTAATCCATTATTATTGTAAAAAATTTATGTATTTCAAATATATTAGGAATTAAATTTAAAAATACAAAAATATCTAAACATTTTTTATGCTTAAAAAAAAGTTTAAAAATAACTTAATATTAATTAAATTTAAAAAATATAACTATTCTCATAATAACAACTCTTTGTATATTTTAAACTTAAAAATACAAATAAAATAAATACTATTATTTTTGTTTGAGAGTATCTAAATATTAATTAGGCTCGCTATTAATTTTTTTAAATTCTAAATTTACAGTGAAATTAGTCGCATTAATCATTCAATTGAAAACTTGATATAATATTGAAATATTAACAACAAGAGCAATGATAGAAGAAGAGAATAAAAATTAAAAAATGAAGCTACTTGTGCACCAAAAGGCTGGTATAATATTGAAGAATCAACAGCAAGAGCGATGATAGAAGAAGAGAATAAATAAATAAAACAAAGGTTCATTTTGGACACATTGCACAATACCTGTAAACTTTGAGAGAGTTTTTTGGAGAGAACTTACCCCAAATCAAGAAAACCAGTATAACACCAAGTACGATTCAAACTCTAAGAAACAGAGGTTCTGCAAACAAACTAACCTGAAATAAAAAAAAAATAAATGATTCAAAGTTTGAATTCTAATAGAAATTAGTTAATTTACAACGGAATTAGAAGTCAAAACTCTTAAAGGCAATTGAAAAAGCACAGACCAGTTTTTAGGTTACATTGGACTCCACATTAATGGTCTTGGTTATTATCTTCCCCCAAAACACAATCTTTTTTAACAATAGAAGGAAGAAGATGCAAAACCTTTACTTGAGTTGCTAAATTTACTGACCAAATAGCATGCATCATTTAGTGTATCACACAACTTAAGATTGTAAACAATAATGATATTAAAATCGTAACTCAAACAATATTTGCTTCCTTTGTTCTTCTTTATTCTTAATTTTCAAAATGGCCACTCTGATGTTCCTCTAAAACTCCAATTTTGAATTCACAAAGTTGTCCTCAGTCTTTCCCTTTTGTTTCCACTTTCACTATCTTTATCGTATTCCTTAAAACATCCTCTTTGTGTAGCCACCAATTGAAACATAAACATATGTTCCATATCTAGTCAGTTCACAGAATTCAATATCAAAGACCGGAACATGATTAATTCATTCTTCCCAATCACACAAATTCAACTCATTTTAAAAGGTTTGGTGTACGGACAAAGACAGAGAATTAAATCTTCTTAAAACTCATTTTAGTAATTTTATGATAAAGAAATAATTGGAAATTCGAGAAACCAGAGGGTCATTCTAATTAAACACTTAAATTATTACTTGTGCCCCAGTTATTCGTTGGATCTTTCTTTTTTTTTTTTTCCTCCTTTTATACTATTAGATGTTGGGTTCAAAATTAATACTGTTATTAAGGACAACAGTGCTTACAAGGATCTCAATTCATTGTTGGTAGAGGGGTTTTCTTGGTTGTAGTGGTAGAGACGAGGGAAACGTGCTATCCAAAGTCTGAGAAGAGGTGTGTTCTGGGGTATGTTGATCGAATTCTTTTTTTGAGTAAACACAATAGCAACAACATTCCAGTAAGGGGAAAAAATAGAAAACCATTAGCAGAAAAAAACCAAAAAAATGGAGAGAGAGTTATCGTTAAAGAGAGAGAGTTACGGATAGAGAGAAACTCACAAAGAAAGGCAGTAAGGGACTTCAGCGACAACGGTGGCTAGTGATGGCAACTTGGCGCACGTGAGACTAAAAAATCCAAGAGCAATGGAAGAAGAAATAAAAAAAAAAAAAGAGGAACTTCGACAATGGCGGCGATTATGGCAGCAGGCGGTGGTTTCGGCAGAAAAAAAAAAAACCGCACAAAGGCAGGAGCTTGGTGCGGGAGTGCAAAATCAGAACAACCCGCAGAAGAACACACAGTAGAAAAGTGAAGATCAGAAGTGGGTTTTTGGGGAAAAGAACAGAGCTTTTGCAACCGTCAATGCGTCTGCCTCCGACAGTCACTATTGCCTCTCAATTGCGACCTTTTCCGGCGGTCGCGCGCCTCTTCCAACTCCAAAAGTTCATTCGGTAGTAGTGAAATTTTTTCAACTTTTCGCAACTTTCTCCAAATTTTCAAATTTTTTTCTAAACCTTTTTTCAAAATTTTCCCACTTTCTCCAAACCTTTTAACATTCTCCAATTTTTTGTCAACTTTTTGCAAGTTTCTCTAATTTTTTTTAACTTTTTTTGGTAAGTAATTTTTTTTAACTTTCTTCAATTTTTTGCAACTTTTTTCAATCTTCTTTATTTTTCTTTAAATTTTACAAGTTTTTATCTTATACTTAATTTTTTCCAAAAGCGACCTAACAACACTGGAACAAAAATTACAAAAAGTTAAACTTCAAATTTTTTTTTTTTTTTTGTCTACCAAAGTGGTACTAGAATAGACAAGTTTATTTCTTTGTTGTTAAAAAACTTGTTTTGATAATTAAATTTGTTTATTAACAAACCTAATTTTAGAGTTGCGATTATATTTGAGTAGAATCCGTTAATAAATTTATTAAATAAGGTTTAATATAATATTTTAAATTCATTTAAAATTCGCTAAACTCGTTAATAAATTTAATAAATAAATTTAAACAGGTTGATGTATACGTGCCGAGCTCCATGTTGCCCGCGCTAACCACATGAGACATGTGGGGAGGGTATTTTGGTCGCGGAATTTATAGTGTGTGTTTGGATTATTAAAAAATATTGAAAAATTCTAAAAATTTTTAAAAATTATTAAAAATGATTCATTTTTTATTTCATTTTATTTTGATTTATCTCACTTTTTATTACTTTAAACACGCCAACAACGTAGCTTTTCCTGTTTTCCATCTTTCTTCTGCAAGATTGTTCTTTTACTTGTGATAAGATTTGCATATCTCTTTCGGCCCACTTCTAGAATCGGATGCAACTCACGTTCTGGGAAAATGGACAAGGCCACCAAAAGGAAGACGAGGAATAAAGTTTTCTTTCATAGTCATAATCATGGCGGGGGGAAACTAAAGTCAGTGTGAAGACCTCAAAATATATATATATGCATATATTTACATTGGTAGGGGGAAACTAAAGTCAGTATGAAGACCTCAAAATATATATATATATATATATATATATATATATATACATTGGTAGAGATATTTGAAATGTCAAAAAGTGAGATAAAATTAAATAAGTTATTAATTTATAATACATATAATAAAATATAAAATAAATACTTTAAAAAAATTTTTAAAAATTTTTTAAATTTTATAATGCGCCAAATGCACTCTAGTAGTCCCCTCAACTATCACACTGTACAAAACCTTAAAATCCTTATAATTAGCACTACTTTATTTTTTTTTTTAAAACTAACAATAACTGACCGTTCGACTTAAGTTTTTAGTATTAAATGAATCAAACTAATTTAACTCTATGCCTTCCTATTAATAGGCAATCATGAAAGTTTAGCAATGAAATTCCTGTATTGTTATTAAAAAAGAATATTGAAAAATAATTTAACTTGGTATATGTATATATATATATATAATATCTTATTAAATTAAGATTGGTTGTTATGGGATAAAATAATAAATTATCTTTTCTATTGGTACCCAATTGATTTTATATAACTACTGTGCAGGTGATGATCTCTCTTTTGATAATTTTTACGCCATTACAAGTAGAGGAGTTCAACAATTGAGGGAATAGTTTTAAAGGAGGTAGGTAGAAAGAGAGAAGCAAAAGACGAGAAATGAATAGATAGATTTCTTTAACTTCCTTTGCCGTGGAAAGTAGGGTAGAAGATGGAAAGTAGGGTAGAAGAAGGGGGGGGGGGACACGTACAAAAAGTGAAAGTAAAATTGAGAATTTGATTCCACTTTACTCCTTTATATCGCGGTTTTCTTTTGGAGGAAAAGGAAATTTAGTCCAACCAGCTTTAATTCACATGTGTGTCTCAATCAACTGTCTTCGGGTTTTGTGACCTACCATCACTAATCATAAAAAATTATATTACATAGTGGTCGGCATAATTCTAATGCTTATATATATATATATATATATAAGAGTACAACATGAGTATTTGAATCACAATGTAAGTTATTCTTCAAAATTTTATGTGGCATTTGATTTTTTTTTTTATTTTTTATTTTTGTTTTTATTTTATGTTTTAAAAATTTTAAATTAAGGAAATAATAAATATTCTATTTTCATTATTTTAAGTTAAAAACGCTTAAAACTACTTTTTGTCATTTTTTATTTTATATGTAAATCTATTTTTTATTTTTTAAAATAAATTTTAAAAACACAAGTAACCGAATGTATTTTGAATTGTTTTCCGTATTTTCAAAAGTGTAAAGTAGAAAATAAGTTCAAAATAGAAGATAAAAAAACAAAATAAAAAACAAAAAATAAAAAAAAAAATCAAATGAGCCGTTACATTTTTTTTCCCAGGTTTGGAGATACTTTTCTTTCTAAATTACAAATTTAATCCAATCACAGTTTCTTTTTAAATTTTAACATTTTTACCGTCATACAATATGCCTCTATCCCATTATCTTTTAAATTATTCACGCAAAATGTTCATCTACTGTGGTGAAAGGAGTTATAAACACGTCTTAATTTTTTGAGTTATATGCCACTATTCTTTCCGTATAATATTACTCATTTACTAAATAGCATTACATGGGGGAGGTTTAGAATGTGTGTTTTACGTTATTAATATAGAACATCTATCTAAGTTAAAAAAAAAAAAAAAAAACCCTTAATTTATAGGATAATAGGAAACCCAATAGAACTTCGGAGTATATAATATTGTTGGCACACGAATTATAACACTATGTTTTATACTATGAGTTTATTGAAATTCTTCGTTAAATTTATTAAAAAATAAAAAGAAAAAAACCATGTGGTTATGAACCCTGCTTCCAAATGTGGAAAGCTTCAAAATATCATCAGGTCGTTTGCATAATAATTCATGCATGATATTGACACTCCAAGGGTCGTCTTGACCATGAATAAATAACCAATACGACAACTAACACTTTTGATTTTGGATTTTGGGTCGCTAAAGGTTATTTTTTGATCGCTAAAACTTTTATCGACCAATCAGAAGGTATTAATAATCAAAAGTATATTTAATTGGTAAAAATATTATATTCGCCGATCAAAATTTTGTCGCTAAAAGGTAAACTTTTAACGACCAATTTGCCCTTTAACAACCAAAATTGATCACTAAAAGATAAGTATTTGACGATTAACATATATTTGGTCGGGAAAAATTTATTCTTTAACGAGCAAAATTTGATTGGCAAAAGATTGGTTTTTAGTGACCAATTGATCGGCAAAAAGATTAACTTAAAAAAATAAAAATTTGAATTAATTTGGAAAAAAATTAAAAATTCACATGTGGCACCACGTGGCGACCTATTTTCATGCCGCGTCCCAGATGTTGACCTATGATTATGCCATGTGGTAACTTTATATTTTTGTGATTTTTTGTTGCTATAGAGAATTAAACTCATGCCATTATTGTAGAAGTTAGTGTGGTTAGCCACTAGACTAAGTTATATTTGTATATATATATTTACATATTAATATTTACAAATAAATTTTTATCACTTTTGACAACCAATTAGTCGGTAAAAGTTGCCAACTAATAGGTCACCAAAAGTGATCAAAATTTTATTAATTTTATTTAACTATTTTAACTTTTTTGCAATAAATTTTTATGATTTTTGCCAACCAGTTGGTAGCTAAAAGTAATATTTTTGTCGACCAATTGATCAAGAAAGGTAATAAAACTTTTATTATTTTTATTTAGTTATTTTATTTTTTTAATAATTTCATATCATAACTAATATATAGAACCATAATAATATTTAATAAATAATCATAACCAAAATTTTTGATAAATATTTTAAAAATTAATTTTTAATGCAAAAAAATGGTTTTAGTGATTATATTTGAAAATTAGTTCTAAAAGGACAAAAAATGAAATTACTTAAAATTAATAAGAAATTTTTATTATTTTTATTTTCAAATTTTATCATTTTTAATGAAATATAAAAAATGTCACTGTTAATATAATTAATATTAAACATGCACTAAACAATTATGAGATGTTAAAATATTTAATACTCACCTTGCTGTTAGCCCCCCGCTTCTATTATTTATTCTCGAGTTAGGATTTAGTTCATAACCGTGAAAGCAAAAATTAGGGGGGAGAGAGAGAGAGAATGAGAGATGAAATGTAGAAGTGAACCCCCATATTTGAGAAAATAACTTATAAATAATAATTGCAAAACCCTAGAACAAATATGAATAACACAAATCTTCAATTTCCATCCAGGTAATTGTGGTCCTACATACATTGGTCTACTACTACTAGTGCAATATATATATCATTTTCATTAAAAAGATAGATAGCAAGATCGAGAATAACAAACTCAAACTCAAACCAAACAAATTCTTAAATCTTAAACTAGTTGGATGATTGAGAATGTGAAGTAATTATTAAACTACTTAATTAATTTTGACGATTATTAATGTAATGAGCTAGATGGTACAACGGAGCAGCTTTGGCAGCATCAAAATGAGCAATCTCTTCAATCGCTTCCTCCACCAATTTGTTGGCGAATTTCTTGGCGTTTTCAAGACCTATAAGCTTGGGAAAAGTGGCCTTGTCGGTAGCCAAATCTTTGGCGGCGGTCTTCCCCAACTTGTCGGTGGATTGTGTGACATCCAAAATATCATCCACCACCTGAAACAATAAGCCTACCAGCTTCGCATATTTCCTCAGTTTTTTTATATCCATCTCGCTACCCCCTCCAACAATGGCTCCACAAACAACTGATGCCTCTAATAGCTTCGAGGTTTTGTTGTCGTGTATGTACTCCAGTTCTTCCACACTGATATCTTTTCCTTCGCTCTCCAAGTCCACAAACTGGCCTGCCACAAGCCCTTCTGTCCCGATTGCTGAAGCTAGCTCAGCGAGGCTTCGAACAACTCGGTCAGCCAATACAGTACTAGGGTACTTTGCTGCGGCTACATGCTTAAAGGCCAGAGAAAAAAGGCCAGCACTGGCCAGAATTGAGACTTTTTCACCAAATATTTTGTGGTTTGTGGGTTTGCCTCGCCTAAGATCGTCGTTATCCATGCAAGGAAGATCATCCACGATCAACGAAGCAGTGTGAATGATCTCAACTGCACATGCCATTGGCATTGCGGATGCTTCGTCTCCGCCTATCAAGTTGCATGAAGCAAGACACAGTATGGGACGCACCCGCTTTCCTCCTGCCAAAACAGAGTATCTCATTGCCTCGTGAATCTTCTCGGGATGTTTCAAGGGCACTGCTTCATCCAATGCAGCGTTCACTCGTTTGATCATCGAGTTCAAGTATTCGTTGAATTCGATTCCGTTTAAAGCCTTGTCTTCCGCGTACTTGGTACTAGTGCTGATTGCTTCGGCTGGAGAAGGTTGTACTGAACGACGCCATGGCGGTGCTGGCGAAGATGTTGATGATGAGTACGGTGATTTCCACCACCTCTCAACTCCATCACCAAAAATAAATTTGCGAGCAACATGTTTGACGAGGAAGAAAACTAGATTTTTGCAAGCCCTGAATATGTCTACGACAAACGAAAGCCAGTGGCCGGTGGTCGCTGCTCCATGCTGGGGGGACTGCTTGAACCTCGGTGGCGCCGCCTTCTCGTTAACTCCGTTGAGCTGTTGTAAATTCAGCGTCATGTAGAACTCTATTAGTGGAATTACGTTTGATGCTTTCCATTTTGAACCTCCGAGTTCTATACCCTCTTCGAAAACAAAGCTCAAAACAGCTCGTATGAGAAGCAAAATCACACACCTAACAAGTTTCTTGCAGGCAGCGATGGGGTTTGGGAGAAGTTTCAAGGCCATATCGAGAGATGCCCCGGTTAATCCGAGGAAGACACTAATTAGCTTGCAGGAGGCAGCTGATGTGATTTTGTTGTGTGGTTATTTTAGTGCATCAATTTATAGAAAGAAAATCGATGATCGGGTACTACGCAGCGGCAATGTGGTTGCGACAAATCACGCAAACCATGTGGTCATCCCACGGTGTGAATTTGCGGCATGTATGGTTGACAATAAAATCGTCCTGCATTTACCTTGTCCATTTCGTAGTGGTCTCGTTATTCACGAGTGCGAAATTAATTCTCAACAAAAAAAAAAAAAAAAAGTGGCCTTTTATGTCCTTAGCCAAACAGCTTGCTTGCTCGTTTAGGGAGTGTTCGATCGATTCACGAGTGAGTAACTAATTCTCAACAAAAAATTGGTCCTTTATGTCCCTAGCCAAACAGATTGCTTGCTAGTTTAGGGGAATGTTCGATTCACGAGTGCGTAATTAATTCTAATTCACTAACCAAAAAATCGGTCCTTTATTTCTTTAGTCCTTTTATTTATTTATTTATTTTTATGGTTTGGATCACAACGCAACTTGCAACTCGATTAATTCTTGAAACTCTGTAATTAACAATAAGGTAAATTTTCAGTGATTCTAAAAAAATTCAAACTAGTGATCAGTAATTAAATTCAAAATTTTATCAATTGATATTGATACATAAATATTCTACTTACGCAATACTTTTATTAAAAAAATCACCTCAACAGAAGTTGTTTCTCCAATGATAGAATTGTTGCCTTTGCTCAGTTCCCTTTGTGCCTTAAATGACATTAATTAATTAGTTCCATTACGCATTGAAGCTTCAATTAAACCTCCTTCATTTCATCATCCACCTCTTTTTTTTTTTTTAATTTTTTTTTTTCAGTTGCTGCCAACGGAGCATAATGCATATATAGTTGCCATAAAACCCTAGGACAAATAGGAATAACACAAATCTTCAATTTCCATCCAAAGTACTTGAGGTTCTGCAGACAAAGGTCTACTAACTAGCATATATAATAGCAATAGCATTTTTATTGGAAAGATCGATCAAGAAATATTATTTAATATGCTATATTTTTATCCAATACGGCATAATTAAAATCAAAATTTTAATTGCAAATTATAATTAAAATATTCTTTAATTAGTGATTTAAATGCATATGAACAGTTTATAATTTTATATTGATACTCTTTACCTAAATAAGTTCACTCATATCATTATAATAGTAGGGGGCATTTGAAGCTTCAAAAAATTAAAAAAAATTAAATATTCGTGTTGAATTGATGTAAAAGTAATACGTTATGCAATTTAAATGGAAAAAGTTAAAAAATTTTAAAATTTTTAAAAAATTTTAAAATTTTTAAAAAGTTTTAAAATTTCAAATAGAGTTATATATATATATACATACACGTGCGTGTGAGTTTTGAATGAATAGTGTTTAGAAAATTAACGGATATTCAAGTTGGGTTTCGAAATTGTAATGAGTAATTAGTTTTAACAATAAATGGATCTATATCGAACTATACAAATTTTTTTTACAAGTGTTAGTTTAAGGCGCAAATTAGTCCTACACTATAAAGGTGTATATTATTCCTATTAAGATAAGTCTTAAAATTATTTGAAATTATGATAATCATTAAAATGAAGAAGAGGATAAATTTAAAATAATTAAATATGTATTTCTTAAATTTGAGCCAATGGGGATTTAAGTGATTGATTAAGTTGTTTAGTGCTTAGATGGGCATGCAAATAACTGAAATTGATAAGTAAACTGAAATAAATTTTTATTTATTTTATTTTTATTTTTTCATTAAATCCTTTTTCTGTAAAATCCCACACGAATTGACGGGGGCAGAGACTCAAGTTGTTTGAATAGAGGGCCGATTTCGAACAGATCAAAATCCAAAAATATGAACTACAAATAAAAGAAAAGAATAAATATATTCTGAATTCGATCCCATATTCGTTTTCTCGAACCCCAAAAAGAAGAACAAAATAAAATAAAAATCCAAAAGAATTTGGGACGAGCAATTCTCAAAACCTTGCAAACTCGTCTTTCCAATGTATATGGCCATGAAATGAAAATGAAACTCAACCGTTTCCTATTTACGTCAATAACACCATGCAGAAAAGGCCAACCCACACAAAATTCTAACAGTCTATGATTCTAATTAGCTTATCTACTTCCTAAGGGATAGCTAAGATATCCACATCTGTGTGGCTGCGAAAATACCGTACCTTTTAGTTAACACCGTGGAGAATGGTTGAGAACTTAAACTTCGTCATGGTTTTATTTGTTTACTTTTTAAATTCAATATCAATGTCAATATCTCTTTTTTTATGAATTATAATATAATTAGAACTTCTATATATATATATAGATAAATAATTAACTCAGATGATCCAGCGAGTTGATTTTTGATTGACATTGGTGTGTTGGCATTGGCCACGATTGAGATTCAGGGGACGTTTGGGGTAATAAAACGTGAAATAAAATGAGATAATTTTTGAATTCGTAATTCGTGCAATGAGATAAAAAAATATTTTATGTTACGTCTTAAATGTGGTAATTCATGTTTATGTGTAAATACTCAAATATTTTAAAATTTAATAAGTATATTTAATAATTAATTTATTTTATAATCAGATTAAATTGCATTAAATTGTATCAATTTTGGGTTCACGTATTTATATTGTATTATATTTGAATTTTCTCTCAGTAACTCGTTATATAGGTTATATCGTGTTCGAATTAAGTCAAATATTATCATCTCTATCTGTATTTTATTCTACTTTCAAATTTTTTTATTTGATTTTACTTTGAGTAAGTTTAAATTTGGAGGTGATACTTAGACACGTGTCCCATATCCAAGAAAATTTATTTGACACGTACCCAAACCACCTCCTGTCACCATCGTGGTTAGGTGGGATACGATTAAGTGCTTCACCCCTGCGACGTGTCTACGCATGAATTGAATCCAGTAAAGAACGTAAAGTAGTTATGAGTTAGTTAAGCTCTATCATCCACGACATCCGAGTAAGGCGAGCCAACTAGGAAAGATCATAGGAGGTTGAGCAAGATAAAAGAAAGGGGAGTACG
Source organism: Vitellaria paradoxa (assembly GCA_019916065.1). Taxonomy (NCBI): domain Eukaryota; kingdom Viridiplantae; phylum Streptophyta; class Magnoliopsida; order Ericales; family Sapotaceae; genus Vitellaria; species Vitellaria paradoxa. Next base: position 68,456,550 of record CM034234.1, on the reverse strand, counting down.
AGAAAATAAGGTAAGCACTTTTGGAAATAGAAAAATAACAAATAAATTTGAGAAGACAAGAAAAGTGTTATCTGACTCAATCATCGGAGGGGCATTCGATCGAACACTGCCCGGCCAGTAGTTGTTTTTGGCAGGATTGGTGCAAATCTACTGGAAGCCGAAGTATTGTGGCATTTTCTGTTTGACCACGTTGCTGACAACCAATTAGCTGTTCAGACGCCTCTTACAATTCAGTGATTCTAGTTTCGACACTCCAAAATTAATATTATTTTATTTTAACATTACTTAAATTGATAATCAAATAAAGGAATAAAAATAGTTATTCCAATTTTATAAAAAAAAATTGCAATGTTTTTAGAATATGAAAAAATGAAGAGGAATTGTTGTAACTTGTTTTGTTAATTTGAATGTTATATTTTGTAAGAAATATTTGATATTAATATATAATATTTTGTATTTTATCATATTTTGTATATTTGTTTGAAATTTAAAATTTTAATTGTGATTTAAATTTACGTTTACCTAAATTCCTAAGTGCACCACTACATGGATGTGTACCACCTTATTAAGAAATAATAGTAGTCAAGATATGTTCACATTAAATAATTATCTTTTCTAAATATAAGCACTTTGAAATTAATTATTGAGAGAAAATAAATTATTACATAAATAATAAAATTATCTCATTTTTAAACTTTTAATTAAAAGGGTGTAACATTTTAATATGGTATCAGCCAACAAGCAATAGTTCTTAGTCCGCTCCTCACCATCATTTAAAAAAAATCAATTATTGCACACCATACAAGAGGGGGCTTGGAGAATGTTCGGCAATAATTTTATCTTCTTCTCCGCAGACCCCTTCTCTCCCTTGTTCATTGAAATCTCCTCCCGGCGGCCTGCAAGCAAGAATATAGTAAAATAAAGCGGTCGGAGTTGGTTCCCGACCAAGGACACTCCGATGCTTAAGTCAGTTTCTTGTATAGATATAAGCTCATGTAAATAAAGAGAGAGAGAGAAGAAGATCGGAGAAAAAGGAATCGAAAAAAAAAAAAGACCCCTTCCACAGTCTTGATTTTTGGTATTTATAGATGGAGTGTTTGTCTTACTTTTTGTTGATTTGACTATCACTTTATCTTGACGTGACTTAAAGTAGAGGTGGGTGGCTAATATTAAATGCCAGATGATGTAAGCTTCGGGAACCGTGTGAAAGTGTAGTACATAAAGAAACTATACAACGTAACTAGCAAACTATTTAGTCTCAATTTAACTATAATATACCTCCCTGCTCGGGGGGTGTAATTTATGGTCGGCAGACCACTCTTGTAGTCGGGCAAGCTATTTTTATACCTCACAAAGAAAATATTAGTTCATCATCCAAGAAAATTTAATAAATCAACATTAATGTTACTAAAAGTGGAATATATTGTGAGGAATTATGAGACATCTGTTGTTGTTGTGAGATATACTGTCCGTAGGAGAACAAAGTACAAGTGAAATAAAGAAATAATTCATTTTATCTCACATAACATGAATGAGTGCGGACTGGAATATAAGCTTAATGATCTATTTATTACAAGATTTTTTCTGACGCCTAAAATAAACAAAATCCTGAAAGTTGTAAAGAGCAGATTGAAGAATATTATATTATGCGGGCACTTACATGTAATTAAGTAGGCTTATTTTTTCCGAGTTAAGTCGGTATAGTATATCCGAGTTTGCTAAAGTCGATTTTGCAATAAACTAATTTCCATGACTTTCACTGGCAAAACGTATTACCCTTTTCCTTTTTTGAACTATGTTTTCTATTATTTAATTTTTTCAATCGCATTATTTTCAATTTAAATTAAGGTTTGTTGGAGCTCATGGAAGACAGAGAAAAGAAGAATGAAGATAAAAGTCTTCCTCTCTTTTCTGCGGCCCAGGAACAGAGAAGATTAAAGAAATAAATAAAAAGTATTTTTTTTTATTTTATATATTTTTCTTTCTCCTGTAATTGTTATTCTGGCAATTATTTTCCTCTTATTTTTATATTCTTTTTTTACGAGATAAATATATAGCAAAATGAAAAGTTTGCCGCGTGTTGTCTCTGTCTGTATACTTTCCCTTTATTTATTCATTTTCCTAATTTTCGATCGTGGCGTGACAAAAAGTGCCATGCAAAGTCTCTTTATTTAATTATTTTTACAGTTTTCAAATATATATAGGATGTATTTGGTTTGCTTAAAATCACTAAAAATTTTTTAAAATATTTAAAAATATTTAAAAGTTATTCATTTTTTATTTCATCACATGAATTATAAACTAGCAAATTATTTCAATTTATCTCATTTTATTTAATTTTTTGTCACTTCAAACATACCCATAACATAAGAAAATAGCACTATACAATGTACACAAATTCCATCATAATTAGTTAATGTTGGATACACCCATATTAGCTCTATTTGGGTGATAAAAAATTTTGAAAAATGGTAAAAATACTGAAAAATTGTCAAAATTTTGTAACTTTTATCTCACTGTACCAATTACGAATCCAGAACTTATTTCACCTTATTTTATTTTATCTTACTTTTTGTCACCCCAAATGTATCTATTATAACTTTTCAAATTATATAATTATCACATGTATAATCAATTCTCTCTCCCTCACAATCTAGCTTTTTATATTACTGGGCTTCTTTTTTATTTATTTACTTTTTTAAATGCACAAAATATTCAAGTTAATTTGCATGCATCTTAAGTAATTTTTAAAATTTTAGAGTTAACGATTGAATAAATTCTTTAATAATTTTGAAAAAAATTGAACTTATGATCACTGAAAAATAAATTTAAAATTTTCCTAGTGAAATTATCACTTAAGATTGCTGGACTTCTCTTTCATGGCTAAAATTTTCTAGAGTTGTTTTTCATATTTGCTGGTTTTATAAATTTTTTATTTACATTTTTTAATATGTATATTTCGCCGTTTAATTTTATGGGCCTAATTCACGTGCTATGACAAGCGAATTCTTTTCGTACGCATTGTTTAATACGCGCCAATCAGGCAAATGTCCCGCAGGCTTTTACCCTCATCATCCCACAATTCGGGGCCCGTGTGCTCAAAGTAGCAATTATTGCGTCCTTCAGAAATTTATAAACCCTACCAGAAAACAAGCCTATCGTCTGCCCGGAAGCCTTGAATATTCAACTTGGATAGTAACAGTGTTTAGATGTTAAAAATTTAGTTAAAAAATATGATATAAGTATAAAAATTTAACATAAAAATAATATGTGATAAAATTTGATTAAAAAAAATAAAAAAATTAATAAATGTTGATAGATTTTACTTAATTTTAACCAATCTACCATTCATATATATTAATGAATGATATCAATGATTCATGCATGAGCGTATGCATATATTAAGGGTCAGGTTGGATTTAAAAACGTTAGAATTTTTTTTTTTTTAAAGTAACCTTGTTTCATTTTATATCCCCTTTTTTAACTAAAATTTTATTTTCTTTTTAAAAATTGTAACTCTTAAGCGTGTTAATCGTATTCGTAAAAGATAAAATAAAAAAAAAATCTCGTCTGTTGGACCTAAAGTTATTCATTTGGCTAAAAAAACAATGAAAAAATTTGATTTTTTTGAACTTTTTTAGTCTTTATCTAAATGGATATGAATTTTTTTTACTTTTTTTATGAATGTGATTAACATGCCTAAAAGGTACAGTAACTAAAAAGAAAATTAAATTTTGGTGAGAAAGACAATATAAAACAAAAAAAATTATTGAAAAAGCCTTTTTTTTTTTTAGGCTATGAAGAAAGCATTAAATTAAGAAAATTAGATAAAAAAAATTAAACTATGAAGAAAGATTACATATAATATATCGAGCTTGATTGGATATCAAACTCTATTATAAACAAGATTTTTTTTAAATGGTTATAAATAGGAATTGGCAGTGTTTGGTTAATTAAAAAGTAAAGTAAAAATATAAAAATTTGATATAAAAGTAATATGTGACAAAATTTAATTGAAAGAAAGTATAAAAAAAATTAATACAAGTTAATAAATTTTGATTAATTTTGATCAAACTCTGATTATTTTTTTCTTATATGTGTTTTTCTTATATTTGTTTGCAATACATATGGATGTCGTTTACTGCTTAATTAGCTGTGGCCCAAACAGCAGGTCTATCTGGAGGACCGGAGCAATATTCATGAGGCTCTGTCGCCTTTTGGTGTGTGAACCTGAATTAATTACTCGTTGAATCAACGATAAGACCAAAAATTAGATATTGGAACAGAAAGTTCGAGTACTCCAGGCAGTTTATAATGACAAGTCGCGCAATGCGGACTAATCATGTCTCCATTTCCCACTTTTGTCGTAAGTACCCGATGCCTGGTCATATACGGTATATCTAAAGCTGTTAGTATATATACAACTGTATATATCAGGCTCATAGCAAGATATCCATAGATGGGTGGCTGCGAATAAAAAATAAAAAACAAAAATATTAAACTAGATGGAAGAGAACTTACCGGCATGATTTATTTAAAAAAAAAAAAAAAAGCTAGTAATAATCCGTGCTTATCGTATTCTAAACAAAATCAATGTTAAATTTCGTGTGTAATTAAAATTTTGAACAAAAAGTTCAAATCAAAAAAATTATAATAATTTATGAGTTTTAATTTTTTTAAAGAAAATACAAATTATCGTACTTTAATTTGAAATGTTCAATTTCTTAAAAATTATAATTGGACAGAATTTAAGTTGGTAGTTTTGATTTATATATGATCTCTATTTTTGAAATATGATAAAAGTTAAAATGTTTAAGCATTTTTGTGAGATAGATGATAGTGAGGTCTATTAACATAAGAATTGAGCGGAAAGTTCAATATATAAAAATGATCTTAATTGTTGAAAGAAAAGAAAAATAATTCTTACCCGTTGAATCTTAATGTGTGAGAGGAATATTTTCAAAAATCATCTTATTATATTATATAGATAAAACAAAAAAAAATCATTACCACGTATATATATATATAAGCAGGGTCAGAGCTACATCCAGCTGAGCGAGGTGGAGTCACACCCAACCATGGTGTGGCGGCTACACACTTGAAATTCTAAAAGAAAAAAAATTCAACTTAACCCATCTCAAAATTGGGTCTGACCCAACCCATTTTATTAACTCGATATGTTTTATTGACCCATCGTATAAAAAAAAAAAAAAATATGCTTCGCACACCTTATTTTTGTCACTTCTCAGCTGATTGATCTTTTCTCAGTCCCATCTCACTGTTTATTTCAGTTCTCCTTATCATTATCTGGTAGGTCCCAATTCTAATTTTAGCTTCTCTTTTTAGGGTTTGGTAAGCTATAAGTTTTTGTTTCTTTTATTTGTTCATAGTTTTTATATATTTATTTATTTTTTGTCTATACTTCTGATCTCTCTCTATGTTTTCATGTTTCCTATTAGGTTTTAAATGGACGACCATTTTATTTTATTTTAGATTTGTAGATTTCTTGGAGTTGTTTTCTAATTTCTTGGAACTGTTTTTTAACTTTTAAATAGATGAAAATGAAATATTTAATATCATAGAAAATAAAACTATTTTGCAAATGTTTCAAAATATGAGATCACGAAAAGAATTGTTGTAATTTGTCACATTAGTTTGACTATTATTTTATGTAAAAAAAATATTTGATATCGACATATATAATTTTGATTATTATTGTACTTTTTACAGTATCTTACCGTTTATCATCGTACTCGTATATATATATATACACTTAAAGAAAAATTTTATTTAGAACACTAAGAAAAATTTTACATCACACCTATGAAAACTGTCAAGTTTCGCCACTCTATATAAGCATTCAAAAATTAAAAAATATATAATACATCAGCCATTTTTTAACATTTAGAAGGGAAACACAAACTTACTAGTAGGACTTATTTGAATATGGTTGAATGACTTGTTGGAACAAATTTTGTATACTATATCAAAATTTTAAGAAATAAATAAAAATTAATAAATACGTACAAAATAAAAAATAATTAAAAATTTAAAAAAATTTATAACTTTTTTGATCTTTTAAATAGCAACGTAATGTACATAATCTGAAGCTGCTTATAGATATAAAGATGATCCAACGATTTGATTTTTGACATTGTTGTGCCAACTGGTGTTTGCTAGAATTGAGACTCGGGCTCCCTTTATTTTAAGGTATTAAGAAAAATATTTTTAGTTATTTTTTAGATTATTTTTTTGGAAAGATAAGTAAAAATGTTTTACTCAATAATATTTTACATTAAAACAATCACAAAACGAATTAGTAGTTTTACAATTTTATTGATTGTGATTAACAAAAAAATATGTTATAGGCCATGCACTGATGAATGAACATATGCAAGGTATCATCATCACCACGTACAAAATATTCGGATCCAACTCTTCTAGGCTCCGTTGCCGAGTAAGGCAAAATTCGGATCTCTCTCTCTTTCGTGGCCTTGTATTTTTGTTCAAGGTTTTTCGTAGTTTAGGTCGATTCCTTCTTCTACCTATACTCTATTATTCCTTTTTTTCTTAGGTATGAACTTGTACAAACTTTAATTATAAATACTATAGGCCGCCTTGATATAGCTAGCTCTAAAAATCCCAACCGCATCTGCATCCTTGCATTATAGCTTGCTCTTACAAGGTTAAAGAGATAATGAAAGGCATAATTACTTTCCTTTCTGTATTGATTTCAGAAATACTAAATATAGAGTTCCCTAAAACGACTGGCTTCCAAACAAAGCTTAACTCTTTTTTTTTTTTTTTTTTTTAATGATTTGCCTTGAAATCTCCACGCTTTTGAGGAATATTGTACTTGAGTCTAATTCATTGTTTATTTATTTATTTTCTTTTCCACGAGTTAACCAGAAATTTTCTGGTGGGAACCTATATTTAGGATAGTGTTGCAAGTATATAAAACCAAAAATTTGGGGCGAATCCAAAATGAATATGTGAAGAAATCTTTTGGTTTCAAAAATTTTAATGTGCTAGAAAAAAAAGCATTGTAAATGGGTGGCTTCTAATCAATCAGTAGAGAAAGTCGCTTAGGTATTGGGCTTCCACTAATTGCTCACTGTATAAATTCTCAATTTATTGAGGAAATAATTTCACTCAATTGAATCTAACAAAACTGAGAACTTTGATTTTGTCCTTCCAAATAGAGAACAGAAAGTCTTAAACTTTTAAAATGCAAGGGATCCAAGTGTTCACTATGCCAATTTATACATTTTGTTGGGTGAAAACTTAGATTTTAGTATTTCAAACAGAGTACATTGAAGTTATAAAATTTTAAAATACAAGGGATCTAAGCGTTCACCATACCTAGCTATAAATTTTGTGGGGTTTAAACTTAGATTTTCGCCTTTCAAATGGAGAACAAAAGGTTTTAAAATTTTAAGATACAGAGAATCTAAGTATTCATCATGCCAAGCTATAAGTTTTGTTGACAACAAATCAAACAAGAAGTTTTAAGCATTCAATGTGCCAAAATTCTAATCCTGTCCATGATGAATAAAAGGTTATTCAGGAGAAGAAATCTTTGCTGATATACTGCAACAACAAACCATGCATTCATAAGATAATGAAATGAAGAATAGAGCATTTGCATTAACATTCAGTTTGAAAACATCTCTCTTAGAATGGATTTAATTTTAAAATAAATAATTGATTTAATTTAATTTGTTAAATGAAATTTTGAAACATATTTTTGAATGTAAGAATTAAATTAAATTGATTTAAGAGAAATACTAAATTTGATCATATTAATAAGCAATTAATAAAAAATATGATAAATATGATATATGAAGGTAAAATTGTTCAATTACTTAGATGGCTTACAAAAAGAATACATTCTCTTCAAAATTTATTGTTTAGATTTCAAATGATATATAGAAATCTCAAAATTTATATTAGAATATATTAAGTTATCATATATTATTTATATATCTATTACTTATGTTAGAATATTCTATATTTTAGTATTTAATAAGTTGTTAACTTTATTTTGATATATAAATCGTTACCATACATACTATTCATTGTAAGCCTATTTAAAGGTCTCTTCTTAATTTTTATTAAATATATGAAAAAAATGTAATCATTGCATATTTTCTCTCTAATTCTACTATTTCTTGTCTTTTATTTTTTCTTATTTCAACATAGTATCAGAGTTTATGGTTTTTTATTCTAAATAGATTAGGCCACGCAAATTTGGTATGGTTTAATTTATCTTTTATTTTTTATTTTTGCCAAACCTTGTCAACTCTGTTTTTCTAGCGAATTTGTTCAACTTCCATCAGTGTTGCCATCGTCTTATTCTATTACACTATTTTTCATCACCATAATATATACAGAAATTATTTCACCTTCTATTTCAACATGGCATTAGAAATTTTTGCCTTTTTTTCTGAATTTCTTTTCTTTTCAGAGCTTTGCTCTACCATAAAATCACCACAACTACTGCAGAATTCTTTTCTTCTGCTTTCTGAACTATATCAAACTTTTTTGCATTTTTTTTCCTTCTCTATTATTTTTCTTTTAAGAGTCTTGATCTGCCACAACACAACCACAATCATCACAAAAGTTTTTTTTCTTTCACAATATGAATTTGTTCTTAAGGTTTTTTTGACTTTTCTTATTTGGATTCTCTTCTCTATTTTTTCATATTTCATTGTCTCAATATATTTTTTATTTAGAATGGCATTTCAGTATTATATTATCTATCCCATTCACAGTACTATTTTTAATGGAATCAATTATAACACATCAACAGATGTCAATTTTTCTTATTGGCCGTAAACACTAGAGAATAAGGTGTTGCTGTTTTTTCTGACAATTTTCAGTTTTGTCTTTCTTATTCTATTTTCACACGCCATATATTCTATTTGGTTATTTTTCAATTATTATTTTGAAAAATAATTATACCAATGGCAGTGAAATTCTTTTAGGAACTCACCATCAGAACTTCATCGCCGCCAACTGCCGCCTCGCTTTAGATTTTACATTCACAGCATGTTTGGCTATCTGATTCAACTATTTTTGGAATATTTTTATTTCCAAACTTAAGTCGGTTTACCTTCTTGAGTTTAAGGGAATGTGTTAGAATATTCTCTATTAAGTTATTATATATTACTTATAATAGAATATTCTATGTTTTAGTATTTAATAAGTTGTCAACTTTATTTTGGTATATAGATCGTTATCATATGTACCATTTATTATAAACTTATTAAAAGACCTCTTTTAACCTTTATGAAATATATGACAAAATGTAGACCTCATATTCTCTCTCTCCAATTATATTATTTCTTGTTTTTTTATTTTTTGTTTTTAACAATTTAAATTATAAAATGAAATCAAATTTAACTCATAAAATCTTATTTTAATTTCAAATATAAGAATTTGTGAAAATTTTCACTAAATTCAATTAAATCTCATTAAATCCACCATTACAAACAGATTTGTTGAAGTTCCCACGGATCTCTGTAAACTATATATACTTTTTCACTTCGTTCTTATGGATTTATATTAGATTTGTTGAAATTTGTTAAAAAGTTATTGGGGTTTGTGAAAAAGTTATTGGAATTTGTAAAAAAAGTATTAGGATTTGTAAAAATTTGTTAGATTATGTAAATATATATAGAAAATTTACAGAAATTTCACCAAATACGAGATAACTAAAATACGAGGTGACTAAAATGTGTTAAAGAGTTTTAGAAATTTTAAAAAATTTTAAGAGATTTTATTAATTTTTAACAAACTAAACCTCGCCCATATACAGTGATTACAAAACTTACAGAAAATAGGGATAACACGATTCCTCGTAATTGAGGTTTTGCACGCAAACAGATGTCCAGGTACAATAACAATAGCATTTTTATTAAAAAGATTGAGAAGGATCAACACAAAACACACACACACACACACTATTCATGCATGATTGAGAATTAATTAATTTTGACGATTATTAATGTAATGAGCTAGATGGTACAATGGAGCAGCTTTCGCGGCATCAAAAAGAGCAATCTCTTGAACGGCTTCCTCGACCAACTTGTTGGCAAATTTCTTGGCGTTTTCAAGACCCATGAGCTTGGGAAAAGTGGCCTTATCGCTGGCCAGGTCCTTGGCGGCAGTCTTCCCCAACTTGTCGGTGGACTGTGTGACATCCAAAATATCATCCACCACCTGAAACAACAAGCCAATCAGCCTTGCATATTTCCTCAGTTTTTCTATATCCATTTCACTACCCCCTCCAATAATGGCTCCACAAACAACCGATGCCTCTAACAGCTTTGAGGTTTTATTATCATGTATGTGCTCCAGTTCCTTCAAACTGATATCTTTCCCTTCACTCTCCAAGTCCACAAACTGGCCTGCCACAAGCCCTTCTGCCCCGATTGCTGAAGCTAGCTCAGCGACGCCTCGAAGAACTCGGCCAGCCGATACAGTATCAGGGTACTTTGCTGCGACTACAAGCTTAAAGGCCAGAGAGAAAAGGCCAGCACTGGCAAGAATTGAGACTTGCTCGCCAAACATTTTGTGGTTTGTGGGTTTGCCTCGCCTGAGATCATCGTTGTCCATGCAAGGAAGATCATCCACAATCAGCGAAGCAGTGTGAATGATCTCAACAGCACATGCCATCGGCATGGCGGATGCTTCGTCTCCGCCCATCAATTGGCACGAAGCAAGACACAACATGGGACGTACTCGCTTTCCGCCAGCCAAAACGGAGTATCTCATCGCCTCATAAATCTTTTCCGGATCTTTCAAGGGCACTGCTTCATCCAACGCACTGTTCACTCGTTCGATCATTGAATTCAAGTATTTGTTGAATTCAATTCCATTTAAAGCCTTGTTTTCCGCGTAGTTGATGGCGCTGCTGATTGCTTGGGCTAGAGAAGGTTGTTCTGAACCACGTGAGGATGATGATGATGACGACTTCTTCTGATCAACTCCACCAAATATGAATTTCAGAGCAACATGTTTGACGAGGAAGATGAGAAGACTTGTGCAAGCGCTGACTAGGTTTATGACAAGTGAAAGCCAGCTGCTTCTGGACTGCTTCGAGTGTGGTGGTGGTGGTACTGCCTTCTTGTTCACTTTGTGGAGCTGTTTTGAATACATCATGTAGGACTCTATGAATGGACTCAGGCTTGAGGCTTTCCATGTTGGACCTCCTAATTCTGCACTCTCTTCAAAGACAAACTTGAAAACAGCTTGTATGACGAGTAAAATCACATATCTAACGAGCCGCTTAAAAGCGGTGACGGGGTTTTGGAGAAGTTCTTTGGCCATATTGAAGTCACGTTAATTTGAGCGATGAGACTTAACTGACAGACTGATGAGCATGAGAACTAGCCTATATATATATAGATATTGTTGATGCTGCATGATACCCACCGAGCTACATTGACAACGGGGTCCTCCCCCAAATTTACAAAAATATTGTTATTATTTAGTTTTTATTAATTAAATTATATATATGCATGTATATATATGGATTAACCTCCTCCTCTCAAATTATTCATCCTTTTTTTTTTCCCTCATTTGATAAACTTTTTAAAATTGTTGGCTCTTTCCTTAGATATCTCTCAAGTCCGCGCCAAGTTGATGATGGCTAAAATTATACCCACAAGCTGGGAGATGGATGGATTTTCTTTTCTATCGTTATTTTTTTTATTCAATTATCGTAAATAAAATTGTATGGCTGGCATTTTAATCTTTATCCTAATCAATCGTAGCACAAAAATGTCAAAAATCAACTCGTTGGATCTTCTGAGCTGTTACTCATAAATCTAGAACCTACCTCTAATTCTGTAAATTATATATAGGGAGTCTTTGGAACGATGAAAAATAATGAAAAATAATAAAAAATTAGTTTTGGTAATTTTTAACATTTGACACAGTCACTCAATTACATTTTTTAGAGATAAATAGTAAAATTTTTGACTTTTACGTTAGTTTTTTAGTGAGAAAAAATTATTTGAAAAATTTTTTTGGGGTCTGTCGGAATAGTTTTATATTAGAATTTATTAAAAGTTATTAAAAAATTTTTGAAATTTATAGAAAAATTATTGGGGTTTGTGGAATGTTATTAGGGTTTGTAAAAAATTTATTGAGATTTGTAAAATGTTGTTGAAATATGTAAACACATAGAAATATATAAAAATTTCACAAAATATAAAGAATATAAAATGTGTTAGAGAAATTTAAATTTTCAGAGATTTTAAAGTTTTTTTTAGCGAATTTCATCGCACTAAACATCCCCATAATTTTTACAAAATTCTAGATTATTCCAAAAAATAAAAAATAAAAACAAAATTCTAGACTATTCCAAAAAATAAAAACCAAAAAAGAAAGAGAGAGAGAGAATTAAATATATATATATATATATATATATATTAGTGGTTAATAAAAACTTACACTATGCATACCACTATTTTCTCTCGCTATGTTTGAAAATTATGAAAAAGAATAAATAAAGGGAATGGGAAAAGATGGAGAGAACATGCGGTAAAACTCAATGGCCAGAGTAACTAATTCGTGACAAAGAAAGATATACAAAGTAACAAGATAGGAATTCCTAGGGTCACCTATGAATTGATTAACTTTCTTCAATTTTCTTCTACTTTTACTAATTTTATTTAATCTTGTCTAATTATTCCTAACAGTCTAAAATTTATCCTTTTCTTTTGAACTGAATATGGAGCCCGAAAAGCTAGTACGTACATAAGTAGTTGATATTTTTATGCTAATAAAACATTCAACGCCGTATTTGGAGTTCCAAAAAAGTTTAAAAAAATCTAAATTAAGATTGAGATTATGTAAAAATAAAACATGGCAAAATATAATTGAAAAAAGCTAAAAAAAATTTTACACTACTTTTTAAAATTTTTTGAAAATATTTAGAGTTCTAAACCGAGCCTTATTATTCATGATCAATGAAATTTCACAAATTCCTAAGTGCTAAATATTCCAATTAATCAATCCAATCACAAAGCAGTGAATAGAGTAGGACAGAAATAAAAAGAGATAACCCACATAGGGAATTTTCCTCAAAAACTTTCACTAAAATAACAACATTGGTTACAAACTCAACCTCTCAATAGACTTGACTCTTCGACTCTATAATGTTGACTTTACTTGACTCATCGATTCATCAACTCCTTAGCGAAAGCCTTCCAACTCCTCAAAAGCACAACATTAAATCCTCAACAACTCTCTTGCTGAATCCTCCATACTCAAAAATTCAAACTCTTTCAAATCACACGGATGCATAGATTTTTGGCTAAGTGGTTAAGAGAATAATGGAACTGTCTGGCTCACAATCTGATAATTATTCTTTCTGTATAGAACCCTAAGCATGTCCAAAGAACATATAATAAAACATGGGACACATGGTTTCAAAACAGAACCTTAGAAGGCCCTAAAAAAAAATATCACGGGAAGCTCACTCTTACAGCCTTTTAGCAGCCTTCTTGCGGCCTTTCCCGTGGAGATCCCAGGAATCAGTGTGATCTTTCTGCACGGCCAAACTTTAGAAACCAGCTTTCAACTTTATCTTGCGGCTACGTGCAACCTTCCAACAGTCTTCCTGTGTTATGATGCTTTAGCTCTATTTAGCTTTTTACAAACTTCCAAGATTATGCAAAACTGCTTTTCTAAGACCTTTATACTTCTACTTGACTCAAGATTGTAGTACCTTAGCCTACACTAAGTCTATATATTACAAAACTCTTTGTTTGATCATGAATTTGCCAATTTAGAATCTAATTTCTAACAATCTCCTCCTTTAGTAATTCCATGTCAAAACTCAATGAATGAATTTACAATAGAAATCAACCTAATTAAGGTGTTAGTGAAAATTGCAATGATTAATATGCTCTGATTATTAAATCTGTTTGTTGCACACTTAAAAATATGGTCAAGGCATCGTGTGGTAATAAAATAATAAAGAAATAAAACAAATAAGAATGAAAACCCATTATAACCCATCAAGATAGTAATCCACCATATATACAATATAGATGACTTCAAAAGTTCATTATAATTCAACATAAGCATGTCTCAATCCATATCAAATGGGTATAAAACATAAAACAAAAACCATCAAAGCCCACCATAACCTAACCATCCTATAGCAATACCATACATATACTCCCTTTTTTTGACATGAATTGACAAAAGAAATAGAAGAAAAAGAGTTATCACTGAGCTTCATCATCATCACCCTCATCATCACCTCCCCTTCCATTATGGGTGCTGCCTCCATCATCTTGACCACCAATATGTGGAAAGAAATCATTACCGAATGGGTTACCAAATGTATAGGCATAATTATTCAAATTTTGCTAAATTTGATTTAGGGTGAGGTGCATTTCATCCTGGCGAGCCTGCATAGCCTTCAGATGAGTATCCAAATCTATTGGGAAAGTATGAAACTTAGCCTGCCGAGTGTCAATAGCAGTGAATCACTGATAGGCATTATTCTAAAAGGTACGATTCTCCCCCTGAATGGTAGCTAACATGGCTCTAATCATATTGAGGTTATATACTAGAAAATCACTAGAAGATGGGCTAGAAGGACCAACTGGAGGAGGTGGACCTCTCGGCTATGAGGGTGTAGGTTGAGGTATAACAATAGGTTTAGAGTGTGTGCGGCTACGACGTGCTGACACATGATCAATAAAATTAAGCATTTTTATCAACTGATAATTTAAAGGAACCTCGACACTAAGAACAGAATTAAATGAGTGATAAACAGATCAAATGGCATAAAGTCAGACCTAAGTGCAGAGTCCCTACCTGTAGCAATAATTTGGAACATGAATAGAGGTAAATCAAAGACTCTACCAGTGACAATAGAATAAAGTATATGCCTACAGTGTTCAGACACAGTAGTAAGATGAAAGGTAGGGTCAATAGAGTTGACTACATATAAATGTAGTATTCTATTAATCTCTAAAAGCTCACGATGGGGAATAGTTTCTCCAACTTAATCAACCCTGCCCTCAGTAAGATGGTTTGGATAGATGGTCTACCATCATAAAAAATAGGCTCAAAATTAACGTGGTCAGGTCTAGGAATATTCAAAAATTGAGAGATAACAGAAGGTGTCAACTCAATATCAACAGACTGAACATACGTATGCAAGACACCAATAGAAAGGTCAACAATATGCATATTAACATAGAACTTGTGAATGAGCTCACTAATAGCACATGCATAATATAGACCTTTAGTCCCAAAAAAAAAAAATATACGCAATCCAACCTAGATATTTAAAAATAGGGTTATATTTAAAAATATCAATATAGGTGGTCTATTCATTTTCCCCCCTAAAACGGTGAGCATCAAAAGTGGTGCGTGACCTTTTTTTAGGTCCCATCACAATAAGGAAAGTGATTAAATAGAAGACTAAAAAAAGGAAAAAGAAATTGACATAACGAAATACCTCTAAAATGATATACAAGCGCTGACTAGAAATAAGGAGGACCGGACCAACAAAAAACTCAAAGAAGAAAAAAGAAACTGAAATAACAAAATACCTCTAAAATGATATGCAGGCACTGACTAGAAATAGGGAGGAGCGGACCAAAAGATGACGTCAAATGAATGTGGACTAGATTTTGGCTTGGGGGAACATATATAAGTCACCTCGTGGGAACATTGCATTGGCGTCGATCCCACGCTGATTAGCGATGATCTCGCAGCAATCCAACGTTCATCCCGTAAGGAAGAGAAACCACTATGGTCCTCTTTGGATTATCCCATGACTCAAAATGCCTATCCCACGTTCATCCCACAATTTTTCTTTTTAAAATAAAATGAAATAGTTTATATATGAGAAAAATAAAGATTACCAGTGTATTCTAAGTTCTATATCCTTAAATACAGAACAAAACATAGTTTCAAGCTTTTGATCATACATAAGTAGTTATGAGAAAAAAATTCTAAAAATCCCTCTACTACTTATACTATAAGATATTCACACATGTCATACTAATGGTTAAATGCCATAGGGTATGTGAATTGAAGTTTATAGATAATCATGATCTATACTTTTCACATACTTTCATGTAATTTAAAAATGCTCCTTTTGAACTTTGAATTGAATTGAGTAAGGTATGCAGTGTTAGTTCTTTGACTGGTTTCTCCTCAATTCAATGTCTTCAACTATACACCAATTGTTCGATTTTCATTCACCAATTTTTTTTCATTTCTTGATGGCTTTCTCACACTTATGGGCAGGTAGCCAACGTCTTATATCATCGAACCCAGAGGATGGTTATTTTGATAACCTACACGTCAACAGGCTAGCTGCACTCTATCCCATTAGTAGCCATTTCCAAGTGATTTTACTTTGTAAAATCTCAAGAGCCACCAATAGTCTAAAAAAAGAATTAATAAACCCAATTAAGTAGTGAAATGATATTTCATGAAGGCCCAACCTCAGTGTATTTACAATAGGTATACCACTACCATGATAAGCAACATCAAAACTAAGTTTCAAGATTATTAAGGAATTCAAATTCATATCTCTTATGTAGATGAAAAGCTATACTTTCATGATTTTGAATTGTTTATAAAGAAATAGCTCTTACAATAGGCATCCAATCATCATTCTTTTTCCCTCAAATACAAAAAATATAGTATATTATATATGTACAGAAATCAAAGGAAAATGTTGAGGACTCTTTAGCCTAGGGAACAAATACCTAGAAAGGATCTGACTGATTCAAACCTTAGATGATATCAAGGCTTTGTAAATATATCAGCTAGTTGGTTTTGAGTCTCTATGTGCTCTATAGATATGACTTGTTGTTCAACTAGCTCACGGATGAAGTGGTACCAGATGTCTATGTGTTTGGTACGAGAATGTTGGACAAGATTCTTAGAGAAATATATATAGTACTAAGATTATCACAAAATAAGGTAATGATTTTATGTTCTATTCTATAGTCTGCTAGCATTTGTTTTATCTAAAGAAGTTGGGTGCAACAACTACTAGCTGCTATGAACTCAGCTTCGGCAGTGGATAGGGATATTGAATTTTGTTTCTTACTATGCTATGAAACTGGATTAGTACCAACATAGAAACACCCTCCAGATGTATTTTTCCTATCATTAACACATCCTGGACAATTAGCATCAGAATATCCTACTAGAGTAGCATTAGTTTCTTGAGAAAACCAAAAATCATAATCAAATGTCCCATTTACATATTTAATTATTCTTTTAATAGCATGTTAGTTGGATTTCTTATGGTTAGACTGAAAACGTGCACAAATACCTACACTAAAAGATATATCAGGATGACTAGTAGTAATATACAACAAACTATCTATCGTGCTTCTATATAATGTAGGATCAACTGATTTGCCAGACTCATCTTTAGATAACTTAGTGAAAGTGCTCATAGGAGTCCTAACATGTTTGCTACTGTCAAGGCCAAATTTCTTAACTAGAATTTTGGCATATTTTCATTGTGAGATAAAAAACCATTCTCTACTTGTTTAACTTGAAGACCTAGAAAGAAATTTAGTTCACCCATTATGCTCATTTCAAAATTATCTTTCATGTGTTCACTAAATTCATGAGCAAATTTAGGAGAGGTGGATCTAAAAATAATATCATCCACATAACCTTGTGCAACCAGAATATGTTTAGAATCCCTATGAATAAATAGTATTTTATTCGTATTATCACTTATAAAACCAGACTCAATTAAAAAAGTAGTGCACCCAGCTCTAGGAGCTTGTTTGAGTCCAAATAAAGCTTTTTTCAATTTAAAAACATGGTTTGGAAAAATGTGGATCTACAAAACACATAGGTTACTCTACATGGACTTTCTCATTCAAAAAACCATTTCAAAAGGCACTTTTGACATCTACTTGAAACAGTTTGAATTTTAAGTAACAAAATATAACAAACAATATTCTTATAGACTCTAGCTTGGCTACAGGTGCAAAGGTTTTGTCAAAGTCAATACCTCAACTTAGGTATATTCTTGTGTAACTAACCTACCCTTGTTTCTAATGACTATTCTAAATTCATCAGTTTTATTTTTGAAAATCCACTTTATGCCTATAACATTTATATGTGAAGGACGATAAACAAGTGTCCATACATCGTTTCTAACAAATTGCCCTAGTTTTTCTTGCATAGCATTCAACCAAAAATCATGACTTAGGGCTTCATTCACATTCCTAGGTTCTAATATAGAAACATAACAAAAGTAAGATACCTCATTTTATAGTGGCCTCCTTGTCTTCATTGGGTCCCTCACATCTCCAGAAACTTAAGATGCTGGACGGTTGAGTTTGCTTTAGCAGAGGGTTCTAATTTTGTGCTTTTCTCAACATTCTTGTGTGTTTCATCACTTGCGTCAATGAAAACTTCATTTTGTTCAATAGAAGTAGTCACGGGAATCACTTTATCAGCTTCATCCTATTGAATGGTAGAGTAAGAATTAGTATCATCAATTATGACATTTATAGATTCCATAACAGTGTTAGTTTTCAAATTAAAAACTCTAAAAGCACGATTGTTAGAGGAATAGCCTAGGAAAATTCCTTCATAACTTCGAGAGTTAAACTTACCAAGTTGTTCTATGTCCCTAAGAATAAAGCACTTACTTCCAAAAACTCGAAAATATTTCACATTAGGCCTCTTATTGTTCCATAGTTCATAGGGTGTCTGTTTGGTTTCAAGTCTGAGATACACCCTATTCAGCATGTAGGGTTGACAGCTTCAGTCTAAAACTTCTTAGGAAGTGATCATCCATGAAGTAACACTCGAGCCATCTCTTGAAGCACTCTATTATTTCTTTCAACCACTCCGTTTTGTTGTGAAATCTTTGGAGCTGAGAACTCATGCTTTATTCTATTTGCACCACAGAATTCACTGTAAGATGAATTTTCAAATTCTTTATCGTGATCAGTCCTTATTCTTGTGATGCATCTAATCTTCCATTGTTTTTCCTGTTGAAGTCTCAAACACAAGTTTCTAAAGGATTCAAACGTATCAGATTTTTCAATAAGAAAATCAATCCATGTGAAACGAGTGTAATCATCAATAGCAACAAAAATATTTCTTTCCTCCTATATTTTCAGTGCATGTGGGTCCTATAAGATCTATGCGTGCTAAATCAAGAGGCTCTTTAGTTTTCAAACTTTGACCCCCTTTTTTTTGGTTAGCACATTTGATTTGTTGCCCACACACACTTTTATGATTCTTACCCAATTTAAGTACACTCTTACTAACTCAGACTTAGGCAATTGTTTTAAAGCTTTAAAATTAATGTCCAAGCCTTTGGTGCCAAAGGTCTGGCTAATTCAAAGTAGCAAAATTACACATAAGACCATTAAAATTAGCCGCACCATAACAGTTGTCAGACGTGTGAATACCAGTTAAAATAATTTTTCCATGAAAATTAACAATTTTACAATCAATTTTTGAAAATGAACAACATGTTTTGCATCGCACAATTGACTTATGCTAATCAAATTAGCCTGAAGACCTTCAACATAAAGTATATCTTTTAAACATTTTAAACCTGGGGTTTTTATATTTCCTTCGCCCAAAACATAGGATGTACTTTCATTACCAAAAGTGACTACCCCTTCCTCAAAATTTTCAAAATTCGAAAATAAACCCTTATTACTGCCATGTGTTTGGAAAGCCACTGTCAAGACACCACATGTTAGAATTCAATGCTTTTAAGGCTTTATGAACTATAAGATAGTTTAGATCTGATTTTCTTACGCATACTTTCTAGTTTTTGAAATTTTCTTTACAGTCTTATTTTTTAAAAATTCTTTTTGACAATTTTTTTTTAAGTTTAGGACCAGCTTGCTAAAAAATAATGAGGGGGTGAATGATAAGAATTTTTTGCTATCATATATGAAGGATATTCAAAATCAAAATGGAGGTTGTAGTTTCTTAACACATCAAACCTATTATAAAAACCATCATTATAGCTTTGAAATTTTTTTTTTTCAGGTTTTCTTTGATTAACATATATCATGGGTAGTCATAAAGTTTATGACATTTAGGTCTTATGTGTCCAGGTATACCACAATGGTGACATATAGGAATTAAATTTTTTTAGAGTTGGAAAGTGTACCTTGAAATTTCTGAAAATTATTTGTAAACTGATTACCTTCTTTTATTTGAGAGTTTGAGGTTGTTTTGGTATTCTGTGAAGTAGTAGTCTTTTGAGATTGGATTTTTGTTACTTTGTTCTCTTTCTGATCACTTATAGTGGCTTTTTCTTTTGTTTCCTTCTCTTCTGTGTATCGGAGTCCTCTTTTGTTATTTGCGCTCCTTTGCATCCCAAGTATATTATCAAGTTGGGAAGATGCTGTATTCATCTTAGATTGTATGGTTTGTAACTTTGCCTAGGCATCCTTTAATTCATTGTCCTTTTGATCCAATTTAGTCTTAAAGGCTGTTATCAATTCATCTTAAGTATTCTTACTTGCTTCAAGACTATCAAAATTTTCTTGTAATTCTTCTAAGGTAATTTTCAGACTGTCTCTCTCCCTTTTCAACATTTTGTTCTTCACCATCAATCTTTCATTTTGTTTGTGAAACTTTCAACAATCTTGATACAGTTATTCATAGGCATCTTCAAAATCTACCTCTTCACCATCACCTTTATATTCTAATTCCCTTCTAGTGAATCTTTCTTTGGGCTTTTTGAACCAGTTGAACCTTTCGAATTCATTGATGCTGTACTTCTTTCCATGAATGTTGTAAAGTTTTCTAGAAAGTCTTTTGATGATGAGGAGGTATATGATCTTTTATGTCATCGAAGGTTGCATTTAGTACTTTTTCTTGTTCTTATTGTTTCGTCAATCTTGAGCTATATATAAACCTTAGCATTTGTAGCACTTCACGCCTTTGAACTTTTTTTCCTTCTCTTTAAGTTCAGAAGATTTTTCTCCCTTGGATTTGTCGTTCTTCTTAACCTTTTCAGATTTCCCGCATTTCTTCTTAAAAAATTTTCTGATCTTCTTTGGATACAATGCAACCTATTCAATGAATGCTGTAAAGTTTTCTGGAAAGTCTTCTAAGGATGAGGAGGTACTTGATTCATCTGTGTCGTCCAAGGTTGCATTTAGTACCTTTTTCTTATTCTTATTGTTTCCTTAATCTTGAGCTATATGTCCATAACCTTAGCATATGTAGCCCTTCATGCCTTTAAACTTGTTTTCCTTCTCTTTAAGTTTAGAAGATTTTTCTCCTTTGGATTTGTCATTCTTCTTAACCTTTTTCGATTTCTCACATTTTTTCTTAAAAAATTTTTTGATCTTCTTTGTATACAATGCAACCTTTTCAATAGATGGAATTCAATCATCGCTGGGCGATGAATAATTGTCTTTGATTGTTTTAAGTACAACAACCTTTATCTTCTTGGGTTTTATCTTGTTGGCTTTATAAGTCTACAGAGAGCCAATTAAGTCTTCTACCCACTTCATGTCTACATCCCTGACTTCCTTAATAACCCTGACTTTTGCTTGAAAGGACATAAGTAGGGAGCGAGGAATCTTACTGACAATCTTATGACTTGAGATTTGTTCTCCCAAATTGAAACTAGTGTTGGCAATAGCACTTAATTTGGAATAAAAGTGACCAAATGATTCATCATTAGCCATCTTCAAATTGTCAAACTCTAATGTTATTATCTGCAGTTTAGACTACTTTACTATGGAATTGCCTTCATGAGTTAGTTCAAGAATTTTTCACGCCTCCTTTGCAATTTCACAACTTGAGATCCTTCTAAACTTATCAACAAAGACTGCACAAAAAATTGAGCTTAAGGCTTTATAGTTCCACTTTATTCTTTCTTACTCTTCCTTGGTCCTAGTATCAATTGTTTTTTCTACAGTTACATTGTCAACTGTATGAGTTGGTCTTATCCATTCGTTTTCAAGAACAACCATACATTATCATTTGGAGAGATCAGATGAGCTCTTATACGAACCTTCTAATAAGCATAGTTGGTGACATCGAACCATGGAGGCCTGGTACTTGAACTGCCTTTTCTAGGGGGATCTATCTAACAAGTAATACGATCATTTTTTTCTCTCAAAAACGAACCTGCTCTGATACTAACTTAAATTTCATAATTTCCTAAGTGCTAGTTATCCCAATCAATCAACCTAATCATAAAATAGTGAATAGAGAAGGACAGAAAAAAAAGAGGAAACTCACAAGGGAACTTTCTTTAAAAACTTTTACTAAATTAAAAATGTTGGTTATAAACTCAACCTCTCCATAGACTTGACTCATTGACTATATATCGTTAACTTTTCTTGACTCCTCGATTTACCAACTCTTTAGCGAAAGCCCTCTAACTCCTTGAAGGCATGACACCGAATCTTCAGTAACTCTCTTGCTGAATCCTCAGTGCTCAAAGATTCGAACTCTTTCGAATCATATGGATGCACAGATCTTTGGTTAAGTGGTTAAGAGAATAATGAAATTGTCTAGCTAACAATTTGATGATTATTCTTTCTATGTATAGAACCCTAAGCACGTTTAGAGAATATATGATAAAACTTGGGATGCATAGGTTTCAAAATAGAATCTCAAAAAGCACAAAAATAAACATCATAGGAAGCTCGCTCTTAGCCTTCTCGCGGAGATCCCGGGAATTAGTGCAGTCTTCCCGCATGGCCAAACTTCAGAAACTAGCTCTCAGCTTTATCTTGCGGCTACCTGCAGCCTTCCAATGGTCTTCTTGCGTTATGTTACTTTGGCTCTATTTGGCTTTTTCAGACTTCCAAGACTATGCAAAATAATTTTTCTGAGACATTTACACTTTTATTTGATTCAAGATTGTAGTGCCTTAACCTTCACTAAGTCTAGATATTACAAAACTCTTTGTTTAATAATGAATTTACCAATTTAGAATCTAATTCCAAACAATCAATAAAATTGCATGGATGGCAATTTATTGAATCTCTATTTTAACTTTCAAAATATTTCAAAAATTTCAAAAAATTTTAAAAATTTGTAACTTTTTTAAATTAAATTTCGCCACTATCACTTTTACACAAATTCTTAATTTTTCTTGAACTTTTTTAAAATTTCTAACGCTACCTCAATCATGCCAAAGCAATGTCAAAAATCAACTCGTTAGCGTATGAGTTATTTATTTATCTAGAAGCTCCAATTACATTTTATATTCATATATACGTATTCCTATTGGTATTGATGTCGATATTGTTACTGATTTTTTTTTTTTTTTTGTAATTTATTAATAAGTATTGATATCGATAAAAAATAAGAGTACGCATAACTAGCTATACTTTTGGAGGTACCTATAATCGTCATCAAATGTAACTTGAGATATGTCGATCGGAATTTGCAAATACATACCATTAATATATATAAACACCTTCAAAAGTAAATTTCGGATATGTCCGTCGGAATTTGGGAATGTATACCATTATCTATAAACACCCTCAAATGTGAATTTTGGATATGTACATCCGAATTTGTGAATGTATCATCTATGTACGTAATTTTTTTTTTTTTTTTTTGGTGATATTTGGCCTCCTTTAAATCTTAAAAAGTCAGCCATCATTTTATCTAAATTTTTGAGTCAAAAACATTTTAAACTATAAATCAATTTCTCTAAAATTTAACAATTCTTTCTCAATTTTATATATATATATATATATATAGTCCAAGAAGCACAACTGGTTTTAATAACTACATGTAATCCAACTCATCAATTATAATTAATGAAAGAAAAACTAAAAAAAAAATTTAAAATTTAATTGATCTCAGAAATTTAAGCATATAAAAATATTTGTAGTCTAAATATTTTAAAATTTTAAATCCATTATGAATAGTCTAAATCATATTTTTAAAAAATAAAATTAAGAAAATAAAATAAAGAAGAAAATCAAAGAATGCAATGATAGTTCATACAAAATGAAAAAATAGATAGTTCATGCAAAATGAAAAAATACCAATTTTTTGTTCAATTATAAAGCATACATTTTAGGTATAAGTTTTGCTAAAATAAAGTTTATAAAATGGATAAATTCTGTGAAATCGTCAAAAGCATCTTAAATTGATATGAATATAAAGCTAAAATTTATTTATATAAAACTTATTTTTAGTGATAGATTATTGTTGTATAATAATTAGATTTTATATGTTAATTTATATTTATGTACTGGATATAACTTTTTAGACCTAAATTCAACACCAAAAAAATTTAAATTGACTGCCTAAACAAAAATTTGATTTCATCCCTAATGAGGGTCTCGTTTGGAACCTCATAATTTTTCACAAAACTCCATAAAATTTCAAAAAATTAAGGAATAATTATCTTTTTACCCCAGTACAAGGGTAAAAATCATTACACCTCCTGAATTTTAAAAATCTCCCTTTACATCTCTTGTATTTTAGATTAAAATGAAAACGTTAAAAAATCTGTCAAACATAATGGTTTTGATTCTCAATAAGTTTAAAAATTATATTTATACCCCATATAGTTTATATTATCTACACTTGTACCCCTAATTTTATTTAGTTTTTAATATGTATTTTTATCTTTTCATTTGAAAATTTAATACCATTTACGATTTCTAAAAGTATAAGGGATACAATAATAAATTTTTAAAATTTAAGAGGTGTTAATGATTTTACATTAAATATAAAGGGTAAAGAGATAATTATCTCAAAATCCAACTTCTTTCGAAAAAAATTATATCTATTATTAAAAAATGTAACAAAACCAATAACCAAGTTGCTGCCCAAAAAAAAAAAAAAAAAAAAACTAATACTGCACTTAAAATAAAAATATAGACATTTCCCAAAATTCGTTCGAATGCGTTGGAGATTACATCACGGTAAACTTCAAAAATTGATCACTGTTCCGAATTATAAAAATGCCACAATTAGCTACACACTCTAAGGGGCATTTGGAGACACAATTTCTAATATTTTTAATTTTTTTGTCAAAAGTTGCTAATAGTAATTTTTTGTGTGTTTGATGAAAAGTTGCAAATTTTAGCAAATTTTAATAACTTTTTACAACTTTTAGATGTTTGATAAAATTTTTATCAATTTTTAATAATTTTTAGTAACTTTTGATAACTTTTAATAATTTTTAGTAATTTTAACAACTTTTAGTTATTTTTGAATTGTGAACTTACTACATTTGAGTAAAAAAGTGATAAAAATTAATAATTTGTTAAACATTCAAAATCAAAAGTTAGTAACTTTTTATTAAAAATTTACCTCCAAATATCTCTCCTAAGTGTTAAAAAATTAGTCACTTAATATTTGATAAATTTTGCCAACTTTCTGGGTCACAAACGGCCCCAAAGTGAACCACTACTCTAACTTAGGTTGAGTCTAGCAAGAAAAAGCTAGCTTCTGTCTATTAATTTTTTATTTTATTTTATTTTATTTTTTGTGTTTAGAAAAAAAAATTAATTTTTTAATAGTTAACTTTTAATTTTTTATTAATTTGATATTTTTATTATTTATGATTTAAAAAAAATTAAAACGTAAGAGAATGAATTTAATTATTTTAAAACAATAAAAAAACTAAGGACTTGACAGCTCATAATTGCTTAACAAAACCTCAATCACAAATGTTGCCAAACGAACCTCAATCACAAACGTGTGAACTACAAAATCAGTAGAGTGTGAAATGGAGACCGCAAGTTCTGCAGCACTTGTCACCGTGCATTTATTGGAGATTTGTCGAGATTCGCAGTGTGTAGCAGATTTGTCGCCGTAAGAGTAATTCTAGTACACACAACTAAAACGTGGTCGAGAGGAAGAGTGTGCAGCAAATTTGTGAGCGATTCTAGTTCACACAACAAAAACGAAGAATGTAGCAAATTTGTGACTGAGTAGAGATGTCAATGGGACGGGTTTAAAATTTTTTTATAGAGTATTCGATATTTGATATTCAGTATCCGTTTATACTTATAGGGTACCCGATATTTGATATCTGCAGGGTACTCATAAAGTACCCGTTTAATAAAATAAAATAAAAAAATTATTATATATTTACAATTATAATTTTATTCTTAAGATAAAATTTTTAAACTTCTGAAGTCAAGATCATTTATACTTTATTGGCAGTTGCTCTTGGTTTTGTTGGAATAATTCATTTAGACTTGTTAAATTTATGATTTGTTGTATGCTATTTTCACATGTCATGGATTGTTTCAACTTCCATATTGGGTTTGGAAGTCCTTTATGAACTGTGATTCCTATTATATATTCTAGGGGTATGCCCTTGTATATTTTGTATATTTATTTCTATTATTTATAGTATATTTTGTTACCTTTCAAAAAACTTGGAGATCCTTTGACCAATAAATTTGTTAAATTTAATAAACTTAATATTTTTGTACTTACTAATTTTTTATTTTTTATCTCAAATCGGGTATTTAACGGATACTTAACAAGTAATTTGACCAATTGAACATAAACGGGTTTCGTGGGTTTGGGACGGATTTTACGAGTTTGGGATGGGACGGTTTGAGATTTCAACTAAAAAAATAAACGGGTTTGGACGGTAATGGTAATCAAAAAATAAACGAATTTGGTAATAGAATTGACTAATTAGGCAGGTACCCTATCCATTTACACCTCTATGGCTGAGCAATTCTAGTTCACACACACAAAAATGTGGAAGAGAGAAGATTATGAAGCGTTATTATTTTTTTAAGGCACTATGGGCACAATTTTTAGAAAAAAAATTATCAACTTTTATTTGTTGAAGTCTTTGATAAACCATCAATTTTTGTTATTTTCTACTCAATTACAATGGTTTTTCAGTTATTAAAAAATATTAAAAATTTTCAAAAATTACTAAAAATTTATTAAACACTCAAAATTTGTAAAAAATTACTAAAAATTACTGTTTACTTCACTAAGCGCGCCAAAAATTATAATTAGTAACTTTTGACAAAAAATTATTAAAAATCACTAAAATATAGATTTCCAAACAATACGTAAACCTAAAATTTGAGTAAATACTAATAATTTTTAAGTATATAAATTAACTGTTAACTAAAAACTTTTTTTTTACTTGTGTTTTTTCATATTACCGCAAAAATTTATCTTAATTTGATTTATCAAGTGGTAAAAAATAAAATAAATAAAATAAAAAACTAATAAATTTAATCCCATATACAAACTTATCTAAACTTGATTTAAAAAAATAAAAAATTAATTTATAAATTTATCTAAATATAGTGATGACTAGAAGATTAGAAGTTTAACACGTATGACTTTTGAGAGTTTGAAATATAGCTTATTAGTTAAAACTAGTTAATTAAATCTAATATGAAGTTAGAGAGTTAATAAACATAGTTTGAATTTGAATGTATCCACTAGTAGAAAAAAGAGCATTAGCGACCGTCACTGGCAGTCGTTAAAAGTGAATAAGCGGTCGCTAATAATCTTTAGCAACCGCCATTAGATGGCCACTGAAACTTCGTCGCTAATAATTATTAGCGACTGCTAAGTGGCGGTCGCTAAATATTAGCGACCGCCATTAGCGATCGCCTTTTGAGCCTGTTTGAGGGACTATTAGCGATCGCCTAAGTAAGTTTTAGCGACTACCAAAAGTATTTTTGGCGACCGCCTTTTAGACTTTTAGCGACTGCCATCTTTAGCGACTGCCTTGGCAGTCACTAAAAGTATCTTTAGCGACTGCCCCTTCTACTTTTAGTGACCGCTATGGCAGTCACTAAAAGTGTTTTTACTCAGCCTATAAGTGGATTTGGGGGCTTTTTAGCGACCGTCTAGGCAATCGCTAATACTCATTAATTTTTTTCCTTTTTTCTATTTAATTTTTTCCATTTGATTCCTGTACCTGTACCTGTTTTATAAAGTTTTATAAAACTAAATACTAAAATTAAAGTAAACCATTTCCATATACACAGTAACAAAATAAGCCAATAAAAACTTTTCATTCATATGAATAAATGTGCAATGTCTTTGAATTACAAAAAAAAAAAAGGAAAAATTCTTATACAATTTCAAATTTAAAACAAAACAAGATGTCCACTACAGTACCAATCAATCAACCTAAAACAAAAATAAATTTTATTAGTCAATAAATTTGTAAATATAAATAAAATTCCGTAAAATTAATATTAAGAGTGATATAGTTCAAAAATTTAAAATTAAAAAATTTTTATGATTTCGGGCAACCCGGGTCTCTGATTCACACGTTGTTCGTTCCGACAGGTCACTAATGGTCCAAAGATTGTGCAGCTTGAGTTTGATGGGTATTAGAGCCCGTCTGCTCAGTTTGGGCCGTTAGAGGGCAACTTCTGAGTTCTAAATTTCAAGTTTCAACTTAAACGTACATTCAACTGTTCTGGGCACCCCAGTCGTCGGATTCATGTGCCGTTCATTCCGATAGGTCACTAATAGTCCAAAGATTGTGGCCCTCTAGTTTGACGGGCATCAGAGCCCGTCTGCTTGGTTTGGGCCATTAGAGGGCAACTTTTGGTTTCTAAGTGGTAAAGTTTCAACTTAAACATAAATTCAAGGGTTTCGGGCACCCTAGGCATCGGATTCGCACACTGTTCATTCCAATAAGTCACTAATGGTCCAAAAATTGTACTCCTTAAGTTTGATGGACATCGGAGCCCGTCTGGTGAATTTGGGCCGTTAGAGGGCAACTTCTGATTTTTAAGTTTTAAATTTCAACTTAAATGTACTTTCAAGTTTTTCAGGCACCCCGAGTGTTGGATTCGCACGCCATTCATTTTGATAGGTCACTAATGGTCCAAAGATCATGTCCCTTGAGTTTGACGGGTATCGGAGGCCGTTTGCTCTGTTTGGCCCATTAGAGAGTAACTTTTGGTTTCTAAGTGTCAAAGTTTCAACTTAAATGTAATTTCAAGGGTTTCGGGCACCCTGGGTGTCAGAATTGCACGCTGTTTATTCTGAAAAGTCACTAATGGTCCATAGATTGTGCCCCTTGAGTTTGACGGATATCGGAGCCCGTCTGCTCAATTTGGGCCGCTAGAGGGCAACTTTTAGCTTCTAAATGTCAAAGTTTCAACTTAAACATACTTTCAAGTTTTTGGGTACCCCGAGCGTCGGATTCACACGCTATTCATTTTGACAAGTCACTAATAGTCCAAAGATCATGCCCCTTGAGTTTGATGGGCATCGGAGGCCATCTGCTTAGTTTGGCCCATTAGAGAGTAACTTTTGGTTTCCAAGTGTCAAAGTTTCAACTTAAACGTATTTTCAAGGGTTCCGGACACCCTGGGTGTTAGATTCGCATGCTGTTCATTTTGACAGGTCACTAATGGTCCAAAGATCATGCCTCTCGACTTTAACGAGTATTAGAGCCATTTACTCAGTTTAGGCGGTTAAAGGGCAACTTCTGGCTTCTAAGTGTCAAAGTTTCAACTTAAACGTACTTTCAATAGTTCCGACACCTCGAGCATCGAATTCGTGCACTGTTTGTTCCGATAGGTTGCTAATGGTCCGAATATCATGTCCCTTGAGTTTGACGAGTATCGGATCCTGTTTGCTTAGTTTAGGCCGTTAGAGGGTAACTTTTGGCTTCTAAGTGTCAAAGTTTTAACTTAAATCTACTCTCAAGGGTCTTGGGCACCCCCGGGCGTTGGATTTGCATGCCATTCATTCTGATAGGCCACTAATGGTCCAAAGATCGTGCCCCTCAGGTTTGACAGGCATTGGAACCCGTCTGCTTGGTTTGGGCCATTAGAGGGAAACTTTTGATTTGTAAATGTCAAAGTTTCAACTTAAACGTATTTTCAAGGGTTCCGGGCACCCCGGGCGTCAGTTTTAAAACTTAAATGTACTTTTAACTTAAACGTACTTTCAATTTCTCAGTGTCAAAGTTGCAAGTTTTTATGTTTGAAAATTTATAAATTGTTTTAGTGTTTTTATGTCAAAATTTCTATTTTCTAGGCGTCAAAATTTCTATTTTCTAAGCATCAAAATTATTAACTTTTGAGTTTTTTCCTTAATGTGGATATAATTATAATAAAGAATCTATAGATAAAGCTGAAATCTTAAATTTACAGAATAAATTGAAGTAGATATAGTTAAATTATTTTAGAGTTAGAAACTTAAACATATTCATAAACTTATACCCGATGCTGATCATCCAAGCCTGCTGGATCATATATGCCCTCACCCACAGACTCGTGTCGCGCTTGGTGACCACTGCCAGTGTCCGGGGCCTACAATAAATAATATATAATTAACAACAAACATAAATATATTCCCAAAGCAATTGAATTAAATTTAAATACAAATTATGTAGTTATTAACCTGAGTCCGAATCGGTGGATCAGAAGTATCAGCTGTGGGGATACGGCCCTGAGCTAGTTACTGCTCTAGCTCTGCGAGTTGTGCCTGTACTTGTGCCTACTGACCGGCCCTAAAATATGTGATAGGGTTCTACCTCTCAAGTGCAAAAAGGCAGTCGTAGTTTTAAACTCAGTGAGTCCGAGGTTGAATCCACAGGAAGGGCTTTGTTAAAAGCTCTAGACTTGGTCTCTTAGTTAGTATGTGAACCTAAATTAATTTAAACTAATTTTAGATTTTATAGGATGTCTGAGAATGGTTGGGTTGAGAATGTTGGAGTAAAGGAATTGTGATATTAAATTCAAATGCAATAAAATTAAATTTTAAAACAAATTGATTAACTTGGAAATTAAATTGGATAACAAGCATAATTAAAAAGGTTCTTGATTCAACTTTTAAGTCCGGGTAGTTCACTACTTTGCCTTGGGATGTGTTTATTTAAATCTCGATTAGGGTTTAATTTGAAAAGTACTAAGAATATTTTAATCAAAGGTCAGTACCGGTGATCTCAAGCGGATATGGTTAAAGACCTTTGTTTCCGAAGGTTTTTCAATTAAACAAACGAGAAGTGAATTTAAATATGATTTTTAATCCTATTTGAAAGTGTTTAAACAACTAGGTACAAAAATCCATACCAGTGATCTCAAATGGATACGGTTAAGGGTTTTCGTATTCGAATGTTTTCGAAATAAATAAAAATGGATTTGTGAAAGGTAGATCCCTTCGCAAGAGGTTTCGTAACCTACCGAAGGGACTACAAACACCCCAACGCATTTTCGTGAACTACCCTTTCTTGATTTGTCGAATCAAGATTAGGGTTTTACGCTACGATTATGGTGAACATCACAAAGGTAAATAAGAAACGTTTAATCATGCAATCAATAAATTGAAACAAACAAAACATTATATTAAAAAGTAAATCGAAGTGCACTTACCATGTAATTCGCATGTAAAAGAAAAGATAAAGTAGCAACGCGAAGACTATGATTAAAATTCCAAGAACATCCATGAATCCAAAACTTCCAAGCATAAAATCACTCTAAAACTCAATCAAAACCTAATCTAACTCTCAATCTAAAGTGAATTAATCAAAAGAGGCGTCCCCCCTTTTAGCTGTGCATAACCTCCATATATAAGGGTTTTGAAAACCCTAAAAACGAAGAGAAGATCACTCGCCCAAGTGTGTACTGGGGTCCAGACCTCAGGGGCTAGGGTCCATACATCAAAATGTTATTTCCTTCATCCTC
Source organism: Vitellaria paradoxa (assembly GCA_019916065.1). Classification (NCBI taxonomy): domain Eukaryota; kingdom Viridiplantae; phylum Streptophyta; class Magnoliopsida; order Ericales; family Sapotaceae; genus Vitellaria; species Vitellaria paradoxa. The sequence goes on along the minus strand of CM034234.1, from coordinate 68,424,904 downwards.
TTCTGTTAGGGTCTGGACCCTTCGAGGAGGGGTGGGGACCTTAAAATGCATTCTTCCTCCAGATCACCCATTGGGGTCTGGACCTTTTGAGGAGGGGTGGGGACCCCAGAATGCTAGTTGCTCTATTTTGTTTTCTCCTTCACTCTGAGTCCTTGGGCTGGTTCGAGCCATCCTCGATGAAGCTTGAGTCACAACTTTTTCTTTGTCTTCTAACCTGCGCCTACATCTGCACCTCCATCCTCGTTTGGATATCCTCTACCCGCGCGTCCATCTCTTGTGAAGAGACTGGATCAGCTTATCCACTTCCTCGTCAGTACGTAAGTGAGCCCTGGGATGAACTGACTACAGATGACTCTACACGCATGATGGTGGAACGTGGCATGCCCGTGCCATATGCCAGCATGTATCCATGCCCATCCTAGCCAATGATAGCATGGAATATCTCATCCCGCCTAGCAAGCATTCGTCGTTCCTCCTCTGGTAGTTGTGCCAACCGAGCCTCAAACTAGGCTTGTGTATTATTTAGAACCAAATTAGGAAGGTAAATTAATAAATCTTGTAATACGTAAATAAAATTATTGCATAGAGATAAATACTTACTACAAGAGCTGCAACCTCGGGGTGTTCTAGTCTGTGACTCGCCATCTACACAAACATCCAGTCGATGAGTGCACCCTCCTCATGTAATTGTTAAAGAATAAATTATGACAATGATATCTATGGATACGAATTGCTAAGAAATTGAATAGCACATACGGTCTAATGTGAAAGTTTACCTGGTGTCAGACCTGCATAACATATCGAGTCCCAAGATTGTAAGGAGGGCCCTGCATCGAGCGATTTTGGGAATTTCACTCTGCCTCTTCTTACATTCATTTTGCATAGTTTTGTTTACGATACTCATCTTTATTATTAAATGAAATTAACAAAATAGTATCAACTACTCACCCTCGCCCCCTCGTTTGACTAGTACCGAACCAGCTCAGGCCACTGTGAAGGAGAACGCCCCCTGAGGACTTGTTGAAGAAGGTCCGGGGCATCCATGTTCTTCTCCCAATGGTCTTTCTTCACCTTGCTTTTGTGATCTTTCCATAACTTCTGGCACTTTTCCATGCAAACTGGTCAGAAGTCATCAGGACACAACCTTAAATTATCTTGAGTAGGACAGAGAAATTTTATTAGCCAAAATGTGTTGTAAATTGATATATTGTATAATAACCGTGAAGTTAAGATAAAAATAAACGTCTTACCTTAACCTCTCCCCAAAGTCGATCTAATGTATCCTGAGGGAAGGCAGTCCAATCGAGCACAGTCAGGTGGAATCTATGTGGGTCCCGTACCATATGGCCTAACTGGCTAATAAATGGTCGAGCTCCTGCCCCAACTGGGTGAAATATGTCGCCAAACTGCACGTCATATTAGGTACTAGAATTCCATGAAGGAATTCCTCTAGCAGGGCCCCTGCCTCGGGTAGAAGATGTAGTCATCGTAGTAGAACCTATTAACATTAAACTCGTATTAGTTAAATAAAAGTTGAAATTATTTCATATAAGTGTTAAACATAAATTTAAAATTATACCACTGCGCCTGGAGGCCGAAGCAGTAGCTGTAGATGGAGAAGGCCCTACTGGTGTGGACAGAGAAGATCTAGATCGTGGCAGTGCAGGTGTCGATTCGGTCGGCCCCCAGGTGGATGGCTAGACCTGAGGCGATGATGAACTAGGTGCATATGCGTGATGCATGGTGGGAGGACCCTGGTGGTGTTTGAGTTGTGGTCCCCTGTAGACGTGACGGAGGACCTATCGAAGGTATCAGCTGGCTAAGGTCCCTTGTCGACGTACGAGCCTGGCCTAGACGTAGTAACTCGTCCATCGTACATGGACAATATCTCCTTTTTCATCCTGACATATCTGTTTATATATTCATAATATAAATAAATTTCATGCAATAACTAAAAACCTTTCTTAAACAAAAAGTTAAACCTATCCTTGAAATTTGGAAGGAAAAAAGTGGTCAACCCTTCACTGGTCATTGATTGCACTTGAAAAGTGCTATTACAAACTCCACTTTTATAACTTTTGATGCATTTAAGTAGTTTATTTTGAAGTTTTATAATTATTTTCTTAATTGCAGGGAAAAGGGCAAACTAAGTGAGATTAGCAACGATGAAATTGGCTGCCGAGGAGGAAAAAATGGTCTGAAGTTCAAGATGTTGATAAGTGGTGTGCGTCGAAGTTTTAGCTTGACACCCCTGTCAGTATTTTGACCATATCTTTTCACTCATAAGTCGGATTGACCTGATTCTTTTGGGTTGGAAAGAAGACGTCAAAGGACTATAACTTTGTGTTTTAGCCATGGCCTGAATCCATCTCTTCAAGGTCAAAATTGCATTGGAAGTTGATGACAGAAAGCTATCAGAAGCAGAAACGAGAAACATAACTTGAAGAGCAAAGTTTCTGTGGTCCAGACCCCCTGCCAAATGGGTCCGGACCACAGTGTGTTATGCGTGCGCTGCTTATGCAGCTTTTAGGGGGTTACTTGCAACTTCATTATAACCCATGCTACATGGCCGACCCTAGGAGAGCCATAGTTTAGTTTTTCCATTCTTTTTAGAGTTTTAGATAGTTTTTAGCAGAGTTTTAATGTTCGTGTAATGCTTTTATGGATTTACGAAGCCTTCGTAGTTTTCATTACAGCTGTAGTCGTTCAATACTTCGTCTTCAGAGTTGATTTCAGAGTACGTTTACTTTCGTTCTTCATTTTAGTAATATTGTTTCTTCATCTTATTCTTTAGATTCTTTAAATATGTGTTCGATGATTGATTTTATTTCGTTTAAAGTTATGTTAGCGTAAAACCCTAGTTCTTGATTCAACGAATCAAGGAAGGGTGGGTTACTCTGATCTATGGGATGTGCGTAGAGACCTTCGCATGGTTTGTGAAAACTCATGCGTAGGATCTACAATGTTTAAACCTTGTTCAATATCTTTCAAAAACTTTCGAAAATGAAATCTTTGACTATATTCTCTGTAATCACTGGTAAAGGTTTTCGATTAAAATTTTTTTAATAATTTTGAAGAACTGAAAATTTAGATTTTGAATCCAAATTTGAATTGGTTTATTTCAAAACATCGAAAACGAAAACCTTTGACTATATTCTCTGTAATCACTAATAAGGTTTTCGATTAAAATTTTCTTAATAATTTTGGATAAACTAGAAAAAGGATTTGAAAAATTTTTATTTGAATCCGAATTCGAATAGGATGTTTGAGAACCCTTCGAAATAGAAGTTTTTGACTATATTCTCTGTAATCACTGGTAAAAAACTTTTGATTAAAACTTTCTCAATAATTTTTAAACAATCCTAATTTAGGTTTATACCCAAGGATTCCAACACATCCCATAGTGAGATGTAAGCTACCCAGAATTGAAAGTTGAATCAAGACTTGCAAATTATCTTGAATGCGTAGTGTTATACTTGCGTTTTAGTTTAATTAATTGTGCTATTTATTTTATTTATTTAGCAGTTAGTAATCAACATTTTTCAAAAACACCACATAACTTTCTTTTCCTGTTTTTAAAACAAAATAGTAGGTAGAAGAACTTAGAAAATCTTAGTGTTCAATCTCATAATTCCCTGTGGATTCGACCTCGACTCACAAGTTAAAACTACACCGCACACCCTTGCACTTGGGGTAGTTTTAGACACACTTTTCATTAGCAGTCAGTCATGCCAAGTTAATAGTATCTCCTTCGACGATCTCTCTAAACCAGTTGGACATCATCATCACGTTGAATTATTACATTATCGTTGAGAGCTTGCTAGGCAAATGCATTAATATCTGGCTCGTCACATTCAATTTGATACACCCCCTCCTTGACATTTTTAACTGCAACTGCCAGTTAGGATCAATTGGATCTCTAACATAGTAAACTTACTCAGCTTGCGATGCCAATATGTATGGTTCATTACTTATTTGCTCATCTTGATATAACAAATTGTTGAAATTTACCAACTTAATTGGTACTTATCCACTTTAGTCCCACGGATTGGATCGACCCAGTCCACACTTGAATAACAAAAATTTTAACCTATTGTTGTATATAATTTCAACAATATCTTTCAATTGCTATAGTAATAACCCGCATCAACAAAAGGACAACCCAAGACCGCTATTTTGTGTGCTCATTCTCATCTACTTCCCTGATTCGAAATCGGAACTCATTGACATCACAAGTTATGTAATGTCGTGCTGTTATAAATGGAACATCCGCTACTTGGTTCATTTCATGGTCAAGGGTACCCTCGCTTATTTGTCGTAATTGTACACCTACATAATTCATATAATCGTTGAATAAAGTTGCATGAAGCTAATATGATAGCAACAACTTGAATCACATACAACTATATTTATACATATGTAATTTTGAAACCAATCATGAATGATTGAATATGAGGCTACCGAATTTGATTTTTCTGTAGCATAAGGCATGTCCGTTTGAGCTCATCAATGTGTTTCCTGTAACGCAGAACACATGTGTTAATGACGAGCATGAAAATGAACAAGTTAAATATATGCATGATTGTTAACTTATTGAATCAATGCCACAACTGATGGAGTGTTGAACAACACGTAGCGATGAGCTTGAATCCACTCCATGTTATCTAGATCAAATGGTGTGCCCTCTCCAATAGGACTGTCATTAATGCGTGAGGACCTATTTAGTTTGGTTTCAACATCATTAAGATATGTAGCACAGAAATTGGTGCACTTATCCATCAAATAACCCTTGGCTATTGATGCCTCTAGACGAGCTCTGTTACGCACATACCTCTTCAATGTATTCATGTACCTCTCAATCGGATACATCCACCTAAATTGGATAAGGCCACTAAGCAGGCTTCATCTGTTAAATGTATGGTCAAATGGACCATTACATAAAAAATGATGGTGGAAAGAGCTTCTCCAGATGACACAGTGTTAATGTAATCCTATCCTGCAGCTTTTTCAAATCATTTTGTGCGATGAACTCTTAAACACAGTTGTCTGAAGAAATTACTTATCTCAATCAACGGCTCAACAACATTCTCAGGTGAACAATTTCAGATTGAAATAGGAATTAGTTGTTGAATGAGAATGTGATTATCATGACTCTTCAAACCTTGTAAAGTTCTTTCTTTCATGTTCACACACTTAGAAATATTAGAACAATAGCCGTCAGGCAACTTAATCCCCCTTTAAAATGGAGAGGAATGCCCCTTTCTCATCTTTACTCATCATGTATTGTGCAGAAGGTATGTATGCTTTATTAGATTCTCTCAACTGTAAGTGCAGTGGTTTTCTCAAGCCATTTCTTGTAAATCACGGCGAGCATTGGGACTGTCTTTCGACTTCCCTTGACCCAAGAATGGTCCATAATATGTTATCACACACATTTTTCTTAATATGCATAACATCCAAGTTGTGCCTTAATATGTTGTCTTTCCAGTACGGTAACTTGTAGAAAATACTTTTCTTCTTCCAGTTATGACTGCGATTTCTATTCGCACGAACAATAAAGGGTAGTATGGGGGTCAACAGATCGTGGAAATCATATACTGTGCGTATTCGCTCATGCTCAAGTTGTGATAACAAATCAACCCCAGTCATTATCTATGGTGCTGGACCATATTCCCGAGTGCCATCAAATGACACTTTGTCATTTCTAAACCCTATGTAATAGGAGGTAGAAAACGTCTGTGACCCGTGTACGCCCACTTTTTACAGTGTTTTAGCCAGGTTGACTTTTTACTTTGGTGCAACAAGGACATGCAAATTCCCTTTTTGTGCTCCAACCTGACAAATTTGCATATGCAGGGAAGTCGTTGATTGTCCACACAATTGCAGCACCAAGTTTGAGCATTTCATTTCCTTTAGAGTCAAAAGTCATCACACATTCAACCCATAATTCATTTAACTCGTCAATCAAAGGCTGCATATACACGTCAGTCTTATCCCTGGGGCCTCTTGGTCCATCAATAAGAGTGGATAGGATTAGGAAAGGTTGTTTCATACATAACCAAGGAGGAAGATTATATGGAACCAACACCATTGGCCATGTACTATGGTTTGCCCTAGTCATGGACCTGAAAGAGCTAAACCATCTGCAGCCAGGTCAAGCCGCACACTACGGACTATCTAGAGCGAAGTCAGGGTGCCTCTTGTCGAAATCGTTCCATGCTGGAGAGTCGGCTTGGTGCATTAACTTTTCATCTTCCCTACTTAATTACATTGATAACTATGCAAAAGTGGAGTTTGTAATTACACTTTTTCAAGTCTAATCATACCCCCCAACTTGAGCGTTGCTAGTCCTTAGCAATGCCTTTATGAAAAGAAACGCAACTAATTTCCTATTCCTCTTTCGTTAGAAACACGGCTACACTTAGTTACGTGCAGCAAACCCTTTAAACTCCTAGGTTCCCCCTAATGGACGAGTAAGGTCTCGTGAGGGTTTGCAGTGAATCAACCCACAAATTCTATGGCATGGTCTCAAAGTGTTAAAAAGTGATCAAGATCAAAAATGAATCAAGCTTAAGCCCAAAAAGTCATAAAACCCAAATATCATGTGTAATTCCCAAGTGCTAAGCATAAATGAATGGTCTATCAAAGTAGAAAGAGCATGTGTGCAAAATTGTTTCATTCATTCAACAAGGTTGCAAGAGCATAAACGGAACTAGGTTTTGACTTCAAATGCTCATAGGGTACCACTCATAGAAAGGAATTCACTCGTCAAGGGTTCACACATACCTATTAGTATATGATGCTATCCTAGTTGCACATAACCCCAAAAATAAGTAAATGAACTAAAATTAAATTCAAAGTGGACAGCTCATAACCATATTCCAATGCATGTGTAAGAGATCACATCATACAACCTACATAAGACCACTACATGTACAATACAAAAGTTGCTTGCTTAGAATCTACTAGGTTTTTGTTTTGGTTGTAACTTGGCCAAGGGTAATGGTTAATAATGGAGGATATGGAAATCAAAGCACATGTCTTGGGATAAAGATGCTCAAGTGCGCACAAGTCCTAAAATACCCATGTTCTTTCCAAACCCAATAAGGATCCCAACAAGAAGCTTATTCACAAACTTGCATACTACTCATGGGACATTCTCAGTAATTACAATATAATGCACAAGTCCCAAAAGTACACAAGCAAAAAGGAATGACAAACGTTTTTTTTTTTCTTTTTTTTTTTTTCGAAATAATGAAAATACATCAGCTAGATTCTCCACCCAATATTCCCTCTCAATATGCTCTCAAAAGTATCTATTGCCAACCCCTATTCACTTCATTGACACTGAGACACTTTTACAACCCAAGACATATGAGGGTAAGGCTTAAAGTGTGTGAATAAGGTTAGAGGATGATATATGAGGTGGAAACCAAAAAAAATGTATATATATATCACACACTATATTACAAAGGCTTCAAGTTGGTTCCTAGGGCAATTCATAACCAAGCAAGGACAAGAAGGCCCAAAATAGCAAAGAAGGCCTAGCATCATGTTCAAAGCTTACAACAACCCATAATGTGCCAAGTGAAACTCATGCAAGTGTGCGTAACGCAATTAGTGCATTGAAAACTAAAATGAAGAACAAAAGAGCTGTGAGTATGTGCAACCCCTCAAGAAAAAATAATAATAGGCTCAAAAGCTTACAATTAAGGGGTATAAATCTCCACCTAATTCAAGAATGCTCCGTGAACCAATGTTAAATAAAATCTACTCCTAAGCACATAAACTCTTCTCTATGATAGTCAAAAGTGCACAAGGTCATTATATAATCAACTTGAGCTTAGTTTTCTATTAAAGCTTGAACAAAACTCACTCATCACTTTCTCACTCAATTCCACAATCAACCAAACCAAAAGAAATGGAGGGCTAACATATGTATTTAAGCTCAAAAATACTTAAAAATTTAAAATTTTTGCAAGTTTTGGCACTACAGGTCATCATGTGAATCCTACCCCCCAACTTAAAATTCACATTGTCCTTAATGTGAAAATCATGATGTAAATGTGGGTTCATAGTGTGCAGTAGTGAGCATGATGATGTATCCATAAGTATAAAGCATAAATAAACTATGCATGCACCCATTACATATCTGCAGAAAAACTCGACAATGCATCCCCCAACTTGAATCCAAGTAGCTAATGACAGATCGAAGTAATAAATAGCAAAGCAAAGGAGTCATAATGAAAAGAAAAGAGGGGAAGAGAAATACCTTAAGTTGGCGTCGAAAATAGCTAAAGCGTGACGAAACTCAAAAAGGGATTGCAAAGAAATGCCAAAATCATCGTGGTCAGATTCATTAGCATTGTTAGCACTCTCAGCTTTAATCTCACTATTAGCACTCGAAGCCTCAAAGATTTCCAATTGAGGCATATCCTAATACCCCATCTCAGATCCAAGGTCAATATCCGTGTCTGTGTCGTAAGTGGGTGCATCAAGCCAATCAATGGAGATTGTGATTTTGGCCCACTCCATATCTAAAAGAAGTTGAAGGTCGACCTCATCCTACCATTGTCCCTCAAGAAGTTGGTCAGGGTTTATATGAACAAATGGGGGAAATATAAGTGGCAATGGCAAAGAGTTACTCTCAATAAAACACTCGTTCGACCATGATTCCAAGTCACCCTCTGAATGGTCAGAATCACTCTCCTCGCTGTATATATAAGGTAAACTCTCCCACTTATGTTTCCTTCCAGTTAATATGTTAGTGTTTAACACTGGATTATTAACATCAGAAGTAGGACCAGTCATGATGAACCTGTGCTTACAGAAAAGATAGGACAAGATATTTAAGAACAGAAATGAGAATGCAACCATAAGGTAATAATTATAAGCAAGGAAGATAAAGATACATCAAAAGAAATAACAAAACAAAAGTAAACAGTACAAATAACAAGTCATACATAGTCCAAATCCCAAAAAATAAAAAGTACAAATTTCAGAACTTAGGAATATCAAATAACACAGTAAATACCTAGTCCTAAACTCCTAAAAAGAAAAATAAACAAAAAGAAAGAAAAAAAAAAAACATCATCCAATCACTGAGGAGCCAGTGGTGGAAAAGAGTCCCTAATATGATCTAAGATACTCCGGAGAAGGTGTCCATGAGTCTGTTGGGACTGGGTGATACGCAACAATAATTGATGATCCTCTTCCTGGTTCTGCTCTATAAGACTGATGCGCTCAGTCAATGTACTAATTTGCTCTGCCAATTCTGCATTAGTAACGTCTAGATCATCATCTGAATCCTCCAAAACCTGTGATGGTCCACCCTCCACTGGGTCCTCAGTTTTCCTCTTCTTCTTTAATATGCCTCGGGATTTAGCATAGGATATAATGTTGAAGGGCTGTAATCCCAAGGCAATGGGTAGGTCATCTGAAATTTGAGCTCTATTCCTTTGGAAAATATCAGTCAGAGCACCTCCAAAGGGTAGAGCGGTTAAGGATCCCGAATGCTCACAAGCATAGGCCAATTGGTGCCATAAGTAAGAAGGTAAATCCAATGCCATTTCTGTCCCAATGGCATATATCAGACGAGCTCGAATGGCAGTGCAATCGGAATTCCTATTCTGAGGCATCAGGTTAGTACAAGAAAACATATATAAGGCCCAGTATTATCTTTTAGTATTGAAGCTGGTTTCCTGTACTCCCCTACCCAATCCTGTCCTTCTGATAAGATTTCTGAAACTACGATGTAGAAAGGTAGGGTACCCTCAGCTGGATATGTGAACTCAGAATTTTGCACGCGGGGCAATTGAAACACTTGAGCAAAATCAGTTGTTATTATAACCTCAGTCCCCCAGACCCAGCTTATAAGGCACTTTCTACTTTGTCTCCAGATAATTGAACTTTCTTTGAAGTTGGTGAAGAATTCTCTAACTACATCATTCACATAGTAAGCATTGAATTTGGCGATGTGAAGCCATTGTCGCCCTTCAAAATTCTGTTCCAACAAGAATTATTCCCTCCTAAAGTGTCTAATTTCCCAATAGCGCTCAATGACAACAGGTTTATGGACCCAAATATCATCATAACTACGCTCAGATTCTGCCTTCCAGAATCTCGTTCTATCAAACGAAGGAGCTCCAAGTTTCCTGTTGGCACTATGTTTAACCCACGGAGCCATGAAAGCTACAAACCATCACAAATAGATATTGAATTACTCAACCAATCAAGCCTATGTCCACACAAATTCAGTGGCCCCAATCTATTTGCAATATGAAAATTTAAATCAAGGTGGAAATGTCATTTGAGAGAAAGATACACGATTTTGCACATCTACCATGAATGGGTTCACTTAATCATTTAGGTGGCCATACAATATCCACCAAAAATGGGGTCCCTTAATCAACACAACAATTTGAACAAGATTATTTGAGCACAAAGTGAACAAATAAGTGTTTTATAGCAAGAATACAGCAAAATTCAACAGTAAACCAAACTCTTCGGACCCAAAGTGCAACCCACGGCAAAGAGGGTATAAGCATATGAAATACTTCACACCCAATGCAAACTTTCTATTTCCCCATGGTTTGGAACTCCATGAAGGAAGAAAACACAATCCTTGAAGCTTACTAGACTCGGATTGAAGAAGCATGAAAGAATCGTGACCTAGGGCTTGAAAGGGAGTAAAGAACTTACCTTAAATCGATTAAATTAGAAGAAGGAGATGAATTTTTTTCACCAAATGGGACTCGAAGACGTTAAACCTTGCAGAAACTCGTGACGATGGAGAAAGAATTTGAGAGGAGAGGGACTTGTGAGAGAGGAATAAGAGATGTGAGCTGTCAAAATTGGAAAATAAAAACCCGTAGGGTCCGGACCATTTGCGAATGGTCTAGACCACAGAATGGTCTCGGTTCAATGTGAATTCCAGTAGCTTACTGTGGTCCCAACTGTGTATAGGGAGTCCGGACCATAGAAAGGTCATTACCCCTCTGTTTTGCTCTGTTATTCTAAATATGGAAAGGGTCTAACCTAACGATTAAAATTTTAAACTAACAAAAAGTTAAATCTATCCTAAGCCTAAGTATGGTACAACAAATTACTCATTCCAGATTACTTATAAAATGGGAGATCCACAAGATCCCACGTCTCAACCAAACCAATAAAATTCTCCAAATACAGCTTTAGCCTATGCCCATTGACTTTAAAATGACTCCCATTGCTCGAGTTTTCTATCTCAATAGCTCCATGGTCTGCTACATGAGTGACAATGAAAGGTCCCAACCATTTAGATTGTAATTTGCCCGGAAATAAGTGAAGTCGTGAGTGATAAAGTAATACTTTTTAACCCTCATGAAATGAACATCATGTAATATGTCGGTCATGTATTTTCTATATCTTTTCCTTGGAGATTAATGCATTCTCATATGTATCGTTCCATAATTCCTCCATTTCCAAAATCTGAAGTTTATGATTTAGCCCAGCCTCATCAAGATCGAGGTTAAATTTCTTAATTGCCCAATAAGCTTTATGTTCCAATTCTATGGGCAAATAGCATGGCTTACCATAAACTAATCTATACAGTGACATCCCCAAAGTAGTTTTATATGCAGTGCGATATGCCCAGAGGGAATCAATCAACCTTAGTGACCAATCATTGCGATTCGGATTAATAGTCTTTTCTAAAATTTGCTTAATTTCTCTATTTGCAAGCTCTACTTGGCCACTCGTTTGGGGATGATATGCACTACCTACTTTATGTACTACCCCATATCTGTGTAGTAAATTTCCTACTGGCCGGTTGCAGAAATGTTTACCTCCATCACTAATAACTACTCGAGGCACCCCGAAACGTGAGAATGCGTTTTCATGAACGAATTTGAGCACGACTTTATGATCATTTGTTCTTGTGGCAATTGCCTCTACCCATTTGGAGACATAATCAACCCCAACTAATATAAATTCATACCCAAGTGAAATTGGGAAGGGACCCATGAAATCTATTCCCCAACAATCAAAAATTTCTAAAACAAGAATGGGGGATAGAGGCATCATGTTCCTATGTGTTAAACTACCCAAGCGTTGGCATCTATCACATGTAGTGCAAAAATGATACACATTTTTAAAAAGCGTAGGCCAATAGAATCCACATTGAAGAATTTGAGCGGCTGTTTTCTTAGTGGAAAAATGGCCACCACATGCTTAAGAGTGACAGAATTTGATTATGCTTGAAACTTCCCACTCCGGAATACAACGGTGTATCACTTGATCAGGGCAATATTTAAATAAATACGGATCATCCCAACAGAAAACATGTACATTTCTAAGGAATTTCTTCCTATTCTTATAGTTCCATTCTTCCAGGAGTTGTCCTGTCACTAGATAGTTAGCAATATCAGCATACCAAGGAGGATTGGATGTTGTTATCACTTCTATGTTAAACAATTGTTCATCGGGGAAGCTGTCATTTATTTGAGTTTCATCTTATGAATAAGCTTCCATTGGCAAACGTGACAGATGATCTGCTACAACATTTTCAATACCTTTCTTATCTCTAATTTCGAGGGCAAACTCTTGCAACAGCAATATCCATCTAATTAATCGTGGTTTGGCCTCTTACTTGGTTGACAAGTATTTAAGCGCTGAATGATCAGTGAAGACGATCACTGATGAACAAATGAGATAAGGTCGAAATTTCTCAAGGGTGAAGACAACTGCTAGCAATTCCTTTTCAGTTGTCATATAATTTCTCTGTGCCTCGTTTAAGGTTTTAGTAGCATAAAAAATAACATGCGCCTTTTTGTCCCTCATCTGCCCTAAAACAGCTCCTATAGCATGATCACTTGCATCATACATCAGTTCAAAGGGAAGTGACCAGTCAGAAGGTTGAATGATAGGGGCTGAGGTTAGACAACCCTTGAGTTTATTGAAGGATTTTTGACACTGGGGAGTCCATTCAAATGGAGTATCTTGCATTAACAACTGACACAAGGGTTTAAAAATTTCACTAAAAGATTGAATGAACCTTCTGTAAAACCCAGCGTGCCCTAAGAATGACCTAATATCCCTTATAGATTGAGAAGTGGTCAGTTTTTGAATCAACTCGACTTTGGCTTGATCCACTTGGATGCCTTCTTGAGATACAGTGTGTCCTAATACGATTCCTTGGGTAACCATAAAATGGCACTTTTCCCAATTTAACACCAGGTTCTTTTCCTCACATTGTGTCAGAACTAGCTCAAGATTCTTTAGTCACTGCTCAAACAAATCTCCATAACCAGAAAAATTATCCATGAATACCTCTACTATTTCTTCTACCATTTGACTAAAGATACTCATCATGCAGCGTTGAAAAGTAGCTGGAGCATTGCACAAGCCAAAAGGCATTCTTTTATATGCGAAGATAGCAAAAGGACAAGTGAAAGTGGTTTTAGCTTGGTCCTCTAAGGCCATTTCTATTTGATTATATCCAGAATAGCCATCTAAAAAGCAATAGTAAGCATGACCAGCTACTCTTTCTAGAACTTGGTCTAAGAAGGGAAAAGGAAAGTGTTCTTTTCGTGTAACCGCATTAAGTTTCCTATAGTCGATACACACTTGCCAACCAGTTTGTATTCGAGTTGGAACCAACTCATTTTTCTCATTTCGAACCACTGTAACGCCTGATTTCTTAGGAACTACCTGTGTAGGGGTCACCCATTTAGAATCAGAGATAGGATAAATTATCCTTACATCTAGTAGCTTCAACACTTCAGCTCTTACCACTTCTTTCATGTTCGGATTGAGTCACTGTTGTATCTGACGAATTGGTTTGGCTTCTTCTTCTAGATATATACGATGTGTGCAAATGAGAGGACTTATACCTGCCAGATCAGCTGCTGACCATCCTAGAGCTTTCTTATGGCTTTTCAAAAGTTGAACTAACATTTGCTCTTGATGAATAGTCAATTCTGAAGAAATGATTACAGGGTATGTCTCTTCCTCACCTAGAAAAACATATTTCAAATTGTGAGGTAAAGGTTTTCTGTCAGGGCTAGGAGCTTTCAATTCTGAGGATTCTGCTTTATTTAAAAGAGGTCCCAAACTCTCAAAAGTCAGATTCCACTTACTTATAGACATGATTGGGCACATTTCCAACCAATCAACTAAAATTCCTAGCTCTTAGTTTGATATCATTGGGTATAAATTCTCCTCATTAAGGTGAATAGATTTCTCTAAAGGATTCTCGATAAATTCACGATCTACGTAATCCTGAACTATGGATTCTACTAAATCCACTTATTGTATATTAGGCACCTCTTTTGGTTGTTTGGTAACATGAAAGTTATTCGTTTCAAACTCAATGTTACCAAAAGACATTTTCATGGATCCATTCCTACAATTAATCAAAGCATTCGAAGTTGCTAAGAATGGTCGTTCTAGAATTACTGGTGTCAGATCAGGTGCAGATAAACTAGTAAGTGGTTGAGTATCTAGGATTATGAAATCCACTGGAAAATAAAAATTTTCCACTTGTACCAGTACATCTTCAATTATACCTCGTGGGACTTTAATTGATTTATCTGCAAATTGCAAAGTCACACGGGTAGGCTTCAACTCACCTAAGCCCAATTGCTCGTACACTGAGTAAGGGAGCAAATTCACACTCGCTCCTAGGTCAAGCAGTGCTCTACAAATATAATACTTCCCTATATAACAAGATATCATAGGACGTCCAGGGTCTTTATATTTAGGGAGAGTACGACATTGTACTATGGCACTTGCTTGCTCAGTGAGGAATGCTTTTTCTTTTACATTTAAGCCCTTTTTTCACAGTGCATAATTCATTGAGGAATTTAGCATAAAAAGGGAATTGCTTAATTGCATCAAGGAGAGGTATATTAATTTTCACTTGTTTGAATACCTTTAGCAATTCAGCTGCTTGGGCTTCTTTCCTAACTTTCAAAAATCTCTGAGTGAGTGCTTTGGGAACATATTCCCTAGGTATTATCATGGGTTCTTCTTCCTTTCCCTATTCCTTTTCATTTTTTTCTTGCTCTTCGGTTGTGGGTTCCTCAACTATGATTAGTTATTTCCCTGCCTTCCTATCCTTATTTATCACACACTTAGGTTTCAACTCTTCACTCATTTCATCCTTCCTAGGAGGAATGGTTTTGTCTACAATTTTTTCGCTCCTAAGTATTGTGATGTTTTGGACTTGTTCTACATTCCCTGGAATATTAGAAGATCCTTCAACCTGTTTAGCTTGGGGTACTGGATTTGGATGAGGTTGAGCCAGAAATTGACCCTTTGGTTGTGTAACGAGTGTTTGTGTCAAAAGAGTCAATTGGCTCTTGATTTCATCCATTTTTCTATCATTTTGAATCCAACGTGTTTGCTAACTATTCATGAATTGTTGAAGTGTTTCTTCTGTGGATCTCTTGTTTGGAGGAATGTAAGGAGCATGGGATGGTCCCATATTATGAGAAATTCCTGGATTAGGCATCGGGGTTTAAGGAACTGGAGGATGAGGTGCGTGATAAGGGTGGGAATTTGAGATCTCTTATTTCTCTAACTAAAATTGGGGTAATTTCTCACAGCCGGATTGTAAGTCTCAGAATAGGGATTTCCTCCTAGATTTTGTCCCCTATATGGTTGACAATATTGGTTTATAGCATGCATTGGGAGTTTACTAATTTGTTGGCTCTGGGTAACTTCTCTACAAATAGGGAGGTTAGGGCAATCATTTATTCCATGGGAGTGGTTTTCACATATTGCGTAATAGACATTTGCCACTAGCTCTCTTACGGGTTGTGGGTCCTTTTTGGTTTTCAAAGTTTCTATTTCTCGAGAGAGTATTGCTAACTTTGCCTTAAGGTCATCAGCTTCACTTAATTGATGCATACCTCTAACTGGGGTAACACTAGTTGTTCAAGAACTTTGGGTTCCAGTGATATCCAAGGTTTGTGCATTTTCAGCTAAGAATTCAAAATATTCAAAAGCTTCTTCAGGGGTTTTATCATAAAACTGCCCATTGCACATTGTTTCTATAAATTGTTTTAAGTCTGACGTTAATGAGCTATAGAAGATACTGGCTAGACGCTAAACTTCAAATCCATGGTACAGCAAGGATGCACGAGAGTTTTAAACTTCTCCCAACTTTGATAGAAAGTTTCACTATGTTGTGGAGCAAAGTTCACTATTTGATGCTGTATAGCATCAGTTCTATTGGGAGGAAAAAATTTCTTAAGAAATTTGGTTTGCATTTCATCCCATGTGCGAATGGAATTAGATGGTAGAAATTCAAACCATCTAGCAGCCTTATCGTGTAAAGAGAATGGGAAAAGTTTTAGAAACACTAAGTTTATGGGACAATCCTGATCATTGATAGTGACACAAATGTTCCTAAATCAAGTCAAATGATCATATGGGTTTTCAGAATCCATACCATAGAAGGAAAGCAACAATTGTACCATGCCAGGTTTAAAATGGAAAGGTCTTTGATTTTTTAGCCAAACTATACAAGACTCAGGTGTATGCCTATTTGGTTGTAAGAGATCTCGCATGGAACGCCTAGCAGCAACAACTTGTTCTTCAGCCATTTCTAAAGGTGGAATAGGAAGTCTAGGGTTTTGATTTCCTTCTAAATGAGGTTCAAATTCTAAAGGAACAGCTAAGGGATTAGGATGCTGTAATCTACCGTCTTCCCTTCGAATCCAATTGTTCATAAGCTAGGAAAAGAGTCAGAAAAAGGTTACCGTGGTCCGGACCAGAGAGTAGATTATCGGGACCACAGAATAATAATTTGAAGCTAAAAGGTTTGAAAAAATTAATTTTTTTTTTTAGAAAAAAAATTAACTTAGAAATTAAAACAACCTAAAAAATAAAATTTGGCTCCCCAGCAATGGTGACAAAAACTTGACCGCTTCTAAATAGTGCGTCTAAATTAACCCCCCAATGTAAGGGTCTTTGATTTTTTAGCCAAACTATACAAGACTCAGGTGTATGCCTATTTGGTTGTAAGAGATCTCGCATGGAACGCCTAGCAGCAACAACTTGTTCTTCAGCCATTTCTAAAGGTGGAATAGGAAGTCTAGGGTTTTGATTTCCTTCTAAATGAGGTTCAAATTCTAAAGGAACAGCTAAGGGATTAGGATGCTGTAATCTACCGTCTTCCCTTCGAATCCAATTGTTCATAAGCTAGGAAAAGAGTCAGAAAAAGGTTACCGTGGTCCGGACCAGAGAGTAGATTATCGGGACCACAGAATAATAATTTGAAGCTAAAAGGTTTGAAAAAATTAATTTTTTTTTTTAGAAAAAAAATTAACTTAGAAATTAAAACAACCTAAAAAATAAAATTTGGCTCCCCAGCAACGGTGACAAAAACTTGACCGCTTCTAAATAGTGCGTCTAAATTAACCCCCCAGTGTAAGGGTCTTTGATTTTTTAGCCAAACTATACAAGACTCAGGTGTATGCCTATTTGGTTGTAAGAGATCTCGCATGGAACGCCTAGCAGCAACAACTTGTTCTTCAGCCATTTCTAAAGGTGGAATAGGAAGTCTAGGGTTTTGATTTCCTTCTAAATGAGGTTCAAATTCTAAAGGAACAGCTAAGGGATTAGGATGCTGTAATCTACCGTCTTCCCTTCGAATCCAATTGTTCATAAGCTAGGAAAAGAGTCAGAAAAAGGTTACCGTGGTCCGGACCAGAGAGTAGATCATCGGGACCACAGAATACTAATTTGAAGCTAAAAGGTTTGAAAAAATTAATTTTTTTTTTTAGAAAAAAATTAACTTAGAAATTAAAACAACCTAAAAACTAAAATTTGGCTCCCCGGCAACGGTGACAAAAACTTGACCGCTTCTAAATAGTGCGTCTAAATTAACCCCCCAGTGTAAGGGTGTGCGTTGTAGTTTTAACTCAGTGAGTCCGAGGTCGAATTCACAGGAAGCCTAAGTTGTTCAGTTTTTAGGTTATAATTCGATTTCTAAGTTTGAAAATCAGCTAAACTAAATTTCAAAGTTTTTGTAAATTTAGAACTTAAACTAAAAACAATATGCAAACTATTTAAAAGAATTTTAGCAATTGTGGTTTCGAATTTCAAGAACTTCATTTTTATTTTTTGTCTTTCGCTTTTACTTTGTAGTATTTCGTTTGTGGTTTTTGTCGTTCGCTTTTACTTCGTAGTATTTTGTTGTCGCTTTCATCCTTCGTTTTTACTTCGTACTTGTTTATTTTACATTAATGGATGATGTGCAAGTTTATTTTCCTCTTCATAGTTTGATTATGTTAGGCTAAGGTTTGTTCTTGGCTTCAAGCCATTGAAAGTGGTATGGTAGTTTGGTGAACTCAAATATAAAATATTCTTTTCAATGAAACATATTTTTTATTTCTAATTGGAATTTCATAGTAAGCTAGGGTTCTTTCAAAATCAACTCACTTGTGTTACAACCATCGCTTGGTTACAAGTTTTTATTTGTGTACACCAAGTGTTTGGTTCAATGTCCCAGTGAGTTAGAAATATATTTTCCAAAATCCAAACTTGGTTTACTTACGAAATCAATCACCTGTGTTATAACCAAAACTTGGTTACGATTGGCCACTCGTGCACATCAAGTGGTTGGTTCAATGGCCTGGTGATTTGGAACCTATTTTCATAAAACCATAACTTAAGTTTTTCTTAAGAAATCAGTTCGTCCATGTTACAATCGAAGTCTGGTTATGAGTTAACGCTCGTGCATACTAGGTGTTCGATTCAATGTCCCGATGAGTCTGAAACTAATTTAAAAACCCTCTACTTACCTTGAGTTCCATAAAATGGGTTTTAATGAAATATCTTCTGACCTAGCAATGCATGTGCATTTGTTAGGTTGAGTTACAAATGCTTTTGAGTAAACCATCATTATCCCACTACCAGATTTGGTTCGAAGTCAAGATTGTCTTAGTTATTTTATTTGTAGTGTTTTTATCTTAATTTAGAATCACAATTCCTTCACTTCATCATTCTCAACCCAACCATACTCAAGCATTATATAAATCCAAAATTAGTTTAGATTAACTTAGGATCACCTACTAATTAAGAGAACAAGTCTAGAGGTTTTAACAAAGCTCTCCCTATGGAGATGACCTCAGTTCTCACCGAGTAGGATTACGACCACCCTTTTACACTTGAGAGGTAGAACCCAAACACATTTTAAGGTCAGTCATTAAACCTATTTTAACTTGTTTCGAAAATATTCGAAAACGAAAATCCTTAACCATATTAACTGAAATCACTGGTATGAGTTTTCGACTATAATTGTTTAAATAATTTTGGACAAATTAAAAATAGGATTTGAGTTCTTTTCTGATTTCGTTTATTTGAAAAACCTTCGAAAACAAAAGTCTTTAACCAAATTCATTGAAATCACTGGTACTGATTTTTGATTAAAACATTCTCAATACTTTTCGAACAAAAACCTAATTCAGATTTGAACCTAAACATCCCATAGTGAAGTAGTAAACTACCCGGACTTGAAAGTTGAATCAAGAACCTCTTTAATATTAAGTTCGCAATTTAATTTAATTTTTGCTATAAGTAATTTGCTTTGAAATTTAGAGTAGCATTCTAAAACTTGGTTGAATTCCTTTAATTTATATTTAATCTGTTTAGAACATAAAACAAAACTTTGAATTGTTGAATCTCATACGTAGTGTTAGTTTAATTGCTTTAAATTGAATTTTAATTTTGCAAAACCTTAGGATTTAGCTAAACTGAACTCCGGAACTTGCTTATAATTAAATTTCAAATTTCCTTCATAAACCTAGAAACTGAATAACATAGGCTCCCTATGAATTCGATCTTGGACTCACCAAGTTAAAACTACGACTACCCTCTTGCACTTGAGAGGTAGAACCCACACATATTTTAGGGCCGGTCAATTTTATTTCATTTAAGGTTATGTTAGCGTAAAACCCTAGCTCTTGATTCAACGAATCAAGGAAGGGTAGGTTACTCTGATCTATGGGATGTGCATAGACCCTTCGCATGGTTTGGAAAAACTCATGCATAGGGGTCTACAACTTTCAATTCTATTTTCGTTTGTTTCAAAAATGAAAGCCTTTGAATATATTCTTTGCAATTACTGGTAAAGGTTTTCGATTAAAACTTTGTTAATATTTTTGAACGAACTAAAAAATGGATTTGAATCCAAATCTAAATTGGTTTGTTTGAGAAGCTTTCGAAAGCAAAAGTTTTTGACTGTATTCTCTGTAATCACTGGTAAAAAATTTTGATTAAAACTTTCTTAACAATTTTAAGCAAACCCTAATTCAGGTTTGAACCCAAGTGGCTTCTTAGAATATCTTTCCAGTTTTATTATCTTAAACGAGATTTTAAAACTGAGTATTGGGAATTTTATAAATTTTAACGAAGACATCTTTCCAATCTATTTGTTCCATTTACGTGAACTTTAGATTGTAGTATTTAACACATTCCATTGTGAAGTAGTAAACTACCCGAAATTGAAAGTTGAATCAAGAATTGTAAATTATCTTGAATGCATAGTGTTATTGCTTTCGTTTTAGTTTAATTTAATTGTTGCTATTTACTTAATTTATTTAGCAGTTAGTAATCAACACTTTTCAAAACCCAACATAAATTTTTCTTTTCCCATTTTTGAAACAAAACCAGTAGGTAGGAGAACTTAGAAAATCCTAGTGTTCAATCTCATAGTTCCTTATGGATTCGACCTCGGACTCACCGAGTTAAAACTACACCGGACACCTTTGCACTTGGGGGTTAGTTTAGATGCACTATTTAGAAGCGGTCATTACGCGAAGGAATGAGGAGCTTACTTAGGAGCTCCAAACCGCCAAGGGCACTACCGTTGACAAGTTCAAGGGCATAGATGACTTCCAGGCACTTATCATACCAATGTTCCTTGAAGGTTTTAAGCATGCCAAGGAGAAGTTTGCTGTTGCCTTTCCAAATATTAATATCTCTGAAATCAAGCCTGGGTGAACAGCTATTGTGATGAATGATCAGGAAAAGGGCGATGAATAGGCGAATATTGAAAATCAAGAAAAGGCCCAAGGTCTTGAACAAGCCATAGAGATCACCGAGAAGACCAATAAAGAAAATGCTGAAGGTGCTCCGGGGAATATAATTGAAACTAATGAAAGCAATGTTCAGAAGGAGGCCTAAATGCTCCTTGTCCTTCTATCTCTCGTTTTAATGATGTACCCTCCCTTTATTTTAAACTATAATTCAGGCTTTGTCATGTTTTGGGTAATGTAATCTTACATTTAACAAACTTTTTTGTAATACAAGTTTGAATGCTCTGTCACTTGTTGTGTTAATATTAACTCATTCGCTTACTCGTTTTGGTCTTCTTTACTTCCTTCTTGTTTGAAATATGCATCAAGTTTAACAAATAAACTCATTTTATGTCATTACCTAATGAAGAATTTACTTTCACATAAAGTTACTTTGTTTTGAGCAACGTTTTAGTCTTAGCTTCGGTGGCCATCTCTATTTCGCTCATCCTCATAAGTCAAATTAAATCTTTGCTCTACTCAGCTACGTGAGCTGAGCAGTATCTTTGCTCTGCTCGGTCACATGAACTGAGCAAGAATCCTTGTCATTTTTTGGCATTTGGCCTCATGAATCTTATTCACGATGCTCGGTGATTACACTTGAAAAGTATAATTACAAGACCTCTATTTTAATATAAAATCATGCATTTTCTTAATTTATTTATGCGTTTTGCTACTTTTTACACTTATTTTTCTTAATTGTAGTGAAAACGACTCAATAAGCACAATTGGGAGTGCCAAAGACGAAGAATAGGACGAGGGATAGCTCGTGGTACACTTGCATGGAGTGGGTGTCCAAACACCTTCAGGACCGCAGAATACAAAGTTGGAGAAAAAGAGTTTGGGAGCACACTGTCGTCCGGACACCCAAAATTTTGGACACCCCATTTTGGGTGTCGGAACACCTGGGACACGCGAGATGATTATTTTATTTCGTTTTTAGGGTTTTTGAGCACTATATATAAACACCTCATTAGCAGCCGTCAGGGAGTCTTTCATATATGTTTTTTTAGTTTCTTTAGAACTTTAGAATGTAGTTTAGGGTAGTTTTAGGATTGATTTCTTTGGTTTTGTTCATAGATTTCATTTTGACATTGCTTCGAAGTACAGTACATAAGTTTTATTTAATGAGTCTCATTTTCTTTTCATTTTTTCTTTTTATTTACTGCTTTATTACTTTATCTATGTTAGGCTAGGTTTTAATCTTGATCTAACCCATCAATGATGGTTGAAACCTTATTTGGTGATTGCATGTGATTGAATCCTCATATACAGTGTAAAACTTGTATGTTTGGGTTCTTGTTTGTCTAGATCTATTTTCTAATGTTTTCAAAACCTTCGAAAACATATGTAGTTGATCATGTTTCCTTGAAATCACTGATAACTACATATGATTAGAATTTTCTTAATACTTTGAAAATATTAAAAACAAATCTAGATTTATTTTCTGGTTTTCTTTTCCTTTTGGTTTTCAAAACATTCCAAAACTTGTAACATCGATCATATTTCCTTGAAATCCTTAATGACGTTACTTGATAATAACTTTCTTCATATTTTGAAATCAAAGAAAAGAATTCTAGACCAAAGAATGTTTTCAAGATGAAATCTTTCCGGTTTTATTTATCCTAAAAAAACGTGATTTTAAAACCGTGCTTTGGAATTAATGTTTTCACAATGAAAATTTTCCGGTTTACTTTTCCTAAACATAAGCTATAAACCGAGATAATAGTCGCATCTAATATAAGAATAAAGTGTTCACCCAGATTTGTAGGTTAGATCAAGTCTTTTTCATTTTGAATATTTGCAATTTTATTTTATTTGTTAATTAGTTAAAAACCAATCAATCCAAACCCAAAACTTATTTTCTTTTCTTGTACTTAAAACTAAACATTAGGTAGAAGAACTTAGAAAACCCTAGTGTTCAATCTCATAGTTCCCTGTGAATTCAACCTCGGACTCACCGAGTTAAAATTACACCACACACCCTTGCACTTAGGGGTTAATTTAGGTGCACTATTTAGAAGCGATCAAGTTTTTGGCGCCGTTGCTAGGGAACTTAGTTTTGATTCAAAAAAAAAAAAATTCATGAACATGGATTATGTTTCTTATAATTCTAGTTCACTAGATACCACCCACCCACTCTTTGGTTATTTAGGCAGCATTTATGGAATTGATTTTTTCCCAAAAACTTTTTCTATGCTATCTAAATTTTATGGACTTCAACATGAGGACCCCAACGTTCATTTAGAACATTTTGAGTCAGTTTGTTTCCATTGCATGAATGGTTACATGGATGACACATTTAAGTATAATTTTTTCCCATTATCATTATGCGAAGTAGCCAATGATTGGTATCATGCCGCTACTTGGTCCATTAATATTTGGGAAGAGTTACAAAATGATTTTATTGCAACTTTTCTCCCCAATTTTCAAAACTTTACCTTTCACTTTCAAATTAGAAATTTTTGTTTCAAGAAGGGTGAATTATTTTATAAATGCTAGGAGAGATTTAAAAACCTTTTAGAAACTTTCCCAAACCATAGACTAGGATTAGGGTACATTCTAGGTGTATTTTATAATGCTCTACCTTGTGAGTTGCACCGAGCATTTGATAAAAGCTTGGGTAGGGAATTTCTAGACCTTACTCTGGAAGAGGCATGGTCATTTTTTGAATTTCTCTATGAACAAACCAAGCCATGGGAAAAACTTGAACCTAGTTTTGAACCTCATTCACTTGAAAACCACGTGAACCTTATCCCACATACTCCTACTTCACTTGATCCTTATGATCCATCCTTAGAAAGTAGAGTAGGTATAGAGCCCGATTACTTAGATATTGCATGTCCCAACTCCAATCTACTCACCAAGGGCCAGTTTGAGGAACCCCTAGATCATTGGCTTACTAAATCTAATAACACACAATTTGAGTCACTCTACAAGCAAACTCAACATAGGGAAGAAATTAGCTTAGAAGTCAATTCTAGTACACATGAGACTTCCACACATATTAACTCTACATTAGATGATACATTGTTCGAGTCCACAACATGTCCTTATGTTCGTCCACTCACTGAAGCTGAAATTATTGAATCTAAGGCCTTTTTTTTTTCTTGCACGAGAAAATTCTAATTCAAAAACCTTAGACTTTGAGTGGAGCGATTATTCTGACGATGGTTGGGATAGTGAAGGGAATGAATCCTTTAACTCATTCCCACCAGACTCTAACATGCACGAGAATTCATTTATCGAGAGTTTAGAGGACATGCCAACCAACACCACCATGAAGCTTGAAGTTCATCCCACCCTGACCGCTATTAAATAGTGCGTCTAACTAACCCCCAAGTGCAAGGGTGTGCGGTGTAGTTTTAACTCGGTGAGTCCGAAGTCGAATTCACAGGGAGCCTACATTATTTAGTTTCTAGGTTAAAATGGAAATCCTAAATTTGAATGTAAACTAAGTTTGAAGATTAATTAAAACTAATTCCTAGGGTTTTGCAAGTTCAAAATGTAAACTAAAACAAATTAACAACTTATTACCAAAATTCCAGCAATTTAATTTTTTGATTTTTGATTTCAAGGAATAAAATATTAGCTAAACGAATTTTCCTAATTTAAATGCGCTTCAAAATATTCTAATATAAAAACTATAATATAATTACTTAAATTAAATCAACCGAAGGCAATTCAATTAAGAAGAAATAAATTTAAGAAGTCCTTGATCCAACTATCAATTCCGGGTAGTTTACGTCTTCACTATGGGATGAGTTGTAATACTTGCGTTAAAACCTAAATTAGGATTTGTTTGAAAATTATTGAGAAAGTTTTAATCAAAAGCTTTTACCAGTGATTACAGAGAATATAGTCAAAAACTTCTGTTTTCGAAGGGTTTTCAAACAATCCTATTCGAATTCAAATTCAAATCCAATTCTTCTAGTTTATCCAAAATTATTAAGAAAATTTTAATCAAAAACCTTTACTAGTGATTACAAAGAATATAGTCAAAGATTTTCGTTTTCGAATGTTTCTGAAATAAACCAATTCAAATTTGGATTCAAAATCTGAATTTTCAGTTCTTCAAAATTATTGAGAAAATTTTAATCAAAAAACTTTACCAGTGATTATTGAGAATATAGTCAAAGGTTTTCATTTTCGAAAGTTTTAGAAAGATACTGAACTAGGTTTAAACATCGTAGACCCGTACGCATATGTTTTCGCAAACCATGCGAAGGGTCTACGCAAACGTTTAAAAGTTGTAGACCCTTACGCATGAGTTTTCGCAAGCTATACGAAGGGTCTACACACATCCCATAGATTAGAGTAAACTATCCTTCCTTGATTCGTTGAATCAAGAACTAGGGTTTCTACACTAGCATGCTTGTAAACGAAACAAAAACATTCATCGAAGATATATTTAATGGATTTAATGAATCAAACAATGAAATAAGATTATTAAACGATGAAACCAAAACTAAATAGACACAATCAATCAATTCTCTATGTAAAACATTCAAATAATATTATTAATCCAACGATAAAGTGTCACGTACTTTGAAAGAAACTTCGAAACAAAACTCTGAACAGTAACTACTAAAACGAATGTGATGAAAGCTACAAAAGCACATAAAAACATTAACGAACCCAATCAAAACTCCCTAAAAACTCTAAAATATGCTGGAAGAATGTAAAAAAAAGAGAGAGAGAGAGCTCCCCTAGTCGGCTTTGATGCTTCTTTTTATAAACCTACAAAAACCTTAAAAATCTGAATTGCCAGCATGACATTCCAACACACTGTGGTCCGAATCGTGCGCCAGGGGGTCCAGACCACAGAAACCTTGTTTCTTCACTTTTGCTCCTCATTTGCGGCTAAGTCCTTGGGGTACTCCATGCAATCCTAGACGAAGTTGGTTCGACATTGTTCCCTTCATCTTCTATGTCAACCAAAGTCACTATCATTCTCAATTAATTCACCGTTTTCCCTGCAATTAAGAAACAAACCTTATAAGTGACAAAACAGTGACAAATCTTCAGAATAAATTACTTAATTACATTAATAACCATGCAAAAGTGGAGTTTGTAATTACACTTTTTCAAGTGTAATCAGTTTACATGTAAGTGCTTTACTTTTTGATATTTTCAATTCAAAGAACTTCATTTTTATTTTTTGTCTTTCGCTTTTACTTTGTAGTATTTCGTTTGTGGTTTTTGTCGTTCGCTTTTACTTCGTAGTATTTTGTTGCCGCTTTCATCCTTCGTTTTTACTTCGTACTTGTTTATTTTACATTAATGGATGATGTGCAAGTTTATTTTCCTCTTCATAGTTTGATTATGTTAGGCTAAGGTTTGTTCTTGGCTTCAAGCCATTGAAAGTGGTGTGGTAGTTTGGTGAACTCAAATATAAAATATTCTTTTCAATGAAACATATTTTTTATTTCTAATTGGAATTTCATAGTAAGCTAGGGTTCTTTCGAAATCAACTCACTTGTGTTACAACCATCGCTTGGTTACAAGTTTTTATTTGTGTACACCAAGTGTTTGGTTCAATGTCCCAGTGAGTTAGAAATATATTTTCCAAAATCCAAACTTGGTTTACTTACGAAATCAATCACCTGTGTTATAACCAAAACTTGGTTACGATTGGCCACTCGTGCACATCAAGTGGTTGGTTCAATGGCCTGGTGATTTGGAACCTATTTTCATAAAACCATAACTTAAGTTTTTCTTAAGAAATCAGTTCGTCCATGTTACAATCGAAGTCTGGTTATGAGTTAACGCTCGTGCATACTAGGTGTTCGATTCAATGTCCCGATGAGTCTGAAACTAATTTAAAAACCCTCTACTTACCTTGAGTTCCATAAAATGGGTTTTAATGAAATATCTTCTGACCTAGCAATGCATGTGCATTTGTTAGGTTGAGTTACAAATGCTTTTGAGTAAACCATCATTATCCCACTACCAGATTTGGTTCGAAGTCAAGATTGTCTTAGTTATTTTATTTGTAGTGTTTTTATCTTAATTTAGAATCACAATTCCTTCACTTCATCATTCTCAACCCAACCATACTCAAGCATTATATAAATCCAAAATTAGTTTAGATTAACTTAGGATCACCTACTAATTAAGAGAACAAGTCTAGAGGTTTTAACAAAGCTCTCCCTATGGAGATGACCTCAGTTCTCACCGAGTAGGATTACGACCACCCTTTTACACTTGAGAGGTAGAACCCAAACACATTTTAAGGTCAGTCATTAAACCTATTTTAACTTGTTTCGAAAATATTCGAAAACGAAAATCCTTAACCATATTAACTGAAATCACTGGTATGAGTTTTCGACTATAATTGTTTAAATAATTTTGGACAAATTAAAAATAGGATTTGAGTTCTTTTCTGATTTCGTTTATTTGAAAAACCTTCGAAAACAAAAGTCTTTAACCAAATTCATTGAAATCACTGGTACTGATTTTTGATTAAAACATTCTCAATACTTTTCGAACAAAAACCTAATTCAGATTTGAACCTAAACATCCCATAGTGAAGTAGTAAACTACCCGGACTTGAAAGTTGAATCAAGAACCTCTTTAATATTAAGTTCGCAATTTAATTTAATTTTTGCTATAAGTAATTTGCTTTGAAATTTAGAGTAGCATTCTAAAACTTGGTTGAATTCCTTTAATTTATATTTAATCTGTTTAGAACATAAAACAAAACTTTGAATTGTTGAATCTCATACGTAGTGTTAGTTTAATTGCTTTAAATTGAATTTTAATTTTGCAAAACCTTAGGATTTAGCTAAACTGAACTCCGGAACTTGCTTATAATTAAATTTCAAATTTCCTTCATAAACCTAGAAACTGAATAACATAGGCTCCCTATGAATTCGATCTTGGACTCACCAAGTTAAAACTACGACTACCCTCTTGCACTTGAGAGGTAGAACCCACACATATTTTAGGGCCGGTCAATTTTATTTCATTTAAGGTTATGTTAGCGTAAAACCCTAGCTCTTGATTCAACGAATCAAGGAAGGGTAGGTTACTCTGATCTATGGGATGTGCATAGACCCTTCGCATGGTTTGGAAAAACTCATGCATAGGGGTCTACAACTTTCAATTCTATTTTCGTTTGTTTCAAAAATGAAAGCCTTTGAATATATTCTTTGCAATTACTGGTAAAGGTTTTCGATTAAAACTTTGTTAATATTTTTGAACGAACTAAAAAATGGATTTGAATCCAAATCTAAATTGGTTTGTTTGAGAAGCTTTCGAAAGCAAAAGTTTTTGACTGTATTCTCTGTAATCACTGGTAAAAAATTTTGATTAAAACTTTCTTAACAATTTTAAGCAAACCCTAATTCAGGTTTGAACCCAAGTGGCTTCTTAGAATATCTTTCCAGTTTTATTATCTTAAACGAGATTTTAAAACTGAGTATTGGGAATTTTATAAATTTTAACGAAGACATCTTTCCAATCTATTTGTTCCATTTACGTGAACTTTAGATTGTAGTATTTAACACATTCCATTGTGAAGTAGTAAACTACCCGAAATTGAAAGTTGAATCAAGAATTGTAAATTATCTTGAATGCATAGTGTTATTGCTTTCGTTTTAGTTTAATTTAATTGTTGCTATTTACTTAATTTATTTAGCAGTTAGTAATCAACACTTTTCAAAACCCAACATAAATTTTTCTTTTCCCATTTTTGAAACAAAACCAGTAGGTAGGAGAACTTAGAAAATCCTAGTGTTCAATCTCATAGTTCCTTATGGATTCGACCTCGGACTCACCGAGTTAAAACTACACCGGACACCTTTGCACTTGGGGGTTAGTTTAGATGCACTATTTAGAAGCGGTCATTACGCGAAGGAATGAGGAGCTTACTTAGGAGCTCCAAACCGCCAAGGGCACTACCGTTGACAAGTTCAAGGGCATAGATGACTTCCAGGCACTTATCATACCAATGTTCCTTGAAGGTTTTAAGCATGCCAAGGAGAAGTTTGCTGTTGCCTTTCCAAATATTAATATCTCTGAAATCAAGCCTGGGTGAACAGCTATTGTGATGAATGATCAGGAAAAGGGCGATGAATAGGCGAATATTGAAAATCAAGAAAAGGCCCAAGGTCTTGAACAAGCCATAGAGATCACCGAGAAGACCAATAAAGAAAATGCTGAAGGTGCTCCGGGGAATATAATTGAAACTAATGAAAGCAATGTTCAGAAGGAGGCCTAAATGCTCCTTGTCCTTCTATCTCTCGTTTTAATGATGTACCCTCCCTTTATTTTAAACTATAATTCAGGCTTTGTCATGTTTTGGGTAATGTAATCTTACATTTAACAAACTTTTTTGTAATACAAGTTTGAATGCTCTGTCACTTGTTGTGTTAATATTAACTCATTCGCTTACTCGTTTTGGTCTTCTTTACTTCCTTCTTGTTTGAAATATGCATCAAGTTTAACAAATAAACTCATTTTATGTCATTACCTAATGAAGAATTTACTTTCACATAAAGTTACTTTGTTTTGAGCAACGTTTTAGTCTTAGCTTCGGTGGCCATCTCTATTTCGCTCATCCTCATAAGTCAAATTAAATCTTTGCTCTACTCAGCTACGTGAGCTGAGCAGTATCTTTGCTCTGCTCGGTCACATGAACTGAGCAAGAATCCTTGTCATTTTTTGGCATTTGGCCTCATGAATCTTATTCACGATGCTCGGTGATTACACTTGAAAAGTATAATTACAAGACCTCTATTTTAATATAAAATCATGCATTTTCTTAATTTATTTATGCGTTTTGCTACTTTT
This sequence comes from Vitellaria paradoxa, assembly GCA_019916065.1. Taxonomy (NCBI): domain Eukaryota; kingdom Viridiplantae; phylum Streptophyta; class Magnoliopsida; order Ericales; family Sapotaceae; genus Vitellaria; species Vitellaria paradoxa. The sequence goes on along the minus strand of CM034234.1, from coordinate 68,395,046 downwards.
TACACTTATTTTTCTTAATTGTAGTGAAAACGACTCAATAAGCACAATTGGGAGTGCCAAAGACGAAGAATAGGACGAGGGATAGCTCGTGGTACACTTGCATGGAGTGGGTGTCCAAACACCTTCAGGACCGCAGAATACAAAGTTGGAGAAAAAGAGTTTGGGAGCACACTGTCGTCCGGACACCCAAAATTTTGGACACCCCATTTTGGGTGTCGGAACACCTGGGACACGCGAGATGATTATTTTATTTCGTTTTTAGGGTTTTTGAGCACTATATATAAACACCTCATTAGCAGCCGTCAGGGAGTCTTTCATATATGTTTTTTTAGTTTCTTTAGAACTTTAGAATGTAGTTTAGGGTAGTTTTAGGATTGATTTCTTTGGTTTTGTTCATAGATTTCATTTTGACATTGCTTCGAAGTACAGTACATAAGTTTTATTTAATGAGTCTCATTTTCTTTTCATTTTTTCTTTTTATTTACTGCTTTATTACTTTATCTATGTTAGGCTAGGTTTTAATCTTGATCTAACCCATCAATGATGGTTGAAACCTTATTTGGTGATTGCATGTGATTGAATCCTCATATACAGTGTAAAACTTGTATGTTTGGGTTCTTGTTTGTCTAGATCTATTTTCTAATGTTTTCAAAACCTTCGAAAACATATGTAGTTGATCATGTTTCCTTGAAATCACTGATAACTACATATGATTAGAATTTTCTTAATACTTTGAAAATATTAAAAACGAATCTAGATTTATTTTCTGGTTTTCTTTTCCTTTTGGTTTTCAAAACATTCCAAAACTTGTAACATCGATCATATTTCCTTGAAATCCTTAATGACGTTACTTGATAATAACTTTCTTCATATTTTGAAATCAAAGAAAAGAATTCTAGACCAAAGAATGTTTTCAAGATGAAATCTTTCCGGTTTTATTTATCCTAAAAAAACGTGATTTTAAAACCGTGCTTTGGAATTAATGTTTTCACAATGAAAATTTTCCGGTTTACTTTTCCTAAACATAAGCTATAAACCGAGATAATAGTCGCATCTAATATAAGAATAAAGTGTTCACCCAGATTTGTAGGTTAGATCAAGTCTTTTTCATTTTGAATATTTGCAATTTTATTTTATTTGTTAATTAGTTAAAAACCAATCAATCCAAACCCAAAACTTATTTTCTTTTCTTGTACTTAAAACTAAACATTAGGTAGAAGAACTTAGAAAACCCTAGTGTTCAATCTCATAGTTCCCTGTGAATTCAACCTCGGACTCACCGAGTTAAAATTACACCACACACCCTTGCACTTAGGGGTTAATTTAGGCGCACTATTTAGAAGCGATCAAGTTTTTGGCGCCGTTGCTAGGGAACTTAGTTTTGATTCAAAAAAAAAAAAATTCATGAACATGGATTATGTTTCTTATAATTCTAGTTCACTAGATACCACCCACCCACTCTTTGGTTATTTAGGCAGCATTTATGGAATTGATTTTTTCCCAAAAACTTTTTCTATGCTATCTAAATTTTATGGACTTCAACATGAGGACCCCAACGTTCATTTAGAACATTTTGAGTCAGTTTGTTTCCATTGCATGAATGGTTACATGGATGACACATTTAAGTATAATTTTTTCCCATTATCATTATGCGAAGTAGCCAATGATTGGTATCATGCCGCTACTTGGTCCATTAATATTTGGGAAGAGTTACAAAATGATTTTATTGCAACTTTTCTCCCCAATTTTCAAAACTTTACCTTTCACTTTCAAATTAGAAATTTTTGTTTCAAGAAGGGTGAATTATTTTATAAATGCTAGGAGAGATTTAAAAACCTTTTAGAAACTTTCCCAAACCATAGACTAGGATTAGGGTACATTCTAGGTGTATTTTATAATGCTCTACCTTGTGAGTTGCACCGAGCATTTGATAAAAGCTTGGGTAGGGAATTTCTAGACCTTACTCTGGAAGAGGCATGGTCATTTTTTGAATTTCTCTATGAACAAACCAAGCCATGGGAAAAACTTGAACCTAGTTTTGAACCTCATTCACTTGAAAACCACGTGAACCTTATCCCACATACTCCTACTTCACTTGATCCTTATGATCCATCCTTAGAAAGTAGAGTAGGTATAGAGCCCGATTACTTAGATATTGCATGTCCCAACTCCAATCTACTCACCAAGGGCCAGTTTGAGGAACCCCTAGATCATTGGCTTACTAAATCTAATAACACACAATTTGAGTCACTCTACAAGCAAACTCAACATAGGGAAGAAATTAGCTTAGAAGTCAATTCTAGTACACATGAGACTTCCACACATATTAACTCTACATTAGATGATACATTGTTCGAGTCCACAACATGTCCTTATGTTCGTCCACTCACTGAAGCTGAAATTATTGAATCTAAGGCCTTTTTTTTTTCTTGCACGAGAAAATTCTAATTCAAAAACCTTAGACTTTGAGTGGAGCGATTATTCTGACGATGGTTGGGATAGTGAAGGGAATGAATCCTTTAACTCATTCCCACCAGACTCTAACATGCACGAGAATTCATTTATCGAGAGTTTAGAGGACATGCCAACCAACACCACCATGAAGCTTGAAGTTCATCCCACCCTGACCGCTATTAAATAGTGCGTCTAACTAACCCCCAAGTGCAAGGGTGTGCGGTGTAGTTTTAACTCGGTGAGTCCGAAGTCGAATTCACATGGAGCCTACATTATTTAGTTTCTAGGTTAAAATGGAAATCCTAAATTTGAATGTAAACTAAGTTTGAAGATTAATTAAAACTAATTCCTAGGGTTTTGCAAGTTCAAAATGTAAACTAAAACAAATTAACAACTTATTACCAAAATTCCAGCAATTTAATTTTTTGATTTTTGATTTCAAGGAATAAAATATTAGCTAAACGAATTTTCCTAATTTAAATGCGCTTCAAAATATTCTAATATAAAAACTATAATATAATTACTTAAATTAAATCAACCGAAGGCAATTCAATTAAGAAGAAATAAATTTAAGAAGTCCTTGATCCAACTATCAATTCCGGGTAGTTTACGTCTTCACTATGGGATGAGTTGTAATACTTGCGTTAAAACCTAAATTAGGATTTGTTTGAAAATTATTGAGAAAGTTTTAATCAAAAGCTTTTACCAGTGATTACAGAGAATATAGTCAAAAACTTCTGTTTTCGAAGGGTTTTCAAACAATCCTATTCGAATTCAAATTCAAATCCAATTCTTCTAGTTTATCCAAAATTATTAAGAAAATTTTAATCAAAAACCTTTACTAGTGATTACAAAGAATATAGTCAAAGATTTTCGTTTTCGAATGTTTCTGAAATAAACCAATTCAAATTTGGATTCAAAATCTGAATTTTCAGTTCTTCAAAATTATTGAGAAAATTTTAATCAAAAAACTTTACCAGTGATTATTGAGAATATAGTCAAAGGTTTTCATTTTCGAAAGTTTTAGAAAGATACTGAACTAGGTTTAAACATCGTAGACCCGTACGCATATGTTTTCGCAAACCATGCGAAGGGTCTACGCAAACGTTTAAAAGTTGTAGACCCTTACGCATGAGTTTTCGCAAGCTATACGAAGGGTCTACACACATCCCATAGATTAGAGTAAACTATCCTTCCTTGATTCGTTGAATCAAGAACTAGGGTTTCTACACTAGCATGCTTGTAAACGAAACAAAAACATTCATCGAAGATATATTTAATGGATTTAATGAATCAAACAATGAAATAAGATTATTAAACGATGAAACCAAAACTAAATAGACACAATCAATCAATTCTCTATGTAAAACATTCAAATAATATTATTAATCCAACGATAAAGTGTCACGTACTTTGAAAGAAACTTCGAAACAAAACTCTGAACAGTAACTACTAAAACGAATGTGATGAAAGCTACAAAAGCACATAAAAACATTAACGAACCCAATCAAAACTCCCTAAAAACTCTAAAATATGCTGGAAGAATGTAAAAAAAAGAGAGAGAGAGAGCTCCCCTAGTCGGCTTTGATGCTTCTTTTTATAAACCTACAAAAACCTTAAAAATCTGAATTGCCAGCATGACATTCCAACACACTGTGGTCCGAATCGTGCGCCAGGGGGTCCAGACCACAGAAACCTTGTTTCTTCACTTTTGCTCCTCATTTGCGGCTAAGTCCTTGGGGTACTCCATGCAATCCTAGACGAAGTTGGTTCGACATTGTTCCCTTCATCTTCTATGTCAACCAAAGTCACTATCATTCTCAATTAATTCACCGTTTTCCCTGCAATTAAGAAACAAACCTTATAAGTGACAAAACAGTGACAAATCTTCAGAATAAATTACTTAATTACATTAATAACCATGCAAAAGTGGAGTTTGTAATTACACTTTTTCAAGTGTAATCAGTTTACATGTAAGTGCTTTACTTTTTGATATTTTCAATTCAAAGAACTTCATTTTTATTTTTTGTCTTTCGCTTTTACTTTGTAGTATTTCGTTTGTGGTTTTTGTCGTTCGCTTTTACTTCGTAGTATTTTGTTGCCGCTTTCATCCTTCGTTTTTACTTCGTACTTGTTTATTTTACATTAATGGATGATGTGCAAGTTTATTTTCCTCTTCATAGTTTGATTATGTTAGGCTAAGGTTTGTTCTTGGCTTCAAGCCATTGAAAGTGGTGTGGTAGTTTGGTGAACTCAAATATAAAATATTCTTTTCAATGAAACATATTTTTTATTTCTAATTGGAATTTCATAGTAAGCTAGGGTTCTTTCGAAATCAACTCACTTGTGTTACAACCATCGCTTGGTTACAAGTTTTTATTTGTGTACACCAAGTGTTTGGTTCAATGTCCCAGTGAGTTAGAAATATATTTTCCAAAATCCAAACTTGGTTTACTTACGAAATCAATCACCTGTGTTATAACCAAAACTTGGTTACGATTGGCCACTCGTGCACATCAAGTGGTTGGTTCAATGGCCTGGTGATTTGGAACCTATTTTCATAAAACCATAACTTAAGTTTTTCTTAAGAAATCAGTTCGTCCATGTTACAATCGAAGTCTGGTTATGAGTTAACGCTCGTGCATACTAGGTGTTCGATTCAATGTCCCGATGAGTCTGAAACTAATTTAAAAACCCTCTACTTACCTTGAGTTCCATAAAATGGGTTTTAATGAAATATCTTCTGACCTAGCAATGCATGTGCATTTGTTAGGTTGAGTTACAAATGCTTTTGAGTAAACCATCATTATCCCACTACCAGATTTGGTTCGAAGTCAAGATTGTCTTAGTTATTTTATTTGTAGTGTTTTTATCTTAATTTAGAATCACAATTCCTTCACTTCATCATTCTCAACCCAACCATACTCAAGCATTATATAAATCCAAAATTAGTTTAGATTAACTTAGGATCACCTACTAATTAAGAGAACAAGTCTAGAGGTTTTAACAAAGCTCTCCCTATGGAGATGACCTCAGTTCTCACCGAGTAGGATTACGACCACCCTTTTACACTTGAGAGGTAGAACCCAAACACATTTTAAGGTCAGTCATTAAACCTATTTTAACTTGTTTCGAAAATATTCGAAAACGAAAATCCTTAACCATATTAACTGAAATCACTGGTATGAGTTTTCGACTATAATTGTTTAAATAATTTTGGACAAATTAAAAATAGGATTTGAGTTCTTTTCTGATTTCGTTTATTTGAAAAACCTTCGAAAACAAAAGTCTTTAACCAAATTCATTGAAATCACTGGTACTGATTTTTGATTAAAACATTCTCAATACTTTTCGAACAAAAACCTAATTCAGATTTGAACCTAAACATCCCATAGTGAAGTAGTAAACTACCCGGACTTGAAAGTTGAATCAAGAACCTCTTTAATATTAAGTTCGCAATTTAATTTAATTTTTGCTATAAGTAATTTGCTTTGAAATTTAGAGTAGCATTCTAAAACTTGGTTGAATTCCTTTAATTTATATTTAATCTGTTTAGAACATAAAACAAAACTTTGAATTGTTGAATCTCATACGTAGTGTTAGTTTAATTGCTTTAAATTGAATTTTAATTTTGCAAAACCTTAGGATTTAGCTAAACTGAACTCCGGAACTTGCTTATAATTAAATTTCAAATTTCCTTCATAAACCTAGAAACTGAATAACATAGGCTCCCTATGAATTCGATCTTGGACTCACCAAGTTAAAACTACGACTACCCTCTTGCACTTGAGAGGTAGAACCCACACATATTTTAGGGCCGGTCAATTTTATTTCATTTAAGGTTATGTTAGCGTAAAACCCTAGCTCTTGATTCAACGAATCAAGGAAGGGTAGGTTACTCTGATCTATGGGATGTGCATAGACCCTTCGCATGGTTTGGAAAAACTCATGCATAGGGGTCTACAACTTTCAATTCTATTTTCGTTTGTTTCAAAAATGAAAGCCTTTGAATATATTCTTTGCAATTACTGGTAAAGGTTTTCGATTAAAACTTTGTTAATATTTTTGAACGAACTAAAAAATGGATTTGAATCCAAATCTAAATTGGTTTGTTTGAGAAGCTTTCGAAAGCAAAAGTTTTTGACTGTATTCTCTGTAATCACTGGTAAAAAATTTTGATTAAAACTTTCTTAACAATTTTAAGCAAACCCTAATTCAGGTTTGAACCCAAGTGGCTTCTTAGAATATCTTTCCAGTTTTATTATCTTAAACGAGATTTTAAAACTGAGTATTGGGAATTTTATAAATTTTAACGAAGACATCTTTCCAATCTATTTGTTCCATTTACGTGAACTTTAGATTGTAGTATTTAACACATTCCATTGTGAAGTAGTAAACTACCCGAAATTGAAAGTTGAATCAAGAATTGTAAATTATCTTGAATGCATAGTGTTATTGCTTTCGTTTTAGTTTAATTTAATTGTTGCTATTTACTTAATTTATTTAGCAGTTAGTAATCAACACTTTTCAAAACCCAACATAAATTTTTCTTTTCCCATTTTTGAAACAAAACCAGTAGGTAGGAGAACTTAGAAAATCCTAGTGTTCAATCTCATAGTTCCTTATGGATTCGACCTCGGACTCACCGAGTTAAAACTACACCGGACACCTTTGCACTTGGGGGTTAGTTTAGATGCACTATTTAGAAGCGGTCATTACGCGAAGGAATGAGGAGCTTACTTAGGAGCTCCAAACCGCCAAGGGCACTACCGTTGACAAGTTCAAGGGCATAGATGACTTCCAGGCACTTATCATACCAATGTTCCTTGAAGGTTTTAAGCATGCCAAGGAGAAGTTTGCTGTTGCCTTTCCAAATATTAATATCTCTGAAATCAAGCCTGGGTGAACAGCTATTGTGATGAATGATCAGGAAAAGGGCGATGAATAGGCGAATATTGAAAATCAAGAAAAGGCCCAAGGTCTTGAACAAGCCATAGAGATCACCGAGAAGACCAATAAAGAAAATGCTGAAGGTGCTCCGGGGAATATAATTGAAACTAATGAAAGCAATGTTCAGAAGGAGGCCTAAATGCTCCTTGTCCTTCTATCTCTCGTTTTAATGATGTACCCTCCCTTTATTTTAAACTATAATTCAGGCTTTGTCATGTTTTGGGTAATGTAATCTTACATTTAACAAACTTTTTTGTAATACAAGTTTGAATGCTCTGTCACTTGTTGTGTTAATATTAACTCATTCGCTTACTCGTTTTGGTCTTCTTTACTTCCTTCTTGTTTGAAATATGCATCAAGTTTAACAAATAAACTCATTTTATGTCATTACCTAATGAAGAATTTACTTTCACATAAAGTTACTTTGTTTTGAGCAACGTTTTAGTCTTAGCTTCGGTGGCCATCTCTATTTCGCTCATCCTCATAAGTCAAATTAAATCTTTGCTCTACTCAGCTACGTGAGCTGAGCAGTATCTTTGCTCTGCTCGGTCACATGAACTGAGCAAGAATCCTTGTCATTTTTTGGCATTTGGCCTCATGAATCTTATTCACGATGCTCGGTGATTACACTTGAAAAGTATAATTACAAGACCTCTATTTTAATATAAAATCATGCATTTTCTTAATTTATTTATGCGTTTTGCTACTTTTTACACTTATTTTTCTTAATTGTAGTGAAAACGACTCAATAAGCACAATTGGGAGTGCCAAAGACGAAGAATAGGACGAGGGATAGCTCGTGGTACACTTGCATGGAGTGGGTGTCCAAACACCTTCAGGACCGCAGAATACAAAGTTGGAGAAAAAGAGTTTGGGAGCACACTGTCGTCCGGACACCCAAAATTTTGGACACCCCATTTTGGGTGTCGGAACACCTGGGACACGCGAGATGATTATTTTATTTCGTTTTTAGGGTTTTTGAGCACTATATATAAACACCTCATTAGCAGCCGTCAGGGAGTCTTTCATATATGTTTTTTTAGTTTCTTTAGAACTTTAGAATGTAGTTTAGGGTAGTTTTAGGATTGATTTCTTTGGTTTTGTTCATAGATTTCATTTTGACATTGCTTCGAAGTACAGTACATAAGTTTTATTTAATGAGTCTCATTTTCTTTTCATTTTTTCTTTTTATTTACTGCTTTATTACTTTATCTATGTTAGGCTAGGTTTTAATCTTGATCTAACCCATCAATGATGGTTGAAACCTTATTTGGTGATTGCATGTGATTGAATCCTCATATACAGTGTAAAACTTGTATGTTTGGGTTCTTGTTTGTCTAGATCTATTTTCTAATGTTTTCAAAACCTTCGAAAACATATGTAGTTGATCATGTTTCCTTGAAATCACTGATAACTACATATGATTAGAATTTTCTTAATACTTTGAAAATATTAAAAACGAATCTAGATTTATTTTCTGGTTTTCTTTTCCTTTTGGTTTTCAAAACATTCCAAAACTTGTAACATCGATCATATTTCCTTGAAATCCTTAATGACGTTACTTGATAATAACTTTCTTCATATTTTGAAATCAAAGAAAAGAATTCTAGACCAAAGAATGTTTTCAAGATGAAATCTTTCCGGTTTTATTTATCCTAAAAAAACGTGATTTTAAAACCGTGCTTTGGAATTAATGTTTTCACAATGAAAATTTTCCGGTTTACTTTTCCTAAACATAAGCTATAAACCGAGATAATAGTCGCATCTAATATAAGAATAAAGTGTTCACCCAGATTTGTAGGTTAGATCAAGTCTTTTTCATTTTGAATATTTGCAATTTTATTTTATTTGTTAATTAGTTAAAAACCAATCAATCCAAACCCAAAACTTATTTTCTTTTCTTGTACTTAAAACTAAACATTAGGTAGAAGAACTTAGAAAACCCTAGTGTTCAATCTCATAGTTCCCTGTGAATTCAACCTCGGACTCACCGAGTTAAAATTACACCACACACCCTTGCACTTAGGGGTTAATTTAGGCGCACTATTTAGAAGCGATCAAGTTTTTGGCGCCGTTGCTAGGGAACTTAGTTTTGATTCAAAAAAAAAAAAATTCATGAACATGGATTATGTTTCTTATAATTCTAGTTCACTAGATACCACCCACCCACTCTTTGGTTATTTAGGCAGCATTTATGGAATTGATTTTTTCCCAAAAACTTTTTCTATGCTATCTAAATTTTATGGACTTCAACATGAGGACCCCAACGTTCATTTAGAACATTTTGAGTCAGTTTGTTTCCATTGCATGAATGGTTACATGGATGACACATTTAAGTATAATTTTTTCCCATTATCATTATGCGAAGTAGCCAATGATTGGTATCATGCCGCTACTTGGTCCATTAATATTTGGGAAGAGTTACAAAATGATTTTATTGCAACTTTTCTCCCCAATTTTCAAAACTTTACCTTTCACTTTCAAATTAGAAATTTTTGTTTCAAGAAGGGTGAATTATTTTATAAATGCTAGGAGAGATTTAAAAACCTTTTAGAAACTTTCCCAAACCATAGACTAGGATTAGGGTACATTCTAGGTGTATTTTATAATGCTCTACCTTGTGAGTTGCACCGAGCATTTGATAAAAGCTTGGGTAGGGAATTTCTAGACCTTACTCTGGAAGAGGCATGGTCATTTTTTGAATTTCTCTATGAACAAACCAAGCCATGGGAAAAACTTGAACCTAGTTTTGAACCTCATTCACTTGAAAACCACGTGAACCTTATCCCACATACTCCTACTTCACTTGATCCTTATGATCCATCCTTAGAAAGTAGAGTAGGTATAGAGCCCGATTACTTAGATATTGCATGTCCCAACTCCAATCTACTCACCAAGGGCCAGTTTGAGGAACCCCTAGATCATTGGCTTACTAAATCTAATAACACACAATTTGAGTCACTCTACAAGCAAACTCAACATAGGGAAGAAATTAGCTTAGAAGTCAATTCTAGTACACATGAGACTTCCACACATATTAACTCTACATTAGATGATACATTGTTCGAGTCCACAACATGTCCTTATGTTCGTCCACTCACTGAAGCTGAAATTATTGAATCTAAGGCCTTTTTTTTTTCTTGCACGAGAAAATTCTAATTCAAAAACCTTAGACTTTGAGTGGAGCGATTATTCTGACGATGGTTGGGATAGTGAAGGGAATGAATCCTTTAACTCATTCCCACCAGACTCTAACATGCACGAGAATTCATTTATCGAGAGTTTAGAGGACATGCCAACCAACACCACCATGAAGCTTGAAGTTCATCCCACCCTGACCGCTATTAAATAGTGCGTCTAACTAACCCCCAAGTGCAAGGGTGTGCGGTGTAGTTTTAACTCGGTGAGTCCGAAGTCGAATTCACAGGGAGCCTACATTATTTAGTTTCTAGGTTAAAATGGAAATCCTAAATTTGAATGTAAACTAAGTTTGAAGATTAATTAAAACTAATTCCTAGGGTTTTGCAAGTTCAAAATGTAAACTAAAACAAATTAACAACTTATTACCAAAATTCCAGCAATTTAATTTTTTGATTTTTGATTTCAAGGAATAAAATATTAACTAAACGAATTTTCCTAATTTAAATGCGCTTCAAAATATTCTAATATAAAAACTATAATATAATTACTTAAATTAAATCAACCGAAGGCAATTCAATTAAGAAGAAATAAATTTAAGAAGTCCTTGATCCAACTATCAATTCCGGGTAGTTTACGTCTTCACTATGGGATGAGTTGTAATACTTGCGTTAAAACCTAAATTAGGATTTGTTTGAAAATTATTGAGAAAGTTTTAATCAAAAGCTTTTACCAGTGATTACAGAGAATATAGTCAAAAACTTCTGTTTTCGAAGGGTTTTCAAACAATCCTATTCGAATTCAAATTCAAATCCAATTCTTCTAGTTTATCCAAAATTATTAAGAAAATTTTAATCAAAAACCTTTACCAGTGATTACAGAGAATATAGTCAAAGGTTTTCATTTTCGAATGTTTCTGAAATAAACTAATTCAAATTAAGATTCAAAATCTGAATTTTCAGTTCTTCAAAATTATTGAGAAAATTTTAATCGAAAACCTTTACCAGTGATTACAGAGAATATAGTCAAAGGTTTTCGTTTTCGAAAGTTTTTGAAGGAACTGGATTAGGTTTTAAAAAGTGTAGACCCCTACGCATGAGCTTTCACAAACCATGCGAAGGGTCTACGCAAACGTCTCAAAGTTGTAGATCCCTACGCATGAGCTTTCGCAACTCTGCGAAGGGTCTACGTACATCCCATAAATCAGAGTAAACTACCCTTTCTTGATTCGTTGAATCAAGAACTAGGGTTTCTACGCTAGCATGATTTTAAACAAAACGAAAACAATAAACGTAAGCATAAACATTAGATCTACCACTAGAAAATAATAAATCATATATTAAATTAACGAAACGAAAGTCAACTTACACGGCAAGCAACTCTGAAACTACGTAATGAAAGACTACGGCTGCAATGAAAACTACGAAGGCTTTATAAATCCGTAAAAACATTACACGAACCATAAAAATCTCTCAAAGCTACTCTATTTCAAAGAAAAACTAACCTAAAACTACAGAGAAAAGCGTAGGTGAAAAGTCCTCTTTTTTGCCGTCAAAGCTACATATTTATAGTGGAGATGAAAAACCCTAAAAATAAAGTTCATCCGTGCAAATAAACCTTGTGTGGTCCGGACCATCCGTGGGGGGTCCGGACCACAGTGTATTCCCTCTTCAATTAGTGTCTTGCTTCTGACAGCTTGCTGTCTTCAACTTCCAATGCGTTTTTGACCTCGAATATGATGGATTCAGGCTTCGGCTATAACACAAACGTTGTAGCCCTTTGAGTCTTCTTTCCAACCCCAAAAGAATCAGGTCAATCCAAGTTGTGAGTGAAAAGATATGGTCAAAAAACTGACAAGGTGTCGAGCTGGAACTTCAGCTGCACACCACTTCAACCATCTGGAACTTCGGACCATCTTTTTCTCCTCGGCAGCCACTTTCATTGCTCCTAATCTCACTTTTTTTTCCTTTTCCCTGAAAATAAGAATATAAATACTATAAATAGTAAAATAGTTATAAATCTTCAAAATAAACTACTTAAATGCATTAATAGCTATGTAAAAGTGGAGTTTGTAATAGCACTTTTCAAGTGCAATCACACCCCGACAACACAAGTGACCTTGGAAAGTCCTAATAATCATTCTTAGAGCTTTGATGGTATAGGTTCAGGGGAGCACACTGTTGAGCCAATTAGTTTATTTTCATCATGTTCTACCACACCACTCACTAAGACCACTTCTGATATAGCTTTTCCTACTAGGGCTAGTACACTTGATGACTTACCTGTTGAGACCCCTATATTTGAGCCGTAGTATGATTCTAATTATGGTTGGGTTCTTACTTTAATTCCACAGGACTCTCATGAGAGTGAATTTTTTTTATCATCCTTTGAGAGTTCGATAGACAAACTTGAGAGTGAGAGTGAGAGTGGTGCACACCTCTTCTCTTTTGCCCTCACCCCAACTGAGAATCTTACTAAGGGAACTAAATATGTTTTAATCAAGACAACCACACATGTAGAGAAATGGTGGAGACCAAAGAGGTAGTTTGCATTGATTTTTAAGGTGTTAAGGGGATACTAGAGAACACACAGCCACATTCCATGTTCACATATGCGTATGACTTTGGGCCATATTTAGGATTTAAGGATCCCCACAAGGCCATACATTATCCAGCGTTCTCTACACTAGGAGCACACTTATTCTCGGTACCTCCTAGGCCCAAAGAGAATATTTTATTCCTAAAACCATTTGGTGAGGCTTGGGAAAGATTAGGTGTTAGTTAGTATATTTTTGCATTAAACCTTGTATATTAGTAGATTAGATTTTTCTTTATTTTTGATTTATTGTTAGACTAGCTTTTCTTTCATTTTATTTTTATTTTGTCTTTCTACTAACTCTTTTCTTCTTGTTTTATTTTTCTTTTATTTCTATCTTCTTTTGATTCTAACATTTTGCTTGAATAGTTCTTTCATTTTTCTTTAAATAAGGAAGCTCTTGAGGTAACATCCTTAATCTCCCTTTTTTTTTAGTTTTGCACTTTCAAATTAGTACTTCATTTTTATAATTGTTGTTGTTGGGAGTGCTGTAGAATCTGAGTTGGGGGGAATGTATTGGGTGATGCCTTAAGTGGCTTGAATTATTGGGTGCATGCTTAGTTTAATTTGTGCTTTGTTCTTATTTGTGCCTTTATTGTTATTGCATGCTCATCATCATGCTCACTATTGCACACTACAGACCCATATATGCATTATGATTCTCACATTGAGGACAATGTGAATTTTAAGTTGGGGGGTAGGGTTCGCATGATGACCTTTTGTGCCAAAATTGCAAAATTTTAAAATTTTTGAGTGTCTTTAAGCCTAAAGACATGAATTTAGCATATCTGTACCTACATGTTAGCCCTTTTTGGTTTGGTTGATTGTGGAATTGAGTGAGAGAGTGATGAGTGAGTTTTGTTCAAGCTTTAACAAAAAACTTAGTTCAAGTTGATTGTATAATGACCTTGTGCATTTTTTTTACTATCATAGAGAAGAGTTTAAGTGCTTAGGAGTGGATTTTGTTCAACATTGGTTAATTGAGCATTCTTGGACTAAATGGAGACTTATACCCCTAATGGCGAGCGTTTTTTAGCCTATTATTCTTTTCTTGAGGGGTTACACATAATCACAGCTCTTTTGTTCTTCACTTTGGTTTTCAATGCACCAATTACATTACACACACTTGCATGAGTTTCACTTGGCACATTATGAGTTGTTGCAAGCTTTGAACATGATGCTAGGCCATCTTTGCTATTTTTGGGCCTTTTTATCCTTTCTTTGATATGAAATTACCCTAGGAACCAAATTGAAGCCTTTTAATAAAGTGTGTGATATATTTATATATTTTTCTTGGTTCCCACATCATATATTATCCCTTAGCCTCATTCATACACTTTAAACCTTACCCTTACATGTCTTAGGTTGTGAAAGTGCCTTAATGTCAATTATATGAATGGGGGTTGGGAATGAAAATTTTTGAGAGCATAAAGAGAAGAAATATAGGGTGGAGAATTCAGCTGATGTATATTTCATTATTCCAAAAAAAAGGAAAAAAAAAAAGAAAAAATAAAGAAAAGAAAATAAAAAGAAAATAAAAAAAAAGAAAAAAAAAGTTTGTCATTCCTTTTTGCTTGTGTAATTTTGGGACTTGTGCATTGCATTATAATTTTGAGAATGTCCCATGAGTAGTTTGTAAGTTTGTGAATAAGCTTCTTATTAGGATCCTTGTTGGGGTTTAGAAAGGAAATGGGTATTTTGGGACTTGTGTGCACTTAAGCATCTTTATCCCAAGACATGTACTTTGATTTCTATATCCTCCATTGTTAACCATTACCCTTGACCAAGTTACAACAAAAACAAAGACCTAGTGGATTCTAAGCAAGCAACTCTTGTATTGTGCACGTGGTGGTCTTATGTAGGTTGTGTGGTGTGATCTCTTACACATACATTGCAACATGGTTATGAGCTATCCACTTTGAATTTTATTTCAGTTCACTCACTTATTTTTGGGGTTATGTGCAACTAGGATAGCATCATATGCTAATAAGTATGTGTGAACCCTTGATGAGTGAATTCCTTTCTATGACTAGTACCTTATGAGCATTTGAAGTTAAAACCTAGTTCCGTTTATGCTCTTGCAACCTTGTTGAATGAATGAAATAATTTTGCACACATGCTCTTTCTACTTTGATAGGCCATGCATTTATGCTTAGCACTTGGAAATTATACATGATATTTGGGTTTTGTGACTTGTTGGGCTTGAGCTTGATTTATTTTTTATCTTGATCACTTTTTAACACTTTGAGACCATGCCATAGATGTTTGTGGGTAGCATTACTGCAAACCCTTACGAGACCTTACTCATCTACTAGGGGAAACCTAGGGGTTTAAAGGGCTTGTTGCACGTAGCTAAGTGTAGCCATGTTTCCAACAAAAAGAGAAATAGGATAATAGTTTAGTTAGTTTGAATAAAGCCATTGTTAGGGACTAGCAATGCTCTAGTTGGGGGGTGTGATTACACTTGAAAAGTGTAATTACAAGACCTTTATTTTAACATAAAATCATGCATTTTCTTAATTTATTTATGCGTTTTGCTACTTTTTACACTAATTCGGTTTATTTTTCTTAATTGTAGTAAAAATGACTCAATAAGCACAATTGGGAGTGCCAAAGATAAAGAATACAATGAGGGATAGCTCGTGGTACACTTGCACGGAGTGCGTGTCTGGACACCTTCAGGACCGCAGAATACAAAGCTGGAGAAAAGGAGTTTGGGAGCACACTACCATCCGGACACCCCATTTTGGGTGTTCGGACACTTGGGACACGCGAGATGATTATTTTATTCCGTTTTTAAGGTTTTTGAGCACTGTATATAAACATCTCATTAGCAGCCGTCAGGGAGTCTTTCATATACATTTTTCTAGTTTCTTCAGAACTTTAGAATGTAGTTTAGGGTAGTTTTAGAATTGATTTCTTTGGTTTTGTTCGTAGATTTCATTTTGACATTGCTTCGAAGTACAGTACGTAAGTTTTATTTAATGAGTCTCATTTTCTTTTCGTTTTCACTTTTTATTTACTGCTTCATTACTTTATCTATGTTAGGTTAGGTTTAATCTTGATCTAACCCATCAATGATAGGTGAAACCTTATTTGATGATTGGATGTGATTGAATCCTCATATACAATGTAAACTTGTATGTTAGGGTTCTTGTTTGTCTAGATATATTTTCTAATGTTTTCAAAACCTTCGAAAACATATGTAGTTGATCATATTTCCTTGAAATCACTGAAAACTACATATGATTAGAATTTTCTTAATACTTTGAAAATATATAAAACGAATCTAGATTTATTTTTTGGTTTTCTTTTCCTTTTGGTTTTCAAAACATTCGAAAACTTGTAACATCGATCATATTTCCTTGAAATCCCTAATGACGTTACTTGATTATAGCTTTCTTCATATTTTGAAATCAAAGAAAAGAATTCTGGACCAAAGAATGTTTTCAAGATGAAATCTTTCCGATTTTATTTATCCTAAAAAAGCATGATTTTAAAACCGTGCTTTGGAATTAATGTTTTCATGATGAAAATTTTCCGGTTTACTTTTCCTAAACATGAGCTGTAAACCGAGATAATAGTCACATCTAATATGAGAATAAAGTGTTCACCTAGATTTGTAGGTTAGATCAAGTCTTTTTCATTTTGAATATTTGTAATTTTATTTTATTTGTTAATTAGTTAAAAACTAATCAATCCAAACCCAAAACTTATTTTCTTTTCCTGTACTTAAAACTAAACAGTAGGTAGAAGAACTTAGAAAACCCTAGTGTTCAATCTCATGGTTCCCTGTGGATTCGACCTCGGACTCACCGAGTTAAAACTACACCACACACCCTTGCACTTGGGGGTTAGTTTAGACGCACTATTTAGAAGCAGTCACTCGGCCACATGAGCCAAGCAAGATCTTTGTTCTACTCGATCATGTGAACTAAGCAAGAATCCTTACCATTTTTTTGCGTTTGGCCTCGTAAGCCTTTTTCACACTACTCGGCCATATGGGTTGAGCAAGATCTTTGCTTTGCTCAATCATGTGAACCGAGCAAGAGTCCTTGTGATTGTAGTCATTTATTGTAGTCACCCATTGTGCACATTTGTTGTAGAATTATCTATTATAGTGGAATCATTGATTGTGGGAGCCTGCGAAGATATGAATTTTATTGATAATCAAATAAAATTACAAATATTATTTTTTTACACACAATACTTTCTCAGATGTTCTATATGCCAGGGGTGAGGTAGGTCCTTCCCTCGAGCGTCTTGAACTTATAGGTTTCTTTCCTGGTAGAGCCTAACACTTTATATGGTCCTTCCATTTGGCCCCAGTTTCCCCTCCTATGGATCCCTTGTAGACTGGTTTACTCTTTTTAGCACTAGTTCGCCACATTGGAATTCTCTCGGTCTGGCTTTAGAGTTGTGGTATTGCCGCATTCTCTGTTGATAAGAAGCCATTATGATTATTGCTTGTAGTCTTCACTCTTCCAATAGATTAATCTCTCCGTTTATCATCTTATCATTCTGCTCTGGATTGAAGCTCTGTGTTCTGGGACTAGGAAGGCCAATTTTGACAGGAATTACAGCCTCTGTTCTATACGTGAGAAAAAAATGAGTTTGACCAATGGTCACCCGTTTAGTTGTCCGATAAGCCCATAGGATGTTTGGAAGCTCATCCACCTGGAGACGCTTTGTTTTGTCTAGCTTCATCTTGATGATTTTGAAAAAAGATCGATTAGTGACTTTGACTTGTCCATTGCCTTGAGAATGCTTGGGTGATGAGTAGTAGTGGCTTATGCCCAAATT
Organism: Vitellaria paradoxa; assembly: GCA_019916065.1. Taxonomy (NCBI): domain Eukaryota; kingdom Viridiplantae; phylum Streptophyta; class Magnoliopsida; order Ericales; family Sapotaceae; genus Vitellaria; species Vitellaria paradoxa. Next base: position 68,377,106 of record CM034234.1, on the reverse strand, counting down.
TTCACGCAACCCATTGAATTGCTTCTCTTCAAATTTTTTCCCATTATTTGTGATGACCATTTGAAGGATTCTAAACCTATGGTGATATTTTGCCATAGAAACTTCTTCATATTTTGCTCAGTAATAGCTGGCAAGGCTTCCGCTTCTACTTACTTGGTAAAATAATCAATTATAACCATGGTAAACTTCCTCTATCCCCTTCCTAATGGAAATGGATCCCCCATTGAGCAAACGGCCATGGACTTTGGATTGGTGTCAACTCTTGAGTAGGTTGCCTCGGGATGTTAGAGAATCTTTAACATTTGTCACATTTCTTAACAAATTCCTGGGCATTCTTCTCAATGGCTAGCCAGTAATAGCCAGCCCTTAAAATCTTCTTAGTTAGAGCCTTGCCCCTGGATGGTTACCATAAACACCTTCATGAACTTCTCTTAGTACATAATCAGCCTCTTAATAGTTCACACACCTTAGCAACGGAGAACTATGCCCCATTTTGTAAAGGATTCCATCTAACAAGAGATACCTGATCGATCGATATAGGATCCCTCTTAATTCATTCTTGTCGCTCGGCAAAGCTCTGTACTCCAAGTATGCTCGGATTGGTCTGGCCCATTCAGCATCTTCTTTAGCTTGATTTACCTCTAAGGTCCAGATGCTCAGTGAATCCAAAACTTCTATTGGAATGTTTGAGCTGTCCTCTCTCGAGGATGCAATTCTGGCTAGTCGATTGATCTACTCATTCTGTAATCTAGGAATTTATTAAAGCTGAAATGTGAAAAATTTTCTAGACAGACTTCTTACCATTTAGTAGTACTCGGCTATATACTTGCCCCTTGCTTGATAATCTACCTGCATTTGCTCTACCCCCATCTAAGAATCACTATAAACCATAATCTGCTCTGCCCCCATTCACTAAGCCATCTGGAGGCTAGTAATTAGAGCTTCATACTCAACTTCATTGTTAGATACAGGGAACTTGAAACGCAATGCATAGTGCAATCGATGGCCATCAGGGAAAATGAGGAGTATACTTGTACTGCTAGAATGTTGAGCAAAGAAGCAATCAACATGTAGTGTCCAAGTTTGCTTGGTATCGACCTTTTCGGGTGGGTCAGCTGGGTGGGTTGTAAATTAGATTATAAAACCTGCCACAGCCTGTTCCTTAATCGCTAGTCTGGGTTGATACTGGATATCGAACTAACCAAGCTTGATTGAACATTTCACTAATCTTTCTGACGTCTTTGGCTTATGCATAATATTTTTCAAAGGTTGATCAGTGAGAACCACAATCGCATGGGCTTCGAAGTAAAGTCTGAGCAAGGAGCATCAACTCCATCTTCGAATAACACTTGTCTACCCCTGGAAGGGCCTTGCTCATGTAATAGACAGGCTTCTCGATGCCATCTTCCTTTAGCACAAGTGTCGAACTCATAACCATAGCTGAAATAGATAGTTATAAATACAGTTCTTCTCCTGGGGTAGTTTGACTAAGCAATGGCACCAACCCTGAGTACTGCTTCAGTTGCTAAAAAGCCTTATCATACTTTGCATTCCACTTACAAGCCCTCCTAAGCACCTTAAGGAAGGGATGACACTATCTGTGGAACGAGAAATAAATATGTTCAAAGTTACCACCCTCTCAGCCAATTTTTGCATCTTCTTTGTTGCTCGTGGGAGTTGCATTTCCATTATCACAATGAACTTCTCTAGGTTGGCCTTTATTCCTCGGTTAGACACCATAAAACCAAGGAACTTTCTAGATGCAACCCCAAATGAATACTTGGTTGGGTTTAATTTCATGCTATATTTCTTCAAAGTGTTGAAGGTTTCTTACAGATTAGCAATGTGAGAGCCAATCTTCTTACTCTTAATGAGCATATCATCTACATATACCTCATCGTTTCTTCCAATTTGTTCTTTGAACATTCAGTTCATCAACTGCTAGTATGTTGCCTTCGCATTTTTTAATCCAAAAGACATGATATTATAGCAATACAGCCTACGACCGATGATGAATGTAGTATGCTTCTGATTGTACTCAGCCATCTTAATTTGATTGTAACCAGAGAAAGCGTCCATGAATGACAACAATTCATGACCCGCTGTAGAGTCAACTAGCAGGTCGATGGCTGGTAATGGGAAACTATCCTTCAAACATGCCTTATTAAGATCAGTGAAGTCCCCACACATTCTCTATTTACCGTTTGACTTTTTCACCATGACTATGTTTGATAGCCAAGTGGAGTAGTGGACTTCCCGAATGAACTTAGCCTTTATTAATTTATTTACCTCCTACTAGATCACCTCGTTGCACTCAAGGTAAAAAATTCTTCTCTTCTATTTTATTGGCTTGGCATTGGAAAAAATATTTAAATGATGGGCCACCACACTTGTGCTTACTCTTGGCATGTCTTCATGGGACTAAGCGAAGACATCCGTGTTATTCAACAAAAAATTCTTTGTTTCACTTTTCAATGGCTTTGGGGTTTTTGATCCAATCTTGATAGATCTATTCTATTTGGGTGTGCTGATCTTAAGGTCTTACAGCTCATCAACCAATTTTCTTTTTTTTAGTTCCTTATCATCCTGAACCTCTAGATTGTCTACAACTAATGCCTCTTTGCCAGTATCCTTCTTAAAGGATGACATATAGCACTTCCTTGCCACCTTGTGGTCACCCCTAGCACATCCCACACCATCTTCAGTCAGGTACTTGACACGAAGATGGTATGCAGATGTAACCACTTTAAATTGATTGAGGGCTGTCCTCTCCATGATCACATTGTATGCCGAATGGCAGTCGACCACCAAAAAATTGATCATCTTCGTCGCCTATTGTGGTTTGTCCTCGAGAGTCACCAGCAGAATAATGGACCCGAGTAGAGTCACTCGGTTTCCAGTAAAGCCCACAAGGAAGGAAGACACTGGTTGTAGCTTCTCTTTGCTAATCTTTATTTTTTTAAATGCCTCCCAGTATAATATATCTGCTAAACTGCCACTATCAACCAGCACCCTCCAAATTTTGAAATTAGCAATGATTGAGGAAATTACTAGGGGGCCATCATAAGGTTGGTAGAGCTCCTCTACTTCTTCCTCAATGAAAGTGATCGGAGGACAATGGGGCTGAACCATCTTATTTGGTCGTTCAGCTGTTAGAACTTCACAGAAGGCTTGTGCCTCTCGAACGTATCTCTTTTTGGCGCTTGAGGATTCTCCACAATAGCGAATCCACCTGAAATCACATGTATTTCACCGATCGACTGGTTATTCAAGCACGCTCAATCGGGGATCCTTAGTGGGGAATTTTTCACCGTGGACTCTATCGATCGGGGCTTCTGCGCTTGGCCCTTTTATTGTTGTCCCACCTAGCCACAAATCTTCCAAGCTAATTGTGCCTAATTAGCTCTTCGACTTGCCTCTTCAAGTCAATACAATCATCAGTATTGTGCCTATGGTCTCTGTGTAATCGATAATACTTCACCCAAGACCGTTTGTCTATTGGGGTCCTCAGCTCCTTGGCCATTTTAAGGTTGGATAATTTTGGATCTCGAAATATATATTCTCTAACCTCGTGTTGAGTGGAGTAAAGTTACAATCTAGATCTCAATATCTCCTTGTCCCCTGGTCAGCTCCATCATCAACCCTCCAATTCTTGGGATTTCGTGAATCCCAAGCATTTCTAGAATTATTTGGTCACTTCTTATTGATTATAGAGCCTCCTGCCCCATCTTTTTTGTTTGGCCCTAAGGCCTTCCTCCACGTTGATGTGCCGCTGAGCTCGAACCATCAACTCGACCATGTCAGTGGGTGGCTTCTCGAGTAGGGAGGCATAAACCTTGGGGTTCTCAACTCACTCATGAAGGTAGTGACCACCACCTTATTATCTGTTTCATCCACCTCTAGGATCTCCTCATTGAATTTCCCCACTTAATCTCTAAAGAGTTCATCTTTACTTTGCTTAATTGTCAGGAGATAGGTGGCTGGTCATCTTTGACTCTTTCCTCCGATGAAGTGACTTGCAAATAGCAGCTGAGAGAAGTTGGCGATAGTGCTTGACTTGATTTTATTGAACCATAATCAAGCTAGGCCTTTTGAGTAGTGCCCGAAAGACTCGACACAAGGTCTCATGTGGATACACATGAATGTGCATCAAAGTCTTGTGGGTTTCTAGATGGTCGAATGGGTCCTTCGAACTATCGAAGGAATTAGAACTAACATCTTGGACTTATGTGGCAGGGGATAGGCCATAACCGCCACAGAGAATGGCAAGTCACCATTAATATCCACATTATCAACTGCTTGTGAACTTTTAACAGTAGCCAAGACGCTATGGATTTGAGCCTGCATGGCTTTCATAGGCTCTTCCCATGGGTTAATGCTAGCATCCCTTACGTTAGCCCCTTCTGTATGTGATAGCTCTGGGCTGCCACCAATGCCAAGGTCAACTCTAACAATCTTATTTTACCTCCTGGACTCTGTTGGTTGCCTGACAAAGATTTCATTTTCCTTGATGATGCCAGCTCCGTTGCCCCCATAACCATCATCATTTTGACCACCATTTACTTCAATGATGCCCCCATTATGTGCCCCATTCAATAGGTGATCCATTAATAAAGGTGGAACATGAACAGGGGTAGTTTGTTGTCGTTGAAGCAGTGCCTGATTCTAGGCCATCAAAGTTATGCATGACGTCCATCATCTCCCTCATCTGGTTTTCGATGGTATTGATCCTTTCGTTATTCTAGTTCTCCATTGTTTCTGCAATTTATGAAGGAGGTTAACTGTTAATACCGGGCCTGGTTTGGACCATAAAAATCATGAGAGAATTCGTTCCCATAGACGGCACCAACTGATGGCTCAGTGAACTGGGGTCCTTTGAATGCCCATTCCAAGTCCAGAATATTTCTAGAACATCGGTGTGGTACCTGTCAAAGAGTCTTCGATACATAAGTTAGCAAAGGGATTAAGTAAAAATTTTGCCAGAGTTTCAGTAAGGAAAAGAGTGTGCGTACCATATAGTTGAGAAGATGATGTATATATATAAAGGTGTAGGACCTGCATTGGCATTATACATGTGAGCCTCACACAATTATAACTTCCTTCCAATAATATTATGCCACGTGTGTTATAGATCCCAAGGTGATTCCCATAATTAATTATCAAAACTGTTATGCAGCAGGGCGGCACTTTAACAAGCGAGAATTACGGAATATACCAAAATATGATTACACATGCTATTATAATGTAAGTAATATTGTCTTTAGTACATTGATCGGTTAGCCTAACCGAGGTTGATAACGGTCGGTCAGATCGGGTCCTGATCGCTCGAGTAACCCTGATCGGTTGGATGCACCCGATCAGACGCCCCCCGATTCCCTCAATCACTGAAGGGCATCGAGAGGAATTCAACAATTATTGCATCATTTGGTTCTTGGCTGAGCATAAACCATCATTTGTGACTAAATTTGAACATGCAATGACAGTGGACACGTTGGTAAGTTTCATAAATTTTTAATGTATGGTACGTAGCAATATATTGATTTTTGAAATGGTAAGAGCCAGTTGTTTAGAGGAGATGAAAGGTCACCGGATGAATGGTCATCGTACTGTACAATCAGCAGCACGACCAATGACGGACCATATCAGGCAATGCATGCAATTTCTGACAAGCACAGTAATCATCACACCAATTCTAGCCATGTTCCACGCGGCCATCTACAGGTTCAAGGGGGCTGCAGTGAAAAAATCTACTGCAGGGGCTGCAGTGGAAAATGAAGGGCTGAGATCTTCTACACTTTAATGATATGTGACCTTTCACATTCTGTGTTGATTGTACTCCAATCAAATTTTTTAAACTTCTATTTTTTTAAAAAAATTAATTTTAATTACATTAAATTATAACCATTGGATTAAAGTACAAAAGATCTCAACCTTTCATTTTCCACTGCAACCTTTGCAGTGAATTTTTTTCACTATGGCCCCCTTGAACCCGCCATCTACACCACTACACGGATGGGATCTAATTTCATTATTCCCAAAGTGTATGGAGTGTAAAAAATAAAATAAAATAAAAATTTTTTCCCCTTAAATTTTGGTTCTGGTACTATATGTCACATGACATATAACAAAGTTGGAGAATGTTGAAAAAAAATTAAAGAAAGTTAATAAAAGTTGAAGAAAATGAAAGATTTTATTATCTCATATTTGTATAGGGTGTCCAAAAAAATTAAAAATTTTTTTTTGTAACTTTTACTCTGACGATGTCACATGTTATATGGAAAAGATGGAAAAAGAAAGAAAAAAAAAAGTTAGAGAATGATAATAAAAGTTGAAAAAATTATTTTTTTTTAAATTTAAAAAAATTAAATATAAAATTAAAGTTCGTTGGTACTCCAAATAAGCTCCGACTCAGTTATTCAAACGGTGCTAATAAACCATTGGGAGAAGTGCAATTGAGAGTTCGCCCTCAGTCAAACAATAATAAATGAAGACAATAAATGAATTGGGCAAGGAATTGTATCATCTCTGCAAGTAAACTCCTATGTGGTGGAAATTGTTTCTTCTCACGTCTGAATCAAGGGACAATATGTTTCGGGTGATTACCGACGAGGATATATAACAAGTTATAAGCTGAATGTTTTGAAGCATGTTAAGGAATGGGGGCAAGAGAACATCATCAATGGTAGAAGAATGGTGTGGCTGGTGTAGCCTCTGCATGCCTGAAACACTGTTATTTACATCAATCAGGGTATTGGTTACCCTTTGGCAAATGAAGCGATGGTCTCACAACAAGACAAGGATCCATAAGTTTTGGATTTTTTATTTTAACTCTATTTGTCGTAATTATCTCATACTAATGTGCACTAAAGAAAGGTTTTTTAACTTTCATTTTACTTCTATCTATACATATTATAATTATCTCATATGAATTAATTATTATTTTTTTAATTTTATTTAAAATATCATAATTATCTCATATGCATTAATTATTATTTTTTTAATTTTATTTAAGATTAAGACATCAACTTTTGGACAATTATTTAATTAATTATTATTTTTTTAGTTTTATTTAAAATCCTATCAAAAGTAGGAAAAGAATTTTAATTGAATTTTTTATTTGTCATAATAATTATCTCATATTTAATATATTAATTATTAATAATTTTTAATTTTATTTCAAAATTTTATGACATCAAATAAGTTAAGTATCCCAAAAATTTTTGCCTAAATTGTCTACGCTTACTTAAAAATTTTTCCTAATGGCCCCAAATTTCTAGATATTGCCCTGATATCATTTGCTTCTATAATTAGGGAGAAGACTTCCAACTACGAATATGATCTCCTAAATTTGAAAAAAAAAATTGCATGTATATATATATATATGGTATAGAATATTTATATATGTATTATTTTTTTGCAACCCATTAAGACATTAATAATATATGACACTTAATTATTGAGTTGGGCCATTAATAATATATAGTACTTGATTTTTGAGTTGAACTATTAATAGTTTTACCTAGTCAATTGAATAATTTTTAAATGAATTTTATATATTATTTTGATTTTTTAAGCGCATAACCATTAATTTATATTGTTTATTGAAAATTCTCAAATAAACTACTTGATTATAAGATTGCATTTTTAAAGTTGTGAACAAATATTAAAATTTATAAGAATTATCTTTCTCATACTAAATTTCCCTTTCTGTCCCTGTTCACAATAGATGATTTTGTTAAAGGAAGAGGGGTGCAGTGATGGAAAAATAAGACTTGATATAGCTGGATTCATGGTTTCCACTCCAGTTATGGTGTTTATCAGCAAAAAGTTTACTTTTAGTAAGGGGAAGGTGTTCTCAGTTCACGTAAGGGAAGCAATCTCAAGAGATATGCTATAATTAGCTCAATCTTCTGATTATGGAGTGTCCCTCTCTTTTGCAAATTAAAAAGAGACATCGGTTCTATAGGTAACATTACCTTGGATTCAAACAATCTTTCAGATAACCACATTGGAAACATGAACGACATCATCAAAATGCAACCTTCCACATTGAATGAATGCAGCAACGCGGAGGAAGATTTAGCAAATGGAAAGAATTCATCACACAAGAAAGTTCAGACTTGTGAAGCGGTAACCTAGTTATGTACGATTATTTTTAATACTCGAGTAAAAAAATTTTTCTTTGAAGTAATCCTCAATTTTTCATTGACAAGTTATAGCCGTTTTGGCACAGCTCAAAATTGGTATTCTAGGAAGCAGCATGGAATCGAGGAATCAAACTGGGAGCGGGAAAAAGATGCAGAGTCGGTATCCATACCTAATTTATTTTTTTGATTAATTTTGTTACTTTCTAAATTTCAAAAACAAAAATTTTGTAAAGGGCTGGGATTGATGTGAATGCAATTAGAGATGGCCATTTCGGTCGACCCGTTCATATTCTATCCGATCCCTGCCCTAAACGAAAATTAGGAGATTTTTGACGATCGGGTAAGGTATAGGGATATTTAAAAAAAATCGAGGATCAGGTAGGGTGTGGGTATGAGTCTATCCCCATCCCATACCTTACCCTATTCGTTCTCCGACCCTACTCATATTCCCGTGTATATATATATATATTAATTTTTTAGTGAATTTGTTACGGCAAATTTCTCAGTAAGGTAGGGAATTATGATTCTAAATTTCTTTATCTATCAGGTTCCTATTAAATTGCTTTGTTTTTCAGTTTACAAAGAAATTATAAATTGAGATAAATCAACTATGAATATTTCTTTGTTTACTTTTTCTACCTTAAACCATAAAACCTATTAATAAGATAGAAAAATAGAAACCTAATAAGTACTTTTTAAATATATATATATGGTGTTTTTCGATATTCTAAATATGTATTAGGATTCTGCTCTATTTTGTCATGAGTCACACTTTAAAATTTTTTTATTTTTTTTATTTAGGTACCCGATTTCCTATGGAAATCTTCGTTCACCGTTTGGGTTGGAGATGGGTGATAAAAATAAATCCCTAGTGGAGATTAAGTAGGGTATAGAGATTAATTTTAGTTTAGGGATTAGGTACAAGAATATGCATACTGTCTCCTATCCGCCCAATGCCCATCCTTAGATGCAATTACAAATGAATTCTTGAGCCAATTGCAGTGCTAGAAGTACTCTAAGAAAAATCGTAAGAATTAATGGGTTTAGGATTTTGTCAATAAATAGAATTTTGCCATGACTTTAGATCCTTAAAAAGTTACGTGACTCACTACACCTTTTTGGAAGGTTCTCTTAGAGGCCCACAACGTGGCAATTTAGGTTTACCCAGTTGAGACCGTTTTTAGCCTTAAAACTTTTGTTTCAGTCATTCTTCGATAGTTTTTCTATTTAAATTAATTTTCAAACTTTGTTGATGGATTTTTCTTTCTAGTTTTCGATTGAAAATTAAGGTTTATTGCTTCTGTTGCGTTAGGATATAATGTAATCTCTGAATTTTTATTTTGATTGATTTATTATTTATTGATTATTTAGTTAACATGATAGTAATGCTAAATTAAAATTTTTATTTATTTTTGAGTCAACCAGAAATTTTGTTGGTTATTTATTTGCTTCTCAAACCCAAAGGCAACCAGTATCTAGGATTGCAATGCAACTACAACATGGTAAACTTAGGGTCGAAATATTTCGTATCAAGAATATATGGAAATTAATTGAAAATAATGTTTGCAAAAGTTTAATTTCTGAAAACAAAACGATGTTAAAAGGGTTGTTTCTAAATCAATGGAAAATATCACCAATTGCTCACTCTGTAAATTGACCGTGTCTAAATATTACATCTAGAAAACCCTCAAGTATAAGAGCGTGCAATGTAATTTTACCTACTGAATTCAGGATCGTATCTACAAGGAACTTTGAGATTGAATATTAGAGTTTTCTAAATTATTCTATCTACTGGTTTCTTTTTAAAAACAGGAAAAGAAAATTTGTTTTAGGTTTAGAAATTTTTGATTAACTAACTAACAAACAAATAAAATGAATTGTAAGAATTTAACTAAACTAAAATTGAAGAAATTAAATTATTTCTATTCTAATTAGTGAAATAGCATGATTCAAAATTAAACTAAACTAAAATAATGAAAGTAATAAAACTACGTGTTCAAGATAATTTAAGATCTTGATCTAACCTTTAAATCCGGGTGAATTCACTACTTCATGATTCGATATATTTTTATCTCAGTTTAAGTTTCACGTAAAGGAAAAATAAATTCGAAGTTATTTTCTTGAAAATATTTTTAGATTCCAAAACACGGTTTTCAAATCTCGTTTAGGATTAGAAACCCAGAAAATATTACGATATTTCATTTTTGGATTCAGATCTAATTTATTTATTTCAAAATTATTAAGAAAATTTAATCAAGAATTCCTATCTATGATTGTAGAAAATATGATCAAGAAAACTTGTTTTCAGAAGCTTTTGAAAATAAATAATATAGATCTAAAAATTATAAATACATACAAGTTTTCACTTTGCGTATATGGATCTATGCACATCTCATTAATCATAATAATCCACCCATCTTTACTAAGTTAAATCAAGAATAAAAATCTAACCTAATATGGATGAAATAATAAAACAGTAAATAAAAAGAGAATATGAGAACAAAATAAATTTCGTTAAATAAAATAAAACGCATACGTTCTTCGCAACAAATTAAACTTGAATCTGAAAGCAATCAATCTAAAAACTCTTCAAAAAACTAAACTAAAAACTCTGTACACTAATCTGTTGTAATGAAAAACGAAACTAAAAAGTACAGAGAAAAGAAGACTCTTGACAGCTAAAAGAAACATTGTATATATAGCCAAGACGAAAAACCCTAAAATAAAAAGATCGTCCAATTTAGCCCGCAGTGGTCTGGACCACTCGTGGGGGTGTCCAGACCACAATGTTATTTTTTTTCTTATTTTGTATTTTTTTCTTCTTTTTCTCCAGTTTTGTTCTTGACTGGTTCAGATCGGCATCGTGGGATCTGGACCAAAGACTTGTTTTCATCGCTTTCATCATCATTTATCTCGATTATTCCCTTATTTTCACTGCAATTAGAAAATAAAATAAATATTAAAAATAAACAAAAACTATAATTTATCATAATTATTAAATATCATAATTTATAACTTAATTGATAGGTTTGTAATTACATTTTTCAAGTGTAATTATAAATTCCCAAATTATTAATGTGAAAATTTGACTCAATTGAACCACAACAAAAGTAAGGTCTCAAATGAAAGATTTTTGAATTAAAACTTCAACTTTTCCATTTAAAATAGAGAACACAAATTTTTAAGAATTTTAAACTACAGGAAATCTAAGCATTTACGATGTGGGGAATTTTGTGAACTTTGTATGCTAATTTAGAACACACAAAGAAACACAATAAAAGAGAATAATCTCTAAAAATATTATTATTAATCAAATAAAAGCTCTCAAATCATATGTTTACAATTCTTAAATGAAATCCTAACTAGAAAATAAGAAGCTAAACAATATAAAATATGGAAACTAAATTCTTTCCATCATTGGAATATTTTTGACTTGATACCTAATATAAATAAACTATTCTAGAAACATATTTAAAAGATAAATAAATATTCTATATTATTTCTAATGGCCATATATAATTTTTGACGAGTATTCAGAGCAAGATAGAAACTTTTCATAATAGAATCTTATTACCATCTTTACAATGCATCATTCTCCCCCTGTTGAAAAGAATTCTCCTCGAATTCCTCGAATTCGGATCTTCATACTCCATTGATATTTTAGGATGAAGATATCATTAAACCATAAAAGGAAATAATTTTTCTACCAAAATATAGTCTGAAATCTTCAAAAATTTTTTCAATTGCATACTCAGCGAATCTTCCTAAAATCCATTTAAGAATGGATCATTGTAATAAGATGTTTTGATTAATTGTTTTCCTTGAGCCTTTTCAATTTCAGGAATGTCTCATTCAATTGATAAAATCTTCCTTTGTGACTCTTGCTTCTTAAATTGGTCTTCATCATGAAATATATTTTTTCTGTGACCCAATATCCAAATTCATAGAAGTAGAAATTCGCAACAGTTCATCATCATACTTACCATATATTGGAAGCGACTTGTAATCTACGTGAGGTTCAACAAGTTCAACACAATCTTTTGAATCTTCAATCATTTGGTGTTCTTCATAAAAAATTGGTTGTTTACCCTAATCAATAATTGAATTAGAAATCATTGTTGAAGTGAATGGAAACTCCTTTAGTTGTGAACCTCCATAGAACTTTGCAACTTCAATCTTTATTACAGATTCCCATCGATAAGAATCATGTTTGTTTGCCATAACTTTTGGGTTTCACCTTGCCTTAGGATGATAATCAGCGAAAGAGATAGTGGTTTCGTCCTCTGACGCCTCCTCCTCTAAATGACGATTCATTGGACCACGGCAAGGTTGATGCCCAATAGCTAGAGCAACTATCTATTGAGAAAGTCCACCCAGTACTTTCTTGAACCGATCAAAGCGTTGCTCTATCTTTCAAAACCAATCCTCCATGTTTGCATCACATACAGTATCATCGCGTTCATATACATCCTCAATGTTAGCAGTTCGAATAGCACCTCCACGACCTCTCCCTGCAGCTCCACCGCGTGCCATAATTAGTCCGATGCTCTGATACCAACTAATGCAAGGAATTTCGTGAACCTTATATGCCAATCCAGAACGCACAAACAAGTACAATAAAAGAGAATAACATTTGAAAATATTATTATTAATCAAATAAAAGTTTTCAAATCCATACATTTACAATGCTTAAAAAAAAATCTTAACTAGAAAATAAAAAATTGAATAATATAAAATATGGAAACTAAATTATTCCCATTATTGAAATATTTTTAACTTGATACCTAATATAAATAAACTATTCTAGAAATATATTTAAAAAATAAATGAATATTCTAAATTAATTCTAATAGCTATATATAAGTTTTGACGAGTATCCAAAACAAAATAGAAAACTTTCATAAGAGAATCTAATTGTCATTTTCACACAGCATCAATTCGTCGTGTGAAGTAATAGAGTTTCTCGACAAGAAGTGAAGGAGCAAGTGTTAAGCACATTCAATGTACGAAATACTAAGCTTGTCTGCAATGAATCAAAAACCATAGAGAAGAAAATTACTTCAAACAACAAATAAATATTATTTATGCCACAAGAATATTACAGAAGCTGATGGCAAGACATTACAAACAAAACAAAACAAACCAACCTAACAAAGGAACAACCAATAACCAAAAACAAGCGCATAGCACAAAACAAAGGTTTTGAGAGAAATTGAGAGATCAAAGGCAGTTGACTCCCACTTCTCATAATATAACTTATATATTTCTGATTCTTACAAAACCCTAGAACAAATAGGAATAGCACAGATCTCCAATTTCCATCTATGGAATTGACGAGGTTCAATGGACAGAGGCCTGCAAGTACAATAGCATAGCATTTTTTATTAGAAATACCAACCGAGAGAAACATTACTCACGCATGCTTGAGTATGTGAATTAATTAGTATGCGTACCAATGATTAATTTTGACGGTTATTAATGTAGTGGGCTAAATGGTACAATGGAGCAGCTTTTGCAGCATCAAAATGAGCAATTTCTTCAATGGCTTCATCGACCAATTTGTTGGCGAATTTCTTAGCATTGTCAAGCCCCATGAGCTTGGGATAAGTGGCCTTATCGCTGGCCAAATCTTTAGCGGCAGTCTTTCCCAACTTGTCAGTGGGTTGTGCGACATCCACAATATCATCCACCACTTGAAACAACAAACCTATCCGCCTTGCATAGTTCCTTAGTTTTTCTATATCCATCTCACTACCCTCTCCAACAATGGCTCCACAAACAACTGATGCCTCTAACAGCTTTGAATTCTTCTTGTCATGTATGCACTCCAGTTCCTCCACGGTCACATCTTTTCCTTCACTCTCCAAGTCCATAAACTGACCCGCCACGAGCCCTTCCGCGCCAATCGCTGAAGCTAGCTCAGCGATGGCTTGAGCCACTTGGCTAGCCGTTACAATACTATTCTTGGGGTACTTTGTTTTGGCTATATTCAAAAAGGCAACAGTGGAAAGGCCAGCAGTAGCAATAACCGAGACTTGTTCACCAAATACTTTGTGGTTTGCGGGTTTGCCTCGCCTAAGATCATCGTTGTCCATGCAAAGAAGATCATCCACAATCAACGAGGCTGTGTGAAGGATCTCCATGGCACATGCCATTGGCATTGCTGATGTTCATCGCCACCAACCAATTGACATGAAGCGATACATAACATTGGGCGTACTCGGTTTTCGCCCGCCAAAAGGAAGTACCTCATTGCCCCGCGGATCTTTTCCGGATATTGCAAGGTTATTGCTTGATCCAATGCCTTGTTCACTCGTTTGCTCATCGAATCCAGGTATTCCTTGAAATCATATTCGTTTAAAGGATTGTCTTCGGAGGACCCAAGACTGCTGATTGCTTGGGCTAGAGAAATTTGTACTGAACTACGTCGCGGCGGCGGTGGCGTCGACGACGGCCATGATGCTTTCAATGTTGAACCAACTAATTCTGCAGCTTGTATGAGAAGAAAAGCCACCACATATCCAACAAGGTTCTTACAAGCAGTAATGATGATGGAGTTTTTGAGAAGTGTCAAGGCCATATTTTGTTTGAGGGATCGAGAAACTAAATTGCAGACTGATGAGTACAAGAACTAGCCCGTGCATATATATCTATATATATATATATCCCCATTCCAACACTTCATCATCATGATCAATAAAATTGTATGGCTGGCAATTGATTCACAATCCTAGCACAACAATGTCAAAATCAACTTGTTGGATCATCTGATCAGTTATTTGCCTATATAAAAGCTACCTGTAACTTCCTTTATCCATTTGGAGGCAGACATGATCAAATTATACATGACCACCTTTAAATGTACAATAATTAAAACTACAACTACTTATTATGTTCCTATTTCAAAAAAGAAAAAAAATACCTATTATGTTACTAGCACTGATTTTTGTGCTATTTCATTTTATATTAACAAATATATGATTTTAGTTTTTCTTTACTGAGTATCGATGTGTTATTAGTATTTTCTATTTTATTTAAAAATTGATAACAAATAAAAAGTATAAAAAAAAGAAAAAAAAAAAAAGAAAGTAAGATGGTGTGTGCCGAGTAAATTATTATCTTCTAAAATTTTTAAGAATTTAGTATTGTGCGTATGTGTGAGATACATTGATCGATCGTATACCTTTGATGAATTTATATTTTTTTATATAATGTTATTGTGTGAAGAATATTTTTAAGATAATATTCTATACCAAGGTGTGTATAATGACGATGATTATAATATAATATAGAATTTTTGTTTTACAATTTTTTTTTAATTTATGTTACACAAATGCAATTTATCTTGATACTTTTTACAGTTGATTATGCATGATATGACCTATGTAAAAATTTTATGACACTTTCATCCATAAGTACTCTTGATAATTTTGAATTTAAAGTTTGAGCCTTTTTACCTTTGAGATCTTCATTTAAAATAAAAATGGTTCAAATACTTCACGAGGAAGATAATTAGCCATCATTACTAATATGTCAATCATCATTAGTTTATTTTCAAAGTTTTCAAATGTTTTTTAAACTAATTAAGTTTTAAAGAATTTACGTGAAATAAAATTAATGGCTTAAAATTATAAAGATAAGTACTCATCGTTAACACATTTGGGAGTTCCTATAGCAAATTCTTAACGATGAAAATGACTACCTATCATTCATATTTAAATTTTGAATGTCAGTTATCGTTGATTTGCTTTTGAAGTTTTACAAATAAAATCTCCTGAGTCATCCTCATTAATTCCTTATGTAAGCTAAAAGCTTTTTAGTATTATATATCTATCTTTATGTTATCTAAAAAAAATAACTTGGTTTCATTACATGAAAAAATATTGAAGCCTCAATTAAACCTCCTTCGTTTCCACCTTAATTTTTCTCAGCTATATGTATATATATACATATACATGGTGAATGAAGCATAATACAGTCTGATACCCGATCGATCAAGCTGCATGTATCTATGAATTCCCATGTATCTATTTTTTTAGTTTATAATTTAGTTAGCTTTGGATCAATAACTATCTCTGAATTATCCTTTGAAGTCTTTAAATTTAACAATATATATACTTGGTTTTACCTGACATATTTAAATTCTCCTATTTTCTCTTCCTGCTCCAGATTGGATGCTTCTATAATATATATACACGCATATGGGGTTCAAATTAAATATTATACACACATACTGCATAAAGTCATACCTTGGAGAAGCTTGATTTATTTTATTCAAATTTCGGTAGATACTTGACGTGCATAAAGATTGGGGGTAAATCTTTTTCAAGAAGCAACAAGAAAGAAAAAAGAAAAAATAATAATAAAGATAAATAGAAAATTAATTCAATTAGAGCAACAGTTTATTCATGCAATGGAATAAGAAAGCAAAGTTTGAAATTAAGCCGAAAGGACTATTTTGCATTTAAATCAAATAAACATAATTGTGAGTGTATTTGTTTGATGAATAATTTATAAAATAAGGAAGCTAAAGAGTTTAAGGGGGCGTTTGTTGTGATGAAAAATAACGAAAAACAACAAAAAATATAGTTTGAGTAATTTTTTGACGTTTGGCGTGCAACCTCCAAATTATATTTTTTAGAAATGAATAATGAAAATTTTTTACTTTTGCGTCAATTTTTTAGAGAGAAAAACTGTCAAAACGGTTTTTTTAACTCCATCAAAACACAAAATAGTTTTATATCAAAATTTATTGAAAGATGTGAAAAGTTTTTGAAATTTATAGAAAAATTATTGGGATTAGTGTAATGTTATTGGGGTTTGTAAAAAATTCATTGGGGTTTATAAAAAAACTATTGGAATATGTAGATATAAATATAAATTTATAGTTGTTTCACGAAGTACGAGGAGTGTAAAATGTGTTAGGAAATTTTAAAAATTTTCAGAGGTTTTTAAAAATTTTTAGAGTTTTTCAGTAATTTTCATCACACCAAATAGGCCCTATATTTAAGATATTTTTAATCATTTGATTTATTTAATGGTGAGGATTACTTCTCTATATTTTGGATACAAATTAAACAAAGTCAACTAAAATCATATATTTTAAAAAAAGTGATATTTAGACGTAATTTTTTTAAGATTTTCTTAAAAAATAAATATTTAAATTTAAAAATAGACTTTAATCTGCAATGATATACATTACTCATTATCTCTTTTGATTTTTTTTTTGTTTTTTTTAAGGTTTGGACTTTGCCTACTTAATTGCTTGATACTTTCTTTTTTTCCTCTTTTTTTTTTTTTTTTTCAGAGTTGTTAAAGTCATCGTATTATACATAACTCGTAATCCTTTTTGTTTATTATTTTTTATTTTTACAAGTTATATTTATAACTTTTCATGTGAACTTAATTTTGGTTAAAGTATATTGATTTCTTTTGATTAGTAATTTTATTTTTACATGCTATTTTTACAATTTTTAATCTAGTTTGTTTTACGTTAAATATTATACACACATACCGAAATTTGAATAAAGTTATACGCACATACTGCATAGTAGATTTTATAAATTTTTAAAGGTGGCTATATCTTGAACTAATTAATTTCCATTTCTTTAAATGAAATAGTGATTATTTTGTATTACTGATTCAGCGAGCATTTTAAAGTCTTACATTGAATAGATGAAGCAATTGTATTTTTTCTAATTGAATAATTTTACATTTCTAAGATAAAAAAATGCCTATAATTATCAAAGCCTGATGAATAGAAAGCGCAGGGTCATGCGATGACATATGCCCTGTTAGAAAGAGGACTATGAGAGAGACGTATGCTGACTCTGCCTATGATAAAGTAAATTAGGAATGAAGTAGAGAAATAATAACTTCTCTCTCATATTACCTAAGTGTTGTATGCGAATATATTATATATATGAGGGTTTAACGAATCTAATTAGTATAAGGTCTTTTCTGATATGCCTCTATAAATTTCAAAGAAACAATATTGTTAAAGTTGCAAATTTTAGAGCAAACAATATTATAATATGATTACGTTATATTATATTATGTTATATTATTTTAATTTCTAATTTGTTTAAAAATATGTTAAGAATATTAAAAAATACATAGATTCAAGATCAAGATCGAATTTTTGAAGCCAACTTAATCAAATCAAAATTGAATCAATCCATTTTACATACCTAGTTACTCTAAATTCAATATCCATTTTAATCCAATCGTATCACATTACTAATTTCGTTTCGCTGATCTTGCTATCCTTTTGGGGGTAGATATATGAACTTATTAAGTTACTATTGCAAAAATGTGAAATAGAGATATACAAGTGTGTACAGCTGTGTACTGAATTAATTACTTATTATTTTACTTATTAGAGTGGCATATGACTACTTTGTTAATTTAGGGATAATTTAAGCGGTAAGAACTCATTTATTTATGAAGTTAGTTTTGACTTATCAATCTCATGGGGGTACAAGCAGAGTTTTGGATTATAAAATATAATATAATGTTAAATGTCTAAAAAAAATTATTTTGTTAACTTAAATATCTTTTTAGAAAAGTAGACTGTAAGTTTATATGATTTTATATGGCTCAAGATTTTATATGATTCTCTGTATAGTAAAAATTTTATTCTATATGGCCCGAGATTTTTTCGCCTTTATTTGAAAAGAATCCTCCTAAAAATTTTTGTATTTAATCTCTTTTATTTTTTCTGCACTTTAAAATTGTGTTTGCATGGTAATCCATAATAAGCACGGTATAAATTTCAAATATGTTCAAGTTTATTTATATTCTTAAAATTAAAATTTATTTTTATATTACTCAAGATGGGCATTTGAAATTTTTAACACCAACTTTGAAATTAAGTTGGGAATAAAAATTTTATATGAAGCCCTGCCTAAATTAAAATATTAAACTATAATTTTTATAAAATATTTTATTAATTAATATTATAAAAGATTAAAAATTTACCAGTCCGATTAGAGACGTACAACAATTCTTACAAGTGGTAAAAGATTCAATATTGATTACTTGCGTTCCATGCATCTGGGGAACGAGGAGAAGCACAAGGCCATCGTACCAGCGCAATTGTTAGAGCCGTACAACAATTCTTATAAGTGGTAAAACATTCATCGTTCATAGATTACTTGCGTTCCATGCATTTGGGGAACGAGGAGAAGCACAAGGCCATCGTACCACATCGTAAGGAAGAACCACAACTGAACATGGTCCACATTAGAAACGGGGATGTTAATGTAATTTAAATATTAATGTCCGTTCTTCATATTGAGCATGTTGAAATTTTCTATATATTGAGTATCTATTAATTAATTTTTATTTTACAAAAAAGGGTTAGAATCAAGTTAAATATAGAGACATACATGATAAGATCAATTTTTCTGTAATCTATATTATTGGGCTTATATTGTAATTACCTGAATTTTTTTTCTTAATTAATTTGCTTAAGTGTGGTTGTAATATTTATTATAGTAAAAATCTAAAAAATTGAGGGCTTGAAAATTTTTGGAATAATAAAATTAGTTGGAAAGATTTTCGGATTGAATTTCACCATATGTGAGAGTTTAATGTAGAATTTCTAAAATTTTTATCCAAACACTTCCTAGCCCAATTGCCTATTTGGTTCAAACTAATCCCATTAACCCATGAGTCAACCATTTTCTTTGATTCACTTCAACTCACTTCAACTTAGTTTATCACTCACTGAGTTGACTCATGAATAGTAGCTCTAAATTATTTTCCGGCAAACTTTATTTCCATCCATCCTTTCTTCTATGTATCTCTCACAATCTTATAAATTATTTAGCTAATTAGTCAAAAAAAAAAAAAAAAGACTCTACATTGATGACCTTAAAGCATTCTTCCAAATAAATTAGCTAGCATGATTTAAAGCATTTGTTTAATTTGTCAAAAAACTAGCATGATTCCCGGATCATGCCACCCATCTTCATCCATCCTCCAACACCTATCTTAAATTATGTGGCTAGATAGTCAAAAAGGTTAAGCTAGATTATTTGGATTATACTATCTAATACATAATGCTACTTTAGTGATTTTCAAGTCTAGGTAGTGGAGCTTGTTTTTCTCTACCGACACTTTCTCTACACTCCCTATAAATTTGGGTGTCTTCAAAGAGAAGAAAATAAGAGAAAAAAATAATAATAAAATATTATTTTAGTGTGGTTGGAGATTTGGTGTTGCTTGGAGGAAAGAGAAAGGCTTGGAACTTTTTAATTGGGTGGTGTTCAAAGCTCAACTCATTTTTCCTTCTCAGAATTGGTCATTAATATCTTCATTGAGGTAGGATGACGAGCCTCCTAAAATATATTTGATGCATTTTCTAGTTTGAAGTATGAAACTTGATTGTGATAAAAATAAATACCCGTATATTGGGGGTAGGAAAGCCAAAATTTTAACTGATGTAACTCAGTATGCTGACAGTTCTCTATTTGTAAGTTCTAATGTGCTTCTGACCCCTAAAACGATGGAATTAGGCTTCGGCTAAAACATAAAAGTTGTAACCCTTTCAGTTTTCTTTCCAACCCAAAAAGAATTGCATAAATCCGATTTGTGAGTCAAAAGTTATGCCCAAAATACTGAGCACCTATAAAACTGTATTTTCTGAACAAACTGAATTCAAGGCTATTTTTGTACCTTTAGACCTTAGAATTTTAAAAAGTGTAAAACATGAAAGTTGTGGGTCTTGAAGTCTAGTTTCTACAGATATAAAGTTTATAGATATTGGAGTTCTGCTCTATTTTATCTGAATTTTCTTTCAAGCTGCTATTTTTGCTTAGCCTTTAATTGATGCTTGTTTGGATTTTTTTTGAATATTATGTTTAAAGATTTATTTAAATTTCCAATTACCTTCTATTAGTTATTGTCATGTTAATAATTTCTATTGATATGAAATTATTTTAAACTGGATATTATATATTATTTGACACTCTAATATTTATGATAATTGACTTAGATAATCAGTTCATCATGGATAGTTAGATGACTTATTCAAACTAAAATGCTAAGTATTTGATAAAATGCCCAAAAGAAACACTGGAATTGTTCTTTTTTCATTTGGTCTTCCTTAATTGAATTGATTCTTTTAGGCATTATTTTGTCAACCTAGCAAGTTATATAACTATATTTTTATGATTAGTGAATTTAATGAAACTTATTTAATACCTTCCTAAACATTGGGATTCTGTGGACATTTATGGATATCTTGAAGTCGAAAACCTATGATAAGGGTTTGGTTATAAATAAGATGATGAGTGAAAATTTATTCAAATTATTTTGAATAATATTATTCTCCTACCAAATCTAAAGGATAGAATCTATTAGCTTTGTAATCTCACTTTGACTTAATTATTCAAGTGATGTACTATACTTATCAAATTTTTTCTAAAGTTAAATATAGGTCCAAAGAGTTATTTATTATCTTTATATTCCATAAAATAATAAAAAAAAAGTAAAAGAGGCAAAAACCGAGATCGCAGCCAATGAGGTTCGAACTTGCAACTTCAAATCGCAATTAGGGTCGCCCGCCCACTAAGCTACCAACCTCGGCTTAATTAATATACCATTAAAAATAATTTTATTCTTATCAAAGGTGGTACGGCCCACTTGTCAAAATAATTAACTAAAATACAAATTCGAATTCTAAATTTTTTTTTTCTACTTGTTAATTTACATGTAATACCTACCTTTGTGATAATGATATTGGTGACTATGTTAAATCTTTGATTTACTGAGAATTATTATTAAATTATGGATTAGATAAAGTACTTAAAAATATACTGCATGTGACTGAATAATCCACTTTTGATTAATCGCCTGAGAACATTACTGGTTGTTATTAAAAATGTCTTATTTCCATACAAGGTACCCTTGGGAATGTAAAGGGTGAGAAAAAATTAAGGCACTCGGTGCTAAAGTTATTTTTTGGCAATGGGGTGATGGGTGGGTAGAAATGGCCTTTTAGATGGAGATGGGAACATATGCATTTTATTTGGGAGATGCTCCCTTCTAACCTGGCCAGTCAGGAAGCCGGTCGCGACGGCTAGGTTTTTGGTAGGTGACACCGTCGGTATGCACTGGATGCTAAGCCTGTAAAGTCACTGGTTCTCAAGGCTGGGGGTAGAGGAGGATAGGAGTATGATTATCTTAGGAGGATTTAGATTAAACTCCTTTACAAAATTTTATTGTGACTAGCAACCTCTATTGTTTATGTATGAATGATGTGTTGGAATTATTTAATTATATTTAATTCCTCTTGATGAATATTTTATAAATATATATATATATATATATATGAAACCTGTATCGCTACGGGGTTTGATCCCGAGACCTTGAAGATCTAAATCTGAGATCTCTACCACTGTGACACAGACTTCATTGTGGTACATACATTAATATTTAACTATTTTTACATGTAAGTAAAATAGTAGTTACGGTGACGGTTTCATCGAACCGTTGTAAGTATAATTTACATTATTCAGTTGAGATCTATTGAATTAATTGTTGCATAAACAGTATGCCACCTAAACACATTCACTGTAGTGACACATTCACTGTAGTGGGTCACTTGATACAGTGTAGCATTACAACCACTGCATATAGGCACCTAGGAGATTCTGATTACTGGGTTTTAGTAGCTCACCTCTTGTGGGAATATTTTTTTTAGGTTATTAAGTACAGGGATACTGAAGATGAGCTGGAAAGAGATTAATTTCTCTTAAATATTCCATCAGAAGAGTTATCTATTTTTTTCTTCTTTCCTGCACAGAGCTAGGGGACTTTATTTTTGTGGTCTGAAATAATTGTTGGATGATTGTAATTATTAAGATTTGACCTAATTTGCTTTTATTTGGTATGTAATGTTAATCGCGTGGTAGGGACACTTAGATGGCTCTGTAATATTTTTCTCTATCTTTATTTTGTGCCCTGTAGTTGAAATCCCATCAAATGATTCAGTCCAATGACTTATAAATATTGTTTGGGATAAACAAGGGATTTTGAATATCTTAAATTTTTCTTGCGGGTCAACCCCAGTTTGGAGGAAAATTCTAGGGTGTGACAGCGTATTATTATCATCTTATTTTTATACCCAACAAATAAATCCCAAGTCACCCCTGGGCATTCGGTTATGAAAATCTGGGGCGTGACAGCTTGGTATCAGAGCCATAGGTTTACAATTTACCTAAAGGTAGTGGGGATTGGGTATTCTTATATTTCTTACGTGTATTTGTGTGTAAGTACCAAACTAACCCATCAATCTTATATAGAATGGAAAGCACCGGAAGAGGCCATGGACGACCCCGAAACAATAGTCGAAATGGGGCGCAATCGCAACCAACAAATGCACAATCTGCGACCACCACCAACGTTAACAACGAGATGGCCTAAGCTATCCGGGACATGGCGACAGTTATGGCCCAATTCATACAGATGAATCCACGAGCACCAGCGGCGATGCCGGCAGTGGCTGTAGCAGGAGTAGCACCAGCAATACCGCCAATAAGGAGGCATGATAATGACCTAAGAAACTTCTTATGATATAACCCACCATCATTCCATGGTGAACCAGAACCAGTAGCCGCTGAGAACTGGTTCAAAGAAGTCTCTCGTATTTTAGAGACTATGGGAATAACCTATCATGCTACTAAAATAAACCTGGCAACGTTTTGACTACGGAGTGATGCATATGAATGGTGGACTTTCATCAAGGGAAGTCACGACACTACAACTATGACCTGGGAAAGATTTGAAGAATTGTTCATGGATCACTTCTT
Organism: Vitellaria paradoxa; assembly: GCA_019916065.1. Taxonomy (NCBI): domain Eukaryota; kingdom Viridiplantae; phylum Streptophyta; class Magnoliopsida; order Ericales; family Sapotaceae; genus Vitellaria; species Vitellaria paradoxa. The sequence continues at coordinate 68,353,141 of CM034234.1, read as the reverse complement.
TCCACAAACCTTCAAGGATGCTAAGACGCGGGAGTTTGTATCCCTGAAGCAGCATAGCATGACCGTTATGCAGTACGAAGCAATGTTTGCTAGTCTGTCCAAGTATGCCCAGAATTTGAACTTAACTGACAAGGCAAGGGCTGATCAGTTTACATGGGGCTTACGGATTGACATTCGGGGATGGATTATTGGTATGATGCACACTTCTTATGCCGCAGCTGTAAGGGCAGCCATCGCTGTGGAAATGGAAATGCAAGATACTGCCAAGCTTAAGGGATCAACGTTCAAGGGTTCAATCATGAGGCAAAACAAAAACGCTGGACAAAAACCTAAATTAGGGTTTGCTTAAAAATTGTTAAGAAAGTTTTAATCAAAAGTATTTACCAGTGATTACAGAGAATATAGTCAAAAACTTTTGTTTTCGAAAGCTTCTCAAACAAACCAATTCAGATTTGGATTCAAATCCACTTTTTAGTTCATTCAAAAATTTTAATCGAAAACCTTTACCAATGATTACAGAGAATATAGTCAAAGGTTTTCATTTTCAAAAGCTTTTGAAATAAACCAATTCAAATTTGAATTCAAAGTCTAATTTTTTAGTTCATTCAAAAATATTAAGAAAGTTTTAATCAAAAACCTTTGCCAGTGATTACAGAGAATATAGTCAAAGGTTTTCATTTTCGAAAAGCTTTTGAAACAAGCTAAATTAGATTTAAAAGTTGTAGACCCCTACGCATGAGTTTTCACAAACCATGCGAAGGGTCTACGCACATCTTATAGATCAGAGTAACCTACCCTTCCTTGATTCGTTGAATCAAGAACTAGGGTTTCACACTAACATAACTTTAAACGAAATAAAATCAATCATCGAACACATATTTAACGAATCTAAAGAATAAAATGAAGAAACAATATTATTAAAATGAAGAACGAAAGTAAACGTACTCTGAAATCAATGCCGAAATGGAGTATTAAACGACTACGGCTATAAAGAAAACTACGAAGGCTTCGAAAATTCGTAAAAGCATTACACGAACAATGAAAAATTCTCAAAACTATCTAAAACTCTACAAAAGAATGAAAAACTAAACTAAGGCTCTCTAAAGTATGCAAAACTAAACTAGGGCTCCCTTTTGGGTCGGCCATGTGGCAGAGTTTATAAAGAAGTTGCCAGGAAAACCCTAAAAGACGGAATTAAGCCATGCGCGCATAACACACTATGGTCCAGACCATCTGGCAGGGGGTCCGGACCACAGAAACTTTGCTCTTCAAGTTCTGCTTCTCGTTTGCTGCTTTTGACAGCTTTCTGTCCTCAACTTCCAATGCGATTTTGACATTAAAGATGATAGATTCATACTTCGACTAAAACACAAAAGTTGCATCCCTTTGAGTCTTCTTTCCAACCCAAAAAAAATCAGATCAATCTGGATTGTGAGTGAAAAGATATGGTCAAAATATTGACAGGGTGTCAAGCTGAAACTTCAGCTGCACACCACTTTAACCATCTCAAACTTCGGACCATTTTTTCTCCTCGGTAGCCACTTTAATCTCTGCTAATCTCAATTATTTCACCTTTTTTCCTATAATTAAGAAAATAAACACTATAAGTAATAAAATAATGATAAAACTCCCAAGTTGACTAGTTAAATGCTACAATGAGTATCAAAATGTGAAGTTTGTAATTACACTTTTCAAGTGTAATCAGGTACCTTGGAGTTCCATTAATATCAACTAAGCTTAAATATGAAGATTGCAGGGAGCTTATTGAAAGGATTGTCAAAAAAGTAAAAAGCTGGACTGCCAAATGCCTATCATATGCTGGAAAACTAGTGCTCATCAAGTTTATACTCTTTAGCATTCAAATTTACTAGAGCTTGCATTTCATCTTCCCAAAGAAAGTATGTGATTCCATTGAGCAGATATTGCATAGATTCTTATGGACTGGATCTGAAATGAAGAAATAAGAAAGTAAGATAGCTTGGAATGAAGTTTGCTTGCCAAAAAGTGAGGGAGGCTTGGGCATTCTCAAAATTCATGAATGGAATAAGGCATCCATGTTGAGGCATGTGTGGACACTATGTTCTAATAGCCAATCTTTGTAGGCAGTTTGGTGCAAGTCAAATCTCCTCAAAAGAAATGCTTCTAGGAAGTCAAGATACCTTCATATTGCTCTTGGAATTGGAGGAAGCTTCTTAAGCTTAGAAGTGAAGCAATTGGAGTGTCAAAGTATGAAGTGGGCAATGGATCATCCATTTCTCTATGGTATTCAAATTTGCATCCAAGAGGCCCTTTAATACCAAGATATGGTCAAAGAATAGCATATGATGCTGACTTGCCTATAAATGCAAAGGTATCAAGTGTGATTAACCGGGAGCAATGGAGATGGCCTTTCCTCATCACTTGGGAGCTTAGGGAGGTAATCATGGTGATCGACCCTAAAATGTGCTCGGGTTCTACCTCTCAAGTGCAAGAGGGTGGTTATAGTCTTACTCGGTGAGAACTGAGGTCATCTCCACAGGGAGGGCTTTGTTAAAAGCTCCAGACTTGTTCTCTTAATTAGTAGGTGAACCTAAGTTAATCTAAACTAACTTTGGATTTATAAGATGCTTGAGAATGGTTGGGATGAGAATGATGGAGTGAAAGAAATGTGATATTAAATTAAAATGCAAATATTAAAAATAAAATAACTAAAATAATCTTAGCTTCGAACCAAATCCAGTAGTGGGTAGTGGTTTACTCAAACGCATTTGTAACTCAACCTAACAAACGCACATGGATTGGTAGATCAGAAGATATTTCATTAAAACCTATTTTATGGAACTCAACATAAGCGAAGGCTTTTAGAATTAATTTCGGATTCACCGGGATGTTGAATCGAACACCTAGTGTGCACGAGCATCAACTCGTAACTTGGCTTCGATTATAACATGAGTGAGCCGATTTCTCAAGAAAACCTCATGTTATGGTTTTAAGAAAATAGGTTCCAAATCACCGGGCCATTGAATCAAACACTTGGTATGCACGATTGGCCAATCATAACCAAGCTATGATCATAACACGAGTGATTTGATTTTGTAAGAAAACCTAATTTGGGTTTTGGAAAATATATTTCTAACTCACCGGGACATTAAACCAAACAGTTGGTGTGCACAAGTGAATACTTGTAACTAAGTTATGGTTATAACACAGGTGAATTGATTTTGAAAGAACCCTGGCTTACTACGAAATTCCAATTAGAAATCAAAAATATATTTTATTAAAATAAAACCTTTCACGTTTGAGTTCACCAAACTACCACACCACCTTCAATGGCTTGAAGCCAAGAACGAACCCTAGCCTAACATAATCGAACTACGAAGAGGAAAATAAACTTGCACATCATCCATTAATGTAAAAGAAACAAATACGAAGTAGCAACAAAGGACAAAGAACAAAACTGAAGTACTTTAAATTGAAAATATTGAGAATAAAGAAACTTACATGTAAACCCTCGGAAAGAGAACTCTGAAAATTGAATAAGACATATCTATTCACTCTAACCCTAACCCTAGAAAAAGTCTTCCAAAAAAATCCCTAATACATCAGTATTTAGCCTATTTATAGGTGTACATAACTCAAGGGTATATACGTAAATTCACAATTCAAATTTAATGTTAAACGTCCACTGGGAGTACGCCGCGGGTGCCCAAGCTTTATTGGGCAGGCACCCAAGCCACTGCACACCCTATATGTTCGATAAAAGTCCTGAACCAACGGCTGAAATCTTGCTCTCGGTGGGTGCCCAAGGACCAACACAAGAGGGCGCCCAAGCTTCCATGCGCCCAAAGTACTCCTCTTCCAAGTGTTTGATCAGGTCCTAAGAGAGTCTAGCCCAAAACAAGCCTCGGTGGGCGCCCAAGGTTTGTGTGCCCAAGGTTCTCTCCAAGACAACTCCTGTGCAACCGATGCTTACTAGTTCAACACTAAATTGCAAATTTAGGCTCCTCACTTGGCTTTCTTGAGTTATGTTCCTCCATTGTCCTACAAAAACCTAAAACAACAAAGTAAATAATCAAAGCATGATAAAAATGGATTTTACTTGATAATTTGTTCATAAGAAAAGTGTAAAATAAGGTTAAAAAGTGACAATGATTGCATGCAATCACATGGAGCACCTGCTGAGCTACCAACCTAATCAAGCTATGGAGGATGTGTTTGTTTCGACAACATCAAAGAATAAATGCTACAATGCCATGGCCACTTGGGAGGCAATTCGAGACCGAGGCTCCAAGGCACAATGGCATAGCCTTTTGTGGTTCCGAAAGGCTCACCACGAAGGACAGGCTCATTGATTGGGGCATCAATGTTGATCCTCTTTGTGTCCTATGCGGGCAACACAATGAAAGTCTAGACCACCTATTCTTCTTATGCCCATTTTCGGCCGAGGTAAGGAAGATAGTACTGCAAAAATGCTTTATCATTAAACCGGCTCAATTATGGAGGAATGAAGTTGCTTGGGCTATTGGGAATTCAGTGGAAAATCTCTGCACAAGAAAATATGCAAGCTTGCTTAGGCAGCCATGGTGTACCACATTTGGATAGAGAGGAATTAATGCTAGAGTTTTTAATGGTTCTTCATCCTTAGCTACGGATCTTGTAAAGGCAATTATACATGATGTAAAAATTAGATGCTTTTTCTCTTCTTTCCTTAGAAACTCTAATGTAAATATAGACTTTTGTAATAGCTGGGGGATTCCATTTACTGTTATATAAGCTTGTAAAGCGGGGGTATGCCCCCTAGATGATGTAAAAATTTCCCTTTAATCCAAATTTCTTATAATTACCACAAAAAAATGTTTATAACTTGGGTATTGTAGGTCTTTTGATGTACTTGGTTAGGGGGAGTTATTTTCTTTACATCATGTAATAGATATTTTCTTTTATGATGAAATGCTTTTTAGTTTCTCATTGCTATGGAAATTTATTGAAAATTATCATTAATGTTTCTTTTGATAACATTGGTGCATGAATATATTCATGATTTATACATATTGGAAGTCTTAAGTTTGTTGTTACTTAAGCATTTTTAAAATGTGTCTTGCCTTACTTTTGTGATATTTGTGCAAGATACATTGGTTCTATTTGAAACCTTAGAATTCTCTTACTTATTTGATGAGCATATTAAAAGAGAATTGTTTGATAAGCATTTTGCGATGTATCTTACCTTACTTTTATGATATTTGTGCAAGACATATTGGTTTCCATTTGAAACTTCAAAATTCTCTTGCTTACTTGATGAGTATATCTAAAGAGAACTATAAAAATTATCTTTCATGTTTGATGAGCATATCTAAAGAGAATTAGACTAATAAGGGATAAGCATATTTATAAGATCACCTATTGAGTGCTAATTTCCACTACACTACCTCATTTAATCTATGTCAATATGGTTGTCGATATTTGTAATCATGAGTGGTATTACACGAATTATAAGTGTAATGTCCGCTTTGGTTTGATATTGATTATCTTGTTGGATGAGATTGTCTTAGGTTTTGTTTCTTATCTTTACTTGGCTTTGAAATGTGGCCACTTATAGTTCTCTAACCCAAGATTCATTTTGAATTTTTTTTCTAAAATTAAAAATAATTAATGTTTACTCAAGTGAGAGAACGTTGGAATTTTATGTATATTGAGTATACATTAATTAATTTTTGTTTTACCAAAAATGGGTTAGAACCAAGTTAAAGATGGAGACATACATGATAAGGTCCATTTTGTTGTGATCTGTATTATTGGGCCCATATGCACCTAATAGGGATAATAAGGTTAAACAGTTAGTGTGGATGATTTGTTGAGCTCACTGTAAGCCTCTTATGAGAGGGCCCAGTAAGGCTAGGGTTTACTCTCCATATATTAGTTAGGTCCCCTCTCTTTACAATATACAAACAATTCTTTCCATTAATAAGTATCATATAGATTGTGATAGGGAGGAAGATCAAACTCTAATAATCTAACCCTAATTTTCTAATTTCAGTGATAGCGTAATAAGTAAGATCATGGAGCAAACAAGTATGTTTTCCGTACTGATATATTCCTGTTGATATTCGTAAATTCATATATATGATATTTTTTATGCTTACAGAGCAACCCACAGTGAATATTCTTTTGCAAGAAGATTCACATACACACACACAGAGAGGAGCAATCTGGCGATAGAGAAGAAGGAAATGGAGAGAAAGGGAAAATAAACTAAAATTAGATTTACTTGTATAAAACGATTTTTATTTAAAAATTTTAATAATGTGAAAAAAAGCTAACTTATCTATTTCTAGAGATATATTTAATTCTTAGTTTTTTTATAACCATTTTATCAATTAATATATAACTTTGACCTATTCAATAATTTTGTAATATTGATTTTAGATTTTTTACTAAAATTCAAAACTAAAAAAATAATATAAAAATTGTTGGTATAGAAAATAAACTCGATACGTGATAGTTATTCCAAGCGCAAGCACTGAGTTCACGCACCGATCTCAGTTAACATTGAGCTCATGAAACAAAATGTAATTACCCTTAATTTTGTCCCAAAATTTATCTCATGACTTAATACTTATTTTCTTTGAAATTGAGTGAAAATTTATTTTTATTGTCACTTTTTTTTCTTCTTTTCAAAAGCTTGGTAGAAGCAGTTGAGTTATTATTTTTAAAATGGCATAGCTACATATCAATTTTTTTTTAAAAACTATTAAGGTGCTATTTGGTTTGTATTTCTATTTTTTGTTTTCTATTTTTATTTTCTATTTTCTGTTTCAGGTATTTTATGTTTTGAAAATCCCAAAATAAGAAAAATAGAAAAAGCATTTGATTTAACATTTTCTATTTCTGTGTTTTGAGGTTTTCTTTGTTTTTAGGGTAAAAATACTAAAGATGACTTTTTGCCATTTTTCATTTTATGTGTAAACTCATTTTCTATTTTCAAAAATAGATTTTAAAAATACAAGTGACCAAATGCGTTTTGAGCTATTTTCCTTATTTTTAAAATTACAAAATGAAAAATGAGTTCAAAATAAGTATACTAAATGACGCCTAATTTATTATAATTTTATATTATTTTATCATAAAATAATGAATTACAATCTATATAATAAGGGAAGTCCCTGATGGGACAATTGTCCTATATGGAAGGTTGGGGAAAGGGGGAGGCTCGGGTTAGAGAAGAAGGTTGGAGGGAGGTGAAAGGCTAGGTTAGGGGGTAGCTAATGAGTTTATCAAGGTGAGTGTGTGTGTGTGTGTGTGTGGAGGGATGCATGTAGTGATTTTGAAATTTTAAAATGCAAATCTTAAAATGATGTTTTGAATAAAAATTAAAAATTAAAATTTAAGGAACAATTTAAGATAATTGCTTTTGTTTACACACTAAAAACATGCTATTTGAAATAACATCTTTTAAGACGTTAAAAACACTGTTTGAAATAATAGTTTTTTAACTAATAGCATATTTATAAATAATTAAAAAATATCAATATTTATTTGAATTTTAGACTCACAAACAATCTAACAAAAAAAATGGGGGGTAAAGTATAAAAACCACCTCTACACTTTACTCTCGGTCTCACTGTAGTCCCAATAGTCAAATCCATATACTTTAGATTAGTCCAATAATCAAATCCCTATACTTTTTGTCAAGTGATAATTAGGTTCCTCTGTCTGTTGCCCATTACAAACCACCGTTAAGGGGAGGGTAAGAATCATTTTGCAAGATGGTCCACGTGACAAAGTAATGACGTGGAGACTGTCCGCTATGTCTAACACTCATTCGTCCACATGTGCTAGTGTGGTCTATCTACCATGTGTTAGACACTCACTCGTCCACATGCGCTGATGTGGGTTGCTACCATAGAGTAGTTTCACTTTTTAAAAAAAATAAAATAAAACATTACAAATTATGCTACTCCTAAGAATTTAACCAAGAATTTTAAGAATAGGAAACCAAGAATCTTCCCGTTTTGAATATATATAAATACTATCAAAGAATCTTATACAAACCAAACCCTTCTTGAGTTGGTTTCGTTGTTGGCTCCCTATTCTTAGGGTTCTTGATTTAATTCCCGGGGGTAGCACAATTTGTAATGCTTTATTTTTTTTTAAAGTGAAGCTACTCCATGACAGAAACCAACACCAGCACATGTGGACGAGTTAGCGTCTGACACATAGTGGACAATCTTCACCTCATCTGAAAGTGCCACATCATCACTCTGTCACATGGACCATATTGCGAAATAATGGTTTACCCTTGCCTTAATGATGGTGTTTGATTACACTTGAAAAGTGTAATTACAAACTCCCTAATTCAACATGTATTAATGCATTTGAATAAGTAAAGTTAAAGTTTTAGTGTTATTTTATTGCTTATACTTTTATTTTTCTAATTGCAGGGAAAAGGGCAAGAAGATCGAAGTTTATAGCTATAGAAATGGCCGAGAAAACGAAGAAAACGTCATAGTTCAAACCTCGCCTTAGATGGCCAAGACTAGCCCAAAGACCCAACCTAAAGGAGGAAGAAAAGCAAATCAAGAGATACTTGGGGGTCCCGACCACCACATCAAACGGTCAGGACCACAGTGTACATAAATTGAGAAGAAAGCATTCTGTGGTCCCGACCCCCAGACTAGACGGTCAGGACCACTGTGTATCCAGAAGCCACGAGTTGAAGCACCTCTTTTAGGGTTTCCTTGCATCTTTATAAGGACCCATTGCACGGCCATGAAGGGGGATGCCTCCTTTGAAGATTCCACAACTACATTGAGAATTAGATTAGATTTAAATTAAGTTTGAGAGTGATTTGTACGTTTTTTTAAAGCTTTGTTGATGGATGCTTTTGGAGTTTTGTTCTTCATCTTTGCGTTATTAGTTCATCTCTTCTTTTACGCACAAGTTACATTGTAAGTTGTATTTCGTTTCGCTCTTTAATATGATGTTTCGTTTATTTCATTACTAAATAGCATGATTGAATGTTCGTTTATTGTCTTTGTGATGTTTAGAGTAGTTATAGCGAAAAACCTTAATCTTGATTCAACGAATCAAGAAAGGGTAGTTCACGAAAAGCCTTGGGGTGTTCGTAGTCCCTTCGCATAGGTTGCGAAAACTTTTGCGAAGGGATCTACCTTTCACAAATCTACTTTTTTTCTATTTCGAAAACACTTGAATATGAAAACCCTTAACCAAATCCGTGTGAGATCACTAGTATGGATTTTCGTAACCAATTGTCAAATACTTTCGAATAGACTTAAAAATCAGATTTTTATTAATTTTTGGTGTTTAATTGAAAAACCCTAAGAAACAAAGGTCTTTAACCACATCCGCTTGAGATCACTGGTACTGACCTCTGATTACAATGTTCTAAATAATTTTCAAACTGAACCCTATTCTTCAAACAAACACACCCCAAGGCAAAATAGTGAACTACCCGGACTTGATGTTAAATCAAGATCTTTATTCTTATTGAATTGCAATCCAACTTAGTTTTAGTTATAATTGATTAATTTGAAATTGAAATTGCTTTGTTGATTTTATTTTAATTTTTCGCCATCTAGCTTAATTCCTTTTGAAATTCAGATTGTCCTGTTTATTTTAATCTTAACTAGGTGAAATTGAATTTATCTTTAATTTTCCCGAACCCTAGAACTTAGTAAACTTAAATTTCCAAACTTGCTTCCCTTTAGTTTTTAGAATTCCTTTCACATCCTAGAAACTAAATAACATTAGGCTCCCTGTGAATTCGACCTCGGACTCACCGAGTTCTAAAACTACGACTGCCTTCTTGCACTTGAGAGGTAGAACCCTAAAACACTTTTTAGGGTCGATCAGTGTTACGTAATTACTCTGCCACGTGAACCATCTTACAAAATGACGATTTTACCCTCGCCTTAGCAGTAGTTTATAACGGGCAACAGATGAAATGACTTAATTGTTATTAGACCGTATATGGATTTGATTGTCCCAATTGAAACTATTAAAATCAAAATGAGACCGAGAATAAAGTGTAGAGGTGATTTTTCATACTTTACCGTAAAAATTCTATGTAGAAAAAAATTCTATGTAAGATCGTCTACCGACTACGAAAAAAAAAAAAAAAAAAATTGCTGGGTGGTCGGACTCACTTCTAGGGCGGAATAGATTCAGGTGACAAAAAAGTGTATTAGGGCTCAAGGTGGCAAAAAAGTGTATTAGGGCTCGTTTTATAGTTGACAAAAAAGAACAAACACCAACAACACCTAACAATCTAAACTTTTAACTTGGGTGGCAAACACTTTGCCCTCAAACATATAGCCAAGCAGCTGCAATTTTAATTGTGAGACTGAAATAGTTCCAGCTAAACTTGCTGCTAGAGCCATAGTAGCAGTACAAAAATGTCCATATATAGCTAATCGAATTGGATATATACCTGTCCAAGAAAGAGCAATCACCTCAACAAATTTTGGTTCTCCATTAATTAATAAAATTTTATTATTCACTCAAATTTTTCATTTGTTTGCATTTATGCGTAGTCATGGGTAAACTCGGGATTTTCGTTAGCCATACCAATATATATGTGTATATATATATATGTATATGAATTATACAGAAAGGTATACTAAAGTTAAAAAACAATAATTCAAGAATTAAAGATCGTTATTAATTTTAAAATTTGTCGTATAACTGACCCGTTCAATTTTTCATAATTTAATAATAATTTATATTAACTTCGTTTGACAAGTTATTAAACATGTCTTTTTTAACATGGTACAATCATTCATAGAATCTGAACAAACAAAATGAAACACAATCTTAGTTTCATTAAATGCCTAATATAGCTAATTGGGCAACCTACATAACCACCTAAGGTCTCGATCGGTAAAATAAAAGGCCTCTAATTAGCTTTAGAAATTTTTAATTTATAGTCTATATTAATTAAAGAAAGACCTTTCAAATTAAATTATTTTTAAATTTATTAAGTTCCAAAAGATAATAATGGTTGATAATATCAAGTAATAATTCTATAACGAAACGTCCAAACATTATTGTCATTATTCAATTTTATTTAATTTTATCTTTTCGAATAAGTAATCTTATCATTTCATTTTAAATGTTTGAAGAACTCAAATTTTAAATTATTTTTAATGTTATCTAATTCAAAAAATAATAAAAGTAATATTTTGGGAGTCTCTTATAAAGTCTATCCATGAGATTTTAAAATAAATAAAAAATCAATATATTACATGATAACACAATTTTATTAATAAAGAACCTCCTATAATATCTATCCAATCCAAGGGTTTGAAATAAATAAATGAATAAATCAGAACAAAATTTTATTGCTAGATGAATTCTTACAAAATAGATTTATATTTTCAACCATTAAATTCTTACAAAAAATTTTTATTCAAAACAAAAAAATGCGAGTATCAAATTATACATTTATTTTCTTGCAAAATAAGGAATTGTGTATATGTATACTTTCTATTTAAATTATCCTAGATCGTTTCAGAATAGTGATAGTGCTAATTATTTGTTTGAAAATATTGTTCTAATTTAAAATGTCAATTTTGATATGAAAACATGAAGATCTGAAAAAATATAGCCACTCAATTTTAAAAAAGAGGGGTTAATAAATTATTGTCACTAAAAAAGAAAATACCAAGTTATAATATGCAAAATAACAAGATTAATTTTGTAATGAATCCTAATACCAAAAATTTGACTTGTAATTTTGTGCCTCAAAACGATAAAAAGAATTATCTTAATAAGCAATATGTTAAGTATTTTTCATTTAATTAAGAAATTATATTAATTTACCCAAAAAAAAAAAAAAAACCTCATTATTAACAGCATCTTAGGCTGCCAATAGCCTTGGGCCGCCCCTGCTTGTATCTACTTTTTAGTTTATAATTTAGCTTTCGATCCATAGCTGCAACTGATCAATTCTTTGAATTTTTTTATTTGACATATGTACTTTTAATTTTGTCGGACTATAAATACTTTTATTCTAATGCTGTCGCATGTCGTACGAAAAAATTAGAAAAAGTTAAATTTTTTTTTTTGGTACAAAAAGTTGGAAAAAATTAAAAAAAAATTAAATTTTGTTGGTGCTCTAAACACCACCTCAGTTATTCAAACAGAGCTAAACCATTGGGAGAAGTGCAATTGGGAGTTTGCCCGCGGTCAAACAATGATAAATGAGTTGGAGAAGGAATTGTATCATCTCTGTAAGTAACTCCTATGTGGGGAAATTGTTTCTTCTCACGTTTGAATCTGCGGACATTATGCTTCAGGTGATTCATGACAAGGAGAGAACAAGTAAGGTGAATGTTTTGAAGTTGTTAAGTGTGAGGTATAAAAATAGCTTGCCCGACCATAAATTACACCTCCCGAACAGGGAGGTATATTATAGTTAAATTGAGACTAAATAGTTTGCTAGTTACGTTGTATAGTTTCTTTATGTACTACACTTTCACACGGCTCCCGAAGTTTACATCATCTGGCATTTAATATTAGCCACCCACCTCCACTTTATGTCACATCAAGATAAAGTGATAGTCAAATCAACAAAAAGTAAGACAAATACTCCATCTATAAATACCAAAAATCAAGACTGTGGAATGGCTCTTTTTTCGGTTCCTTTTTCTCCGATCTTCTTCTCTCTCTCTCTTTATTTACATGAGCTTATATCTATACAAGAAACTGACTTAAGCATCGGAGTGTCCTTGGTCGGGGACTAACTCCGACCGCTTTATTTTACTATATTCTTGCTTGCAGGCCGCCGGGAGGGGATTTCAATGAACAAGAGAGAGAATGGGTCTACGGAGAAGAAGGTAAAAATTATTGCTGAACATTAAGTTTTAGGGAATGGGAGCATCAGTAGTAGAAAAATGAGTGACATTTTTAAAGAAGAGGATTGCAATACCGGAAAAATAAGAATTGCTACAGCTGGACTCAGGATTTCCACTGAGAGTCCGTGGAATTTTTCAGCCAAAAAAAGTCTACTTTTTGTACCACGGGGAAGGTGTTTTCAGTTCACGTAAGGGAAGAAATCTCAAGAGATATGCTAATGCTCTTAACTCAATCTTCTGGTTATGGAGTGTCCCTCTCTTTTGCCAAAAAAAAAAAAAAAATAGAGAGAGAGAGAGAGAAAGAGAGAGAGACATATTGCTTCTATAGGTAATATTACCTCGGATCCAATTATTGCTAGTCAGAGGGCTTCGTCTCTTTCTTCAAGCAATCTTTCAGATAACCACACTGGACACTTGAATGACATCACCTAGTTATGAAGGGTCATTTTTAATACTCGAGTAAAGAATTTTTCTTTCCTGCAATCCTTGATTTTCCATCGACAAGTTATGGAGTTTTTGGCACAGCTCAAATTCAGTATCTTAGGAAGTACTATAAAATCAATGAATCAACCTGGGAGCGATAGGCAGAAATACAGCATCGATATCCTAAATTGTTTTTTTTTTTTTATTCTGTTACCTTCTAAATTTTGAAAACAGAAATTTTGTAAGGGAATATAATGTAATCACTTGATTTTTTATTTTGATTGTTTTATTATTTATTTATTTAGTTAACATGATAATTGTGCTAGATTAAAACTTTATTTATTTTTGAGTCAATCAGAAATTTTGTTGATTGTTTATTTGCTTCTCAAACCCAACAGGAACCAATATCTAGTATTGCCATGCAACTGCAACATGGTAGACTTAGGGTTGATTCACAAGGAAAATGTGAAGAGATATTTCGCATCAAGGCTATATAGAAATTGAAGATGATGTTTGGAAAAGTTTAGGATTCATTTGGTTTATTTTTTTATTTTTAATTTTTTATTTTTATTTTTTATTTTCTATTTTAAATTCATTTTTCATGTTGTACTTTTGAAAATAAAGGAAATTGGTCAAAATGAATGCGGTTACTTGTGTTTTTAAAATTCGTTTTCAAAAATAAAAAATAACTTTACACATGAAATGAAAGATGATAAAAAATTATTTTGAGAGTCTTTAACAAAAAAATAAGAAAAATCTCAAAACAAATAAAATAGAGTATTTTCTGCTTTCTCGTTTTAAGATTTTTAACACATAAATGAAAAATAAAAAATAAAAACGTAAACCAAATGTCACTTTAATTTATAAAAACAAAGCAATGTTGAAAGGGCTGTTTCTAATCAATAGAAAATGTCACCAATTGCTCAGTGTGTAAATTCCTTAATTATTGATGTCAAATTTTTAACTCAATTGAACCACAACAAAAATAAGTTCAAAAGAAAGATTTTTGAATTAAAACTTTTAACTTTTGCATTTAAAATAGAGAACACAAAATTTTTTAGAATTTTTAAACTACAGAAAATCTAAGCATTCACCGTGTGAAGCTATAGATTTTGTCGGCAAGAAGTGAAGGAACAAGTTTTAAGCATATTCAATGTGTGAAAATACTAAGTTTGTCCACAATGATCAAAGATTATAAAGAAGAAAGTTACTTTATTGCCTCGTGAATCTTTTCCGGATCGATGTTGCAAGGGTACTGCTTCGTCCAATGCCTTGTTCCCTTGTTTAATTAAGAAATTAATTATATAAATTTACCCAAAAAATAATAATAATAATAATAACTCATTGCTGACGGCATCTTAGGCTGCCAATTAATACTCTTGGTCCGCCGCTGCTTGTATCTACTTTTTAGTTTATAATTAAGCTTTCGATCCATAACTGCCACTACTGATCAATGCTACTTTGGAGTTGTTTATTCAAAATATGTACTTGATTTTGTCTGACGTATAAATTCTCTTATTACCTCTTCCTGCTCCAGATTGCTTGTGTATGCGTACATAGATGCATATATTACTAAAAAAAATAATAAATGTATTGTTCCATTAGTTTTTTTTACTTCACAATAAATTTAATAAAAAACATAATGTGAAGTGAAAAAGCTAATGAAAAAACGTAAATATCTCTACCTATATTATTAATTTGTGTGTGTATATATATGTGGTTAGATTTGAACATGCAATGGCAGTAGACATGTTGGTAAGTTTCATAAACTTTTAATGCATGGCACGTAGCAACATCTTAATTTCATTATTCCCTATGTGTATGGAGTGTCTAAAAAAAATAAAAGTTCTTTTTTTTCCCTTTAAATTTTTGTTTAGGGTGTCGTTTGGAGCAAAAAAGTTTAAAAATTTTCAAAAATTTCAAAAGTTTTACTTTTTTCAAACTTAAAAAAAATCCAACTTTTTTAAAAAGTTATCAAATTACGTTAGAACGAACTAAAATGGTACATTCCAACGAATTTTACCAAATTTTTTTTAAAAGTTGAACTGACATTCATACCAAAAAATTTTACGAAATTCTAAAAATTTTTAAAATTATCCACTAAAATTATGTCACGTATTACTTTACATAATTTTTAACAACTTTATATCAAATCAAACACAAATATCCACCTATCATTTCAAAATAACTTTTTACACTCTAAATTCAAAAAAAAATTCACTTTTGGTTTTTTTTTTGGGCTCCAAACGCAGCCTTAACACTGTAGGTCACGTGTTGTATAATAAAGTTAGAGAAAGTTAGAATAATTAAAAAAATAATAAAAATTAGAGAAAATGAAAGATTTTGTTATTCCTTATTTGTATGGAGCGTAAAAAAAATAGAAGTTATTTTTTTGCAGCTTTTGTTCGGATGGTGTCATATGAAAAAGTTAGAGAATGTTAAAAAAAATTAGAAAAAGATAATTAAAATTTTAAAATTAATTTTTTTTGTACTAAATTTTAAAAAAATAAAAATAAAATTAAAGTTCGTTAGTACTCCAAATAAGCACCGACTCAGTTATTCAAATGGTGGTAAACCATTGGGAGAAGTGCAATTGGGAGTTCGTCCTCGGTCAAACAATAATAAATGAACTGGGGAAGGAATTGTATCATCTCTGCAAGTTCACTCCTCTGTGGGGGAAATTGTTTCTTCTCAAAGGGACAGTATGCTTCAGGTGATTCATGAAGAGGAGAACAAGTTAGCTGAATGTTTTGAAGCTTGTTAAGGAATGGGGGTGTTCGGCAATAAATTTTACTGTCAGAACAGTTGACCACGCCAATTAGAAATTCGCCCGCGAATTTACTGAACAAAGACAAGAGAAATGTTACGGCCGGAGAGGTGGTCTCTGGCCAGAAAACTCTCTGATACTTAAGTCAGCAAATCGCTTTTGGGAGAGAGCTTTTTCAAAGAAAATGAGCGATCAGATAAGTTGGTAATAGTCAGCTTACCTTGTTATCGAGTCAGATCTCGTATTTATAATTACGTAAAGTAATAAATAAAATAATATCTGGGATATGATTGTATTCAGACCTTCAAGTACTCTCTCCCTTTCCTTGTTTTAAATGCCTTTCACTTCTCATTTAATACCCCATACCCTTCATTAAATGCTCTTGGTAAGGGAATACGGCGGAATAGCCGGAATCCAGTTGTCAAACTGTCTTTCTGTCACATCAGTCAACTACTCTTAACGAAACAAACTAACTTAGTTCCTTCCTCAGAGATAAATACAAAGTTCTATCATAACTATGGTGCATTTATGGTTGTGAACCCTCGTTAAAGTTGTGGGTCCCAAGCCTAACATTTATTAGCCGCCAATCGATGGGCCGAACGAATTAACTACTAAGGTCTTCGGCTACTGCCACGTGGCAACACATTATCCATAGATACTGAGAATCAGGATATCTATTGGAATATTAATCCAAAGATGTGTGTCAATGTATAATACTCACGTGGAACCCTCATGCCATCGATTAATCGTTCGGTAGAATGCCACGTGTCATCCGTCAACGTGTTCGGTCAATGACTACGTGACACATTCAAATATTTTCGACATTGGGCCACGTGGCACCTTGACTATACTGTTCGGCACTTCACATGTCAAAGTATTATTTTACCTAACATTTTGCCACCACTCTAGTTGGAAAAATATATTTTCCGAGCAAAGTAGTAAGTCAGAAAAACCTTACCTTACCGATCTCTTCAATCTTTTCCGTGCGATTTGTCATTTAGTATCCTCCTGACGCGTTTCAAATTCGATTGGCCATTTCTCTCTCCTGGTAACGACACGCGTAGCGTCCCTTCAGCTTTTCATCTGCCGCACCGCTTACACAAAACCCCAGATCTAAAGTGTTAAAATGTGAGTAGCCAAAAATTCAAAAATTGGGGCAGTAATAAATGCATTTTTTACCGCCCGCTGCCCTCTTTTTAGTGATGCTTCGAATGCCTCCCACAAATATACATACACATATATATGCACGACTCATCTTTTTTACTCCCTTTCTGCGATTCAAGCTTTCTAGTTTCCTTTGTTTTCTTTTCTGAGCTCTCATCTTTCCCGGCTTTCACTTCTCCTGTAAATCTTCGTTCCTGGTGAGTGAATCTTTCTAATCTAGTGTCTTCCAATATGGGTAAACTCGCCAACGAGCTTTAACTCTGAAGAGAAAATTAGGGCTTTTAAAGAAAAATATCAGATTCCCCCAAATGTGGGGATCAGGCTCGCCCAAGAAAGTGATAACGAGCTTAGGGAATTCCCAGTAGTGGCCATCACTGAGGGTGGCCTTAGGTTCCTCTTCATCCCTTCCTTTGCTCCGTTATACACCTATTAGATCTCGACCCTAGGTGCCTTACCCACAATTTCTATAGAATAGTCAATGGAGTTATAGAGATAAATAGGAGATATGAGTTCCATATCTCAGAGTGGGATATACTTTACTGCTATTCCATTCAGAAGGTTAGGAGGAACGAGAATAGGTGGTATTTGAAGTCTCGGCCAGAAAAGGCTTTAGTCCATATGCTACCTGATTCAATCAAATCAGAAAGTGACCTGTGTATCATCACGGGTCACTAGACACACAATCCAGACGAAGATCGTTTCCCACTCGTCCCTCTAATTTCTTTGCGCCCAGGTCAGTTAGCTTCAAATGCTATCTGCTCTTGTTCTTCCTTACTTTTGATTTCTTAATATGTACTAACTTCTTAACCTGATTTTCTTACAGCCGAGAAAGCAAAGAAGTCCTGGGCAAAGGGTCATCGAGCCGACAAGGATTACCTCGAACAAGTCTTCAAGTTTTTGGGGGGTCCAGATCTCTACCCATTCGCGAGGTATGTTCCGATGTTGTTCACCTTCAGACCATCCCAGCAAACTTTCATCGCTCCTCCTCAAAGCTTTGCCACTAGTGAGGCCATTAGACAACTTAACTAGTGGTTTGGTGCTACCGCCGAGGAAAAGGAAAACTTCTTCGCGCTGATGCATCACGACTGGGTTCGTCTACCCCCTTTTGCTATTCCCTTGGTGGCCGAGCAAGTTTCTGCTCCAGAAACTGCAACTTCCTCACCCGCTAAGCAGCTAAAAAGGCAGAGACTTGTTCTTTTAGACAAGGAAGAGGAAAAAGAAGAAGAAGAATGAAAGCTAGAACCTCCTCCTGCCTTTGAATATCTTTCTGACTCGGACGAAGAGGGGGAAGAAGACATGGCCCCAAAATTGATTACAAAAGGCTTGCTCAGGAGAGAGCCAAGCAAGAGAAGGCCAACGAAGCCAAATGAAAAACCGACAAGGAGCGCAAGGCCACTGGTAAGAAGAAGGCCAACGAGGTGAAGACTCCTGCTCCTGTCCCCCCCGAACACATTCTGAAGGTTAAAATTGAAAAGGGGAAGGAGCAGGAAGCCCTTCGTTCCAAGACCTTCGATGCCCCTCCACCAAAAAAGTAGAAGATTTCCTCTGCTTCAGAGCTCCAAATCATTGAAGTTTCAAAGCCGACCAAGGATACTGCTGGAAAGGACACCATTCCTCCCAAGGACGCGCCCCCCAATGTCACAAGGCCCAGTTCCTCTCAACCCACAGGCCCCATGCCCCTTCAAATCGAGTATCCTTCCAACCCGGTTTGGGACTCCCCCCTTTTATTCCAAACAATTCTTATTCCAAGCCTTGAATTCCCAGAAGGCCGGCCGTTTACCATTAAGGACATAGCTTTCAAACACGCCGAGGAATATCTTAAAGGCATCCTCCCTCCTTGAGACATCCAGGCTATGAGAAAAAACAAGTCAGAGGACATCCACAAAACCTTAATGAAGAATGCCATCTCGGTAAGTATAAGAATCTGTTCTTTGACTTTCCCTTCTTCTTTTCATATTGATTCTCATACCTATGAATTTTTTGATCCTCCTTTCTTTTTCCAGACTTCTTTTTATACCATGGAGCTTATCGCTCGAAATCAAGCCCTCGAAACAAAAATTGATCAGGACAGGTCTGACATTAAAGGCCTAAAGGCAGAGATATAAGGGAGCTTGAGAAAGTGAAGAAGAAGCTCAAGACGAACAATGATGCTTTGGTAGAGGAGAAGAACCAAATTCTCAACAAAAAGAAAGAAGTGGAACATCAACTCAACTCTGCCCTTGCCCATGTGGATGCTAGCAAAGTTCGTGTAGAACATATGGATAAACTCTTGGGCAAGAAAGACAAGGAGTTGCTAGACAAGATAGGCAAACTCTCCAAGGCTAAGTTCAAATTGAGCTCTTCGAGGACAGAACAGGAGAGGCTTCTTATGGCGGCAGAGGATTCCAAAGCCGAGTGTATCAGGATGAGACAAGAACTTGAGAACCTCAAAGTGGAGCTCTGGCAGAAGACTCAAGCCCTCCGTGCAGCCGAGGAAAAATCAAAGGTAGAGATTGAAGCTCAGATAAACGACTGCATAGGGCAAATGAGGGATGCTCATAACGAGTTCTTTCTGGAGGGTTGGGAGGCTGCCATGAAGAAGAACGACATTGAACATACCAACCCTTCCTACAGAGAGGTCCATTTTCCTGATCCGCAGCGTTCGGCTCCCCAGTTCAGCTTTGAACATCCTCCCCAAACTACTTCCATCCAAACTGTAGAGGAAAATATTGAAGAGAAAGGGGTCGAGGTGGAGAGTTCTCCCAAGGACACTTCCACTCAAGAAAAAGAAATTCATTTGATTGTAGAAAGTGATCCTTCTAAGGAGGGAGAAAAGTGATCCCCTCCCCCCTTTTTATTTTTGCCTTTCATTCCATTCACTTGTAGAAGCACACCGAACAATATAATTTTTCAATCTTGAATGAATAGAAGTATTCCAGTCTTTTCTGATCATTTCCCTTGCTTTATTTTTTGTGTCTCTGCTTCTTTAGAACTGACGATGCCCTTATTAGAGAGTACTTTGATTTGATCGCTGATGAAGTTATAGGAAGAGCAGTCAAAGAGTATCTTGAAGTGTTCTTCCATGAAATAGCTACAAATCCTTACAATAAATGTTGATGTCTTACCTTAAACTTCATTAGGATAGCTTCTACAGTTGACAACAATGTCCATTGTAACTTTACTCAGAAATATATAGTAAACTTTTATGAGCTATTCCA
Source organism: Vitellaria paradoxa (assembly GCA_019916065.1). Taxonomy (NCBI): domain Eukaryota; kingdom Viridiplantae; phylum Streptophyta; class Magnoliopsida; order Ericales; family Sapotaceae; genus Vitellaria; species Vitellaria paradoxa. Next base: position 68,332,739 of record CM034234.1, on the reverse strand, counting down.
GTACATGCTTGCACCCATTGGGGCTTACCTTATTGTTCATTCGTTCGTTTATATAAGTGTCTTCAATGAGCATAACTTAATAACTGAGTTTCGCTAGAGCTGTATTTAAAATTTGAATGAGGTTTGTGTTTAAAACTATGCTTTGCAAGCGCAAAATATATCTTTAACTAATCAACAGATTGCTTTCCACTTACCTTGAATTGTTCGACTATAGCTTTCTGAGAAGTACCTCTATCTTCATGTTAACGCCGAACTCCTTGAGCAATGACTTTTGCTTCTTAAGTGCTCTCGTCTTTTGTACCAACGCTTGGTAAATCGAGTGTGGGTGTTCCTTTCAAAAATGCTTTTTCAGTAAGCCAAGGAATTGAATCTTGACTTAAAGGGAGAACCTGGTCAGTCAATAAATCAGGATTGGACCAACACCCAAGGGGCGTGGTCCCCTTTTTTGATAATCCTTTTCAGAAAACTGAGAAATTGAATCCCAGTTTAAAGAGAATACCTGGTCGATAAATAAACCAGACTGAACCAACATCCAAAGGGATGTGGCACCTTTCTATACCAGTGCTTGGCAAGCCGAGCATAGCTCCTTTCTAATAATCCTTTTCAGAAAACTGAAAATTTGAATCCCAGTTTAAAGAGAATACCTGGTCGATAAATAAACCAGGACTGAACCAACATCCAAAGGGATGTGGCACATTTCTGTACCAGTGCTCGGCAAGCCGAGCATGGCTCCTTTCTGATAATCATTTTCAGAAAATTGAGGAATTGAATCCCAGTTTAAAGAGAATACCTGGTCGATAAATAAACCAGGACTGAACCAACATCCAAAGGGATATGGCACCTTTCTGTACCAATGCTCAGCAAACCGAGCATGGCTCCTTTCTGAAAATTCTTTTCAGAAAACTGAGAAATTGAATCCCAGTTTAAAGAGAATACCTGGTCGATAAATAAACCAGGACTGAACCAACATCCAAATGGATGTGGCACATTTCTGTACCAATGCTCGGCAAGCCGAGCATGGCTTCTTTCTATTAAATATTTAATTATCACAAGCTTTTGGAATTGCTTTATTTGCTTTCATAAAAGAAAAGCTTTCCAAAGAATGTATATAATCTTTAATAATGAATGTACAATAACATTAATGATAGTACAATTTCAAGTGGGCTATATTCCACAGCCTTTTGATTGGCTTTCCTTCCATGTCAATCAACCTATAAGCTCTATTACCGAGCACTTCCGAGACGAAGAATGGTCCCTCCCAATTGGCTCCAAGTTTTCCTTCTGTTTGGTCCTTTCTGCTTCCCATCAGTTTTCTTAACACAAAGTCGCCAGCTTTGAATTCTCTGTGTCTGACCCCTTTGTTAAATTTTTTCCTTGTCTCTTGCTAATAGTTGGCTAACCTTAATGTGGCAAGTTCCCTCCTTTCATCAATCAAATCTAGTCTCACCGCCATTACTTTATCATTTTCTCCTTTATCAAAGGCTTGAGTCCTAATGCTCGGCAGGCTAACTTCCAGTGGAATGACAGCTTCAACTCCATAAGCCAGAGAAAAAGGAGATTCTCCAGTTGATCTTCTTGGGGTTGTTCAGTAGGTCCAAAGCATTGATGGCAATTCATCTACCCATTTCCCTTTTGCTGCCTCCAGTCTTTTCTTGATACCACTGAGAATAACTTTGTTTATAGCTTCGACTTGACCATTGCTTTGGGGGTAAGCTGGTGTTGAGTAAACATTTTTTATCCCATATCTGGAGCAATATTTCCTAAATGGGGCACTATCAAATTGTGTCCCATTGTCGGAAATAAGTGTCCTAAGGATACCATACCTGGTAATGATGCTCTTCCAGACAAATCGAATGGTATCAGCATCTCTGATGTGAACCAAAAGTTATGCTTCCACCCATTTAGTGAAGTAGTCAGTACCGACCACTCGAAACTTTCTATTCCCTATAGTGGAAGGCAGTGGTCCCACAATGTCGAGCCCCCATTGAGCAAATGGCTAGGGACTGGTTAGTGGGTTGAGTTCTTGTGCTGGCTGGTGAGGTATGAGAGCAAACTTTTGGCATTTCTTGCACCTTCGAACATAAACTTGAGCATCATTTCCCATCATCAGCCACCAATATCCCTGTGTCATGGCTCTATGTGCTAACGACCTGCCCCCAGTATGTGCTCCACAGATCCCTTCATGTAGCTCATAAAGGAAATCTTGCACTTTATTAGGATGAACACAAAAGAGATAAGGACCTGTGAAGGACTTCTTATACAGCTTATGATCAGAAGAAAGCCAAAACCTGGTAGCCTTTATTCTCAGTTTTCTCGCTTCCGTTTTGTTCTCTGGGAGAGTTCCATCCTTTAGGTAAAAAATGATTGGGTCCATCCAAGATGAAGCCACTTCAGTACATATTACCCATCTATCTTTTACAATGCTTGGCTTTTTTAGAACTTCCATGAAAACCTGGTCTGTCAGCCTTATTCGAGAAAAGGCAGCTAGCGTAGCAAGTGCATCAGCATGAGCATTATGGTCTCTCCCAATTAGCTCCACGCTAGCTTTATTAAAATCTTCAATCTTCTTTCTTGCTAACTGTAGATACTCCGCCATCTTCTCACTTCTAGCCACATACTCTCCCTTCAGTTGGTTGGCAACCAACTAAGAGTCAGTCTTTATTACCACATCTTTTGCCATCAATCGCCGAGCAATGTTGAGCCCAGCTACGAGAACTTCATACTCTGCCTCATTATTAGTAGCCTCAAACTTAAGCTTTATTGCATATTCAATAGCGACCCCTTCTGGCGTGGTCAAAACAATGCCTACACTAGCACCTTTCCTAGACGAAGACCCATCAACCTTGATTTGCCAAGGTTGTGGGGCATTCTCGTGCTCGGCTGGGGCTTCATATCTTACTTCTACTTGCCATACTTCTTGTGCCGGACCTGGAGCTTAGGTGGTAAATTCTGCTACAAAATCAGCTAAAACTTGAGCCTTTATTGCGGTTCTCAGAATAAACTTTATATCAAATACTCCGAGGGAAACTGCCCATTTGGCCATCCTCCCAAATACATCGGCCCTTTCCAATAAATGGCCAACTGGCTGGTCAGTCACCACCTAAATGGTATGGGCATGAAAGTAATGGGCCAACTTCCTGGAAGCCATTACCAATGCCAAGGTCAACTTTTCCAGGGGAAGGTATCTGGTCTCTACCCCCTGCATTGTTTTGCTCATATAGTAAATCGGATACTGATTTCCTTTTTCCTCCCTTAGTAAGACGACACTGACCGCATGTTCCAAAACCACCAAATACAGTTGCAAAATGTCCCCTGGCTGCGGTGTTGAGAGTATCGGGACGGTTGTCAGATATTCTTTGAGTTTGTCCAGTGCTTTATCTGCCTCAGCATCCCATTGCATTTTATTCGCACCTCTCAGTAATTTAAAAAATGGTCGAAACTTGTCAAATAATCTGCTAATGAACCAATTGAGCGCCGCCACCATCCCTGTGAGCTTCTGGACTTCCTTTTTAGTGCGCAAAGGAAAAACAGATTTGATGGCTTGTATTTGATTAGGGTCCGCTTCGATTCCCCTCCTGCTCACCAGGTGGCCCAAAAATTTGCCCAAGTTGACACCAAAGGCACACTTGGCAGCATTTAGTTTCAACCCATACTTGTCGAGGGTGGAAAATACATGCTGGAGATGTTGGAGGTGGGTGTTTGGCTCCCTGCTTTTTACCACCATATCATCAATGTAGATTTCCATCATCTGTCTGAGGTCCTCCTTGAATATCTTTGTGACGAACTGCTGGTAGGTGGCTCCAGCATTCTTCAATCCAAACAGCATGACCCTGTAACAGTATATCCCTCGCGGGGTTATGAAAAAAATCTTTTCCTCGTCAGGGCCGTACATGGGGATCTGGTGGTATCCCCTATATGCGTCAAGGAAGGACATCCTGGAACATCCAGCCGTTAAATCAACAAGCTGGTCGATCTTCGGCAGGGGAAATGGGTCCTTTGGACAGGCTTTATTCAGGTCTATGTAGTCTACGCAAACTCTCCATTTCCCATTTTTCTTCTTGACCACGACTGTGTTGGCCAACCACTCCAGATAAAAAACTTCCCTGATGGCCTCAGCCTCCAACAATCGACCGACTTCCTCTATGATAGCCTCTGCATGCTGGAGAGCTGATCTCCTTGCCTTTTGATTACACTTGGAAAGTGTAATTACAAACTAGTCATTTGCATCATTATTCACACTTTTAAGCATGTTATTTCTTCAAGTTATCATTATTTTATTGCTTATATCCTATTCTTTCTAATTGCAGGGAAAAGGGTATAATTCTTGAAGATGATAGTGATTTTAATGATCTAGATGAAAAAGGGAACGAAGCGGAATCAAGTGTATCAAGGTTGCCTCAAGCCTCCCAAAGCTCGGCTGAAGTTGAAAGATCAAAGGATGGAGAAACTGCACTTGGTGGTCCGGACCCCCTTGCTTGATGGTCCAGACCACAGAAGCTTGCCTTCCAGCCGATTGAATAAAACATACACTGTGGTCCGGACCCCCTGAGGGACGGTCCGGACCCCCTTATACGGAATTGTTGCTCCGCGTTTTGAATGATTAGGGTTTTGTGTTTGCTTATATATATGACATTGTGTAGCCGAATGAGGGGGCGGCTGCATTTTTGTTTTTCTTCCTCTTCTCCTACTTCTCTTAGGTTTAAGTTTAGTTTTAGTTATTTATTTATTTGAAGAGTTTGAAGATTTTTAATTATTCGTGAATGTTTCTCTACGTACTCCAAGTTTTTAAGACGATTGTCATTGCGATTGCTACTCAAGTTCTTATTTCAAAGTTCGTTTTCAAGTAAGTTAATATTTCATTCTTGCTCTTTATTAGTTTTTGAATGTTCGTGGATGATTTTTATGATTAATGCCATTAGTTTGTTTAATCTTTGGATGCTTTAAAATATTAGGGTTTCGTTTAGAGTTTGATACGAATGCTGTACGTTTTGATCTTAAGGTTTAACTTTAATTAATCTAGTATTTCGTTTTGGTTCATTATTATTAATTGAATGTTCGTAGGTAGGTTTTACATTCATTAGGACTGTTTTAATTACGTTTTTGAAGCTTTAACAGTTATGTCTTCATCTAAGCTTGTTAAGTTGTTTCAAAGCATGCTAGGGTAAAAACCTTTGTTCTTGATTCACTGAATCAATGAAGGGTAATTTGTTATGAACTGAGGGATGTACGTAGATCCTTCACATGGGTTTCAAAAGCCTATGTGAAGTGATCTACTATTTTCAAATTTGATTTGTTGTTTGGAAAACCTTTGAAAACAAGAGTGTTTGTTCATATTCTCTGTAATCACTGATAAACACTCTTGATTATAATTTTCTTGATAATTTTTAAACAATTTTAATCTAGATTTGAACTCGAGTATTTTTATCATAAAATCTTTCCAGTTTTATTTTCCATAATGAAACGTGAATTTAAAACTGTGTATCGAGGAATTTTGGAATGTATTGAAAATCTTTCCCAATCCATAGATCCTTTGACGTGAACTATGGATTGTATTTAAAATCATCCCTTGGTGAAATAACAGATTACTTGGAATTGTGAAGGTTGAATCAAGAACCCTTTTCTATTAGAATTTCAATTTGATAAAATCACTGTTTTAAATTTCTTATAAATCCTGTTTGCAATTTGATTAGGTTAAGTTTAATTTTAAAAGTGGATAATTATTTCAAAATTTCTGATTAGAATCTCTCCAATTGAATTTATCTTCTTGTCTTATTTAAGAATTTTAATTTAGTAAGTATTTCAGTTCAATTAGATGATTATTGAATTACTCTTGCTTCTTAGATTAGGTTATTCTTTAAATTCAAGTTTAGTAATTTTAATTTGCTGAGTTATTTAAATTAGTTCGAATTTTATTTAAGTTGAAACATTCCTTTAATTAGTAATTACTTTGTTTTTAGTTTAATTTCTCAAATTTCAACTCTATCAAATCCAATTTAAGTTAATTGCAACTTTAATTCTAATTCAATCCTACAATTCATATTTGAACTTAGAAACTGAAACACATAGGCTTCCCTGTGGATTCGACCTCGGACTTACTGAGTTTTAAAACTACACCGCACACCCTTGCACTTGGGGGTTAATTAGCACTGCACTATTTACGAGCGGTCAAGTTTTTGGCGCCGTTGCCGGGGACGCCAATTTTAGTTTTTAGGTTCTTAGAATCTTTAGGATAGAATTTGAATTTTTTTTTCTTCTTTAAGAAAAAAAAAAAAAAAACAAAAAAATTTTAAAACTTAAAAATTTGAAAGTTAATCTCTCTTAGTTAAATTTTCCTTAGAAAGATTCGCTTGGCTTATGCACAGTTGGATTAGAGGGGAAGACGGTAGATTGTTACGCCCTGAATCATTAGCTGTTCCTTTAGAATTAGAGTCCTCTTTAGGAGAAACTCAAACTCCTAGAATTCCTACTCCACCATTAGAAATGGCTGCTGAAGATCAAGCTGTCGCAGCAAGACAATCCTTGAGAGATATCTTGCAGCAGAATAGGCATACTCCTGAATCCTGCATAGTTTGGCCTGTAAACCAAACTTTTCACTTTAAACCAGGGATGATCCAATTGTTACCTACTTTCCATGGGATGGATTCTGAGAATCCATATGACCACTTAACTCGCTTTAGGAACATTTGTGTCACTATAAAGGATCAAGGATGCCAAATAGAGCTCGTATTTCTTAAGCTATTCCCATTTTCATTGCAAGATAAGGCTGCTAGATGGTTTGAATTCCTACCATCTAATTCCATTCGCACCTGGGATGAAATGCAAGCCAAATTCTTAAAGAAATTTTTCCCACCTAATAGAACTGATGCAATTCAGCATCAGATTCTGAACTTCGCTTCACAACATGGTGAGACATTCTACCAAAGTTGGGAGAGGTTTAAAACTCTCTTACATTCCTGTCCTCACCATGGATTTGAAGTCTGGCGTCTTGCTAGCATCTTCTACGGAGCCCTGACACCACAATTGAAACAATTTGTGGAAACAATGTGCAATGGGCAGTTTTACGATAAAACCCCTGAAGAAGCTTATGAATATTTTGAATTCTTAGCTGAAAATGCACAAACTTGGGATACCACGGGACCTCAGAATACTCAGAATACTAGTGGTACTCCTATTCGAGGTTTGCATCACTTAAGTGAAACCGATGATCTTAAGGCAAAACTAGCAACTCTGACCCGAGAAATAGAGACCCTTAAGATTAAAAAGGACACACCTATAGTTAAAGAATCCGTAGCAAATGTCTATTGCGTAGCTTGTGATAGCCAATCTCATAGAACGGATGATTGTCCTAGTATGCCCATGTGTAGAGAAGTCGTGCAAAATCAGCTATCTAGTGAACTTCCTATCCATGCAATAAACCAATACCGACCTCCATATCGTGGACAGAATTTGGGAGGAAAGCCCTATTCTGAAACATATAATCCGGGTGTGAGGAACCATCCAAATTTTAGTTGGAGAAATGATGGAGCAGCTCAAATGCCACAATCTTATCATCCTCCACCTCCTCCAAATCCTCAGGTTTCAGTCACTAATCCAGGATTGCCTCAGAATGTGGGACCTTCTCATACTCCATATATTCCCCCAAATAAGAAGTCCACAGAAGAAACACTTCAACAATTCATGAACACACAATCCACACTTTGGGCTCAAAATAATAGAACTTTGGACGACATTAGGGGACAGTTGACTCTTTTAACCCAAACGTTGACTACACAACCTAAAGGTCAATTCCCTGCTCAACCACGTCCAAATCCAATTGCCCAAGTGAAAAATGTTGAAGGGTCTTCCAATATGCCTGGCAATATTGAGCAGGTACAAAACATCACGACGCTTAGGAGTGGTAAAACTATAGATAAAACCATTCACCCTAAGATGGTTGAGGTTAGGGAAGAGTTAGAACCTAAGCGGATGTTGGAAGATAATAGGAGGGAAGGAAAACAACCCATAGGCATGGAAGAAGAAAAATCTAAGAGGGAAGAGGAATCTAAGAAAGAGAAGAGTGAGGAAGAAAAAGGGGAGAATCAAAAGGAAAAAGAATCTATCTTAGTGCCTAGGGAGTATATCCCTAAAGCACCATTTCCCCAAAGGTTCTTGAAAGCTAAGAGAGAAGCTCAAGCAGCTGAATTGCTAGAGGTTTTTAAACAAGTAAAAATCAATATACCTCTTTTAGATGCAATTAAACAAATCCCAGTGTATGCAAAATTCTTGAAAGAGCTATGCACTGTGAAGAGGGGACTGAATGTTAAGGAAAAAGCTTTCCTAACAGAACAAGCAAGTGCTATTCTTCAATGTCGCACACCCCCGAAATATAAGGACCCTGGGTGTCCTACTATCTCTTGTTATATAGGGGAATTCTTTGTTAGTCGAGCACTTCTTGATTTAGGAGCTAGTGTGAACTTACTTCCCTATTCAGTGTACGAGCAACTAGGATTAGGAGAGATTAAACCTACCCGTGTGACTCTGCAACTTGCAGATAGATCTATAAAAGTCCCACGAGGTATAGTTGAAGATGTACTGGTGCAAGTGGAAAATTTTTATTTTCCGGTGGATTTTATAATCCTTGATACACAACCACTAACCAGTTTGTCAGCACCTGATCAGACACCTGTGATTCTTGGACGTCCATTTTTAGCAACGTCAAATGCTTTGATTAATTGTAGGAATGGATCCATGAAGATGTCCTTTGGTAACATAGAGTTTGAAACAAATATCTTTCATGTTACCAAACAACCAAAAGAAGTGGCTGAAATACAAGAGGTAGACGTAGTCGAAACCATCGTTCAGAATTACGTTGATAGGGAATTCATAGAAGACCCTTTAGAAAGAATACTATGCAGTGATATAGAAAAAGGGGATTTTATGATACCTAGTGAACTCAGCAAAATGCTATATGAATGGTTAGACGTTTGCCCATTAATGTCAATAGGTAATTGGAAACCGATGTTTGAAAATCTAGGGCCACTATTGAACAAAGCTCAATCTTCGAATGTGAAAGCCCCAAGTCCCGATAGGAAACCATTACCTTCTAATTTGAAGTATGCTTTTCTAGGTGAAGGAGAAACATACCCTGTAGTAATATCTTCTGAATTGACTACTGACCAAGAACATACCTTGATAGAGCTGTTAAAGACCCATAAGAAAGCATTAGGGTGGTCAGTGGCAGATTTAACAGGTATAAGTCCACTCCTTTGCACACATTACATTTATTTAGAAGAGGGTGCCAAGCCGGTACGACAAATGCAAAGAAGGCTCAATCCAAATATGAAAGAGGTAGTACGGGCTGAGGTACTAAAGTTGCTTGATGTAGGGATAATTTACCCAATTTCTGATTCCCAATGGGTAAGTCCTACGCAAGTGGTACCTAAGAAGTCAGGTATTACCGTAGTTCGGAATGAAAATAATGAGCTAGTCCCAACGAGAGTGCAAACTGGCTGGCGAGTATGCATTGATTATAGGAAACTCAATGCAAGTACTAGAAAAGACCACTTTCCTCTTCCATTCTTAGATCAAGTTTTAGAAAGAGTGGCTGGGCGTGCTTATTACTGCTTTTTAGATGGCTATTCGGGCTATAACCAAATAGAGGTGGCTTTAGAGGATCAATCCAAAACTACATTCACCTGTCCCTTTGGCACCTTTGCATACAAACGAATGCCGTTTGGCCTATGTAACGCCCCTGCCACTTTTCAGCGTTGCATGATTAGCATATTTAGTGAGATGGTAGAAGAGATCGTCGAAGTATTTATGGACGATTTCTCTGTCTATGGTGACTCATTCGAGCAATGCTTGCAACACCTTGATCTAGTATTAACTCGATGTGAGGAAAAGAACCTTGTCCTTAACTGGGAAAAGTGTCATTTTATGGTGACACAAGGCATCGTTCTAGGGCACATAGTTTCAAAAGAAGGTATTCAGGTAGATCAGGCGAAAGTAGAGCTGATTCAAAAGCTTCCCAAACCCCAATCAGTAAAGGATATTAGATCTTTCTTGGGACATGCTGGATTCTATCGAAGGTTCATTCAATCATTTAGTGAAATTTCCAGACCTTTGTGTAAATTACTAACACAAGATACACCCTTTGAATGGACTGATCAATGCCAGCAAGCTTTTGAAAAACTCAAGGGATGTCTAACTACAGCTCCTATTTTACAAACTCCTGATTGGTCACTGCCATTCGAATTGATGTGCGATGCTAGTGACCATGCTATTGGAGCTGTACTAGGACAGAGAAGAGATAAAAAAGCACATGTTATTTATTATGCTAGTAAGACCCTTAATGACACTCAAAAGAACTACACAACAACTGAAAAAGAATTACTAGCAGTTGTCTTTGCCCTTGAGAAATTCCGATCTTATCTCATTGGTTCAACAGTTATCATCTTCACTGACCATTCTGCACTTAAGTACCTGTTGACCAAGAAAGAGGCCAAACCACGATTACTCCGATGGATATTGCTACTGCAAGAGTTTGACCTCGAAATAAGAGATAAGAAGGGTGTAGAGAACGTGGTGGCGGATCATTTGTCACGTTTACCGGTTGAAGTCTATCCTAAAGATGATACTCAAATCAATGATAGCTTCCCTGATGAACAGCTATTTCATGTGCAAGCAATAACAGCCTCTACCCCTCCTTGGTATGCTGATATTGCTAACTACTTAGTGACAAGACAAATCCCGGATGAATGGACTTCTAAAGATAGGAAGAAATTCCTTAGGAATGTGAGAGTTTTCTTTTGGGATGATCCGTATTTATTTAAATACTGCCCTGACCAAGTTATCCGTAGGTGTATTCCTGACTGGGAAGTCCAAGGAATAATTGAGTTCTGCCATTCTCAAGCGTGTGGTGGCCATTTTTCCACGAACAAAACAGCTGCAAAGATATTACAATGTGGATTCTATTGGCCTACGTTATTTAAGGATGTTCATCAATTCTGTACTACCTGTGATAGATGTCAACGGTTAGGTAGCTTGACTCGTAGGAACATGATGCCTCTATCCCCTATTATTGTTTTGGAAATATTTGATTGTTGGGGAATAGACTTCATGGGTCCTTTTCCAAGCTCCTTTGGGTATGAATTCATATTAGTAGGAGTTGATTACGTTTCTAAATGGGTAGAAGCAGTAGCTGCTAAGACAAACGACCATAAAGTAGTTCTTAAATTCCTCCATGAAAACATATTTTCACGCTTCGGGGTACCTCGAGCGATAATTAGTGATGGGGGGAAACATTTCTGTAACCGACCTGTAGGCACTCTATTTCTTAAATATGGGGTGGCACATAAAGTAGGAACTCCATATCACCCCCAGACAAGTGGCCAGGTAGAGCTTGCAAACAGGGAAATTAAGACAATCCTAGAAAAGACGGTTAATCCTAACCGCAAGGATTGGTCACTACGATTGACAGATTCCCTATGGGCATATCGCACTGCATATAAAACTACCTTAGGAATGTCTCCCTACAGGTTAGTTTACGGTAAACCATGCCATTTGCCCGTTGAATTAGAACATAAAGCTTATTGGGCAATTAAGAACTTCAACTTTAATCTTGATGAGGCGGGGTTACACCGTAAACTACAAATTGCAGAAATGGAAGAATTACGGAATGACGCTTATGAGAATGCCTTACTATCTAAAGAGAGGATAAAGAAAATACATGATCGGCATATTGCTCGACGATCATTTCATGAAGGCCAAAAAGTATTACTTTATCGCTCACAACTTCATCTATTCCCAGGGAAACTACAATCTAGGTGGTCAGGACCTTTCATAATAACGCATGTGTCAGATCATGGAGCCATTGAGATTGAAAATCCAAAGAATAAACATCGATTTAAGGTGAATGGGCATAGGTTGAAACCATACTTACAAAACTTTGCGGCTTGCATTGAAACATGGGATCTTTTAGATCCCCCTCCTTATGAATAGTCCGCATTTAAGTATTTGTAGTGTATATTAGTAGATCTAGGTTAGCTTGCCGTTTATTTATTTTAGTTTTTTTTTTCTTTTTAGTTAGTATTATTAGGAAAATTGAGAGAATTAGAGCAACAAGCAAGAATTAGAGCCGTTTCTGTGGTCCAGACCCTGCAAGGAGGGATGTAGGCCGAGTATACTGTGGTCCGGACCCCCTTAGGGGGTACGGTCCGGACCCTGCGGGCTGGTATAAAATGGTTTCTGCAGCTGTTAACTTCAATTCGGCAGCCCCTAAACCGATTCCCCTTTTCAATATTCCCTTTCTCTAGCAAAATACAACCTAGAAATCATCTAACCGTGCAAGATTCTTCAAAAAAGAAGTTGATTCAACTCCTATTTCAGCTGAAATCAACAATTTCCTGCATTTTCCACTCTTCTAGAAGGTATGTTCTTCTCTTTGCTTCAAGCCCGTAGTTCGATTCTCCCTTATTTGTTCACCTCAAGCTTCAAAGCTTCAAGAGTTATGTTCTATCTCACCAAAACACTTTCTTTGGACATTAATATTCAAGGGTAGTATTAGTTTGAATTAGTTTCCAAAGTTTGCATTTTTTCTACCGTGGGTTTGATTTGGATCCATAAGAACATTGTTTGGTGATTTGGTGCTATTTATTAAGTATTTTGTTTAGTTGTCATTAGAATGGGGCCACCAACTTTGGGTGGACATAAGGATTGCTTAGAATGACTTATTTCTTATCATTATTAATTTGTAGTCCCCATGCCTCCAAGAACTAAGCATGCTGCCAATCGACAATATGAACCTACTTTTGATAGAAATCGATTTTGGAGGGCAGCAGCTGAACTGAATTATGATGACAAGTGGGTGAATAAGCCAGTGGTGGTTGAACGATATTGGCAAATTGATCATTTTAAAAGTGAAGAATTCCTTTTAGAGCAAAACTTTGAGGGGCGACAATGGCTCGGTATAGCTAAGTTTAATGCCTACTGTGTGGTTGACTTGGTCAGAGAGTTCTTTGCGAACTTCAAAGAGGGCTCAATTAGTAAGAGACGAGGAAGAGAACGCCTTGTCAGTTGGGTTAGGGGGGTTGAAATCATTCTTACCCCGGATGATTTAGCCCAAGTTTTTCAATTACCCCGGGTCCAAAAGCCCGAGTTCACTTATCCAGCTGAAGGGACACCACCTTTCTTGAATCTAGTATCAGAAATTGTCTCAGAAGGCCAGGAATGGGATGTGGAATGTAGAAAGCCATGTTCTATACTTACTGATAAATATTGGGCTTTGCACATGTTCTCTTGCACCAATTTACTTCCTCAAAATCGGAATTCAGACTGCACACCTCTTAGGGCCAGACTGATATATGCAATTGGGACCGGCATGACCATTGATCTCCCATCTTATCTTTGGAACCACATTGCCTATGTTTGTGAGCAGCCTGGCTTATTGACTGCTTTGCCCTTTGGAGGTGCTCTTATCGAGATTTTTAGGAAGAGAGGGGCCCAAGTTACAGATGACATGCCCATGGCCTTGGTATTGCAACCATTCACTATCACTTCTTATATCAAGTCCCGTGGCGACATGGCTATTAAGAAGAGAAAAGCCCAAAAGGTCCATGAACATACTTCAGCTCCTATACTGGAGGACTTTGAGGAAGAACAAGAAGTCACTAATTCTGAATTGGCTAGTCGGCTTGATGTCTTAGAGGGGCACATGGATCACATAGAGAAGAATCAAGAAGAAGATCATCAGTTGCTCCTACGCATCCAGCAGTCTCAGCAGACCCAGGAACATTTGCTGAAAAGTGTCCTGGATCACCTTCGTGACTCTTTTCCACCTCCACAGTGAGAGGACCTTGTTATCTTTGGGTTCTGAGAGTTTAGGATTTTGATCACTCATTGTATAATTTGTTACTCCTAAAACTCTTTTAGGGTGCATTTATTTTCTGGGATGTAATTATTGGATACTTATGCTACTTTTGATTCTATGGTGATGTATTATGCCTTATTTGCTTTATGTTAATTTCCTTGTGCTTGGATGAGCTTTCATTGCTGTTTTTAAATTTATTTCCATGTCTTTTCTTTTAAGCACAGGTTCATCTTGAGTGATTTTACTAAAGAATTTAAAAACTCAGAGTCTCGTATTAAATTGATTATCGGCAAGAAACGTAAGAGGGGCGATTTTCATTTTATAATCAGTGAGGGGAGTGATATGGATTTTTCTGACGATGACTTGGAATTATGGCCTAAAGAAAATTTTATTGAGGGAAATTCCTTACCATTGCCACTTGTATTTCCTCCTATTGTTCATTTCAACCCTGATCAACCTCTTGAGGGGGAGTGGTGGGATGAGATTGACCTTCAGCTTCTCCTAGATATGGAGTGGACTGAGATCACTGATATTTCTACTGACTGGCCTGATGCTCCTACTTATGTTATTGACACCGATATTTATTCTGACTCTGAGACTGGCTTAGCCACTACATCACCATTGGGGTTTTCTGAGAAGGGGAGTGCTAACAGTGAGGTTGAAAATAGGAATTGACGATAATTTAAATGAATCGGATGTGGATGATTATGGAATTCCTTTACAGTTTTTATTTGAACTTCGTCAACATTTAGACCTGAAGGATGCTATCAGAAGGTATGTTCCTTTCCATTTTTATTTTATTGCTTTTCTTTTCTTTTTGTCTCGTTTTTTTTATTCTTCTGTTACTATTATTAACCACTTGCATTGCCATGAATATTTCTATTCTTAGTGGTTAATCTGATAGATGCATGTTCAGTCTTAGTTATGCTTTACTGTTATTGTACCTCATCATGCTCACTTTGCACACTACATCCTCACATATACTTCATAGTTTTCACATTGAGGACAATGTGACATTTAAGTTGGGGGGTAGGGTCGCATGATGAAAAGATTTTACATGAATGAGAAAATTTTTTGAAATTTTGAAAATCATTGTTATTTATGACTTTCTTGAATTTGCATGACTAGACTGTATATGTGTTCTCTTAACTAGTTTAATGTTAGTATCAGTCATGAAAATAATGAATGGTTTGGTTTCAATCTTGAAGAAGGCACTTTAATTCAAATTGAGTATAAAATTGCCTATTGCATTGATAACTTGTCATTTTGAAACCATTATATTAAAATGTATTAAGGATTTGAATTCATGAGAATTAGTCATTCAAGTATGCCAAGATAAAGGATGGAGACTTAAAACCCCATATTTTGTGAGCTTTAGAGCCTAATCTTTTATTCTTGAGGGTTTATACTTAACTTCTATATGATTTCTTTCATCTCACTGTTCTTGAATAGCTTCGTCATATTATTTTGCTTTGGTATTGAATGCACAAGATACTATTTTTGATTTACATGTATGGATTAATGTCTCTGAAAAAAAAAAAAGTGTTAGAAACCTAGAGAGTGATGTTAGGCCATCTTTCATACATTTGGAAGCTTATAACCTTTCTTTGATTACATTACCATTGGAGCCACTTTGAAGCATTTGAAAAAAAATATATACATGAAATTTTTTGTCTTAGCCACATCTTTGACCCTTAGTCCTTAGATATATAGGTGAGCCAACCCTTGCATGTCTTGGGATGTTTGTGCAAGAATTGAAACAAGGTGTATAAGGGAGGAGCTTATATTAGAAAATGTGTGAAAAAAAATAAAATAAAATAAAAAAAGAGAAAAAAAATAGGGACATAGCAATTCATAAGTTCATTATTATTAGTCCCATGAAAAAAAAAGAAAAAAAAAATAATAATAAGAAAGCTTCAATGTTTAGTATTCAAGGAGTTGAAAAGAGAGAAGTTGGGGGGTTTGTCATTGCACTATCATTGTAATCCTTAGACATGCACTTTGATTTTCCTAGTCCTTTGTTTGTCTAACCAATACCCCATGGCCAAGCTACAACCTAGTAAAGACCTAATGGACTTTAGGTGAACAACACTTATAAGAGCATTAATCTATTTCATGTGGTTGATAATAGTTCTCTTGTAATGCATTAATACATTCCATTCATGAAGCTATGCAACACTCCATATCTTAATTCTTTCAGTCACTTCGTGAATTGGGTTCATTGCACTTATTTGACATTGCATTCTTGCATGAACCATGAGAGTAACCTTGTTCGAGTGATTTTATTTGTGAGTGGGCATCTTGGTGAGAATTGAAGTCAAGGCCACAATCTTAGAGTATATTTGATGACTATTTTGAATGAATGATATGAATTGATACATTTGAATTAATGGGTTGAGAATTAGGTAAGTTTAACATGCATTGGGAGGTTTTATGCAATTTTTGGGTGTAGTGACTAATTCTTTATTGAGATTGAACCATAAATTGTTTGAAAGACTTTTACTATACATTGAACTAGTTTATTGAATTTTGTGGGTAGATTCACTGCAAACATTCACGAGACCTTACTCGTCCACTAGGGGGAACCTAGGGGTTTAAAGGGCTTGCTGCACGTAGCTAAGTGCAGCCGTGTCTCCAACGAAAAGAGAGATAGGACTATAGTTGCTTTACTTTTCAATAAACTGCATTGCTAGGGACTAGCATGACTTAAGTTGGGGGGTGTGATTACACTTAGAAAGTGTAATTACAAACTAGTCATTTGCATCATTATTCACACTTTTAAGCATGTTATTTCTTCAAGTTATCATTATTTTATTGCTTATATCCTATTCTTTCTAATTGCAGGGAAAAGGGTATAATTCTTGAAGATGATAGTGATTTTAATGATCTAGATGAAAAAGGGAACGGAGCGGAATCAAGTGTATCAAGGTTGCCTCAAGCCTCCCAAAGCTCGGCTGAAGTTGAAAGATCAAAGGATGGAGAAACTGCACTTGGTGGTCCGGACCCCCTTGCTTGATGGTCCAGACCACAGAAGCTTGCCTTCCAGCCGATTGAATAAAACGTACACTGTGGTCCGGACCCCCTGAGGGACGGTCCGGACCCCCTTATACGGAATTGTTGCTTCGCGTTTTGAATGATTAGGGTTTTGTGTTTGCTTATATATATGACATTGTGTAGCCTAATGAGGGGGCGGCTGCATTTTGTTTTTCTTCCTCTTCTCCTACTTCTCTTAGGTTTAAGTTTATTTTTAGTTATTTATTTATTTGAAGAGTTTGAAGATTTTTAATTATTCGTGAATGTTTCTCTACGTACTCCAAGTTTTTAAGACGATTGTCATTGCGATTGCTACTCAAGTTCTTATTTCAAAGTTCGTTTTCAAGTAAGTTAATATTTCATTCTTGCTCTTTATTAGTTTTTGAATGTTCGTGGATGATTTTTATGATTAATGCCATTAGTTTGTTTAATCTTTGGATGCTTTAAAATATTAGGGTTTCGTTTAGAGTTTGATACGAATGCTGTACGTTTTGATCTTAAGGTTTAACTTTAATTAATCTAGTATTTCGTTTTGGTTCATTATTATTAATTGAATGTTCGTAGGTAGGTTTTACATTCATTAGGACTGTTTTAATTACGTTTTTGAAGCTTTAACAGTTATGTCTTCATCTAAGCTTGTTAAGTTGTTTCAAAGCATGCTAGGGTAAAAACCTTTGTTCTTGATTCACTGAATCGATGAAGGGTAATTTGTTATGAACTGAGGGATGTACGTAGATCCTTCATATGGGTTTCAAAAGCCTATGTGAAGTGATCTACTATTTTCAAATTTGATTTGTTGTTTGGAAAACCTTTGAAAACAATAGTGTTTGTTCATATTCTCTGTAATCACTGATAAACACTCTTGATTATAATTTTCTTGATAATTTTTAAACAATTTTAATCTAGATTTGAACTCGAGTATTTTTATCATAAAATCTTTCCAGTTTTATTTTCCATAATGAAACGTGAATTTAAAACTGTGTATCGAGAAATTTTGGAATGTATTAAAAATCTTTCCCAATCCATAGATCCTTTGACGTGAACTATGGATTGTATTTAAAATCATCCCTTGGTGAAATAACAGATTACTTGGAATTGTGAAGGTTGAATCAAGAACCTTTTTCTATTAGAATTTCAATTTGATAAAATAACTGTTTTAAATTTCTTATAAATCCTGTTAGCAATTTGATTAGGTTAAGTTTAATTTTAAAAGTGGATAATTATTTCAAAATTTCTGATTAGAATCTCTCCAATTGAATTTATCTTCTTGTCTTATTTAAGAATTTTAATTTAGTAAGTATTTCAGTTCAATTAGATGATTATTGAATTACTCTTGCTTCTTAGATTAGGTTATTCTTTAAATTCAAGTTTAGTAATTTTAATTTGCTGAGTTATTTAAATTAGTTCGAATTTTATTTAAGTTGAAACATTCCTTTAATTAGTAATTACTTTGTTTTTAGTTTAATTTCTCAAATTTCAACTCTATCAAATCCAATTTAAGTTAATTGCAACTTTAATTCTAATTCAATCCTACAATTCATATTTGAACTTAGAAACTGAAACACATAGGCTTCCCTGTGGATTCGACCTCGGACTTACTGAGTTTTAAAACTACACCGCACACCCTTGCACTTGGGGGTTAATTAGCACTACACTATTTACAAGCGGTCACCTTTTGTACCACAGGTTTTGCCCCTGGATTCACATTCAGCTTATGAGTCATAACTTCGGGGGAAATACCTGGCATTTCATGTGGAGTCGAGGCGAATGTTTCAATGTTCTTCAAGAGCATCTCCGTCAATTCTAGCTTCTCTTCAGCGCTCAAATTTGAGCCAACCAGAAAGAACTTGTCGTCCTCGATGGGATCAACCTGGTTCTTCTCTAACCCTTCAACAGCTTTCTTCTGTGGATCACCGCCAACATCATCAATCTTTGGGGTGTCCTCGGACAGCTCAATCAATTGAATTTGCTTGGGAATAGTCTTGGACTTGATGGCTGTAGTAAAGCACTTTTGAAAGATGTCTTGGTCCCCCAAGATCACAATCACTTCCCCACCATATAGAAACTTCAGCACCTGATGATAGGTTGAGGGGACCGCCTTCAGGGCGTGAATCCACGACCTTCCTACTATAGCATTGTAGGAAGAAGGGGAATCCACTATAGTGAACTCAACCTCTTGTTCCACTGGACCCACACGTACAGGAATAACAACCCTGCCCAAAGGCCAGATAGAGGCAGAATTGAACCCTATGAGGGGGCATTCCGCCGGCTCCAAATCTTCTGTGGTCAATCTGAGCTTCTTAAACAGGCTCATGAACATGACCTTCGTTGAGCTTCGAGCGTCAACCAGAATCCTTCTCACTTCAGAGTCGAACATGCCCAAAGTAATGACGAGGGCATCATTATGTGACATTCGAACACCAGGGTGCTCGTCTTCGCAAAAGATGATTCCGTCTGTGGCTACCTTTCTGAGGCGCTTGCTCAGCTGGCCTGCGACACCCATGATTTCTTTTCTTTGCGAATCGGGGGAGCAATTGATGACGCTTCGGGGCCGTTGCTCCATATGGATAACATGGATGACTGCAGGCCTAGGAATATCTCTACGCGGCCTGGCTCTCGGCGGGGGCTGTACTTCCTTAGCATTATCATCCCCAGCCATTTCATCTCATTGCCTCCTGTGCTCCCTGTCCTGGGGAGCTGCCTCTCTGGTTCTGACCTCATCTACGAATTCTTTCAAGTGGCCCTTCCGTACCAACTCCTCCAGGTGCTGTCGTAATGATCGGCAGAACCCGGTGCGGTGCCCTATATCTTGATGGTATGCGCAGTAATCCTTGGAGTTCTCCTTTCCAGGGAAATCTGGCAGCTTCTCGAGCTATCTAAAGTATGGCTTATTCTTGATCTGAGGGAGGATCTTGAAGATCGGCATCTTGAACACTGTATTGATCGCCTTGAAAACAGATTTCTCTTCATCCAGGAATTTAGGGCCTTTTCCCCTACTTTTATTTCCCCTTTGGCCTTGGGATCTTGCCTCTTTCTATTTAGTCGGCTTTGTCTCGTCCTCCACCCTAGCATATTTTTCAATCCGACACATGAGATCAGACATATTGGCTGCGGGCTTTTTGGTCAAAGAGAGCCACAGCCTATCCTCCTTCCGCAACCCCAACTTGAATGAAGTGACAGCCAGTTGCTCTGAACACTCCCCCACTTCATTGTAGAGTTCTAAATACCGGCGGGAATAATCTCTCAACGATTCCCCAGCTTTCCTTTTCATGGTGAGGAGAATGTCGACAGTCTTTGGTTGTCTTGCATTAGCCAAAAACCGGGTGACGAACTCCTCGGCCAGTTGCTACCAGCTCCAGATACTGCCAGGGGGCAACTTATGGAACCATTGTAGTGCCGTATCCCCTAAACTAGAAGGGAATACTCTGCACATTAGATGGTCATTACTACTCCATAGCGTCATGGCCTACAAATAATGGCGATAGTGGGCCAGAGGGTCAATCCTTCCATCATAGAGGTTAAGCCTTGGAGTTTGGAACTTCTCCGGAGGCTCTGCTTCACTAATTTCATTGGTGAACGGAGAGGCTGAGATCTTCTCCAAAGCTTTTGTCGCCATCATGCGTGTGCCTTGGCCCTGAGCACCCCACTCCTCTTCGTGCCCCCATTCCTCTACCTTTATTTTTCCCGCCTTTTTGCGTCTCATAGTTACCTCTTCCTTATCAGAGTAATCCGCATCTTCTGAATGCTCCTCTCGAGTCTTTTTTAGTGAGCCCTTTTTAAGGTACGCTTTGGTGAACGGGCCAACGTCAGGTCTCGCGCCACGTTCTCAAACAGTTTTAACATGGCGCACGCCCTTCCTGGGAAGAATGACATCGCGTCGCGAGTGAGAGCGCACCTTTTCCTGTTCATGAGTATCTCCTTCATCTTCCTCAATGGGTTTTTCATAGAGAGCATCATAACTTTCGTCTGACTCTGGATCAGATTGATCAGAGTCAACTTCATGGCCCACAGCAGGCTTTCCCTTCTCCTTGCTTAATTCCAAAAGAATCTCTTCCAATTCTGCTTGCTTTTCGCTGGCCTTAGCCAGCAATTCCTCTTTCTGTTTTACTGCCTCTGGATCTTCCGTTTTCTTTCTCTTGGCTTGCTCCAGACCTGGAGTCCGGATAACTAGCGCGCTCCCTTTGGTTTTAGCCGGGGTAGAACCATCCCCTACCTGTGGAGAGTGTGGGGGAGTGGTGTTTCGTCCTGAAGTCATAGTGAAAATAACTGCTAGAAAACTTAATAAAGAACTGAGTGAAATGCTAATGATCAACAAGACAGAGCTAAACAACATGCCCCACGGTGGGCGCCAAATGCTCGGCAATAAATTTTACCACCGGAATGATGACCACGCCAACTGGAAATCCACTCGTAAACCTGCCGAACAAAGACAAGAGAAAGGTTACGGCCGGAGAGGTGATCTCTGGCCAGAAAACCCTCCCATGCTTAAGTCAGCAAATCACTTTTGGGAGAGAGCTTTTTTAGAGAAAATGAGCGATCAGATAAGTTGACAATAATCAGCTTACCTTGTTATCGAGTTAGATCTCGTATTTATAATTACATAAAGTAATAAATAAAATAATATCTGGGATATGATTGTATTCAGACCTTCAAGTACTCTCTCCTTTTCCTTGCTTTAAATGTCTTTCACTTCTCATTTAATACCCTATACCGTTCATTAAATGCTCTTGGTAAGGGAATACGGCGGAATAACCGGAATCCAGTTGTCAAACTGTCTTTCTGTCATATCAGTCAACTACTCTTAATGAAATGAACTAACTTAGTTCCTTTCTCAGAGATAAATACTAAGTTCAATCATAACTATGGTACATTTATGGTTGTGAACCCTTGTTAAAGCTGTGGGTCCCAGGCCTAACATTTATTAGTCGCCAATCGATCGGCCGAACGAATTAACTACTAAGGTCTTTGACTACTGCCACGTGGCAACACATAATCCATAGATACTGAGAATCAGGGTATCTATTGGAATATTAATCCAAAGACGTGTGTCAATGTATAACACTCACGTGGAACCCTCGTGCCATTGATTAATCGTTCGGCAGAACGCCACATGTCATCCGTCAACGTGTTCGGTCAATGACTACGTGACACATTCAAATATGTTCGGCATTGGGCCACGTGACACTTTGACTATACTGTTCGGCACTTCACATGTCAAAGTATTATTTTATCCAATAAGGGGCATGAAGGACATCATCAGTACTTGAAGAATGGTTTGACTGGTGTAGCCTCTGCATGCCTGGAACACTGTTATTTATATCAATTGCCTCCATAATTAGGGAGAGACTTCCACTATGATTCTGACCTCCTAAATTATTAAAAAAAATATGTATATATAATATAGGATATATATATATATATATATATATTTGCAACTCTATTACACTCCGTTTGCAATGATAAATTTTATATATATATATATATATTTGCAACTCTATTACACTCCGTTTGCAATGATAAATTTTATAGAATTTGATTTCATTTAATAAGAATTCTCATCAATTTTTATGTTTGAAACCAAAATAAAATTTTATATGTTGGATTTGATTTCATTTTATAACTTAAATTTTTGGATTTCTATAAAATTTGAAATTCAATTTAAAACAATAGGATTTAATAAGAATTCATTATTTTCTTAAGTAATTTAAGTAAGTCGATAAATTTATCCTCTTATATCATATTTACTATTTTTTTTTTACTTCCTATTCACATAGTTAAACTTAGTATTTCACTTAAACCAAATCAATTCAATTCTAAAATTCAAAATGTATTTCAAATACAAAATTTTATTTACCAAACTAAATCAAATTAATTCCTTATTTTAAAATTAAATCAAATCTAATAGTGGAATGTTTTCAAATAGAATGTTAAGTCATTAATAGCATATAAAACTTAATTATTGAATGGCATCATTAATAATATATGAGAATTGATTTTTGAGTTGAACCATTAATAGTTTAATCTAATCAATTGAATAATTTTTAAACGAGTCTATGAATGAGTTTTATATATTTGTTTAATTTTTTAAACACAAGGCCATTAATTTATATTACTTGTTGAAAATTCTCAAATAGACTACTTGATTATGAGATTATATTTTTAAAGTTGTTGAACAAATATTAAAATTTGTAGGAATTACCTCTCCCACGCTAAATTCTTCATTCCGTCTCTATTCATAATGGATGATTTTGTTAAAGGAAGAGGAGTGCAGTGCTGGAAAAATAAGCCTTGTTATGGCTACATTCATGATTTCCACTCCAGTTATGGAGTTTATCAGCAAAAAGTTCACTTTTAGTATTAAGGGGAAGGTGTTCTCAGTTCACGTAAGGGAAGAAATCTCAAGAGATATGCTATCATTAGCTCAATCTTCTGATTATGGAGTGTCCCTTTCTTTTGCAAATTAAAAAGAGACATCGGTTCTATATATTGCAATTTCTCAATTTTATTTTAATTGATTTATTATTTAATTATTTAATTAACATGATAGTAATGTTAAATTAAAATTTTATTTATTTTTAAGTCAATCAGAAATTTTGTTGGTTATTTATTTGCTTCTCGAACCTAAGGGGAATTAGTATCTAGGATTGCCAAGCAACTGCAACCATGGTAAACTTAGGGTCGATCCACAGAGAAAATGTGAAGAAATATTTAGTATCAAGGTTATATGGAAATCCAAGATGAGGTTTGGAAAAGTTTATGTGAGGCATAAAATTAGCTAGGCCGACCACAAATTGCACCCCCGAACAGGAGTTATATTCTAGTTAAATTGGGACTAAATAGTTTGCTAGTTACGTTGTATAATTACTTTATATAATATACTACCACACGGCTCTCGAAACTTACATCATCTGACATTTCATGTTAGCCACCTACTCACACTTTAAGTCCTGTCAAGATAAAGTAGCTATCAAATCAACGGAAAGCAAGACAGACACTCCATCTATAAACACCAAAAACCAAGATAGCGTAAGGGGTTCTTTTCGGCTCCTTTTTCTCTGATCTTCTCCTCTCTCTCTTGACTTATTTACATGAACTTATATCTATATAAAAAACTGACTTAAGCATCGGAGTGTCCTTGGTCGGAAACCAACTCCGACTGCTTTATTTCACTATTTTTTTTGACTTGCAGGCAATTTCCATGGACGAGGGAGAGAATGGGTCTACGGAGAAAAGAGTAAAAATTATTGCCGACCAGTTTAATTTATATAAATTAACAAAGCAATGTTGAAAGCGTTGTTTCTAACCAATAGAAAATGACAGTTAGCATCGAAATTTCATCCATTGCTCGCGTTGTAATTTCCTAATTTATTAATGTCAAATTTTAACTCAATTGTACCACAGCAAAAGTACGGCCCAAACGAAATATTTTTGAATTAAAACTTTGCCGACCCTATTGTATTTACTAAATTTCGGTATCTTGAACAAGAACTTTAGAATGAAAATGGGAAAAAGATGCAACTTCAGAACAAATTTCATTAAAAACTCCATTATAGAATTCAGACCTAATCGCACGAATCGAATTTTTTGAGGAATGGATTGAATCAAAAACAATCGTTGACTGGGATCCCTGGGAAAGAGCATCAAACTGTTCAACTTTTGCATTTAAAATAGAGAACACAAATTTGTTAGAATTTTAAACTCAGGGAAAATCTAAGCATCCATCGAATGAAGCTATAGATTTTCCCGACAAAAAGTAAAGGAGCAATTTTTAAGCATATTGAATGTGGGAAAATACTAATCTACAATGAATCAAAGATTATAAAGAAGAAAATTACTCCAAACAACAAAGAACTATTATTTACGCCATAAGAATATTACAAAAGCTGATCATAGCAAGACATTACAAACAAAACAAACCAACCCAACAAAGGAACAACCAACAACCATAAACAAGCACATAGCACGAAGCTAAGGTTTTGAGAGAAATCGATCTTGTGTTGAGTGCTCTAAATTATTTTTTTTTCTTTCCTTATTTGTGTGTGCGCTTCCGTTGCGGGCTTTACAAGTGCTTGTGGGCCCAACAAGTGGTATCAGAGCTGAAGGTTCCAGCTTGGGAGAAGAAGAGGAAAAAAGGAGCAATGGGTGTCACATCAACAGCAATTTTGGAAGAGGTTAGTCTTGCCTAATTTTGACATTCTGGTTCTGAGGTTAGTTTTCTCAAGTTAGGCTTCGATTGTGGTATTTGCTGCATTGTTGGCTATTGATGTTGATGAATTCCTTTACTACATTGTGAGTTGCTAGTTGTTGGTTGCTTTGGTGTATATTATTGAAGTGTTTAATTGGAAAGAATATTAAGCACCATGTCTACACTAAAGTTTGAATTCCCTTTATTCGATGGAAAGAGCAATTTTACATTGTGGCAGAGTACAATTCAAGACTACCTAGTGTAACAGGGTCTTGATATTGCATTAGAAGATACAAAACCAAATGAGATGAAGGATAATGATTGGAAAGCTGTTCAAAGGAAGGCTGTCAGTACAATTCGGTTGGCACTTGCACCGCAGATTAAATACACGGTGTTGAATGAGACGTCACCGAAAGTGTTATGGGACAAGTTGGAGAGCGTGTTCGCTTCAAAGTCCATGGCAAGTCGTCTTTGCATGAAATTGGATTTGTACTCATTGAGAATGGATGAAGGAGGTAATATTCATGACCACATTAATATTTTTAATCAGCTAGCATGTCAGTTGTTGAACACAAGGGAGAAGGTTGAAGACGAAGAACAGGCATTGCTCTTGTTAGCTTCATTATCCAGGTCATACAAACCATTGGTTCAGTCGATGTTAATTGGGAAGAAAACTCTGACATTGAATGAGGTGATTACGGTTTTGAAGGAGAATGACAAGATAATGAGAAATGGAGGCAATCCTGGAGACAGTCAATTGCTAGCCGTAGAGAGTTCTAAGCGAGGGAGGAGTCAGAAGAAGAAAGTTGACCGTCGTGATAGATCGAAATCTCGACAGAGAGATATGAGCAATGTTGAGTGCTATTATTGTGGAGCGAATGGTCATATACAGAAAAGTTGTCCAAAGTTCAAGGAAGACTTGAAGGGTTTGAAACAACTGCAAGAGAAGATGAAGGTTAGTGATTCCTCAGTCAATGTGGTTAATGATTCTGGTGATTTCTTGTTGCACACAATGGATGATGGTTCTGTTGAAAATTATTCTAGTTGGGTGTTGGATTCTGCTTCTGACTTTCATATATGCAGAGATCGAGCTATGTTTGACACTTTGCACACTGATAGAGATTTTGGTTACATTAATGTGGGTAACAAATTGAAGCAGAAGATTGAAGGTGTTGGAAGAGTTTGCCTGAAACTCCACAATGGTGTTATCAAAAATATTCCCAATGTGAAATATGTATCTACTGCTGGAGCGAATATAATTTCTTTGGGTGAGATGGCTTCACATGGATACAAGTATGTGGGTATTGGGAATCAGTGCAAGGTATACAGAAGTGGTAGCTTGATAATGCAAGGGAGGAAGAAGGGAAAGAATATTTATTATTTGGATTATCATTCCCTGAAGGGTCAGAAATCAGAGAAGAGTCAGAAGATCGAGAAAAGAGTGCATTTTTCTGACACTGTTGAAGTATATGGGAATTTGGGGAGAGGGAGGATTTGTTGTGTTGGCTCCCCAAATCCCACATCGGGAGAGGGAACAAAAAATGGGAGGCTTGGCTCCTATAAAAAGGGCCTTCCCCCATAGTTATTAGATGTACCAAGGACACAACTAAAAACCTGTGTTACCAAAGTGTGGGTGTAATTGGGTTTTTGGGTTGTGTGAGTGGAAGAGGGTTTTACAATTTTGTCCGTGCAAAAATTGTAATAATTTAATATTGAGTTGAGTATATTATCCCTTTTTTGGGATCGTGGATGTAGGTCTTTTGAGGGACCGAACCACGTTAAAAATTCTTGTGTTGAGTGCTCTAAATTATTTTTTTCTTTCCTTATTTGTGTGTGCGCTTCCGTTGCGGACTTTACAAGTGCTTGTAGGCCCAACAATCGAGAGATCAAAGGTAGTTAACTCCCGTTTCTCATAGTATAACTTATATATAGTTCGTACAAAACCCTAGCTCGTACAAACAGGAATAACACAAATCTTCAATTTCCATCTAAGAGATGGAGGTTCAATGGACACAGGCCCACAGGCACAATAAACGGCAATAGCATTTTTTATCAGAAATACCAACCGAGAAACATTATTCATGCACGATTGAGACTGTGAATTAATTAGTACGCGTACCAATAATTAATTTTGACGGTTATTAATGTAGTGGGCTAGATGGTACAATGGAGCAGCTTTGGCAGCATCAAAATGAGCAATCTCTTCGATGGCTTCATTGACCAAGTTGCTGGCGAATTTCTTGGCATTGTCAAGCCCCATGAGCTTGGGATAAGTGGCCTTATCGCTGACCAAATCTTTGGCAGCAGTCTTTCCCAAATTCTCCGTGGATTGTGTGACATCCAGAATATCATCCACCACTTGAAACAATAAACCTATCCTCCTTCCATAGTTCCTTAGTTTTTTTATATCCATCCTTTTGTACCACAGGTTTTGCCCCTGGATTCACATTCAGCTTATGAGTCATAACTTCGGGGGAAATACCTGGCATTTCATGTGGAGTCGAGGCGAATGTTCCAATGTTCTTCAAGAGCATCTCCGTCAATTCTAGCTTCTCTTCGGCGCTCAAATTTGAGCCAACCAGAAAGAACTTGTCGTCCTCGATGGGATCAACCTGGTTCTTCTCTAACCCTTCAACAGCTTTCTTCTATGGATCACCGCCAACATCATCAATCTTTGGGGTGTCCTCGGACAGCTCAATCAATTGAATTTGCTTGGGAATAGTCTTGGACTTGATGGCTGTAGTAAAGCACTTTTGAAAGATGTCTTGGTCCCCCAAGATCACAATCACTTCCCCACCATATAGAAACTTCAGCACCTGATGATAGGTTGAGGGGACCGCCTTCAGGGCGTGAATCCACGACCTTCCTACTAGCATTGTAGGAAGAAGGGGAATCCACTATAGTGAACTCAACCTCTTGTTCCACTGGACCCACACGTACAGGAATAACAACCCTGCCCAAAGGCCAGATAGAGGCAGAATTGAACCCTATGAGGGGGCATTCCGCCGGCTCCAAATCTTCTGTGGTCAATCTGAGCTTCTTAAACAGGCTCAGAAACATGACCTTCGTTGAGCTTCGAGCGTCAACCAGAATCCTTCTCACTTCAGAGTCGAACATGCCCAAAGTAATGACGAGGGCATCATTATGTGACATTCGAACACCAAGGTGCTCGTCTTCACAAAAGATGATTCCGTCTGTGGCTACCTTTCTGAGGCGCTTGCTCAGCTGGCCTGCGACACCCATGATTTCTTTTCTTTGCAAATCGGGGGAGCAATTGATGATGCTTCGGGGCCGTTGCTCCATATGGATAACATGGATGACTGCAGGCCTAGGAATATCTCTACGCGGCCTGGCTCTCGGCGGGGGCTGTACTTCCTCAGCATTATCATCCCCGGCCATTTCATCTCGTTGCCTCCTGTGCTCCTTGTCCTGGGGAGCTGCCTCTCTGGTTCTGACCTCATCTACGAATTCTTTCAAGTGGCCCTTCCGTACCAACTCCTCCAGGTGCTGTCGTAATGATCGGCAGAACCCGGTGCGGTGATTAGCATGCATTATTGTACAATTATATATATATTGAGCATGCTAATTATGAATTTACAGTTATTATTGGCGATGTGTTAGCCTGATTATCTCATTTCCATGCATTCTTGGTGTGTGTATATTTCAGGTGATATAATATGGTGCTTTCTGCCCAAACAACACCAAGGTTTCATGTGAGGAGGAGCCATCCCAAGGCATAAGATCGACTACCATGGGTGCCAAGGAGAAGGAAGTGGTTTGAAGTTCAAAATAGTTGAAGTGGTGTGCGGTTGAAGTTCCAGCTCAACACCCTCTCAGTTTTCCAGCCATAACTTTTTCGTCACAACTCGAAATGGTTCCATTCTTTTTGCGTTGGAAAGAAGACTCGAAGCCCTACAACTTTTCTGGTTTAGCCGAAGCCTGAATCTGTCATCTTCAATGTCAAAATCGCATCGGAAGTCAGGGACAGAAAGCTGTCAAAGAAGAACTGTTCACTGTAGTTGTAGATGGGCGCCCCACCTAGACCCATGGGCGCCCCACCACAAGCATGGGCGCCCTACCTACACCCATGGGCACCCCTGAGGACCCTTGGGCGCCCCATTCTTCATCAGATGGGCGCCCACAGAGAGGGAGTTCTGACTGCTGTTTTTTGGCTAACTCTTTGAGGACTTCATCAAACACTTGTACCTTGGGCGCCCATGATGACTTGTCCAGCACACTTTTAAGTTAAATTTTGAATTATGAAATTACACTTTTACCCTTGAGTTATGTAATGATATAAAAGGGCAAATTTCTGATGTACAAGGGTTAGAAACCCTACGCGCTTCTTCTCTTTCTCTTAGTTTAGTTTAGATTAGGGTTAGATGTTTTCATCTCGTGTTGGATTGACGGAAGCTTTATTTTTTCATCTTCGCATTAAGATTAATTGGTAAGTTTCATTCGTTACTTCGTTTTAATTAAAAGTTTATTATTTTCTTTATCTTTGTTCTTTATTTTCACTTCGTAGTACTTCGTAGTCATTGTTAGTGTTTGATTTGCTTTCGAAATTGCTTTAGCTTATTTCTATATACTTCGTTTTCGTGTTTGAGTGCTTGATGAAGGTTATTTTCTTTTCGAAAGGCTTTGTTAATGCTTTCGCAATGTTAGGCTAGGGTTTGTTCTTGGCTTCAAGCCATTGAAAGTGGTGAAGTAGTTTGTGAACTCAAATGTAAACGAGTTTTATTTAATAAAATATATTTTGGACTTTTAATTGAAATTTCGTAGTAAGCTAGGGTTCTCTTGAAACCTATTCACCCGTGTCACAATCGTAGCTTGGTTACAAGTTTTCACTTGTGCACACCAAGTGTACGGTTTAATGTCCCGGTGAGTTAGAATCTGATTTTTCAAGACCCAAATTAGGTTTTCTTACAAAATCAGTCACCCGTGTTAAAACTAAAGCTTGGTTACGATTGGCCACTCGTGCAAACCAAGTGGTTGGTTCAATGGCCCGGTGATTCGAACCTTATTTTCATAAAACCAAAACATGAGGTTTTCTTAAGAAACCGATTCACCTGTGTTATAATTGAAGTCTAGTTATGAGTTGATGCTCATGCATACTAGGTGTTCGATTCAATGTCCCGGTGAGTCTGAAACCAATTTCAAAAGCCTCCGCTTACTCTGAATTCCATAAATTAGTTTTTAATGAAATATCTTCCGACCTAGCAATGCATGTGCGTTTGTTAGGTTGAGTTGTAAATGCGTTTGAGTAAACCACTACCCACTACTGGATTTGGTTCGAAGCCAAGATCATTTTAGTTAGTTTATTTTCAATATTTGCATTCTAGTTTAATATCACAATTTGCTTCGCTCCACCATTCTCAACCCAGCCATATTCAAATCACTTTGTAATTCAAAAGTTAGTTTAGATTAGCTTAGGCTCACCTACGAATTAAGAGAACAAGTCTAGTGTCTTTTAACACAGCCCTCCCTGTGGAGATGACCTCGGTTCTCACCGAGTAAGACTACGACCACCCTCTTGCACTTGAGAGGTAGAACCCGAACACATTTCAGGGTCGGTCATGCGGTGCCCTATATCTTGATGGTATGCGCAGTAATCCTTGGAGTTCTCCTTTCCAGGGAAATCTGGCAGCTTCTCGGGCTATCTAAAGTATGGCTTATTCTTGATCTGAGGGAGGATCTTGAAGATCGGCATCTTGAACACTGTATTGATCGCCTTGAAAACAGATTTCTCTTCATCCAGGAATTTAGGGCCTTTTCCCCTACTTTTATTTCCCCTTTGGCCTTGGGATCTTGCCTCTTTCTATTTAGTCGGCTTTGTCTCGTCCTCCACCCTAGCATATTTTTCAATCCGACACATGAGATCAGACATATTGGCTGCGGGCTTTTTGGTCAAAGAGAGCCACAGCCTATCCTCCTTCCGCAACCCCAACTTGAATGAAGTGACAGCCAGTTGCTCTGAACACTCCCCCACTTCATTGTAGAGTTCTAAATACCGGCGAGAATAATCTCTCAACGATTCCCCAGCTTTCCTTTTCATGGTGAGGAGAATGTCGGCAGTCTTTGGTTGTCTTGCATTAGCCAAAAACCGGGTGACGAACTCCTCGGCCAGTTGCTACCAGCTCCAGATACTGCCAGGGGGCAACTTATGGAACCATTGTAGTGCCGTATCCCCTAAACTAGAAGGGAATACTCTGCACATTAGATGGTCATTACTACTCCATAGCGTCATGGCCTACAAATAATGGCGATAGTGGGCCAGAGGGTCAATCCTTCCATCATAGAGGTTAAGCCTTGGAGTTTGGAACTTCTCCGGAGGCTCTGCTTCACTAATTTCATTGGTGAACGGAGAGGCTGAGATCTTCTCCAAAGCTTTTGTCGCCATCATGCGTGTGCCTTGGCTCTGAGCACCCCACTCCTCTTCGTGCCCCCATTCCTCTATCTTTATTTTTCCCGCCTTTTTGCGTCTCATAGTTACCTCTTCTTTATCAGAGTAATCCGCATCTTCTGAATGCTCCTCTCGAGTCTTTTTTAGTGAGCCCTTTTTAAGGTATGCTTTGGTGAACGGGCCAACGTCAGGTCTCGCACCACGTTCTCAAACAGTTTTAACATGGCGCACGCCCTTCCTGGGAAGAATGACATCGCGTCGCGAGTGAGAGCGCACCTTTTCCTGTTCATGAGTATCTCCTTCATCTTCCTCAA
This sequence comes from Vitellaria paradoxa, assembly GCA_019916065.1. Lineage (NCBI taxonomy): Eukaryota > Viridiplantae > Streptophyta > Magnoliopsida > Ericales > Sapotaceae > Vitellaria > Vitellaria paradoxa. Next base: position 68,300,958 of record CM034234.1, on the reverse strand, counting down.
TGGAGTTTTCATAGAGAGCATCATAACTTTCGTCTGACTCTGGATCAGATTGATCAGAGTCAACTTCATGGCCCACAGCAGGCTTTCCCTTCTCCTTGCTTAATTCCAAAAGAATCTCTTCCAATTCTGCTTGCTTTTCGCTGGCCTTAGCCAGCAATTCCTCTCTCTGTTTTACTGCCTCTGGATCTTCCGTTTTCTTTCTCTTGGCTTGCTCCAGACCTGGAGTCCGGATAACTAGCGCGCTCCCTTTGGTTTTAGCCGGGGTAGAACCATCCCCTACCTGTGGAGAGTGTGGGGGAGTGGTGTTTCCTCCTGAAGTCATAGTGAAAATAACTGCTAGAAAACTTAATAAAGAACTGAGTGAAATGCTAATGATCAACAAGACAGAGCTAAACAACATGCCCCACGGTGGGCGCCAAATGCTCGGCAATAAATTTTACCACCGGAATGCTGACCACGCCAACTGGAAATCCACTCGTGAACCTGCCGAACAAAGACAAGAGAAAGGTTACGGCCGGAGAGGTGGTCTCTGGCCGGAAAACCCTCCCATGCTTAAGTCAGCAAATCACTTTTGAGAGAGAGCTTTTTTAGAGAAAATGAGCGATCAGATAAGTTGGCAATAATCAGCTTACCTTGTTATCGAGTTAGATCTCGTATTTATAATTACATAAAGTAATAAATAAAATAATATCTGGGATATGATTGTATTCAGACCTTCAAGTACTCTCTCCTTTTCCTTGCTTTAAATGTCTTTCACTTCTCATTTAATACCCTATACCGTTCATTAAATGCTCTTGGTAAGGGAATACGGCGGAATAACCGGAATCCAGTTGTCAAACTGTCTTTCTGTCACATCAGTCAACTACTCTTAATGAAATGAACTAACTTAGTTCCTTCCTCAGAGATAAATACTAAGTTCAATCATAACTATGGTACATTTATGGTTGTGAACCCTTGTTAAAGCTGTGGGTCCCAGGCCTAACATTTATTAGTCGCCAATCGATGGGCCGAACGAATTAACTACTAAGGTCTTTGACTACTGCCACGTGGCAACACATAATCCATAGATACTGAGAATCAGGGTATCTATTGGAATATTAATCCAAAGACGTGTGTCAATGTATAACACTCATGTGGAACCCTCATGCCATTGATTAATCGTTCGGCAGAACGCCACATGTCATCCGTCAACGTGTTCGGTCAATGACTACGTGACACATTCAAATATGTTCGGCATTGGGCCACGTGGCACTTTGACTATACTGTTCGACACTTCACATGTCAAAGTATTATTTTATCCAATAAGGGGCATGAAGGACATCATCAGTACTTGAAGAATGGTTTGACTGGTGTAGCCTCTGCATGCCTGGAACACTGTTATTTATATCAATTGCCTCCATAATTAGGGAGAGACTTCCACTATGATTCTGACCTCCTAAATTATTAAAAAAAATATGTATATATAATATAGGATATATATATATATATATATATATTTGCAACTCTATTACACTCCGTTTGCAATGATAAATTTTATATATATATATATATATATTTGCAACTCTATTACACTCCGTTTGCAATGATAAATTTTATAGAATTTGATTTCATTTAATAAGAATTCTCATCAATTTTTATGTTTGAAACCAAAATAAAATTTTATATGTTGGATTTGATTTCATTTTATAACTTAAATTTTTGGATTTCTATAAAATTTGAAATTCAATTTAAAACAATAGGATTTAATAAGAATTCATTATTTTCTTAAGTAATTTAAGTAAGTCGATAAATTTATCCTCTTATATCATATTTACTATTTTTTTTTTACTTCCTATTCACATAGTTAAACTTAGTATTTCACTTAAACCAAATCAATTCAATTCTAAAATTCAAAATGTATTTCAAATACAAAATTTTATTTACCAAACTAAATCAAATTAATTCTTTATTTTAAAATTAAATCAAATCTAATAGTGGAATGTTTTCAAATAGAATGTTAAGTCATTAATAGCATGAGTTTTATATATTTGTTTAATTTTTTAAACACAAGGCCATTAATTTATATTACTTGTTGAAAATTCTCAAATAGACTACTTGATTATGAGATTATATTTTTAAAGTTGTTGAACAAATATTAAAATTTGTAGGAATTACCTCTCCCACGCTAAATTCTTCATTCCGTCTCTATTCATAATGGATGATTTTGTTAAAGGAAGAGGAGTGCAGTGCTGGAAAAATAAGCCTTGTTATGGCTACATTCATGATTTCCACTCCAGTTATGGAGTTTATCAGCAAAAAGTTCACTTTTAGTATTAAGGGGAAGGTGTTCTCAGTTCACGTAAGGGAAGAAATCTCAAGAGATATGCTATCATTAGCTCAATCTTCTGATTATGGAGTGTCCCTTTCTTTTGCAAATTAAAAAGAGACATCGGTTCTATATATTGCAATTTCTCAATTTTATTTTAATTGATTTATTATTTAATTATTTAATTAACATGATAGTAATGTTAAATTAAAATTTTATTTATTTTTAAGTCAATCAGAAATTTTGTTGGTTATTTATTTGCTTCTCGAACCTAAGGGGAATTAGTATCTAGGATTGCCAAGCAACTGCAACCATGGTAAACTTAGGGTCGATCCACAGAGAAAATGTGAAGAAATATTTAGTATCAAGGTTATATGGAAATCCAAGATGAGGTTTGGAAAAGTTTATGTGAGGCATAAAATTAGCTTGGCCGACCACAATAGTGGTCTGCCGACCACAAATTGCACCCCCGAACAGGAGTTATATTCTAGTTAAATTGGGACTAAATAGTTTGCTAGTTACGTTGTATAATTACTTTATATAATATACTACCACACGGTTCTCGAAACTTACATCATCTGGCATTTCATGTTAGCCACCTACTCCCACTTTAAGTCCTGTCAAGATAAAGTAGCTATCAAATCAACGGAAAGCAAGACAGACACTCCATCTATAAACACCAAAAGCCAAGATAGCGTAAGGGGTTCTTTTCGGCTCCTTTTTCTCTGATCTTCTCCTCTCTCTCTTGACTTATTTACATGAGCTTATATCTATATAAAAAACTGACTTAAGCATCGGAGTGTCCTTGGTCGAAAACCAACTCCGACTGCTTTATTTCACTATTTTTTTTGGCTTGCAGGCAATTTCCATGGACGAGGGAGAGAATGGGTCTACGGAGAAAAGGGTAAAAATTATTGCCGACCAGTTTAATTTATATAAATTAACAAAGCAATGTTGAAAGCGTTGTTTCTAACCAATAGAAAATGACAGTTAGCATCGAAATTTCATCCATTGCTCGCGTTGTAATTTCCTAATTTATTAATGTCAAATTTTAACTCAATTGTACCACAGCAAAAGTACGGCCCAAACGAAATATTTTTGAATTAAAACTTTGCCGACCCTATTGTATTTACTAAATTTCGGTATCTTGAACAAGAACTTTAGAATGAAAATGGGAAAAAGATGCAACTTCAGAACAAATTTCATTAAAAACTCCATTATAGAATTCAGACCTAATCGCACGAATCGAATTTTTTGAGGAATGGATTGAATCAAAAACAATCGTTGACTGGGATCCCTGGGAAAGAGCATCAAACTGTTCAACTTTTGCATTTAAAATAGAGAACACAAATTTGTTAGAATTTTAAACTCAGGGAAAATCTAAGCATCCATCGAATGAAGCTATAGATTTTCCCGACAAAAAGTAAAGGAGCAATTTTTAAGCATATTGAATGTGGGAAAATACTAATCTACAATGAATCAAAGATTATAAAGAAGAAAATTACTCCAAACAACAAAGAACTATTATTTACGCCATAAGAATATTACAAAAGCTGATCATAGCAAGACATTACAAACAAAACAAACCAACCCAACAAAGGAACAACCAACAACCATAAACAAGCACATAGCACGAAGCTAAGGTTTTGAGAGAAATCGATCTTGTGTTGAGTGCTCTAAATTATTTTTTTTCTTTCCTTATTTGTGTGTGCGCTTCCGTTGCGGGCTTTACAAGTGCTTGTGGGCCCAACAAGTGGTATCAGAGCTGAAGGTTCCAGCTTGGGAGAAGAAGAGGAAAAAAGGAGCAATGGGTGTCACATCAACAGCAATTTTGGAAGAGGTTAGTCTTGCCTAATTTTGACATTCTGTTCTGAGGTTAGTTTTCTCAAGTTAGGCTTCGATTGTGGTATTTGCTGCATTGTTGGCTATTGATGTTGATGAATTCCTTTACTACATTGTGAGTTGCTAGTTGTTGGTTGCTTTGGTGTATATTATTGAAGTGTTTAATTGGAAAGGATATTAAGCACCATGTCTACACTAAAGTTTGAAGTCCCTTTATTCGATGGAAAGAGCAATTTTACATTGTGGCAGAGTACAATTCAAGACTACCTAGTGCAACAGGGTCTTGATATTGCATTAGAAGATACAAAACCAGATGAGATGAAGGATAATGATTGGAAAGCTGTTCAAAGGAAGGCTGTCAGTACAATTCGGTTGGCACTTGCACCGCAGATTAAATACACGGTGTTGAATGAGACGTCACCGAAAGTGTTATGGGACAAGTTGGAGAGCGTATTCGCTTCAAAGTCCATGGCAAGTCGTCTTTGCATGAAATTGGATTTGTACTCATTGAGAATGGATGAAGGAGGTAATATTCATGACCACATTAATATTTTTAATTAGCTAGCATGTCAGTTGTTGAACACAGGGGAGAAGGTTGAAGACGAAGAACAGGCGTTGCTCTTGTTAGCTTCATTATCCAGGTCATACAAACCATTGGTTCAGTCGATGTTAATTGGGAAGAAAACTCTGACATTGAATGAGGTGATTACGGTTTTGAAGGAGAATGACAAGATAATGAGAAATGGAGGCAATCCTGGAGACAGTCAATTGCTAGCCGTAGAGAGTTCTGAGCGAGGGAGGAGTCAGAAGAAGAAAGTTGACCGTCGTGATAGATCGAAATCTCGACAGAGAGATATGAGCAATGTTGAGTGCTATTATTGTGGAGCGAATGGTCATATACAGAAAAGTTGTCCAAAGTTTAAGGAAGACTTGAAGGGTTTGAAACAACTGCAAGAGAAGATGAAGGTTAGTGATTCCTCAGTCAATGTGGTTAATGATTCTGGTGATTTCTTGTTGCACACAATGGATGATGGTTCTGTTGAAAATTATTCTAGTTGGGTGTTGGATTCTGCTTCTGACTTTCATATATGCAGAGATCGAGCTATGTTTGACACTTTGCACACTGATGGAGATTTTGGTTACATTAATGTGGGTAACAAATTGAAGCAGAAGATTGAAGGTGTTGGAAGAGTTTGCCTGAAACTCCACAATGGTGTTATCAAAAATATTCCCAATGTGAAATATGTATCTACTGCTCGAGCGAATATAATTTCTTTGGGTGAGATGGCTTCACATGAATACAAGTATGTGGGTATTGGGAATCAGTGCAAGGTATACAGAGGTGGTAGCTTGATAATGCAAGGGAGGAAGAAGGGAAAGAATATTTATTATTTGGATTATTATTCCCTGAAGGGTCAGAAATCAGAGAAGAGTCAGAAGATCGAGAAAAGAGTGCATTTTTCTGACACTGTTGAAGTATATGGGAATTTGGGGAGAGGGAGGATTTGTTGTGTTGGCTCCCCAAATCCCACATCGGGAGAGGGAACAAAAAATGGGAGGCTTGGCTCCTATAAAAAGGGCATTCCCCCATAGTTATTAGATGTACCAAGGACACAACTAAAAACCTGTGTTACCAAAGTGTGGGTGTAATTGGGTTTTTGGGTTGTGTGAGTGGAAGAGGGTTTTACAATTTTGTCCGTGCAAAAATTGTAATAATTTAATATTGAGTTGAGTATATTATCCCTTTTTTGGGATCGTGGATGTAGGTCTTTTGAGGGACTGAACCACGTTAAAAATTCTTGTGTTGAGTGCTCTAAATTATTTTTTTCTTTCCTTATTTGTGTGTGCGCTTCCGTTACGGGCTTTACAAGTGCTTGTGGGCCCAACAATCGAGAGATCAAAGGTAGTTAATTCCCGTTTCTCATAGTATAACTTATATATAGTTCGTACAAAACCCTAGCTCGTACAAACAGGAATAACACAAATCTTCAATTTCCATCTAAGAGATGGAGGTTCAATGGACACAGGCCCACAGGCACAATAAACGGCAATAGCATTTTTTATCAGAAATACCAACCGAGAAACATTATTCATGCACGATTGAGACTGTGAATTAATTAGTACGCGTACCAATAATTAATTTTGACGGTTATTAATGTAGTGGGCTAGATGGTACAATGGAGCAGCTTTGGCAGCAGCAAAATGAGCAATCTCTTCGATGGCTTCATTGACCAAGTTGCTGGCGAATTTCTTGGCATTGTCAAGCCCCATGAGCTTGGGATAAGTGGCCTTATCGCTGACCAAATCTTTGGCAGCAGTCTTTCCCAAATTCTCCGTGGATTGTGTGACATCCAGAATATCATCCACCACTTGAAACAATAAACCTATCCTCCTTCCATAGTTCCTTAGTTTTTTTATATCCATCTCACTACCCCCTCCAACAATGGTTCCACAAACAACCGATGCCTCTAACAGCTTTGAAGTCTTCTTGTCATGTATGTACTCCAGTTCCTCCAGAGTCACATCTTTTCCTTCACTCTCCAAGTCCACAAACTGACCTGCCACGAGCCCTTCCCCGCCAATCGCTAAAGCTAGCTCAGCACTGCCTCGAGCCACTCGGCTAGCTGTTACAATATTATTCATGGGGCACTTTGTTGCGGCTATATTCTTAAAGGCAAGAGCGAAAAGGCCGCCAGCAGCAATAACCGAGGCTCGTTCACCAAATACTTTGTGGTTTGAGGGTTTGCCTCGCCTAAGATCGTCGTTGTCCATGCAAGGAAGATCATCCACAATCAACGAAGCTGTGTGAAGGATCTCCATGGCACATGCCATTGGCATTGCCGATGCTTCATCGCCACCAACCAACTGACATGAAGCGATACATAACATTGGGCGTACTCGCTTTCCGCCCGCCAAAAGGGAGTACCTCATCGCCTCGCGAATCTTTTCCGGATATTGCAAGGTTATAATTGCTTGGTCCAATGCCTTGTTCACCCGTTTGCTCATCGAATTCAAGTATTCCTTGAAATCACCTTCGTTTAAAGGATTGTCCTCGGAGGACCCAATACTGCTGATTGCTTGGGCTAGAGAAATTTGTATTGAACTATGTCGCCACCGCCGCAGCCGCGGTGGCGGTTGCGACGACAACGGCCGTGAAGCTTTCGATGTTGAACCAACTAATTCTGCAGCTTTTATGAGAAGAAGAGCCACATATATAACAAGGTTCTCACAAGCAGTGAGGATGATGGAGTTTTTCAGAATTGTTGAGGCCATATTTAGTTTGAGGGATCGAGAAAATAACTTGCGGACTGGTGAGCACGAGAACCAGCCAGTGCATATATATATTATATATATCCCCATTCCAACACTTCATCACCATGATTAATAAAATTGTATGGCTGGCAATTGATTCTCAATCCGAGCACAACAATGTCAAAAATCAACTTGTTGGAAGCTGCCTCTAACGACCTTTATCCTTTTCGATGTAGACATTCAAATTATATGACCCTTTAAATGTAAAATAATGGAAACTTCAACTACTTATTACGTTTTTCTTTTGGTAAGTAAACTACTCATCATGTTACTATAGCACTGATTTTTGTCATATTTCAATTTATATAAAAAAATTATGATTTTAATTTTTTTACTGAGAATTGATGTGTTATTAGTACATTCTATTTTATTTAAAAATTGGTAACAAATAAAAAAATAAATAAAGCAAGATGGTCTGTGCCTAATTACCAAAAAAAAAAAAAAAAAGAAAAGATGGTGTGTGCCGAGTAAATTATTTTCTTCTAAAATTTTTAAGATTATTGTGTGAAGAATATTTTAAGATTATATTCTATACCAAGATGTGTACGAAAACGATGATTATCATATAATATAAAATTTTTGTTTTACAGTTTTTTTTTTTTTAATTTAACTTTATGTTACACATGCAATTTATCTTGATATGTTTTAGTATTATATATTTATCTTTATCGTATCTAAATAAAAGAACTTAGTTTCATTACATGAAAAAATATTGAAGCCTCAATTAAACCTCCTCCGTTTCCTGCTTAATTTTTCTCAGCTATAATATATATAGTGAATGGGGCATAATACAGTTTGATACCCGGTGGATCAAGCTGCACAATCACATGCCACTATGAATTCCCATGTATCTATTTTTTGTAGTTTATAATTTAATTAGCTTTGGATCAATAACTACCTCTGAATTATTCTTTGAAGTCTTTTGAGTTAAAAATATATATACTTGAATTTATCTGACATATTTAAATTCTCGTCTTTTCTCTTCCTGCTCCAGATTGCATGCTTCTATAAATATATATATATATATATACACATATGGGGTTCAATTTAAATATTCAGCATGCTTGTAGACAATAGACATACTGCATAGTAGATTTTATAAATTTTTAAAGGTAGCTATATCTTGAACTAGTTAATTTCCATTTCTTTAAATTAAATAGTGATTATTTTGTATTATTGATTCAGCTAGCATTTTAAAGTCATACGTTAAATAGATGAAGCAATTGGTTTTTTTTTTTTTTTTTTTTTTTTTTTTTGTGTGTGTTGAATAATTTTACATTTCTAATATAAAAAAAAAATTGCCTATAATTATGAATGTGTAATCCAATCGAAAGTGTGGGGTCATGCATGCCCTATTAGAAAGAGAATTGTGAGAGAGACGTATGCCTACGAAAGAGACTCTACCTACAATAAAGTAAATTAGGAATGATGCAAAGAAGTAATACTTTCTCTCCCATATTACTTGAGTATTGTATGCGAATATGTTATATGCTATATATAAGAGTTTAATAAATCTAATTAGCATAAGGTCTTTTCAAAGGTGCCTCTGTGGATTTCAAAGAAACAAAATTGTTAGAATTACAAATTTCAAAGAAAATAACATTGTAATATGATTAATTTATATTATTTTAATTTTTAATTTATTTAAAAATATTAAAAAATGCATGGATTCAAAATCAAGATCGGATTTTCGAAGCCAACCTAATCAAATCATAATTGAATCAACCAATTTTACATACCTAATTATTCTAAATTCAATATCCATTTTAATCCAATTGTATCACATGACTAATTTCGTATCGCTTATCTTTGCTATCCTTTTGGGGGTAGATATATGTACTTATTAAGTTACTATTGCAAAAGTGTGAATGGAGATATACAAGTGTGTAATGAATTAACTACTTATTAATTTACATTATTAGAGTGGTGTTTGACTACTTTGGGGATATTTGGTTGAGATTCAAGGGGGCTGCAGTGAAAATATCCACTGTAGGGGTTGCAGTGGAAAATGAAGGGTGGAGATTTGTTTGCCTTGTAATGACACATGACTTTTGACATTCCACATTAATTATGCTCCAATTAAATTTTTTAAATTTTTATTTTTATTTTAAAAATAATTTTAACTAAAATAAATTGAAACCATTGGATTAAATGCAAACAAATCTCTACCCTTCATTTTTCACTGCAACTCCTGCAGTAGATATTTTCACTGCAACCCCCTTGAACCCATTTGGTTGGTCAAAATCAATCAAAATTTACTTATTTTTACCAACTTTTTGTAATTTCTTCTAATGAAATGTTACCACATATAATATTAGAGTGGCGTTTGACTATTTTGAGGGTATTTGATTGACCAAAATTAATCAAAATTCACGTACTTTTACCAACTTTTTGTAATTTCTTCTAATGAAATTTTGTCACATATCACTTTTACATCAAATTTTTATACTTTTATTATTTTTTTTGACCAAATTTTTACCAATCAAACACCTCCTTTGTTAACTCGCTGGATAGTTTAAGTGGTTAGAACTCATTCATTTATGAAGGTAGTTGTCTGCTGATCAATCTCATGACGGTAGGAGCAGGGTTTTAGATTACAAAATATAATATAATGTTAAATGTCTAAAAAAAAATTTATCTTGTTAACTTAAATATCTTTTTAGAAAAGTAGGCTGTATAGGTTTATATGATTCTCCCTTTATAGTAAAAATTTTATTCTTTATGGCCTGAGATCTTTTCTCCTTCATTTGAAAAGGGTCCACGTAAAAACTTTTGTATTCAATCTCTTTTATTTTGTACGCACCGTAAAATTGTGTTTGTATGGTAATTCATAACTAGCACGGCATAAATTTCACACATGTTCAAGTTTATTCATATATTTTAAAATTTATATTTAATTTTATATCATTCAGGATGGGCATTAGAAATTTTAACACCAACTTTGAAATTAAGTCGGGAATAAAAATTTTATGTGAAGCCCTGTCTAAATTAAGATATTAAAATATAATTTTTATAAAATATTTTATTAATTATATATTATAAAAAAAATTAAAAATTTATCAGTCCAATTAGAGACGTAAAACAATTCTTACAAGTGGTAAAAGATTCAATATTGATTACTTGTGTTCCATGCATATGGGGAACGAGGAGAAGCACAAGGCCATCGTACCAGTCCGATTATTAGAGACGTACAACAATTCTCATAAGTGGTAATAGGCTCATCATCCATTGATTGTTTGTGTTCTATGCATCTGGGGAACGAGGAGAAGCAAAAGGCCATCGTACCAGTCCGATTATTAGAGACGTACAACAATTCTCATAAGTGGTAATAGGCTCATCATCCATTGATTGTTTGTGTTCCACGCATCTGGGGAACGAGGAGAAGCACAAGGCCATTGGACGACGTCGTAAGAAAGAAGAAGCACAGCTGCACATGGTCTACATTAGAAACGGGGATGCCAATGTAATTTAAATATTAATGTTCGTTCTTTATATTGAACATGTTAGAATTTTCTACATATTGAGTATACAATAATTAATTTTTATTTTATCAAAAAAGGGTTAGAATCAAATTAAAGATAGGAACATATATGATAAAATCCATTTTACTGTGATCTATATTGTTGAACCTATGTGTACCTGATAGGGATAATGAGGATAAACGGTTAATGTAGGTTGGTTGTTGAGCCTACTATAAGCCTTTGGTGAGAGGGCCCAATAAGGTTAGGATCAAAGGCTTAAGTTTACGTACCCTCTATATATCGGTTAGGTTCTTTCTCTTCATAATATACAGATAGTTCTTCCCATTAATAACCGTCATATTGATTGTGATAGATAGGAAGATTAAGTTTTAATAATCTAATTAATTTTTTAGTTTCAAAGATAGCATAATAAGTAAGATCATTAAATAAACAGGTATGTTTTCTGCATTGATATATTCCTGCTAATGTTCCTAAATTTGCATACATGATGTTTGTTATGCTCACATGTTATATCAGAGTCTAATTTATATGGATTAAAGACTCAAAGTAATTTCATGTAATTAAACTGTTTTAAATCCAAAATTTGTGTGATTTAATTTGAAAAATACAATCATTATTTTTTAAAATTTTCAAATGGCTTTTATTTCTTTGATATAAAAATCTGCATTTAATTGTAGAACAAGATTTATGTGTTTAAAGTTTTGAAATAATGAATATATATATATATATACACCTCAAACTTAGGTTATTGTATTTTTTATTTTTTGCCTGCGGATTTGTTCTTAGTATTACCCCTATTTTTAACGAAAAATTGTATTTAAGTCATACTTTATAATCTTTTAATGCTTTTAGTCACACACAAAAAAGTATTGCTTTTAAGTCACATTAATGTAGAAAGTTTTGTATTTAAGTCACATTTTTGAGCGGGTCCCATGATTTGGTTTTAAATATAATTTCTAATATGACATAAATGCCCTTTGTTTATATAATTAAGTTAGACGGAAGTTACCGGAAATCATGCTAACCACGAATCACGTTCTTCCGTTTTTTATTTCGTTCCCTATAAATCGCGTGAAGATATGGTTTACCGAGAATCATGCTTCTTCCGTTTTTTTTTTCCTTTATTGTTTTCAGTTTCATTATTTACCGTTTTAGTTGTGAAAATATGAAGAAGATAGAGCTTATTTGGTCTATCTTCTTCATGGATTGATTTTGGTGATTAGTGTTTTAAGCTATCTTCAAAACAGTACCGGTACTATTTCAAAAAATATGATAACGTTGGCTCGTATGGTTGGTTTGTATTATGTATCGATTGATGTTTTTTAGGCAGTATGAAAACAGTACCAGTACAAAACAATATCGGTACTGTTTTCAAAACAACACCATGAATTATAAGCAAATAATGAGTTTTTAGGGCAAGAGAAATCCATGGGGCCGATCGGCATTTTGAGCTATCTTCAAAACAGTACTGGTACTATTTCAAAAAATATGATGATGTTGGCTCGTATGGTTGGTTTGTGTTATGTATCGATTGATGTTTTTTAGGCAGTATGAAAACAATACCAGTAGAAAATAATACCAGTACTGTTTTCAAAACAGCACCATAAATTATAAGCAGATAACGAGTTTTAAGGGCAAGAGAAATACATGAGACCGATCGGCATTTTGAGCTATCTTCAAAACAGTACCGGTACTGTTTCAAAAATATGATGATGTTGGCTTACATGGTTGGTTTGTGTTATGTATTGATTGATATTTTTTAAGCAGTATGAAAATAGTACCGGTACAAAACAACACCGGTATTATTTTATCAGTACTATTTTCAAAACAGCACCATGAATTATAAGCAGATAACGAGTTTTAAGGGCAAGAGAAATCCATGGGGCCGATCGGCATTTTGAACTATCTTCAAAACAGTACCAGTACTGTTTCAAAAAATATAATGATGTTGTCTCGTATGGTTGATTTGTGTTATGTATTGATTGATGTTTTTTATGGTAGTATGAAAACAGTACCGATACTGTTTCAAAACAGTACCATGAATTATAAGCAGATGACGAGTTTTGGGCAAGAGAAATCCATTAAGTCGATCAACATTTTGAGCTATCTTCAAAACAGTACCAATACTGTTTGAAAATCAGAACAAATAAAGATACTTAGGAATGATGATCAATTTAGGTTTTTCCCAAACAGTTTTGATTTTGTTCCAAAAATCAATTTTTGCTTGCTTTGTAAAGAAGATGGAAAGTCGCGGAAGTTATGAGTGAAGTGCGCACTATTTTCGGATAAAACTGACAGTTTTGAAATGTAGTAAAAAACGCATAATGTCCTTTTTTATCTTTTTGTTATAAATGTGACTTATTCACAAACAAATTTTTTTGGTATGACAAAAATCCTTACAAGTCCATAAATAGTAACCGACCTCCAAAAATCCCTATTTTTAAATAATATATATTTTTTTCTGTCAGTTTTGGATCCTCATTGCGGGCGATATGCCTGTTAAGTTCCCCTCTATTATTTGCTTTCTAAAGCAAATCCGATTGTCAAAAAGAAACTGTTAATGAAAAGGCAATTGGTTACCTTTTCGTTAAAGCATGTGATTAATTTCCATAAGCAGTATCATTAATGCTTCATGCCTCCTTTACGTCATTAATTTATTAATAATGAAAGTAGGGAACATCATATATATATACATATATGTATATATATTTATTGATTAATAGAAAAGTAATATTGCCTTAAAGATAAAGATATTAGCACTGTTTTAAAAATTTTTCCCACTCTTTATTATTCTATTATTCTTTCAAAATTATAAAAGTATCCTTATAGTATAAGACAAGTAATACAAAATATATCAATACTATAATTAGTCTCCCTTTCTATTTATTATTATAAAAATAACAATCTCCACTTTTCACCTTTTACTTTTCAAACTCTATTTTTTACTTTTTTGTATTCTTCTCTCACATATACTCACTTGTATATATCTATTTGGTTGATTAAACCTAAAAGATGAAATACTATGGGATTGTCTGGTTACATAAAAATAGTTTGTCAACTTTTAAATTTTTGTAAATTTTAAAAATTTTTTTATAACTTTTAGTAATTTTTTACACAAAAGTTATTTTTTATCAAACAATTAAAAGTTACTCAAAATTATTAATTTTTATCAAGCACATAAAAATTTTCAATCAATAATATTTTGTCCAAAATTACTAAAAATTACTTTACCAAACACAACCCATAATATAGGGTGTGTTTAGAGTAATAAAAAGTGAGATAAAGTTAGATAATTTGTGAATTCATAAATCGTGCAACAAAATAAAAAGTAAATAATTTTTTAAAGATTTTCAAAAATTTTCAGTGTGTGTGTGGTTTAACTTTTTAAAAAAGCCCCATGAAATTCTCTTTGTTTGTCTTATCGAATTCCTCAAATTGTGAGTCAATTTTCATTATAATCATAACATAATTTTCCTTGAATTATATGTACAGTGAGGTTTGTGTATATGTATATTTGTAAGAGCAGTGGAGTCAACATAGTATTGTGTGGCTAACATAACAATATTATGTCAGCTCCATGATATACAAATTTTAAATTTAATGATTCAAATGCATTTACGTTTATTTTAAATTAAAATAATGTGAATGTATTCAAACTATTAAATTTTAATCCAACATTTCACATTCAATGTCACGGGCTGACATATCAAAAGGTATGTCAACCTCCCTTTTCATATGTGCATAGCAGATATTATTGACAGCATTGAGGAGGGGAATTACCTTCAGGTTGTATGGTGTGCGCCATTTATTGAAATAGCCCGAAAATTAGGCACTATTCTATGTAATTGTAAATATATATATAAGTGTGCATCAAGAAAATGACTAAAAAAGGAATGGCTCTATTTGTCTATCACTATTTCTTCATGCTTTGCCTTGTGTGTATGCTGTGGTAATTAAGCATGGTATTTTATTTTGAGGTTTAACGAATCAGATAGATATATTTGGGTGAAAATATATATAAGAGATGTAGTTAGAGAAAATTGAAAAAATGGAGGATATTATTTTTGCACAAAAAATGAGGGTAATTATAGTATAGATGTCTTTTTCATTAATTGTTCTCTATTACAAGATTAGTTTTGTAATTTTACAAAAATAATAAAATGGGAAAGAGTAGGGA
This sequence comes from Vitellaria paradoxa, assembly GCA_019916065.1. Taxonomy (NCBI): domain Eukaryota; kingdom Viridiplantae; phylum Streptophyta; class Magnoliopsida; order Ericales; family Sapotaceae; genus Vitellaria; species Vitellaria paradoxa. The sequence continues at coordinate 68,285,840 of CM034234.1, read as the reverse complement.
AAACTTTTGAAGGAGTGCCAATATCCCTACCCGTTCCTTAATTATTCTTTTGTTAGACATCAAGGCTTGGCAATTGCTTTTACTAATACAACATATTATTTTGTCTGACTGAGAATTTCTAGTTTAATGGTTTGGGTGTTTTATAATTTGCAATGTTTGGTAATCATGGGCTGCCTAATGTGTGTTGCTATTGATGCATATTGCTCCAATTTGTGTTGCTATTTTCATTAATGGACTTGGGTGGATTTAAAAGATCTTTCAAAAGGTTTTTGGCCAAAAAAAAAAAAACTTAAATCTTTTGATGGTAGATTTTTATATTGTTTTATTTGTTAGTTTAATAACTTGAGATTTTGTTTAGCTTTCTGCTGTAACTTTACTTGCTGGCCAGGCGCATGAGGGTGTTTTTCCTTTTAAGCCTCTAAAAAATTTTATTTTTTTATTTCTAGATTCCAAAAAAAATATTTTTTTGCTTCATTTTTTTTTATATTGTCGGGTATTTATTTAGGCCCATTTTGTGCTTAATGTTGCATTATTTTTTAAAAACGGTGCATCACTTTTAACGAAATTATGGGTAATTATTTTTGTCCCTTTAAACTTATTGGTGATATACGTTCTCTAGTTAGACTCCTAAATATTATACTCTCATCTATTGATTATTTTAGGAACCTAAAATTATTATTTTATGTTGGATACTACAAAATTTTTTATGAATTTTTTTGATAATATATTTGACATCACAGGGTGCATTTGGTTACGTGCCCATAACGATGTGATTACTAGCATATTAGTATGCTAGGTGTGACACAGGGCAATTTTACCTAAAATAATGTCATGACAAGATTTAGATTAAAATGGGTGTTACTATCCAAAAAGGTACATTCATTAAGATCAAATTTTTTTGTATACGGTACATGACTATATTTATTGTGTTATTACATGCAAACATCTATCCAAAGGGGGTATTGTGTGCAATAATGTCAACGATGTTATTTAGAAACTAATTCGAGAATGCATGAATTTTTTATTTTTTTTTTTAAAGATTAGTCTGCCTAAAGGGGACTATTTTTCAAATACTCGAACATTCTTATATGCTGGCTAGCTGAAAGAATCTTATAGCATGTTGCCCTATCTGCCCAAATGGGAAACGGTAATGATGCACCGAGGAACCTCTATTATTTACATTTATAGTGAATCAATGCCCTTTGTTTTGTTAATATATTGTCATTTTGTTACTAAACAGCTTCTTTTGCAGTTGTTAATAGCAATACAATTATTGTGTTGTTGAATGGTTCCAATTTTAAGAGAGTAATTTTTTTTTTTTTTTTGGTAACTTATTTTTTGATGTTTTTAATCTAATGGTAATGTATACTCTCACTATTTTGATTATATAATATTGAATTTTCTTAATTAAGCTATTTAATGGCCCTAAAATACTTATTTATGTATTCTTTATCACATTTTTTAAGCACTTTAATTTTTTAGGGAATAACATATTAATTACGATCATGAGCAATTTACATATAATTATGTCATGGTGAGAAATTTTTGGTTAATACTGGCATTACTGCCCAAAGTGATACACTTGTTGATTTTTGATTTTTCTTGCGTATTTATACATGACAAAAGCTATTGTATTATTATATATAATAACCTGCCCAAAAGAGGTTATTGTATGTAATAATGACACGGTTGATATTCAATAACTGATTAGAGAATATTCAGGTTAATAGGGTTTGTCTGCCCAAAGGGGATTGACTTTTTCTAATTTGAGCATTCTCATTAATAGTTTGTTGTGTAGACCTCATAACATGTTACGCTCTCTGCTCAAATGGGAGATGACAATGATGCACCGAGCTATCCCTTATAATTTATGCTTGATTAAGTTTAAAGTATAATTTTGAATTGTTTATTACCTCTGATTGCTAATCATTATTGTAATAATTATTTCAAAATTCTCAAATTATTAGGTATGGTGTTTTGAATAATGGTCTATATAAGCTGAATCTAGTCCATAATTTTGAGTATGGCTCTTTTATGTTGACATTAGTGTGTCTAAAAGACCTAAAATTAAGATAAATATTCTTTCTTATCGCATAAAAGACTGGGTCATATTTCTAAGAAAAGAATTTGAAGGCTTATAAAAGGATGATATTTTAATATCACTTAATTTTGGAGACCTAGACACTTTGTGTTGACTGTATCCGTAGTAAACTATCAAAAGTGATCAAAATTTTAAGGTCTAATTGTGCGGTGAGTATTATGGTAGACATGATGTGATAGGAAGCATATGGGACCATTTACCAAATACTTACAAGAATGCGGATTTGTTACCCTATATACCATGCCTAGTAATCCTGAACAGAATAGTGTAGTCAAAAGGTGTGATGGAGTAATTGCAACTTGCCTATCTATACTTCGGGTTATGTCATAAAATCTACCTTGTATTTTTTTAATAGAATTTCCAATAATTTTGTTCCTATAACACCTTTTGAGTTGTGGACTAATAGAAAGCCCAGTCTTAACTATCTTCATGTTTGAGTTATCTCGCAAAGGTTAGGATATATAGCTCTTCATTAAAAAAAAAAAAAAAAAAAAAAGAAAAAACCCTAGAACCTCTTGTTATTTTTTATTAGGTACCTAGATCATTCTAAAGAATACATATTCTATTGTCCTACACTAGGTCTGAGAATTGTTGAGTCTTAGACACTAAAATTTTGGAACTTGATACAACCAATTTAGACCTTTCGTAACAGATTGATAAGGATAGAAGTTGCCAGGTGATGCTTATTCTATTGACCAAAATCCAAACCATTAGTTTATTTACACCTGTAGTGGGAAATGATCATAAGTAGCTAGGGATTAATGATATCATTCTTGTTTGTTGACACCCCAATTTTGCCTCGTCATTTGATATGTATAGTATTTAATACTTTTAGTTGAATGGTACTCTACTAATTAAAATCTCCTAATCACAAGATGTGTCAAAGTGCCAAAAATTGACAAAAAGTAAAATTTCAGCAAAATGCCAATTGTACCCCTGAAGCTAAGGAAAAGCCAAGCCGAAGACCCAGATCAAGGCAGGAGGCCACTAGACTACATAGACGTATCCAAGATACTAGCTTAAGGATCCCACATGGCCACCGAAATTGTTGAATGGACCTCTCTTGGGTGGATGATGTATGGCCACCTAGAGAATTAAATTTATGAAATTTAGTTTGGGTGGATGATGTATGGCCACCTAATTTGTCTATTTTGCACACATTAGTTTTGATTCCAATGAACATCTTTCATTAGAACGGGCCACTGAACTTGGGTGGACATAGGAATTGTATAGTTACTCATTGAATTTTTGTTTTTATACTTGTGTAATTCCCATGCCTCCGAGAACTAAGAAACCGGCAAATAGACAATTAGGGACCCCATCTTTTGATAGGAGTCATTTCTGGAAAGAAGAGGCTGAAGAGAAATATGATAGTACATGGGGGAATAAATCAGTAGTAATTGAGCGTTTTTGGCAAATTGATCAGTTTAAGCGTAGTGACTTCATGCTTGAACAAAATTTTGAAGGAAGGCAGTGGATTAATGTGGCAAAGTTTCATGCTTATTGTATAGTTGATCTGGTTAAGGAATTTTTTGCCAATTTCAAAGCAAACTCAATTATCAGGCGAAAGGGTAGAGAACGTCTAATCAGTTGGGTAAGGGGAGTTGAAATTACACTCACATCTAATGACTTTGCCCTCATATTTCAATTACCTCGAGTTGAAAATCAAGAATTCACTTATCCAGCTGAGGGTACTCCCCCATTTCCAACTGTGCTTTCAGAGATCTTACTAGAGGGTTAGGAATGGGGTGGTGAATATAGGAAACTTGCATCTGTGTTGAAAGACAAATACTGGGCGTTGCACTTGTTTTCTTGTTCCAACCTACTACCTCAAAACAGGACTGCTGATTGTACTCCCCTTAGAGCCAGACTTGTTTATGCCATTGGGACTGGGATGACAATCGATTTACCCTCATATCTTTGGCACCAAGTAGCTTATACCTGTGAGCACCCTGGAGCTCTGTCAGCTTTACCCTTTGGCGGAGCACTAACAGAGATCTTTAGAAGGAAATGAGCTTATATCACAGATGACCTACCCATAACCTCAGGACTTCAACCGCTCAATATCACATCTTATGTTAAATCTAGAGGTTTGATATTAAAGAAGAAAATGAGGGTAGAGGAATCTGAGGAAGAGGGTGAACCTTCACACCCCCAAGAGGAACAAGAGGAGGTCACCAATGTTGAGTTAGCAAATCAAATTGGAGTTTTAGCTGAACGTATTAGTGTCATGGAACAGAATCAAGAAGCTGATCACCAGCTCCTGCTACGCATTCACCAAAGCTAGCAAACTCAAGGCCATCTCCTACAAAGTGTTTTGGATTATCTCAGAGAATCTCATCCACCCCTGCCTCCACAGTGATGGACTTTATGTTTCTTTCTTTGAGAGTTTAGGAATGAACTTTTCTTTTTGTTTAATTTGTAATCCTAAAACTCTTTACTCACTGTTAACTACTGGGATGTTTATATATCTCTAGTTTATGTTTGTTTTCCATTTTATCTTATTTTTATGGATGCTACCTTGTGTTAAATTATAGGTTGTTTATGTTCTTAAATTTTATTTTCTTATTTTTTGCAAAGAACAGGTACTCCATCTATGGTCCAACTAACAATCAATGTAAACAATGGGAACTTAGTACCATAAGTAGGAAACGTAAGTGGGATGCCATAACCCTTATATCCAGTGAGAGTAGCGAGTCTGAGAGTTCAGAGGTTGACTGGGAAGGGTGGCCTGAGGACTATTTCTTAAAAAGTAATTCACTACCCTTACCATATATATATCCATCATTGATGTTCATCACACCTGATCAATTAGATGACCAATAGTGGGATGAAGTTGACCTTCAACTTCTCTTAGATATGGAATGGGCTGAGGTAATTATAGCTGATGAGTGGTTAGATGTACCCTCTTACGCCACAGACATCGACACTATAGAATCTGAAACAAGTTCTTTGTCTGAGTACTTTGATATGCCACCCCTAGAATCCGTCCTTGGAAATGAAAGTTTTAACATTGAGTCTAGGGAAGATGGTGATGTTTACAACGAACTGGACCAAGATGATAATTTTGATACTTCATTGCAACTAATTTTTGAGTATCACCCAACTTTTGATTCTATTGAAGACAACATGAGGTACTCCTTAACCTTTCCTCATCTTTTATGTTTATTTCATTTCGGTTATTCTTTTTATCATTAAATTCATGTTCATAATCTTCTCAATTTAGGTTGGGGGGTATATACATCATTCTCATTATGCTTATTGCACACACTACGCACCCACAAATGCTTTTTATTTTTCACATTGAGGACAATGTTCAGTTTAGGTTAGGGGGTAGAATTCGCATGATGATATGATGCTCTTATGGTTTGGTTAATTGTGAAATTAAGTGAGATGGTAAAAAGTGAATTTTGTTCAAGCCTTAATAGGAAACATAATTCAAGTGAAGTGTGTGATAACTTTGTGCATTTTTGGACTATCATGGTGGAAAGTTTATGTGCTTAGGAGTAGATTTTATTTGATATTGGTTACTTGAGCATCTTTGGACTAGGTAGAGACTTACACCCTTTTATGGTGAGCTTTTGAGCCTTACATTCGTTTCTTGAGGGGTTACACATGCTTACATTTCTTTTGCTCTTCACCTTGGATTTCATTGCATCGATTGCATCATAAACACTTACATGAGTATCTATGTGGCACATTATGAGTTGTTGCAAGCTTTGAAAATGATGCTAGGCTTTCTTTGTCATTGTGAGCCTTTTTGTCCTTTCTTGGTTATGAATTACCCTAGGAACCAACTTGAAGCCTTTTCAATAAAGTGTGTGATACATATATATATATATTTTTCTTGATTTCCCCCTCATATATTGTCCCTTAACCTTGTTCACACACTTTTAAGCCTTACCTTCATATGTCTTGGGTTGTAAAAGTGCCTTAATGTCAATGGTGTGAATGGAGAATGAAAACTTGTCGGGGGGAGAATCTAATTGATGTTTTGTTTATTTCAAGTATTGAAAAAAAAAAAAAACAGAAAAAAAAAAACAGAAAAAAAAAGAGAGAAAAGAAAAATTTATCATTTCTTTTGTTTAATGAATTGTGGAACTTATATATTAGTTGCAACTTTTGCAATTGTCCAAAGGGTAGTAGTTAGTGTGAATAAACTTCTTGTTGTAGTCCTTGTTGGGGTTTGGAAAGGAAGTGGGTAGCTGGGAGTTGTGTGCACTTGAACATCTTTTCTCCCAAGATATGTGTTTTGATTTCCATCCTCCATTGTTAACCACTACCCCTAGCCAAGTTACAACCAAACTAAAGACCTAGTGGATTCTAAGTAAGCAACTCTTATATGGTGTATGTAGTGATCTTGTGTAGGTTATGTGATGTGAATTTTACATATGCATTGAAAAATGGTTAGGAGCTGTCCACTTTGAGTTTCATTTTAATTCATTCATATATTATGGAGTTATGTGCAACTAGGATAGCATTTTATGCTAATAGGAATGTGTGAACCCTTGATGAGTGAATTTCTTTCTATGAGTGGAATCTTGTGAGCTTTTGAAGTCAAAACTTAGTTCCGTTTATGCTTTTGAGACCTTGTTGAATAAATGAAACAATTTTGCACACATGCTTCTTCTACTTTAATAGTCCATGCATTTATGATTAGCACTTGGAAATTACACATGATATGTAGATTTTGTAACTTATTGAGCTTGAACTTAATTCATCTTAGATTCGGATCACTTTTTGACACTTTGAGACCATGCCATAGAATTTTGTGGGTAGATTCACTGCAAACTCTCACGAGACCTTACTCGTCCACTAGGGGGAACCTAGGGGTTTAAAGGGCTTACTACACGTAGCAAAGTGTAGCCGCATTTCCAACGAAAAGAGAAATAGGATAGTAGTTGCATCTCATTTTAATAAAGGACATCATGCATTTCATTTTAATAAAGAGCATTGCTAGGGACTAGCAATGTTCAAGTTGGGGGGTGTGATTACACTTGAAAAGTATAATTACAAACTCCCTAACTCAACACTTATTCATGAATTTAAATAATTAAAGTTGAAGTTTTAGTGTTATTTTATTGCTTATACTTTTATTTTTCTAATTGCAGGGAAAATGACAAGGAGATCGAAGTTTATAGCTATGGAAATGGCCGAGAAAACGAAGGAAATGTCATGGTTCAAACCTCGCCTTGGATGGCCAAGACTAGCCCAAAGACCCAACCTAAAGGAGGAAGAAAAGCAAGAAAAAAAGATACTTGGGGGTCGGGACTGTCCATCTAATGGTCGAGACCACAGTGTATAGGAATTGAGAAGAAAGCATTCTGTGGTCCCGAGAGAAGCCCAGGAGTAGCAAGATAGTAAATAAAGAAGACAATAAAGAAGACAAAATTAAATGCAAAATTCTTTAATTCTGTCTAAATAATATTTTTCTCTTTTTCTTAAGAAAAAATAACTTATAAATAATGATTCTAAAATTTCTATTTGATGATTTTCAGTTTCAGATATTCTTTGTTTTGTAATAGATAAACGAATTCTATACCAAGATAATTTTTGTTTATAATAATTCAACTGAAACATAAGATGAAGCGAAATATATAACTGATAAAAATACAGATGATATAAATAAAGCTTTATTAATAAAAAGATGTAAATACAATCTTTAATCAAACATTACCCTGACAAATAATCTTCTCCAAACCATATTTTTACCAAATAATCATTTCATCACCTCAAATTCCATGAAAACCCAGAAATTTTATGAATTTATCTTGGTTGACACTGAGTCTGTATCATTCAAACATTACCCTGACAAATTTGATCCAGCCCAAATAGCTTATTCTACTTGCCAAATTATCAAAATTCTAACCAATGAAGATTGGGGAGCACATCCAAATCAACCTCGCCAATTCTCCCAACATTTTGTACCATCCACTTATAACTACTGGGATTATCAAAAAGCCTGGTATCATACCTTTTATCATCAAAACAAAACTTTCAGGCATTCTTGGATGTTTTATTTCCAAAATAAATTTGATCAAACCCTTCCACCTTGGTTCATTGAATGGTGGAATATGTTTGGACCAGTTCTAGAAATGTTACCCAAACAAGCTTATCAAGGACTCCAGATTTATCAAGACCAATTTAAAATCCCTTCTCATTTCCCTATGAATAATTTTTCCCATTTATTTTATTTTTTCCAACAATTTTCCCTAGCATGGATTGTCCAATGGGAGTATTTTCATTACAGCCCAACCATTTCATCATTAATCAGAAGAATCAAAGTCAAATGGTGGGAGCAATTCAAGATTGACAGAGTCACTCCTCCAGCCATTGAAAGATATTTTCAACAACATCCAGCATTATCATTATCATCTGCTACACAATTCTTCCTTCAGAAGACCCAGAATTTATCAAAGCTTGCAGCTACTTCATCAAAAACAGAATTAAAGAAGCAACTACTTGCTGCATTGGAATCATTATCTGAACAAGAACAAGAATCAAGTGAGAACTCCAACTGATCAGCTGAAAGCTTCAATTCGGTTAACCTTGGTAACAATAATGAAGACGACTGCTATGGTGTTCTTCCCCCTATCAAGAATGCTATCCCATCAACTCCTGTCAAACAGAAAAAGAAAACAAAAGCAAAAGCCAAAAAATGATCATCAAGACTACTGCAGACTTGCACGCCTGTAAGTATCCATCAAGTCCTGCCAACCAAAGGCCATCAAGTCTCACATGCCAAAAACTATTGCTATCAAGCTTTATGTCACTTTTCAGATTTATGTCAACTTTATGTATTTATCACATTTAGCTTTATCTTTATGTCAAACTTTATGTCATCTTTGTAAAAGAAGTCAGGCTCTTTATCATTAACTATCACGGAAAAAACTGTAGCCTGATTCTTTTTCCTCTCTATAAAAGGAGACGAAAGAGAACATTGAAAGGGAGGAAAAAATTCAGAGATTAGATTCAAAGCCTCTTTCTGAAAAACAAAACCCTCTGTTTCAGTTTCCTCGAAACTTCCTATCCTTTATCCTGCTATCTCTGATGTATCAAGTCTAAGTCATTTGTATCAAGTAAGTTCTTGTATTAAAGATTGTATTTACATCTTTTTATTAATAAAGCTTTATTTATATCATCTGTATTTTTATCAGTTATATATTTCAGCTTCATCTTATGTTTCAATTGAATTATTATAAACAAAAATTATCTTGGTATAGAATTCGTTTATCTATTACAAAACAAAGAATATCTGAAACTGAAAATCATCAAATAGAAATTTTAGAATCATTATTTATAAGTTATTTTTTCTTAAGAAAAAGAGAAAAATATTATTTAGACAGAATTAAAGAATTTTGCATTTAATTTTGTCTTCTTTATTGTCTTCTTTATTTACTATCTTGCTACTCCTGGGCTTCGAGACCACAGTGTATAGGAATTGAGAAGAAAGCATTCTGTGGTCCCGACCCCCAGACCAGACGGTTGGGACCACCGTGTATCCAAAAGCCACGAATTGAAGTACCTCTTTTAAGGTTTCCTTGCATCTTTATAAGGACCCATTGCACAGCCATGAAGGGGAACGCCTCTCTTTGTTTTACTACATTTTAGATTGAGAGTTAGATTAGGTTTTGATTAATTTCAGAGTGATTTTTACGCTTGGACGTGTGGATTTATGGAGGTTTTTGGAGTTTTCATCATTGTCTTCGCATTACTTGTTCATCTTTTCTTTTCCATCCGAGTTACATTGTAAGTTGCACTTTGATTTACTTCGATTTATTTCGATTTACTTCGTAATATAATGTTTTTCTTGTTTCGATTCCTTTTTCACATGATAGAATGTTCTTTTATTGTTTTTGTGATGTTTAAAGTAGTTTTAGCGTAAAACCCTAATCTTGATTCAACGAATCAAGAAAAGGTAGTTCACGAAAAGCCTTGGGGTGTTCGTAGTCCCTTCGCGTAGGTTGCGAAACCTTTTGCGAAGGGATTTACCTTTCACAAATCAATTTTTTTCTATTTCGAAAACATTCGAATACGAAAATCCTTAACCAAATCCGTGTGAGATCACTGGTATAGATTTTCGTAACCAATTATCAAAACTTTCAACTAGACTTAAAATCAGATTTTTATTAATTTTTGGTGTTTAATTGAAAAACCCTAGGAAACAAAGGTCTTTAACCACATCCGCTTGAGATCACTGGTACTGACCTCTGATTACAATGTTCTAAATAATTTTCAAATTAAACCCTGTTCTTCAAACAAACACACCACAAGGCAAAGTAGTGAACTACCTGGACTTGACGTTGAATCAAGATCTTTATTCTTATTGAATTGAAATCCAACTTAGTTTTAGTTATAATTGCTTAATTTGAAATTGAAATTGCTTTATTAATTTTATTTTAATTTTTCGCTATCTAGCTTAAGTCCTCTTGAAATTCAGATTTCCCTGTTTATTTTAATCTTAATTAGTTGAAATTGAATTTATCTTTAATTTTACTGAACCCTAGAACTTAGTAAACTTAAATTTCCAAACTTGCTTCCCTTTAGTTTTTAGAATTCCTTTCACATCCTAGGAACTAAATAACATTAGGCTCCCTGTGAATTCGACCTCGGACTCACCGAGTTTTAAAACTACGACTGTCCCTCTTGCACTTGAGAGGGAGAACCCCGAAACACAATTTAGGGTTGGTCATCCTCGACTCTATACTCTTGTTGACGTTTGCTCGAATCCTCGATTCACCAACTCCTTTAGCGAAAGCCCTTCGACTTCTCAAATGCTCAACACCGAATCCTTGGTAGCTTTGTTGAATCCACAGCATTCACAGGCCTCAAACCTGAACTCCTTCGGATTGAACACGAAACATGATGGCTAAGTGATGAAGAGAATAATTGAACTTTCAAGCTTCCAATCTCATGTTTATTCTCTCTCCCCGTGTGTGTATTAAACCTTGAAGATGCCAGGTGATATATATAGACAAACAGAGATGACCAGGGCTCGAAACGATCAAAACAAGCTGGAAAAGCCTACCTCGCGAGAAGGACGCACCCGCAGGCTTCCCACGGCCATCTCGTGGCTTAGAGCGGCGATCCCGCATGGCCAAAACTTTGAATTCAGCTCTCGGGATTTTCCAGCGAGTACCAGCAACCTTCCTACGGACATCCTGCGTTATTCAATTCTGAACCTCTTCAGGACTTCCAGCTGTTATGAAAACTTGATTTTCTGAGGCCTTTTCACTTCTTCTTGACTCAAGACTCTAGTGCCTTAACCTACACTAAGTCTAGATATTACAAACCACTATCTTTGACCATGGATTTGCTAATATACAATTTTAGCCGTAACAATCTCCCCCTTTGGCAATTCCATGTCAAAACTCAAAAACACAATATTACAAGAAAGCTAATATTACAAGAAAGCTCATCCTAAATTAAGGCCTCAGTAATCTTTCCATTTATCAACATGTCCCAAATAACCTGTTTTTTTGCACACTTGAACAAAACAACCAAGGCATCTTGTGAAATAAATAAAAATTAAAGGAAATATTAACACAACAGATGAAACAAAAAATTCTCCCCCTTAATAAAATTCTTTTCAAAACATTCTCCCCCTTAACTATATCTCCCCCTTAGTTAACTAATTCAAAAATTCATATCTTCCCCTTTTTGATATGAATTGACAAAAAATTAGGTACAATGTGTATTCTTGATCAATTCATTCCAATTTCTATTTTTTCAAACACAAAACAAAACATAGTTTCAAAATTTTGAACATACATAAATAGTAACAAATAAGAATTCCAAGAATCACCCTACTATTTATGTCATGAGTTGTTCACACATGTCATACCAATGGTCAAATGCCTGTGCGATATGTGAAATAAAGTTTAAGTGCAACATGATTAATACTTTTCACGTACTTGCATGAATTTCAAAATTTCTCCTTTGGACTTTGAAGTGATTTGAGTAAATTATGCAGTGTTAGCTCTTCGACTAAATTCTCCTTAATTCATTGTTTTCAACTAAACACTAATTTTTCAATTTTCATCCGCCAAAAAATTTTCTTTTTACTTGGCGGCTTTCACACACTTATGGGTAGGTAGCCTTCTTCCTATATCGTCAAACCCAGACAGTGGTTTTTTTTATAACCCGCACGTCAACAGGCTAGCTTTTACTCTATCCCATATGGTAGCTCTTTCTAAGTGATATTTGATTTTTTATTATGTAAGCTCAAGAGCAACCAATAGTCCAAAAAGGATAATTTATTAAAACAATTGAGTAATGGAAAAGATTTCTTATGATGTTCTAAACTTCATGCAATTACAATTGGCACACTACTACCATGACAAGGAACAAAAAAACATAGGATTCAAGTTCATCAAGTAATTCAAATTTATGACCACTATGTAGATCAATAATTTTAATCATGTGATTTTGAAATGTGTATGAGATAATAGAACATGCAAGAATAACATTGCACCAAAAAAATTAATTATCTAAAAAAATATCTATTCTTTATTATTTCATAGAACTAGGGAAAAATAAATAATGACGCACAGCCTAGTTCATGAAAGAAAATTTTACGCATCAAGGCTCATCCCTTCAACACTCTTGGGGGTATGGGAGACATAGAGATCACTTTTCCTAACCCAAACAGTTCTTAATTTTGGAAAAGCATTTTGAGTCTTGGAATTGTTGGGTTTTGGACCAATGGGTTTTGAAAATTTTTTATTTTTATCTTTCCTCACTAGCCAAGTCGCGTAAGGTTTAAAATCAAAACAAGACTTTTGAAACCTTAAAGGATGAAACCTATTTGACACTTGAAGATTAGATTTCAAAGAATTGCTAGTGTCAACATAAGATTGGGGAAGGCCATTCAATTTGTGACAGTGTGGTCTTGTGTGACCAGGTATACCACAATGAAAACATACAGGAACAAACTTACGTTGCAAGTTAGGGGGCATACCTTTGGGCTTCTAAAAATTTTGTATAGTTTGTTTACCTTTTAAGTGCTTGAACGGTTGAGCAGGTGATTTCCCATCCTTGAATGTAGCAGACTTTGGAGGGTGGATCTTGATTACCTTGATCTTTTAAATGCTTGTAGATCCATCTACTAAGGTCTTCTTCTCTCTAGTATATCTAAGTCCACTTTTATCTTTTGGACTTCTTCGAATGGCCAGTATGTCATCTAGTTTGGAGGATGCAGTATTCATCTTGGATTCTATAATTTGCAGCTTCCCTTGGGCATCCTTCAATTCATTATCTTTTTGATCCAATTTGTTCTTGAAGGTTGTTATCAACTCCTCTTAAGAGTTTTTGCTTGCTTCAAGTGCTTCAAAATTTTCTTATAACTTTTCCAAGGCAACCTTCAGACTGTCTCTTTCCCTCTTTAACATCTCATTCTTCACCGTCAATTTTTCATTTTGCTTGTGGAGTTTGTGACAATCTTGGTACAGTCATTCATAGGTATCTTCAAAATCTATCTCTTCACCTTCACTTTCATGTTCTGATTCCCTTTCTGATGGTTCTCCTTTTGAACTTTTTGAACTAGTTGACTCTCTCGAATTTACAAATGCCATACTTCTTGCCATGAATACTATAAAGGTTTTTGGAAAAACTTCTGAGGATGAGGAGCTACTTGATTCATCAGTGTCCTCCATGATTGCATGTAATACCTTTTCCTTGTTCTTTTTGTTTCTGCAATCCTAAGCTATATGTCCATAACCGTGGCATTTATAGCACTTCACGCCCTTAAACTTGTTCTCTTTCTTAATCTTTTCAGATTTTTCGCCTTCTCTACGAGGATCCATGTAGCAAGTAATAGGATTACATTTTGTTCTCAAAAATGTACCCACTCTAATACCAATTGAAATTTTGAAGTATGATGATGGAGATCCCAAACAATCAACCACACACAAACAAAAGATTGTAGAAGGCAGTATAAACAAAACGAGGAAACCCACAAAGGGAAACCTGAAACAAAACTTTCACTAATAAACAAACGTTGGTTATAAACTCAACCCCTTGATAGATCGACTCCTCGACTCTATACTTTTATTGACATTTGCTCGAATCCTCGATTCACCAACTTCTTTAGCGAAAGCCCTTCGACTTCTCAAATGGTCAACACCAAATCCTCGGTAGCTTTGCTGAATCCACAGCATTCACAAACCTCAAACCCAAACTCCTTCGGATTGAACACGAAACATGATGGCTAAGTGATGAAGAGAATAATTGAACTTTCAAGCTTCCAATCTCATGTTTATTCTCTCTCCTCGTGTGTGTATTAAACCTTGAAGACGCCAGGTGATATATGTAGACAAACAGAGGCGGCCAGGACTCGAAACGATCAAAATAAGCTGGCTAAGTGATGAAGAGAATAATTAAACTTTCAAGCTTCCAATCTCATGTTTATTCTCTCTTCCCGTGTGTGTATTAAACCTTGAAGACGCCAGGTGATATATATAGACAAACAGAGGCGGCCAAGGCTCAAAACGATCAAAACAAGCTAGAAAAGCCTACCTCGCGGGAAGGGCTTCCCGGGGGCTTCCCGCAGCTCAGAGCGACGATCCCGCACGACCAAAACTCTGAATTCAGCTCTCGGGATTTTTTAGCGAGTACCAACGGCCTTCCTACGGACATCCTGCATTATTCAATTCCGAACCTCTTTAGGATTTCCAGTCGTTATGGAAACTTGATTTTCTGAGGCCTTTTCACTTCTTCTTGACTCAAGACTCTAGTTCCTTAGCCTACACTAAGTCTAGACATTACAAACCACTATCTTTGACCAGGGATTTGCCAATATACAATTTTAGCCGTAACAGGTATTATTAGGTCTTTTGATGTACTTGGTTAGTGAGAGTTATTTTCTTTACATCATGTAATAGATATTTTCTTTTATGACGAGATGTTTTTTAGTTTCTCATTGCTATAGAAATTTATTGAAAGTTATCATTTATGTTTCTTTTGATAACATTTGTGCATGAATATATTCATGATTTATATATATTAGAAGTCTTAAGTTTGTTGTTACTTAAGCATTTTTAAGATGTGTTTTGCCTTACTTTTATGATATTTGTGCAAGACACATTGGTTTCTATTTGAAACCTTAGAATTCTCTTACTTATTTGATAAGCATATTGAAAGAAAATTGTTTAATAAGCATTTTGGGATGTGTCTTGCCTTACTTTTATGATATTTGTGTAAGACACATTGGTTTCCATTTGAAACTTTAGAATTCTCTTGCTTATTTGACGAGCATATCCAAAGAGAACTAGAAAAATTCTCTTTCTTGTTTGATGAGCATATCTAAAGAGAATTGGACTAATAAAGGATTAGCATATTTATAAGATCACATATTGAGTGCTAATTTCCACCACACTATCTCATTTGATCCATATCGATAAGATCGTTAATATTTGTAATCATGAGTGGTATTACACAAATTATAAGTGTAATGTCCGCCTTGGTTTGATATTGATTATTTTGTTAGATGGGATTATTTTAGGTGTTGTTTCTCATCTTCACTTGCATTTGAAATGTGGCCACATATAGTTCTCCAACCGAAGAGTCATTTTGAAATTTTTTTTTAAATTAAAAATAATTAATGTTTGCTCAAGGAGGAGAATGTTAGAATTTTCTGTATATGGAGCATACATTAATTAATTTTTATTTTACCAAAAAGAGGTTAAAACCAAGTTAAAAGTGAGGATATACATAATAAGGTCCATTTTGTTGTGATCTATATTGTTGGATTTATGTGTATCTAATGGGAATAATGAAACTAGACAGTTAGTGCAGGCCAATTGTTGAGCCCACTGTAGTCCTATGAGACTAGGGTTTACCCTCTATATACTGGCTAGGTCTCCTCTCTTTATAATAAACAGATAGTTGTTCTCATTGATAACCGTCATATTAATTGTGATAGCGAGGAAAATCAAGCTCTAATAATCTAGCCCTAATTTTCTAGTTTCAAAGATGGCGTAATAAATAAGATTATGGAGTAAATAGGTATGTTTTTCGCATTGATATATTCCTATTGATGTTCCTAAATTCACATACATGATTTATTATGCTTACAGAGCAACCCACGGTGAATACACTTTTGTGAAAAGATTCATTCTCAAACAAAAGAGGAGCAATCTAGAAATAGAGAAGAAGGAAAGGGAAAGAAGAGGAAAATACACTAAAAATGATTTTTATTTTAAAATTTTAATAGTATTAAAAAAAAAAAAGCCTAACTTGTGTATATCTCAAGATATATTTGATTCTTAGTTTTCTTTATAACTATTTTATCAATTAATATATAACTTCGACATATTCAATAATTTTGTAATATGGATTTTAGATTTTTTTACTAAAATTAAAAGCTAAAAAATAATATAAAAATTGTTGGTATAGAAAATAAACTTGATATGTGATAGTTATTCCAAGCACAAGCAGTGAGTCCACACATCAATCTCAGTTAACATTGAGCTCATGAAACAAAATGTAATTACCCTTAATTTTATCACAAAATTTATCTCATTACTTAATACTTATTTTCTTTGAAATTGAGTGAAAATTTATTTCTATTGTCATTTTCTTTTTTTTTTTTTTTCCTTCTCAGAAACTTGGTAGAAGTAATTGAGTTATTATTTTTAAAAGTGGCATAGTTACATATCAATTTTTTTAAAATTATTGAGATGTCATTTGATTTGTATTTGTATTTTTTGTTTTCTCTTTTTATTTTCTATTTTCTTTTTTATGTGTTTTATTTTGTAAAAATTTCAAAATAAAAAAAAATAGAAAATGTATTTGATTTGATATTTTCTATTTTTTGTGTTTTGAGATTTTCCTTGTTTTTGGTAGAAAATGCTCAAAATAACTTTTTACCATTTTACATTTTATGTGTAAACTTATTTTCTATTTTCTAAAATATATTTTAAAAATGCAAGTGACCAAATGCGTTTTGAGTTATTTTTCTTATTTTTAAAATTACAAAATAAAAAATAAGTTTAAAACAAGCATACCAAATGGCATCTAATTTATTACAATTTTATATTATTTTATTATAAAATAATGAATTACAATCTATATAATAAGGAAGGTCCCTGATGGGATAATTGTCCTACGTGGAAGGCCGGAGGGAAGGGGAGGCTCAGGTTGCGAGAGAAGGTTGGGGGGAGGCAAGAGGCTCGGTTGGGAGGCGGCTAATGGGTTTCTCGGAGTGGTGTGTGTGGGGGATGTGTATAGTGATTTTGAAATTTTAAAATGTCAATCTTGAAATGATGGTTTGAAAGTAAAAATTAAAAAATTAAAAAGTCAAAAGTCAAACCCTAAAAAAATTAAAAATTAAGAAAAGTAATTTTTTTTTTTAAATTTGGAGTGCAAAAAATTATTTTAAAATGATGGTTGAATGTTTGTGTTTGATTTGATATAAAGTTGTTAAGAAATATAGAAATGTGACACATGACAAAATTTTAGTTGAGAATCTTAAAATTTTTTAAAGTTTTATGAAACCTTTTGGTATAAATATCAATCTAACTTTTTAAAATATTTATCAGAATTTGTTAGAACGAATTTGGACACACTTTTTTAAAAGTTTAACTCTCCTAGAATTTGAAAAATGTGGAAACTTTTGAAATTTCTTTTGGAGTTTTTTAAACTTCAAACACCCCCTTGTATACCAAATTATATTTCTGTGCCTTTCCAGAGTTGTTTTTTTTTTTTTCACTTCCAATTTCAATTTTAATGTCTTTAATACTTAAATTTTAAATACATACACTTTTACCCTTTGGATTTGCTAAAAATTTTAAATTTGAGATATTTTCAACTGTTGAATTTGCTCAATAACCAGGATTATTTTTATTTTTCTTTCTACTTTAGTTGTCTTTTCTTTCATTACTTTAGTATCTTTTAATTAGTGATTTTTATTTTTACAGATTACTTTTATAATTTTTCATGTAGATTTACTTTATAAATTTAAATTTGATCAATTTACACATTAAATTATAATTCTGTGCCTTTAGGCACAGACTATTTTTTGTTAATCAATATGACAGAGAATAAAATAATATAAATGACGTATGAAAATAAAATCATTTAATTTTCAAAAATAAAATTTGAAAATTTAATTATTTTAAAATAACATAATATTTTAGCTTAATTAATTTAAAGTAAACTAAATTTTTATTTTAATTAATTAATAACAAGTAGATTGATTCCGCAAGTTGCATAAAAATATGGTTTATAAATTAGTATTGAATAAATATTTATTTTAAATTAAATCAAAAAACTTAATAAACTATTTATTATGCACCTATAAAAAATTAATTAACTAATTAATTACAAACTAATAAATTAAGAATAATATAATTAAATTCATGCATAGAACTTCATTTTTCAAGCAGCATAAAAATTCAGTTTAGTTCAGATAAATTACTTTTTAAGTAAAGCTTTACATAGTTAAATTGATAACTTAACAAACTATTTATTAAGAAATTATAAAAAATAATAATAATAATAATAATCAACGGAAGTAAAATTAAAAAATTTGGTACAATTAGGCCCCATTTGGAGTAAGAAAAAACAAGATAAAATGTGATTTGAGGTTAATTTTGACGCATTTTTTTTTTGAAAATAACAAACCGTGAGAACGATTTTCCAAATCCGTTCTCACGGATTCAAAAAAAATTCACAAAAAATAACAATAATGATTCTCATTTAAAAATTTTCGACACGAAAAATATAATTGTATAAAAAATTTACACATTTGATTAACTTACTTTCACATTTTTTATTTTTTAACGAAATATTGATATTTTTTAAAATTAGTAATGACGAAAAAAATTAGAAATAGAAGGGTTATTAAAGATTTATAGAATTTTTTAGAGATTTATAGTATGTCAAACGGGACCTTAGTATAAAACTTAAACAATTAATTTAGTCATTTCATATTTAACAAAATATATTTTAACCATTTAAAATACCAAGAATATCACATTCCACATACTTTATCACTTTGCAAAAATATACAAAATTTTAATTATTTGTATCAAACCATATCCTAAAACATCCTTGCCAATTAAATCTCAGCCTTATCACCTTTCTTTTTTTTCTTTTTCTTTTTTTTTTTTTTTTTTCGGTGGTGTAACACAATTTGTCCGGTTCAATTTAAGCACACCTAAATTAATCCCCTAAACTCCGAAGTTAACGACCAGATAAACCTTCACCCTAAAGAGCCTCAAAATAATGACCATTAGAAAACAAATCTAAGAATTTACCAGTTAAATTAACCTTCAAATTTCCTACCTTATCAAATTTTACCAGTTGAACTAACTCAGATTTCCCACCTTATCCCATCCCTTCGACAGAAACAGTGTTCAATATAAATATAGGCGGATCATTATCGCAATCAATGAATATACATTCATAGCTGAGGATTAAATGAAATGCGAAGAGGAAATTTTGCGGGGAAGCGAAAGGGAAGGAAAAAGAAAAAGATTTTGCCACTTCAATTCTCTTTATTTTAACACCCATTTCAAAATGCAGGATCCTAAACCATTATTAGGGAAAAAGAAATGCAGAAACATGTCACAAGATCTGTAACAAGTTAAAACTAGGATGTAAAGCAAAATTTAATAAAATTACAGATTTACTAATACATCACTCCAGAAGAGTAACAGAAATATCACTTTGCTACCGATGGGATAATGTTGTTGCTGGGTTTCATCTTATCACCAAGTTGCACCAAAATTTATCGGGGCCAGTTACGAACTTAACCAGGGGAACACAGCAGGAGATGAAGACAACCGCGCTGTAAGAACTTCTACTCCTGTCTCCGTCACCTACAGGAAATTATATATATGTATAAAATTAAAGCTAATAAATTTGTAGAAACAAATTCAAAGAGTGTCCCTTAATTAAGCACTCAAAGTGTGTCCAACAATATTTGCAACACGCAGGAATTTGGTTCTGCGATCAAGCTGTTCAACTAGAACATAAGTTAAACAAGGATAACTTCCAGCTTCACAAGTCCGTCCAGGTGATTTAACAATTTAATATAATCACAAAACCACGTGGCATAATACATCATGTTTACTAGCTATTCTCATGGACAATGCTATAACCCCATTGCAGGGGATAGCTCCGGTCCAAGGCAACAACAAACTGAAGCTAAATTAAGGTATGGATGATATCCGTCTGAGGTCAAAACCAACACAGTAAACCATCTTATGCAGCGGTGCGTGTGTTGATTCGGTAGAGAGACCATGTTTTCGAGCAAGGCAATCAAAGTATTAAGGAACCAATTGTAGATAGCCAAATAAACTAGAATGAAATTCAGAGTCCATGACTAAAGAATGAATTTAATGATTCTTGACGGGGCCATAGTGATATAGGAAGCAGGCAATGGGAAACAGAAAGTTACCAGAAGTGTGTGTTCGAACTGGGCACTACGTTTTCCATCTGCAGTAACAACTGTCCATCCATCAGGCCACATCCGATCACGCCAAACACCTATTAAAAGGGCGCTTCACGATGTAAGTTGCTGGTTGCAAAAAATGAAGAAATAGGCTCATTAATCTTTTTTTTATTTATTTAAAATATATATATATATATACTATAAAAATACCTGCATTAATCATAGGTTCTATTGTAAAGGTTTGCCCAGCCTTCATCACACCAACTGCTTTATTTTCTAGTGAGGTTAAGGTCAATGTAGAAATAACTATAGAAAACTCATAATCAATTTAAAAAGAGATTTAAACTGTTGAGTTCGGAGCAATATAAACAATTAACTTAATATTTACATTGACAAACTTGCAATACAACGTGGATAGATTTTAGCACAAAAGAAACAATGAATCAGATCCAAAAGATGCTTTATTGAGGATACTTGCATAATGGGGAATATTTGGTGCACAGTGAAAGAGCTCTCCAATACCATGACCACAATAGGATTTTACCTATTTTTACAAAACAGTGAGATGTAGTTAGGGAATTCTCCATTGTTTCAATGGAAACTACGAACTGTAGGAATTACAGATATGAAACATCTCATTACCACAGAGAACCCTGACATAGAAGCATGTCGATTAATCACTTCCCCAATTTCCCTGAATCGTACCCCTGGTTTCACTGGCGACAAAAAAATAAATATATATATATATATGTATTACAAAACATAACAGACAGGGAAACTGATTTAATGCAAGAGCATTTACAGAGTAAAGGCAACAGACAGGTAAAAATCTGGATCAACCTACTAAAACTTAATAAATGAACTCGTGATCATCTAGAGTTCCTTTTTACTTAAAGAATGATAATCAATGTTGTTAAAATCGGGATTTTACCTAAAATCGGTCGAGGGGTTGTAAAATCGAATCGTAAAATCGGATCGTAAAATCGTAAGATTTTACTTACAACTTAATTTTTGAAATCACAGTCTGTATAATATAATATTTTAACATTTAGAACTTTCAATTTGATACGATCATGTCGTTTGAGTGAAAAAACACTCACTTTATGACTAGTAACGTGGGTTCGAATCCCACCATGATCCTTCTATTAATTCACAAAAAAAATAAAATATAAAAAAACTAATATAAAAGAAAAAAATTCAAGATTAAGATGTAAATATATTCTACAACACAAACTTGAAAGTCTAAACCTCAAAGAAAATAACAAAAGTCTTCCAAACACACAAGTTACACAACCAACAGAATTTTTGCTGGGTCTCTCTTTGCTCGTCCTTCGTTTTTCCTTCACGCGGCTGCCCAGGTTTGCACATAATCCACAGATTAATTACTTTTTACAGTTGAGTCTTCTTCTGGCCGTGTGAGGGTTTTAACCCAATTTAGCTTTTTACGATTCTACCCCTCTTAATTAGTTGTAACTACAAAAAAAATCTTAACTTTTTCAAATCGTTAAAATCGGGATTTTACCGATTTTACCCCATAAAATCGCTTTTTCACCGATTTTACCCCAAAAATCGATTTTGATGCGATTTAACAAGGTCTTGCTCTGTAACATCGTAAAATCATACGATTTTACGATTTAAATCGCGATTTTAACAACATTGATGATAATCAACCTGACATTGGCAGTTAGATAACAATCCACCTAACCTGAATTTGAAAATGATTCCATGGAAAACATGCCAAATTCTTTGGCAGTTAAACAAGCTGATTCTAGAATACTCCAAAAGAACTTGGAAAATACAGATTAGGCAAAATGCTTGAACTATAATTTTCCAAAGAGAGTACACAAACAAAACAATAGTTTTGTCCACATCCCAAGAGAGTAAATGAATGAAATGACAGTTTTGTCCACATACTTTAACAACATGCAAAACAAACCACAAAAGCACAATCAGAACTAATGCAGTTCATTTGCAGGATTCATCATCAATAAGGTTTGTGAAACCAGAGATATGTGCAAGAACCCTGAAGCGAATAAACACCTGATATGTGCACCAAATATACTCTTGGGAGTAATTCTGATGCCAGTAGGACCTATCAACATATTAAAGTCAAGAGCAACACTAAAAACACAAAATGGCCACAAAGAACAAAAATGAAAGGTGAAAAAAGAGGTATAGCACTTAGCAATTTAAGTTCCAAAAAAGGTTGATATAATCAACTAAGTAATATATAACGCAACACGTACCAATTGCAATTGCCTTCTCCAAGCACTCATAAGTACATTGGACCAACCATCGAGATGCTTCATCCACATTCCCCACAAAGAATGTTTCATTGAGATCACCTGCATAATGAGCATTGACCCAACTAAATGGCTCAACTCTTAGGCATATGATATGCTACTCAAACTAATAAAAAACATATGCTTCTTACCATGGACACCTTTATAATACACAGTCACATCAACATTTACAATGTCTCCATCCTCTAATTTCCTACACAATCAGTAACTATACAATCAGAAAAGAATCATTCAGGCACAGCTCAAGTTTAACGAGGAGATAGTGAAATTTTTCTTTTCTTTTTCATTGTTGGGGAACTAAGGACCTTAAACTGAATGCATAGAATGGCAAGATATCAACTTTGTGGATTGTAACGCATGATTTTTGATAAATTTGACAAAACAGCTTGGAAGATTGCCCCTAATGCCTTCTTTGGTATATGTTAAAGGAAAAACACTGGCATTATGCCAATCAGTATTCTTCATAATCCAAGTCTGCCAATCGAATATAATTAATGCCTTTATATAGGTTAACCAAATCCTATAATTTGTCTAACATAAATCAAATCCTCAAGAAAATCGAATTAAAGATAAACATCTCTCCAGAAAATCCTATAAAATCTCCAGTAAAATCCCATTCAAAATAAACCCTAAAATCAAATATTCCCTAAATAAAATCCTAATAATATAAAATAGTCTTTTAATAGTTTGATTCCATTTTGCATCAAGCAAGTTGGGCTAAGGGCATTTTTTTCCCAATAAACTGGCTCTAGTTACAACTTCTTGAAATGACATTGTCACGAACTATGAAAAGATCATTAGAAAATTTTCTTAAGAAATTTTCATTAATATTCTTCCACTTGAAATCTGTTATATTGCATAAAACCAGAGGCATTAGGGACACACATAGACAACTTCCTATCTCCAAGATCAACTAGAATAACCTCATAGGACATATGATCAGACACAACTCCTAGTAGTCAAAAATGATAAAGTGAAAAACATATTAAAACAATTAATATGGATAATAATGTAATAATCAAACTGCTTTTGCATCCAACGTTAAAAATAATTAAGAAGGCAGAATAGGCTCGGAAAACCACAAAATGAGTTTTGGACAGAAGAATGTTACGAGCATAAAAAAGACAACCCAATACACAAAACCCTCGCATCATGATCAGATTTAGACAGCCTTCTCTCTACATAAAATAATTTATTATTTCGGGAAAAAAAATGATTCACAGCTTGCAATAAATGAATAGTGAATTCTGCAGTAATGCATGGGAGTTAAAATTAGAATGAATAGAGAGTGTGTGGATGTATTAGCATGTACCTTGCATCAGGAATCCCATGGCAGATTACTTCATTAATTGACCTGAGACAAACAAAAATGGAAGACATATTTATTTAATCCGTGTCAAATTACAGCTTTATCCAAAGGACATAAACACAGAAGAAGTACCTACGTGCAGCATGACTTCGGGAAGAAATGATAATTTAGTGGAGACGGATATCCTCCTGTAAAAGCAGAACACAAGGCCAAATAATTAATAGTCCTGGAACAAATGGCCCAAAACAAAACGTAGAAGATGCTTTCAAGGTCCTAAGGCCAACAACTCCAATCTTAAGACATGGCTTTTGATCTCAATGCACACATCACCTATTTACCAAGGTTTTAAGTAACGATATTGGAAGTCGTGACACGATTTTGGGGTATAACGGGTGTAGAGTAATGATAGTGGAAACCAAACCCAAGAATATTTTTTCTTCCCACAACTCACAAATCTAAGTAATACGCAAGGCTTTTTTCAAAATATTAAGAACTAATAGATAAAATACATTTTTGTGAGCAAGGTTTAACTAATGATAGCGGTCAACATAATGATAGTCGTGGCAGTGGAGGTGGCATGGTTCCAAGGTGTAATGGATGTAGCATAACAGTAGCGAAAGCCGAACTTGTGAAAAGTACACAATATCTTTTTCAGAATATTATATATTAGGAGATAAAATACCTCCATGTGGGTTTTGTTTGATTTATAAACATGATTAATCTTTGCACTGCTAAATTGGCTACTACTTAAAAACTAATAGATAAAATACATTATAAATTTTGTAAAAATGAACAAAAAAATACATCACAGTCACTGACAACGGTTACGCTAACTGAAATGGTCGTTACACTCCCGTTTTGGATGTTACACACCCATTACATTCGTTACAGCTACTGCAACAACCATTGCACATGAGAATTTTAAATACACCACTAAAGTGGGGCGTAATGAAATAGGGATGGGTTGAAACTATTACACAACGGCTATGTAATATGGACTCTTCTAAATATATGATGTGCCCTTGTTGGATAATGGACAATATATTTAGCAATTAAATTTTGCATATAATTATGAATAAAATTTATATTTACATGAAATAGACCAGTGATACATTGTAAATACCATATTATCCTGAAAATAGAAAAATTATATTATGTATATTAATATTATTAGTGTCTCTGCTCTGCACTCTTAAATAATAGAATACATAAATCCAACTTTTAGACACATATCCCTACCCGAGTCCATGTAGCATAACATAATGGCACGACTGCTTTTCAAAAACATTGCTATCATTAGACATAAACACAAACTTTTTATTGACCTGGTAAAGGGCATACACAGAAGAAAGCATCTTTGTCATAAGCAAACGTTTTTGTCTCCATAATACAAAATAAAAGTCATAAACAATGAAATGAGATGGAATTCAGCTGCAAAACTTTTGGACAAAAAAAGAAATAGTCGAAAATCAAAATACATAAAAAAATAGAAACAAATTTGAATCTCAGACAGATATGAAAATTGTTGTTATCATGATGGCCTCTTAAACATAAAAATATTGCACAGAACATGAACATCAATACTTGACCATGACATGCCAATTGTGTCTGATTTGCTACACTAATATAGGCTAAGCCATATAGGACTTGATGAATTAAGTTTGTTGACTTTGACAACCCAGGGAAAAGGAAAAGAAAGAAAATTTTACCAATGTTCCCCGTTTGCATTTCCCTCTCCTTTATCTAGCAAGAACAATGATCGTTCTTTTATCAAGGAGTTTTGAATCTACTTTAGTTAGCATACTACATAATACTGAACATCTAAAGTTGCAGAGTATAAATGAAGTCAACATACCAGCAGCAATTGTTGCTTCATGAACCACTTCATCAATTTCATCAGTAGTCACACCTGGCCGGATAGCACGAGCAGCTGCATCTAGAACCTCCCTTGCAATCTAAAGAGAATGTTTGAAAAAATAGAATTCAAGATCTACAGCAGAATTTGTTTCTTCGTTTCACTTCATTTTGCAATATTATGCAACAAAGGCTTTGACTTCAAAATGTAAAATATTTGAAGATCTGAGCCTCCCTTGCAATCTAAAGAGAACATGTTTGAAGCAATAGAATTCAAGATCTACAGCAGAATATTTTCTCCCTTTCACTTCCTTTTGCAATATTATGCAACAAAGGCTTTGATTTCTACAAGCAACATATTTGAAGATCTGAAACTTTTGTATATTCCATACTTTGGATAATAAAAAACATCTAACTAGACATTGCAAAGATCAGGGGTTTTAACTCAAGAAAAATTACACTCACAATAGAGGTTAGTTTATTCCACTTCCGCATGGATGCACGCACTAAACTATAAATTAATGCAAGCAAAAGGAGACTTTGGATAAGGTAATGGTACAAGCTGTAAAGAAACTATATAATTAGACAGGTTTGCAAACAAAACTCCTAATTTTTCTTTTCTTTCCTCTGTAAGTGAGTGAGTGAGTGAGAGAGAGAGAGAGAGAGTGGTGCCAACAACTTACTCGGCAAGTTTCTCTCATTCTCTGAATTTGCTCAGAGGTCTTGATCTTCAAAACAGAAATTAGAAGTTAAAAGGAAAACATAAAATAATCCAGTGAAACAAAGGCCAAATTGAAAAGAAATCATTTTTCTAGACAAAAGCTTACCTCAACAACATGCTGAAGATCACTATTGAGCTCAATTTTAGGGATTCCCTGCATTTTAAAAAAAAAAAGGCACAAAAAGGGGATTGATGGTAAAAAAGAAAGAAAAGGCTACATAACCAAAGGCGTAACATACAAAAAGAAATAAGTCAAATAACTCACATCAATTGCCCAGTCAGGTTGATCAATGCGAGCAGGTACTATACGCTTCTTTGATATAGGAAATGGCCTCAGTGTTCTGCCCAATATCAACATGACTTTGAGTCCCATGAAAACAAGATATAAGTTGATCCAACAATTAAAAAAAATGACAGAAAAAATAAATAAAACATGCCATATGGCAAGAAATACAAATTCTAGTTTCTGGATCAATAACATCAATCCCCTTGGTTGGATAAGGCACATCCAAAATTGACCCCTAAAACAAAGCCTACAGCCTCTAACAACCTACTAGAAGACTTTTTGGTCCAAATGGCAGTTCATTGGTGGTATTTCAAAGTCATAATTTTAGCTTACCTATAGTTAGTATCACATTTCTTTATGTTCTATTGTGGTTTTAGAGACAAGGGCACTTTGATAATTTCAAGAATTGCTAGATACGGTTGTGGTTTGGGTTCATAGGACATAGGTTGTAATTAGGGTCAAGATATGATTTTGAATCTCTTACAAGCCTCTCAATAGGTCTTATAACGTTCTAATTAGTAAAAAAATGTTTACTAGCGTCAAAATCCTTGATGGCAATAGGAACCTACAGTAGCCCATAACTATCAACATAATTGTTCTACCAAACACAAGCCATCAATGTTATTCTCAAAATCGCAAGTCTAACAATCAATCATCATCCTAGCAAATAAATTGTACAACTCTAGGGTAAAACTAATGGTCCAAATAAAAGAACTCTCCAAAATAACATGATGTCCCAAAAAAACAAAATAAAATTAGGCCCAAATAAAATAAAACAACTCTATAATTATGTTCTCATCAAAATGAGAAATTATCCATAATGGTTGTTACATGGTTTGACGACTTCCGTGATTTCAGCATCTGGATAACTATGACATCAGTATCTAAGTGTTTTAATCGCAATAGAAGTCGTTAAAAAATGACCATCACATAGAATAATTTTTCCATCAAGATACTTTCGTGGGGTTCTTGTCTAATATATGGGCATTTCAAAATGAGGGCAAGCACCAACACATATACTGATGTTACTCAAGCGATAGATGACAGAGGAAAAAGTGATGGTGATACTTTACTTGCACCCCAGTCTCAAGATTCGGAGATTTGACCAACCTAAAACACTTGATGCACACCTGTATCTATTATGTATAACCAAGTCCATGCAAGATGCATTGTATGAGACAAATCAGTACTGCCGATAGGATCTTCATCCAAGGTCTTAAGCTTATCATGGTATTACCAGAAACCCTTTCCAAGCAACCAAACATTACCTCCAGCCCAAAAAAATAAAATAAAATAATAATAATGATGATGATGATGATGATGATAATGATAATGATCATGATAATAATAATGATGATGATAATAATAACAACAATAATCACAATAAATAAAGAAAAGGAAAGGTCAAATGAGAACAAAATTTCCCACCTGACAAAAACCATCATGAAATACATCAGTAAGAACAAGAAACAGAAAATTAAGAATACAGTACCCTGTCCAATCAAAGTGTGGAAGTTTAGGTGTCCTAGCCTGCCCTTTCTTCAAGCAATATAACCAGCCATTATTCTGCAAGGCTGAATTTTGTTCACCGCTAGATCCAGATCCCAGGGCAGATAACTTTGCCCTCAAATGAACTGGTTTATGAGAGCTCCAAGATGCCTTAAAACAGTCCTGTGAACTGGTAAGAGATGCTACTTTATCAACATAAAGACCATAAACTGAATAAAAGCTAGACAAAAAAACATCACAGACCGTACGTAATCTGACACTCAGTTAATCCATCAAACTCAAAAAGAATTTGGTAACCTACTACTGAACACACATTCCAGTTCCACATCTAAATTACAATACAAGTAACCACGTTCAAAATTCCAAGTGAGATTGTGTCCCCTCATTTTTAGTGGCAATGCATGATTAATATTTGGTCATGCCTTTTCTATGGACTTCTTTTCTACAGTTGCAGTAAATCCACAAACTTCCTCCATATGTACATGTGACCACGCATTTGGCACCTCAATCAGGATAGTTAGTAATCACCAAAGAAATATCCAAAAAAGAAAATAAGCAAATTGCCAAAGAATATGCATATATAAAGAGAAAGATACTTGCATGTATCTATATATATGATTAGAGTGAGCGCAGCACGCACATGCTTATTAGCAAAAGATGTCAAACCTCTCTCGTGGCATTTCTAATTTCACAATTCTAGGTTCCCATTTCTTTTCTAGTATTAGCACCAACCAAAACCATATTCACATAATACAAGTAGGATTACAAACCAGAAAGCAGCACCTTCCCTGGGAAGCTTCAGCTCCACACACTTGGGGCACCTACAAAATGTGGGAGAAAATAATTAAAACATGAAAGAAAGAAACAACACTAGAACAAGAGTGAAAACCATAGGAAGTTAATCCCTTTCTCAGTTATCTCCATTCAAGCAAAATTAGCCATGGCATCTAATCAGTTTCAAGGTATTTGGAGTTATCAACAATGTTTTAATAATAAAATTTCATAAAATAACATTCTTCTGCAGTTTGCAGTAGCAGAAAAGCTTCATTATTATGAGAAGCCTGTAGTTCAAAATTGCTCTAAATTAAGTCTCCTTTATCACTTGCAGGGAATTAATTTTCTTCGCCTTTTCTTCCTCATTTTTTCTCAGTTGAAACTTCTTTGCAGCTTATTCACCTTAAATATAAAATTTTTTTTTTCTTTCAAGGGAGAAAAAAAAATAAAAAAAAAAGAAAAAGCGCTGTATGCACTATTTTTGCTACATTTTCTTTTCCGCTCTTTTTGTCTTTTAATGCCACAAAAGAGTGACGAGGCACCTATAACTCAACAAAACCTCGGCTACATGAATCATTTTACTTATCCACAATTTCAATTCATGTAATATTAGGTCTACTTTTTGCCCTTTTTACAAACAATCTACTTAGATCCAATTACCCTTCTTTACAGCTACATCTCTGGATTTATGTTGAATATGATCAAACTATTTTAAACGACCTTCTCTTACCTTTTCTTTCATCGATGCTAACTCAACTTTCTTTCAAATATATTCATTTCTTATCTTTTTTTTTTTTTCTATCATCGCACATCCATCTTAATATTTTTATTTCCGTCACAAACATCTTATGAGGGTAATGCTTCTTAATGACCCAACACTCAATATCATAAAGCATAGTTAGCATTATAACAGTCCTACAAAAATTTTCTTTAGTTTGATAGATATTTTACGATCACATAAAATGCTTGATGCACTTTTCCAATTTAACCACGCAGTTCGTCCTCTTTAATCCCTCAATTTGCATGCTAATTGAACCAAGATGCCAAAAATTATCACTTTTCGCACTTTCTTGATCCTCAATTTTCACTACGCCCTCTGTCTCCCTTCTCCTTCACCCTGGTAGCTAATTTTACACACATAATTGTTGACAAAGCCTGCAATGTAGAGGTTACTAAGGGTGTCCATATTGGTAGGAAGAGGATTATTGTCTCCCATCTACTTTTTGTGATGTTATAATTTTGTTTCTCATACAAGGATGATAACCTTTCCCCCACTAGCTTCCATTTGATAACTTTTTAAAGTAGCATCTAGCCTCATAGTTAACCTCATCAAATTTTCCTTGTTAGGAATCAATATTGAGCAAGAGACTTTCCTACCTTGGCAACTATAATTGGTTGCTCTGTCAACAATTGGCCCATTAAATATCTCGGTCTCCCCTAGGTGGCAACTCTGCTTCAATCTATTTCGGGGATACTGTAGTTGACAGAATTAAGTAAAGGCTGGATGGCAAGAAAAAACCTTTCCTATCGAGGGGGTAGGCTTATACTCCTTCAACATGTGCAATCTAGCATTTCAATCTCCTATACGTTTATGTCAAGTTACCCTCCAAAAAAACACACATCATAAAGGATTTTATGAAAGCTTTTTATGGGAAGGCAATAGTGAAGGTAATTGAATTGGAAGATTGTTTGTCTACCTAAGAAGAAAGGGATTTAGCTGTAGGGGGTATTACACTTGGGAACTCAACCCTACTAGGCAAATGGCTATGGAGATTTCCAATCGAACATAACTCACTGGAGCATCTGCTAATCAAAATCAAACATGGCCCTTGCTCTTTGAGTAGTAGGTAGGACTCTAGGAGTATTAAGGGGGGAACCTTGAGAATTCCTTGTCAACAAATTTTTCAGGGCTACACATGCTTCTGTCAATTCACAAATTGGGTTTTTGGCAATAAGAATATAATTATGCCTTGATTGATTCCCCATAACTCCCAATTCTTCCCTCCACAAAGATAATCTGGAAGACTAAGGTTCCTGCAAAATACGATTTTTGTTGAACTTGCGGCCCACAAAGAACTCAACACTAATGTTATGATCCAAAAAGAGTAGGCCCTCTTGTTACCTTCTCCTGCAATGGTGTGTCTTGTGAAAAGACATGAGGAGTCTTCTGATCATCTTTTTTTACTAAAACATTGCTTTCACTATAACATTGCCAAGGTATTATGGTGGAAACTACTCTCAAAAATCAATGAACATTGATTTTCCCTCAACCATGCTCAAAAATCTTCACAGCTTCCTCTTTGGGTCTGGATAAAGGCAAAAAAGAGAAAGAGTTATATGGAATTGTGCGATTTGGTCTATCTTTGGGGTTATCCAGACTGAAAAGAATTCTAGGATATCTGATGAAAAAAGAAATGATCTTGAAGCCATTTGGGATAGGATAAAATTCTTGGCATCACTGTGTGCTCCCACCTCCTCGGGATTTAAAGGAATCCCTCTCATTTTTCTTCTAATGAACTATTCTTTCTTATCGATATATATACATATATACACAATAAGAAAATTGGCTACAGCCGTTATCTCCTAAATTCAACACCTTCAACGGCTCTTGATTGCCCAAAATTCAACACCTCAAAAGTTATCATGAAAGCAAAGCATTTAAATATAGATACAGATACATATGTTTGTGAGTGTGTTATTCTTGAAAAAAAAATACAAAAATGAAAAAAAAAAATCTTCCTTTCAAAGTATAGTTAGCTGGAAAATAATCGAGCATCAATAATTATCGGAAAGGGTATGATAACATACTGAAGATGAGCAGGCTTGCCACACTGAGCACATGATAAGGTAGATACAGCTGCATCTGATCCACCGGCCATCAAAACGATCCCTGTACTGCACAAACTGTATTTCAACAAATAATAAAGAGTAAATATATAATCACGATGGGTGCTAAGTAAGAAGGAGTATTGGAGCACAGACCTTCAATTGAGAAACGAAAATGGTGAAGACAGCAATTGGGGGCAGCGAGAGAACTAGGGCTGCAGAACAGAAAGGGACTCGCACAAAATGAGAAAGACAGGGCGGGGCGGTCTCTGATGGATACGGAGGTCAAGTCAAACGACACGTGTGACACGGCTATTCGATTCTCAGCAACAAATTTGATCGTTTGACTATACCTATTACTCGCATTATTCCTTCTCTTTTTCTCTCTTTTATTAATTTCGCTTCAAGAATCAATATTATTAATAATTATTGACTATTGATTTTATTAGCGCGCAAGGTTAATTTTAATTATAAAAGTTAAAATAAAATATAATTTATTTTATTTTTTAATATTTGGAGTGCGCCTATGATTTTTTTTTTTCATAACCGATCCCAAATCCGGATAAAAGATGAGGGTTGTGTTAGGTAGTCGACAGCCAGCGTAAAACTTTGTCGAATTTTTTTTTATAAATTTTTTGACACCCAATGAGATTTCGTGGAGGCGTTCCCTACTTAGTGACACACACTATGGTCCGAGTACAGTGTTAAATAAGTAAAGACCTGCTGCATCGACGCCCGGGTACAGTGTTAAATAGGCAAAGGTCCTCATACTTTCCTGGACGAGTGGGGGGCAAGGAAGCTAGTCCAAAATATAAGACTGAGATTAGGTACTTAGAATATTAGGAACTTAGCTGGGAAACTTATAGAAACGGTGGATACAATGGAAAGGAGAAGAATCGCAATTACTTACTTGCAAGAAACGAAATGGGTGGGACAGAAAGCTAAAGAGATTGAGAGGACTGGGTATAAGTTATAGTATACGGAACTTAATAGATCGAGAAATGGGGTCGGCATAGTAGTAAGTAAGGATCTAAAGGAAGATATAGTTAATGTAAAACGCTATGGAGATAGGATTATTGCAATTAAGTTAGTGTTAGGAGAAGAGATAGTAAACGTAATTAGTGCTTATGCCCCCCAGGTGGGTTTAGGAGATGTAAATAAGGAGAAGTTTTGGGAAGACTTGGAAGGAATGCTATTAGAGATACATCAAGGAGATATGGTCTTCATAGGGGGAGATTTGAACGGTCATATAGGACGCGACGTAGATGGATACATAAGAGTACATGGGGGATATGGTTACGGTGATAGAAATGAATAAGGGAAGGATATTTTGGAGTTTGCAGTGGCTTATGATCTCATGGTGACGAATACTTTTTTTAGGAAGAGAGAGGAACATTTGGTGACTTATAAAAGTGGCTCCTCAAAGACACAGATTGACTTCTTCTTAACTATGAAAAGAGACTGTGTAGCTTGTAAAGATTGTAAAGTTATACCGGGGGAGAGCTTGACTACCCAACATAGATTGTTGGTCACAAATGTGCAGCTTCAAAGGTGAACTAGAAAAAAGAAGTCGTATAGATGCTCAAAGACTAAATGGTGGAACTTGAAAGATGATAAGCAAGCAGCATTCAGGGAAATAGTACTAGAGGAAAACATTTGGATAGTAAAGTGAGAATGCAAATATTATGTGGGATAAGGCAGCAAAGTGTATTAGGAGGGTAGGGGAAGAAGTCTTAGGAGAATCCAAAGTGAGTGCTCCGGTACAGAAAGAGGCATGATGGTGGAACGAGGCCGTCCAAGACAAGATAAGAGTTAAAAGAGAGTGTTTTAAATATTGGCAAAACGACCGAAATGAAGCAAACTTGGAAAGGTATAGAGAAGGTAGAAGAAAAACCAAAAAGACAGTTAGTGAGGCTAAGGCAAAGACATTTGAGGATTTATATAGGCGACTTGACACTAAGGAGGGCAAAAGAGAGATATTCAAGCTTGCTAAATCCAGAGATAGACGGACCAAGGATTTAAACCAAGTTAAATGCATTAAGGATGAGGATGAGAAGGTATTAGTAAAGGAAATGGAGATAAAGGAGTATCAGAAGAGCTACAAGTTATTTAATGAAAGCAATAGTAGTGACATACAATTGGGCCAATTTACCACTTTTAGGGAAGAATTAAATTTTATGTTCTATAGGAGAATCAGTAGGGAAGAATAAAAGAACTATTAAAAATGATGAAAAATGGGAAAGCGATTAGGCCAGATGGTATCCCTATTGAGGTTTGGAGGTGCTTAGGACAGAATGGCATAAGTTGGTTGACAAAACTTTTTAATGTAGTACTAAAGAGTAAGAAGATGCCTGATGCATGGAGGAAAGTATCCTTATACCATATACAAGAACAAAGGAGATATTCAGAATTATGCGAACTACCGTGGGATTAAATTGATGAGCCATACGATAAAATTATGGGAGAGAGTTATTGAGAGAAGACTAAGAAGGATAACAAATGTTTCAGAGAACCAATTTGGTTTCATGCCTGGAAGATCAACCATGGAGGCTATCTTTCTCTTGAGGAGGTTAATGGAACAGTATAGAGAAGGTCAAAAAGATTTACATATGGTGTTCATCGATTTAGAGAAATCATATGACCGGATTCCTAGGGAGATTCTATGGAGAGTATTAGAAAAAAAAGGAGTGTGTGTCGCACATATTGAGGCAATAAAGGACATGTACGACAGAGCCATGACATCTATACGAACGACTAGTAGAGAGACTAACGAGTTTCCTATCACGATTGGCTTACATCAAGGCTCAGCGTTAAACCCATATTTGTTTGCTTTAGTTATGGATGTGTTAAGTGCCCTGAATTTATTGTTTTGGCCCGAATTGTGGCCCGACCCGAAATATTTTGTGAGCGACCCGAAAGTGGTTTTTCTTTTAAGGTCTGTGGTGGAAGCGGAGGTCTCGGGCCGATAGGCCCGAGACCGGAGCCCACCACTGACCTTGTTGGGGGGTGCGGGGGGCTTCGCCCCCCGCGGTATGGACCGGCCCATGTATTTGGATGGAACCCTAATCGCACATATATATATTTGTAGTTATAGGGCAACATGTAAGTAACCTGTACGAACTTCTTCAAAAGAATAAGATTGTTTCCTCCTGCCCGTGGACGTAGGTCACCTTGACCGAACCACGTAAATCCTTGTGTTCTTTGTTTTTATTGTTTTTGTGCGTGTGATTCATAACAGGATGATTGTTTTAGTAGATGAGACGAGAGAATGAGTGAAAGTTAAGCTAGAATTGTGGTGGGATACATTAGAGACAAAGGGGTTTAGGCTAAGCTAATGCAAGATAAAATATATGGAATATAAGTTTAGTCAAAGTAGGATAACGGGTAGTATAGAAGTAAGTTTAAGCACACAAAATATTGTAGAGAAAGATAAATTTAGGTACCTTAGATCTATGGTGCAACAAGATAGAAGGATTGATACTAATGTAAGTCACAGGATTCAAGCCGGGTGGACTAAATAGAGGAGTGTTTCGGGGGTTTTGTGCGACCGAAAAGTGCCCCTCAAGGTGAAAGAAAAGTATTATAAGATAGTGATTAGACCAGCGCTGCTATATAGATCAGAGTGTTGGGCAGTAAAGCATAATCATGGTCAGAAGATGGCAATTACGGAGATGATGATGCTAAGGTGGATGTGCCGGATTATAAGGAAAGATATGATTAGGAACGAGGAGATTAGGGACAAAGTAGGAATAGCACTGATTGAAGATAAAATGAGAGAAAATCGATTAAGATTGTTTGGCCATGTTAGAAGGCGTCCAGCAGAGGCACCTGTTAGAAGGTGTGAAAGTATAGAAATTGCCAAGAGTAGGAGGGGTAGAGGAAGATCCAAGAGAAGCTAGAAAAAAACTATTAAATATGACTTAACCTACCTAGATCTATCAGAGAACATGACCCTAAACAGATCTAATTAGCGTCGACAAATCCATATAGTCAACCCCACCTAGTGGGAAAAGGCTTGGCTTGGTTTGGTTTGGTTTAATATTTGGAATGCACCTAATAAATCACAAAAATATAGAGATGAATAATGAAAATCCGTTCGAACGGTGGCAGAGAATTTTTAGCAATTATTATTTTTTGAAAATTTATAAAAATTTTACTAAAATTTACAAAAATTATAGAAATTTACATAGTTTGAGAAAAAAATTTATAAAGATTTTTAGTAACTTTCAGAGTTTCAAATACGAGATTTTTTAAAGTGCCAAATTTTGACAAAAAATAAAGATAATCAAATAAATACTCCAAATTTGTTTTTTTTTTAATAAGTTTTAAAGGTAAACAGTGGCATCAAGTAAATGCTTTAAATTTATTTTTTGTATTTATTTATATAATTAAATGTTCAAATTTTAATTTATATATATAAATTATACATTACATCATTATAATTTATACTAGGGTCATTTGGAGCTCTAAATGTAGTTTGGCAATTTTTTTGGTATTTGGAGTGCAGCCAACAAACCATTAAAAGATAAAAGATAAAGAATGAAAATCTGTTCAAACAATCAATCAATTTAAATAAATTATGGAAAGAGGATTCCATTCGAACAGATTACGACAAAAGATTTTTGGCGTTTTGAAATTTCATTTTCTTTCTAGAGTAAATATGTAACATATGGAAAGTGAGAATATTAATAATGTACTCAAAAGTTGTTAAAATTTCCATTTAAATTTTAAAATTGATTTTATGATGTTATGATAAAAAACTTAGTTGAACTCTATTAAAAAAAAAAAAATTCATAGAGTAAAGTAGATAAAATATAATTTTCGAGACGTAAAATGTGTAAATTTTTTATTTTATAAATAATTTTATTAATTTTAAAAATTAAAGGATTTCTACATAATGTTGTCAAAAAAATACCCCTTTATTTGTTTTAATTAAAATAAATTTTTATGAATGTTTTTGTCTTCAAGTGACACAGGCTTCTCTCACTTATTACTTTTTTTGTTAGATTTTTATAATGGC
Organism: Vitellaria paradoxa; assembly: GCA_019916065.1. Classification (NCBI taxonomy): domain Eukaryota; kingdom Viridiplantae; phylum Streptophyta; class Magnoliopsida; order Ericales; family Sapotaceae; genus Vitellaria; species Vitellaria paradoxa. Next base: position 68,248,740 of record CM034234.1, on the reverse strand, counting down.
TATAACATTACTTATTTTTGTACTATATTAGTTGAGTATTGTTTGCATTGTTTTACTAAATTGACTACTATTAATTAGATTTAGATGTAGTAGTTAGCATAAAAATCAATAGATTTATAATAAAATGTTATAAACACATTTTTAATCTTATAAAATTAAGTTAAAATGAGATTAATATTATATAAGTCACATCAAACACTTTAAAGTCATCAATTATATAATTAGATAAAAGGGGTTTAGAATATTTTGTGAGTTTTGTTCAAATTTCGTTTTGTTGGTATGAGTAAATTTTTTTGTATAAAATTTTTTATGCCTGTTTTTGCTCATTTTTTATTAATAAAATGCTCTGTTTATCAAAAAATAAAAATTTTAAATGAAGAAATTGTGGTATGTATAATGCACTATACGTTTGAGGTACTGAAAAATTTTGAAAATCTCTAAAAGTTATTCACTTTTTATCTCACTGCACAAATTACGAACTTATAAATTATTTTAAGTTATCTCACTTTATCTCACTTTTTGTCACTCTAAATGCACCCTATATTTCACATGATATATCGTACATAAAATCTTATAATTTTGTAATTTAATTTTTTAGACTTTATTGATTTTAGGCAAAATATTGATTTTAACAATCTTAAGGCTACTCAATTCAATTAATGACAAATATTAATAATCCGAATAGAATAATATTTCAATGTATGAGAAAAATGTATTAATAACGGTGTTATAATTAAAGACAAATGTTAACAATCCGAATAGAATAATATTTTAATATATCATAATAATGTATTAACGAGGGTTATTCTATTCCAATGTATGAGAATAATTACTAATGACGATGTTGTAATTAAAGACAAATGTTAACAATCCGAATAGGATAATATTTTAGTGTATCATAATAATGTATTAATGAGGATGTTGTAATTAAAGTGTATTTTGTGGGTGAGCTTATTAATTTATTCAAAGTGATAAAATAGCGAATGGTTCATCACATTCTGATTTTTTTTTAACGTATTATTTGGACTAGTAATATAGTATTAGAAATCAATGCACTTTTTAATTAAATATAGATATATTTTTAATTTTAACAATACTGATTGTAGATTTGTTTGAATTTGGCTCGAAAAATAAGCGAATCGAACTTGGTCATTAAATTTAATGAGCTTAATTTAACACATAAGTTTATAATGATTTTTTTTTTTTAGCTTTTCCTAAATTGGACATTAAATTATTTATTTATTTGTTATGAATGCAAGCAACACGTTTAAAAAATACTAAATAAAAAATTTTAATTTTCATAAAAATTTGTATAAAAAATAAAAAATTAATTTTTTTGGGGCTCCTAAACCAAGTTTTAACGGAGGGGGTGAGAAGAATACACGTGTTAAAGCCCCTAGCCCACCTTATTGTGGGCTAACCACTTAGAAATTAGTTGGACGAAAGCCTACCAACTCAGCCTCTCTATAGTCCAAGTTATTTGATACATACCCTCGGTACTTGCACACGCGAAGCACATGCACTACCATCTGGCTTTTCAGCTCGATCTTAGCGCTTTCTAATGGAAAAAAAACATTTTTTTTAAGCTTCTAACGGAAAAACAAGATCACAACAACAAACGCAAACGCAAAGAAGCTTCAAACTCACCACAGATTTGAACTTTGAAATGGTCAAATGCAATTAAGATCTCAAATGAGTTGCTCTCACAGCTCTAAAATTCTCTTTTGTTTCAATCCTCAAGCCTCCTCTCCTCACACATTTACATGTATATACATACATATAGTTGAATATATGTAGATATATATACATCGATCTTTGCAGCCATTCATCAATGGCAGGAGTCGCCTCGGCACTTTTCATTCTGGACATCAAAGGGCAGCGTTTGATACGGCGTGATTACAGCGGTGATGTCTCCGCTGCTCAGTGTTGGGTATCCCTCCAACAGAGTGGCCTAACTTGTGGGCTGTATTTTTGGCCCAACATAATGGCCAAAAACTATGGAGAATACAGCAAAGAAGCGAATTGCCAAACAGTGGAGAGAGACAGCAGTGTTGATTATTTAATTCATATTGAATCATCAAGAAAATAAATTAATGCGGAAGCGTACCTGAATCCATTGATGTAATTTTGTGGTTCTTGATCTTCCAAGTCTATACGTAGGTTTCTTTTCCTTATTCTCTCTGACGATGGGATCTCAGATTGATTAGAAAACTCTTGCGTATGACCTGGGGACCATAACCTATTTGTAATAACTGTAGAAACCTTACTTCTATTCGGCGCATCATAAAATAGAAATATGGGCTTAGGTATTTACACATTAAAGGCCCATACAAAATTGAGATGTTATAAAGCCCAAAACCTTAAAACCTTAACAGACCACTTTAAATGGGCTTAACTTTTATGATAGCCTATAACACACAAATAACATATTTGGCCCATAATTGATTATTTTTCCAACAAGCAGAAATTTAAAAGTTTTGTTTTTGTCTAGTTTTAATCAAACAAAGATTTAGAGAGATTGCACCGTTGGATCGAGCTGATTTTGGGTATGATGTTCGAAACTCATTTTTCTGCAATCTGAACGGTGGAGATTAGAAACGGAGGTCTCTAGATTGGTCTGTTTAGAGCAAAATCGGAACTGCTGTTTTTGGAGAGTATTTTTCTCATTTTGTTCTTGTTGTTCCTTTGTTGTTTCCAAGACTTTGTTCTAAAAGATAGTTGTTGAAAACATAATGATTTTATACCTCTAGATGTATCTAAAGAGAACTCGTTGATTGTACCCATTATTAAACATAGTGGAGGAGATTTGGGTGTGCTGTCTCGTGGGGGTTTTTTCCTCTTCTCATTGGAAAGGTTTTTCCCACGTTAAATTGTTGTGTGTTGTGGATTTTCAAGCTCTTTTATTGTTTTTGTGATTTGCACTTGGTTATTGGAAGAATTGTTTATTTGGCTTCCGTTGCATTGCTCTCCCATCACTTAGGCTGAGCAATACTTCACAAAGCTTGTTGAGAAAGGGGTGACTGTTGAAACAGGCACATATGTGCTCTGATTTTCAATTTTCATGATTTTTCTTTCAATTTTGTTGATTTTAATTTCTCTTATCATTTGGAAGCAAGCATTTAAATGGTTCTTTATTCTCTCTTGAGAGTTTTAGGGTAATAATTGGATCTTCAGTAGGCACAACATTAGATAATTTCATAAGTGGAGGATGGAGAATTGAGAATGAAAATAAGTAGAATTTATGAATTCCTTTTTGCTAGTCTATCGATTTGAAATGTTTTCTAACTTTGACTAGTAGTTGGTTGCCTCTTGTCATACTTTATGGTTAGTGTAAGGCACCACAGTAAAAGAGAATTTGATTGAGTATTAAGAAATCAAAGAATTTAGGCCAAAATACCGAAGGAAAATAGATCGATACTTTTTTTTTCATTCCTTGCTCTTTCTCTTCTGCTATATCGCCCGGGCTAAAGTCCTCATGTCATCCTGTAACGAGATCTGCTATAAAATGTGTTAAATTTGCCAAATGCAATAGTGTAGATTATATTTATAGAATTAAAAGACTTCAATTAACAACCAAAACATCACCATTTCCAAACTTGCATATGCATATGCAAACTTTGTGTGCATCTCAGTTCTCAAAGGATCCTGACCAAAATTTATTTTCCTTTAACTTTTGCCGCACAAATTGTTTGGTTATGTTATCTCCAATCTCAATTAGTCTCTTTATTCTCACCTGCACTCTTTTTGTTTTGTATTCCTTTCCAATCACTAGCTAGAGTGAGGTTGGCAATAAAGGGATTTGATAATGGTGCCATTATAGTGATTTTAAAAATATAGTGATTTTAAAAACTTGGCAAGTACAAGTATGGTAATTTTAAAAATATGAAGATACAGATACGACAATGATACATCACAAAAATATAATCAAACATTTGTTTATCTTCACACATATGATTGCTAGTCACATTATCAAGACACCACATGTTCTTCTCTTTTCTTTGTTCTCCTTTGTATGCTAACAGCATTGTCTCTTCTACTTCTTCATCTTGTATTGCCTTCTCTTGAACACCTTTTTTGGAACTATATAACATTCCCACGAATAATGGCCAAATTTTGAGAAATTATAACATTGAATTTTAAATTTATCAAATCTTCTTCCACTTGACTTCTATTTTTATTTGGGGGAGAGATCACACTTACTGACTACACTCAAAAAGATTGTGATTTTATTCTCAAGTATAGGAGATTGGTTAAAGTTTTAGTTTCGGTGAATACCAAGGTCATCTCCACTTATAACAGGGTTTGTGACTAGGTTTGGAAAGTTTAGTTTGGAATTTCTTACAAAGAATGGTTGAAAATAAAAAAGAGAAAATATTTTTGGATTTTTGAAGATGATTTTGAAAAGATGATTTGGGAATTAAAATAAACTATTAAGAAACACAATTTTTAAAGACAAAATTAACTTTTAAATGAAAACACATGGTCTCAACCTATTCCTGTAATAGAATCAAAGATGTCGCACCCTTATTTTAGGATACATATTTAATTCCTTCAGTAGGGTGGATACTCATAAATCCTCTAAGATAATAATCACATTTTATGTATATACAAATAAATAAAACATTTCACAAATCGTAAATCTAAGTTTATTTCCACAACACCAAAAAGCTACACAAGACTAGGATTAAAATGGAGAAATAGACAACTCAAGTTATTTTTAAACACACGTAGCTACTCCTAACTCAATCTGAAAATTTAAAATTTAGGTGTGATTGTCACACACGAAAGTGCTATACTTAGGGCCTGTTTGGTTAGCCAAATTTTGGTCAAAAAGTACAATAAAAATGGAAAGATGTGACATAAAGGTAATAGCTGTTAACATTTTATTGGAAGAAAGTACAAAAAGTAGTTAAAATTTGGTAACTTTTGGTAAAATTTGGTAGGCCAAACAGGCCCTTAAAATAAAAGATAATAAATTATTCATTTTTTATTTTTATTATATAATGTAAAGTCACTTTTCATTCACATCACATATTCATCTGAACTCATCCTCACATTTCACTCCAACTGACCGTCTTATGACATATATTCACAATTAATTATATAGGTAATAGTCTCATAAATAACTAAAAATTAAATTTAGTAATGATAACAATATCACATTACATCATAAACACAATATTTCATTCATCAACCCAATTAACATCACATTATGCCCCATCCGATAATGATACAAATATGTCATCACCTCATTATCACCATTTTTCAATCTTCAACCTCATCACATGATTGTACCACATATGACAATGGTAAAAAAAAAATCTCATTCCATCATGATCATCACATGTTTCATCTGGCAGTATTGTGATTTGTATGTATGATGAATAATTTAAATATTATTGCAACATATAATTGGTCCCATCTGGTCTATGAGTTGAGCGCTCAATTATGGATAGTAGTTTTAATTAGCATGTCTCATTAGTCTCATCTGGCTTGATTCTATTTGGCCTCATCTGTGACCCCATCTAGCCTCATCTTTGGTCCCATCTGACTTGGATCTGGCTTCAATGCACGTGTAATGCATACAACCCATACTATGCAATAGTATTTATTATTTTTATTATTATTATGATTTATTATTATTATTTTTGAAAATTTTCGAATCACCCAAATCAATCAACCAATCACAGAAATAACGAACACAAGATTGGTAACGAATAAACCCTTTACCAACAAGTAAAGGTAAAACTCCGGGTCCGATTTCGGAAACCACCCAAACTTCCACTATATAATTAGGTTACAAGTACCCACTTGAAATCTCTACGACTCCTCGCACGACTTCTTTCAAGCACTTGCTCGAATCCTCGACACACCTAGACCAAGTGGAAATAAACTTTTTAACGCTTTAGAAAGTGAACAGACTTAACCAAGAATAATAGAAATAAGAGAAAGAGCTATAAGCTCACAAGGAAAAATTCTCTCTTACAAGACTCTATAATATGCTCCTCTAGTTTCATCTTGTACATTAAGCTTGGGTGCATATATATAGACTTACACATCCTATTCCAAGCAAAATCCTATTCTAATTAGGACTCAAATAAATAAGTAAAATCCTATTCTAATTAGGACTCAAATATACAAGCAGATTTCCTAAACTGGAAACAAAATCTTCTATAACTCGAACCATCAATTTCCCTGCGTGCTCTCTGCGGGGTCTATTGCCAAAAGGTCGAACCTGCGTACATCTTGCGGGCTCCCAGCGCCATGTGGCGCAGCTGCGCGCTCCCTGCGTGCTGCCTACGAGGTACACTGGATTTTTGCGTGTGTGTTTCCTAATCTGTGCAGTCTTCTTCTTTACTCCTAATTGGACTTGGATTGCAATATTGCGGTTATGATCTTTTGGAAACTTGCCCATTTTGAAAAAAAATCTTCAATTTAGGAAATATGCAAATTTTCATCTTTCTTCAATTTAGAAAACATTCAAATTTGCCACATTTAATTTAAGATTTTGTATGGATTTGTCACTAAAAAACCTTACAATTTTTCTCAAATAAAGATAGCACTTCACATTTATTATACCATAAATAATCATAGTTCGACATTACCACATTTGATTCACAAACAACAAATAATTTCTTAGATAAAAATATCAATCCACATACTAATATTTCATAAATAATCATAAATCACCATCCAATTAATATAATTAATTCATAATTCTTTACATAAAAATTATCAACTATACTAATTACCATTCTATAAATACTCATAATTCAACAGTAACGAAATCAGTTTCCCAAATAAAAATACCAATGCTCACAATTATTATTTCAAAAATAATGTGTATCACCATTGCAAAATCAATTCATAAACAGTCAATATTTTTTTTATTATCACTACAAATAATTTTTCTTATAAAAATATAAATTTTTACAATAATCATTTAATATTTCTCACAAATAATTCCTTAAGTAAAAAGTACCTTTATTATCCCATAACCATCAGTATAATTATTTCACAAATAGTCAATATTATTTTGTTTATTCACACAAATTATTCCATAACTAATCAAGACTTTAATATCAACCCAATTACTACATAAAAAAAAAGAATATTTACATATAAATAATTTATCAAATAAAAATATTATTTCCCTACAAATAATCACAATTCACTAATTAATATTAAAATAATAAAAATAATCAATTTACAATTATTACTTCATAAATATTTATAATTCACTGTCAAAATAATAAATTCATGAATAGTTAATTTCTCTATACTAATAATTCTTCAAATAAAAATATTAATTTTATAGTTAACTTTCCCTAAATAATCTTAATTTTCCATTAACAAAATTAATTCACAACCATCAGTATTTCTTACCACAAATAATTAATATCAAAGAGATAAAATTTTATTAATTCACATTTATTATCTTTTACCTTTAAGTTTAGCACACCCACCTGACAGTAAATATTTCGAGAAATCAAATTATTAAGGTGGTTACTGCTGATTATCTCCGGATTCTAATTTTGACCCAAATAAAATGCACAAATTAAACATTAAACGGTTAATATATAAACTAAATCAATTAATAATTAAATCTAATAAACAAAATACAACCATTACACATTTAACATATTTAATTTATTTAATCTTTCATAGATTTTTTTTTTACAATTCAATCTTCCACAGATTTAATTTTAAATTAATGAAATAAAATAACTTATCTCAACAATTCGACTAAAATTCATAACTTTTCTTTCCTTGTCGGCTCACCACTCTCTTCTTTTTGCTATCATTTCCCTCTATTTTTCCTCACCATTTTTTCCTTCTGTTTCTATTTTTTTTCCCATTCCAACTTACCTACATATGTATATATATCTATATGCTCACCGCTTTACTCATTCATTTACCTTTTCTTTTTTTTTTTTCCTTTTTTTCTTTTTCCTAAGCTTGAACGTAGCCAAGTTATCAGGTTCTTACATAAATACATATATATATATATATATATATATAGCCACGTCACTCATGTAACCACATGACTTTGTGGCCATAACAAGTTGGCCACCTGGTACCTTAATCTCAATCCATGAACTTAATTTAACTAACTATTAATAATGTAATTAATCTACTAATTTAATTAATAACTTGATTAATCACAAATTAATTTAGACTAAAATTAAATAAATTTTAAAATAATACCAAATTAACTCAATTAAAATTTTGAAGTATAAAATAAAAATTAATTGAATTAATAATGCATTTAAAAATAATAAAAATTCAAGATGTCACAAAAGAGGTTAGACAAAATGTATTTTTTAACTCAACTTAACATTCAAGCATGTGCTATTAGGTCGGAATCTTTGTCTTTTAAACTTTTACGTAGAAACTACGTAGAGTTAGGGTTTGAAAATCATTCTTGAGCTGACCAGGACATTGAATCGAACATTTGCTGTGTATGAGTATTAACTCGTAACCAAGGTATGATGGCTCCGTTTGGAGCAAAATAAAATAAAATAAAATCTTATAAATCTCTACAAACACGAATTACGAGACAGTAAAATTTAAATTCTTCACTCACTACACGAATTACTAGACATTTACTTTTATAATTTTATTTTATTTTATACACTTTTATACAACTCCAAATACACAAGATATAATGTAGTCCAAATTTATTTTTTATATATATTCATGTAATTAAATATTTAAATTTAAATTTATATATATAAATTACACTTTACATCTTCGTAATTTGCACTCATTTTAGATTCAATGTTTACTTTTTCAATTGAAATAATTTACTATGTGCTAGGTATCTTAAGTAATCACACAATAAATAATAAAATACGAAGGCACTGATATAACAAAAAAAAAACCCTATCTAAAGAAAAATCTCAAAAAAATTTCACTATAAAAACGTTGGTTACAAAAATTTCAATCTTGTAATAGATCGACGCCTCCGCGTTATACTGTTGAACCTTTTTGCTCAACTCCTTAATTCACTAACTCCTAAGTAAAAGCTCTCTTTAACTTCTCAAAGAACACGCATTGAATCTTTGGCAACTACTGATTTCTCAGTCTGTTAAATTATTGGCTTTCAAGATTTGAACTCATTCAAATCAAGCACACTTAATAATTTTTTGACTGTTCAACTTTATATTGTTAAATTTTTTTACTCGACTCCTCGATTCACCAACTCTCACGTGGAAGTTCTCTTCAACCCCTCGAAGAATACGCACCAAATCCTTAGCAACTGTTGATTCCCCAACCTGTTAAATCTTCAACATTCAAGATTCGGATTCTTTCGAATCAAGGACACTCAATAATTTTGGCCAAGTGGTTGAGGAAACACCTTACAATATTGCTCTATAATTTTTCTAAAATTATTTTCTCTCTATCCGTGAAATTTAGATACTGTTTCAGAATACATAGAGAATGATGAAATCCTAACGCATAAGGTTTTCAACACGTAGTTTGGAAACTAAAACTGCATATTTGTGGCTTCCAAGCATATTATGAGCTTTTACAACTCATCTTGGCTCGAAACTATAATATCTTAGCCTACACCTAAGTTTACAAGTTATAGGATTCTGTTTTAATTATGGATTTATCAATTTTACAATTTTGTCCCCAGTATCAATTATAATAATCACATCTCTACCATTTAATTATTACAATTTACAACATAAAAATATTCTACTAAAATTCATTTAAATTTTATAATTCACATTTTTATGTGCTAAAAAATAATTATGTGATAGTAAATGAAAAAAGCTAAATTAAGCTGGTGTTTGTTATATCAAAATGTAAGGGTAAAAATTTTAATCCAAAAACGAGATCTATGAATAGTGAAAATATAATTTATTTTTTAATATTATTAATTATTAAAAGGAAGCTAGATTCACAGCAAGTTTAGCTAAATTTTATCCAAAACTAATTGAAAAAACATTTCTCAGATATGCACATACTATTAATGGATAAATGCCCTTATCTATGTCCACACAGTTAGCCCCCATTTAATTAATCGAGTTAAACAAGTTAAACCACTAAGATTTTAAAAATAAAAATATTTTCATAAATAAATAAAATAATACAATAGCACGAGTATAAAACATTATCACTATTGTTTGTATATTATATTTTATTAATATACATTTTTGAATACTTTATAATATAAGATAAATATTTAAAATATTTTATTATGTAGTTGAAGTAGGTTGGAGTTAGGATCACCAAAACTAACATGACATCTCATATCCACTTCAAATTTTATTATTATTATTATTATTATTATTGTTATTATTATTATTTTTACATCCAAAATCTCAAGAGCATTTCTATTATTATTTTTAAGCTTAAAGAGTATTTGATTTCAAAATATATTTCCATTGTACTCGTAAAAACCTTCAATTAGCAAAATATTGAAATAAAAATACTAATGAAACATGTGTACAATAATTTGATAATTAAATAATTTTATTTTTCAAAACATAAAAAAGTAGTAATTATTTAACATTTTGTTATTATAATTTTTATTTATGTAATATATATCATTTTCCTTTTTTTTATTATAACATTAATTTACATAAAAATTTCTACGAACATTTCGACTTAAACACCCAAATCCTTACAAGGGTCGCACCGGATACATATGCCTAGTAGATTATATATATCATACCTTCTTTAAACTCTTTTAGGTAGCTAAAATGCTAATTAAGCCAGTATTTTAGTGATATAAATGTTACAGAACATTGTTTGAATATATATATATATATAACAGTCTCATGCATAAGCAAAGCCACCGTGTTAATTCTACAAGAAGAGCATATATATATATATATATACACACACTTATTGTATTGTCATAGCTAGAAAATCAGACATCAAGCCAAAAGGGCACCCCAGAGGCAGGAATCCAAGACTCCCCTTGAATAAAATTCCTGACTGCAAAAGGGCTAGCCTCTCTGGGGTCACGAAGGACATGAAAGCCAGGCCATCTCACCCTTCCAGCAGTAGAAGCCCCAGCACCAGCATTCATATACTCTCCGTAGTAGAGAGTTGAGAGGGCAAAATTGCCACTCCATTCAGTCCACCCTTTCGGATTAATCAGACCATCGAGGTCCGTCTTCATCACCACTGTCCTCGAGAATCTCCTCCACGGCCGGCCCAGGAAAGTCTTGAACTGGGCTTTGACGGGGTCGAACTCCGGCGACGGCACGACGCGCGAATTCAGTATCGAGAACCCGGTGCTCTCGTAGGGGTTGTCCCTTCCCTGGGCCGTGATCATGTTGCCTTGGTGGTCCATGGGTCTCCTCACGAAGATGTCGCAATTTTGGAACACCGCCGAGGCATCGCCAAATATGAAGTCGATGGTGCCGTGTATGTGGCAGTCGCGGTAAAATTGCCTCATAGAGAAGGCGTAGAGGGTGTCCTGGTAGCCTTTGAAGCTGCAGCGGTAGAACACTGCAAGGTCTCAGCTCGCGCTCAATGCCACTGCTTGATGTTTTTGGGGCCCTGCAGTATTCTCGAATGTCATGTCCCTTGCCCAAAATCCATCCCCGAACACTCCTGCACAAGCCAAAATTAATTGTGTTATATATGGCCTTATTTGCATGTTTCTGGACTAATCTTTCAAACTTTAAAATTAATTAAGGACAAATTTAAAATATGAAAATTGGCTGAATTGAACAAAAAATTTAAAAATAAAGTGAATTGACGTGCAAAAATTTAAGCTAAACAAGAATTTAAAAATAAAATGCATTAAATTAACAAAAAAAAAAATTAAGGCAGTCTAAATTAAAAAAAAAACATTTTTTAAACTAAACAAAATCTTTTTGACTAAACTACAACCGGTGAGCCTTAATGTCGGTTCGCTCATGCTTAAAATTTAATGACTAAATAAGTCCCCACTTAAAAAAGCTAATAAACATTTTTTTCAGCTGAGTTAACCTCAAGATTGATTTGCATTACAATTCTCTTTTTAAGTGATGGAACACTGCAAAGGTCTGAGCTCATGCTCAATGCCACAGCTTGATGTTTTTGGGGCCCCGCAGTGTCCTCAAATGTCATGTCCCTTGCCCAAATTCCATCCCCGAACACTTCTGCACAATCCAAAATGAGTTATGTAATGGGTCGGTTTGACAACTCTGTCATTTTTTTTATTATTTTTTTATTATCGTTTTCTGTCTTTTTTTTTCTTTTGTCATTTATTTTTTTTTGAAATGAAAACTGAAATTGCATTTGAAAATGCAAGTTTGTTTATAATTATTAATTTTTTATTTTAGAAAATATTTAATTTTATTAGTTTTAAGAAATTAAGTGAACTTAATAAAATATATTTTATATTAATTTAATTTAATTAATATAATTAATTAAATTAAGACAGTAAATCATTTATTGAAATCATTTAATTCAATAAATATAAAATATATTAAATTATATTATTTATTAAAAATAATTTAATAAAATATATTTCATATTAAATAAATAATTAAATTAGATTAATTATTAAATTAAATTATTTATTTTTAAATTAATTAAATTATTTATTAAAATACTTTAATAAAATATATTTTATATAAATTAAATTAATTAAATCATAAATAATTTAATTTAATTATGATATTTATTTAAAATAATTTAATAATAATTATTAAATTAAATTAAATTAAAAATTAATGTAATTTAATAATTTATTATTAATTATTTTATATAAATTAATTTAATTATTAAATTAAATAAATTAATTATCATATTTATTTCAGATAATTTAGTAATAATTAATTTATTAAATTAAATTAATTAATTTGGTTTTATTATTTATTAAAAATATTTTATATTAATTTATATAATTAATTTAATTTATTGAATTTAATTATATTATTTATTAAAATAACTTATTTTAATAAAATATTTGAATAAAATAATTTATTTTATGTAATGTAACAAAAATAGGACAAAATTTTAAAATTGATAAAATATTGGCAACAGAAAAGAAAACCAGAGTGAAAACACATTTTTTCTATTTACATTTTTTTGTTTGTGTTTTCATTTTTTTTGAAAATAAAAAAATTTAAAAAAATAAAAACTGGTTTATCAAACATGTTTCTGTTGGGAGTTTATAAAATTTTGAAAATATAAAAAGAAAAGCAGAAAACAGAAACGTTACCAAACGGGACCGTTATATCTTGGCTTGAATTTCGATTAATTTTTGGGATCCAAAATTGACAATAATTTTTTAGTGACTGAAAAAATTTGAATTAATGATAACTGGAAAGTAAACTAGGATTGAGTTTGAAAAAAAAAGTTAGCTTTTTTTTTGCTTGTAACTTGACTATTAGTTATCTATTAAAAAGTTAATTTTTTTTAGTAACTATCTTTTTAATTATTTGTTAATTTAACATTTTTGCCATTTAATGTTTGAAAAAAGTTAAAATATAAGAGAGTGAATTTAGTCAATTTACAAAAAGTAAAAAAACTAATAACTTTTTTTTCCCCCAAATGCACTCTAAGATATTACTAAATTTAATCAACTTAGAAAAAGTCAAAAAACTAATAACTCTTTTTTTTTTTTTTTCCCAAACACACTTTAAGATATTACTAGTTAAATTATCCCTTACGATTGACTTGCATTACAATTCTTTTAGGTGATCATGTGAATTAGTGGCAAAACTAGGATTTTGCGTAAGGGAGTTAATATAAAAAATTTTGTATTAACGGAGAGTAAAGTAAAAGTTTTATAAATTTTAGAAGGGTCATACATTATATTATGCCAAAATATATTATATGAAAAAAATTCAAAAAACTATAAAAAGAATTAAAAAAATTTTAAAACTTAAAGGACCGTGGCGCCACTCGCCCCTTTGTACCTGACATCATGTGAACAATTTTTAGTAGATTATAATACATGTGTGCATATATATATATATATACACATAAATGTTGATCTTTTCTTACCGAACGTAGCTGAGCCCAACGTGGTTGCACCATCCACGACATTATTGTTGCCGGTGACAATGGTTTTGTCCATGCCATCGCCGACAAACATCAGATTCTTCATTTTCCGACCAATCTTCACCCTTTCGTTGTAAACCCCGGATTTGACGTAAACTATTACTCTCTGTGACCGCCTTCCACCTATTCTAGCGATTGCAGCCACTGCCTCGTTGATAGTCCTGTGGCTGCCAGAGCCATCCTGGGCTATTACGAGGTCAGCCTTGGAGGTTGCAGCATTCCACGACTGCTAAGAGCCCGCCTCTTTCGCTAGGGTAGGAGGAAGGTCTCTTTTGCCCTCCTAAATGATCACAACATCTAGTTTTAATACCTTTCATTAATTTATTTCTGTTAAGCGCTACAAATACCAAACAATAAATTAAAGAAAAAGATTAATCACTTTTAAAGAGAAAGCTTCTAATTAATTGCCTTTCATTTACTAAAAAAGAGGATGTTTTGTATTACTCTCTGTAATTTATAGGAAGTTTTGTATATAAAGGGAAATAAAATGATTATTTTATCCTAAAAGAATAATTAATTACTTTTTTTTATTGTCAAATACTGCCAAAAACTTATTTTTAACTTTTTGTTCATTCAACGTATTTATTCTTTATGATTTAAAAAAATTAAAATATAAGAAAATAATTTTAATTAATTTATAAAAATATTAAAAATTTTAATTAACCAAAAGCCAAAAAGTAGCCTCTCTTCCTTTTTATTTATTTGTTCATTTATTTATCTCTTTCTGCCGAGTTATATCACAGATTACAATTACGAGGAAGAAGAAAAGTTGATGCAGTAGAGTTTAATGGCAATGGAAGCTACTGGTGGGAGTAATTAAAAAAAAAAAAAGAACAGTTGGTATTGATTGAATATTTTTTCGGGTAATGTTTTGAAATCTTACAAATATTGGTCCAATGGAAAAAAATGAGTCATCAAGGATTGGATTATGATATCATGAACATAAAATATAAATAAATTTAATTAAATAATAAAATACTAAAAATTACCTAAAAACTAAATTCTTGAATATTTACTCTAATATTCTTTTTATTTTTTAAAAAATTATTTCTTTATTTTTAATAAAATTCATATCAATTGAAATTTCTTCTAAATTATAAGGATAAACAGAACAACTAGTTGGGTCTGTCCATATTTTGAAATATTTGATTTTTGGCCAACGCTCTGCAGAATAGGTATGTATATATACTCACATAAAGCCCACTTCATTGAAAAAAATACCATGGGAAATATCATGTCGTTATTTATACTTGGTCTAAAATATAATAACACGAATTGAGGCCAAGGAGTCAAGTTACCATTCAATTGTTGTCTCAAAATGGGTCTAGAGCCATACATGGCCAGAGCTTCCCCAAGCAACAGAGTCAAGTTCTGAGCCAACTGAGCTTGAAACAAGAAGCCCTTTTCTTCCAACCCATCCAAACAACTCCTATGGCAAGCCAGCGCACTGCTTAGCCACGTGACTGCATCTTCCAGGGTATGGCCGTCACCGGAGACCAATCTGGCCAGCCGTGGCTCAGCCTCCTCATAGAGCTCGACGCAGTCACCCAAAGCAAGAGATACACCGACATAATTATCGGATGATTTTTTATTCAATCTATGTAGTCTTAAGGAAGAGGCGCGAGCCCAGTCCATAGCTCTGAGGACCTCGGCTCGAGCCATTTGGACCATTCTAAGGTCTTCTTGACCTCTGCATGAGATAATATCAGCGATGGCTAAGAGAAGGAAAAGGAAGGCGGTGAACCAAGTTGGCATGGAGACGGTGATGGTGACTTTCCCAGCAAAGAAGGTTAGAAGAGACAGAAGAAGAAGAATTATTGGGATGTTGATGTACAGTAATGTGGTTGATCAAGTAAGTCGACACATGGACTATTGTTGTAGCCAGGTGTCACTGGTTGAGGTTATGGCGGAAGAAAGCTCTTATATAATTTTTTTTTTTTTTTTTTGCTAATTTTGAAATTTGTTTTTGTTTTTAATAAATTTTAAACATTTTATTTTCATTTGAAAGAAATGGAAAATCCAATTATTTCAAAAAAATACCTTATTTCACTCCTACATGAATATTTTTTTTTACCTCAAGCATTTTAAATATGAATAACATGATTAAAAATTACAAAAGCCAAAAAAAAAAAAATCAATTTTGATAAAAAATTATATAAAATAAAATAATAACCAAAAAAAATTCGATTTCTTTCAAATTTAACAAAATCTCATGAAATATAGAGAAGAGTAGTACCCTGCAATATGCAGCTTGAAAATTCTAGAAAAAAATAAATAATAACTGGAATGATAATGCTTGTAAGTTTATCCCTTCAAATAAATAAATAAACTTACTGTATATATATTTTAATACATCATTTTAATTTTATTTTCTATACATTTTTTGGGGCCAACAGCATTTTCCAACGTAAAATTAAGCTCATTTTGTTCATATACGTACCGGTGGTAATAATACGATCTAGGGATGCTTGTACAGCGGTTGCAGGGATCGAATTTGCTTGGTGGGCCTTTTTCAATTTCTTTGGGGGTATTTTTGAACTTAACCTAATATTGCCAACATTTCACACATCATCATTTTTTTTTTTGAAACCCACATCATCAATTGAAAAGCCATGCAAGATGACATCTGTAATAAACATTTTTCTAGTGAAAATGCTACACTTACATCCCACGACTCACACCTTCAAGTACACCCCTCATAAAATGGTGTCGTTTTGAGAAAAGGAAATCCTAAATCCTAAATTCCTTGCTTTATATAGGAGTGCAGCCTGGGGGAGGGGGGTGTGATGGGTATTCAAATTAAGGGTCCGATTGGATGATGTTAAAATTTCAGGAGAATAAGTTTTAGAGGGGATATAAGATAAGAGGGGATATTATTTTTAAAGGGTTGGTCCACATTGATTTGATGTTTATGGAGGGGGATAACTTTTGACTTGGTTTGGATGTTTTATAAAGAAGGGGGGTGAATGATGGAAAAAGTAGTCAAATGACTCTTTTGCCCTTGTGGTGTCTCAAATTTGGATACCGATTAAATTAAATATTAAATTACAAAACTCACTCTATTTAATTATTTTTGGACAATTTGAAGTTATATTATTTATTTCATTGAAAATTTAACTTTTTATAAATTTATTTAAAGAACTTTTTTTTTAAAATATGTACTTTTGAATAGTTGGTTGTAATCCAAATTTTTTTAATTATATTTATTTTGACTTACTGGTCTATCTATTATTTTTTACTAGCATTATATTTATTTTGATCAAGTTAACAATACTGTTAATGAGGACTAAAAACGTCAAAAACAAGGGGTTTAGAGGGAGATAATTTTTTGCTAGCTCCAAGGATGTCCAAAAATTATCCCCC
The DNA here is from genome assembly GCA_019916065.1 of Vitellaria paradoxa. NCBI lineage: Eukaryota > Viridiplantae > Streptophyta > Magnoliopsida > Ericales > Sapotaceae > Vitellaria > Vitellaria paradoxa. Next base: position 68,231,355 of record CM034234.1, on the reverse strand, counting down.
GAGGGGGGGGAATGAAGGGGGGCAAAGCTAAGGGAGGGAAGAGGGGGGATAAATTTGCCATCCAAACAATGGCAAAAGTGTGGGACCCGCACTTATGAGGGGGTAAAAGTTTTGGAGAGGCCTTTTCCTTCGTCCAGTCAGCCCCTAAGTGTCTTTCTTTTTCTCTTTTGGTCAGCATTTTATTTATTTATATATATCATAATAATTAAGCAATATTTATACGCACGTAGTTTATAAGTTACAAAGCGAAATCTAATGATCGAGTAGTCGGCCTACCATTTTTTGAGCTTCTTTAATTACGCGCTGACATAAGCAAATAATTCCATATGAAATCATGCTTGATTTACAAACATACATATATATGCATATATATATATATATATATATGTATATATAAATATGATGAAGGGTTCTGGTTGCCTGCTCCACGTGTGCAGTAGCTTTGTTGAAGCCATCATGGACCACGCATGGATGCCAATTTTGTTAGGCAAAAGTCAAATAGTTGGCTCCTCCTTTTGAATGGATTAGCATTCACCAGTGTGGAATAAATTCTGAAAGCCTTGTGCTATAGCTGGAATTGCAAGTTGTTGTTGTTTTTTTTTTTTAATTATTATTATTGTTATTGTTATAATTAGCCATAATTACCAGCTTGAAATATTCAAATAGAGGCTGCATGCATGGTTGTTAACGTTCATTTTATTGCCACATATCAAATATTTTGGCTTTCTATATTGGCTTCAAACAATTGGGTTCAGATACCAATTGGAAGATTCAAAATGTTGGTTTCATCAATATTAAATCGAAATCCAATATTAAACCACATGGGTATAAACATTTCCTTTACCTACCAAAAAAAAAGGGTGCATTGATCAAGTTTGGTAGGGGAAAACCATTCAAGAGGATAACCAGGATCAAGTATATACTTGGCTGCCCGCTAGAGGATGGCTGCACATATATTCTGTATTTATTAAGAATTTTTTTTTTTGAAATAAATTTAAATAAATGCAAAGGAATGCTATACTTCAATTGAAGGGCCAGTGGGTACTATAAAAAAATTTTGGCAAAGAATTCTCTTGTTTCAATTTGTACTTAAGTACTAACATTAAATCATGAACATGGATGTTTTGATTCTAATAATATATATATATATATATATATATATATATATATATATTACTTTCAATAAAAAAAAATAAAAAACTAGCATAAAGTTGCATCTAATTAAGCTAAAACATAATTAATCTATTTGCAGACAGCATTTTATTTCCTCCTCCTTGAAGTTTTTGCGTGGAGTCCAGGGAATAGAAAGTGAAAGAGAATTTGGATATGTGTTGCATGGAAGTTAAGCTCAAGCTATTGAGTTCTTCTACAGTACTAATTTCCAAACATATAACCCGCGTTTTTCAATGCAAGAGTTTGACAGTCAATACGTAAGTTTCTAATCCGTTCATCCTCTAGCCGGCAATGGCATTCAAGTAGTCCACAGATACTTATCCGGCAGGGCAGAGTGGACTGGGATGGGTTGAAAAATTGTAGATTCAGGTCTGTGTTCATAATTTTTTTATTCATATTTGGGCCGGCGAATAATTAGATATTTGATCTGATTACGTTGCCTAACTCGATAACATTTATATATTATAAAATTTATAATATTTGTATAAATTTTCAAATATTATATAAATTATATAATATATAATATCATAAAATTATATTATTGAGTTGGATCCTTAATTATTAAGCAGAGAAGGTAAATATTAAGTCCAAAATAGATTGGTGTGGTTCCTTTGTATCTAAGACACTAGAATATCAAACCATTAACGAGAAAAGATAATAGAGAAAAGTATATTATCTAGTGAATGTGAAGCTCCAATTTTTGACTGGAGGGGATATTTCAAATATCGAATAATTAGATCATAGCCTAGATAAACTGATCTAAAGCTATATTTGATTCATTTTACGGTGCTCAACTTCGAATTGGATCAGAACCTACACTCGATCCATTAACAGGCTATTCAAACTTGATCGGCAACCTTAGCCTATGGTCTAATATTGGTGTTGCATATATATATATATATATATCGATTGATCAACCCCTTCATAGGTGTCTTAAGCCATTATTCCGATTAGTATTATTTTTCCATTAATCCATAATCTTGAGAATTGAAGAAAGAATTGTAGTATGCCTAGAGTTAATTACCTTGATTTGCTGAAATGTCCAAGTCTAGTATTATGTGCTTTCATGGGTTAAAAGACACCAATCTGACCAGTTGGTCATGGAAAAATCCAACTCCAACTGTCATACTCTTAACAGTATCACGTATAATCAAGGTCAATATTTTTCGTGCTCTCTTATTGCGAAGTTGTCAGTCCTCTCTCTTAATTGTTAGGGAGATGGTAGAATTCAGTACAAATTAATATTAATGCTGCATATAATAAGTGCATTGAGAGCTGTTTGATGAGGACAATTAACACGAGTTCATGGGTTTCTTATCCGCCTGAAAACAAGCAATTAATATGTATGCATCCTGTATTTGAATATTTCAAAACGGATATAAAGAAAATTCCAGACAACTAACAACTTTAAATCAATTCAAAAAGCCAACCATGCCTTAGAGTACTCCATCTAACAAAACTAGATACAGGCATTATTTGCTCAACCGGACCCTACTAGTTTCCTTTGTCTTAAGTCGGCCCTAAATAAGGAGGCTCAAGAATGGTAGGCTGGCTAATCATCGTTGGATTATACTTCCACGTGGTATTATCATATACTGCCCATATCAAATAAAATAACATAAACAAGCTGACCAGAAGAGAGAAAGGAAAGACGCCTTGCGTACCCATTGCCCACCCCTTCTTTCCCTTCCTATATAAGGCAAGGACTTCACGGCATTGAACTCCATGCACACAAACATCATTTCTCAGAACTCATAAGCCCTAGCTTAGAAACACCCCTATTTCACTGAGTCTAAAGCTCAATTAGTACTGCAATATTTCAGTAATGGCGATTCAGCTATTCGTTACGCTAGTGTTTGTGTCTCTTCTTTGTCCCTCAATTTCAGGCTACACAAATTCTGAGATAAATTCATGGTGTAGCCAAACACCCTACCCTCAACCCTGCGAGTACTTCTTCACCCACAATCCTAAATACAGTCGACCCATCAAGCAAAAATCTGACTTTTTCAAGCTCTCCCTGCAACTTGCACTTGACCATGCCGTCAATGCCCATAACTGTTGAAGAATAATTCAAAGTTTGTTGTCAACAGTCCTATTTTTTAGCTCCTCTATTATTACGTTAGTGGGATAGTGGTCTATTTAGTTGCTTTATTTTCTGCTTAAAAGTTTATCAATTTGTTATTTTGTAAGCCTATATTTATGGGTATGTTATTTCAATTTTTTTAATGGCAATTATCTAATAAAAGAAAACAGTTCAGACTATGCAATATCTTTTCTATTTTCACTATTTATTTAAATTTATTTTTCTATTCTCTCCAACATTTGTGGTATCAGAGCCAGGTTCAGAGAGAATTACACATGGCCAGCAACAGGAATGTAATGAGTGCTGCACAACCACTCATACTTGTCTTCAAGGGAGAAGGCTACGAATTCTGGAGTATTCGTATGAAAACTCTACTCAAGTCTCAAGACCTTTGGGACTTCATAGAACAGGGATATGCAGATCCTGATGAAGAGACCAAATTGTGAGAGAATATGAAGAAAGACTCTAAGGCTTTGGTAATCATCCAGTAAGCAGTCCACGACAGTGTTTTCTCAAGGATTGCAACAACAACCACTAATTACACTTGAAAAGTGTAATTAATTTCTCCTTTTCTTATTGTTATTAATAAATGTTTAATGTCAATTCTTTATAGTTAATAACTTTTTGTGAGTTTTACTCATGATTTTCTTTTATGCAGCAAAAGAAGGCAAACAAAAAGAAAAGAGCTAGAGATTATATTGAAGACATGGAGGAGCTGGAAGACAGTATTAAAAAGCTTAAAATGGAGAGTGATTCAGCAAGGAATGAAGAAGCAAGCTGTGCACAGAAGGGCAGAACCAAATAAGGAGCAGAAGAATAGAAGAAGAGCACACTGCCCCCTGCCGGTCGACCGGTGTGGTATCGCCAGATTCCAGTGCGCTTCCGTGTCTAGGGTTTCCATGGCCTATATATACACCTGTTATGTACGGGAATGTAGAGCCGCCTCTAGGGTTTTAGATACAGTTTTGTTTTCGGAGTTTTTAGAGAGTTTTTCTATTCGTTTTACAAGAAGTTTTGGAGATTGGATTCGTTTATGCTGCTGTAAATTCCAGATTTCTCATTCTTTTGCACTTAATACAGTCTTCGGTGAATGGTATTTGGATTAGTAGATTAATAATATTCTTTTTAAATCTTGTTCTTGATACTTCATCTTCGATTCTTCTCATCTTTATTGCTTAATGCTTGCTTTGTTTGGATGTTTCTTACATTCGTTTCGTTAGATATTTGATTGGTTAGAATAACTTCAGATTTTTGTTTTGTGCTTCTTTATTCACTCTTGTTTATTTATTCGTTTCTTGTATGATTGATTTAGAGTTTGATTTAGTTGGTGTTATGGATCTAGCATAAAACCCTAGTTCTTGATTCAACGAATCAAGGAAGGGTGATTCTTTATGAACTAAGGGATGTAAGTAGATCTTACGCATGGGTTGAAAAACCTACGCGTAGTGATCTACGCTTTTAGGAATCTTTTTATTTTTGCTTCAAACACCTTCGAAAACGAAAACCTTTGACTACATTCTCTGTAATCACTGGTAAGGGTTTTCGATTAGAACTTTCTCATAACTTTGGGCAAAATTAAATTTGATTTCAAAACAAATCTGATCTTGGTTGTTTGAAAACCTTCGAAAACAAAAGATCTTGTTCATATTCTCTGAAATCACTGAAAAGAACTTTTGATTCAAACTTTCTAAAAAATTTTGAACCAATCTTGATCTAGGTTTGATCCCAATTATTTTCATAGAAAATCTTTCCGGTTTTATTATCCATAATGAAACGTGATTTTAAAACTGTGTATGGGCTGTTTTTCTTATGAACTTCAATTCTTATTTGTGATATAATACACCCCTTGGTGAAGTAAAGAGTTGCCCGGACTTGTGAAGTTGAATCGAGAACTCCTTTTAAATCTTGAAACTTTCAGTTTTTTTTTTTTTTTTTGCTACTGAATCTTCCTTGTTATATTTTCTTGCAAATCTTGATTAGTTTAGAATAATTCTTTAAGTCCTTGAATTTTTGTTTTCAATCTTGCAAATAACATTAGAATAGTTTTCATTCACTGAATTTTGTCATTTAAATCTTGATAGGATTAGGTAAGTCAATTTCATAAATTTTTGGCAAACATAGTTTAGGAAACCTTGAACTTCCTTTCCTTGAATTTTTAGGACAGCTTTGATAGCTTAAAATCTTAAAATTCAGTTTCCTTGTGGATTCGACCTCGGACTCACCGAGATTAAAACTACACCGCACACCCTTGCACTTGGGGGTTAGTTTAGACGCACTTTCTAATAGCGGTCAACCACGTCAAAGCAGGCCTGGTCAATTTTGAAAAAGGAGTTTCAAGGAGATTCAAAAGTCATTGTTGTAAGATTGCAATCACTTCGGCGTGACTTTGAAACATTGATCATGAAAAATAGAGAATCAATTGCTGATTTTTTGTCAAGAGCAATGGCAATAGTCAATCAAATGCGATCCTACGGCGAGAAGATTACAGATCAGACCATCGTGGAAAAGGTTTTTAGAAGCCTGACTCCAAAATTTGATCATGTAGTAGCTACAATAGAAGAATCTAAAGATTTATCAGTTTTTTCATTTGATGAACTAATGGGATCTCTTCAAGCACACGAGTCAAGAATTAACAGGTCATTTGAAAAGCATGAAGAGAAAGCTTTCAAGTAAGAGGGGAATCATCCAATCAGAAAGAATTCTCTACTACAAGAGGACGTGGCAGAGGTGGATTCCAAGGCTCAGGACGTGGTAGAGGTCGAGGTCGAGGAAGGTCAGATGGAAGAGCTGAGCAAAGGCAATCCTTTGGTGATCAAAAAGGCAACAAGAGCAATATTCAGTGTTATAATTGCAAGCAATATGGGCATGTGAAAGCTGATTGCTGGTACAAGGATAAACAAGCAAATTTTGCAGAAGAAGTAAATGAAGAAAGTAGATTATTCATGGCACATTCTGACACAGTTGAATCACAAGGTGAAGTGTGGTTTATTGATAGTGGGTGCTCGAATCATATGACAGGCAAAAAGGCAATCTTTAAAGAGCTTGAAGAGTTCGACAAAAGTCAAAAGAAGATGATCAAGTTGGGAGATGATCAAGAAATGGAAGTGGAAGGAAAAGGAACAATAGCCATCAAAACTAGCCAAGGTAAAACCAAACTCTTGTATAATGTTCAGTTTGTTCCTAATTTAGCTCATAATTTGCTAAGTGTTGGACAACTCTTGGCTAGTGGATATTCAGTTATGTTTGATGATAGTGCATGTGTTGTTAAGGACAAAAAATCTGGACAAACAATTGTCATTGTTTCAATGACCAAGAACAGAATGTTCCCACTTGATGTCTCTTCTATGGATGATTTTGCTCTAATCACAGAGGTACAAAATGAGTCCAAACTATGGCACCTACGATATGGACACTTGCATGCAAAGGGACTACAATTATTGGAAAGAAAAGGTATGGTTCATGGCTTACCAAAAATTCAAACTATTGATTTGTGTGAAGGTTGAATTTTTGGCAAGCAAATCAGGAAACCATTTCCTAGTGGAAGGTCATGGAGAGCATCAAAGTGTCTTGAATTAATTCATGCTGATTTATGTGGACCTATGCAAACTAAGTCCTTTGGTGGGAGTTGTTATTTCTTGCTTTTTACTGATGATTATAGTCGTATGAGTTGGGTCTATTTTCTAGAGAACAAGTCAAAAACTTTTGAGAGGTTCAAGGACTTCAAAGCTAAGGTGGAGAAATAATGTGGCTCATGCATCAAAGTTCTTCGCACTGACAGAGGTGGAGAATTCTTGTCCAAAGAGTTCAATCTTTTTTGTGAAGAAAATGGCATTCATAGGAAGTTGACAGCCCCCTACACACCGGAGCAAAATGGCGTCGCTGAGTGGAAGAATCGGACTATTGTAGAGATGACAAGAAGTATGTTGCAAGCAAGGGGACTTCCAAATGAATCTGGGCAGAAGCTGTCACAACCTCAGTCTATTTGTTGAATCTCTCACCAACAAAGGTTGTCTTGGAGCAAACTCCATTTGAAGCTTGGAGTGGTAAGAAACCATCTGTAAGTCACTTAAAAGTTTTTGGGTGTATTGCCTATGCTTTAATAAATTCACAAGTTCGTCAAAAACTTGATGAAAAATCTGAAAAATGTATTTTCATTGGTTATTGTCCTGAGTCCAAAGCATACAGACTATATAACCCTCTTAGTGGCAAGGTCATTGTTAGCAGAAATGTTATATTCAATGAAGGAGCAAGTTGGAATTGGAGTATCAATAGCAGTGATTGAATTCAGTTTAAAGCTTCATTGAATGAAGAAGAAGACCCAACATCAACAACTTCACCTCCAGCATCAAGTAGCAGTAGCCTAGCAAGCTCACCAAGTTCAACAAGCAGTAGCTCATCTTCTTTAAATGAGCTGTCTGATAACACACCTCCAAGGAAATTCAGATCCTTGAAGGAAATCTATGAGTCTTGCACATTTGCCTTGTTAGTTGCAGATCCAACAACCTACGATGAAACAGCAAAAATGGAGGTATGGAAGCAAGCAATGTTGGAAGAACTGATTGCAATTGAAAAGAATGAAACGTGGGAGATGGTCGATTTGTCGGAAGGAAAAAATGCAATTGGTCTGAAGTGGATTTTCAAGACAAAAGTTGATGCAGAAGGTAGTGTACAAAAGCACAAAGCTCGGCTGGTGGCAAAGGGATATGCACAACAACATGGCATTGATTTTGAGGAAACATTCTCTCTACTAGCTCGCTTTGAAACTGTGAGGATCGTTCTAGCATTGGTTGCACAATTACAATGGCCTATTCATCAATTTGATGTCAAGTCAGCCTTCTTGAATGGAGATTTATCAGAAGAAGTTTATGTTATGTAGCCAAAAGGATTCACTGTTCAAGGAAAAGAAAACAAGGTGTACAAGTTAAGAAAGGCATTATATGGGTTGAAGCAGGCTCCCAGGGTATGGTACAGTAGAATAGACTCATTTTTTCAAGAAAATGGGTTTAAAAGAAGTGAAAATGGGTTTAAAAGAAGTGATAATGAGCCAACCTTGTATGTGAAGAAGGAAGGTAAAAATGATTTCATCATTGTTTGTCTCTACATTGATGATATCATATATACTAGTTCCTCTAATTATCTAGTGGCAGAATTTAAGTCACAGATGAAAAGTAAGTTTGAAATGTCAGATATGGGTTTGCTGCGTTATTTCCTTGGTCTTGAAGTTCAGCAAGTAGAAGATGGGATTTTTATTTCACAAAGAAAATATGCCAAAGATTTGTTGAGTAAATTTGTCATGCTTAATTACAAAACTGTAGCTACACCCATGAATATTAATAAAAAATTTCAACAGGAAGATGGAACAGAGATGATTGATGCCAAAAAATTCTGAAGCTTAGTTGGAGGCTTAATTTATCTAACCCACACTTGACTAGATATTACATTTTCTGTTGGTGTTATTTCCAGGTTTATGCAACACCCATCAAAAGTTCATTTTGGAGCAGCAAAAAGAGTTCTTTGTTATATTGCTGGAACTGTAAAATATGGGATTTGGTACTCGAAAACTTCCAATTTCAGATTATGTGGGTTTACAGACAGTGACTGGGCATGTTCCTTGGATGATAGGCAAAGCATTTCAACTAATATTTTTAATTTAGGATCTGGAGCAGTAACTTGGAGTTCAAAGAAGCAAGCTACAGCAGCATTATCTTTCTTAGAAGCTGAATACGTTGCAGCAACTTCAGCAGCGTGCCAAGCCATTTGGTTAAGAAGAATGTTAGCTGAACTTCAACAAAAGCAAGAGGGAGCAACTGAGATATTCTGTGAAAATAAGGCAACAATCTCTATGACAAAAAATCCAGCATTTCACAGCCGAACAAAGCATATTGATATTCGCTTTCATTTCATTCGAGAGTTGGTTGCAAAGGAAGAGATAACTTTGAAGTATTGTAACACTCATGAGCAGTTAGCTGATGTCCTGACCAAGTCTCTGTCTAAGGAGAAGTTCTGCTACTTTAGAGAATTACTTGGAGTTATAAACTTTGAATTAAAGAGGGGTGTTGAAGAATAATTCAAAGTTTGTTGTCAACAGTCCCATTTTTTAGCTCCTCTATTATTACGTTAGTGAGATAATGGTCTATTTAGTTGCTTTATTTTCTGATTAAAAGTCTATCAGTTTGTTATTTTGTAAGCCTATATTTATGGGCATGTTATTTCAATTTTTTTAATGGCAATTATCAGATAAAAGAAAACAGTTCAAACTATGCAATATCTTTTCTGTTTTTACTCTGTATTTCAATTCATTTTTTTGTTCTCTCCAACAATAACAACACCCACTGACTCGGCTCAAAGTGCCGGAATGAGAATGAGAAGGCTGCGTGGGCTGATTGCGTGGAGCTTTATGAGTACACCATAGCCAGGCTCAACAAAACTGCTGATAATTCGACCAAGTGCAGCAAAGTTGATGCCCAAACATGGCTTAGCACTGCACTCACCAACCTTGAGACGTGCCGAACCGGGTTCATTGAGCTAGGGGTCACTGACTATGTGTACCCTTTGATGTCTAATAACGTGTCTAAGCTGATTAGCAACACTTTCGCCGTGAACAAGGACGTTCTGTATGGAGAGCCTAATTACAAGGATGGATTCCCGACTTGGGTGAAGCCCGGTGACCGGAAACTCTTGCAGTCTTCGTCTCCGGCTGCTAAGGCAAATGTTGTCGTGGCACAAGACGGTTCAGGAAACTACAAGACCATAAATCAGGCCATTTCTGCAGCCTCAGGAAGTGGAAGGTTTATGAAATATGTGAAGGGAGGGACATACAATGAGAATGTTCAGATCAAATCGAAGAATATCATGTTGGTGGGTGATGGAATTGGGAAGACCATAATTACCGGAAGCAAGAGCGTTGGAGGCGGCACTACCTCCTTCAATTCAGCCGCTGTTGGTAAGTTCCAAATGCTAACTCTTTCGCTTGTTTAGCTAGAAAATTTTAATGCCACAAGGACAATCGTTGTCATCAGACCATTAAGTACATGCATATAAACATATAATTAATATTCATGAGTTAGTGAAGTTAAAAGTTTTTCCTTTAGGTATGAAAGAAAGACGTGATGGAGAAAATGATCATATCGAACAAGTTAAATGGCCTAACTAAGGATTAGATAACAAAAAAAAAAAAAAAAAAATTGTGTTAAAGTATGTAAAACTTGTCATTTAGTAAACCAAGTCTTTAATTTTTAACTAGCATTTTTCTATCTAGCCAAAGAAATTCTATTGTTTACTTTTGTAATTAAAAAAAATTGACCACAGGCAATAGATTTTTGGATTTTTACATAAATGAGACTACATTAATTATTAATGGCATGTCCTAATGTACATTTCAAATTTAAAAGTTATAAAAATCATGTATGGTCCTTAGATGCAAAGAGGGAGTGTTGTATTGAGCCATCCTTGAAAGGATGAATTCAAGAAATTAAAAAACCATGATGATAATAGATTTATAGGGGTTAATCAGAAACATTAATACTGTACATATTTTTTTACCATTCATTATTTGACACAATTTCTTCTTTATTGTTGATTTAGCGGTCGTTGGAGATGGGTTTATAGCGCAAGGCATCACGTTCAGGAACACAGCCGGAGCAGCGAACCATCAGGCAGTGGCAGTTCGATCAAACTCAGACCTCTCAGTGTTCTATCAATGCAGCTTTGAAGGGTATCAAGACACTCTTTATGTCCACTCTGGGAGACAGTTCTACAAGAATTGTGACATTTACGGAACAGTAGATTTCATATTTGGAAATGCAGCAGTGGTATTCCAAAATTGCAACATATATGCTAGATATCCTCCCAATGGAATCAACACCGTTACAGCCCAAGGCAGAACCGACCCTAATCAAAACACTGGAATTTCCATCCACAACTGTAGGATCACTGCAGCTTCAGATTTGGAAGCATCAAAGAGCTCAGCCAAGACATACCTTGGGGGGCCATGGCAACAATATTCGCGCACCGTCATCATGAAGACATATCTGGATAGCTTGACCGATCCCGCTGGTTGGCACCCATGGAGTGGCAATTTCGCTCTTAGCACCCTCTACTATGGAGAGTATATGAACACTGGCCTGGCTCTTCCACCGCCAATAGAGTGAAATGGGGCGGCTATCATGTCATAACTAGCGCAACCGTTGCCTCCCAGTTCACTGTCGGGAACTTCATTGCCGGAAGCTCTTGGCTGCCCGCCGCAAGTGTCCCTTTCACCTCCGGCCTTTGATTTATTACCATATTCAGTCCGCATGGTGTAAAATTCGTATAATTTTTTAATTTATTTTATGTGATTGCTAGCTATTATATTTATTGTTTTTATATAAACTTCACATTGTTTTTTTTTTTTAAGATAACTATAGTGTTCATTCTTTGATGTATTTGTTATCTTCAATGTAACCTTAATAGTAAGCATGATAAGTTGTAATGTCGCCATGAATGAAATATTATCATTATTTTTCACAAATCGCATTCTTATAAAGTGACTGGGGGCTCCAGGCACCGCCCCATGGGATTATGCCTATCCAACTGTGAAGTAATAAAGATTATTCAATTCTGCGTATGATATATATATATATATATACAAGTTTAAAGTAACTTCTTGCCACAAGCTTAGCTGATTATAAGATCAAGCAACAGTAGATTGACTAATTAGTAGTCCAAATCCTAAAATATTACGGCACTTACCTTGCACTCATTTTACTAACCTGATGATAAGAATTGGCATTCGATCGATTGATGGCAGTGAGCCCCTATTTTGGCTTTCTAATTTTGATCATATCTCTCTCTCTCTCTCTCTCTATAAATATATATTTTAATTTTTTTCCTAGCATGCAAATCTTCTAATAGGAAAACGAATATTCCCTTATCCAAAAGCAATGGCCATGCCACTGCCTTATATATTGATAATAGATACATATGAATAATTTGGAACCAAATAATTGTTACAGCAAGGCCAAAAAGAGGAAGGACGAAAAAAAAAAAAAAAGAAAAAGAGAGTGGCAATGTCAAATTTAGCTTATTTCTTAAATTCAATAAATTGGTATAAAAAAATATGTCTAGTTAAACCAGAAATATAAGGGTTGTTTGGTTGAAAAAAAATTAAGAAAAAAGCATAGTAAAAGTACAAAAATGTGATATAAAAGTAATATGTATTAAAATTTTATTAAAAAATAATTAAAAAATAATTAAAATTTAATAACTTTTTGATATTTTTTAAACGGCCAAACGAGCCATAAATACGAAGAGGCGGATTTCTTCTAGTTTTTCAAATGATGACCCAATTGAGCTTTGGATTCTACAATTTAATTTAATCATTATTATAATGATTAAGATTCGCCATAATCGCCAGCTTGAAATATTCGAATAGAGGCTGCATGCATGCTTGCTGGCGTTCATTTTATCGCAACAGATCATGACAAAATTGAATTTTGTCGAGGTAGATGAAAAAAATTAAATAAATTATAAAAAGTAGAATTGATTGATCGAAACATCGACCTTTGACTTCCTGAATGGGGCATGTTTTTAACTGTGGGGTAATTGTCACCGTCAAAGCCAAATCAATTAATGCAATCATAACATGTAGTTATGATTATTTCTGTGTGTGGTACTGTTAAAATCAGAATATAGGCGAAAAAAGTCTTCTAGAGGAAGTCACTTTCCTCGCTAATAACCTCTTTTTAGCGAGAAAAACTTGAATTCCTTACTAAAAATTTTAGAACTTTTGGCGAGGGACATTTTCCTCGCTAAAAGTTATATTTGGCGACAAAAATTTAACTTTTTTACCTATAGTAAATAAAATGTCGCGCCATTGCATTTGGAGGGGGAGGGAAAATGTTTATAACTTTAGGCGAGAAAATGATTTCCTTGCTAAAAGCTATCGCAATAGGCGAGAAGATTATTTCCTCGCTAAAAGCTATATTTGGCGACAAAAATTTAACTTCCTTGCCTATAATAAATAAAATGTCGCGCCATTGCATTTGAAGGGAGAGGGAAAATATTTATAACTTTAGGCGAGGAAATAATTTCCTCACTAAAAGTTGGTGATAGGCGAGGAGATTCTTTCCTCGCTAAAACCTATATTTGGAGAGAGGGAAAATAGTACGCCGCTTTAGGCGAGGATTATTTTTCTCGCCAAAAGTGTTATTTGGTAACAAAAATTTAAAATATGGCGCCATGGCGCCATTCGATTTGGAGGGAGGGGGAAAATGTTTATAACTTTAGGTGAGGAAATAATTTCCTCACTAAAAGTTGGCGATAGACGAGGAGATTCTTTCCTCACTAAAACCTATATTTGGCGACAAAAATAAGCTTTCTCGCTTATAGTAGACTAAAACACCCGGCATCTATTGTTACATGGCTTTAGGCAAGGAAATAATTTCCTCGCTAAAAGATTATTTCCTTGCTAAAAAAACTTAAATAATAATTAGGGTATTTCTTTTATAATAACAATTCTTAGTATATTTAAAATTAAAAAAAAACGAGAAAAACTAAAATATTAATTAGGATCAAGAGTAGTTATTTTTTGAAAATTTTATTTTAAATTAAATAAGTCACAATGAGTATATTTTTAACAGCTGAGATTATATATCTATTAAATACTGTATAATATCTTAGTTTATTTTGTTAAATTTATTCTACAAATTTACATTTGAGCTCTTCGTTGGCCAAATTTGTTTTCGCAACCTTAGGAACATGCAATTACTAATAAGTAGATAGATAAGTAGATAGGGCTGATTAAAATCAGTTTTTTATACAAGTATTGGAGATTTTTATTCTATGAAATCTTTGATCTGGCTTTTTTCTAAAAATTTTTATTTAAGCTAAGCTTATGCATGCTAGAGCTCAAAAAAGTAAGAAAGAGAGGCACTTTGGAAGAAGTTAAAGTGCAATCAAGTGACCTTTTGGAGCCTTGGCGTGTGATTTTGATGTTTTTGTCGGGTAAACTTCAAACGGCCATAACTTTTGATTCGGGAAGAGTTACGGGGCGTATTACCCCAATCCGGAAAGCTCTTGACGAGCTCTATGTGGGGAACCACCTATGGTGGTTGGGTCTAAGGTTTGGGGCCAAAAAACCTCGTTTAAACCCTTTTTGGGGTAGTTTTCTATAATTTTGCTAAATCTTGATGATTAAACTGGGTTGTTGGAATATTAGGAGGTTAAACCATCCCCTAAAGTAGCTAGAGGTTAGGAAGCTTATCAGCTAGATTTTGTTCCAACTGGGGAATTCTATTTTGTAATTAATATGCATACAGGGGAATGCCCCTAAGATGATGTAAACTCTTTTCCCATTTAATCCAAATTTTACTTACTTACAAAAAAAATATATTTTATTGAAATTAATTATTAATAAAAAATGTTATTAAACTGATTTTATATAAAATAAATATTTTATTAAGATAAAATTAACTTGTGTACATAAAATCGCATTCTTATAAAGTGACTGAGGGCTCCAGGCACCGCCCCATGGGATTATGCCTATCCACTTGTGAAGTAATAAAGATTATTCAATTCTGCGTATGATATATACATATATATATATATATATACACACACGTTTAAAGTAACTTCTTGCCACAAGCTTAGCTGATTATAAGATCAAGCAACAGTAGATTGACTAATTAGTAGTCCAAATCCTAAAATATTACGGCACTTACCTTGCACTCATTTTACTAACCTGATGATAAGTGTTCGGCAGCAAAAAATACCGTCGAAACTGCTGACCACGTTAACCGGAAATGCAATCGCCGACCTGCCGAACAAAGACAAAAAGAAAGGTTACGGCCGGAGTGGAGGTCTCTGGCCGGAAAACCCTCCGATGCTTAAGTCAGCAAGTCGCCCAAAGAGGAAAGGTTTTCAGAGAAGAAATAAGTAAAAGCTTAAGTTGGCAATAGTCAGCTTTCCTCTGTTGTTAAGTGGAATGTTCTATTTATAGTAACTTGAATAATAATTAAAGTATACCTGTGATTTGACATTACGCACGCTTCCGTATTCCTTTTTTTCATCCTTACTTTAAATGCCCTTCCTATTCATTTAATGCCTCAAACCTCTCATTTAATATACCATGCCTTTCATTTAATGCTTCTAGTGGCTTAACACGGCATTACATCCAGAATTTCAGGGTCAGACTGTCTTCTTGTCACATCCGCCAACTACTCGTAACAAAATGAACTGACTTAATTACTTTCTCAGAGATAAATACCCAGTTCAGTCATATCTATGGTGCATTTATGGTTACGAGCCTTCTTTAAGGCTGTGGGCCCCGGGCCTAACATTTACTAGCCGCCAATCGATGGGCCAAACAAACTGGCTATTGAGGTTCTCGGCTATAGCCACGTAGCGAGACACTATTTATAGGTGCTAAGGCTCAGGGTATTCTCTGGAATATTAACCCAAAGACACGTGTTCACTTATAGTACTCACGTGGAACTCTCGTGAAATGAATCGACTGTTCGGCGGAACGCCACATGTCACGATGTAGAGTGCTCGGCGAATGACTACATGGCTCACACGAATATGCTCGGCATTAGGCCACGTGGCGCATTGACTACACTTGTTCGGCATCGTACATCTAAGTATTATTTTGCCCAACATTTTGCCCCCATTCTGGTTGGAAAAAGATATTTTCCGAGCAGAGTAGCAGAGCAGAATAACCTTACCTTACTGATCCTTCAATCTCCTCACGCAGTTTGTCGTTTAGTATCCTCCTGACGCGCATCAAATCTGATTGGACTCTTCTCTCTCCTCGTAATGACACGCGTAGTGCCCTTTCAACTTTTCATCTGCAGCGCTGCTTACGCAGATCCCCAAATCAGGGGTGTTAAAACGTGAGTGGCTAGAAATTTGAAAATCGGGGCGGTAATAAATGCTATTTTTTGCCACTCGCTACCTTTTCATTGGTAACGCTTCGATTGCCCCCCATAGATACACACACATACATATGTACTGGGTTCATCTTCTTTACTTCCTTTCTGCGATTGGAGCCATCATCTTCTCGAGCTTTCATCTCTCCTGTCGATCTTCGTTCCTGGTGAGTTAATCATCTCCATCTTAAATATTTCATTATGGGTAGACTCGCGAACGAGCTAAACTCTGAGGAAAAAGTTAGGGTTTTCAAGGAGAAATACCAAATTCCTCAGAATGTAAACATTAGGCTCGCCGAAGAAGGCGAGCGCGAAACAGGAGAGTTCCCCATAGTAGCCATCACCGAAGGTGGCCTTAGGTTCCCCCTACACCCTTTTCTTCGCTCTATGATGAGCATCTTAGATCTCGGCCCTAGGAATCTTACCCACAACTTCTACAGGATAGTCAATGGGGTGATAGAAATAAATAGACGATACGGATTCCACATATCCGAGTGGGATCTACTTTACTGTTACTCCATCCAAAAGGTGAAGAAGGATGAGAACATGTGGTATTTGAAATCCCGACCAGAGAAAGCCTTGGTCCATATGCTACCTGATACGATTAAGTCAGAAAGTGACCTGTGCATCATCACGGGTCACTGGACACACGATCCAGATGAAGATCGTTATCCAATCGTCCCTCTGGTTTCTTTGGGCCCAGGTTGGTTGATTTCGAATGCTACCAATTCTTACTCTTTTTCAACTTCTGATATTTTTTTTATTTGAAGCACACTAACTGTTTGATTTGATACCTATGCAGCCGACCAAACAAAGAAGTTCTGGGCCACCGGTATTCGTGCTGACAAAGATCACCTTGGACAGGTGTTCAAATTCCTCGGAGGTCCTGATCTCTATCCATTTGCCAGAGCAGTCCCTATCCTGTTCAACTTCACCCCTTCTCACCAAACGTTCATCACTCCCCCTCAAGGTTTCGCAACCTCGGAGGCTATCAGGCGTCTTCAGTGGTGGTTCCGAGCTTCTGCTGAAGAAAAGGAGAATTATTACGCCTTGAGGCACCCGGAGTGGGTTCGTCCGCCTCCATTTGCTATCCCGCTAGTAGCCGAACAAGCTCTTGCTACAGAAGTGGTGGTTCCTGAACCTACCGAGCAACCAAGGAGATGGAGACTCGTTCTTTTGGACGAGGAGGGGGAAGAAGAAGAAGAAGAAGTTGAACCACCCCCAGCCTTTGAGTACTTCTCAGATCCAGTAGAAGAAGAAGTGGAGATAGACATGGCTCCAAAAATCGACTACAGAAAACTTGTTTTAGCCAAAGCCAAGGAGCAAAGAGCTGGCGAGGAGAAGAAGAAGAGGGCCGAAGAGCAAAAGGCCGCTGGGAAGAGGAAGCTTGATGAGGGGAAGGCCCCTGCTCCTACAACCGCTGATCAAATACTGAAGGTAAAAATAGAGAAGGGGAAGGAGCAGGAGGCAGCTCAAAAGAAACCCTCTGGTCCCCCCGAGCAGAAAAGGGCCAGAACGCAACAAACCGAAGCGATTCAAGTCACCGAGCAACCGAAGCTGTCGAAGGCGGCTACTGGTAAGGTGGCAGCACCTCCTGAGGGTGTGCCACCCACCAAAGACGCGCCGCCAAAGACCACTGAGCCATCGCCTTCTCAGCCGATTGGGCCCGTGCCTCTTGCCATCGAGTATCCGGCCAATCTGGTTCGAGACTCCCCTCCATTCGTTCCACAAATCCTCATTCCCAACCTTGAGTTCCCTCAGGGCCGACCCTTCACTGTCCAAGACACAGCCTTCAATCATGCCGAGGAGTATCTCAAAGGTGTCCTCCCTCTTCGGGATGTCAACGCCACAAGGAAAAATAAAACAGAGGACATCCACAAGACTTTAATGAAGAATGCCATTTCTGTAAGTATAATTATGTTCCTTTCTGCACATCCTTTTTCCATTATGCAGTTTCTAACTCTCTGTTTTTTCTACAGACTTCTCTCTACACAATGGAGCTAATTGCTCGGAGCCAAGCCTCCAATGCCAGAGCTGAGCAGGATAGGTCAGACATAAAGGAATTAAAGGCAAATGTGAAGACCTTGGAGAAGGAGAATAAGAATCTCCAATCCAGCAATGACGCTCTGGCAAAAGAGAGAGGCGAGCTTCGAGACGAGAAGAAAGAGCTCGAGCAGCAGCTTAAGGATGCCCTTGGCCAAGTAGGAGGAAGCAAAGCTCGTGTGGAGTCTATGGATAAAATCTTGCTCCGTAAGGACGAGGAGCTACTTGAGGTCAAGGGCAAACTATCCAAAGCTGAGATCGAATTATCCTCCTCAAAGGCTGGGCAAGAGATACTTCTGAAGGAGTTGGAGACTTCCAAGGCCGAGCAGAGCAAATTGAAGCAGGAGCTTGCCATCCTCCGAGCAGAGCTCGCACTTAAGACTCGGGCCCTGGAAGAAAAGGAAACTGCCCTCCACGCAGCCGAGGAGAAGGCCAAAGTTGATGTGGAGGCGCAGATTAATGACTGCGTGGATTAGATGAGGGACGCTCACAACGATTTTTTCCTCGAGGGTTGGGAGGTTGCAATGAAGAAGAACAACATCGATCACACCAACCCCATATACACAGAGGTCCCTTATCCTGATCCTGAACGCCCAACTCCTCAATTCAGTTTCGAACGTCCACCTCAGCCTCCCTTAATTCAGACTGTCGAATAAACCATTGACGAGGGGGAGGTTGAGGTGGACAGTGCCCAGAATGACACCTCCCAAGCACCTAAACAGATTGATCTGGTTATGGAGAGTGATCCCACTAAGGAGGGAGAGAAGTGAGCCTCTTTGTATTTTTGTTTTGCTTTTTTATTCAATTCAGACGTAACAATGTGATGAACTATGTAAAGCTTTTGACTCTGAATGAATGAAAATACTTTAGTCTTTCTCTAATCTCATTTCGTTTTTCTATGTCTTTGCTTCTTTAGAACTGCTGATGAATTGATTGAAGAATACTTTGACTTGGTTGCTGATGAAGTTATAGGGAGTGCAGCCGAGGAGTACCTTGATGTTTTTTCATACGAGATAGCTACAAACCCTTATAACAAATGCTAATGCCTCATCTTATGTTTAGGATAGCCTCTTCGCTTGACAATTATGTAAAATATATTGTAATTGTATTCTGATATACGTAATAAAAGCTTTTAGATTGTTATCATTCTCACTTTCTCCCATTGGGATTCTACCTTTATATTTCTTGTGCTTGTGTTGAAGTACGTGCCTTGGATGAATTCATACCAATAATCAAACAATCATAAAATTGAACAGAACTGCTTTAAGCATCAAGCCTTGAATAACAAGTTCAAGTAATAACTTGCTTTTCATCAAGTAATTTCAAGCTTTGACTAAAAAGGCATAACTTTAATAAATCCTACATACCTCAATGAGCTCGGCTGTCAACCAGCTTTCATATAATAACGGACGAATCTATCTTTTGAAAAATTTCGCTTTTCAGTTCCATGTCGAGCATCGGAGAAATGAATTTTTATGATACGAGGGCTTTTGTACATCAGCGCCGAGCTCTTTTGAGAGGATTCTTTGTGTTGTGAGAGCTTTTGCTTCTATTATACCAACGCTATGAAAACTGAGCGTGGCTTCTTTTCTTCCCAACTAATAAACCGAGGAATTGAATCCTGGCTTAAAGAACGCATTTGGTCAATGAACAAACCATGATTGGGCCAACATCAGAAATGATGTGGATTCTTATACCAGTTGTCGATAAGCCGAGCACGGTTCTTTTTTGATAATCCTTTTCAGAAAACTGGGGAATTGAATCCTAGTCTAAAGAGAATTCCTGGTCAGTAAATAAACCAGGATTGTACCAACGCTGGGCAAGCCGAGCGTGGCTTCTTTCGATAATCCTTTTCAGAAAACTGGGGAATTGAATCCCAGTTTAAAGAGAACACCTGGTCAGTCAATAAACCAGGAATGTACCAACGTTCGGCAAGCCGAGTGTGGCTCCTTTTGATAATCCTTTTCAGAAAAATGGGGAATTGAATTCCAGTTTAAAGAGAACACCTGGTCAGTCAATAAACCAGGAATGTACCAACGTTCGGCAAGCCGAGCGTGGCTCATTTTGATAATCCTTTTCAGAAAACTGGGGAATTGAATCCCAGTTTAAAGAGAACACCTGTTCGGTAAATAAACTAGGGTTGAACCAAAATCCAAATGGATGTGGCATCTTTCTGTACCAATGCTCGGTAAGCCAAGCATGGCTCTTTTCTAGACCACCACTCAAAGAGATGTGGCATCTTTCTGCTAAAATAAGCTTTTGAAATTGCTTTATTTGCTTACACAAAAGAATGACTTTTTCAATAAATGTACAGAGTCTTTAATAATAAGTGTACAATAAGATTAGTGATAGTACAACTTTAAATGGGCTATATTCCATGGTCTTTTAATTGGCTTTCCTTCCATGTCAGTTAACTTGTAAGTACCATTGCCGAGCACCTCCGAGACGAGGAATGGTCCTACCCAATTAGCCCTAAGCTTTCCTTCGGTTTGATCTTTTCTGCTCCCCATCAATTTTCTCAACACCCAGTCGCCAATGCTGAATTCTCTATGTCTGACCCCTTTATTAAATTTCTTCCTTGTCTCTTGCTGGTAGTTAGCTAACCTTAGTGTGGCCAGTTCCCTTCTTTCATCAATCAAATCCAGACTCACCGCCATGGTTTTATCGTTCTCTCCTTTATCAGAGGCTAGAGTCCTGATGCTCGGCAAGCCAACCTCCAGCGGAATGACAGCTTCAACTCCGTAAGCCAGAGAGAAGGGAGATTCTCCAGTTGATCTTCTTGGGGTTGTTCGGTATGTCCACAGCACTGACGGTAATTCATCTACCTATTTCCCTTTTGCTGCTTCCAGCCTTTTCTTGATACCGCTGAGAATGATCTTGTTTGTAGCTTCGGCTTGACCATTGCTCTGGGGGTAAGCTGGTGTTGAGTAAATATTTTTGATTCCATATCTAGAACAATATTCCCTGAATGGGGCACTGTCAAATTGCGTCCCATTGTCGGAAATAAGTGTCCTAGGGATGCCATACCTGGTAATGATGTTCTTCCAAACAAACCGAATGGTTCAGCATCTCTGATGTGGGCCAAAGGTTCTGCTTCCACCCATTTAGTAAAGTAGTCAGTGCCGACCACTAAAAACTTTCTATTTCCCGAAGCAGTAGGTAGGGGTCCCACAATGTCGAGCCCCCACTGAGCGAACGGCCAAGGACTGGTCAACGGGCTGAGTTCTTGGGCTGGCTGGTGAGGAATGGGAGTAAACTTTTGGCATTTCTTGCACCTCCGAACATAGGCTTGAGCATCATACCCCATCTTCGGCCACCAATACCCCTGTGTGATCGCTCAGTGCGCCAGCGACTTGCCCCCAATATGTGCTCCACAAACCCCTTCATGTAGCTCATAAAGGAAGTCTTGTACTTTGTCAGGATGAACACAGAGAAGATAGGGACCTGTGAAGGACTTCTTGTATAGCTTATGGTCAGGAGAGAGCCAAAACCTAATGGCCTTTAATCTCAACTTCTTCGCTTCTGTTTTGTCCTCGGGGAGAGTCCCATTCTTCAGGTAAACAGTGATTGGATCCATCCAAGATGGGGCTAAGTTAGCGCACATTACCTCCTCATCTTTTGTTATGCTCGGCCTCTTTAGACTTTCCAAGAAAACCTGATCAGTCAACCTTATTCGAGGAGAGGCAGCCAGCGTTGCAAGTGCGTCAGTATGAGCATTATGATCCCTCCCAATGAGCTCCACGCTGGCTTTATTAAAGCCTTCAATTTTCTTCTTTGCCACTTGTAAATACTCTGCCATCTTCTCATTTCTAACCATATACTCACCCTTCAGCTGATTGGCAACCAACTGAGAGTCAGTCTTTATTACAACATCGTTTGCCATTAATCGCCGAGCAATGTTGAGCCCGGCTACGAGAGCTTCATACTCGGCTTCATTATTAGTGACCTCGAATTCGAGCTTTATTGCGTATTCTATAGTGACCCCTTCTGGTGTAGTCAGAATAATGCCTACACCGCCGCTTTTCCTAGACGAAGATCCATCAACCTCAATTTACCAAGGTTGTTCGGCATCAACGTGTTCGACTGGGGCAGACCTTATTTCTCCTTGCCAAACTTCTTTTGCTGGGCCAGGGGCTGGTGTGGTAAATTTCGCTACAAAATCGGCCAAAACTTGAGCCTTTATTGCGGTTCTCGGAATAAATTTTATGTCGAATGCACCGAGGGAAACTGCCCATTTTGTCACCCGACCAAATGCATCAGCTCTTTTCAAAACATGGCCAATTGGCTGATCGGTGACCACCTGAATGGTGTGCGCATGGAAGTAATGGGCTAACTTCCTGGACGCCATCACCAATGCCAAGGTCAATTTTTCTAGGGGGAGGTATCTGGTCTCTACCCCTTGCATTGTTTTGCTGACATAGTAAATAGGATGCTGCTTCCCTTGTTCCTCCCTTAACAGGATGGCACTGACTGCATGTTCTAAAACTGCCAGATATAGTTGTAAAATATCCCCTGGCTGTGGTGTTGACAATATCGGGACAGTTGTCAGGTATTCTTTAAGCTTTTCCAGTGCTGCGTCTGCCTCAGCATCCCATTGCATCTTGTTGAGACCTTTTAGCAATCTGAAGAATGGTCGGCATTTGTCAGATGATCTACTGATGAACCGATTGAGTACCGCCACCATCCCTGTAAGCTTATGGACTTTCTTTTTACTGCACGGAGGAGAAACAGATTGGATGGCTCGTATTTGATCAGGATCAGCTTCAATTCTCCTTCTGCTCACCAAGTGGCCCAAAAATTTACCCGAGCTAACTCCGAATGCACACTTGGCAGTATTTAGTTTCAGCCCGTACCGATCAAGGGTCGAAAAAACATGCTGGAGATGTTGAAGATGAGTGCTCGGCTCCTTACTTTTTACCACCATATCATCAATGTAGACCTCCATCATTTGTCCGAGGTCTTCTTTGAATATCTTCGTGACTAACCGTTGATAGGTGGCTCCAGTGTTCTTCAATCCAAATGGCATAACCCTGTAATAATATATACCTCGGGGGGTTATGAATGAAGTCTTCTCCTCATCAGGGCCGAACATGGGGATCTGGTGATATCCCCTATAGGCGTCTAGGAACGACATCCTGGAACATCCAGCGGTTGAGTCAACGAGTTGGTCGATCTTTGGTAGGGGAAATGGATCCTTCGGGCAGGCCTTATTTAGGTCTGTGTAATCTACGCAGACTCTCCATTTCCCATTCTTCTTTTTGACCACGACTGTATTGGCCAACCACTCCGGGTATGAAACCTCCCGGATGGCCTCAGCTTCTAACAATCGGCCGACCTCCTCTATGACAGCCTCCGCATGCTGGAGAGTCGACCTCATTGCCTTTTGTACCACAGGTTTTACCCCCGGATTCACATTCAGCTTATGAGTCATATTCTCGGGGGAAATACCTGGCATTTCATGCGGAGTCCAGGCGAATGTTCCAATATTCTTCAAGAGCATCTCTGTTAGTTCGAGTTTCTCCTTGGCGCTCAGATTCGTACCGATCAAAAAGAACCTGTCGTCCTCAGCCGGGCTAATCTGATACTTCTCCAGGCCTTCAACGGCTTTTTTCTGTGGATCACCACCGACATCATCGATCTTCGGGGCGTCTTCGGGTAGTTCCATCAATTGGACTTGCTTGGTAATGGTCTTGGATTTTAGGGCTGTAGTGAAGCACTTTTGAGAAATATTTTGATCTCCCAAAATAGAGATCACTTCCCCACCATAGGGAAACTTCAGCACCTGATGGTAGGTTGAGGGGACCGCCTTCAAAGTATGAATCCACGACCTTCCTACTATAGCGTTGTAGGAAGAAGGGGAATCCACAACAGTGAATTCAACCTCTTGCTCCACTGGACCCACACGGACAGGAATAATAACCCTGCCCAGAGGCCAGATGGGGGCAGAATTGAATCCTATGAGGGGGCACTCCGCCGGTTCTAAATCCTCTTCAGTCAATCCAAGCTTCTTAAATAGGCTTAAGAACATGACTTCTGTTGAGCTTCCTGCGTCCACCAGAATTCTTCTTACTTCGGAGTCGAACATGCCTAAAGTGATTACTAAAGCATCATTGTGCGGCAACTGAACACCAGAATACTCGTCTTCACAAAAGGTGATTCCTTCCGTGGCGGCTTTCCTCGGGCGTTTGCTTGGCTGGCCTGCAACGCCCAAGATTTCTTGACTTTGTGGATTAGGGGCATGGTTGATGACACTCTGGGGCCGCTGTTCCATATGGCTCACGTGGATGACTGCAGGTCTTGGAACATCTCTACGTGCCCTGGCTCTTGGTGGGGGTTGCACCTCCTCGGCAGCCTCCTCTTCGGCAATCTCTTCTCGTTGTCTCCTTGGCTCTCTGTCCTGTGGGGCTGCTTCTCTAGTCCTGCCCTCATCTATGAACTCTTTAAGGTGGCCCTTGCGCACTAATTCCTCCAGATGGTGCTGTAACGATCGGCAGACTTCGGTGCGATGCCCCTTGTCTTGATGATACACGCAATAATCCTTGGAATTCTCCTTTCCAGGGAAGTCTGGCAGCTTTTCGGGCCATCTGAAATATGGCTTATTTCTTATTTGAGGGAGGATCTTGAAGATTGGCATCTTGAACACCGTATTGACTGCTTCAAAGACGAACTTCTCTTCATCAATGAATCGGCAGCCTCCTCCCCGGCTTTTATCTCCTCTTTGGCCCTGAGATCTCCTTTCTTTTTGTTCGGCCGGCTGTGTCTCATCCTCCACTTTGGCGTATTTTTCAATGCGGCACATAAGGTTTGACATGTTGGCCGCAGGCTTTTTGGTCAGAGAGAGCCACAGCCTATCCTCCTTTCGCAACCCCAACTTGAATGAAATCACGGCCAATTGCTCCAAACATTCTCCCACCTCGTTGTAGAGCTCCAGGTAGCGGCGGGAGTAATCTCTCAATGATTCTCTGGGTTTTCTTTTCATTGTGAGGAGAACGTCAACGGTTTTGAGCTGTTTTATGTTAGCCAAAAATCGAGTGACGAATTCCTCTGCGAGTTGCTGCCAGCTCCGAATACTGCCAGGGGGCAGTTTATGGAACCATTGGAGTGCCGTATCCCCTAAACTGGAAGGGAATACTCTGCACATAAGATGATCGTTGCTGCTCCAAAGCGTCATGGCTTGCATGTAATGGCGATAATGGGCCAGGGGGTCAGTCTTTCCGTCATAGAGATTCAGCCTTGGAGTTTGGAACTTCTCCGGAGGCTCTGCGTCAGTTATTTCGTCAATGAACGGAGAGGCAGAGATCCGTCCCAGGTCTTTTCTTGCTATCATGAGTGTGCTTTGGCCCTGAGCACCCCATTCCTCTTCATGCCCTACTCCTCTATCTTTGCTTTCCCCACCTTCTTTCGTCGCAAAGTTATTTCTTCTTGCTCTGAGCTCTCTGCTTCTTCTGAGTGCGCCTCCGGACTCTTTTTTGAGGAGCTCTTTTTATGATGCACCTTGGTGAACAAGTCAGCGTCAGATTTCGCGCCACGCTTTGCAATGGTTTTAGCATGGTGCGAGCCCTTCCTAGAAGGAGTGACATCACGTCGTGAGCGAGAATGCACCTCCTCTTGTTCATGGATGTCCCCGTCATCTTCGTCAGTGGGGTCCGTGTAAAGAGCATCATAACTTTCGTCAGATTCTGAATCAGATTGATCAGAATCGGCTACATGGCTCGCAGTAGACTTTCCCTTTTCCTTACTTAATTCTAGCAGAATCTCCTCCAATTCTGCTTGCTTCTCACTGGCCTTAGCCATCAATTCCTCTCTCCATTTCAGTGCCTCTAGGTCCTCCATTTTCCTTCTCCTGGCATGCTCCAGACCTGGAGTCCGGATAACCAGCGCACTCCCTTTAGTTTTGGCAGGAGTGAAACCGTCCCCTACCCATGGAGATGATGGTGGAGTAGTGTTTCCTCCTGAAGTCATTATGTGGACAAGTACTAGAAACTTGACAGAGAAATGAGAAAAAAGCTGACGAACAACAAGACTGGGCTAAACAACGAGCCCCACGGTGGGCGCCAAGTGTTCGGCAGCAAAAAATACCACCAGAACTGTTGACCACGCCAACCGGAAATGCAATCGCCGACCTGCCGAACAAAGACAGAAAGAAAGGTTACGGCCGGAGTGGAGGTCTCTGGCCGGAAAACCCTCCGATGCTTAAGTCAGCAAGTCGCCCAAAGAGGAAAGGTTTTCAGAGAAGAAATAAGTAAAAGCTTAAGTTGGCAATAGTCAGCTTTCCTCTGTTGTTCAGTTGAATGTTCTATTTACAGTAACTTGAATAATAATTAAAGCATACCTGCGATTTGACATTACGCACGTTTCCGTGTTCCTTTTTTTCATCCTTGCTTTAAATGCCCTTCCCGTTCATTTAATGCTTCAAACCTCTCATTTAATACACCATGCCTTTCATTTAATGCTTCTAGTGGCTTAACACGGCATTACAACCAGAATTTCAGGGTCAGACTGTCTTCCTGTCACATCCGCCAACTACTCGTAACGAAATGAACTGACTTAGTTACTTTCTCAGAGATAAATACCCAGTTCAGTCATATCTATGGTGCATTTATGGTTACGAACCTTCTTTAAGGCTGTGGGCCCCGGGCCCAACATTTACTAGCCGCCAATCGATGGGCCGAACAAACTGGCTATTGACGTTCTCGGCTATAGCCACGTAGCGACACACTATTTATAGGTGCTAAGGCTCAGGGCATTCTCTGGAATATTAACCCAAAGACACGTGTTCACTTATAGTACTCACGTGGAACTCTCGTGAAATGAATCGACTATTCGGCGGAACGCCACGTGTCACGATGTAGAGTGCTCGGTGAATGACTACGTGGCTCACACGAATATGCTCGGCATTAGGCCACGTGGCGCATTGACTACACTTGTTCGATATCGTACATCTAAGTATTATTTTGCCCAACAATAAGAATTGGCATTCGATCGATTGATGGCACTGAGCCCCTATTTTGGCTTTCTAATTTTGATCATATCTCTATATATATATATATATATTTTTTTAATTTTTTTCCTAGCATGCAAATCTTCTAATAGGAAAACGAATATTCCCTTATCCAAAAGCAATGGCCATGCCACTGCCTTATATATTGATAATAGATACATATGAATAATTTGGAACCAAATAATTGTTACAGCAAGGCCAAAAAGAAAAAGGACGAAAAAAAAAAAATAAAATAAAAAGAGAGAGGCAATGTCAAATTTAGCTTATTTCTTAAATCCAATAAATTAGCATAGAAAAATATATGTCCAGTTGGACTAGAAATATAAGGGTTGTTTGATTGAAAAAAAATTAAGAAAAAAGTATAATAAAAGTAAAAAAATGTGACATAAAAGTAATATGTATTAAAATTTTATTAAAAAAATAAAAAAATAATTAAAATTTAATAATTTTTAATATTTTTTAATCGATCAAACGGGCCATAAATACGAAGAGGCGGATTTCTTCTAGTTTTTCATATGTTGACCCAATTGAGCTTTGGATTCTACAATTTAATTTAATCATTATTATAATGCTTAAGATTCGCCATAATCGCCAGCTTGAAATATTCGAATAGAGGCTGCATGCATGCTTGCTGGCGTTCATTTTATCGCAACAGATCATGACAAAATTGAATTTTGTCGAGGTAGATGAAAAAAATTAAATAAATTATAAAAAGTAGAATTGATTGATAGAAACATCGACCTTTGACTTCCTGAATGGGGCATGTTTTGAACGGAAGCGGGGGCTGACATCGCGCGCGGTGTTAGCTCGCTGCCTTCGCACGTCATAGTATCGTTTGACTTTTTGCGTGTGATTTTAATCGTTCATTTTTTTTCTTTTTTTTTAGCCTTTCGCACCAACGTTAGTCTCTTTTTTTTTTTATAATTTTCAGAAAAAATAAATTAAAAATGATAAAAAATAACAAAAAAAATAATAATATTATCAAACGGACTTTAAAAAATTAATTTTTTTTACTTTTTTTTAAATATAGAAAAAATATTTTTTAATTAATTACACAATTTTGTTTTAATTTTAGAAAAAATAAATGGCAAATAATAACAGAAAAACGACAGCGTTGTCAAATAGGCCTTAAAAAATTAACTTTTATTTATTTATTTTTTCTTTTTTAAACATAGAAAAATTTTATTTTTTAATTAATTACTTAAATTAATTTTTTCTATGTTTAAAAAAGAAAAAAACGAAAAAAAAAGTTAATTTTTTAATGCCTGTTTGATAACGCTATCATTTTTCTGTTGTTATTTGTCATTCATTTTTTCTGAAATTAAAACAAAAATTGTGTAATTAATTAAAAAATATGTTTTCTACGTTTAAAAAAGAAAAAAAGTAAAAAAAATTAATTTTTAATGTCCGTTTGATAATATTGTCATTTTTTTGTTGTTATTTTTTTATCATTTTTAATTTATTTTTTCTGAAAACTGTAAAAAAAAAAAGAGACTAACGTTGGTGCAGAAGACTAAAAAAAAAGAAAAAAAACGAATGGCTAGGATTGCACGTGAAAGACCAAACGGCCACGATACGCGAGGGCAGCGGACAAACATCGCACGCGATGTCAGTCCCCGGCTTCCGTTTTGACTGTGGGTTAATTGCCACCGTCAAAGCCAAATCAATTAATGCAGTCATAATATATGTAGTTATGATTATTTGTGTGTGTGGTACTGTTAAAAGAGTTTGACAGCTCGGAGTTGGAATTTTCTGTGGTCAATTGGTGATCAGATTGGGGCCTTTCAGCACCGAGCGGGGATGACCCGCGGTCTAGTGCGGTGGTTGAGACAAATTCTTTTCAAAATTTATATATTAGAGTATAAGGGTTTGAATTATCTTAGGTGTATTATTATGATTTAAATGGTAAGATATTTTGAGTCAAACCACTTCTCCCAATTTGACAAGTCGAGATGAGTCTGAAAAATTCTGTCCGACTTAAGTTTCGAATCATAAAAAAAAACACCGAGCGGGGGGCTATAGTAGGCGAAATATTGCAGCCGCGGCGGTAAGCAAAAACAGCTACATTTTGTTAAGAGTGACGTAATTTTAATAAATAAAAAAAATAAAAGAAACGAAAGTGTTTAAAGCGTAAAAAAAAGTGAAAAAAAGAAACAAAAAGTGTATTTAATAATTAAAAAAACTTATCTTTTTATAAAAAGTCACTAATTTAGAAAAAATTAATTTTTTATTTATTCGATAAAATTAGATTTAGGTTGAATTTGAAAAGAAAAAAATTAATTTTTTTTAATTGGTTACCACCTATTAAAAAACTATTTTTTTATATTTAAAAATGTAAAAAAAGCTAAGATGGTATTTGATTTACTTTTCTATTTTTTGTTTTCTTCTTTTATTTTCTATTTTATGTATTTTATGTTTTGAAAATCTTAAAACATGAAAAACAGAAAATACATTTAGTTTAATATTTTCTCTTTTTTATATTTTGAGTTTTTCCTTATTTTGCGTTAAAAATACTTAAAATGACTTTTTGTTATTTTTTATTTTATGTGTAAATTTATTTTCTATTTTTTAAAATAGATTTTAAGAACATAAGTAACCAAATCTATTTTGAGCGGTTTTTCTTATTTTAAAAACACACAAAATGCATTTGGTTACTTGTGTTTTCAAAATTTATTTTAGAAAATAGAAAATGAATTTACACATAAAATTAAAAAATGACAAAAAGTCATTTTGAGCACTTTTAACGTAAAATAAGAAAAATCTCAAAATACAAAAAAAAATGTTAAACTAAATGTATTTTCTGTTTTTTATGTTTTGAGATTTTTAAAATATAAAACACATAAAATAGAAAATAGACAATAAAAGGAGAAAACAAAAAATAGAAAAGCAAATCAAATACCCGTAACTTTTTTTTCTTTTTAAATACAAAAAATTAATTTTTTAGTAGTTAGGTAGTAACTAATTAAAAAAAAAAGTTAATTTTTTTCTTTTTGAACTCAATCCAAATCTAATTTTATCAAATAAATAAAAAATTAACTTTTTACTAAATTAGTGATTTTTTATAAAAAGATTAATTTTTTCAATTACCAAACACGCTCTTTGTTTTTGTTTTTTTTGTTTTTTGTTTTTTTTTTTTTTTTGCGATATACTGTCTTAATTTTTTTTTTTTTTGGCGCTTTAAACTCTCCCGTTTCTTTTGTTTTTTTAATTTATTGAAATTGTGTCATTTTTAATAAAATGCAGCCGTTTTTGCTTACTGCTGCTGCAGCAGTATTCCACATGCGCCCCCCGCTCTGCCTTTTAACTCACGGACACACGTAGAGGTAAAGTACTACAAAATTCATGATTGGTTCTTGGTTATTTTTTCATGTCGGTGCACTATTAAAATGTATATTTTTATATTTTGTTTTTTTATATTTATTTATTTTTTATTATTCTATTCTTTTAAAATTTTTAATATAGTAAACGAGTTTTTAAATTAAAAATTAATTTTTTGAAATAATTTATTTAAAATCAATATATCGTACTAGTTAAAGTTTTAAAAGATATAAACACATGATAAAAGAGAGAATTTAAATAATACAAGCAATAAGAAGCAAAAAAAAGTATTTCTTCTCAACATTCTAGATAATTAGGGCTCTTTTGGAATAAAAAAAAATCTCCAGAAAACTCTATAAATCTCTAACAACTCTTCTATCTCTAATTTTTCTGCCATCACTAATTTTAAAAAATTTTAATATTTCACTAAAAAAATAAAAAATATCTAAAAATAGGTTAACCGAATGTGTAAATTTGTTATATAATCATATTTTTCGTGTCGAAAACTTTCAAATGAATACTATTGTCACTATTTTTTAAAATTTTTTTTGAATATGTGAGAATGGTACGGTTTATAATTTTTCAAAAAAAAAAAAAGTACCAAAATTAACTTTAAATCACATTTTATCTCAATTTATCTTATTTTTTTTTACTCCAAACGAGCCCTTAATGAAAAACTATACTGGTAGGAAACAATCCGACACAGAAACACTTGGATGCCTACGTGAAGATTCAAACAAATGAGTTCAGACACCAATAGGAAGATTCAAAATGTTGGTTTCATCAATATTAAAAGTATACCTATGGGATGAATCGAAAACCAATAGTAAACCACATGGGTATAAACATTTCCTTCACCTACCCAAATAATAATAATAATAATAAAGGAACATTGAGCAAGTTTGGTAGGGGAAAACCATTCAAGAGGATAAGCAAGATCAAATATATACTTGACTGCCTGCTAGAGGATGGCTGCACTTATGTTGTGCATTTATTAAGAATTCTTTTCAAATAAATTTATTAAATAAATGCAAAAGAATGCTATATTTCCATTGAAGGGCCAGTACGTACTATAAAAAATTTTGGCAAAGAATTCTCTTGTTTCAATTGTTGTACATACTAAGTCATGAACAAGGATGTTTTGATTATAATAATATATATTTTTTACCTTCAATTAAAAAAACAAACAACGAGTATAAAGTTGCATCTAAGGTAAAGCACAATTAATTTATTTACGGAGAACATTTAATTTTCTTTTCCTCGCATGAAGTTTTTGCGTGGAGTCCAGGGAGTAGAAAGCGAAAGAAAATTTGGATACGTGTTGCATGGAAATTAAGCTCAAGCTATTGAGTTCTTCCATGGGAGTACTAATTTCAACGCATAGAACCCACGTTTTTCAAATACAGGATTTTAACAGTCAATTCGTAAGTTTTCAATCCGTTCATCCTCTATCTGGCATTCAAGCAGTCCACGGCTACTTATTCGGCGGGTTAGAGTGGGCGTGTAAAAAAAATTAAGTGATATTTGGTTTTTTTTTATTATTTATTTTTTTTGTGTTAAAAATCTTAAAATAAGGAAATAAAAAATATCATATTTTATTTCTTTTGAGATTTTTTTTTATTTTTAGTTAAAAACTCTCAAAATTATTTTTTGTCATTTTTCATTTCATGTGTAAAGTCATTTTCTATTTTCTAAAATAAATTTTGAAAATACAAATGCTAAATGAGTTTTAAGCCTTTTTTTCTTGTTTTCATAAGTACAAAAAGAAAAATGAGTTCAAAATAAAAAATAAAAAATAAAAAATAAAAATAGAAAACAGTAAATTGAAAAACAAACACTACTAGGAACATTGGTTTTCTCGGCCGCCTCAAGCGGTCGAGAAAAGCCCTCGAAGCGGCCGACAAATGTTTTCTCGACCGCTACACGACCGCTTAATAGCTGCTATATCCGCTGGGGTCGAGAAATCGAATATTCGACCGCCTTGAAGCGGTCGACAAAGGTTTCGTCCGACCAAACCGGTCGACAAAAGATCGCGACCAAAGGTTTTCTTGTCCGCTACCAGGTGGTCGACTAATGTTTTTCTCGGCCGCTACCAAGCGGTCGACCAAAGGCATATCCCTTAAAAAAAACTAATTTTATTTCAAACTAAAAGAACCTGTACATATATATAGCAAAACCTGTAAATTGTATATATTAAGATGAAATCAAAATTATCTAAACAAAATTATAAATTTTCATAAAATATGTAGCAAAAAATACATATAACATTAAAGAGTTTAACTACAAATACTTTAAAAGAAAACAACATTCCCTTGCATCCGTTGCAGTCAACCTCAAAACAATTTGAGCGTACATCGTGAAATCAAAATTATCTAAACAAAATTATAAATTTTCATAAAATATGTAGCAAAAAATACACATAACATTAAAGAGTTTAACTAAAAATACTTTAAAAGAAAACAACATTCCCTTGCATCCGTTGCAGTCGACCTCAAAACAATTTGGGCGTCCATCAAAGCTGAAAGACACAAAAGAATTAAATTAAAAATGTCATAATTATTATGAATATAAAATCAAACTCATAAAATAATTGAAAGTGTGAATATTTAAATATATTCAAACTTAAGTGTCAAGTCGATCCTACACGTGAAGTTCAGTTTGCAGTGGACCTCGTTTCCTTAGTTTGAGAAGTTAAAACCTAAGTACGGGACGCTATATAAATCTTAAGTGTCAACTTGATCTTACCTGAGGCCATCCTGGGCTCGTCGTCACTCGGATTCAAACCCGGTCAGTTTCCACAGTTTCTAAATGACCTAGACTTGCAACACGCAAAATTTGGTTTGCAACAGACCACATTTTTCGGTTTGAGGAGTCGAAACCTACGTGGTTGACACTAAAGTCTTAAGTGCTGATTCGATCCTACCTGGGGCCATCCTACGCCCGCAATGACTCGGAATCAAGCCCAATTAGTTCCCACAGTTTCTAAATGATCAAGACTCACTACATGTGAAATTAGGTTGGCAACGAACCTCGTTTCCTCAGTTTGAGGAGTTGAAACCTAAATAAGTGACACTCAGCAGTTAAGTGCCAACTCGATCCTACCCGGGGCCATCCTGGGCCCACCGTGACTCAAATTCAATCTTGGTTAATTCCTACAATTTCTAACTGACTTAGACTCACTACACGTGAACTTTGGTTTGCAACGGACCTCGTTTCCTCAGTTTGAGGAGTCGAAACCTAAATAATTGACACTTAGTGCTTAAGTGCCAACTCGATCCTACCCAGGGCCATCCCGGGCCTGCCGTGATTCAGATTCAAGCTCGGTCAATTCCTACAATTTTTAAATGACTTAGACTCACTACACGTGAAATTTGGTTTCCAACGGACCCCGTTTCATTAGTTTGAGGAGTCGAAACCTAAATAATTGACACTTGGTGCTTAAGTGCCAACTCGATCCTACCCAGGGCCATCCCGGGCCTGCCGTGATTCAGATTCAAGCTCGGTCAATTCCTACAATTTTTAAATGACTCAGACTCACTACACGTGAAATTTGGTTTCCAACGGACCCCGTTTCCCAAAGGATTGAGGAGTCTACAGTTTCTATGAAAGACAGTTGACTGTAATTCTGGCATCCAAGATATAACACAGTGTTTGCATCATCTAAAATTTTAAAAAACCTTAATGCATCATCGTTAGCACCGGATCTTGGATTACACGCACCCGCTTCATCCGCCGTAGTACTTGGTTCTGGGGCAGGCATCCCAGCCATGATACCCTGAATCATTTCCATCATTTGATCACCAGGCTCCACATCGTTATATAGATTTACTCTTTCCTCAGCGCGCCGTGAAACGTAAGGCTCCCCATGTTTTGTCCAATTCTTATAAGTTTTTAAGAACCCGTGCCTCAACAAATGGTCCCTTACCATATCCCGACTGAAATGATATCGATTGATACACTTTCTGCACGGGCAATTGATTGATTGCTGAGCAGTCAACTGGTGGGTGTACACAATGAAGTCGTCAATCCCTTGGACATATCGAGAGGACAACCTATCCGGCAAGTCAATCCAGCTCTTGTCCATCGCTTCAAGCACAACGTCATCAAACGTATTGAACAGGTGGACGATATATCTTTCAATAACTTAGCAGTTGACACCTACATGTATGCTTATTTGTAAAAAAACCTAAATGCTTCTCACTACAAGGTAGTTGATCCTATCCCATTCGAGAATGCACGATCTACCTCTTACTCAACATGACGTTTCCTCGTTCTATTGTCAGACGAAATTTCAGCAGCATCTCCGCGTAGTTCTCCAAGCACATGACATAAAAGCGATATTTCACGCATTTATGTATGTACCCAGAGAACAATGGGAGTAGTTACACGAAACCTCGCCTAACATAGAACTCACATAGTCAGTGTTGAGTACAAGATAGATAATTGCATTCCCAAACTGTCCAAATTGGACAATTCAAGAATCGTATACGTCGATTTGCGCATCCATGCGATGAAAACGAAGCAGGCATTAAGAAAACCCACATCGTCGCATCAAGGGTGACCAATCGATAGTCATGATACAATCCTCGAACGGGTCTAAGTTTATTTAAAAAAATGAATGTATGCATATGCGTGGACATAAATATACTATTCAGATTGCAATAGGGGATGTTTGACATGTTAAGTTATAAATTGTTTTGATAATTAAACCATGAAAGACAGATTTTAAGAGATTTAATATCGAATCTAGATATTCAATATTTGTAAAGAGATGTATATTCACATACATAAAGATAGTACTAGCAATTTTTAAAAATAAATGCAACCACATTGCATGAAGATAGTACCTCAAAGTTTCAAATTACTAATCGCTTGTATTCACACTCATTGTTGTAGAATGTCATTAATTTTATATGAACTCACGTTTACTATCGTGAATTTCATAAGATGACTTAGTTCTTCTGAATTTAAAAAAAAAAAACTTAAGGGGCCGTTTGGTAACACGTGAAGTTTGGTTTACATTTATATGTTTTTTTTAAATAAGTTTTCATATAAAAGATGTTAAATTCATATTTTAAACAATTGTGATAATATTTGTAATAAATAATAAAATTTCATACCTTAATCTGTTTTGATTAATGATTTTTATTTTTATACATTATTTTTACAATTTTTTATGTAAGTTTGCTTTATAAAGTTAAATTTACATCGTTTACACGCCAAATTATGTTTACGTGAAATTTGGTGCGGGCAATTGCTAGTTAATTTGTAAGATTTATTATAACTAACTACCATAACTAATTTTGTCTAATTAATTCAATTTGTAAGATTACTGTTATATTTTTTTAATGTTGTATAATCGATAGAATTAATTTTTGTTTAATTAAATTATTAAATTATTTGTCTTATTCGGTTAAAAGTTATTTTTTTTTTATTTAGTAAAGTTGTTGTCTTACTTGCATGCATAAATATTTGTTTAAATATATTTTGTCCTAATTAATGGGCATTCTTTTATTTGTTTAACTTAAATAATTGTCTTGCTATTTACTATCTTCGATATAAATTACATTTTGTTTATGGGAATGAGCTTTTTTAGTTTGGACTTTTCTTACACTCATTTTATTTACTAACCAATTTATTTAAAACTTGTTTTTAAGTATTTATAAGCTTTTTGAGTATTTTTTAGATTTCTTAGTATATTAAAAATAGTGAAAAATTCTAACAAATGACCTTGCTAAAAATATTTAAACCAAACTACAGAAATCATGAAAGAGCAAGCAAATAAATAATGGAGTAAGCATATTTACTTCAAACAATTAACAATTTTGTTTGAAATACATTAACAATTAACAATTAATTCAGGATTAATTAACAATTCACAAGTAAATCGTTAACAGTCTTTAATTATGTGAATTATCTAACAAAATAATATAAGCAATATACAAAATAAATAACATTACAAAATATATTTCATGGACTGATAATTATATATTAAATTAAACATTCAATTAAAAATGAACATTTATAAATTTAATCAACTTTCAAAATTGATTAATTTTTCATAAAATTTTTAAAATACTAAGTGCCAGTACATTCAACCTTCCAAAAGAGCTTTACAAATAACCAATTAAATTCATAAAATTTTTCTCAATATTTTTCTTTTTCCTCATTTTTTCATCATCTTTTACAACCTTAATTAATCAAGGATAAATTTTACACAAGAGTTATTTGTTATCTTCTAAACTAAAAATGAGTCGTATTTTTAGTCAAACCCTAAGAGAGTAAAATGTGATTACTCCTAAAAAAAAAAAAAACTCCTAATAGTATTTTCAATGTTCATATAGAATCAGCTCTATCATACCATGTCACTCTCCCAATATTAACAATAATCACAACAAACATAAACAAACACAACAAAACTCCAAAACTGGGGAGAAGGTGTTTGTTTTCCTAATGAAAGAGGGCCTTTTTCCTCTCACACTACAGGGGAGAAGTTGTTTCACGAAGCCGTCAATCCCTAAAAAAAAAAAAAAAAAAAAAAAAAGTGTGGGAGTTTTTTTTATCGTTTTTCTATAAACCTATTTTTTTTTTTATCTTTTAAATTGGAATAGAGCTATGGCTGTTTTTTTCCCTCTATTTTTGTTTTTCTATTGTTTTGTATTTTGCTTTTTTGCTTTGCTATTGTTTTTCTAGTGTGTTTGTGTTTACTTATCATATTAATTTAATTTAATTAATTGAAGTTAAACTAATTAGTTATATTAATTAAATAAATTAAAATAATCCATTATATTAATTAATTAACATCGTTTAATTTTATTTAATTATTTATGAAAAATAATTGAATTCAATAAATATAAATATATTAAATTATATTTTAATTATATTATTTATTGAAAACAATTAAGTAAAACATATTTCATAATAATTTAAATAATTTAATTTTATTAAAAATAATTTATAAATTACACTAATATAAATTAAATTTCAACATTTGTTTTAAAATATTTTAATATTACTTATTTACTTAACGAAATCCTGTGCCAAGTATGAGAGCTTGACCCAGTCAGTAGTAGATTACAATATTATTTTATGTAGATAAAGGGTTGTTACATAATTAATGCAATAAATATTTTGAAATTAATATTAACTGTTTTAACATTACCATTTTCAAATATAAATTGAATTGTGTAGGCACACACATCTATAGACATACGCGACAATTAAAGACTTGTTTGGAACTCAAAAAAAGAAGAATTTTTAACAACTTTTGTTTTTTTAGCGTTTGGCAACACCTCAAAAGGTTCTAAAAATTCTTAAGAATTTCTTTAACTTTTTTGCCTACCAACCAAAAGTTTAGAAAAGATCCTAAAATTCTTCAAAATTTTTTAAACTTTTTACCAAGCATCCAAAAGTAACTAAATGCTCTTAAAAATTGTTGAAATCTTCAAAATTTACAAATTGCATCACATGGTCGAGAAAAAAAGTTGAAGAAAAAACCCAACTGGTGGGTACCCCACCGTTCATTCTCACGACCAAGAAAACCCAAACAAATTGGTGATGCCAAATTTATTGCGAGTAATGCACTAGTCGTCTAGCTCCATTGCCAACTGGGGGGAAAAAAGGAGCAAGTTTGATGATTCCAACATTCAACAATTCCCTGAACCACGCATGTTCTTTTTTTCATACAGCCAATCATTCAAAATATGGGCGGACAACAACATCAACCCAACCCTTTAATTACCACCCAAAAAAAAAAAAAAAAAACCAACCCTTCAAACTTACGTGAAAATAGCAAGATAACAATGTAAAATGAGTCAATCCAATCCAATTCAAAATTAGGCCGGGTCACCAACCTCAATCTGTAGACTCTATATGTTTTTTTTAATATTTTTAAAGTATTTTTAAATAGATTAAAAAATTAGATAATATAATTATTCAATCGGTTTTGATTTTGTAAATTGTAATAAATAATTTTTATTTACAAAAATGACATTTAAAAGTAAAAAAAAAAATTACAATTGACAAATAATATTAGGATCATTTACTGAATAAATTTTGTTAATAAATAAATAATTGAATTTAAATTAATTACTACTAATAAATAAGAATTTTAATTACTAAAGAAAATATCCAAGATAGAAAACATCGGCCTTGAAAGTGGAATATTACAAATAATTCCAACTTAACCCACTATGACTTGTTTGTACGAGTTCAATCCTCCCACGCCACGTGTGATTTGAACCAAAAAAACCAACAGAGTAAGAAATTTCCACTCAACTACAATAACCCCAGTTGATTTTTTTAAATGGACGGCGGGCACGACAGCCAAGGATTCTCCATAAATGAACTGATTTACAATGTCGGGGGAACTGAAAAAATCAACAGAGTAAGAAATTTCCACTCAACTACAATAACCCCAGTTGATTTTTCTAAATGGACGGCGAGCACGGCAGCCAAGGATCCTCCATAAATGAACTGATTTACAGTGTCGGAGGAAGAAGAAGATTTCCATAAATGAACTGATTTACAGTGTCGGAAGAAGAAGAAGATTTCAAACAAATGGAAAAAGAAGAGTTCAAATAAATGGAAGAAGTAAAGCTACCTGGAGCTTGGCCGAACCCATACGTTTACAGAATAATATGGGCTCTGAATCTCAAAGGCGTGAAGTATGAATACATAGAAGATGATATTTCTAACAAGAGTGATATGCTCCTAAAATATAACCCAGTTCTGAAGAAGGTACCTATACTTATATGAGTTCTCTTTACCTGGTTTTGGACGAAATCGAGGCCCTTTGCTTTGGTCGCTCCAGCCGTTTGCTCCAAAATGGGGGCAGTTTGCACCGGTCACCTGCGTCGTCGAGCGGTGGCTCGGGTTCAATGTCACCTGCCACAGAGAGACAGAGAGGGATGGTGGTGCGAGAGGAAGGAGAGTGCCAACGAACTTGAGGGCCTTCGCTTGGGTTGCTCTGCCCGTTTGCTCCGGTCGCCTGGGTCGCCGCGCGGCTCGGGTTCAATGTCGGCTGCCACAGGGAGACAGAAAGGGATGCTGGAGCAGAAGGAGATAGGAAGGGAGATGGGAGGAGAGAGAGAGAGAGCGCTTGAAGACAGAGCTAAGAACACAGTTAACTGCGTGAGAGGGACTTCTGACAGGGAAAATCGGGAGGGAAATGGGGTTGGCGTAAGGGAGAAGGGTGGTTTTTGGGAGGGAAATGAGTTCTCTTTCTCGACCGCCTGAAAGCAGTCGTCCGACGTGAGATAGCGGTCGCCGAATGAGTGTTTTCTCGACCGCCAGCAAGCGGTCGCCCAGTTCCTGCGTCGCCAATAACACTCTCCCTCGTAGTGAAACCAAATGGTATCTTACAGATTTAGGTTTGAGTTCATAATTTTTTTATTTATACTTGGGCTATCGAATAATTAAGCATTTGATCCGATTACGTTGGCCAAGTTGATAAAAGTTTTATATTATAAAATTTATAATATATGTATAAAATATATAATATTAAAAATTATATTATTGAGTTGGATCCTTATTTATAAAGCGGGGAGGAATATATTAAGTTAGAGATGGATTGGTATGGTTCCGCTACGTCTAGAATCTCGTAATGTCAAATTATGAAAAAAGAAAGAATGGTATCAGATAAAGCGTATTGGCTGCTAATTGTCAGCCCCAGTTCTCGACGGGCGGAGGATCTTTCAAATATCGAATAACTGGATCCTATCCTAAATAAACTGATCTAAAAGCTCACCTTCAAATCGGATCAAAACCTACCCCCAGTCCATTGATAGGCTATTCAACTTAATCGACATCCCTAGCCTATGGTCTAATATTGTGGGTGGGTATATCTTTCGATTGGTCTACGCCTTCATATAGTCCCAAGTGTTTTAAGTCATTATTTCCTATCAGTATTATTTTTGAATTAATCTAGAATATTGAGAAAAAAGAATTGTAGTACGCGACTTAATGATGCAGGCATAATATATAAAAAATTTTATGATTAATTTTTCTTATCTTGTTTTTGAGTTTTTGTCAAAAAATATTATTACATAAATATTTTTCATTTATGTAGAATTAGTTTTAGAATATTTATTATATTTTCTTAATATGTTTTCAAAATATTATATTTAGTTTGATAGTAAAGCTATGGATTTTTTTTTTTTATTTTGATAGTAATTATGTTTCTTAAAATTTACGTTATTTTGTTTTTTAATTTCAGTGTAAAATTTTTTGTTTAATAATTTGTAAGATTTTATGGCTAATTAGAATTTGATTAACAGAAGAACATTAAAGAAGTTTTCTCCATCACAAATCCATGTGTTATTTTTTAGATATTTTTTAAATTAAACAGAAAAATTACAGTTAATCTACTCAATTTTTTGATTTATCTGCTTCCGCCCTGTATTACTTAATTACCTTAATTTCTGAAACGTCAAGTCTAGTATTATCTGCTTTCATGGGTTAAAAGGCACCAATCTCTGACCTGTTGGTTGTGGAAAAATCCAATTCCAACTGTCATACTCTTAATAGTATCACAAACAGTCAGGGTTAATATTTGGCGCGCTCTCTCATGACGAAGTTGTTACTCCTCTCTCTTAATTGTTAGGAAAAGGGTGGAATTAAGGACAAAGTAATATTAATTACTATTATATGCTGCATATAATAAGTGCATTGAGAGCTATTTGATGAGGACATTTAACACGCGTTCATGGGTTTCTTTTCCGCCTCAAAACAAGCCATTGTTGGCGAGTCAAAAATCAATATATTCCAATTCATTAATCAAATTGTACTTTTCAACTTGGACAAAATTTCCTCAATTGCCTTTTGAGGATAAGCTGGATGCATGTCAATTAATATATATGCATCCTGTATTTGAATATTTCAAAACCGATGTAAAGAAAATTTCAGACAAATAACAACTTTAAATCAATTCAAAAAGAGCCAACCATGCCTTAAGAGTACTCCATCAAACAAAAATAGATGCAGGCATTATTTGCTCAACCGGACCCTCCTAGTTTCCTTTGTTTTAAGTCAACCCTAAATAAGGAGGCTCAAGAATGGTGGGCTGACTAATCATGGTTGGATTATATTTCCACGTGGTATCATCATATATTACCCCTATCAAATAAAGTAACATAAAAGGCTGACCAGAAGAGAAAAAGGAAAGACACCTTGCGTACCCATTGCCCACCCCTTGTTTCACCTCCTATATAAGGCAAGGACTCCACGACATTGAACTCCATGCACACAAACATCAATTCTCAGAAGTCACAAGCCCTAGCTTAGAAACACCCCTATTTCGCCGAGTCTAAAGCTCAATTAATACTGCAATATTTCAGTAATGGCGATTCAGCTATTCGTTACGCTAGTGTTTGTGTCTCTTCTTTGTCCTTCAATTTCAGGCTACGCAACTGCTGAGATAAAATCATGGTGTAGCCAAACACCCTACTCTCAACCCTGCGAGTACTTCTTCACCCACAATCCTAAGT
Source organism: Vitellaria paradoxa (assembly GCA_019916065.1). Lineage (NCBI taxonomy): Eukaryota > Viridiplantae > Streptophyta > Magnoliopsida > Ericales > Sapotaceae > Vitellaria > Vitellaria paradoxa. The sequence goes on along the minus strand of CM034234.1, from coordinate 68,189,346 downwards.
ACAGTCGACCCATCAAGCAAAAATCCGACTTTTTCAAGCTCTCCCTGCAACTTGCACTAGACCATGCCGTTAATGCCCATAGCAACGCCCACTCACTCGGCTCAAAGTGCCGGAATGAGAATGAGACGGCTGCGTGGGCTGATTGCGTTGAGCTTTATGAGTACACCATAGCCAGGCTCAACAAAACTGCTGATAATTCGACCAAGTGCAGCAAAGTTGATGCCCAAACATGGCTTAGCACTGCACTCACCAACCTTGAGACGTGCCGAACCGGCTTCATTGAGCTAGGGGTCACTGACTATGTGTACCCTTTGATGTCTAATAATGTGTCTAAGCTGATTAGCAACACTTTGGCCGTGAACAAGGACGTTCCGTATGGAGAGCCTAGTTACAAAGATGGATTCCCGACTTGGGTGAAGCCCGGTGACCGGAAACTCCTGCAGTCTTCGTCTACGGCTGCTAAGGCAAATGTTGTCGTGGCGCAGGATGGTTCCGGGAACTACAAGACCATAAATCAGGCAATTTCTGCCGCGTCCGGAAGTGGGAGATTTGTGATATATGTGAAGGCGGGAACATACAATGAGAATGTTCAGATCAAAACGAAGAATATTATGTTGGTGGGTGATGGAATTGGAAAGACCATAATCACCGGAAGCAAAAGCGTTGGAGGAGGCACTACCACCTTCAGATCAGCCACTGTTGGTAAGTTCAAAACACAAATGATTTGTTGTTTAATATTCAAAATAATTTAATACCACGATCACAAGAATGATTGTTTCTCTTTTAGTTTAAAAAATTCTCAAGGTTCATTTTCAACACGTTCAAATTAAATACTACATAAATTTCTAAGTAGTTATAATAATAATAGTAACTCACTCAAGGTTTAATAAAATAAATTGTATTGTTGACTTCATAAAAATAAAATGACAAACAAACGGCTTTTATATTTTTATTTCAGTTAACTACTCAACATGTCCGTGGATAGCCCTTTGGACGTTCCATATGAAAGCAACTTACTACATTAAATAACCAAAGACTAGCTTTGGCCAGACTAATTAAATAGCATCATCTCTATGTGCTTAATCATTCTTAATTACTAAAGGGTCATTTAGTTTTTTTTTTTCTTTTCTATTTTCTGTTTTTATTTTCTATTTTTTGTTTTGAACTCATTTTTCATTTTGTACCATTGAAAATAAGAATAACAGTTCAAAATTCATTTAATTACTTGTATTTTCAAAATTTATTTTCGAAAACTGAAAATGAGTTTACACATAAAATGAAAAATAATAAAAAAATCTTTTTGAGAGTTTTTAACAAAAAAATAAAAAAAATCTCAAAATAAAGAAAATAGAGTATTTTTTGTTTACTCGTTTTGAGTTTTTAACACATAAAATGAAAATAGAAAATAGAAAACAAAAAAATAAACCAAATACCATCTAAATTATTAAAAAATATATACATGGTAAAGTTTGCCAAATAGTCAGGCTGGTACCTCCAGTTGGACGGAGAAAATTTTGGATGAACATTTATGTAGAATTTTTAATTTTATACCCTTTCCCAGATTCTGCAAAAGGCGCAAGTTTCGTACAAGAAGTTGCCTTTTATTAAATTTGGACCAATATTAATTATACATACTCGATCGAAAACCTGGAAATGAATTCATGAAACAAAAACCATAATTAGTTATCAATAGCGATACGTATTAGAAACATTAATATTGTAGCTCGATCTTTTATGCGATGTTGACACTGACAAAAAAATTCTTTCAAATTATTGATTCAGCTGTGGTTGGAGATGGGTTTATAGCACAAGGTATCACATTTCGTAACACAGCCGGAGCAGCGAACCATCAAGCAGTGGCAGTCCGATCAGGCTCAGACCTTTCAGTATTCTATCAATGCAGTTTCGAAGGATATCAAGACACTCTTTACGTCCACTCTGAAAGACAATTCTACAAAAATTGTGACATTTACGGAACAGTAGATTTCATATTTGGAAATGCAGCTGTCGTTTTCCAAAATTGCAACATATATGCTAGATATCCACCCAATGGAATCAACACCGTTACAGCCCAAGGCAGAACCGACCCTAATCAAAACACCGGAATTTCTATTCACAACTGCAGGATCACTGCAGCCTCGGATTTGGAAGCATCAAAGAGCTCAGCCAAGACATACCTTGGGAGGCCGTGGCAGCGGTATTCTCGCACCGTCGTCATGAAGACATATCTGGATAGCTTGATTGATCCAGCTGGTTGGTACCCATGGAGTGGTAACTTCGCTCTAAGTACCTTGTATTATGGAGAATATATGAACACTGGTCCCGGCTCCTCCACAGCCAATAGAGTGAAATGGGGCGGCTACCATGTCATAACAAGCGCAACTGTTGCTTCTCAGTTCACCGTGGGTAACTTCATCGCCGGAAACTCCTGGTTGCCAGCCACTAGTGTCCCTTTCACCTCCGGCCTCTGATTTATTACCATGATTACGTTCTGCGTGCGTGGCTAATTCTCTCCGCCAAAATCTACATATAGCTGGGTTCGCAGAGTGCTGAAAGAAATTAATGCAGTGCAAATTTATTACAATTGTTTATTTACTTGGTTTGTTTTCATATGGATTTCCTTGTTTCAGAATTAATTTTTTAAGTTTCACTCTTTATTAATTGTTTATTTATTTGTTATAAATGTATTCCAATAATAGGGATAAATTCCAATGTTTCCCATCTATGAAATCTTATCATTATTCTTTCTAATTAAGTGGACACTTTGCTTTTAAATCTTCTATGCATTTTAAATATAGTTTTTGATCGTGAAAATAAATATTTGATTTTTGAAATTTGTTAATTATCATAAATAATTTCAAAAAATAATAATGGTGATGTGAGAATTGGGTTGACTGTGATTTGGAGCTTATACCACGAGACTGAACATTGGTACAGAACTTATTTTTTTTTTTTTGGGGGGGGGGGGGGTTTGATCATGTAGTTAAATATAATTTTGGACCCTATCATGGGATAAAATGGTCAATTACAAACATTTGAATAGACATTAATTTAATATTGATAATCAAATTATATATTGTGTTGTGGTGTTGTAAATGAACTCGTGTAAATTTTATATTGCGTGATGAAGAAGTGTGATTTTCAAATCTTTTCACGTCAAATGGCTTGTTTCGCTCCATACGATGGATATTAAAAATTAATTAATTTTTGCATCAACTTAATTCTTAATAAATGTGGTGAAAAAAATATTACTTTTATTACCCTTGATCCCACAAATTAGTTTTGATAAATAATGCTTACCACAAAACTTCATAGAACAGCTACTTTTATCACATATTTTTACTTCCAGATGAGCAAGACAAATTTTGTACGACGACACGTGTTGTCGTATCAACAGATAATAAATTTATCTTATTGTATAGAGTTAGCAGACTGGATTTCCAAAGTAAATCTGTTGAATAATTTATTCCCTCGATTAGGAAAAAATTAACCATGTTGATTTGATTACCGTATAAATGTTATCAACCTCAAAGCAAAACCAAATTATTTATGTTCGGCAGCAAAAAATACCGCCGGAACTGTTGACCACGTCAACCGGAAATACAATCGCCGACCTGCCGAACAAAGACAGAAAAAAAGGTTATGGCCGGAGTGGAGGTCTCTGGCCGAAAAACCATCCGATGCTTAAGTCAGCAAGTCGCTCAAAGAAGGAAGCTTTCAGAGAAGAAATGAATAAAAGTTTAAGTTGGCAATAGTCAGCTTACCTCTGTTGTTCAGCAGAATGTTCTATTTATAGTAGCTTGAATAATAATTAAAGCATACCTGCGATTTGACATTACGCACACTTCTGTGTTCCTTTTTTCCATCCTTGCTTTAAATACCCTTCCCGTTCATTTAATGCCTCAAACCTCTCATTTAATACACCATGCCTTTTATTTAATACTTCTGGTGGGTTAACATGGCATTACAACCAGAATTTCAGGGTCAGACTGTCTTCCTGTCACATCCGCCAACTACTCGTGACGAGATGAACTGACTTAGTTACTTTCTCAGAGATAAATACCCAGTTCAGTCTTAACTACGGTGCATTTATGGTCATGAGTCCTCTTTAAAGGCTGTGGGTCCCCGGTTCAACATTTACTAGCTGCCAATGGATGAACCGAACAAACAAGCTATTGAGGTCCTCGGCTATAGCCACGTAGCAACATACTATTCATTGGTGCTGAGGTTCAGGGTATCCTTTGGAATACTAACCCTAAGACATGTGTTTGTGTATAACACTCATGTGGAACTCTCGTGCCATTAATCAGCTGTTCGGCAGGATGCCACGTGTCACGATGCAACGTGCTCGGTGAATGACTACGTGGCTCACACAAATATGCTCGGCACTGGGCCACGTGGCGCCCAGACTACACTTGTTCGGCACACGTACATCTAAGTATTATTTTGCCCAACAATTTAGTTCGCATTTGGTTTATTTTTTATTTTCTGTTTTTATTTTTTATTTTATCTCATTTTTCATTTAATTTATATTTTTGAAAACAAAGAAAACAGTTTAAAACGCATTATACATTTAATCACCTATAGTTTCAAATTTTATTTTAGAAAACAAAAAATGAATTTACACATGAAATAAAAAATGATAAAAAAATATTTTAAGCATTTTTAATCCAGATAAAAAAAATCTCAAGATAAAAAAAAATCTCAAAATAAAAAAAGAGTATTTTTTATTTTACTTATTTTGAGATTTTTAAATCATAAAACAAGTAAAATAAAAATAAAGAATAAAAAAATAAACTAAATGCAATCTTATTTTTTTAATCAGCCTTCAGTAGTCATAGTAAACATTTTTACAGTCAATTTCTGTAATCTTAAAACTGCTTCCAAGATATATTGTAGACGCCAGATATATATATATATATATATATATGTTCACTCTGTAAGTAAAGTCCAATATAAAAAAGTTAAAAAGTCAAAAACTGTGAACAAAAGTAAAAGGTTGTATCAAATTTAAATTAAAACTTATCTAAGTCTATTTTTCAGAGGGCAGTTGCCTTCTTCTTTTGAAGTTTTTGCTGAAAGAATATTTGATATGCGATCTTTTGTGGAAATTCAAGTTCAGGCAATTAATTGAGTTTTCCTACAATTAATAATTTTACGAACATATTCGGTTTTCTATATATTCAAGAGCTCGACGGTCTAAGTTTATATATATATATATATATATCTTTGATCCCGCTTATCCTTTCGAATGGTTGCCCTTCCATTTTGATCAACATATATTTTTAAATCATACTATTTCCTATTGGTATTATTTTCATTAGTTAAAATATTAGGAAGAAAAATTAATGGAGTACAAGAACTTAAAGGACATTGAATCCTCTCATCTATTTATTGAGCGATAAGTTTGCTTTAAAAAAATGAATATTTTACCTCTAAACTTTTATTTTTCTCTTAAATCATTATGCACTTTCTCACAAAGAAAAGAAATACATTTTAACAATTTTCTTATATATTAATTAAATAAATTCCAGACCGATCCAAATTTATATTTATAAATTACAATTATATATTCCTAACTTTTTTTTTCTCAAATTTGCACTTACGCTTATGAAAAGTTTTAAAATTATTCATTCATATATTTTTTATTATCTATGTAAATTTTAATCTAATCTGAACTCGAACAAAAAAAAAAATGATTTTATCCATGAACCGATTTTTTTGTCGAACTTTGCATTTTGATATTATCAAAGGCTTAGAAATATTACTTAGCCTGATTTTTATTAGTTAAATAAATTTTGGTACAGTAAGGATTTAGGTAAAAAAATAACCTTTTTATCCCTTGGATTATTTTTAGTCAAGATTTGCATTTTACACTTTCTAAAAGGCTAATAGATATATGTTTTTTAAGCAAAATTCAACATGATTTGAACTCAACAAAGAAAATTACCTTTTTACTCATATAACTAATTTTAGATTATGTTCACATTTTGAGCATCCTAAAATACTTAGAAATAACTCTCAACATATTTCTCATTAGCTAAATTATATTTTAACCGGATTAAAATTTGAATAAAAAATAGAAATTGTACTTTAGGCCCCTTTTTTTTGGGCTGATTCAAATTTTAAGCTTTCCAATAAGATTAATTTATAAGAGTTTAAAAGACTTAATTAACCTTCATTACAAAACAACAAAATATAATTAAAAATTAAACTTTTACTCTCTTAATTTTTGCCACCTAACAATTACCCCATTAAAATTTAACCCTTTCATTTTTAACACCATATCAAGCTTTGAATTAAAATCAATTTACTCCTTTTTTTTTTTTTTTTTGAATGACTAAATTTATATACACCATTATAAGTTTAGATCCATGAGTTAAAAAGACACCCATATGACCAAATGATTGTGGAAAAATCCGACTCCAACAGTATCGCGTAGTTGAGGGTCAATTTTTAACAAGTTTTAATAATAATAATAATTAATAAGTTTATTGGTTTCGCTTTGACGTCGACAATTAACTCATGAGTTCGTTGGTTTGTTGTCCGTCTCAAAACATGCCTTTTTTTTTTTGGGAAGTCAAAAATCAATGTTTCTTCCAGTAAATTTTTTTTTTATTATTATTGTTATAATTACCTTTTTCTACTTGGACAAAATTATCTTTGTGCTTGTTGTTGCGATAAAACGAACCTTAACCAGCATGCAGCCTGTATTTGAATATTTCAAGCAGGCTGTGGAACAACTTGCAAATTTTAACACATGCAATAATTGCAGAATTAATTAGATATGTTTTCTGGTGAATATATTCTCAATTCAAAAGGAGTAGCCAACCATTTGTCTCCCGGTCTAACAAAACTAGCCAGCATGCATGGTCCATGATGGCTTCAATAAAGCCTCTGCGCCCGTTGAGCAAGCAAGCCATCACAACCCTTCATCATATTCAAATGTATATATATATCAAGCATGATTTCATATGGAATAATTTGCTTACGTCAACACGTAATTAAAAAAGCTCAAAACTGGTTGGCTGACTACTCATCGTTTGATTTCACTCCTAATTAAGTATAAACTACATACAATATAAATATTGCTTAATTATTGTGATCATATATAGAAAATAAATAAAATACTGACTAGAAGAGAAAAAGAAAGACTTGAATACCATCACCCACCCCCTTGTTGCACTCCTATATAAAGCAAGGAATTCAGAACATGAACTCTCACACAATTAAACTTAATTTCTCACAAACCCTTGCCTATCAAGCTCTTAGTCACCCCCATTTCAAAGTATAGAGCTTCAATATTTCAGCAATGGCGATTCGGTTATTCGTTACGCTAGTGTTTGTGTCTCTTCTTTGTCCTGTCATTTCAGGCTACGCAAATGCTGAGATAAAATCATGGTGTAGCCAAACACCCTATCCTCAACCATGCGAATATTTCTTCACCCACAACCCTAAATACACTCGACCCATCAAGCAAAAATCCGACTTTTTCAAGCTCTCCCTCCAGCTTGCACTAGACCATGCCGTGAATGCTCATAACAACACCCGCTCACTCGGCTCGAATTGCCGGAATGACAATGAGAAGGCTGCGTGGGCTGATTGTGTTGAGCTTTATGAATACACCATAGCCAGGCTCAACAAAACTGCTGATAATTCGACCAAGTGCAGCAAAGCTGATGCCCAAACATGGCTTAGCACTGCACTCACCAACCTTGAGACGTGCCGAACCGGGTTCATTGAACTAGGGGTCACTGACAATGTGTACCCTTTGATGTCTAATAATGTGTCTAAGCTGATTAGCAACACTTTGGCCGTGAACAAGGACGTTCTGTATGGAGAGCCTAGTTACAAAGATGGATTCCCGGCTTGGGTCAAGCCCAGTGACCGAAAACTCTTGCAGTCTTCGTCTCCGGCTGCTAAGGCAAATGTTGTGGTGGCCCAGGACGGTTCTGGAAACTACAAGACCATAAATCAGGCTATTTCTGCGGCGCCTGGAAGTGGAAGGTTTGTGATATATGTGAAAGGAGGGACGTACAATGAGAATGTCCAGATCAAATCGAAGAATATCATGTTGGTGGGTGATGGTATTGGGAAGACCATAATCACCGGAAGCAAGAGCGTTGGAGGAGGCTCTACGGCCTTCAATTCAGCCACTGTTGGTAAGTTCCAAATGCTAATTTTGTTTTGTTGTTTGATTCGAAAATTTTAATGCCACGAGAATAATTGCAAGAATGACTTAGTTTTTCTTTTAGTATAATAAATAATCTAGACTATGTTTTCAACAAATGCAGGTTGTTGTCAGACCAGTAAATACATGGATATAAACAAATAATATTCATGAGCTGCGAAGTTAATAGTTTTTCCTTGTCGCTAGGTATGAAACGATGGTATGAAGGAGAAAATGATCATATGGTACAAGTTAAATGGCCTAACAATGGATTAGATAAAAAGATTATGTAGAACCTGTCATTTAGCAAATTATGTGAGTTTTTAATTTGTAATTTTCTATCTAACCAAAGAAATTCTATCGTTCACTTCTGTAGTTTAAGAAAAAAAAAAAAGCAACATAAGCAATATATTTTTGGATTTTATATAAATAAGAGTGGCTTAATTATTAATGGTACGTCCTTAATTTACCCTGAAAATATTTAAAAGCTATAAAAATCACGGATGGTCCTTGGCTGCAAGAAGGGAGTGTTGGAATATTGTGCAATCCTTCAAAGGAAGAATTCAAGAAACTAATCACTACCTCTTTTTTATCGTTCATTATTTGACACAATTTCTTTTTTACTGTTAATTCAGCGGTGGTTGGAGATGGGTTTATAGCACAAGGCATCACATTCAGGAACACAGCCGGAGCAGCAAACCATCAGGCAGTGGCAGTCCGATCAAATTCAGACCTCTCAGTTTTCTATCAATGCAGCTTCGAAGGATATCAAGACACTCTTTATGTCCACTCTGGGAGACAATTCTATAAAAATTGTGATATTTACGGAACAGTAGATTTCATATTTGGAAATGCAGCGGTGGTCTTCCAAAATTGCAATATATATGCTAGATATCCACCCAATGGAATCAACACCGTCACAGCCCAAGGCAGAACCGACCCTAACCAAAACACCGGAATTTCCATCCATAACTGTAGGATCACTGCAGCTTCGGATTTGGAAGCATCAAAGGGCTCAGCCAAGACATACCTTGGGAGGCCATGGCAGCAATATTCGCGCACCGTCGTCATGAAGACATATCTGGATAGCTTGATTGATCCTGCTGGTTGGTATCCATGGAGTGGCAATTTCGCTCTTAGCACTTTGTATTACGGAGAGTATATGAACACTGGCCCCGGCTCTTCCACCGCCAATAGAGTGAAATGGGGCGGCTACCATGTCATAACTAGCGCAACCGTTGCTTCCCAGTTCACTGTCGAGAACTTCATTGCCGGAAGCTCGTGGTTGCCGGCCACAAGTGTGCCTTTCACCTCCGGCCTTTAATTTATTACCATGTTCAACCCGCAAGTTGCAAAATTCGTGCAATTTTTAATTTATTGTGTGTGGTTGCTATTATATTTATTATTTTTATATAGACTTCATTGTTTGATAGCTGTAGTGTTCATTCTTTGATGTATTTGTTACCAATGTAACCTTAAGTAATGTTGTCATGATGATAAGTTGTAATGTCGCCATGAATGAAATATTGTCATTATTTGTTCACTAATCACATCCATAAAATGACTGGGGGCTTCAGGCACCGCACCGTGGGATTATGCCTATCCACGTGTGAAGTAATAAAGATTATCCAGTTCTGACTGAGTGTATATATATATATATATATATGAGAGTCAGAAGTCAATTTATTGAACTTCGATAATCTAGTGGCTATTGCCCTGTATTCATCATATATCCTTGTAGCTAGGATGATGTTTTCTTCCCCTGATTGCTTTTCCAAATTATTCCCAAATAGCTGTTCCCGGAGTACCACTATATATATATATATATATATTTAAAATAACTTCTTGTTATAAGCTTAGCTAATTATTAGATCAAGCACAGTAGATTGACTAATTAGTAGTCCAAATCCCAAAATATCACTGCAATTACCATGCACTCATTTTACTAACTTAATAAGCATTGTCATTCGATTGATGGCAGTGAACCCCTATTTTGGCTTTTCTAATTTTGCATGAAATATATATATATTTTTTATATTTTTATTTTTTTCCTAGCATGTAAAATCTTCTAATGGGAAAGCGAATATTCCCTTATTCAAAAGCAGTGGCCATGCCGCTGCAAGAAGCTACCAACCTTATACATAGATAATAGATACCACTACTGAAAAGAGTGGAACTAGCGACCGTTCAAAGCGGTCGCTAAAGGAAAGATAGCGGTCGCTAAAAGTATTAACGACGGCTTAGCGACCGCGTTTAGCGAGTTGCATTTGGGTCGTCGCTAAAAAGTATTAGCGACCGTTAAGGCAGTCGCTAAATTATTTGCGACCACGCCTGCGATCACTCGAGTTAAAAACGTCAGGAAATTAGCGACCGCTTCTAGCGGTTGCTAAAAATTACAAGGCGGTCGCTGTTGCTACTGCTAGCACGAAAAGGCGCGAATTATTAGCGACCGTAAGTAATAGTCGCTAATACAGAACAGTGGTCGCAATTAATTATGCGCGGAAGTCATGGCCATTTGACGCCAAGGAAGTAGCGACCCATCTGGGATATTAGCGACTGCTTTTAGCGGTCGCTAATACTTAGTATTTTTTTTTTAAATAATTTAAATTTATTATAATAAAATCTCAATAATTTTTTTTACAAATCAAATTATTTAAAAAATCTATTTAATAATAATTTATTATTTATTTATAATAATTATTTATTTAATAGTTATTAATTATTTATAATAACTATTATATTTAATTATTTATGTATAAATATTTATATTAAATTTAATTTATTAATTTGCACATGGAATTAATGAAATTTTTCATAAAATCAATAAAAAAAAAAAACATAGCTCCTAATTATGATTATATATATAAACACAATATCAAATTAGATTACAATTAAAATAAAATTTTATTATATGCAAATGTTCAAAATACAAAAATAAAAAAATATATAAATGTACTGATCAAAATATATACAAATGGATCTTAATCAGTCCAAGAGGGCCATCCGCCATCGTCCAGGTCCTACAATGAAATAATAATGAAATTAGAACGTGATAATTAAAAAGACATGAATAAATGAATTTATAAAATTTTAATGAGTAATTGTAATTAAAAATAAAATTTTTAACCTGAGGAGGAGAAGGTGGATGGCTCTGACTCTGAGAGAGGCGCCTCTCCATCTCAGCCATCATCTCGGCCCGAAGTGATGCCTCTCGCGCGTCCATCTCAGCTTGAAAGGTCTAGAGCAGATCCTGGTCGCGACGTCTGGCCTGAGAAAATGACTCTGCTCGTGCGACGGATCGGCGTGGAATACCTGCACCCCGCATAAGCGTGTATCCATGACCATCGTGTCCGACAATGAAAAAAAATATCTCGTCCCTCCTCTCCTGGGACTCCCTCTCATCCGACGGCAGCTCGTCTAGACGTGCATTAAACTGTGCCTAATGCAAACAAGCCGAAATAGAAAAAATAAGATAACTAACAATATTATCTAAAGAAAAAATTAAATTATATGTTCATTGGACAAAATATTAAAACCGATTAAGATGGTTTGGCCATGTTAGAAGGCGTCCAGCAGAGGCACCTGTTAGAATGTGTGAAAGTATGGAAATTACCCGGAGTAGGAGAGGTCGAGGAAGACCCAAGAGAAGCTGGAAAGAAACCATTAAACATGACCTGACCTACTTAGATTTATCGGAGGTCATGCCCCTAAACAGATCTAATTGGCGTCGACAAATCCATATAACCGACTCCACCTAGTGGGAAAAGGCTTGGTTTGGTTTGGTTTGGTTAGTTACCTGTATGGCCTGAACCTTCAGCGAATCAGTACGTCGAGTCGCCAATCATATAGACATCCGATCTGTCCTCAGGCCCTCCTCTGTCCTCTGTTGAAAGGTAAATTATATGTTAATAATTTACTATCATTAAATAAGATAAATAAAAAAATTGCTATTGGTGTGATAAGCTAATGTTTTTATCTCGTGGCGAACCTGAGAAAAGTGTCGAGTTCCCTCCTTGTGCCCCGGCCTCTGCAATCCTCGATTTCGCGAATTCCTTTGGGCCTCCACCTATTTTAAGTTTTTCTCGATTACTTTTTGTAATTTACGCTTTATAACGTTAAAACTTAAGGAAAAAAAATCAACTCGCAATCTACTCACCTGTGCCTCGGGACTCGACCAATACCTGACGATCTCAGCCCACTGGTGGGGAAGAACGCCTAGTGGGACCTGTTGGAGGATGTCAGGGTTATTCTCATGACCCTTCCAGTATTTATCTTTAATCTTATTTTTATAATCCTTCCACATCTTCCGACACTTGGCGAACATAACGTCCCGGAAGTCTGGATGAACATCAACTACATTGGCCTAAAAATGACAAATTGTAGAATATTATTTATGTTACAAGTTTCAGCACATAAACCACGTACAATTAGAATATAAAATTTTCATACCTGCACCTCGGTCCATAGACCCTCGAACGTAGAATCTGGGAAACGATCCCACTCGAGGGTGGTCAACGGGAATCTAATCGGATTCCGGACCAAATGTCCAAGTTGTGAAATCAGAGACCGTCCATCGTTCTCCACCGGATGGGGCGTGTCATCCCACTGAACGGTCATCCACCGAGATCCACAATTCTACTGCGGCAATCCCTTCGAGGGCCCTCTGTCGGACCTCGAAAGCCTGCTCGGAATGGGAGAATCTGTTTCAAACAAATTGTTACATGATAAGTCTATACAGAATATAATTACTGTTGTTGGATAAGATAAAGTCTAAAACTGATGAACTTTACCTGCATCTGTATAGTCAGTCACTGAAGGACGCGCGGACATAGGGGGTGAAGGTGGGACAGCATCTGCTGAGCTACTCCCGGCACAGGGATAGCCCGAGACGCTCAGCCATCGTCCTAGGACCAGTCCTCCTCCTAGAGCGTCCGAATATGGCTCCCTAACTGTTCACAATTTAAACTTACTATAATTTCAAATAAAAAGAAAAATAAATTTAAAATCTACTTTGTTCGGATAAAAAAGTACACAACCATGTATTAGGTATGTAAATCAACCGTATCTCCTTCGACCGTGTCCTTAACCCAATTAACATCTTCATTATGTTGGACGATTGCATCTTGGTCAAGAGCTTGTTAGACGAATAAATCAATATTTGGCTCATCGCAGTCGATTTGATACACCTCCTCCTTGACATTTTAACTGTAATTTGCCAGCTGAGTTCGGCTCGATCGCCAACATAGTAAACTTGCTCCGCCATGGATGCCAGTATGTATGGTTCAGTTTCTATTTGTACATCTCGATGTAACAAATTGTTGAAATTAACCAATTTAAATTGGTACTTATCAACTTTAACCCCGTGAATTGGATCAGCCCAGACACACTTGAATAATAAATATCTTAAACCGCGATTATAAACGATTTCAATAATGTCATTCAGTTGACCATAATAGTAACCACCGTCAATAGATGGACAACCGATGCCACTATTTTGTGTAGCTCGCCTATCATCTACTTTCTTGATGCGAAATCGAAACCCATTAATGTCACAAGCTGTGTAACGTTGAGCTGTCGTGTAAGGATCATCAGCCAACTGATTTATTTCATCGATCAAAGTAGAATCCGTAGTACTTCGTAAATTGTGTACCTATGGAATGTAAATTATCATGAATTAATTAAACACAAATTTATTGTGATGTGAAAAACATATAAAAATATATGAAAATATTTAACACGTACGTAGTTCTTAAACCAGTCATGAAAACATTGATAATGGGACATTCGAATTTGATTGTCCGTTGCACGAGGCATGTTCTGTTTCAGTTCGTTTATGTGTCTCCTACAATGCAAATCAAATTGGATTGAGAATAATCACGATTTCTATTACAAATATGGTGTAATTAACTTTTTTTATTACAACAACGTGACTTACTGGGTCAATGGCACAACTGATTGGGTGTTGAAGAGCACGAATCGATGAGTTTGGATCCACTCGATGTGGTTGAGATCAAATGACGTGCCTTCCCCAATAGGGCCTTCATTTATCCGTTCCGTCCTGGTAAACTTTGTTTGGACATCATCGTTTAGATATGCCGCACAAAAATTTATGCACTCATCCATCAAATATCCTTTCGCTATGGATGCCTCTGGTCGAGTTTTGTTCCGCACATACCTCTTCAATGTGTTCATATACCGCTCGATCGGATACATCCACCTAAATTAGATAGGGCCACCAAGCCGGGCTTCTTCAGTTAGGTGTATAATCAAGTGAACCGTGACATCAAAAAATACCGGTGAAAAAATTTTCTCCAGATGACACAGTGTCAAAGCAATCCTATCTTGCAAACCCTTCAAATCTTCTGTATGGATTACTCTGTAACACAACTACCTGAAGAAATTACTGAGCTCGATCAACGGCTGCACAACATTATTAGACAGACAATTCCTTACTGCTATAGGCAGCAATTGTTGAAGCAGGACGTGGTTGTCATGACTTTTCAAACCCTGTAACGTCTGTTTGCTCATGTTGACTCGCTTCGAAATATTCGAGTAATATCCATCAGGTACCTTCACGCCTTTCAGAATTAATAAGAATGCATCCTTCTCCTCCTTGCTCATGGTGTACTATGCAGGTGGCATGTATGCCCTGTTGGACTCTCCCACCTGCAAGTGCAATGGAGTTCTCAATCCCATCTCCTGCAAATCACGTCGAGCATTAGCACTATCCTTTGATTTCCCCTTAACACTAAGGATCGTCCACAATATATTATCGCAAACATTCTTCTCAATGTGCATGACATCCAAGTTGTGCCTGAGTAAGTTGTCTTTCCAGTATGACAACTCATAGAAAATACTTTTCTTCTTCTAATTATGGGTTCGGTTCCTATTTGCGCTAGAAATAGATGGCAGCGGGGGGCTAACAGATCCTGAAAGTCATATACTGCTTGAATTTTCTCCCGCTCCATCTGGGCCAGCAAATCAACCCCGGTCATTGCTCGTGGTGCCGGACCGAACTCCCGAGTGCCGTCAAACGAGACTCTGTCCTTTCTAAAACCTATGCAACGGAGGTAGGAAGCGTCTATGACCCATGTACGCCCACTTTCTACCATGCTTTAGCCAAGTTAACTTCTTACTCTGATTGCAATAAGGACATGCGAACTCTCCTTTCGTGCTCCAATCAGATAAGTTAGTGTACGCCGGGAAGTCGTTAATTGTCCATAGTAATGCTGCTCGTAGTTTAAACATTTCATTTCTTGTTGAGTAAAACGTCATCACACCTTCAGTCCATAATTCATTAACCTCTTCAATCAATGGTTGCATATAAACGTCTATTTTATCCCCGGGACCCTTAGGTCCGTCAATCAATGTCGATAGGATGACAAAAGATTGCCTCATGCATAGCCAAGGTGGAAGATTATATAGAACTAACAGTATAGGCCACGTACTATGAGTTGCCCCAATCATGCCTGAAAATGGGTTAAATCCATCAGCAGCCAAACCAAGCCGCACACTGCGAGAATTGGCAGTAAAATCAGGGTGTCTTTGATCAAAATTCTTCCACGCCGGAGAGTTTGTTGGATGGGATAAGTTCCCATGATCCCCCCTGTTCTCGGCATGCCATGTCTTTAATTTAGAGATCTTGGATGACATGAAATATCTCTTCAACTGATTAATCCCCTCTATATACTCTAGGAACATCCTATTCGGCAAATCAATCCAACTCTTATCCATCCGCTTAGAGTGTCTGTGGAGTCCCAAGAGGATAAAATTTCATTACTATAAAAAGTAGTGCCATATGCAAAACACCTAGTCTTAAACTTTACCTCCTCATTACAGAGTGGTTGGTCCTATCCCATTCGAGAATGCACGATCCAACTTGCACTTGACAACTCAATGACTTTGTCCCCTAATTAGATAAACTTTTGGCAGCATGTCTGCGTGGTTCTCCAAGTACACGAAACATAGACGACATCAGTCGTACCCTGTGTACGCACCCGGAGAACAACAGGACGTCAACCGAAGCTTCATCTAATATAGGACAGTACATAAGTTGTTGAAGGCATGATGGATAATTGCATTCCCAAACTGTCCAAACTGGACAATTCAAGAATCGCGTACGTCAATCCTCGCACGTTCATCGAAAGGACAACGAAACTGGTCAAAGACCTAATCCGTTACCTAAGGATGACCAAACGGGTGGCGTACGAGATTCTCAAACGAGTCTAAGTTTCACTAATGTATGCAAATGAATAAAATAAAGTAGTTCTCAATGTCTGTTTGTTTTCTAAACTTAGAATAAAGTATTTACAAATTTATTGGATTGGGCCCAGGCAAGATTAGAAGTTTACTTGTAATTACTAATTGAACTAATTAAATATTATTAATTAACTACTGCTGCTTGTCTAATTAATTACTATATTATTCGGTAAATTACTTAGAAATAATATTATAATATTATTATTTGACCTAATTTTCTCATCGTATTCATATTGAATTGGACTGGGCCTAAGAAAGATGTTGGATTGGGCCCAGGCAAGATTAGGGGTTTTCATGTGATTACTAATTGAACTAATTAAATATTATTAATTAATTGTCTAATTAATTACTATATTATTCGGTAAATTACCTAGAAATAATATTATAATATTATTATTTGACTTAATTTTCTTATCGTATTCGTATTCGTATTGGATTGGACTGGGCTCAAAAAAGATGTTGGATTAGGCCCAGGCAAGATTAGGGGTTTACTTATAATTATTAATTGAACTATTTAAATATTATTAATTAACTATTGCTGCTTGTCTAATTAATTACTATATTATTCAGTAAATTACCTAAAAATAATATTATAATATTATTATTTGACCTAATTTTCTTATCGTATTCGTATTGGATTGAACTGGGCCCAAAAAATATGTTGGATTGGGCCTAGGCAAGATTAGGGATTTAGTTTTGGATTGGGCCCAAGGATTAGAGTTAATTAGTGTAATTCAAAAAAATAACACTTAAATAAACTATCCGAAGATCAAATATACAACAAATAAAATAATACGATACAAATTAAATAAATTAACAATAGATATTACGAACAATTCAATATTTACTCATTATAACATAAATCAAACTATGATTTCAAATAATAAAAGTATTTTCAATCATTTGAGTAACCAGCCATTACAATATTAATTGAAACAATCTAATTTGACCTAAATTATTTATATTATCAATATTCTAATTCGTAATTTAATATTTTAACTAATATAAATATTTAATGAACCTAAAAATTATAATTTAATATTATTATTTACGTAATCTTACTATTTTTAGTATTATTGTTTAATTCAAAATATATAAATTAACAACAAATATTACGATATTAATATTTTTTAGTATTATTGTTTCCTATTTATGCTACTTTTTATTTAATATTTTTCATAATATTAATGGTGAACGAAAAAAATATATATAAATTATGTAATAAAATTAAAATAAATTATAATAACTCTCAACAAGATTTTAACTTTGTATATATTAGCTGAGAGGTCTATTTGGCAACAGGTAAAGAAGTCAAGTTTTCTTAACTCCTTTTTTTTTTAATGAATTCTTTTATCAAAAAATATTTTTTATTTTTAATAATTTTTAAGTATGCTATTTACATTCATGAAAATATTATAAAATAAGAGAACTTACATACAAGTGAAAATTATTATTAATTTTTTTTTTTTGTCTTATGCATCCATTCTTATTTAAATGTATTCTTTTTATCAAAGTAAATAATATGTTTAAAAGTTTACAAACTTTATTGTATTTAATTTATTAAAAAAATCTATCAACTTTCACTAACTTTTTATACTTTTTTCAAACTATATATTATTTTTACATTAAACTTTATATTTTTATTATATTTTGGTCCAATAACTGAGCCTAAACGTCGCACAGCCCATGTTAGAAAATCCAACCATGACAATTTCTTAACTTAATTTTAATTTATATTTTTAGTGAACCAATAAGTTTTAGTTTAATATTAATATTTAATTAATTCTCATATTTTTAGTATTATTGTCTAACATTATAAATATCATAATATAATTTAATTTCCGTAAGGTAAGTTAATCAATTTATTTTTAAAAATTATACATTTATGTATTTATAATTCTAAATATTTTACTTTAATATTGATCATATTTAAAATTAATTTCTTAATTGTTTAATCATTACTTCAAAAGCAAATCATATTAAATATTATTTTTCATGTTTTTATATTTTTAAATATGATAATTATTCCACTCAATTATAATAATATATATAATTTATTAAAGTAAAATTATTTAATAAATTATATTTTCTTACAAAGAACTAATTTCAATTCACAGTTACCGAAATTTAATTATTTTCGGTAACGTAATAACATTAATTAATCTCCTTAACGTAATGTTAATTAATTTTAATATCATAATATAATTAATTTATTTTAAAAATTTATAATATAATTTAATTTCATTAAGGTCACGTTAATTAATATTTTTCATGATTGTTTTAATAAATGATAATAATATATACAAATTATTTAATAAATTATATTATCTTATTAGAACTTAATTTTAATTTATATTTGTCATGAAATAGCTAATTTAAATTATATTTTCTTATAAAGAGCTAATTTCAATTCACATTCTTAAATTAAGAAAAAAATAAGCATTCACTCTTTTATAATTTCAAAAAATTATATTTCAATCAATATATTTTTACTTTTTTTAATACTGATTTTTAATACTTAATTTTATAATTTTTAATACCTACTGTAAATATTAAAATTTATAAATAATTTTAAGCTTAATTTAATAAAAAAACAAATTTATCAATAAATATATTTTATTTTTGTTATATTTATTAATTTATTAAAATTATATATTTAAAATTTAAAATTTTTTATTCCTTTCTTTTTGAAAAAATTCACATGAAAAAATTCTCACCCCAAACAGCACCCTCGTAAAGGTGAATGGGAAAAAGGCGACATGGGACGCGAGGGTTTGTTCCGTAACAAATAAGCTAACTTAAACAAAATAACTTTTTTTCTTTTTTGTATTTAAAAATTCAATTTTGTCCAACACAAAAATTAAAGTTATCTATGGGGTTATATTTGTAATTTTAAAATAATATGTGAAAAGAGACAGGCATGTTAATCACGTAACATTGATTTAAAATTATTGAATTTTAATTCAATATTATAGATACAGTTATATTATTTAATTAAAAAAAATTTAAATGTATTTAAATTATTAAATTTTAATTTAATGGTATAACTTGCAAATCATGAAATTTACATAACTTCCCCAAATCCTTTAATTTTATCGTCTGTACTGGCAACTTTTGGAGTACAACAAAATAATACAAAATTTTATAAATTTCTACAAACATAAATTACGAGATAATAAAATTTAAATTTTTTACTCACCGCACAAAACACAAAAATTTTTCCCATTCACTAAATTTTTCTTCTAAAATCTCTTTTTTTTTTTCTTACAACATACCAATTTTTATAAAATAAAATTAAAAAACAGAAAAATTAAAAAAAACGGCAAATAAAAAAAACAGAAAAAAACAGCAAATTAAAAAAAAAACAATATACATAAAAAAAAAAATATTACACAGTAAAAAAAATTTTGACAACTCACTGTAACAATATTACAATCCACAATCAACAATTCAAAAAAAAATCCCAATCAACAGCATATATATGAAATAAACAAGTTAATGAGTAACTAAAATAAAAAAAATAAACAAACAATAATATATACATGCATGCATGGATAATCATCAAACCCCCAACCACAAAAACAAAAAAAAATTATTTACATTTATCCAATAATAAACATGAAAAATACAGAAAAAAATTCAAACTAAAAAAAAATCTAAACCTGGTGTGGTGGTGGTCAACCTCCAAAAAAACTCTAATACACAAAAAAAAAATTAGTGTTTATTAGAGAGAGAGAGAACAAGAGAGAGAGAGAGAGAGAGAGAGAGAGCAAAAGAGAGAAATAGAGAGAGCTAGAGAGGGAGCGCATTACAGCGATGGCGGCAAGGGACTTCTGGCGACGGTAGCGGGGGGAGAGAGGAAAGAGCGCGGGGGAGGGAAAGGAAAAAGAGAGGGGCGTTCTGTCCGATATAATTAGCGTATCAGCGACCGTTTTAAGCGGTCACTAATGCGGTCGTTACAACAGTATTAGCGACTGCTAAAAGCGGTCGCCCGAATTTTCTCGTCATCGATACCTTGCCGCACGGGATTAGCGACGGCAATTAAAGTGGTCGCTAATATTTTTGTAACGACCGCTTAAAGCGGTCGCCCGAGTTCTCCACTCGCCAATCGCCCAATCTCTAGTAGTATACATATGAATAATTTGGAACCAAATAATTGTTACTTGTAAAGATTGAAATACTCTATAAGGCAACCAAAAAAAAAAAAAAAAAGAAAGTAAGAGGCAATGTTAATTTTAGCTTATTTATTTATTTAAATCCAATCTAATGTCTAATTGAACCAGCAATATAATTATAAAGAGCCCGATTTCTTCAAGTTTTGGAAATGATGACCTAACTGAGCTTTGAATTCTCTACAAATTCAATCATTATTATAATGGATTTATATAAATCCCTGTATTATCTCAAGATATTAGTCAACTCTTGCCTCTCCAATTTGAAATGCCTATCATGCAAGAATTTCCATTTCCAATAAGGAAGGGCATCTCGGTCAACCTGTCCAAATCTGATCCGTTATCCGATATGAATGGATGTGAAATTTGGATTTTGTTTTTAAGATTAGATTGAATTCGAATTTGGTTTTTTTTTTAAATTTGGATATTAGATCGGATATGAGGATGGCATTGCCTCCGCCCCAATCTATCCCAAATCCAATATCTAATCCGAATCTGCCTCAATTTGACCTGATTTGTCCCGATCTATCCCGAAAAATATATAAATAATCCCAAATCATTTGAAACTATGATGATAACATCATCACTATACCATGACAAACAATATTCACATTGATAATACTCTACACTTATTGAACTTCACTATTATTATCATTAAAATGAATATTGATAAATAAATTTAAAACAAAAATTGTTATCGTTTTATATTAATTAGGGTGTGTTTGGGAAAGAAATTATAAATTTAATTTTTTTCTTACTTTTGTGCAAATTTAAGTTTTAAAAGTTCAATATATTTCTTTCATACACAAAAATCAAGAAAACTTAAAAAAGTAAATTTAAAATTTTATAAGGTATATTATTTGGGACTCTACAAAATTATATAAATCCCTTTAAAATTTAAATTTTTACTTACTGCACGAATTATGAAACTATAAATTTTATAAATTTACATTAATTTATACAATTTCAAACCCCATTATGACTTACTTATCAACTCAATTGTTTTCAGAAAAATATCAAGATACAAAATGATACAAAATTTTAAAAATAATTAAAATATTTTATTAGCTATTTTATTTTATTTTTCTTATTTTTAGTACAAAAAATTACTATTTCATTAAGCAACTTATTTCTTGAACTTTGAATAGTTTATTGTTTTCCTCATATTTTTAACATTTTCAGTTAAAATATATTTTTTAACTTTTCAATATTGATATTCAAAAGAGTTCTCTAGAAAATAGATTTTTCAAATAGTTTAACTAAAATGTTTTATGAAACATTCAATATTTTTTTATAGTGAAAATTATTTTTTTTAAAATATATAGAGAAGGCAACTAATTAATTTTTTTCTTAGATAGTTTGATAAGTGCAGATAATTACATTTTAATTTTTTTGAAAAAATTTACTTATGCAGATGAGTTATCTTATTATGATAAAAATTTATAGTTCTATGTTATTCTAAAAAATTATTTGTTGTTGTAAAAAAAATTAAAAATTTTTTGTAGTTTTATTTTTTTCTATATGTAAATGGTGAGGAAAAAAAATCAGCTATTCTATTTTGAAATTAGGTTGATGTAAAAAGTTAATAGGGACAAAAAAGAATTAGAAATTTAAATTTACAACTTTTATTTTTATGTTTGTAGGTTTTATATAAGAAAAAAATTTAAAAAGCTAAAATAAATTTTATTTTTATTTATATTTTTAGCAACCATAAAAAAATAAATATAAATTTATTTGATTAAGATATAAAATAAATTAAAATTTATTTACAAACTTTTGTCATGTTTTTTAACATTTTGATATTTATTTATTTTTTACAATTCTCTTAAAATTTATTTATTTTAAAATTTACAACTCATGTTTTTTCTTATATTTTAATCATTACAATATTTTTAAATATATTACTAGATTATTGAAATGTATTACATTATTTAAAAAATATGTTATTATGTATTATTTTGATTTTGGAAATAAATTATTTGGTAATAATTAGTTACATACAACTTAAGGGCAGATTCGAAGATGAACAAATGGTTTGGAGTTTTGGATATCTGTGGATATATCCGTTCTCTGTTTAGAGCGGGAATGGAGGTCCAAAAAAATATCTGTTTAGAGTTCGGGATAAAATTGAAAGTAGGCAGAGGATTTAGAGTTTGGATTTGAATAATACCATATCCGCCTCCGATTTGTCCCGTTATCATCCCTAATTTCCAACGCCCTTGTTAACCACTTGTTTATCCATCATTGCCCATATATCATAATTACAATCATGCCTATGTTGGTCTTATTGTATTTAATAAATTTGTATTTTAAAAATTAGTATGCAACAATCATACATCTAATTCAATTTTGTTTTTAAATTAATAGTGAAAACAGAAGATAATTAAGCAAAATTGAGTAAAAATGAAAATAATTAAGCAAAATCCTTTATCGAAGAAAAACAATACTTAGGGAATATAGAAAAATCTTCCTAGGTCTAAGTTATGCAAAAATTGCACAATCCTAAACTAATTGGATGGCAAAAGAAAGAATCCAAAATGTGTTAGAAATCAAATTAAAAGTGTATTCCCAATCAAAAATTTAGAATCCAATTTTGGGCCAAATTTGACACTTAAAAAATCAAAATTATGAGACTTCTAATGGAGATCAGATTATATATAAATTTTTTTTAATCTTCTTTCTAATGACGTTGGAATTAGATTAACTAAAACTAGAGATCAACAATTATGACTAAAATATTGAAAGAGTGTCAAGCTAAATTTTTCTAAACATGCAACTTTGCTTTTCACCCTTCAACTTGATTTTAACAATTCTAAAGATATTTAATAAAGTATTTGGATATATTTATCTTTTGTACTCATCAAGCACATTAAAGATTATCTTAGAACACAATTCAACACTCCTTAAGACTCTATCTCTAAGCTTCCAGGATTTCCCCATTGGTTAAGGCTCCTTTTGGCAAAAATATATGGTAACTGGAGCCACTAGTTATTAATTTTTTAATTTTTTACTAAAATAAATAAATTTCTTCTCTCGCATTTTAATTTTTTTTTTTAAATTTTGAAGGGTAAAAATATCAAATTAATAAAAATTTAAAAAAAAGAACTACTAAAAAAGCTAATTTTTTTTTCTATTCCCAAACACAAAGACCTAGATTTTTCGTAGTTAGTAACTACTAACTAACAAAAAAAAAAAAAAAAAAAAAACTTTTTTTACTTCCTAAACCAAGCCTAAGACTTAGTCTTTATGAATGTCAACTTTCTCCTTTTGTTATGAAAAAAACTCATTAAGGGCCATATGGAGTGACAAAATTTTATAAAATTTAATAAAAGTTGTGAGTTTGTAATTTATATAATGGGATAAAAAGTGAATAACTTTTATATATTTTTTGAGATTTTTATCGCTCCAAACAGAGCCTAAAACAAGAAAACGAATTAAATACATATATTCACTCAAACTTAATGTAATTATTTCTAAAATTATATAAATAATACTATTATACAATTCAATAATTGCTACTTTAAAGAATAATCTTCAACCTCTTCCCACGATGAATGTGCACATTTATACATATGTATATATTGAAAGGTGGCACATTTAAATATTATGCAGTACATAATCTATATAGTTTTGTCAACTCTAACATTCTGGTTGTCAAAGTCTGTAATTTTAAAACGAGATGCTAGATCCCCCATGGCAAACTCACCTACACTTGCCGTAAAAATAATGTTTTTGCTAAAAGTCAAAATATATAAAATATTTGTACTTTAATTACGTACTAAATATGATATACCAAACAAAGTTTTGTTTCTGAAAACACATGGACCGAGCCTCCTCAGCCGAACTTATTTGAAAGCAACATCTGTAAAGACTTTTTTCCTTTTTTTTTTTTTTCCCCAAAAAGAAATTTACTTTACGTACTAAATTTGATATACAAAACAAAGTTTTGTTTCAGACAGACACATGAACCGAGCCTCCTCGGCCGAAGTTATTTGAAAGCAACATCTGTAAATACTCTTCTTTTTTGTTTTAATAATTTCTATTTTAGACTGCTGATGAAAAAGGTTCAAAAAGTACACTATTAAATATTAATTTAGAAACACATACAAATTTTGTTTTGACCCTTTAACGAATGCAAAAGTTGCATTGAAATTAAAACCTAATCTATTTGCAGAGGGCAGTTTCCTTCCTCTTGAGCTTTTTGGGTGGTGCCTTTTGCTTTGCCTTTGGGAGTTCAATTTGATCATGCAATATTACATGGAAAAGTATCAGATGGAATTAAGTGCAATCCAGCCATAATCAGGTTTGAGTTCAGCCCGGTAATAATTTTGTACTAATTAAAATTATATTATTATAATTTAAAATTAAATAAATTAAGATAAATCATTCGATTAACATTATTTTGGTCAAAAATTATAAAATGAAAATGAATATATAATTTTATCGAATTGTCCCGTCATTTCTCTCAAATTCTGTACTTTTAAACTTCAGCATGAGCTCAATTTAAAACGGATTATAAATCAAAATTGAATTAAACTACATAAAATAGGGAATTAAGTTTTTCTCAAATCACACTCAAGAATATTATAAATAACTCGTGGCAATCCCTAATCCTTGGGATAGTTCCATGCATACTTCTCCTTTTTCAATTAAAGAGTTAGACACAGTTATGAGTTCCCAATCTGTGAATCATCTAGCTGGCAGTCAAAAATGTATCTTTGGTGTTGCTCATCCCTTTGAATGATTTTGCACCCTGCCAAACTTAATCAATTCCTTTGTGGTCTAATATTTATATATATATATATATATATATATATATATATATATATGTATATATTGGCATTAGATTGACGGTTTGGATACATTGTTGAACCCAATGGTCTAAATCTTAAAATAGTACTCAAGTCTTTTAAGTCATTAGTTTCCTGTCGGTATTATTTTCCACGAATCTAGAATGTTAGGAATAAATAATCCTTGTATATATGCTTTTATCTTATTCAAGTCTGAGTTTGTGCTGTGTTTTAAACTAAATACGGAGCTTGACCTCAATCTATATATATATATATATATCTGCGCACGATATCTATTATATATCTCATATATAAAATCAAATCAAATTAAATAAAAAATGCGTTTGAAATGGAATGTTAGTTTTTAATCATTTTTTGTTTTATAATTATTACTAATAAAAAGGAAAAAAAAAAAAACTCGTGCTAAAACCAGAGACAGAACTACCATCTGACCAAAAGGGGCCTTGGCCCACCTTACCCAAAAAAATTATATATATATATATATATATATATAGTATATTTATTTTTATAAATATATATTTTTTTTAAAATGGCACTCTCAATTCTTTTACTTTTCACTATAATTTTTTGAATTGGATTATTAATAAAATATAAAACTCAAATTCTTGAGTTGTGCTATTAATAATTTAACCTAATTAATTAAATAATTTTTAA
Source organism: Vitellaria paradoxa (assembly GCA_019916065.1). Classification (NCBI taxonomy): domain Eukaryota; kingdom Viridiplantae; phylum Streptophyta; class Magnoliopsida; order Ericales; family Sapotaceae; genus Vitellaria; species Vitellaria paradoxa. Next base: position 68,163,280 of record CM034234.1, on the reverse strand, counting down.
ACCTTTAAGATTGCATACTGACAGAAGACAGAAGTTAGGATTTTTTTGTTGGAGTTACTCTCTCTCTCTCTCTCTCTCTCTCCATTGTAGCTTAAGCTCTAATCCTGTAAGTTTCTCTTTCGAGTCCGTTTGGTGAAATGAAAAACGTTGAAAATTTCTAAAAATTTCTAAAATTTATCTACTTTTTATTTTACTGTACGAATTACAAACTCACAAATTATCTCAAATTATCTTACTTTTTGTCACTCCAAACGCCCCCTTCATTGAAAATGCTTAATATACTTTCTTTGTTTGACATTTCTTAATTAATTTATTTGGCTTTAAGTCCCTTTCATTAATAGGTGTACCAATTGTTTGTTTGTTTCTTTTACTTTTTTTTTTTTTTTTTGTGCAATTGTACCGTTTTCTTTTTCAATTGTGATTGTAAATTGTAAATTAAATTATAATTGTGCAATTATAATTTACAACTTTTTTTCCACGTGTCTTGTTTGTTTCTCTTACTTGTTGAAGAGAAATATCTAATTATTGATTTATATTACTTGTTGAAAACTCAAATAGATTGCTTAATTTTAATATTACATTTTTGATATTAGGAAAAAAATATTAAAATTTATAAGAATTGACACCCCCTTAACTAAATTTCTGATTCCATCCCTCGGTAAAACTCAACTCCTGATTAACTCAACTCCTGATTAATCAAAAGAGATTAATTACATGAGTTTTAAACTTTAATTTGGATTAATAATCGATTTTAATTCTATCTTTTCTTCTACTCTTAACCAACACGAGTTTAATTGAATTATAAACTAAATTAGTAATAACTCAAAAATTCCAAAATCCGACAAAAAACAAAACAACATGTGTTTGGATTCAAAAGTCCAATTCGAGGTTCGGCAGGACTAAGGGTGCGGCTCGATTCTGTTTGTCATTAAAAGCTAATACGGATGGTAAGTTATTAGTAGAGAAGATTATAACTAAATTATTTTAAAAAAATCAAATCATTGATTTTAATATAGTTTGGTTTAGTTTGAGGACTTTATAAGAATAGAAATATATATTATACATATATGCATGTTCACTATTTTTAACTTGGTTAATACCAATTGCTCCCGAGTAATATGTATTCCCACCCGTACACATATTATAAATTAAAAAAAAAAAATTAAACGTTGAGCCAATTGGAATTAAAATAATTTATTTCCTTAAGTAAAAGAGAACGAAATGATTCAAAGTAATTCCTATACCATAACTGGAACAAATCCCCATCTGTGGTATTTTTTTTTTAAAAAAATCATATGAACCTATACTACGATATATACACATATATTAATATTATTGGTTTAATTTAATTTTCTTAATTGACCTCTTAAACTGTAAGTCAAATCAAATCATTTAATTTTTTTTATTTTGTCAGCCGCAATGAAATAATTAATTTAAAAAAGTCAATCAAATCAAACTAGAAAGTCTGGTTTGCCTAGATTTTAATGTTTCAATGGTTTTAAAAATTAAATCGTTAATCGAATCGGAAAAGTAATCAAGTCAAGAGTTAAGAGTTCAATCGTCGGTTTGAATAGAATTAAACTGAAATTGAACTATGACGTCAAAATATATTTAAATATATAAATAAAATATCAAAATATATATTAAAATTATATAATAACTTTAAGAACATACATTTTTTTACATATTATTCCACTATTTTTTTATTTTACTAACAAAAAGTGTCCTAAAAAGATGTAATTACAATAAAACAATTGTAAAAATTAATTTCAATAATATATAATAATAGAATCACTTAAAACTAAGATATATAAAATTTTTCTAGACTTTTAATATAAAGTATTAGAATTTACAACATTAATTTGTCCTAAATAATACAAAATAAACATATATTTTGTAATTTTATATGAACTGTGTGGTTTATTAAACTCAATTCCAGTTCGCCGGTTGAACCAGTGAGTCGTCAGTTAAATCAGTGGTTGAACTAATGTACCACTGATTTTATACTAATTCAACTCTTAAATAAATTTTATTAGTTAATCAGACCTTTTTTTTTAACCGATTCCTAGTTCAACTGGTTGAACTAGTTAATCCGATCTAGATTTTAGGATAAATGAGCCTAAGCTTAACTCATCAAGGGATATGTTACTGCATTATTTGCACCATAGAATTGTTGATTAAAAGGCACCAATCTTTTGACTCCGCCTTTTTGCTGACTAATTCACAAACAATCAAACTCTAACTTTCCATTCTTTTAGAAGTAGCACGTAATCACAGTCAATTTTTTTACAATCTCTCTTACGACGACAATTGTCAATCCTCTCTCTTCATTTTTTGGGAAATGCAAGGTGGCCATGCAATAACGTGTGCTCTCAAAACAACACTTTATGGGAAGTCAAAAGTAGATGTTTTAAATATTCAATAAAATTATACTTGTCTACAGGACAAAATTTTCTTGGCTTCCTTTAATGATATATACAAGTTGAATCTTAATAAGCAACCACCAAAAGGAGATCGAGAAGAATATGATCAATATGCAGACTGTATTTGAATAGTTCAACCTGGTTACGGAGAATTCAGACAAAGCTGCAATTTTAGCACATTGCCAATTGAATAGTAGATTCTGTGAATGGCCATAGCGAATTCCAATTGTTTTAAAAAGAGCCAATTGTTTGACACTTTCTAAGGCAAATTAGCACTTTAATTAATTTCCTGGAAGCTACTCCATAAGTTCAAATCTCCATCTTATATATGTGTAATGCATGATTAATGCATATATTATATATATATATATATATATTTTCGTAAACTCCTAATTAATTTCCTTTAGTAATCTTATAAGTTGACGCCTAATAAATAAATCTCAAAATGAGAGGCTCAGGCTGCTACAAATCATTTGATTTGACTTCGAATTATAAACTCAACTAGTATTAATTGCTTTGGAATTTTATATAGTATTTTCAAATACAACCACCTAGCTTCGTACACCCTTTTCCATCAAAATAAATAATGAGAAAAAGAATGAACGCGTGAGATACCCATCAATAGCATTGGACCACCCCTTCTTTCACTTCTATATAAATCAATGAATTGAAGACACACCACACAAACTCTCTCACAAACCTTAGCTAGTAGCTACCTTCCATTTCATAGACCAAAATGATCAATAATCAAGTAATGGCGCTTCCCTTCTTTATTACACTTGTGTTCGTTTCTCTTCTTTGTCCTGCCATTTCCGACTACACAAGGGCTGAGATAAAATCATGGTGTAGCCAAGCACCCTATCCTCAACCATGCGAGTATTTCTTCACCCACAACGCTAAATACAGTCGACCCATCAAGCAAAAATCCGACTTTTTGAAGCTCTCCCTCCAGCTTGCACTAGACCATGCCGTGAATGCCCACAACAACACCCACTCACTTGGCTCAAAGTGCCGAAATGAGAATGAGAAAGCTGCGTGGGCTGATTGCGTTGAGCTTTATGAGTACACCATAGCCAGGCTCAACAAAACTGCTGATAATTCGACCCAGTGCAGCCAAGTTGATGCCCAAACATGGCTTAGCACTGCACTCACCAACCTTGAGACGTGCCGAACCGGGTTCATTGAGCTAGGGGTCACTGACTATGTGTACCCTTTGATGTCTAATAATGTGTCTAAGCTGATTAGCAACACTTTGGCCATGAACGAGGACGTTCCATATGGAGAGCCTAGTTACAAAGATGGATTCCCGACTTGGGTGAAGCCCGGTGACCGGAAACTCCTGCAGTCTTCGTCTACGGCTGCTAAGGCAAATGTTGTGGTGGCGCAGGATGGTTCCGGGAACTACAAGACTATAAATCAGGCAATTTCTGCCGCGTCCGGAAGTGGGAGATTTGTGATACATGTGAAGGCGGGATCATACAATGAGAATGTTCAGATCAAAACGAAGAATATTATGTTGGTGGGTGATGGAATAGGAAAGACCATAATCACCGGAAGCAAAAGCGTTGGAGGAGGCACTACCACCTTCAAATCAGCCACTGTTGGTAAATTCCGAAATCTAATTTCTTTGTCATTTGGGATGATAATAAGCACATATCTTATATGCATCAAACTTATATATGGAGTAAATATGAAGTACTACATATATAAACAAAATATTTGTGCCAATAATGTTGATTTTGATTCAGTTATTTCAAAATAAAAGGCTCGTTACTTGGACTCATCATCTTGAAATCACTACTATGTATTATATAATATTGATAAGAATTGTATTCGAAATTGTGATTTACATATATATATATATATGTATCATTTTCCTTTACAACTATGAATGAAAATTGTGTAGTTTTTGTTTTTTAATGAAGGGATCGATATAAGCCTTTGCATTTGGTCAGAGATTTATGACTATTCTATAGATTGATCAATTAAAAATAAATTAAAGATGTCTTATCCTATAGTCCATTGAATGGATAACATGGACTTGAATATTTAAGCTACTAATTAAGATTACCTATAAATCATTTTGGTTGACTTGCGTACAAAAGCATAACATAGTTTAGTAATTAATCAATTCTTAATTACTAAAGGTCTTTTATAAAATTTGCGAAGAAGTCACGTAAAGAACAAATTGGGATGAATAACTTATAAAATTTAAGTTTATATATATAGTATTACATCTCGCCAAAGGTTGTTCACGATAAATTCATGAAACAAAAAATCATGATGATGATTGGTGTTCGAGACATTATTGTAACTCTTTTTATGATTCTAAAGTTAACAAAACTTCATTCTTATTATTGATCCAGCGGTGGTTGGGGATGGGTTTATAGCACAAGGTATCACGTTCCGTAATACAGCCGGAGCAGCGAAACACCAGGCAGTGGCACTACGATCAGGCTCAGATCTCTCGGTGTTCTACCAATGCAGCTTTGAAGGATATCAAGACACTCTTTATGTCCACTCCGAGAGACAATTTTACAGGAACTGTGACATTTATGGAACCGTAGACTTCATATTCGGAAATGCAGCTGTGGTGTTCCAAAATTGCAACATATATGCTAGAAATCCCCCTAATAAGGTCAACACCATTACAGCCCAAGGCAGAACTGACCCCAACCAAAACACTGGAATTTCTATCCACAACAGTAGAGTAAGTGCAGCTTCGGATTTAAAATCATCCAAGAACTCGGCGAAGACGTACCTTGGCAGACCGTGGAAGAAGTATTCACGCACCGTCTTCATGAAAACATATCTGGATAGCTTGATCGATCCAGCCGGTTGGTACCCATGGAGTGGCGATTTCGCTCTTAGTACCCTGTATTATGGAGAGTATATGAACACTGGCCCCGGCTCATCCACCTCAAATAGGGTGAAATGGGGTGGCTATCATGTCATAACAAGCGCAACAGTTGCTTCTCAATTCACTGTTGGCAACTTCATTGCCGGAAACTCATGGTTGCCAGCCACCAAGGTGCCTTTCACCTCCGGCCTTTGATTTATTTCCATGCTACATCTGCATGGTTAAGTTGTCCATGGCAGGCCGTTAGTTTTCTGCACCAAAGTCAGTAGTTGGGTTGCAGGAGACAGAAGAAAATGCGGTGCAAATTTGGTTTTCAGTTGTTAATTTTCCATTGTTTGATCTCTATAATTTATAGCTTATAGACTTTATTCATACCATTTCTTCCTAAATATTCTTGTTGTATTTGTTATCAATATTGTAACCAAATAATAGTGATGAATTCTAATGTTTGTCATCAATCTAGCCAAATAATTACTTGTCAATTTCCGTTGTGTCATCGCTTTTAGGGTACATCATTTCCCCAACATATTAATGGAATTTCTTCCTTTTTATTTTACTTTTCAATTTTTATTTTCCCTTGCCGCGGGCTACTGGAGTTGCACGAGAGACGAAGTGGAAAGGAAAGGAATCGAGTTGTAAATCCAACTAGAATCATATTGGCGCCTTCTCTAGGGAAACCTTGAACCTATATTGGGCTTTTCTTCAAGTGAAAAAAAGGGCCTTCTTCGGGCCCAACTGAGATCCATCTTTCCATTTGGTTTCTCTTCCACAATTTTCAATTTGAATAATTTTCTCCCCCACAAAACAATCTGGAATATACTTCTGGTTCATCAATGGTTAGTAGTTGTAATCTTTTTCTTCTTCTTTAATTTCTTGGTTTTTCTCTATCATAGATTCATGGAATTTTCTGGCCAGGAAAGGAAAGAAAGTGGCAGCCAATATTGACAAGCATAATATAGGGGGTGGCTTCTTGGTGTAGGGCTGCGGGAGGAAGGGGTTAGGGCTGCAACTACAAGTCTAGTCTCCTCATTTAATTTTAATTTTTTTTAATTGAAAACTTGGTAGGGTACTTATATATTCTTTGGAGGACCGACTTTAAATCTATAACATTAATATTAAGATATATCCACTGCGTCCTATCTTTTCTTCTTTGCAGACAATTGATCTACTTTAGTGCACGCCCGATGCTTTATTTGTAAAATTTAAACAATTAATGAATATAAAAGTAAAATTAATTACTAGAAAGTATTTTAATTTAAATAGGTGGTTTTGGGTGTAAAATTTAAACTAAATAGTAGTTATAAAATTATGTCATGAAATTACTAAATAATAGATATACAGCATGAGTTCATATTGGGCAAAATTTTGTTAAATAGATAATAAACAAATTGATGAGTATCTCTTACTCTTTTGGGATCCCATAATTTGTATTTGGACCAAAAACGGACTCAAAATAATAATTTTTTTTTACCCGACTAAGGCTTGGACTAAATAATTTTAAGATTCTTAGAAAAGATTAAATACGGGTCTGAACTAAAAATGAGACGAAGGTAAAATTTTAATTTATCACTTTGAGTTTCTATTGATCCATAATTTGTTTAATACTAATAAAAACTTATTGAGAATTATTTCTCAGCTTCTTTTGGAAGCACAATATGTAAATCTAGGTTAAAAACGGTTTGAAGGTAAAATAGTTAATTTTTTTAGAAGAGTACTTATGACTTGATATTGAGCAAAAAGAATTTAATGTCTTTGAAGCTCCTCTTATTTGAACAATTATTCACTTTTTTTTTTTAGTCTGGACCCTCAAATGTTAATGTTTAACCCCTTCAAAACTTTTGTGAAGCGTTGTAATCATAGTTAAAAGAAAATTAAAAATTATATCAAGTAATATTCAAGAAGATAATTAAGTGGTAGAAATATTTTAGTAGAATAGGAGTGTCGCAGTAACAGAACGTTTGATAAGATATTATCATCAAATACAATAAAGAAATATTATTGAATTCACAAGAACTAAAAAAAAAAAATAAAGTTGTAAGAAAATTACAATTGAAATTAATAATCAAATATATAATATTAAAATTACAAAGGTCTTACTTACAAAAATTAAAAAAAAAATAAAATTAATCCTCTATCGAATCTTATTCGATTTACCATCTAATAAAAATCCCTCTTCACGCTTTGAAATATAGAATTCTAATCCTTACCGATGACAAAATAATCTTTGGATCAAAATAAAAGGAAAGCAATTAAATAAAATTTTAAATAAAATAAGAATAAAAATTAGAAAAATTAATTCAAAATAGAATAAGTGAAGATAAATTGCCAATGTGCAGGATCTCGTATAGCTGAAGCTAAATGGAAAAATATTAATTACTTAAAAAGATAAATGATATATATATATATATATATAACATCAAATTGATGGGTATTTTGATGGAACTTAAAATGGAATATATGTAGTAGGCCCTTTGCAGGGAATAATGGAGATTGGATTATTACTTTATACCATTCAAAAGATAAAGCCACCTTTACTTGGTCCTCCACCATCAAATTGCATTAAAATGGAGGAAAGTGGAAGGAATAGATGTCCCAAGAATATTGTTACAAACATTAATTAACCTCGATCCCTCCATGTCCTTGAGAAAGGAACTACCACGCATCTCCATCTCCTTCGTTAACCATCTGCATGAATATATATACATTTATATATATATGATCATCGGCACCATATCAAATTGATCGATGAAAAATTGATGACTTGGAAGAGAGAGAAAATGCAAAACTAAAATGTGACAGAGGAGATTAATCTACCTAAGCGATTGATTTTCTGCAAAGTGAGAGAAGAACGATCACAACAGCGACACCGGCCAAGACGCCCACTATTATGGCCACTGTTTTTCCAACCTCATCCTCGTTTGAAGAATCTATTCGGCATTGACAAAAAAGATAAAGCAGTGGGAATAAATACCTACGCATAAACATAGAATTAGAGAGACTAATTACCTCACAAACTCTTCTTTGAAAGAGATCTCTTTCACCCTTTTAATCTCTCAAATATATAAATGGGCAATTTAATTTCTTTGAAAGAGATCTCTTTCACCCTTTTAATCTCTCACATATATAAATGGGCAATTGTGATAAATATTAAATTAAAGAGCGGAAGACTTTGGTTGGAATGGCAAAGCATTAAGACATCCAAAAGATTAGTTGTTAAACTTAAACATACTTTAATCCTTAGGGTGTACATAGTTCAGTTTAGTTCAACTTAGTTAGGGCTGGGTTAAGTCGGCTTAGTTCGAGTTAGATTAGATCCATTTTTCAAAGTATCATCAGTTCAAGTTGAGTCATTTTGGGTTCTATGATTTAAAAAAAAAAAATACCAAGATAAATCATTAAAAAAAGAAAAATATTAACTATAACTTAGTGCAATTCATAATATCAGTAATATTTTGTACTTTTATAATATAATATTTAGATATTATATATTATATTTTTTAAGTTGGTTCGGTTTAGGTTTAAGTCAATTCAAGTTGAAAAATACTCAACCAAAAATTGAATAAAAAATATCGATTTACTATTTTAACCCAAAATCGAATAAAAAATAATTTAAATCTAAATAAGTCGAATCAAAGTGATCGAATGTTCGACTTTTCAGTCCAATATTTTTTTTTTTTTTTTTTTTTTGCGCACCCTACTAAACCTTTTTATCAGATCACACTATCAAAATTAATGAAAGACTTAATAATTTATTTATTTTTATTGTCTACTATTATTACTATTATTAGTATTATTATGATGATGATGAGAGATGCACCGTGCACGGTTCACCTGAAGAGGAACCGTAATAGCCAGATGACCAGAACCGAGCATAACACTGAGCCAAGAACACATCAGCAGCCTCAGAAGATCCACACAAGCTCTTCAACTTCACAACAGCCTCCGAAAGGCAAGCAGAGCAATCCGAAGGGCTCAAATCACCCAAACACTGCGCAAAACCTTCAACGAGGCCCGAACTACTCACTCTAAACCCAATTGCACCTTCCATATAGGACAGAACATCGTCCCTCCGCCTAAAGAACTCCGCGTCATCGATCGCTTTCTTGCTGCACTTGTTGTACCTAAGACTCGTGTCCAATTTTCCGAGAAAATCCGAATGCTCATACCTCAGAAAACAGCCTTGTAATTGTAAACTAGCCCCGTAAGTGTTAGAACAAACCAAGCCGATTTGGGTGACCGAAGTTTGAATGCACTTTGAGCAATCGGCTAAATTCAGATCACCCCTACACTGGTACAAACCGTAAAGGGCTTCGTCTTCTTGGGAGGATGATGAAAAAGAGGTAGTTTCGTTTCCGATGGCAAAGCTGTTGTAAAGGGCGTGAGAGGCTGAGCTAACGACTGAGGATAGGAAGGAGTTGAGGTTGTTTTCAAAGGGTGAATTGGATAGGAATTCATCTTGGGAACAGCCTGAGTAGATGAAGACCATGGAATTGGTTGTTGTAATTGGGTGAGCATGTTTGGGGAGGAAGGTGAAGAGGAGGAGGAAGATGAAGAAGAAGAGGGAAGCGAGTTTTCTCAGAGGTGAACGGAGAGTGCAGTGCTGTTGAACGCCGCTCAACATTTCTTTCTTTCTTTCTTTTTTCTTCTTTTTCATTTCAATTTATTGGTTTCTTCTCTTTTAATTCAATTTTGTGAACCTCGCATTTTTTTGGGATTCTTTGGTTTGAGCCATTGATGCTTGAATTCAAAAAAAGGTATATATAGATATACTTACAAACCAGGATTTCTTTTTTTTATTAGTATTTTTTCAGAACTTTTTTATATATTAAGTAGGTATTATTTTATTTACCTACCTAATTATATCTGCTAACTATGTTTATTGGGTTCAACACCATTTAGATTAAATTTAATTGAATGGATTTATGAGTTTGAGTAATTATTTTCACTTAGTAATATTTATATACTAGAAATTGCCTATGCTAAAAAGCAGATAAATATAATTTGGCATATAAATAGTTTAAATGTAAATTTGTAAAACAAATCCATATGAAATACTGAAAAAATGATCTATAAAGTAAAATTCACTAATCAAAAGAGATTAAAATATCTATACAGTATTTAATAAATGTATAAAATTTTATTATTTATTACAAATATTGTTATTTTTTTAAAAATATTAATTTAAAAACTTTTATAAAAAAATTCAACAAAATATGAGAAAATGAAGAGATTGTGTTTTTATGTGAAATAACCAAAAAAATAACTAAATTAAAGAGGAAAAAAAATCTCGACCATTGAGCAAATTCAATAACTAAAAATATTCCAAATTCAATTTCGATTAAAATATCTATACAGTATTTAATAAATGTGTAAAATTTTATTATTTATTACAAATATTATTATATTTTTTTAAATATTGATTTAAAAATTTTTATAAAAAAATATTCAACAAATATGAGAACAGTAACAAAGTGTGTTTCTATGTGAAATAACCAAAACATCAACTAAATTAGAGAAAAAAAAAAATAATCATGACCATTAAACAAATCTAATAGTTAAAAATATCACAAATTCAAATTCAATGGTTAAAAATAGTGTGTATTTTCATGTAAAATAACCAAAAAGACAACTAAAGTAGAGAGAAAAAGAAAAATAATCTTAACCATTAAGTAATCTAACAGTTAAAAATATGCTAAATTCAAATTCTTCAACTTCTTTATCAATAGCATTTGGTTTGCTAAAAACCAAAAAAATCTATGAAAATTTTTAAAAATATTTAAAACTTTAATACATTTGGGCCACCATGTCCTTCGTAAAATATCTATAAATTTCTATATTTAACTACATGTTCCAACAAATTTTTACAAATCCCAATAACTTTTCAACAAATCTGATATAAATCCATGAGAACAGACCAAAAAAAACCGTTCTCACAGTTTCTCTCTTTAACTTTTTCATGCAAAAGTTGAAATGTTCAATAACTTTCAAAAAAATTCTAATATAAATCCATAGGAACGGACCCAAAAAACTATTCCTACGGTCTTTCTCTCCAACTTTTTACCGTAAAAATCTAAAAGTTACACTATTTATCTCTAAAAATGTGATTTGAGTTAGAAACATCAAACATTAAAAATTATTCTAAACTACATTTTTTTATATTTTTCTTATTTTTTACCACTCTAAACACTGCCATTATATTGATGACACAAATAGTATAAAAATGTATGTATTTAAATAATTATATATAGTAAATTTATTTATAAAAATTAGGGTTAAATATTTTTACACCCCTTATACTTAAATCGATTTGCACTTTACCCCCTCAACTTCAAAAACTAGCACTAATACCCCTTATACTGTGTACAAAAGTACTACGGCAGACGTCGTTATGTTAAGTGATTAAAAAGTCATTTTTGCTCTTCTGTAAAAGCTCAAACCCTCGCTTGACCTACGAAGCATATCCTCGCCCGACAGAGTAAATTCTCGCCTTACGAAGCAAAATCTCGCTCGATGGAGCAAATCCAAGGATCGGAACTCAGCTTGGAGTGGTATCTTGGGTCAAATGGACTGCAATGAGGGGTTTTGAGAAATCGTATCTCTCTCTCTCTCTCTCCATCTCTCTCTCTGTCTATATATATATATATATATATATATATCTGTCACCGAATGAAGAAGAAGAAGAGGGAAAAGAAATGAATTTTTAACCGAAGGAAGAACGGCCATGGAAGAAACCCTCCTAGGGTTATATATATATATATATATATATATATATATATATATATATATATATATATCTGCGAAGAAGAAGACGAAGAAGAGAGGAGAGACAATGAGAGGTATTTTAGTCATTTAGATTGTCAACGTTTCAGACTGATGCGCGTGTAAGCCACGCGTAGTTAAAACTAACGGATTTACCTGCCGTAACACTTTTGTGCACAGTATAGGGGGCATTAGTGCTAGTTTTTGAAATTGATGGGGTAAAGTGCAAATCGACGTAAGTACAAAGGTTGTAAAAGTATTTAACCCTAAAAATTAATTATTCTTATTTATTTATTTCTATTTCCTTTACTAAACATATAAAAGTGGTCAAAAGTTACTTAATTATGATTTTATTTTATTTTATTTTATTTTAAACTTAATCAAATAAAAAATCTATTAAAAGACTATAGAAAAAAAAAAAAAAGAGGGAGAGAGAGAGCCATAAGATGGCTTTTCCGCCCAGCCCCCTTGTCTAAAAAAAAAATAAAAAACAAAAAATAAATAAATAAAGCTACACGAGACAAAATCCTCTCCCAACCCCCGAGGGGCCACATGGGGCGAATGTATCATCACTTGAGCAATTTTGGGCCCGTTTGGAGTAGTAAAAATATATAAAAAAAAAAAAGATAAAATATAATTTTGGATAAATTTTAATGTTTGGTATTTTTTTCTAATCCGTATTTTTTTAAAGATAAATAGTGACAAATTGTTAGAAGAGTTCTCAAAAATTCGTTCTAACGAATTTAAAAAAACCCCCCGGTTTTTGTTTTGCACTGCAGCGTTTTAGGAGAGTAAAAGATACCGTAGGAACGGTTTTGGCCAATCCATTCTAACAGTTTGTGTGGGCCTATCATACAATGGTACTCGTTCAAAAGTTTTGGAGTCGGTAAATATGATTATCAAAAAAAAAATTTCCTTTTCGATTAACCTCCTCACAAGGTTCGATTTTTTTTTTTAACAAAATATTTAACTTTTTTAAAATTAGTAAAGATGAGAATATATATAGGAGTGTACTAGAGTATTTTAGTGATTTCTAAAGATAATTGGAGTTTTATTTTATTTTATTGGCACGCCAACTAATGCTACCGTAATATAAATATTTTCTTACTGCTTTTTAATTTGAGTATATTATTTTTTAATTTTAAAAAGAGTAACTTATACCATTAATAATGCACGTTGGGCTCTACCGAATTTTTGCCTTGGCGATTACTTAGCCTACTTAAAGGAAATATTTATTAAATTATTTAACCAAAAATATAAAAACATAAAAGTAAAACTTATAAAATCCTAAATAACATCTTGCAAAAGACATTCTCCTACCATATTAATCAATGTTATACTCAAAGAAAAAGAAGTCTATTAAAAGAGAAAATTTTCCCCTACTACACTTAAGTAAAATAGCCACATTATTAATTAAAAAAACAATAAAAAATTATATTAATTTACATTAAAGAAGTAAACATGCATATATGCAGCTTGAGAAAGCTGCCTAATTTCCCTACCTCAAGTTGGTAAAGAGCCAAGTATTTTTCAAACATCATCATCAATGTTTTTCAAATATAAACGGATAGCAACATATGTATATCTATACCTATAATATTATAAAGAAAACAAAAGGGGTAATGGTAAAGTCAAAAATTTTATAAAGGCAATTTTTGGTGAAATATATATATATATATATATATATATATATATATATATATATATATATATTTTATAAATAACTATTAACCACCAATAATCACTTATCATTTGAAACTGGTGTATAACTCATTTTTAATTTTTATAAGTTATTTAAGTCACTTCATTTTTTTTGTTTTATTTAAATGCTTCTTAATTATTTACTATTTAATTAAATATTTTTAACTAATAATTATTCATCATTATTATTTGAGATAATTTTTTTTAAATTTTTAAATAAAATAAAAATTAATTAAAAATACACACATGGTGTGTGCCCCTTTCAGTATATATTAAATTCTCCCATTTTATTTTTTGTTAAGTTAAATTGGAAAAAATAATAACTTTTTATTTGATTATAAAAGAATGTGTATATATATATACACGAATAATTTTATGTATATTTCAAAAAACATATTTTCAGTTCTAATAAGGGAAGTATAATATCATTTTGTTTTTATTTAATTAAACAATATATATAGGCCAACCAAGGGGAGCTGTCAAATTATTATAAGCCTCTAAATCCATTCCAGAATTTCAAAGGGAAAATAGCCGACGACGTGCACCGTGAACCAAGAGCAAAGAATTGGCCTCCCCGCTAACTTAACACCAATATGTGTGTTTACCTTCTTGGTTCCAGTTGGTTAAAAATGACCTTTGTCAAAAATATTTTTAACTACCTTTAACTTTTCTTTCCAATAAGCATTTGCGAAAATAACCCAAAAAAAAAAAATACTAATAACAAATAAAACATGTGAGGCATAAAATTAGCTGCTCGACCACAAGAGTGGTCCGCCGACCGTAAATTGCACTCCCGAACAGGGGGTATATTCTAGTTAAATTGAAACTAAATAGTTTGCTAGTTACATTGTATATTTACTTTATGTACTACACTACCACACGGCTCCCGAAGCTTAAATCATCTGGCATTTAATATTAGCCACCCATCTCCACTTTAGGTCATATCAAGATAAAGTAATAGTTAAATCAACAGAAAGCTAGACAGACACTCCATCTATAAATACAAAAAATCAAGACAGCGTAAGGGTTCTTCTTTCGGCTCCTTTTTCTCTGATCTCCTTCTCTCTCTCTCTGTTTACATGAGCTTATTATTTATACGATTTACTGACTTAAGCATCAAAGTGTCCTTGGTCGAGGACCAACTCTGACCGCTTTATTTCACTAATTTCTGACTTGCGGGAAATCTCCATGGACAAGGGAGAGAAGGGGTCAACGGAGAAGAGTGTAAAAATTATTGCCGAACATTTGGCGCCCACCGTGGGGCACGTATTTGTGCCCATGTAATAGATCTACCAAGATTGACTTTCTCTGGCACTGCTGTAAGCATTTCTCTAATTGCAGTTAGAAACATCTTTTCTACAATTAGCAAAAGCATCTCTTCTATTGTTGCAGGAGCACTTGTTCCGTTTAGTATCGCCGGAGGCATTATTCAACCACTGGTAGCATGATTCAACTTTTGGGAGCTTTCTTACCCGCAATAAACAGATACGATATTTCTATTTATATATTTCTTTTTATTTATTTATTTTTGACAAGTCTTGTTAAAATCTGTGCTGTTATTATTGAAAAGGTTATGTCCAAAGTTCTTGTATTCTTTTTATTGTGGTTGTTATACTGCCTTTAGTACATGATTTTTGTTGAAGCATCAACTTATATTCATAAGTCCGAGAAAAATCTCAGCAGAGCAAAGTCCACCGAACATATATATATGTATTCTTCCGAGTGGTACTTCTAACATTCGTGAGCCACTGCAGTTCCTTCAAGCAAATTCCTCAGTGACCCGAGCTTCACAAGCTGCTGCCAAACTATGCTTACGCTTCCCGAGCTGCCCAAGTAATATCCCGAGCTTCCAAGTGCTTGTGCTGATCAACCCCATATCAAGTACTTTAATGGTACCCCTGACCGAGCAAGCAATGTTACTTCCGAACAATGTTCCGAGCACCTTGGCTTATTGACAAGAAATGCCGAGCAACTTTTTTCTATATATTTTATAGGGGACTATGGCAAACTCACTTTCTCCCGAACATGCGTAAATACATAAGGGTGTAGATATATGGCTTTCTACCGAATCTGACTTCTACCTTTGCAACCGACCAAATTAAAGTTTTGTCTAAGCAGCATTCTTATGGACTCAAACTCTGTTTATTATTTGAATTTTATCCGAATAACCAACTCTTACTCTTAGGCGGCAAGGTCATCAGCCAGGTTATTCAACTGGTTACGTTTCTAACCATCATCAATTATATGGCAAAAGACTAGTAAAAGATGGCTTGCTTTGGTTCAACTCTAGTTTGACTATTTGTCAAGGGAGAGGTTGGCATTCTAGTTCCGGTTAAAGGGGAGAAATCCATGTGCAGGTTATCTAAATTGTCAGACGCGGAAGCTGGGTCATTTCGAAATTGGGTAAGTGACTTGGCTTGGTCATTACACATTGGTAAATTGGTTGACTCGATGGCTGGTATGTGGGTCAAAAGTGGCTGCAGCTTTTTGGATTCTAGAAATATGGAAGTCTTTTCTATTAGAGTCTTTAACCAGGTTATCTACTTGGACCGGTTGGAGAGGAATATATTGGTGCTTTGAGGGAATAGGCAATTTAAGATGACCCTTCGTCAAGGCGGGCTAATGTAAGCATATGAGGGCTGCAGTGAGATCACAGATAGGGACGTACCTCCATTGGATTTCAAGTCACTCATCATTTCACCTTTAAAAACGCTTTGAGCATACTGGGAAGTAGCTTTGAGTCCACTGGGAATTCCATGCTGAGCTCTATTACACGAAGATTCCTTATCTAATTCAGTCATGGAGTTTCTAAAGATTTATCAAGCACTTAAGAGGATGGCAATTTATCAAGCACCGAATAATTCTAGCACCTCTTCTACTTTATCAAAACTCTCTCAGTCGACCAACGTCCAACCCAAGCAGTAATTACTTGCTAAGCAGCAAATTTGATGCCGAACAACTTCGCCAAAACCACCTGCTGATGCTTAAGTGGGTGCTGTACATCAATTTCACATAGGCTCTCTCTCCTGCTGAACATATTATATATGTTTATGTTAAGTAAGTAAGACTCGGGAATGGGCCCCCGAACAAGGTATGACTTTAAATTTTTCTTTCCGAACATTATTTTCCTCACCGAACAAGCTATGATTACCCGAGAATCAACTATACAGCATATCCGAGCACTTTAACTTACTGACTGGCATATAGAAGTCTTTGATATACAATTTGAGTATTGCCGAGCATGATTGAGTCATTAAGCATAACTTGAATCGGTATCAAGCATTTAATTGTTGATCGAACTATTTATACGAGGTTATTCTTATTTATTTTATTTTATTGTCGAGCAAAAGGATATCTAATGCTTACTTTAATATATATATTCTTATCAAGCAAACATATAATTTGGTTGCTTATGTCGAGCAAGAGCAGAGCATGGCCGAACATCAATCCAACTGGGCAACATACACAAATTCATAAAAATATTTATATCTATGGTTATTGGCATTGGAAGAGCAAAAAAGGATTATTCAAATCTTCAACCTTGGCTCGACCCATTTACTGAGTTTGTTTCCTAAAAACTCTTATGATAAATATTTATTTAAATGTTTTATAACTGGCTGATACGCAGCATATTTCATCTCACTACCAAGTTTAAATCAATCTAAGCGGAGCGAAATATTTCATCTCGAAGAGGAGCTCCACAGCTTTATATTTTTCAAAACGTGTCATCCCAAGCAGAGTTCTAATATGATATTCCAACCCGAGCATGATTTTGATGTCCCTGAATTTTGAAGATAAGCATTACGGAAGAACAGTAGCGGTCACAATTTAAAGGAATTACTCTAACTTCAGAGACATGCACATAATTAAAGCGCGTCCAACTGGCTTGTCTTGGTTGCGACAACCCCGGTTTATTGACTGACCGGGTTTCTTTTTAAATCAAGGTCCGGTCACTTGATTTATTGAAAAGGATTATCAGAAATGAGCCACGCTCGGTTTTCCGAACATTGGTACATAAAGAAAGCCACATCCTCTTGGGGTGTCAGTTCGGTCCCGGTTTATTGACTGACCAGGTTTCTCTTTAGACTGGGATTTAGTTTCTCAGTTTATTGAAAAGAATTATTAGAAAGGAGGCACGCTTGATTTTCTGAACGTTGGTACAGAAAGGGAGCCACATCCCCTTGGGGTGTCGGTTCGGTCCTGGTTTATTGACTGACCGGGTTTCTCTTTAGACTAGGATTCAGTTCCTCGGTTTATTGAAGAGGATTATCAGAAAGGAGCCACGCTCAGTTTTTCAAACGTTGGTACAAAAAGGGAGCCACATCCTCTTGGGGTGTCGGTTCGGCCCTGGTTTATTGACTGACCGGGTTTCTCTTTAGACTGGGATTCAAATCCTCGGTTTATTGAAAAAGATTATCAGAAAGGAGCCACGCTCAGTTTTCTGAACGTTGGTACAGAAAGGGAGCCACGTCCCATTGGGGTGTCGGTTCGGCCCCGGTTTATTAACTGACCGTGTTTCTCTCTAAACCAAGTTTCGGTTCCTTGGTTTATTGAAAAGGATTATCAGAAAGCTCTCTATGAAAGCACAACTTTGGCACAAAAAGCAAAAGCTCTCAAAAAACAAAAGCCCCAAGAAGCCAAAGCACACAAAAAGCCAAAACTCTCAAAAAGCCAAAGCTCCCAAAAAGCCAAAGCTCAAAGAATGCAAAGGCAATTCCGAGAAGCAGAAGCTCAAAGAATGTAAAAGCAATTCCAGGAAGTAAAAGCTCTCAAAAAACGGAAGCTCCCGAAAAGCCAAAACTCCCAAAAGGCCAAAGCTCTCAAGAAGCAAAAGCTATCATTAAGGAAGCTTGGCATTGTACAAAAAGCAAAGCTCTCACATTCATATAAAAATTTAAGGTAGCTGACCTCACAAAGTTAAGTTCATCTCAGAAAGCTAGTTCCCGAGCATATTTTGGCTCGGTTTATCTCAAAAAGTTGGTTCTCGAGCATATTTGGCTCGATTCATCTCGTAAAGCTAATTCTTGAGCATGTTCAAGCTCGGATCATCTCAGAAAGCATATTATCAAGCGTTTTACGGTGTGTTTCAATTCAAAAGATTATCCACGAGCAAGACATGGTAAGATTCAATTCGTAAGCTTATTCCCGAGCATATTTCTGGTAGAGTTTACTCTAAAGTTTATTCCCGAGCAAGAATGAGAGTCTATTCCTGAGCAAGGTGATTCTAAGCCATAATTTCTCAGCAAGTTATTCTCCGTAAAGTTTACGCCGAGCACATTATTTACTTGGAAGAAAAGTAATTTACTCTAGAGTATAGTATGATTAGAGGAAGATGTTCCCAAACAGAGTATACTCTCTCCCTGAAGCATATCATTCTTAAGAACAGAAAAGCACGCCGACCAAGTGATTTATGCTGCTCTTGAGCAGATAAAAGCAACCCCGAGCCGAAAACAATTCTCCCGAGTAAAGCATAAGCAGAGCAAAGCATGTTATTTCCAAGTATGTCTAATGCATATCTTTTGGTCGGCTCTCTCTTTCTCAAGCTTGGTTTAAAGCATGTCTTGAGCTCGGTTTCATCTTCTCGAGCATGGTTTAAAGTATATCTTGAGCTCGGTTCTCTCTCTAGCGAAATCTAAAGCACCCCGAGCTCGGCTCTCTCTCTCCAGCTAAGTCTAAAGCTCTCCTGAGTCGGCTGTTTCCCTCAAGTAAGATATAAAGCATATACTGAGCTCGGGTCTCTCTCTCTCCAGCTAAGTCTAAAGCTCCCCCGAGCTTGACTGTTTCCCTTAAGTAAGATATAAAGCATATACTGAGCTCGGCTCTCTCTCTCTCTCCAGCTAAGTCTAAAGCTCCCCCGAGCTTGGCTGTTTCCCTCAAGTAAGATATAAAGCATATATCGAGCTCGGCTCTCTCTCTCCAGCTAAGTCTAAAGCTCCCCCAAGCTCGGCTATTTCCCTCGAGTAAGATATAAAGCATATACCGAGCTCGGCTATATCCTTCAGTAAAGTTTAAGCATATCAGAAGCTCGGCCCCCTGTCCCGAGCATGATTTAAGGCACATCTTGAGGTCAGCTACATCCTCCTTGAGCAGAGCATCACTAAGTAAGTTAAAGCACATCTCTAAACGAGGTTAGTGTCATCAAATGAGGTAACAACTATTTAAAACTAGCCCCGAGCATGGCGTCTTTCCTTAAGCAATGTTATTTCTCAGTAAAAGTATCCCGAACAAGATAAAGGAGCTCCTATGTAAGGTTATTACTTTGTAAAGAAGTTATCGAACAAAATTTTCGAAGTTTAAACACTTATTTA
The DNA here is from genome assembly GCA_019916065.1 of Vitellaria paradoxa. NCBI lineage: Eukaryota > Viridiplantae > Streptophyta > Magnoliopsida > Ericales > Sapotaceae > Vitellaria > Vitellaria paradoxa. The sequence goes on along the minus strand of CM034234.1, from coordinate 68,143,229 downwards.
TGTTGAAACGAAGCCACAGTTAGCATATCCGAGGGAAAAAGTCCAAAAAAGTGATGAAAATGAGCTTATTTTACAATTCCGACCATCGCAAACTACCATAGGCTGTTTGGTCGCATAGGTCTCAAAAAAATACATGAAATGGACACCAAGATCACCCAAATCGAACACTCGAGCAGAAAGTTATTACCATCTAAAGTTTTCATGTTATAAAGCCCAATTTAGTTTGGTTTTCTCTCTTCTTGTACCCCTGTTAGCACCACTGAGAGTATTTGCAACCCAACAAATCATATTTCACTAATTTCTCTCATCTTTTTGATGATTGAGCCCTGATTACGTTCAGATAGAGTTATCAAAGCCTTGATTTTGGCTCTTTGGTTGAGTGAACGGTGAATTCAAAGTTATATCCTTATTTATGGATGCTCAGGTCGTTAAATTATTCTCAATATACTTGTCATCCCGAGCAGCTTGGACAGTGCCGACCCTTGGTCGGAGGTTGCCCAAATTACCCTTGTCCCAAGCTTGCCTTCCAAAGACAGGCCCTTGACCTAATGTTGCCCCTCAAAATAATTGGCTCAGGGTGTTGCCCAAGCCCAACTTTTGGATGGCCGAACAGCTTGTGGCCGAGCAGCTTGGAAGAAACCTGTGCCGAGCATCTTATATGCAAATTTTTCAAGTAAAGTAAGTAAGGCTTCTTATACAGATAAAAACCTGATTTTTGTATTTCAAGCTCCCATATCTATTCCTCATGAAAACTTTGCCAAGCACATCCAATAGAATGAGATGAACGGACTCGAAGGATAGTTTTAAGATTACATGAGATGTTTCGGGATTCAGTGGCGAACACTGAGACTAACTTTAACTCCCTGTGTTACCCACATAAATGTCCATTAATTATACTGGAAGATCAGTCGGTCAGTAGTCAGCACAAGACCGAATTCATTAATTGTTTCAGTACAAGATCAAATTTGAAGGGGAAAGAAAGAGGAGGGCTTGTATAGCTATGCAAGGCTTTCAACTCTATATACATATATACATAGATAGGTTCATTGTTACATGCATGTATTGCCCTCGCAAAGATTGCCCAACCCATAAGTATGGTCAAGAGTAGCCCCCGCCTACGGCAAACTGACATTGGGACAAGTCGATCGATCGCTCTGCTGAAGACACATCATTTAATTACCTCTTCTTCGTCTGTTACGCATTCAAAGCTGACCATCTATTGCAGCTCAAATGCCAAATGGTTTTTGAAGAACTATTCAGAGCTATATTAAGCCTATCAGCGCAGTAAAAGTAAACTAAAGTTCTCAGATCAACATCCATACTATGTCGAACAATCCTACAGACAAAAAGTTATTCAAAATAGAATCAAATCATATCGTTCAAGTTCGATTCTTGAATTCTTTAGAGTTCGATAATCAAGCTCAAGCTCGTCTCGTCTTACTTAACTTAGGAAGGCCAGGTACATCAATACATGTGAGGTAGTAAAGGTACTTTCATTACAATGTTACAAGTTACTTTTTTGAATTTAAGTAAGCTCTGCCTTTACATAATTACTTGCACAGGCAAATCAATTTAGCCTGATTCTATCTTTGCATCTCATAAAAAGCATAAACCGTTTACACTATTGTTGAAGTATATCGATGCAATGCTGCATACTTCCACTGTTGATGAATTTCAATTTTTGAGCACATATTGTTTATTTTATATATGGAAAGGATAAAAGTTTATAAGTTTTATTCTACTCTACTCGGGTAATAAATTATCTCGACCAGAGTGGGGGCATAATGTGAGGCATAAAATTAGCTTACCCGACCACAAGAGTGGTCCGCCGACCATAAATTGCACCCCCCAAACAGGGGGTATATTCTAGTTAAATTGGGATAAAATAGTTTGCTAGTTACGTTGTATAATTATTTTATGTACTACACTACCACACGGCTCCCAAAGCTTACATCATCTGGCATTTAATATTAGCCACCCACCTCCACTTTAAGTCATATCAAGATAAAGTAATAGTCAAATCAACAGAAAGCTAGACAGACACTCCATCTATAAATACCAAAAATCAAGACAGCGTAAAGGTTTTTCTTTCGGCTCCTTTTTGTCTGATCTCCTTCTCTCTCTCTCTCTGTTTACATGAGCTTATTATTTATACGATTTACTGACTTAAGCATCGAAGTGTCCTTGGTCGAGGACAAACTCCGACCGCTTTATTTCACTAATTTCTGGCTTGCAGGCAATCTCCATGGACAAGGGAGAGAATGGGTCAACGGAGAAGAGGGTAAAAATTATTGCCGAACAAAACACAATTTACAAATTTCAGTTATTTCCTTCAACGGTGAAAGAAAACTTCCCTCGCAGAAATAAATTCATCATTTCTATTTCATTTCTCACTCTTCTCTTAAGCAAGATTAATTTTTTCTCCTTATCTATTTCTCTTTACTTTCTTTTTATTTATCTTCTCCCAAACAAAAGATAAGGAAACAAAAAAACTACAAGTGTACACGTTTTTGAACGTTAAAGAAAAATACTATAAGCTAGCGAGAGAAGATGGGAGCTACAGTAAGGGATAACTGCAGCCGCTACAATACCCTTAAAACAATACAGTTTTGATTATTTTTTTACTCAAAACGATACCATTCCACTTAAATTTCATATTTGAATATGAGTTTCATGCTTCACCCAAAACGAATGCATGGTTTTGGAACAAGTTCCACTTAAGTTTCATATTCGAATATAAAATTTAAGTTGCATGGTTTCGGAACAAGTTCCACTTAAGTTTCATATTCGAATATAAAATTTAAGTGGAACGATGTCATTTTGGGTGAATATATCAAATTTATATTCAAATTTGAAATTTAAATGAAATGGTATTGTTTTGAGTGAAAAATAATCGAAACGGTATCGTTTTGAGAGTACTGCAGTGACTACAATTACTTTTACTGCGAATGCATCAAATTAGTATTCGAATATAGAATTTAAGTGAAATAGTGTTATTTTAAGTTAAAAATGACCAAAATAATATCGTTTTGGGAATACTGCAGCGGTTACAATTACCTCTTACAATAGCCCTCTGAGTTGGCTAGTGATTACCAACTTCAACATTAACTGAACCATTATATAATTTATATTGTAGTGCTAACGGTTGCAGATCCTTCTCCAACATAATCTTGCCAACAAGGGTGTCATAAGTGACAACGATAGCCAGTGATGAACAAGTTTTACCACAAATTATCTCAGGTTAAATTACTTTCGGCATCCTTTTAAGTTTTAATCGAAAATTAATTTTATGACCTAAGTTCCTTTCTTTTTTTTTTTTTTTTTTCGCCTCTTTTAACAACCAAGGGTTTAAGTTTTTTTTTTAAACAATTAAGGACATCAATAATCATCTTGCTCTGCACTCTCACTATTAATTGTTCACTTTTCTAACTTTTAAGAATAAAAATATCATTAAAACCCTTAATTGTCATTAAAAAAATCAAGCCTTAATTATTAAAAAAGAAAGAGAAAAAAAAAAGAAAAAACACAGACCTAAAATAAGATTTCGAATAAAATTCGAGTGTATAAAATATAATTTATCTATTTTCTTAATTTAACACTTTTTAACTTTTTTAAAAGACAAAATAAAATGTTGAATTTGGAAAGAAAAAGGTTAGGTTTTTTTGTTTTAGAAAAACAAAATTAAGCTTTTTCTGTTTTAGGAAAAAAAATTAATTTTTTAGTAGCTAAGTTTTGAGTTGTTTTTGTTAATTTAACATTTTTATCCTTCATAATTAAAAAAAAATTAATGTAAAAGAATAAATTTGATCATTTAAAAAAAAAAACCAAAAAGCTGAGAAACTACTAACTTTCAAATGGAGCGTTGCGTATGGGACAAGTAACTAGAAATTTAGGACTCATTTGGTTTATTTTTATATTTTTTTGTTTTCTATTTTCTGTTTTAAATTCATTTTCCATTTTACACTTTTGAAAGCAAAAAAAAAAGCTCAAAACGCATTTGATCACTTTTATTTCAAAATTTGTTTCAGAAAACAGAAAATAGATTTACACATAAAATGAAAAATGACAAAAAATCGTTTTGAGCATTTTTAATTCAAAATAAAAAAATTTCAAAATAATAAAAATAAAACATTTTCTATTTCTTTATTTTGAGATTTTTAAAACATAAAATGAAAACAGAAAATCAAAAATCGAAAAATAAACCAAATGTCACATTAACTTTTTCACTTTTTTTCAAATGATCAAATTTACTCTTTTATATTTTAAATTTCTTTTAACTTATAAATGGCCAAAATATTAAATTAACAAAAAATAAAAATAAAAAATTGACTCCTAAAAAATTTTAAATTTTTTCCTTTCTTTAAAAAAAAAAAAAAAAAAAGACGCCCTCCCTTCTTCTCCAACTAGAGTCCAACTAACTATACTAGAACCTGACAAGTTAGAGCCGTACCAAGCCCAAGCCCACTTTCACTAGTGGGTCCATATGGAGTTTGGGTGAGCTGATTTTAATTAAGGAATATGTTCACTCATGTACAAATAAAATAGTTATTCAAATGGTCTTAATTTCAAAATTAAAAAACTTTCCACACAATTTCGTGATTTTTTTTATTTTAATTATGGAGGAAAAAACTATGTATTTACACCTATGTATTTTTTCGTGATTTTTTTCATTTTAATTATGGAGGAAAAAACTATGTATTTACACCTATTTAAAAATACATCAGCAGGGAAAAAAAAAAGGATTAAAATGAAAACCTAAAATATTTCCAATCTGATTATTATCGCCGTCGTCAAACATACCAATCAAATCAACCATTGACGTCAAGAGGCCTTCTTCCACGTCAGAAACTTCCGGCTACTGCGGCTGGAGGCAGCGATCCGGGTCTGAACCCTCTCAAAGTCGGAGATCCGACAAGGTATCGTGATCCCACCGGGGTGATTGAACCCGAACTCCTCCTCCGCCTCCCTTAGCAGGTCCCCAAATAGCGGGTGGTTGAAGTAGATCACCGGCACCAGGAACCGGTGGAAGTCGCCATCTTTCTGGCCCACGTACACCGCCATGTGCCCCTTCGGCACGGACGGGGCCTTCTCCTTCAGTAGGCGATGGTAGTCGTCCTCCAAGGGAGCGTAGGCCCGACTCGCAATCCGATTAGGCTTGGAGGAGCAGAGGGTCTTAGCCTTTGTCTTGAGGCAGAGGAAGAGCCTGAAGATGGTTTTGGGCTTGGACGCTGTCGGGTCGACCCGGTGGTACCAGGAAAACGCCCCAGTCCCGCGGGAAATGAACCGGAAAAGTGTGATGACCCGGTGCTTGAGCCTGAAACCTCGGACTCTTTTCATGGGTTGGATAGGTGAAAGAGAAAAAGTAGGGGGGGGAGAGAGAGAGAGAGAGAGAGAGGGGAGTTTTAGAGAGTGGAGTTCTGGGAAAAAAGCCAAGAGTCGGCCATGGACATAACCAGGCGAAAGAGAGTGAGACAAACTTCAGAGAGAGAAATGGGTCCGCTTGCCATGTTCTTCACTACCACTGCAAACTGAAAACTTCATTCAAAGGGCTTCTTAAGTCTATCTACCGCGTCTTTTCTTAATTCTACCGTTAGCGGAAATATACACATAAACACAGAGAGAGAGAGAGAGAGAGGTAATGAAAAAATACAGGTCTAGATGGAGGACAAGGGGGTTGTTGCAGTTAAGGAAACCCAAAACTACGTCGTTTCATAATTTTTTCATTCTGGAGGACAAGGGGGTTGTTGCAGTTAAGGAAACCCAAAACTACGTCGTTTCATAATTTTTTCATTCTGTTTTACTAAAATCCCAATATTCGAAGGCGTTGTTTAAATAAAATTCCAATATTAAGTTAAGAATGTCAATGGGACCGGTATGAGACGGGTATGATCTTTCCCGTCTCCGTCTCCGTCTCCGTTTGACAATATTCTTACCTGCTTCCGTTTTCATCCCTGTTTCGGGGAAAAAAATTTTTCCCATATCCATCCTTGCGAGGTAGTAAATTTCACGTCCACTTCTCAGTTTACCCGCCAAGTATACTAATTATTACAAATTATATATTATATGTATAAAATAAATATTTAAAATTATTATAAATATTATATATATTAAATAAAAATATATATTACATATATATATATATTAAATAAATATTAAAAATACATATATAAATGTTTGACTTTGACTGGTGCACTTAACTAAAGAAGAAGAGACTTTTATTTATAACCTCACAAGACATTCACTTCTTTGTGAGAAACCGATATGGGATTTCTAAAGGAGCCAACACGCCAACAAAATTAATACATAAATATTTAAATGGGTACAGAGCGAGGTGGGGACTATCGTACTCGTCTCCGTTCCTGTACCAGTTCAGGTAACATTTCAAATTTTCATACCCGTCCCCATCCCCGCTATTAACATTCCTGTACCCTCCTCGAACGGGACAAGTGAATGGGATACGGACTGGGTACGGGTATATTTGACATCCCTACATCAATTCATATTCGAATATGGTATTTTTTTCATTCGAATGTATATTTGAATATATCAATTCATATTCGAATATGAGAGACTTAAATAAAACAGCGTCGTTTTGAAGAGAAAAACACTAAAATGACGTCATTTTGAGGTTGCAGTAATTCCCTACTGCAGCCCCCTTCAGGTCTAGATGGAGAAAGAGAGACCATAGAGATAAATGCGTATGTAAATAGTGTCGTTTTGAAGAGAAAAATACTAAAATAACGTCATTTTGAGGTTGCAGTAACTCCTTACTACAGTCCCATTCAGGTCTAGATGGAGAGAGAGAGACCTTAGAGATAGATGCGTACGTAAATAGCATTGTTTTGAAAAGAAAAATACTAAAATAACGTCATTTTGAGGTTGCAGTAACTCCCAACTACAGCCCCTTCAGGTCTAGATGGAGAGAGGGAGACGGTAGAGATAGATGCGTGTTCATACATGAGAAGATGAGAAAGGGCTATGGGCTTGTGGCGAGGTTGACGTAATAGAGAGTTGCACAAAACATCTTGTGGGGTTATACGTAGGCTGGATAATGCTTGCCGTTGGTACACGTGTTATGATTTGGATGGGAGATCAAACTCAAACGGTTTGTTTGGTTTAGTGGGTGGGTTGGCTTGTTTGTTTGTCTGCGAATGGGGATTTTTGCGGTTTGGTTTTTGTTTGTGCCAATTCAAGGCGAAAGCGCGGGGTTTCGAAGAAGCTGCGGTGGGTGCGCAACGGGGTGGGTTGGGGTATTAAGGCCCCTCCGGTCAAGTAATTTTATTCAATTTTTTATTTTTGTATTTTTTATAATATTTAATAAAATTTTAATTTCATTTATTTTTTTTACTATAATTTTTAACAAATACATTAAAAATTATCACAAACATATTAAAATTACAAAATATTAAAATTATTTTCAAAAATTATAAAAAATTTATAAATTTTTATCAAACGATATAAAAAATTACATTTTGTAACTTTGGTGTAAAATTACCAAAAAAAAAAAAAAAAGTTGCGCAAGAGAAGTGATAATTTAGGGGATAATTTTAGACTTAATGAACAATGATTTGGACGAGTTAGCGATGAGTTGAAAAAAAATATAAATGAAAGCCTGCAATATTAATATTTTTATTTCTTTGTAAAAGCAAAAGCAAAAGCAAAAGCATCTCATTATCTTGCTTGTGGCTAGATAAAGATTTAAATAAGTGATATTTTATGTCTTTTTTGTATTAGGGTATATTTAACGTGAGATAAAATAAGATAAAATGTAATAAATTTTAAATTCGTATTTTGTGCGGTGCGATAAAAAATAAATAATTTTTAAAAATTTTTAAAAATTTTTAAAAGATTACAGTAAATCAAACGAAGTCTTAATTTACCTTTGATAATACAATTTGTCTTTTAGTCCAGAGCTTTGCCCGCCATAAGCAACCCGATCACATCATGGGTCAATTTGTGTGACCCATGCTTATCTTGTTCAATAAATATGTATACACATACCTTTTGTGCAAAGTCTGTAATCTTCCCCCCTAGAAGAAATTAATTACCCATGGGTTGGGAACTACACCACAGCATGAAGGATCTCACCAGCGTGCGAAAGTCGACTTGAAACTTGAATCTAAGTAGATTAATTAAGATGGCTAGTTTGACTGGGCGAGGGTCGACTTGAAACTTGAATTTAAGTAGATTAACTAAGGCGGCTAGCTTGAGTGGACTAGGTGTTTACGAAGAACTAACTACTCATGTCAGGTTTTTTTACTCAAGGTTTAAGGGAGGCATATTCTTAAAAAAGTGACAAATAAAGGGTATTTTCGCCATGTTAGTGAGGCTTTCTGGGAACTAAAACGTTAGTCAAGTGTCTTTCACCCTCAATTTGGAAAGGAATGGGTGTAAAAAAAAAAAAAAAAAACAGAAAAAATTTAATTATTAAGGTGTGATTTTCCTATTCTGCTCTTACTATTTGTTATTATTTTCACAAATGTATATTATAAATAAATATATTCTAAAGGACATGATAGTACTTTTAACTATATTATTTATCATACTTTCCATTTCTTTTCTCATCTCTCTCAAACAAAAACAAAAAAAAAAAAAATTAAATTTTCATTCCCCTCCCCTCCCCTCTTATTTTCCCAAACAAAGATTTAAGGTTCAGGGTTGAAATCAAAAGAGGAGTAAATAATCAGAAAAATTCGAACTAATAATCTTTAAGGAATAAATTTAAAATTTTATCAGTTGAGTTAACCGTCGACGTTTGTAAAATAATATTTAGTGTATATAAATAACATATAAATATATTAAAACTAAACCAATCAAATTTTAAACCAAAATATTAAAAAATTAAATTGAATAGTTTGCCAATCTTATTTAAAACAATCGATTTGAATCCAGCTCATCGATACTGACCCTCATTTAACATCATAACTTGTCAATATATATATTTATTTCGGTGAATTATATTTTGCATCTTTACATTTTACATTGTACCAAAATATATATTTTTTAAATTCATTAAGATAAAATAGTACTCACAAAAAAAAAAAAAAAGTAAAGGTATTTTAGTTCCACAATTTAAGCAGACTGTTAAAATAAAAACATATATATACGTATATAATTAAGTACGATTAAAGTAACAATAAGCTATTAAAGTCGGTTAAAATCAAACGATAGAACTCAACCACCGTTATTATTTAACTAAGAAGTCATTTGTTGCCTAGTGTATTATTCAATTTCACGATATATCACCAGTTAGTTGAACCTTGATTACTTTGATTTAATTATTAATCTGTGTAACTAATTATAATTGCTGGCTTGGTTTGAGAATAAATTTAATTAGCTAGCTAAATGTGTTTGGAAATGACAAAAAAAAAGTAATTTTTTTTGAGGTGGCTAACTTGTTTTTGTTAATTTGACATTTTTACCCTTGAAAATTTAAAAGAATATTAAAATGTAAGAGGATAAATTTGACCAAATACTATTGAAATAACCATTAATTTGGCTAATAGTACCGATGCCGAACGGAAAATATGTTTAGTGCTAGCTGACATGATATATATATATATATATATATATATGTACGGTGGTCCTAGGTTCATTGTATAATGATGAATTAACCTGTATCGCCTAGTCACGATTGTTGAAATATATTTGAATTTTATTTTTAAATTGTATGATTTGTTTTCCGCAACCATCATGTAAAGTGTGCATGTGACCTTATCGTGTTGTATACGTATGTTTGATGCTATTTGTTTTTCCATCTTTTTTCACCTAACCAGCTGGCCGTTGAAATTATTTGATTATTAATTTAATCGAAAATTCATCCACAGAGTACTATCGTTGAATTAACAACATTGTCATATAATTCATGTCTCTTAATATTTGTACGGAGTTATGTACTTCCTGTTTCTGTCCGTGCCCTCTCTAATTCAGTTGTAAAAGTTTTGCAACTCTTGCATTTGTTGTTGATACAAACAATACAGACACACACCCCCTGAAATCAAAGTAGTTGGTGCTTAATTAAGCCAAACACGATATGTGATAATCTACAGAGGCGGATCCATAGCCTACCGAAAATAGGCGAACGTCTACACTAATATTTTAGACCTAATCCGACCCAACTGACCTGCGTAAAAAAACTCAGCCTCCATCTCCGCCCCTCTCTCTCTCTTCCCCACCATCGATTCCCGATTTTCACTCAGTCTTTCTGTGATTCAACGTCTAGTTCCATCAAGTATGTTCCACTCTCTCTCTCTCTCTACACACGCGCAAGCAAATATATATAACGATTTATACAGTTAGGGTTGATTATACTATTAGGATTTTTTCCCATACAAATATCTATACGCTTCTTTTTAATCTGTGTATATATATAAGTATTGGGGCATAAACATGTGTGTATTGTTCCTATTATTATTATTATTATTATTATTTAATTTTTTTCTCTCTCCATGCAATCGTTGCTCTCTATACAAATTCTTTTCCTTTTTTTCTATTTGTACAATTTGATTACATATTTAATTCTAAAATAAAAAATTTAAAGAATAAAATTAAGGAAACATCATGTGAAGTTACAAAGGTACAAAGGGAAGTTGAGATATCTATAGGATCAAAATTAGTGACACGGCTTCACAGAGATAAATGTTCTTCTAGGCACATGTACACACGTGTGTAATTTGAATTATATAATTGTAAAAATTGTTTATTTCCTAAGATGCAATGATAAATGATAACGTATAAAATAATTTAATTATTTTTATAAAACATTCCATGCATTATCATATATATGCATATGCTGCCAAATAAATTGTAGAAGCAAGGGTTTAAAATAAGAGAAATTTTATCGAGAAATGTTGTTGTATCATTAATTTCCATTATTGTATGTAATATAAAGATATATTACTTTTGAATTTGATTTAATTTTGTGAATATATCTTGATCATTCTTTTTGATTTGATTATATATATATATAATCAAATCAGAAATATATATATATATCTATTTCTACCTAGTCCCAAAATTAAAGTGTAACGTTACACACATTTGTAATATAGTAGAGTTTAAATGCCAATTGACAGCAAATTTAGTTAGAATTAATTCATGCAATTAACTGTGGAGAAGGTAATTTACTACTATAGCCTTCACAAGGGACTAGAGAAAAAATAAACATCCCTTTTGGGACACCCATTTGCAAGCAATAAATGAGACATTGCGCTGCTTTGGGAATGGTACCTTAGGGACTAGGGCAACCACGTCATTTCACATGTCTACAAATTAGCCAGGCAAATTAGATTCCTTGGGGCTACGTTGACTTTGCCTATACTTGCCAAATTTTCTGGGTCCGCCATTGATAATCTATTTGCTTGACCCTATGATATTATAATCCTATCTTTGATTAGATGGAAAGTAGGAAGGAGAGAAGAAAGAGAGAGGGTAATGTTTTATTTTTATTATGTGGTTGAAGAGAAAAGTGAATAGGAAGGAAAATGGATCATGGAAGGCTAACATTGGATTTGATGTTAGTTATGTGATATCACATATTACATATTACAATCATTAGATTTTAATCTAACGATTCAAATAAATTCAAATATTTTTTATATATTTTTAATTAAAAATATTCTAATAAATTTAAACTATTAAATTTCAATTCAACGACTCATATATATGATATTAGAGGGCTAACAGTGACCTTGTTGTCAGTCTCCCCCTTTCAAGGAAAATGAGTGAAAGATGGGGTGGAAAAGTAAGAGTATGACCCAGACATTTTTATCCTTTCAAATTGATAGGAAAAGACATGGAAAAAAAAGAGAAGAGAGAAGAAAGAAAGAGGAGAGAGATATATAAAAAATAAAAAAATTAAAAAGTAAGACTCCTACTTTCTCCAACTTTTTTCGGTCAATCAAACGCATTTCTTTCCCTTATTTTTCTTTCTTTACACTTATTCCTGTCTCCCAGGGGCATCCAGAGGAGGATCCTGGGATCGTCATCCAGTCATCTGCAACTCTGAAGCCGCCATGCACGACTTGTTTAAATTTACATACGTATTCATGACTTTTTCATTTTCGTTAGTCGTGAAAGATGATAAACAATGATGTCACAGAGTGCCTGGATGCAATTAATTTAGCATATGAAACGATTTATTAAAGATCTACGCATGCAATCATATCGTCTTCTCGGACTCCTATTTTGTTTCATTCGATCGATTGTTATTGGATCAATTTAGTGCCTCCTACTCTTCCCAACTCTGACAGTCGCAGAACTTTCCCAATCAATCTTTAGTATTCTACTTTTTTTTTTCACAAATTAATTTTATCATAATGTTCCCATAACAATAATTTTACTATTTCTTCGAGACTCACTTTGTTCTCAGTCTATATAATTAACTAAAGTAGCAACAGTACGTTTAAAGTAACAAAAAGTAAGATAAAATGAGGTAAATTATGAGTTTATAATTTGTACAGTGAAATAAAAAATAAATAATTTTTAAAATTTTTTAATTTTTTTCACCGTTTTTTAAAATTTTTTATCACTTCAAATGAAACTATAATATTATTTTTAATAATTAGAGGGAATATTTTTGAATATTAACTTCATGCTTTCAAGTCACAAAATTAAGAATAATTTTATTATTGCGTCAAATTTCACCCTGTTCATATAATTAGATTAAGTCAAAAGAAAAAAATATATAGGTTAAAAAAGAAGAATATATAAAGAACAAAAAATCAAGAAGCAAGCAAGATTTGATCGGTCAAACTTGAACCAAGAAGCAAGACAACAAATTTTAATTTAGAAGTAAATATGATGTGATTTTGTTTTGTTGAATTTTGATACAAAATATTTTTCATCTTTCATATCCAATGATGTGTTATTCTTAAAAAAGAAATTTCTAAGCATGCGATGCGTCGTCTGGAGAGAGCATATCAAAATTTTAGATAACATTTACGTTAAGATATACAACTTTTTTCTTATTTTTGTACCGAAGTTATTAAGTGTTGACTCAAAAAATCTTACTCAATATTTATCTACTTATTTCATTAAATTTCAAATACGTTGAATAAAACATCAAAAATATAATAAAAATAGTTACTCTACCAAAAACTTTTATAAAAAAAAATTAACTAAAATAATGTAACCACAACAATCATGTATTAAAATGAATATTAGTGGATCTTTAGTTTTAAAATCATAGACTTATAATTATATCACGTTATATATCCTAATTAGTTGAAGATAATTTATCAAATTTGTATCGTATAAAAATTACATTATTTAAAAATATATGATAAAAATTAAAAACAAAGAAATACTAAATGCACTTTATTTTTTTATTTTTCATATTTTAATTTTCTTCACAATAAAAAAATATTTTTGAAATATAAGAAACGGAAAATAAAATATTTTTTTAAATTAGAATAATACATAAAGAAATAGAAAAAAATCAACATGCCACCGCAATAGAATCATGGCATTCACGAATCAAGTTATACATACACACGCATACATAAAACTTAATAAGTTAAAATTCAGGTCGGCATTTGGAGGTCTAATGAAATCATACGTCATGGAATTACTTTTATATAAAGTTTTATAATAAAAAATTATGATAAAAAAAGCCTTTAGTTAAGCCTATTGGGTTACCATGAAGGACGAACTTTCAATACTTGCCATAATGGTGTTTTAATGATTGATTGTGATGCCCTACCAAGTGACGACGGATCAACGTATCAACCACAATCAATGAGACAACGAGGGTTTGGAAAAGGATTCCAAGATACTGCAATGAATTTTATATTGTATGGGCTGCAGTGAAACATTCAAAGGTATGATGTAATCAAAATCATTTATTAAATCTTTTGATTACATCCTGACCTTTGGATGCTTCACTGCAGCCCCTACAGTATAAAATTCACTGCAACATCCTGAAACTCTTTGAAAAATCTTACTTTTCATCTCCTGTACTGTAAAATTCACTGCAGCATTCTAGAACTCTTTGGAAAACCTTACTTTTCCGGCTAAAATAACTCCATCCACGAAAGCTAAGATTATGATTAGATGGAGGGTTTATGAAAGGAAAACCTTATAATTGACAATTAATTATCCAATTTATTAACTCTTTAACTGAAACTTTTAGCATCCACTCCTCCTCCAATATCTCTTGCATTATAATCGTTAATTTGCCATTTAAAAATAAAATAAAAAAGAAAGAAAATTTTGCAATTAATTAACTCTCTTAGGTTTAGTTTCAATTTTTTTTTTTTTTTTGTACTTAACTACTAAAAAATTAATATTTTTTGTGATTGAAAAGGGGATAAAAAAATTTAACTTTTTAATAGCTAGTTTTTTTAATGTTTTATTTATTTGACATATTTATTTTTCATAATTTAAAATTCATAATTTAAAAGAATTTTAAAATATAAAATAATAATTTTAATCATTTCAAAAAAGACAAAAAGTAAAATAGATGGAAACTGGAAAACTAACTAAACTTCTCAAACGTAGCCTTATTATATGGATGTAAAAATTGTTCAAGTAGGTCACATAATTCAATGTAGGGTTGGCCATCTCGGCTGACTCGTTCGTATCCTACTCAATCTTTATTCCGAATGAGTAGGGGATTCGAAAATTTTTTGGGGATCAGGTAGGGTATAGGAATATTTTTTTTTTTTAAATTTGAGCATTGAATAGGATACGGGTGTGAGTCTATCTCCCCATAACTTACCCTACCCATTTCCCGACCCATCCCTGCTCCTACTCGCCCCTACTCGTACCCTCGTATATATATATTTTTTAATTTTTTAGAGTTTTGCTTTATTTTACAATTTACTCCAACACAACGGCACACTGACACGAACTAGTTCTAGTTTAACCTCAACACGGCGAGAGAGCAAATGAATGTGAAGAAGTTTTTGTTTTAAATTTTTTTCATCAATATTTTTCCTATCAAATCCCTAGATACCCATTTTCAGAAGAAACCAAAGTTCTAATTTTGATCATCAAAACTCTTTCTTCGCCTTCCAAATTGACACTTTTATGGTTTTAACACATTGGGTATTTTTAATTTGAGACTCTTTGTACACTGATGTTTAAAATTGAGCCAAACACGAGTTTAAATTGAACTTATTTTGCAGTCCTATAATTTTGTTTATTTATTGCAAATTTATGTGATGAATACCACAAGGTGAAAACAATCAAATAATATACACACATATATATAAGTTTACAAAACTAACACATACACCCACTCGGCACCCCCGATTGGGATATAATTTTACAAATCTAATAAGTGCTTTCTAAATATATATTAGGATATTGTTTTATTTTCTTATAGGTCATACTTTAAAATTTTTATATTTTTTTATTTTTTTATTTCGAGTACCCAATTCTCCGCGGGGATCCCTATTTCCCGTTTGGGTCAGGGATATGGGTAAAAATAAACTCCAATAAGGATGGGGTAAGGTATGGGAATTAATTTTAAATTGAAAATTAGGCATGGGATAGGCGTACTCATTCCTACCCGTCCCATGCCTATCCCTAATTTAATGTTGCTATTTTTGGATTTAATATTTCAAAATTAATTAAGAATTGAGAGAATAACAAATCATGAAACTTCTGGCAAGAATTGTTTGGGCTTGAAATGATCATGGTTCAATTCAATCCGGTCTGATCCGATTAACAAAACCGAGGCCAACTCATCTCATAATGTGGCCCAACAAAGGCGTGCACTAATGGGGTAAGTAAACGATACTCTACGAAGGCCAATAATAATTCCCAAAATATTCAATTTTAAAAAAATTGACAATTTTAATGCATTTCACCCCTTCTTGAAATAATAATAAATAAATAAAAATCTGCCACTATCTTAAATTAATCGTGGTTTTAACTCAATTGACTAGAATTTGTAACTTATTTCGAAAGTCATACGTTTGAAGTTTATGGGTACAACAAGTGTAATCTTATTGACTTTTTGAATCCTAACAAATATTTAGGTGTAAATTCAAAATTGTCGTAACAAAATTTTTTTGCTAAGATTGATTCAATAATAAAATTTTTTAGGTAAATCAATCTTCAATTAATCATCATTTTAATTACGTGAAGTATCAAAAATCATATCACACATTATTTTTTTTTAATACTCAAGATATCCGGATTAGTTTGTGTGCATATTGATTAATTCTTGAAACTCAACCAGTGACCAATGACCACTAAGAGCAAATTCAAGTTCTTACTAGTTGAATTATAAGTCAAGATTATACCACGTGTACTTTCTTAATTTTTCTTTCTTAAGATATTATATATAATATTTTAAAATCTTAAAAACTATAAAAAAAAATTTATAAAAATTTGTTCCTCCAGGCCACTGTTTTCAGATTTTTTGACGATACACTTTTCCATATCTCTTCTTTTTCTAGTTTTCTTATTTATTTCTTGAATTTTCCCTTTTCACTTTCTTCCTATCTCAATTGACCAAAAGAAATAATTTCCATTGAAGGGCAAAAGCTCACTGCTTACTGCGTCAGAGACGTCGGTGAAAAAAAACTCTACAATTAAACCCACCTCTGCGCGCGATCCGAATATATCTATATATTTATGTATGTATGTATTATTTATGTATTACTGTAGCTCTGTGCCTAATGCTGACATAGAGGCAGGGACCATTGAAAGATAATTGAATTTTTTTTTGGTTAAGTAAAGATAATTGATGTTGTTATTGAATGATTGTTTAAGTGTAGAATTATGCTTGAGGGGAGAGAGATCAATTTGGAAGTTTGATTGGATGTTAATTGTGAGGGAGTTTTTGAGATTGTGGCCTCTTTTTTACCCTCATATCCGAAAGTGTTATAAATTTATTATCTTCAAAGAGCTCATGAGATGCACCTCTCTCGACTTGAATTTCTATCTTTTAAAAATTAAAGTGAGGGTTGAGGGGATACCATTTTAATGTGAGGAAGTTTTTGTAACTGCGGGGAGCAATCATCTCACTAAAGTCCTCCTTTGTACCTTTATACCTGAAGGTATTCTGAATTTGTCATCCTCAGGGAGTTTATGAGATGCACTTCTCCCAACTCAAACTCTTACCCTTTAAGAATTAAAGTAAGAGGTACGTGAGTACCGATAGCCGCTTTAATGTGAGCGAGTTTTTGCGATTGCAGCTCTCCTTTTTACTCTCACACCAAAAAGTATTGTGAATTTATCACATTCAAGGAGTCTCTGGGGTGCATTTCTATCGACTTGTACCCCTGTCCTTTAATAATTAAAGTAGGTTATGGGTACCCACTTAACCCTTACTTTAAGTCTTGAAAGATAGAGGGTTCGAGTCGAGAGAGGCGCACTCTAGAAGTTTCCTAAAAAATGACAAATTCACAATACTTTCGGATGTCAGGTTAGAAGAGAGGGGTGCGATCGGACGATCACTCTCTGTGGTCACAAAAATTCCCTCACATTAATGCTAAAGACAAATATATTTAAATTGCATGAAAATTAATGAATTGAGTAGACAACATTGGGAAAAAAAAATCAAGGTTTAATGGATTTTTTTTCTTATTTTTACATTTGATTTTATCTTAAAACATCAAGTTTAAAATTGTTTTTAAAGTCGAATTTAAGATAATATTTATAACTTTTTTGTTTTTATTTTTCTTTTCTTTTCTTTTTAATAAATAAAGATCATCGTGGACAATCTTATCAAAATGATGAAAGAAACATTCAAATATATAATTATAAATTATTAAATTTTTAATAAAATAATTTAGGTGACAAGCCATACTATGAATTTTTTTTTTTTTTTTAAACGCCGTATTACCCTTAATTCACTTTTAATGTTTAAATAAAATAGATAATAACAACCATTTACATTCAATTATTATTCTTAAGTTGTTAGAGAGTCCCATCCCCCCTACACTCAATTCTTTTTCTTTTTTTTTTCACTTTTAATTTTTTTTAAATAATTGTAATAACTATTAAATTTCAATTATTATCGTTTGGAGTGTAATGCCCCCCCCCGCCGGGGGGGAAAAAACCTTACTAATAAAAGGCCGGAAATGATTTTACATATTCTTGGAAGAAAATCTCCTCTCCAAAAAAAAAAAAAAAAAGAGAGAATAGTTCTTATATTTAAAAGTTCCATGGGAATATATTATATTTATAGATATATATCAAAAATATATAAAAAATATATATCAAAATTGTGGATGAATATATTTTATATTTAGAAATGCATAATTTAATTAACAAATTAAGATTATAATTTTTTTATTTTCACGAATACCCACGAGTTAACACTAGTTTATTAATAATAAAACAAATAAATAAAATATCCTCTCCAATTTAATTTTAAATCATTTAAATATTTATTTTAATATTTTAATAAATAAATATAAAAAATATTATTTTATTTATTTTTAATTTTTGACTTTTAATTTTCTTTTTTAAATTATATATAATGGTCCTATTTGCACTGTATATATAAATTCTTGTATTCTACTTTATTTTTTAAGTAATATTAATTAAATTTTTTTGAAAGATATTTATGATATTAAAATTATAAAAATATTTTATTTAAAAATAATGATAAATATGTAATTTTATTTAATAAAAAATAAAATAAATTACACGAATCTTATCATAAACTGTAACACTATTTGAAATAATGGATTTGAGGAGATTTGATTTTATTTGGTGAAAATTCTCTTCTTATATTTGAAATTAAAATAAAATTTTATTAAATGAATTTAATTTTATTTCATAATTTAAAAATTTTAGTATTACTAAACTATTTAGAATCTACTTCAAAATAATAAAATATGATAGGGATTCATTATTTTTTTAAATCAATTTTTGTAAGTACAAAATTTACATCAAATTTAATATTCTTTTGTAAATCAATTCAATTTACTTTTTAAATTCAAGCCGGATGTTTAAATCATAAAATTTTATTTATCAAATTAATTCAATCCAATTCAAAATTTTCGTAAATAAATTCACTCCAACGTTTCTACGACACTCCTCCATCTTTTTTTGCATAGTTTCCATTTCGCAATTTATAAGATGAGATGAAAAGAAAAGAGACGGAAATCTAAAATATTCAAAGATGATCAAGAGAGGGGCAGCAAGGCAGTAAAGAGGGCAATGTTTGGCAATTGAGATGGGCACTTGGTCCTTCCAACTGTGAAATTAACAGTCAATTCACAGAGGAAGAAGAGAGCAAAGCAAAACAAACTCTCAGAATAAAGAAGTCAAAGACGGAGCAGGGAGAGGGTTGGGTTCAATTCAACCCAGAGAGAGAATGGCTGATCCGAATATGGAGCTGTTGCAGGAGTCGGGTTGGGAGGAACTAAGGAAGGAGGCTCGCAAGATCGAGGGCGATCTCGATGTCAAGCTCTCATCTTATGCTAAGCTCGGAGCTAGGTTCACCCAAGGAGGAGGTCAGTTACCCCCCCCCCCCCCAAAACCTTCTCTAAAAGCGCATGTGAATCGATCGATGTATGTATGTATCCATCTTTGGCTCTTAGATCTTGCTTTGCTATGCAATTTTAGCTACTGGCTCTGTAATTGAAATTGCAATTGTCTTTCACATTGTTTTGATTCGTACTGGATCTTGGGGAACTGCGTGTTTGCCTTGATTTTTGCAATTTGCATTGCTTGTGAGATAAAAAGACAGTTTTTTTTTTTTTTTTTTTTGTGTGGGAGTCAATTAAAATTTGCAGAGGATTATGTATGAACTAATAGGGGCTGTAATGCAGTGGCTTTCCCGAATTAAAAGTACCCATTAATTGCAATGTACTCGAAATGTATATTGATGTGCTATGGTTACTGATATATTGATGTGCTATGGTTTCACACTGTACATCATCAGCAAAAGAGAGGAGGCTTGGAAAGACTTCCTGAATGTGGAAATTTTTTGTTCTTTTTATTTTTATTTTTTTGTTGTTGGAAGGGTTTAGAATCTTCAAATCCCATTAACGAATTCATGAGATAGGTGCCAAGAATCCTCAAAAGTTTGTTGCAAAAGCCACTGGAAAATCTCATTTGGTGAACTTGACAGGAGAACAGAATGTTCTTGTGATTCTGCCATTGTGACTTTGCCACATAACTGATTTGAATTAGAACTAGGTAGTGTTTTGAGGTCTCCTTATCTCACATGTTATTGAGTTTTTTTTTTTTTTTTCTTGAAAACCGATTGTCTTTTACACACATGGAGTTTACACAGACAATGGATTTTAAGGCATTTGGCTTGGCACATTTTATGCGGAGGCAGGCAAGGAAATTTGTACTGATCCTCAAATGTTAAGATGCATATTCAGTATGAAACTATAGTCAAATTTGGTGAAAATTAGACAGCTCCTTCTCAAGGCATTCTATATTCTTATGTTGCACTCGTAAGGATGGCATCACAAATGCCTTTAGAAGAGAATTAATTTTTGTGGTTATCGTGTTCATTTAGTAATTAAGGGCTCATTTGGTTTGTTTTTTTATTTTGTGTTTTGTATTTTTGTTTTCTATTTTCTGTTTTGAATTCATTTTCCACTTTATGCTTTTAAAAATAAGAAAAAAGTTCAAAACGTATTTGGTTACTTGTGTTTTTAAAATTTGTTTTCGAAAATAGAAAATGGGCTTACACATAAAATGAAAAATGACAAAAATCGTTTTGAGTGTTTTTAATCCAAAATAAGGAAAATTTCAAAATAACGAAAACAGAGCATTTTGGATTTCTTTATTTTGAGATTTTTAAAACATAAAATGAAAACAGAAAACAGAAAATAGTAAAACAAACCAAATGCCACCTAAGTAATTAATAGATTTTGGGATAATAATTGGATATGTGGAATTTCTAGTAGAGAAATGCCAACTGTTGATGACTGGAAGATGGTTGTTCACCTCCTTCAAATGATAACCATTTTTAACATGAAAATCCCAACCTGTTGATTCTCTTGGTGTTGAACTTTGTTTATAGTGACCTAATACTATTAAGTTATTAATTATATGTCTAAGTGATGAACATTTATTTTTGTTGTGTTATACCATTGTTTCAAGACAGGGGGAGCGTAAAAGGAAGGCTTGCCGCCTAAGAAGTACTAACATCTTTAAGAAGGTACCATGTCCTCGTCAAACACTGACACTTGTTGGACAGTCATTTAAATGAGTCCTACTATTATTTTTTAATTTTATTTTTATTTTTAAAACCATACGTTATTTAGACACTTGGGAGGGACGTATGTCCATCACCTAGACACACGTGAACACATTATAGGTTTGGGAAAAAAATTGAAATTTAAAAATAATAAAATTAAAAAAATATGAATTTATATCTATTAATCACTTGTTTTTAAAAAAAAAAAAAGGATTATTAAAACCTAAAATTTTCAATTAGTTTATGTATAAAATTTTCTAAGATGTAATTAAAAAAATAAATAGATGGTTATTAACCTATTATTTCCATGTATACATATAAAAAAATATATCTTTGTTCATCGTGGTATCTTTGTTTATACTGTATCTTGATAGTTTTTCAAACTTTAGTTGTTGGAGTGTTCGTGGGACCATGTCATATTTTGCGTTTGTACTTCTTAGTTTGGTGTTTACTCCTTTTATTTGTTTTAGCTTATTAGGGGTTATTAGAGAAGAACATTTCAAGGCATCAAGGAGCCACTGCATAGATTGAAGAGGCTTCTTGTGTCCATGTTGTCTAGTTGGCTTTTTTTGTTAGGGTAAGGCCAATTTAAATTGGTTTTTAATTTTTTTTTTTTTTTTTTTTTTGGTTTTGTTGACAACATGAAAACATAAAGAGTATAGAGTACTTTTTCTAATCCTTTAATTTGTTTTCCTTGGCTTATCGTAAATAGTTGGCGTTCCCTTGGTGCTTCTTCTTCTTCTTTTTTTCGAAAAAATAAAAAGTAAATATAGTCATTAAAAAAAGGACTCCATTGATATTTGGGAGTAAAGAAGTCAAGGAGAAAGAGAAATCATCTATTCTTCTACCACCTTTGTTATCAAAAACTTGATGTTATTCATCCATTAGGCAGCAATATGTTTTCTTATTGACATCCACTCAAACTTATATAGCTCCTAATTGTAGGAGTGTTGCCAAGTATTACTTAGTGAGTCTGGAGTTGAATCCACAGGAAGAGATCTCATGCTCAACCCTTTATATACTAGTAGATGAATTAAAGTGTTATTGAATTTTTGGAAATAAGGGAATTAAAAGGAGAATTGAATTGAAACTATGCAAATGTAAAAAGTGGCATTGAACCAAGGATGTGCATTGGACCTATGTTATTCATGAGACAAATTGAGGTTTTCATAAGTTGGGGGGTTTAATTCAATGATTGTGAATTGAACTCAGAAGATTTTGACAATGAAAATCAATTTGGGAATGAAGGATTGCAAAGGAATTGAAGAACTATGCTAGGAAGCATACTGATTCCATGCATTCACCATATCAAAACATGGATTCGCCCATAATGAACCATAAAATGTATAGAAACCTAGCACAACAACTAAAGAACTCATGCTATCAAGCTTTGCCTACCAAATCAAACCATTTGTTAATAGAGAATCAAGAATTACATGAATATTTAGCATAAAAATTTTGAAAACAGAGAAATAATTCAATAGAAATCAATCCAAAACATAGGATCCAATCCAAGGTTCTTTGCCAAGAAAACCAGCCAAGCACCTAAACAGCCCCAAAACAATTCAGATATGGTCCTGAAGGTTTGAAGCCATCTCCAGATGGTAGGTGAAATACCAAGAGCTGGATTTTGCAAATTCAAATAGGTTTGGAGGATCTCCAAATGATGTCCAGACAATAATTCTGATATCCGGACTATAGGGCTCTTTTTACCTTTTTACACCTTTTCTTCTCTAGGCTTCACTCCATTGCATGCCTTGGTGATTGGGGCCTCAATTGCCATCATTTATGCCATAAATGTCACAAACACCAAGGACAAGTGTGAGAAATTTATGTCAAAATTATATCTAAAGTGACAATTAAGGTACAATGAACATGATTTCATACAAAACAGAATTAAGGTACAATGAACATGATTTCATACAAAACTAAGTGTTCGTCACATGTCTACTTTTTTTCATTCATCAATTTACATAGCCATCCTTCAAATGCCTTGTGGCTACATTGAATGAATTGCCACTTGTCCTTTATGGTTTGATTTAGTGTCCGTTTAAAGTGCCTGCAAGATTCTGTGTGACAGTGTTTTGCATAATTTAATGAAGCCTATAGAGAATGAATTTCAGATGCTAATCATCTTGTCATCTTGGATATGATGCCATCTGCCCACTTCATTTCTAGTTTGTCATTAATTGGCTGCCAACTTTGGCTCCGTCTCACTTGGTTTCTACTTTTGGCATCTCCATAATCAAGAAGTCTCTCTTGTAGAGGGCCTTGTGTGCTTTTCTTCATTTCCTTCATTTTATGTCCCAGAACATTATTCATAGGCACACCATAAATAACCATTGGGACAGACTATCAAACTTATCTGTTTGAAGATTATCTTGTTTGAATTTGATAACCACTTCTAACTGAGTTCTGTTGATAGACGTAAGCATATTTTTTAGTTTTTGAACAAAATTTTTGTGTGTGTTCATTTTTTTTAACTCAAGGGATCAACTACTAATGGATGAATAGACTGGCATTCAAGATAGATTTTGATTTGTGCTCTTAATTATTTCAAATTTCTGTTTCAATGGGATTAGTACATGAAGATGCATGTTATGGATTATTGATGGGTTTTACAGCTCCAATTTTTGGTAGTTTGGTTTCGGTGTCTACTTTTTTTATGACAACGCATGTGGTTTCAGGTTTTGGCGATAGTGGATCACCCACTGTTGGGTCCAGCAGGTCATGGAAGTCGATGGAAATGGAAATTCAATCCTTGCTTGAAAAATTACTAGATATAAATGATGCTATGAGTCGATGTGCTGCATCTTCTGCTCCTACTACTTCAGTTACCCAAAAGCTTGCAAGGCATAGAGATATACTTCATGAGTTTACCCAGGTATCTTTTATTCTAAATTATCCCTTTTTTGTTACTTGCATATAATTTCTCATTATACTGCTGTTTACTCAGTTCAAAAGATCTTTATGTCAGCCTTTGCTGAAGCAATTAGGAGTTCTTATATAGTACTTTGAAGAATGCCATCCATTTGTTTGCCTCTGTTAATTAAGCAATGACCATCCAACATGATTAACAGAATTACAGGTAATAGGTATTGTTCACTCCCCCCTAGTAACTGTCATTCGAATTGTGAAGTATGGTGACTCCCAATAGAAAATTTAATTTACATACCATAGAGAAACGAAACAAAATTGAGAATGGAATAATAGTTTATTTACTTATTAGGATGTTGAATTGATTTTTTGAACATTGATTTGATTTTTTCTTCTATTTTATATCATTCGTCTTAGATATCTGGAATTTGGACTATTTTCTGAGATTATGTCATGAGTTATGAGAATTATATTTTATTTTACTTGTCTCTTCTTCTAATTACCATTGAAATTATCTCAATATGCGCACACACACATGTATGGAATTATGGATATGTATGAATGTCTCGCCTTTAAGCGAACCACCACCCGTAATAGCACTCTAATGAAGCCTACCCCCCAGTACTGCGTAATAAGGATAATGCTGAACCCCGTACCCCCACCTCTATCAGAACAAATTATGTCCTAGGTAACTTTGATATGGACAAATATCTCCATGGAACATTTGGTACTGGAAATACAGATTTCTAAGGTCAATTTCTGTAGAGTTAAGAAATTAAAAAAAAAAGAAATCACCTGAATGAGCAAACTAAATGGTTTGGTTTTGGCAATGCGATGTAAAATGAATCTTCCACCAATCATGGAGAAATTTATGTTTTTGAGTACAACTAGAACTATTTATTCACCTTGAAGTGTTAATGGTACGGTATTTAGGTGTTTCCTGATAATCAAGTGTGCTGGTAGGGCCAAGACTGAGGAGAAACTTAACCTTTTTAGTAATTTTTACTTACCTGCACAATAGTGGCTGCTCTCAAACTTGAACCCATGTTCCCACTTGCTAGTATGAGCTTTTACCATTACAGCATACTATACTCTGAATCTCTCTTGTGCATGATACAAATTGGTTGGTGAATTTTCAAATCGATGTGGGTTGCAATTGTTATCCAGATTTGATATTGTGATCACAATTTTCATATGCTTTCAATTTCTTGTGGGGAAGTCTGGTCTGGAAGTTTGCAAGTTGACTCTTATATTACTCAAAATTATCATTGTTTGTATTTACTTTATTGCTAAGGAGAATTTATTTGTTATTTCTTATTTGCTGAAGTTGTGTAAACATGCTTGGCTATAAAATAATTCTGATCTATAATAGCTTATTTTTATTTTTTTATTTTGAGAGGTCTAGCCTATAATAGCATACAAGTTAATCTGCTACAATTTTTTTTTTTTTTTTTTTGGGAATTGGAGAGTATAAATTTCTTGTATTTTATCCATGATATCTCAGTGGATCTGACGTGTTTTATCTTCCTCTGGTTAATTTTACCTATTTTTTTTTTCTTTTCTCCTGATACTAAGGGTATCCTTCCTCACCTTTGGTGGGATTAGTCCCTGGAACGCTTGACTCGCCCCACTAGAACCAAGAATCATGTAATACTAAGAGCATTTGAATTGGTGATGTCTACCTCAATTGGTAGAGATTTTATTATTGAACCACCACTGTGTGGGCTCTGGTTAATTTAACTTTCTTCAACAATTGGGATCAAACATTTGGATTTGTGCATTGCATGTTATCATGGGAACTAGAAATACATTTTTTTTTTTTTTTTTGATATGCTGAAAAACATTTTAAATCATGTGAAAATTATATTTGAAGTTTCACAATCGAATCTTTCTGTCAGCATGAAGAATATGAAAAATAAGAATTCCTTCATGGCTTTTGCTTTTATAAAAACAGCATGGTAGATGGAGATGCCTTATCCTTCCTGTTTTAAAAGCCTAATTTTGTACTTACTCTGATATCTTTAATAATAGTGTATAAGCTTCAAACCTAGACATGTTTCAAACTTGTCTATATTATTGCATTTTCTCAAAAGCTTTGCATGTTTGTTTGGGCTCATTAGACAACTCTTTCATGTTGTCTCTCGTGTGTTACATGGTCTTTGGTATGAGTATTTGATACGGGTATGCGTCGCCGTTTAGGTGTTATATTAAGTTTAGGATGTTGAGATATATATTATAATTACGTGGACACATCATGAATGTTTAAATTTATTGGATATTATATAGTATGCTGACATAATATATGATTATTATAGGAATGTCCTTGCAATTAAATGAATTTTAGAGAAGAGAAGATTTTTATTTTCCATCTATGTGAAGATTGGGAAATTTTCTTTACCATTAAATGTAAGCTGCTACATCTTCAAATGTTATTAAAAATTGCAGAATTCAATTGTCTTATTTAAATACAAGAGTTAAACACATATCCCGATACTCTTACCATTGTCGTATTTTGTGGACATGGGTACATTGGAGGAAATTGAGAGTCTATGTAAAAATACCTGTCTCTATACGTGAATCTTCTATGACTGCTGTAGAGTTGTTTTATGCCTTCTGGCCTTTGACTGACTGTCATGTGCTTCTTTTAGGAATTTAGAAGAATAAAGGGAAACATAAACTCAATGAGAGAACATGCCGAGCTTCTCAGTTCTGTCAGAGATGATATTAGTGAGTACAAGGTGAGAAAGATTGGGGTGATAACCTTTTAGTTTCACTCTTATTGCCTTATTTATTAACAATAAGATTTACACTTATGCAGTCTTCTGGGAGTATGTCTCCAAGAATGCAGATACTGCGGGAAAGATCCGCCATACATGGGAGCATTGTTCACGTAAGATTTCACTGCTCCTTTGTGGTAGTGTCTTATGTCATCTATACAGACTATTCGAGGTGGGAACTTAGTTCAATCTCAACTTAATTTCTTTATTTTAAGCTTCTGCATTATCCTTTTTTTTTTTTTTTTAAAGAAGAATTTAATAGAGGTTTGCTAAAGCACATAATTTTAACTATATTATCCTTTTCTCTTGTCATCTCTTTCTAAGATCCACCTACATATCTCTCCACCCAACTTCCAAGTTCCTTTCTACGCGGGGCTTAATCATGCACGACATGCTTTCAAAACCATTATACCCTTTTTATGTATATTTTAAATAAGCAAATAAAATTTTATTAGGAGCATTAAGAGGGATGCCACCTGCATACTTAGACTCAACAGAAGGTCTTACAAGCTAAAAACCATGAACTATACCTCCATATGCTCAACGAAATCCAAAAAATAATGTAAAATAACCTCAGATAGTTGTTATAATCCATCAAAAAATAAGGTGTACTAAATCAATATATTGTTATCAATAAACAGTCAAGTTATGATGCAGTTCTTGTACATACTGGGACCACTGGACCCTTGAAGTTTAAAGTTTATGACAGTTGTTGTACATGCCTGCATCGAAATTATAGTCTGAGGTGGGATTTCCTGCCTATGTTGCTCTTACAAAATGGAGGATCTATAATGTATAGATTGATTTGAAGTTCAGCTGTGCTCTGATTTGTAAATCACAATTCAGTTTCTTTTGATCTATCAAACAAAAAAATAATATGAAATAATTGAGAAGTAACAGAAAATAAAATTCTAAATTAATACTAACTGATAAAATATCTTTTGTATGCAAGCGAGAAATTCCAATAAATGATCTGATGGGAAGGGGCCATTTTCCTTGTTTCTTGACTCGATTTTTTTTTTAATTTTTTAATTTTTATTTTTTTGGGGATGAGGGTGGGAGCCTGGGTAGGGAGGTTGTGACTAGAGCTCTTTTCTTAAGCTCAAGCAAGTTAAAAGCACAGGGTGCTTTCAAATAAGCATACTGTTTAGAAGTTTTGATGTTATTTTGTGGTGCTTGCAAGGAGTGTTGATGGTGAAGCATTTTGGAAGAGAATAGACAATTGAAAAAACAGTAAAGCAGAAGAGAAATAGGGAAGGAAAGACAGACAGAATGAGTGAGTGAGTGAGCAAGCGGGATGGAAAGAATTCCAATATCCTTCAACAATTAGGTCTGGAATCTAGCAGATCAGGCTATTATTTGTGCATAACCCTGAAAAAAGGGGAAAATAAAGGAAAATTTTCTGTCAATTGAGCCTAAAATTGAGAAAATTACAAAAATTGAGTCCTAAATTGATCCATAATTTGTTTCTCTAATTAGAAATATCGTCCTCTAGCCCCGCTTGAAATAATTACGGCTGCGTTTGGCATAAAATTTTTCTCTGAAAATCTCTATAAATCTCTGTTAACTTTATATCACATCAACTTTTTTCTTTCACTGCACACATTACAAATCCTCAATTTATCTCACTTTTTCTTACTCCAAACAAACCCTACATACCTCATTGTGTTCACAATCATGATCAGGAATTGCTTATTTAATTTTCATGAATACCCCGATTCTGAAAGTTATATTCTGCTATCAGTAAGATAGTTATTGTGCTTTGTTCTGAAAATGTCATCGTTTGACAAACAAAGGGAATGAATTCGTGCGTATTAACTCTTTGAAATCTATTAATTTGATAAGATCCCGTTGGCATTGGTAAAGATGAGCAGGACATCTGCACTGAAACCTATTAGGCTAACCTGATCTTGCAGCAATTTGATCTTTTTATTTGTTTATACTGGGAAAAGTTATTATGGTGTGTGATTATACTAACATCCTATCTAATAAATTTCAGAAAGGCACAAGGCTGATATCACAAATTACTTTTTAGCAAATATGTTGTTGATTACCTTCCCCCTCCCCCCCCCCCCCCCCCAAAAAAAAAAAACAGAAATATGTTGTTGCTTAAAGATATGTTACATTTTTTTTTTTTTTGGAGTCTTAAAGATCTGTTACAAAATGTCAAGATTGAAGACATTATGTTTGCAATTCTGGTAGCAAATGTGAGATGCAGGCTTAAAATAACTGCAAAGACAGTGTCATGCCTACAAATTAAAAAGTAAGGATATGGATATGGACAGGATACAAGACATGGATATGAATATGATACAGTACGGATTCGTTGACCAGCCAAATTGTTAAAAAAGAAGAAAAATCAGGGCAAGGATATATACATGAAAACATTAACTATTCAATTTCATTCTTTTTACAATACAAATGCAATTTATATTTTTATTTAATTGAAAGAGTAAAAAATTAATTTTTTTGTTTTACATAACAAGTCCTAATATCTGTTTTAGAAAGCTCTATTGATAAAGAAGTTCAAAGTTTTGGGTCAGAGAATTGTTAAAATTAAAAAAAAAAAAAATAGTGAACTTGGATTAGTAGGTATAAATTTTTTTGTTGTTTTTATTTTAATATTGGATTCTATGTTTTTTCTTCAAAGTCATAAGTTACTCCGTGTGTGTTCTAAGATATGGAAACCTGTATTTCTCAAGTGTCTAAAGAGTATTAATTTTTTATTAAAAATGTAGGAACACATTTAAACGAATGTCCCATGCGGGCACTGAACATTTTCAGTGTCCTCATTGCTTGACAAGTTGACATGGAAATAATGGCTGAGAATAGAGAATTTACCACATGATGTTGCTTCCTATTTGGAGCTTGTGTTGGCAATGTCAATTTATTATGTCTAAAGGACGCTGATGAACACAGGCCACTCTTTTACCAGATATCAATGCCTTGCTGTAAAAGATGAAAGGTCATGTCTGGCTGGTCAGTATGGTTGAGAAATATATGTTGAAAACCTATATCCTGCATCAGTTTTTCTTGCATTGTCAGTTTATTCAAGCAGGCTGTTGAACATGATAAAATCATGTTCATTGTCTCCTCCATTTGTTCGCTGTAACTCTTCCTTCTCTTCAATGCAATCATCTCTGAGTGCTGTCTTTATTATTGCCATTGTCCTGGGCTAATTTTGTCCTCCTGGGTCTTGCTTAATAGAGCTTCAGTTTTAGACGTGTATATTGAGGAGTGCAAAACTCTAGTTAATACTTCTGATACATTTGCCACACCTTTGTCCTGCTTCTGTCAGTTCACAAACATGTCAAGAAATTCAATTTTACAGAGTGAAACCCAATCCTTTAATAGCTTGCTTTTGAATATTCAATTGCAAGATCTATTTATCAAAAATATGAAAATAAAAAAAAATATATATTCATTTGCAAGATGTATGAAATTTCATGGTGGACTATATTCCATGGGAAAGCCATGTTCTTTTTTGTGTTTCATATACATTTCGTTGCAAGAAAACCAAACTCTTACATGTCCCTTCCAAGGGTGTAACTACACGAATGTAACTCTTTGATTTGTGGAACTTTTCCCCTTACAGGATGGTACATTCTTGGAACTTGTTAAATTGAATATTCTACCTTAAAACTGTTTTAGATTCCAATTTTTATCTCATAGTTATGTCCAAGATTTGCTTCCATTGAATTTGTATTTGTAAATAATAATGAGACATCTTAGAGAAAGATTGACGCTATAGTGTCTTGAGTGATCTCTCTCTGCCTTGACACACTTTTATCAATGCATTGCTGTAAAGATTGCAAAGCTCAATGTTATGCGATCAGGTTTAAACCCTTGTTAAATAGGCAATTGAAGTTTCTGGAGTTCAGACAATATTCTTGTTTTTCTTTTTGAAATTTAAGAACAGAAAAAATGAAATAGAAGGAAGGGAAAAAGGCTTCTTCTATATTCAATTTCCGTCTAAAGGAAAGCCGGGTTGGATTATTTGCTGACTTGCTGATTATAAAAGGAACTGTTGAGAAGTTTCTTCGATCTTGCTCATGACATTATGTTAATGATTATGCAGATAGATGACGTTATTAGTCAGGCTCAGTCGACAAGGGCTGCGTTAGGATCACAAAGGGCTTTGTTTGGCGATGTTCAGGGGAAAGTCAAGCTACTGAGTGACAAATTCCCAATTATTCGGGGCCTACTCGGTACTTCCTTGAAGCCATTTATCCTACCCAGTTTGCTCCCTTCAAAATTTCTCTCTTTTACTTATCTTCTTCTTTCTTCTTCAGGTTCCATTAGAAGAAAGAAATCAAGAGACACTCTCATTCTGTCGGCTGTCATTGCAGCTTGTACGTTGTTTCTTATTATCTACTGGCTATCAAAGTAACCAAACATGTGATTGATAGATACAAAAAGGAAAAGAAAGCTGGTGTCTCTTTATATGAGGAGGATCTTGCATGTGTAATTTGTTAGGACAAATCAAAATCTGCTGTTTAAAAGCTTGTGATACCCTTTTTTCTTGTGCTATTACCTAAGAAATTTCTCATTCTGCTTCAGAACCGGTTTTTTTTTTCCTTCCATTTTTCTTGCCAAACATGATCATTGTTCCGATTGCGTAGAGGAAATTAATGCGTAGGAAAAGGAGGCTTCACTGGGAGCATGTCTGGATTGAAGTTAATGTGAATTGTTTGTGTAATTGTCTGGTTGATACATGTGATTGTTTAGTACGGTTTTCCTTGGGATGTCATGTCATCCTGCTGTGGTCCATAGAGCTTTGCTGTGACACCTCCCGCCAACATTGTTTTTTCATAAAACTCTGGTACAGGCTAGCAATTTTTTTTTTTTTTTAAATAGTAAATTACACTTGCTCTAAATCTCACTTCGACCCTTATATTTTAAATTATCCTCCTTTGCCCCTTCTATTTTTAATTTAACTCTATTTTGACCCTTCTCTCAAAAGTATTGATGGAAACAATTTGTCTCCATCAATAATTTTGCTTTGCCCTTGGCATTTCTCTTTTTGTCGGTAATCTTGATGGAAGTGGTCAAAGGAGGTAAAGTAAGATAATTTAAAGTCTAGAGGACTAAATTGAGACTAAGAGTAAAGTACAAGGATGCTATTGGGCC
Organism: Vitellaria paradoxa; assembly: GCA_019916065.1. NCBI lineage: Eukaryota > Viridiplantae > Streptophyta > Magnoliopsida > Ericales > Sapotaceae > Vitellaria > Vitellaria paradoxa. The sequence goes on along the minus strand of CM034234.1, from coordinate 68,111,318 downwards.
ATAAACTTTCTCAAGAACAGCCAGCATGTAGGCCATCTTTGCTACATGAGAATAGAATTAAATTTATTTTCACTCTAGTTTATTCTTATATTTAGTATCAAAAAATTAAGTTAGAATGTTATTCTATGGGAATACTTATTCTCACATTAAGTGAGAAGAGATATTTCATAATAGGAATGATGGAATAACCATTTCATTGCATTAGAAATTTGATTCAAAAATTTGAAAAAATAACAATAAAAAATAAGTAATTACTTTGCGATAAAAAATTTTTCTTAATTACACTATTGGATTGTAAAAGGGTCATTTTATCATTTGACTTTATTTTTGAATTAGATCTAAACTTGGGTTGTAAAATGATTATATTACCCTTAGGCTTTTTTTTTTTTTTCAAATTTGTATTTCAGACTTCAAAAAGACTAATAAAAAATATTTATTCATATTACTTAATAACTAACTAAATTTTAATCCGATCCAAACTTGAATTATAAAATTATCATTTTACCTTTGGGTTTGTTTTTTGTCCAAATTTATATTTTAGACTTTCCAAATGGTTAAAAAATATTTATCGATACGTTTCTTAATAAATAAAAAATTCCATTACAATCCGAACTCAAATTGCAAAATGACGATTTTATTCTTGAGTTATTTTTTGTCCAAATTCGTATTTTAGGTTGCCCAAAGGTTAAAAAAAAAAGATGCTGGACATATTCCTTAATAATTAAAAAACTTTTAGACTAATCTGAATTCATACTATAGAATGACTATTGTGCCCCCCTTAACTTGTTTTTAATCTAAAATTATATTTTAGGTATCCCAAAAGATCCAAAAAAAAAAAATTATTTATCGATGTATTTTTTAATAGTTAAGAAAATTTTGGTCTAATTCGAACTCGAATTATAAAATGACCATTTTAACCCCAAGCCCCCTTTTTTAACTCAAATTTGCGATCGGAAAATTAAATTTATTTTTGACTTTTTGAAAAATAATGTTAGTAATTTTTATTATATTTCATTTTCTTTCATCATATTTAAAATATGTAATTAAATTGTAAAAATTTGAATATCTATTCCATTAGACAACTGGACAAGGGAATGGAATGAGCATTCCATTATATTCTCACCAGTATTCCATGCCTACCTTTTATTCCAATCTATTCTATTCTGGTATACCAAATATAACCTTATATTACAGTTTAGCATGAAATTCTCAATTGATCTTTGGGCTGAGTCTTGTTTTTGGAGGAGAGAAGAGAAAGGAAAAATAATTGGAGGATAAAAAGAAGAGAGAGAAGGAGGGTTAAAAAGAATATTTATTTGTTATTTTCTGTTTGGTTATATTTAGATAATGGAGAAACTAAAAAGAAAATTTCCTGAGTTTTGATACTTTGAGAGATTTAAAACTGGTTTGAGTTCCGTTATCTCAAACAAAGATAACACAAACTACCAAACAGCAAAGCAAAACCACCTTTTTATAATTGCTTTGATGGATCGTTATGATAAGGTCCAATGATTCCAATAATTAATTAATCCTGTTAGGATAATATTCCGCTATCTTTCAAACAATTATTACCAGCCTTGTCTCAAGGGAGTAAATTTGAAGAAATATTATACCATCCTCTTTGAGTTGAGATTTCTCATTTTGCTTATGACTAGTAAAAAAGAAAACCACACCACCCCCCTCCCCCCCGCGGCGGGGCGCACACACATACAAAGTGGCGCCGTATTTTGAAAATTTCACCATAAAATATTAAAAGGGTGGTATATGGCATACTAATTACTTTCAAAAATTAATTTATTGAAAAATTCATTTCTCACATAAATACCAATGGCATACAAATTGCAATATTATTTTTTCCAACATATATATATATATATATATTTTGTGTGCCGCATTTGCTTGCAAAGATGATGACCGGAGCAAAGATCGTCAAAACCTCAGCTGCAATCAACTTTGAGACAGTGTAAGGGCAATGATGACCAAAAAAGTACTTAAAATACCCACTTTTAGAATTAGTTTGATTTTAAAGTAAAAACTAATTTGACTTGATTTAATTTGATAAATGAAATTTTATATTTATAATATATTTTGATTTTAAGAATTGAATTAATTTAATTTGAGAGAAATATCAAATTTAATTATATTAATAGAAAATAAAAATATATGATGTATAAGGATAAATATGTTCACTTATTTAGATGAGTTAAGAAAGAATGAATTCTCATAAAATTCTACTATTTTAAATTGGATTTCAAATTATATAAAAATTTCAAATTTTAAGTTATGAAATTAAATTAAATTAAATTCGTAAAATTTTATTTGAATTTTAAACCTAAGAATTGGTAAGAATTTTCATCAAATGAAATCAAATCCCATCAAATCCACAATTTCAAACAAAGACTTAATAATTTTCATTAATTACATAGCTAGTAACTTTTCTCTTCAATTTCCTCCTTAATTAAAAATCTGAAGACCTTAATATCAAAACCTCTTGGCTAATCTCTCATCTTGAAAGCCTTGTATGCATCTGATATCAGAATTCCCACTATAGTGCCTTTGTCAGATTGATCAGCATATATATGTATATATGCAGTCAACAATTAATTAATGAGCTGAAATTCATCTTGATTGTAGTCCTGTATAATGCCTATAGAGCTCGTTGGAGTGTTGCTAGATATAAGTTCTCATAATCTGAAAGGCTAAATATAAGGAACACATGGCTTCCGTAGAACATATATATTGCCTTGTCAACCTAGGAAACTAGACAGGTGTGTTCTTCCTGAACCCACGGGAAATTAATATATATATATATATATGTATATATATATATATATATGTATATATATATATATATGTATATATATATATATATGTATATATATATATATGGAAGCCACGTATCATGCATCCATCCATGCATGTAAAATGAAATGACTTTGTCCTTTTCATTTGTCCATGGTAGCCCCAAAGTAATTAATTAAGTTCTAGATTGTTTATAGATTAAAACATTCCAACAATGGCTTACACCCATCAAATGAGGGAATCAAGCCAATGCATGCGAACATTTGGCACTTGGGCTTCTCTTGGAGCCTGATTTTCACTTTTGATAATGATTATCAGTTGAGTAGCTTTCTTTGATAGGAGGTGTTTGTATCTAATTGGGATTAATTGTAATTACGATTTTTTTTTTTTACATAATAAGCAAAGACTATTAATAAAAATTGTGAACGGTCCCTTTATTGCAAGAAAATGAAAAATATATTTAATTCACTATATGATGGCTACATTGTACAATCAAGAATATTCAATATCAGCCATTAATAATTATATTATTTTGTGATTCTGATCAGCATTTTTCTTTACAAACATATATACAGACACAAAGCACTTCGTATTTTTTATCTTTTATAATTGCTCGGACACTAGTTGGTGCTATCACATTCAAATTTGCACTTTTTATCTTTTTAAATGAAGGGTAACAAATTATAGATCTTCAAAAGTACAAAAATTATTAAAACCCATGCATTACCTTTTGTTTTTTAATTTTCTTTTTTCCCCATTGTTCAAGACTCCAATATCAATACTGAGGTGATCAGCAAAGTTCCAGAGACCTTGCTACTCCTAATAAATTAAGTGCCTGAGATTGATTGCATTAATTTAAAGCAAACCATGGCCAAAAAAAAATTGTACCTGCCATTACTAATTTTAATACATTTACCCTTTTTTTCTGTGGTTGGTGGTTGGTGGTTTTTCTTTTTAAATTACTATTTGGCTGCTGTGTGTAGAAACAAACAAGAGCTAGGTATCTTACTTTATCTTATTTTTGCAGTTTGCATGCCCCTTTGCAACATGTCCCAGAGTCTAGGCTAGGGTAGGTCAGGGCAGTCCAGCCTGCGCCACTTGATGGAGGTATCAATAACTTAGACATCTCATCCCCTCCCAGCTCGAATATATATATGTATCTATATACATGTGTTATATGAAATATATAGCATTTTGTGGACTTTGGACACCCTAGCTTTGCTATACTCCTCCTCAGGTTGGATGTTGGATGTACCAAACAACACTCAGAGAGAGAAAGGCCTACATCTACTGATTCTTCATCCGAGACACAGCAAAGCCTCTTTGTAGGGCTTCGTAGAGTTTTTTGGCTAGGTAGGCTGCTGTGCATACGTACTACACATATGCTGCCTTAGTACATGAATGCAGCCACCGGATTCCACCATATGAACTGAAATATCTGTGTATTATTATATATATGTATATATTGGCCTGAATATGGATATGTTCATGTGCCATAAAAATTATATATACATTTCAAACAACCCTGTGATTTTTCCTATTGGTAGCAGAAACTCATCATTGCCACATATAGGTCAATAGAGTCCGGGTCCAAGTCAAGAATTCCGGGTTATCTTTGAATTTTGGATTAAATAAGGAAAAAATAAAAAAATGAAGAGAAATTTCAATGTGCGTAAAAATTTTGCTTCAAAAGTATCTATTTAGGTCTAATTATTTTTATGATAAATATGTTTTATATATATATATATATATATATGCAAAAATTGCAAACTACAGAGATTTGAATTGATTTACATCTGAGCGTGCAGGATCATATATAGCCAGACTTTTATATCAGAAAATTTCTGTCTAAAGATGAAAATCCAGAAAATGTTCAGCAGCACTAGAGTCAATGTGTTGTTTAGATTCCAGTGGACAGTGATCACATTTAGGGCTATCTCTTGGGTCACTATCATGTAAGCTCCAAGGACACTTCCATGTTCATGAAGTTGTCCTCTCTAATAAGTTAATCTGACAAAGTACAAAAAGACAAAAAGAAAATCGGGGGGAAAAAAAAAAAAGGACCACATGAAAAGAAGAAACCAGTTCCACAGCAACATCAGATGCAGCTGTAGTTATTGCTTAAATTCTAATTGGTAGATTCATATTGGTGGATATACTTCATATATATATATATATATATATAAGTACTACATGGCAATTATGAATCTTAATAGATAATTGCTAGCTAGTTGGTGTGATAAAATTTATGCATATGAATTTACATATTTGTCCTAATTAGATGTATTTGAACATTGATGAAAGCTATATATTGTGAAAACAAACAAGGTCCACTTATTTAAAAAATTATATTAAAAGTATATTATTTTTGTTATCTCCTTATATAAGTTATATTTTTTTTTCATATTTTGTCCCCATTATATATTTACTTGCTTTTCTTTATTTTGAAAATATAATTTTATTTGATTGATTATAAATTCTGAATTGGTCCCTAATGAAAGTAATTTCAAATAATAATTTTTGATGAAAAAAAGAGTGAGTTTCCAAAAGAGAGGTTAATTTCTTCAACCTAATAAATATTCTCATTCTATATATACATATTATGAGTTTAGGCGGCAGCAGATGTTCTTACAAAATATGGTAAAGTAAAGCAGGTTTTTCACATTTTTTTCTCCTCTGGTTTGGATCCCTCTGGTTGTTGTTGTTGTTGTTTTTTTTTTTTTTTTTCAATTTATTTATGAAAGTTGGGTGGTACCTATAAAGTCTTTATTCATTATCTTTACATGCGGAGGAGAAAAACCGTAGTTACGGTTACCCTTTCTTTATCGAAATAAGAATTGAAAGAAAATAATTAAAGTACCCTAAAGGCCAACTTGGCCTAATAGCAAGAAGAACTGAGCCTTAGGCTTTGTTTGGCTTAAAAAAAACACTTGATTTTTTTTTTCCGCCCATTTGGGTAAAAATAAAAAAATTAAAAAAATGAACTTTTTCGTTGTTATTGTACCCCAAATAAATGTGAATTTTTTATTTTTTATTTTTAATAAATGTGATTAACAGCACAAAAATTTTATTTTTTTAAAAAGAAAATTAAATTTTCATGAAAAAATCACATAAGATGAAAAAAAGAACTACAAAAAAACTAAAAATTAAGTTTTCCATAACCAAGCTAGCCTTAGTAAATCCTATTTCAGCCAAAAACAGGAAAGGTAGAGCACGTTATGTGCTGGATAGGAGTGGATGTCCTAATTGGAGGCAGGCTCAGCAGTTTTGAAGTTTGTTCTCTGTTTTATTGTCTGCAAGTGTAGGTTTGTTCTCCTTTTCTCTTCGTTTTGATGTGTTTAGCAATCTTTTGTTAATTTATTGCTGAAGTACTGCTATGGCTTTCTCCTGCCTCATAATTAAGGAGGCTTAAAAATTAAAAAAAAAAAATAGTTTCCCCCGGTAAAAAAATAATACTTTTATATTAAATATAGAATGAAGCATGAAATTAACCACCCCCCGGGGTTTAACCAACAATAATTTTTTTTTTGCCCATAATTTTTTGGGTTTTGCCCCATCTGGAGGAGAAAAAAAGCCCAAAAAAAATAATAATAATAAATAACTTTTTGTGTTTTAAGTTATCAATTTTATTGAGTTGACATGTTATTAAAAGATCAATTTTTGTTAAGTTGACGGAAAGTATAATGATAATTTTACTTTAAAACTCAATTCAAAAGTTACTAAAATTTTTACTAAATATTTAAAAGTTGTCAAAAAATTTTAAAAATTTATATTTGTTTTACTAAATACCTAAAAGTTGTAAGAAGTTATTAAAAATTTCTATTTATTTTACCAAACATACAAAAAAAAAATTTATCTACCGATTCAAAAAAAAAAATTATTGATGTTTAAAGGAACTTCAGTTCATGACATGCCTTTTTTTTTTTTTTAATGGCAATCAATATTAGGAAAGGCACTGCACCTCCATGCATGCGAAAAGATGGTTTCTAGTACTAACACTAACACATTGCCATTGTATCAAGCTGTGTGCAGTTTGTTTTCATATCCAGAATTAAAAGTACAAAAACAAAAACCCAAAAATCTGGACCTGGGGTTTCCCACCCCAGGGCTTTCTCAAGGGCAAAAGACCTTCCTCTAGCCTCTTTAGCCCTCAGAAAGGCCCTCATCAGGACTTCGAATTCAAAGCATTATCTCTAAATGTGCCCTTTGGTATATATAATGGTAGGTAGCCTTTCAGCACTCCTACAATTCCCTACCCCGCTGCATTTTCATACAATGAGAGGACTACACAAGCAGAAACTCGATCCGGTTTGACAAAGTTATATATATGTATATATATATAGACAACTGATGGATTGTAGAAGTAGCAAAACCCAACACATGCATTGTACCATCAATTCAAGGAAAATGCTTGTGGGCGACCCGATCCGATTGTGTAATCTCGTATAGGTTTTATGGTGGGTTCCATATACATGAAATCGGATGGTCACAACTGTAGCTAACATCCCCTCCTCATCCAAATGACATAAGCAATAATAAATATGTCGTGTGTGTGTGTACGTGTATATATATATATATATATAGCATTGTTAAAAGTTAAAATTGATCATTGGAAGAAATTAATTAATACAAACAGAGTGACGGAAGTGTAGGGCAAATGTACTGAAGCTCTTGGCCATTTATTTAGTAATACAGATTTTCTTTTCTTTTTTTTTTTTTAATTACTTAGAGATGCCGATTGATTTAATTTACGCATACTTCAATTAATTTTTAAAAATTCTAAAATTAATGATCAGATAAGTTTTTAGTAATTCAGAATTGAATGGTGACCCAAAATTAAATTAGTGACTATTGAAGAATAAACTCAAGTTGAGTTATACCAGAATTAATAATACATATTTCTTTTGTCCTAGAATTCTTTGCGGTACCACAGGAGACATGATATATATATATAGTCCAATACTTAATGCCAAAATGTCGAGTGACATCTCATTTCAACCTTGTTTCATTTGTCTCCTTGATCACTTAACCGTTTAACAGGTATAAATTATATACGTACATATAAAAAGTTTCAAATAGTTGTACTATGATGGTTTGCTTACTTAATTCGGATGCAACCGACTGTCCCTTGGGAGGTACTGGCATTGAATATTGTGTGAGTCCTAAATGACACATTTTCAAACTAAATTTAATTTGTTAACATTGTTTGGCTGAGAATGAGCAGTCAGTTAATCTGACCGTAAAAAGCAGCAATATGTAGCAATTTTTTTCACATCTTCAAATTGTATGGACACGTTATGGTGTTGGCCTAACTATTTTGTATCATCTTAATGCTTGAATGATGGTTTCGACAAACATAAAACCACATAACAATGTTTTAAAATTACTTATAAAAAAATGTTTTAAAAAAATATTTTAAAAAAACTCATATTGATTGGACTGATAAACTCATGATTAGGCCATTTTTCATCATTTCATAGTGGATCTTGGACCACATAATTGTGAGGGATATGCAAATTGAAATCTCAACGGTCACTACAAAGTGCATGCAAATCAAATCTCAACGGTCACTACAAGAAACGTGGATTTTTGTGTCCATGCAATTCACTACATAACTATATTTAGGAACCATTTGATGTGACAAAAATATGATTTGAGAAAATTTTTAGTATTTGACGCACAACAATCAAATCACATTTTTTAGAAATGAATAGTGAAATTTTTTAACTTTTACATCAGTTTTTTAGAAAGAAAAACTGTTTGAACGACTTTTGATAATCATATGAACGGTTTTTGAATACATTGGAATAGTTTTGCGTTAAAATTTATCAAAAATGGTTAAAAAAATTTTGGAATTTGTAGAAGATTATTGGAGTTTGTGAAATGGCATTGGGGCTAGTAAAGGGAATTGTAAAAATTTGTTAGAATATATAGATGTATATAAATTTATAAAAATTTTATGAAGTACAAGGAGTTTAAAATGTGTTAAAGAATTTTAGAAATTTTTAAAAATTTTCAGAATTTTCAATATTTTTTACCCTTTTTTGGAGCGCCAAACAGGCCCTTATTGTCATAAATTCAACAAAAGTATACCATAATAATAATTATTTTTATTCTTCTTTGTATAATGATCATACTAATTCATTAATTACTAAAAAATATTAAAATTATTGATAAAATTATTAGTGATGAATTGTAATTCGTTACTCGAATTACCATTTATTGATGATGAAATTAGAGAATTTTTTACCATAATACTTTTAGTGTTGAATTTGTTGTGACAATTATATATATGACTTTTAGTAATAAAATATTTTGAAGTATCTATTTAGATAGGCTGTTGGAGATATATCTAAAAGGCTAATATTCTCTATAGACTAAGTAATTGTTCAAACTATGCTACTATAAAGTAAAAATCAAAGTATAACAAAACAATAAGTTAAATGTACATGTGCATTTCAAATTCTAATTATCATAATGTTAAATCTAAATTTTAAAAATTTAAATTCCTCACTTAATTACAAAAAAATGAGTTGCCTTATTATTATGATTTTTTAGCATGCTTATACATGTACTTATATCTAGTTGATTTATTATATGTGAGTTTTGCTAAGAATATTTTTCCCAACAACCAATACGAGCCAAACTTAAATACTTAATTACCAAAAAAAAACTTAAATACTTTGTTGGGAAGAGCATATTTTAGTGCATTTGGTTCTTGATTTCATTGCCATGCACGCAGTAATGCAGTGGCTGCCAGACAAGCCCAGCAGTAAAGCTGCATTAAATTTGCACAAAGCGCCTGATTTTTCACTAAACCAATAAATTTTTTTACCCTAAAAGGGTTAGTTTTGGGAAGAGAAAATTAACCATCAAGCACCCATGAGTATTTGGATTGGATGTGATAGTTATCAAATTAAGTTTGAGGAATATATTGACAGCCCCACATCTTTTTCAGCAAAGTTAGGGTTACATTTCAACATCCTGCGTAGCCAAAAAGTAAAAACCATATCCATCTCTGCGAGGTAAATATAACGAAAGGAATGGCAAAACTGAATTTTCTAGCCAATATTAGCTACAAAGAATGAATCTTGTGTAAGCAAAATATTATATATATACACATATATATTTAAAATAAAGGATCTCTGTCTTCTGTTATCACTGACAACTATGTATGAGAGAGAGAGAGAGAATGGGGACCCCGAGAGGTCAAATCGGGAAATAAAAGGAGGATTGGTTGCCTGTGGTCAGGCCAGTGGGGAATCACATACAACAGGAACATAATGTGAACTTTGTTCAAGTACAGAAAAGAAATCTAGTCATATTTTATTCGCAAAATTTTAAGCAGCGACTTTCTCCAAAATGTTCCAAAGTCTACAGTTATGGATTGCAATTCGTATCATTAATGTTCTATTTATAATTTTTTAATAAATCATGCAATTAATTAATCACTGTAAAAGGTGGTCTCGTTAAAATAATTAACGTCAATATTCTCTAATTGGAAACTTTGAAGTGACTGTCATTTTTCTGCTAGCTATCTTTGCTTCAAAGACAAGTGATTCTATCTAATACATGCATGGACAATGCAGATCCATCCGTCCATTGGCATGACTTTGATCAGCTTGAGGGTTCACCAAATAAGCGGGTGAAATTGCAAAGTAGCCCCATAACACTCCTAACAGTACTTTTTCCAATTAGAAATACTAGCAAGTTAAATTCTTTTAATTTCTTTCTGGTCTTTATTATATTAATTTTACATTTTTTTTCACTTTCCTTCGGAAATCAAACGCAAGAAAACTATTTTTTTTTTATCATTTTCACTTATTTTTCTTTACGAAACCAAACAAAAAAAATATTTATTCTAATTTCAAATTGTCTCTCATCATTACTTTTTTTTCCTTATTTTTTATTTTCATTCTCCTCAACCATATTTCCCCTTAAAATGATAGGGAGAAGGGATAGGTGCCCGCTATTTAAGGCATTGATATTTAACCGGGGTGTAAATAGAGAGAGGGGTTTGGGAGGCGAGAAATTAAAGGCTTTTACACACACACAGAGCGCCCCCCCCCCCTCTCTCTCTCTCTCTTAACTGTGAAAACAACAGCTGAATGAGCCAAAGCTTAATCACCCCCATGCACAAGTCCTTTTCTTACTCCTCTCCCCCACCTCTGCCGCCTCTGCTCCGGCCCCATCTCTCTCTCTCTCTCCCCCTTCTCTCTCTTTCACATACACACATCCCTCGGGAATGCCAACCATACGTTCTCTCTTTCTCTCTCATCATATGCGCTACACGAACAACTTGTGCAACATGTACATATTGAAGAGAAATATATTACGAAAAAAAAATTAGAATTTAAAATTAATGGAATAATAATGTGGAGAATTTTAAAATTATCACTTTAAATTAAAACATTTTTTATCCTAATAAATTTTTAAATACACATCATTCTAGCATTTTATTTTGAAAAATTATTTTAATCAAATAACACACCCTCCTATTTACGATGAATAAACAATATGTATTTATAACAAGAAAGTGAGAGAGAGTAAAGAAATCCAGTTATATATAAGTAGACTCACTGTCTTTCTCTTTCTCACTCTCTCTCTCCCTTCTTTTGTAACCTTGATAACTCAACATTCAGGAAGATCAGATCCAAGGTGGTTAATCTGTCCATCGACTCATAAAATCAATCGTTCAGTCAATCCATCAATCAATCAAATCAAAAAGAATCAAAGAGAAAGGAATCAAAAAGAGAAAAACATGTCCTCCTCCTCCTCCACTGCTTTTTCACCGGACCACCACCACCACCACCTCTCTCCATCCTCCGAGCAGCTCTGTTACGTCCATTGCAACTTTTGTGACACTGTCCTCGCGGTATATCGCTTTCTCTTCCTGTCTTTTGTCTTCATGAACTCTAAATGCTTTTTTTTCTTTTTTTTCTTTTTTTTTTTCTCATCGTCCCCTTTTTTATTCCCATCCACTTCACTCTCTCAACAAACTAGCTCTATTAATCTTCTTAATTTGATGACTCTTTTTTTTCCTTTTTCTTCTTTCTTTTCCTGTTTCTTGTAGGTGAGTGTTCCTTGCTCGAGCTTGTTCAAGACCGTGACCGTTCGGTGCGGTCACTGCACCAACCTCTTGTCTGTAAACATGCGAGGGCTTCTTCTTCCTGCAGCTAATCAGCTTCATCTCGGACATTCCTTCTTTTCTCCTCAGAATCTCCTGGTACATTATCAACAAAATTAAAAAACAAATAAAAATAAAAAAATTAGGGTTTTTAATACTTACGTAATTTTGTATTATTTCAAGCCCTAATTTCTTGGTCTATTCGTTTTTGGGTTACGTTTTGTTTTGCTTCGTATTTTAGGAGGATATTCGGTGCTCGTCTTCAAACTTGTTGATCAATCAGCCCTATGCAAATGAGCCCATCACACCTGTTCGAGGAGTTGATGAGGTTCCAAAGCCCCCGGCAGCTAATAGACGTGAGATTATTCACATTGATCTTTTGTTTTTATTCATATTATTTTTTCATCTTAGTTCTAAGGTTGTCTCCCACGTTCTCATTTTCTTTTTACTTTTTTTCAATTTTTTTTTTTTTCTAGTACTACCATAAGTAGCATTCCAACAGTTAAGGTGGCTAAAGTCAAATTATATTGAACATCTTCAACTTTAGGCTTTCGAATACACAGTTGTGTCTTTACCAATCAAGAAAATTTGCTTGAGAGAAATTCTATTTTGTATTTACAAGTTTACTTTGAAACAGTGTTTTAAGTTTTATTGGTTTGCTTCAAGAAGGAAAAGTATTTGTTACATTTATCTCATACAGTAATTCGTTCTCTTCTTCTTATTGCTATTACATATATATTTTTTGATCCATGAGAAAACCACCTTAGCTCTACAATCATAGCTTAGGAGCATTACATCTCAACTGTCTTTTTTCTCTCAACATCAAATATCCGCAAACCTACCCTAGTCACTGTGGCACTTTGTTAACCACATTTTAAGAATCCCCTAATAAATTATTTTTGAGAATATTTTGGGTCTTGTACACCTTTCTGATCATAATTTTCCATCTTTGTTCGATGTTTTCCATTCTTTCTTAGCTTATTTCAACATGAGCAATGCCAAAACTCTTGTATTTTATCATTTTGAATGAAAATGACTCCTGAGATGTTACCTAATTTCAAAATTGTCATGGATGCATCATTTTGACATACTTCGATAAATTCTAGTGGCAGAATTAAGTCTTGTTTTGACGAGAGGGAGGAGAAGCAAAATTAAGACTTGCTTTGACAATAGGGAGGAGAAAGAAACATAAAGTAAAGAACAAGAAAAATGAAAGAAAATTAGAGATTTAAATTCTTTTAACCCATTATTATTATTATTATTGTTGTTGTTGTTATTATAAGAGAATAATAGGATTTTAAAAAAAAAAATCATATAAAAAGTTTGAGCGACTTCATTAATTTCCTGGCTTTCTATTTTCCCTTCTCTAATGAAACTTAAATCTTAACAATACATAAACCGAGGGGAGAAAAATAGATAGAAAGAGGAAATAAGAAGAAGAAAAACCCTTCAAGTGCTTTTTTAGTAGTGGGATTCTGAAGTCCATCAAGATCTCTACCCCCCGGATATTAAGATATAGAATCTTTTGGGTATATAGATATATGGAGAAAGAGATATGCATGCAGATAAAAGATGATAATGATGAAGTGATGATGGAGGAATAGATAGAGAGATAACGAAATCAGAGCTCTAGAAAAAGTCAGCAAATGATTTTAATGTCTGTCTGTTTATTTGTCTTTGTATGCCTGTCCGTATTCAGCTCCGGAGAAGAGACAGCGAGTCCCATCTGCCTACAACCGGTTCATCAAGTAAGTAATAATGAAACACTTTATAGCAAACCTCCATACACACACATATACATACACATATACATATACACATCAAGTTCTTTCTTTATATATATACACACAATTTACATTTTTAGCTTCACTGATTAATGTCAGTTTTTCTATTGAATTTTGTTCTTTTTTCAATGGAGGTAATGCAGATGAAAATATGATATTTACCAAAATATATGGGAGCAGGGTGGAACTAGGAAGGAAAAGTAGGGGCCATAATCTCAATTATTATTGTAGATTACATATATTTTGTAATTAAAAATTTATAATAAAAATATTTATTCCTTTCACTAAAAATTATAGTTACTGTTAATTTTATGGGTATTTTGGCTCCATTTAACATTTTTAATTCCCTCCCTACATGAAAATATATGACATATTGTGTTTTTATTTAAAAATGAAATCTAGTTCAATTTATGGAAGGAATGCAGATGAAAATATTATATCGATGAAGAAGCATATATATATATATATGTATAAAAATATAAGTATATGTAAGAATAATCTTGACACTTGGGGGTATGTTTCAAACTGCAGGGACGAGATCCAACGCATCAAAGCCGGAAATCCCGATATAAGTCACAGGGAGGCCTTCAGCGCAGCTGCAAAGAATGTAAGATTGAAACCCAAGGCCCTGATGATCTATCTAATTCTAGTCCTCTTAAATATTCTTTTTCTTTTTTTATTATTATTTATTATAACAAGGGTTGTCTTTGTTTCTGCATCCCAAGAAAGAAACAAATAAACAAACTAGGGTTTAAGTTTGATTATTGTATTTCAAATTTTTTTTGATTACCGTGCACATCTGTATTTTTGCTTCCAGTGGGCCCACTTCCCACACATTCATTTCGGACTTTTGCCTGATCAACCCGTGAAGAAAACTAATGTGCACCAGCAGGTACTATAAACCCTAAAGCAACTGGTATTTCCTCCTATAATAAATAAATCCTGAGAAAAAAAAAAATAGGAATATGCTTTTTTAAGAATCCTTAATGCTTAAGACTTTGTTTTGTGCATTTGCAGGAAGGAGAGGATGTGCTAATGAAAGATGGGTTTCTTGCTCCTGCCAACGTGGGTGTGTCCCCCTACTAGGAAGTGTACCAAATGAACCCATTTAGGGTTTCCTTAATTAATTAATTATGTTAATGTTTGTTCCCCCCAACCCAATCTTTCTATCGTTAGGGTTCATTTTCTTGGCTGTCTTTGTTGGAGACTTTATTAGCTTGTGTTGGTTGGCTAATCAACCATGGGAGAGGATTTTGAAGTCTTTGCGAAGTTATGACTACTTATTTCCCTTAAAACCCATCTGATATTGGATCTCTCCTTGGTTGGTAGCTTTCAAGCAATGTTGATGACGTTCTGAACCTTTTCCAATGAACTGCCATCCCTATGTTTCGGATGTTGTTTTTGATAATCAATCATGATAATTTATTTATCCCGCGTGTTTCCTTTCTTTTTCTGATTTTTTTTTTTTTTTTCACTTCAGGAAAACATCATTTAAGGTGTATTTACATGCATATACTTATCCTTCTGCAAAATCACTTGCCCCATCGATCAAATCATCTGGTCGTTTCTATACGTAGACTATTAACATTTTCTTAATTGTATGCCCTTATTATTAAGTATTTATTACTTGGTATTTGTTCATACACATTTTATAGTGGTTAACCAAGAACCAAGCAATGCACTAAAATGTTCTACTTTATCGATATTACATCTAGTTGGTTTTATTTTTTCTCAATTTGTTAACGATAAAATATCACATGTTAATCATATATAAAAGAAATATAATATTTTTTACCGATAAATTTACTAAAAGAGGATAAAGTAGGACAATTTAAATATAAAAATAAATAAATAAATAAATAAAGTGAAATAATTAAAAATAATTGTTCAAAAGTGAGAATTTAATAAAATATAAGAACGCTACATGTAATTATTAATTGGTAAAATAATTTATGAATTCTTCATCTTTGTACTTTAAAATTTTGACAAAATTTCTATAGTACCCGTTAGATATCCTTCGCCCACTTTACCCTAAAATTCTGGATCCGTGCGTGTTGGTGGGGCTTTTGTTATGGATCTCCGGACCTTTGTGTTTTATGCTCCAACTGCTTCTTCATTCTGATTTGTTTAACGTAGCAGTATAGGTTAAGCTGACAACATCTTCGGTTTGTCTAGTTTGAGGTTGAGCTTCTACACAACAAGAATGAAAAATTAGCAGTCAATATATATCCTTAAACAAGTTTAGCTGTGTCTTAGGGCGACCCACCATTTTAATTAGATGGTGATTTATGTGTAGACTGTATTATCCATCTACGTGTGGCTTGTCTAGTTTAGTAGTCCAAGCAAAGTGTTGGTTAAAAGCTTTACATGTTAATTTATTAAGCTTAAAATTAAGTCGAGCTCTAGCTGGATCATTTAGCTGGCAAGTGAGCCTGAACAAGCTTGTTATGCCATTCAAGCAATTTTCACAATATAGCAATTTGGTTCATATATATATATATATATATATGCAGAAAATTAAAATTAAAAGGTAAATTATATTTAATATCCTATTAAAAGGTAAATTATATTTAGTATCCTTCTATTTTACCTATCAATCTCATGTTTGTATTTTAAATTGTTACACTTTATCTTGTTTACGTTTAATGCAGCTTTACTTTGCACATTTTATTAATTTTTATAAAAAGAAATGCAGTGAAAAATATTTATATCTATCGTACACAATGAGTACGTAGCGTTTTCTATTGTTTTAAATTTAATGACAATGAACAAAATAAGATTATTTATAGTATATGTCCTGCAGGGAAGTTGATAATAAAGTACAAAAATACCGATTGTAATTTATCTTATAATCAAAGTGAAGTCTTCCAATGAAAGCATTGATTTTGTGCCAACACCCAAGTAGAGACTAAAGTTTAACCACAAAAGAATAAATAAATAAATAAAAACTTCATATTATTTAAAAAAAAAAAACTTTTTTCGATTAGAAAACAAAATAAGAAATTTCTGTTAAATGTGGCAGCGGCATTTATATACATAAATTCTAATTTTATGAATTTTTGTTTAGAAATAATCAGTTCAAATTTAACCATAAATACCATTCTAATAAAAATTTCTTACAATATTTTTTAAATTATATAGCATTGCACTATTATTAATTCCCAAAGGGTAACAAGCTATTCATGTCAAGCGAGTTCCACGGGACTGCAGTGAAAAATCAAATGTTAAGATTTGATTATTTTTAATTGAATGGTTCTAATTTAATTTAATTAAAATTGTTTTCAAAATAAAAATAAAAGTTAAAAAAATCTGATTGAAACACAATTAATACAGAATGTAAAAAATCACGTATTATTAAACTGAAAATAAATCTCAACCCTTCATTTCTCTACTGCAACCCCTACAGTGAATTTCTTCACCGCCGTCCCAAACCCATGTCAAGCTATGGTCACTTTCCATATTGAAAACTTTTCTTGAGAACAGTAACACGGCCGTCATGCCACATGCACTGTCAGTGGCTCCCTCCTTATTTTGGCAATCTCTCATTCTAGTGTCTAAATTCTACTGTTTAAATCTTTTCCTTCATCACAAGGGGACCAGTTAATGCAAATTGTTAGATGGTGAAGAGAGAAACAAAATTGGACTAATTACTTTAGGAGAGGAAGTGGTTGGAGTCAAATGAGAGGGAAAAAAAAAGGAAAAAAGAAAAGCTTTACATTTGATGCATTGCTAGAAATCCTTAATTATGTAGAAGCCGAAGAGGGTCTGGATTGTTAGATGCTTCCATCTAGTTTTGAGAGGAAATAATACCGGCAAAAGTATATCTATATATATATTGAGAAGATTAAAAAATTAATGAGATCTCTTGTATATAGCATAATGCTTAATTTGGTAAGTAGGTAAAATAGTCTTTCATCACCTCTCCTTAGAAAGCCTTTTATTTCACAGCTTTCGAATTTCCAATTCCTTTTCATGTATTTGCAAAGTAGTGGCAATCGCTTAAGACTGATCAACAGACCCCTAAAACTCTTTTTAACTTTATTAAGTCTCATGTTTAGAGAGGTGCAATCTACTCTTTAGAACAGTAAATATATACATCTATAGATATATATTCTCTCAGTGAATTAATTGATTGTTTTGGCATTTACATCTCTATTCGCATTTCAAATCCTTGTTTTTTTATTTTTATTTTTTTTCCAAATGAATTGTAGATTGCTGATGTAAAAACTTCATTGAGTCACCCATATATATATATATATTGCTTTCGTGAATTTTCAGCCTTTTTCAAGCCCCGGCAATCTAAAGACAAGGGAGTTAATTTCAAGCCTCTGGTACAAGAACTTGTAATACTTTCTAATCAAGAGGGATGAATGAACATCAACGTGATTCAGCCTCATTTTAGTTCTTCTTTCTTCATTTTCCCGCACGGTTCAGCCATACATTACTACTCCATGCAATTCAATCCTATCAGATAAACCTTACACTGAATGGTAAGATTTACAGTTTTCATCAACTAATATATTCAATTAAACGGAAGTGTATCCGTTTGCTTCGTGATCTTTAAATATAAACAAAAAAAAGTCTTCAGGATCAAAATGAATCTTGAATTTTCTCCTCTGTACCCTAATTTTTTTGATAAATTTTTATGATAAATATTGTCTGTCTAGACTCTAGGGTAGAGAAGGAATTTAACCAGATATTTATATTGTTATGTTGGGCCCCATAAAAGACTCACAATGGGTTCATTAGGACCAGACTATTAACTATCCAACTACATAGTATATCCAAATAGGTGTACAAAAGCCAATCTGAATATACACTTTTTTATTCGGCCTATCATGTATGTGTTAATTTTAAATTAGATTCAATTGGTTTATTAAAATTAGAATTTAATTAATGTGTATGCTTATTTTGGAGTTTGTTTGATGCTCCAAAAACAATAAAAAATACTGAAAATCTCTGAAAATCTTTAAAAATTCTAAAATTTTCTAACACATTTTACACACCTCGTACTTTATAAAATTATTATAAATTTATATATATCTATATATCTCAACAAATTTTTACAAATCCCAATAAATATTTTATGAACCCCAATAATATTTCACAAACTTTAATAGTTTTTTTATAAATTGTAAAAATTTTTTAATCACTTTCAATAAATTTTAATGCAAAATTATTCTGACGGAACTAAAAAACCGTTCGGACAATTTTTCTCTCCAAAAAATTAACACTGAAGTAAAAAAAAAATTATTACACTCCTCGTACATTATAAAATTACTATAAATTTATATATATCTATATATCTCAACAAATTTTTACAAAATTCAATAAATGTTTTACAAACTCCAATAATTTTTTTTACAAATTGTAAAAATTTTTTAATCACCTTCAATAAATTCTAACGCAAAATTATTCTGACGAAACTAAAAAAACCGTTTAGACAGTTTTTCTCTCCAAAAAATTAACACAAAAATAAAAAAAAATCATTATTCATTTCTAAAAATATGATTTGATTACTACGTGTCAACCAAAAAATTTTCAAATCACATTTTTTACTGTTTTTCTTCATTTTTCATCGTGCCAAAACCTTTAAAGGAAATACAACATGAATAACAGTTTTTTCCCAATCTTAAAACCCGGTATTACCGTGAGAACCCACCTCTTCTTTGTAACATCTTCCATATAAACCACTGAAAAATCTACGCCTCGCTCCGCCTGAAAAATCTCAACAACAGGATTGATGAATGAAGAGGCCAACTTATGAAGCAACCATATTGAGCTTGACATCTTAATGAACTACTCGTAAAATGCACTCAATGACTTCCATGAATTCAATAGTACCTCTTCATTTTGATCCAACTTTCTAAAAAAATGATAATTCCATTATAGGGTGTATGAGTTGTTGATACTTTTTCTCACAAAATCTTGAGAGCTCACAATTTGGATTGCTACAGAAGCTCCATAGGATTGCACGCTACATGCTCGACTAATTGATTCAAAGAACTACTTTTTCCCCGAATTTGAGTTCTTGCCATTGCACAAAAATTTCCATTTACATTCAACCCAAAGCCTTCTGAATTCAAAATTTTGAAAGATAATCAAACTAATATATGAAAGAAACGCAAGTCGGTTGTGATCGATCTTTCTTCGAGTAATCAATGTTCGGATGAACTTAATTAGCTGCCAAATCCATATCCCACGCTGCGTTCTTCAACAAATCAATCGAGAGCTTTGCAAAACTACGCAATGATCTCCAGGCTTCACGCAACATTGACTCAAAAACCCGAATAGTCAGCGCAAATTCGACAGGCGAATAGTCCGCGTCCTCCGCGTCGGTGGCGGGGGCGTCCTCGTCGGTGAAGAAGTCGAAGGTCTTGGACCCTTGGCCTTGAAAGCGTAAGCGATTCTCTGGAGCATTTCATGCCAGTCTGATCCGTACCCGAATTGGAATCCAAATTTGTTCTCACGGGTTTGAAGATGGATATATTACTCCACCCGATAAAACGCTGCTTTTATGCCTTGGTGTAATCTTTATTTTTTATTACCTCCTGTTTGGTTTATTAAAATTCATCAAAATTTATTAATTTTTATCAAATTTTTATGTTTTGTTTTAATCAAATTTCGATATCATACCATTTTTACATAATTTTTTATATTTTTCTTTTATATATATATATATATATATATATCTATATATTGCAATCCAACACCCCGATGTGTAATTAAAAAATAATACAAAATAGGAATTTTATTTGCTTTAAATATAGGCCGGCTGGGTGGGGCCAACACATTTTAAAAATTTAATAATGTTATACTTACATTTTCTCTTTTATACTCTTGTTACATTCCATTGGTTATGATGGATCATAACCAATATAGTCTAATTGAAAATAATCACAGTCACACGTAAAAAGTGACATGCAATAACTGTGATGATTTTGAACAGAATGCACTGTTCATGACCCGTCATAACCAGTAGAATATAAGAATAGTGTAAGAGAGATAGTATAAGTATAGCATTAATTTTAAAAAATTGAACCTGATCCAAAAATAATTTGGGCTAAATTTTTATTTTTTCCAAACTTCACCCGTTAACAATATTTGTATAAATTAGGCTGCGTTTAGTATAAAAAAACACTGAAAATCTCTATAAATCTTTAACAACTCATTTATCTTTAATTTTTCCGTCATCACTAATTTTAAAAAAATTCAATATTTCGCTAAAAAAATAAAAAATTTAGAAGTGGGTTATTCGAATGTGTAAATTTTTTATGTAATCATATTTTTCGTGTCGAAAGCTTTCAAACGAGTACCATTATCGTTTTTTTTTTATGAATTTTTTTGAATCCGTGAGAACGGATTTGACAAATCGTTCTCACAGTTTGTAACTTTTCAGAAAAAAGTGACACCAAAATTTAATTCCAAATCATATTTTATCTCGATTTATCTTATTTTTTCTTACGTCCAAGGGGATCTCAATTACCAAAAAAAAAAAACAATATTTGTACAAATCTACCAATAACCCAGCTGGGCCGACCAGGCAAGGGCCACTGTGGCATATTAGCCCACGATTAGCTGTAGATGGCTGAAAGAGACACCGCAGCAGGCTCCATGTTGTTCTAGGCGTTGAAACTCTTTGGGGGCCAGGGCTAGAGCTCTACTTGTAGGGTTAGAGGTTCCAGAGTCCATGCATTTGTCAGTCCAGTCACATCTGATTTGGGCTAACACATCACTACGGCCTAGAATTTTTTTCAAGGAATTTACAGGCTTTTGCAATGTCCTTTAGGTTTCTCATTCCTCCGTACATGAGACATATCGTAAGATCATATCAAGAGTATGTTTGTTAAAAAAAAAAAAAAATTAAAAAGTACAATAAAATAAAAAGATGTATTATAAATATAATATGTGAAAAATTTTAATTAAAAAAAATATAAAAAATTAGTTAAAATTGCTAAGTTTTGGTGAAATTTGGTGCTTAAATAAAACCTGCAATTTTTAAACTATGAATTGGAAGAAAAATTAAAAATAAGGTGGGAAGAGTTTTTTAATTAATTATCATATTATTATTACTATTATTTTTACTCTTTTAATCCTTATTCTATTATTAAAGATTTATAGTTAAAACTTAATATATTGTACCTGTTGATATAGACACCTTGTCCTATCATAAAAATCTCGTATTTTTTTGTAAATTGTTTTCTTATTTATTTTTTATTTTTATTTTTTTTTCCATATTATTTTCGCTTGTATTGACAAACGAATTTGAATTACGCACAACATAAACATTATAAGATTGTATACCCGATTTTTCATAAATCTGGATGTGAATAGAAAAATTATAAACTAAGATAAATCTGGATCCAAATTAAGATATCTAGCTTCTTCGTGGGTCTGGGTCCTGGTTCACTATTACCCGATAAAAACCTGTTTATAGGCCTATATAAGAGAGTTTGACAAAGTTTTAAACTGGTATGTATATGTATACATATGAGTGGAGCCACACTGAGGCACTTGCGCCCCTTTGATTTTAGTATGAAATTACTAAAATACTTTTCCTATTTTAGTTTTATTAAAAATATGATATTAATTCCAAAAAATTTTAAATTAACTCAAACTTTTTCAACATAAGAAGAGTTTTTTAAAATCAAATCCAACTATTTTTTGTAAAGTAAAGTTTTTCTGCCGCGATATTTTTGAATACTTTTGTCTTATTGGATACGATGAACATCCCTATTAAGTCTCAGGTACAACTAAGAAATTAGTTAAACCACTAAATTATGAAAAGTATATTACCGTTTTAATATCTAAAAATAATTTTACATTTTCTTAAAATTAACATTATTTTTCTCATATTCTTAATCCTAATTTAACTTATTATCCTCTATTTGGGTCCTTGGTATCTATTAATAAAATTCCTGAACCTGTCCCTGTATACTGCCACTAGAAACATGAAACATTAGTCTTTTACCTGGCGTAATATTATTTAAAGTATGTAATTTCCATTGAATTAAGTGAACATAAAATGAAAAAATTCCAATTAAATTAAAAAAAAAAGTGCAAGGAAATAAGCCAGTACAAATTCAGAAAAAACATAATAGATAAGATTACAACAAACCTAGAAAACCAAAACTATTAGAGTATTATGTTGGTAAGTTTAAAAATTTTGATACTACATTGGTAAGTTTCATATATTTCAATCTTTAAAAATTCTTATATCAAGCATTCATCTCTCTTCCCCATCCTCCCTCCCTTCTGAGGGTGAGTATCGTTCAGTATGGTTTAAAAATTATAATTTTTATAACCGAATCAATTATTTTTAAAAATTATAAATGAAAACTAAATTAACTACATAATATATACTGGCCAAATATTAACCAAATTAAATTATATCGATTCCGTTATATAGGGTTATAAATTTAAATATATTTTTTTATAATTTAGTTACAAAAATAAAATAACAATTTTTATATATGTTCTACTTAAGATTTAGAAAGTATATTTAATATTATAATGATCTGTTAATTTCAAAAGACAAAATCATCGGTAGGAGTAGATATTTAGGTCAATTATATATATATATATATAGGGTAAATTACACTTAGACCCCTTAAACATTAGCATAATTACACATGGATCCCCTCGACATTTCAAAATTACATTAGCCTCCCTTATTTTGAAATGTTTGTAACAAATACCCCATTCCGTTAATGTGCCGTTAGGTTTTTTGTTAAGATGATGACGTCAGCCAAAAATTTTTCTTAATATACCTATTTTACCCCCAACTATTCCTCACTGTGGTTCTTCGACTTAAACCCTCAAT
Source organism: Vitellaria paradoxa (assembly GCA_019916065.1). Lineage (NCBI taxonomy): Eukaryota > Viridiplantae > Streptophyta > Magnoliopsida > Ericales > Sapotaceae > Vitellaria > Vitellaria paradoxa. The sequence goes on along the minus strand of CM034234.1, from coordinate 68,087,782 downwards.
ACCCAAAATTGCTACACTTAGAAATTGAACCACAGAATCTCAAAATTAATTCACATCTCAACAAAACTTTATTCAATGGATTGAAGTCATGAACGAAAATTCATAAACTCATACCATCTATCTCTCTCTATGCGTACACATATATATATATATATATATAAGTTTTCTGCAGTCAACAATCGGAGGGGAAAGAAAAATTTACCAGTCTATAGCTTGAACAGTTGAACTTTATAAATTAACAAATGGGAAGAAAACTCTAAAACCAGTTAATTTCAACTATTAGAAAGAAATTGAATTAATGAAAGGAGATCGAAGTTGTATATATTTATATATATGGACCGTGGCTTGAATCGACAAGGCAAGGGAAGAGTAGGAGATGGGTTCGAAACAAAAATCTTCAGATCGAAGGTTCATCTCCTTCAAAATCAAAATCGAAATGGGTTCGAAATCGAAATCACGATCCGGCTCATTTGAATCTCCTTCGAACTCTTCAAATTTGTTGATGGAGTCTCCTTCACCACCGAAAAAGAAAACCAGATTTTGCATATTTCTGGAGGAGTTGGAGATGGGTTCGAAATCGAAATCTTCAGATCTGAAGGTTCATCTCCTTCGAAATCGAAATCGAAATGGGTTCGAAATCGAAATCACGATCCGGGTTATTTGAATCTCCTTCGAACTCTTCAAATTTGTCGATGGAGTCTCTTTTACCACCGAAGAAGAAAACTAGATTTTGCATATTTCTGTTTTATATATATATATATGTATATATATTACAGATTGTTTATATGTGCATATATTTTTATTATGTTTTATTTATAATTAATTAATTGAGGGTAAATTTGTCTTTTTAATAAATTTTTAACGGAGTTAGCGACAAAGTTAACGAAAGGGTTTAAGTGTTACAAACATTTTAAAATAAGGGAGGTTAATGTAATTTTGAAATGTCGAGGGGATCCATGTGTAATTTCACAAATGTTCAGGGGGTCTAGATGTAATTTACCCATATATATATTAAGTATTAATTTCGTCGTATTAATTTCGTCATATTAATTTATTTGATTTTAAAATTTTAAAATGATGACCGAAATTGATAACATCATTTTTGGAGAAAATAATTGAATCAGCCACCGTTAAATAAGTAATCAAATCAAACTTTCAAAGTAATAAAAAAACATTGTATTCTTTTTTTTTTTTTTTTGTGACTCAGAATTTGTTGGGCATTACCGACGAATAAATAGAAAATACACGAAACAGCCCTCTCAATTGTATACTAATTAGTTGTAAAATTCAAAATCTTGTCAATAATGTAAAAAGTATAGTTACCTGTCAATTCGATTACACTGAGGAGGTAAAAACATTTTATTTCACAAAACAGCCACAAGGGCTTTTTGTCGTAATCAATTTCGCAAGTGAAGACAAACAGAAGCATAGATTGACACATATATCCCCACAAATTTTAGTTTGACCAAACCCTGATTTGCAAATCTCATGCCCCACCAATCTCTGAAGGTTTACTAAACTTGGTAAACCCCATTTAAACTTTAATCAGTTGGTCTAATAAATTTAAAGGACTTGTTTGTCCGTCGCAGGCTTTGAAGGTGTCCCTGAGGTCCTGAACCTGCGCCACCAATCCGTCAGCTCGATCAGTTCAGGTCAGGTCAGGTCACAGAGCAGGCCTTATATGCATGTCTGTGCATATATCGATACATAATATACATACGGTGATATTGATGCTCTCCTCTCTTTTGTGTTGAACCGTTTCATTTATTTATTTATTTAAAATATTTTAATTAATTTACGTACATCTTAATTAATTTTAGAGATCTTAAATTAATGATTAGACGAATTCTTAAGTAATCAAGAAAAAAAATCAAACTAATAATCACTAAAAAAATAAATTTTAAATTTTACTGAGTACTCAGGGTTTGTGCCAAAAGGTTTCTCCAACCAGTCTTAATGGTAAGGCAAGGTCTGAGAATGATTACCTTGGCGCTTTATTTAATAATTTAGTTTTAGTTAATAGTTTTTAAGTGTATTATTCGTATTTAATAAAAAATGAATAATATATTTAAAATAGGAAATGCGTGAATTTTTTATTTTAAAATATTTTTTATTGATGTAAATAATATGTTTTTTTTTTTTGGGTAAGTAATGTAAATAATATGCTTAGAAAAAAAATTAATTTTTGATAAGACAAAAAATTCAAATAAATAAAAAAGGTCAAAGTAGAAAAAGTTAGAACTAACCTTTTCTAATCCGTCGCTGACTTGCACTCACAAGTGGAGATGGTCATAGCAGGCTATAAACAATTGCCTCCCCTCATTATTTTTTATCCCAGTATCTCAATTCATCTTCACTTATCTTCATCTCATATTTTTTTTTTATCCCAGTGTCTCAATTTATTTTCACTTGTCTTCATCCACTACAACTTTTTTTTTTTTTTGTTTAAATCTCTGCCACTACTCGCACTTTCTCTGCATTTCAACTGCAAAGCAAAACACTTTGTTTCAGTCTGGTTGGTTCAAAAATCACACTCCAGCCATCTCACTTAAAAGGTTAGGAGTAACTGACCAAGATAAGTGCCCACCAGAAGGATAACTCTAGGCCTATGTTTAGTTGGATGGAAAATATGGAAGATGGAAGGAGGTGGGAGGATAATTCTCTATTTTCGTTTGGTTAGAGAGAAAAGTGCAAAGAAAAGGGAAAAAAAAATGGAAAACAAAGTGGAAAAGTACGGGTTGGACCCATGCAATTGTTTCTTTCCAAATTTAGGAGGAAAAGAGGAGAAAAAAGAGGGAAGAGGAGAAAGAAAGAGAGAAATGTGTGATAAAAAATTTAAAAAGTGGAACCATTTTAGTTAAAATAATTTTTAATTCATAAAATAAATTATAATATACACATACACACACACATATATATATCCCTTTTAATTCCTTCCACTTTTTTACTCAACCAAACATATTTTCTTCCACCCACTTTTTTTCCCCTTCCTTATTCTTCTTCCTCCCACTTTTCTTTTCCTTCCCTTATTCCTTCCTCCCACTTTTTCTTCCCTTATTCAAATCCAAATAATTGCCATGGTTGTTTGAATTAAATTTATTAAATTTATTGAATTTATAAAATTATTTAAATTTAATTTATTTATCTTCTAATTCAAATTTAAATGTGCATCTACTAATCAATTTTAACTTGAACTCGAATAGTTTGACTTAAATTATGTTTATTAATTTTAAAGAGTTTAAATTATTGTTTCATATTTAGTTAGTTTATATTTTGATTCAAATTAATTTGAACTAATTTGAACTTGCCTTTGGTCAAATTAATTTTAAGTCAAGATAACGATATTTATCAAGTATTAATTTATTAAACTAAGTTGTAGTTGAGTTCAATAATACAATGGGTTTAAAATTATAATTTAGTATCACAATCACCTATCTATCATAATAAATATTAATCATTTTATGTTGACTTCATTAAGACTTCCTGGGTGGATCACTTTTCCTAATACTTTCACCTTAGGGCCCGATTGGATGGTGCTAAAATTGTAGGGGGATAAGTTTTAGAGGGGGTATAAGATAAGAGGGGGCATTATTTTTAGAGGGTTAGCTCACATTGATGTGATATTTATGGAGGGGGATAACTTTTGACTTGATTTGGATGTTTTATAAATAAGAAGAGGTAAATGGTGGAAAAAATAGTCAAATGACTCTTTTACCCTTGTGGTGTCCCAAAACTTGGTTACCTATTAAATTAAATTTGGTTACCCAAACTTAATTATATGTTTATGTTAATTATATAATGTGAAAACCAACTAGTACAAATTAATTTTAGACAAATTAATTATAAATAAATTATGTTATTAATAAATCAAACTTTATAAAATATATAAATTAGTTTCGTAGACAATAATATCCCCATTTATCCGAAACTTCCTTAGTCGCTTAGTTTTTTCTCTTTATTTAAAAAATATCAATATATGTGTAATTTTCTATAAATTTGCTAAAAAATAATATTATTATATTTGCTAAAAAATAATATTATTATCTTAAAATCACATCACCTCCAATTTGGAAGAAATATATTTTTTTAATCACACGACCCCTTATTTGGAAAAAAATTATATTTTTTTATTTTTATTAATATAATTTTTTAATACATTTTCCATTAAAAAAAGAATTTAATATAATATAAAATACATTTTGTAGGTGAGAAAGGGGGATGAGAAGCGGTATAATGGTCCAATTTAGTCCATATAAGGGGGGATAATTTTTGGAGAGCTCAAACCCTCTCCAAAAATAATACATCTTCTTCGAAGATTAAGAAGGGGGGATAATTTTTAAAGGAGAGAAATTTTACTTCCCAAACTAAGCAAAAAACATCACATCAATGCTTATAAGGGTGTATTATTTATTGAGGCTCCTATTTGTTGCATCCAATCGGCCCCTTAACTCCAAATCAAGTGCCTACGTGACTTCATCACGCATTATGTTACAGTGATGTTAAATCTAATATATGTAACATTTTATGTCATGTTACTAGCTAATCAATGTAGAACATGAGCATTTCATCGCACTTTAATGGTGAATCGTCCAACATATCTCTATGCTTGCCCATATTAACATCAATGTGTAATACTCGATATTTATTTTTGCCTATTTATGTACTATTTTAGGCTAATAAAATATTTATTATAAGATTAAGTTGATTTATTTTATTTTTCCTGAGCAGGGTGTGGTCCGAATTAATATTTAGTTGGATAACTGGGTTAGGCGCTTAGCATTTTTCTTTTCTTTCTTCCCTTTCCTTTCTTTCCCCTTCTTTTTCTTTCCCTTTTCTTCTCTTGGTTTGGCCACCAGAGAGAACACAGAGAGAAAAAGAGAGAAAAGATAGGAAGAGAGAAAAAGTGTGATCTAGAGCGGAAAGTTAGCGGATTGGGGTAGTATGCAACGCCATGAACATTGTAGTAATATCCATTTTCGGTGGTTTGGCCCGACGTGGGAGAAATTGGCTTTTGAAAGTTGAGAGCTCAATCGGTTTTCTTTGTTTTTCTTTTTTTCTCTTTAGATTCGAGGTAGATGAGACTTATATTCATGCTCTAGACGTTATTAGGATGATTTTGATATATATATATATATGCTTGATTTGGTGAAATATTTTGTAATTGGTACATATATGTGTGTGTGTGTGTGTGTGTGTGTGAATGTGGGTGCATATATACATATAAATGTGAATATCTTACATATATTTGAGTTATTCCTTGATTAAGAGTTGAAAAAACATGTGGTTTAAGTATTTAACTATTTATACATGAGTTGTTGTTGGGATTAAAACTTGAAATGGTGATTTGAGGTTGTTTTGGAGCTGGGCTTTATCGGAAACGAATCCAGGAACTAAGCACTGGACTTTGGTGACTAGATCGACCGATTGGGGTGTTCGGACTGGGGTAGCTAACTTGGGTGTCCAAACCAAACTATTCGAACCGTAATGAGGGTGTCTAGACACCAGTATCTGAAAAATTCTCTAAAATGTCCAATTTTATGTTTAAAGACATGTTTTGTGCCCAAATTAAGTTATTATGGATTTTTAATGATAGAATGAACCCCAAATCAACATCAATTCTAATAAGAATGTGTTTTATGTGTTGAGATGATATTTATTTACATGATTGAGCATATCATGTATATAAGGCTGGGGTGGTATCATCCGGTTTGTGTTGTGACTATTAATTGGCCGAGAGTGCCGCATTTTATGTTGAGACGTGCTGAGGCATGGGTTATATATATGGATAGAATCCATGATTTGAGAAAAAAAATAAAATGAGATTTTAAAAAAATACCGAATAATCCCCAGTTAATATATATGACTGGAGCTTAATCATTTAGAGTTAGGACATTAATTATGAGATATGATTATAAGATTTTCTCTGGACTACAACCAGACCCTACTTAAGTTAAGCAGATGTCTAACTAGAGGTGTAACACGGTTCCCTAGCAGAAGGGTCAGGGGGTGCAACATAGTTTCTCTGAGTCTTACACCAATAAGGGTGTAACATGATTCCCATTCGGTATATATATATATATATATATTGAGATATACATTTGGTGTAAGCATAAATGGTGCAGTTGGTGACCTCGCATGCTTTACTGAGTGTCATTCGTCCTAGGATAAGATTGGGGGTAGATGGAGATTAGAGAATATGCATTGGTATTACATTCCATCACATCCCATTGCATGAGATTACATTTATATTTTTTTATATTGAGATGTTAATATAATGTGACTGTGACATTGATTAATGAGATGTATGGTTTATCTAGTTGATCATGAGTTTGGTTATGAAATAAGAAATATAAATTTAAGAATTACGATGACTTGATTCCAGAAATAGGATATGTAGACAGCTTAGGTTTAAGTAGCCTAAGTCTGGTTTTAACTATGGGTAACAATAATTTTGTTTATTCTTTTTAACTGAGAATTTAATTATTAATATTATAAATTGTGCGATCCACGACGTGGGCTTACTGTTTATATTTATGATGTCATTAATTTGAGAGAATATAAATATGATTATAGTATTTATTCAAACTGTACAGACCTTGGATGTGGTCATTAGAAATGATATTAAAGTAGATTATGTAATATATAAATGGACGGTGACATAATCAAATATTATTTTATATGAGAATGAGTAATGTTCTTAGGTATTTTGATAACTTTAACTCAAAGTGAATTAAATTTGAATTGAATTTTATTATTTATTTTGGTTATCACATTTTCATGCCATCCGTCCCGAACAATTAAGTTAGGGTGTGACACAATACGTCACAATTATCCCTTTTTTAAGCACACATTTCTGCGTGACCTCACACATTTAATCCCGGAATTAAAATGGAATTTGGTGTCTACATAGTTTTAAAACATAGTATACTATAGAAAAGTTAAATATATGATACTTGGTATTTTATTTTGGCTAATATTTAAGATTTTTGGCCATTTTAATATATGGACTTAAGAGTTGACTATGTGGTAACATTTATTTTTTACCTGGGTTGAGTTGGGTTAAGAGTTGTGATTGGGTCTAGATAGTGGGCCATGGACCATCATCCATCTATTTCTTTCTTTTATTTTTGGTTTGTTTCTAGAGGCCCTATAGAGAAAAGTGGAAGAAAAGGAAGATGAAAAAAAAGAGAAAGAAAGAAACAAAAAAATGAGGATACTCAGGTTGGTAATCATCATAGCATCAAAGATTTAATTGGAGCGAGGTTAATTGTGGTATTAAACCCTTAAGTTTTGTGGTTTAAAACCTTAAGTAATAACTTTGTCCCTTTCACAATTTTCTTCAAACGTATCATAGAAAAAAGCATCCATAGAGGTTTAATAGTCATCTATGTATGATTTAAATTAGATTTATGCAATCATAGTTGAGATTTTCTAAATAAATTTATTATTGAACATATCATGCGCATTAAGCTAAATAAGTATCATCTAATGATTATAATTGGCCGAAAGGGAATTATTGTTATGATTTATTTATGTGTTGAGACAAAATCATATAAATGGGGTATTTTATTGAAATTATAAAATTAAAATTTGAAAATATTAGATGATGCTATGTGTATGACTAAATATTAGTAATTAGAGATTAGACCTAATATATTTGACCCTTCATTTGAACACTATAACCCCTATAATGGAAAGTAAAAAATCCATTGTAATCTCTTGAAACCCTTGATACTTGCTAGCGAGTACTACCAACCATGAGATATGATAGAAAATATTATGAGGGTTATAATTGTTATTATTTATTGAAGACAGGGAATATTAATAGATATAGATTTGCGTAGTGGTAACTATGGTAATTACTAATTTACTTTACACTAACATTAATTACTTCGAGATATTTATAATGTGTGGGATATTGGCACTTCTTTAAATTTAAAAACTCTCCCTACTCCTTTCAATTTTTTTACTCTACAAAGTTACTAAACTAATCTTGTAATTAATGAAAGACAATTAATGTAAAATACTTTAAATACCATAACTACCATTCCTTTTCATTTATTATTATAAAATTAACATAATCCATTTTTTACTTTCTGTAGCAACATCTCTTATACTCTTATATTACTTTCATCCGTATATATCATCTCTCTTTAGTTCATTAAACCTTAAATAAAACACCATGGAAAAAATTTTTGTTGAAGTAGAGTTATCAAATATGATTAATTTTTTTTACAAGTAATATAGAACAAATTTTATATTATTATGAATTATCAAATCACTTAAATAGTAAAGCAACTGTTAATTTTTTTCTAATTTTTCCATTTCATGTGATTGATTTGTAGGCAACACAATATAAAACAAATTGTATGAAATATATTTTTTATCTTTGTTGGTGTATATGCTATAACATTATTAGGATCTTTTTCCCTATTAAGTTTTTTTTTTTTTGCTTGGTAATTTTTAAAGAGGTTTTTGTTAAAAATGTTGAACTGTTTTGAATACTATCATATTATTTTTTATTTAATGGTGACTGATTTTGGGAACAAATATTAGTATTCGAATTTTAATTTGATTTACTTTTATTTTAATTATTTTCAATAATGTATGAATTAATCAACGATTATGATATCTTGCTTTGTATCAATTAAAAATAATAATTTTTTATTTTATTCTTTGATTTTTGATAAAATAAAATTAAAAGATATATTTACAATGCTAAATAAAAAAATTATTTAAAAAAGTTCTCTCACATAACTTTATGAAATTACCTACCAAAAAAAAAAAAAACTTTATGAAATTATAATTAATAGTTAATTTTTAATTTAATATGCATATTAATAAAAAGTGGAATATGTTATAAAAAAAAATGTGAAAAGTGAAAAATGTTAGTTCCGCAATAATAAATAAAAAGGGGGATAATTATGGTATTTGATATGTTTTATATTAATTAATCTCCATTACAACGCTAGTTTTGTAATTTTGTAAGAGCAAAAATATGACGATGGGGGAAGATTTTGGAGGAGTGCCAGTATCCCCATTCATTTATAATTTCAAATGATAACATTAATCCATGCAATGTACGGAATTATATAATAATTTTTATTGACAAAAATAAACTTTTAAATATATTATAATTATTTTAATAAAATTGTATAATTTCAAATAATAGTTATTGAATTATTTTTTTATATTTATATTTTTTATTTATGTCAATTTTAATAAGTAGATAGAGTTAATTAAAATAACGTTTTTATATGAATATTAAAAATTTATATTTTATCAAATCTCACTCAATTCTAAAAATCTAATTTGACTCTAGAATATATATTAAATCTCAAACCCACTTAATCGAGCGGATCTTTTTTATTTTAAAATGTTTGTCAATTTTTTAATATACACTTTTATTTTTTAATTATTGACTTGAATTAAAAATATTATTAATATAATATTTTAACCTAATTGTCAACATGACAAATTTAAATTTTTATAAAAACTATTACTCCTAAACCTAATTAATATCTAGGTATTTTTTATTAATATTAATATTTAGGCATTTTTGTGCTTTTAAATTTAAAATATATCAATTTTTTTAAATTTAAGCAATATTTGGCAATTTCTAATCTATTTCCTAAATTAATATTTAGATACAAAATTTATAACTATAATGGAATAATAAACAAACGGGTTCAGCTATAATGAACCAATAAGTAAGTATGTCTATTACATGAATTCATGAGATTTTACATTAATTAAGGTTGTTTGTTACAATTCTGGTGGTTTATACACAAAAGAAAAGATAAAGTTTTATTCATCCATCGACATGAAATAAAAAAGAAGTCAATTCTTTGTGAATGAATAATAAGAGAGTATTTAAGAAATGAAAAATATTGAAATATGTCACGTTAGAACGAAGAAAAACATTCTTTGCGAAATGGATAGAGATGTGTAGATGTTTAACTGTGCATTGATGAATGGGTTCCATTCCTATCCAAGAGAAAGTTAAATTGGTGATCTAGCTTATTATTGCATTTATTCTACCGTGTGTTGATAGATTTGCATTAATTTGGGGGTCGATTCCTAGTTGCTTTTGTACTTGTGCAAAGGGTAGTACTAATGCACACGGGCATTTATTTCACGTATTGTGTTACTACCTATGCATTAATTAGAAGCCCTGTCAAATGAGATTTAAGAGATTAGAGTGAAAAAATTTATTGTAAAGGTTATAGTAAAAAATGAACTGTTGAAATTTATTTACACTTAATTTAATGATTTTAATTTATTTTAATTAAAAATATTTTTAAAATAAAAATAAAAATTTTAAAAATCTGATTAGAGCACATTAACGTAAAATACAAATAATTATATATCATTGAAATTCAAAAAAATATTAACTATTCATTCTTCTACTGTAGCTCTTTGAACCCTATCAAATGTTAGCCGATTCATGTTATAAGTCGAAATTTTCATTCAATTCACACCTAACGAAATACCTATATGTTTACAAAGCGTCAAAACAAAAATAAATAAATAAATTAATCAATAATTCTCATTTAACTATCAATGAATTCCAATGACGCGTGACTAAAATAAGGACATAGCAATAATATAAAGATATAATAATAAAATAAAAATAAATATTTTATTTTCTTTCTATTTCTTCCAAATTTATAGATAAAAAGAAATAAATTAATTATTTTTTCCCTTCCAAACTCTTAAACAAATAAAAAAAACTATTATTACTTTTTTTTTTCCTTTCTCTCGTGACTAATGTATTCTTTTTTCATCTCCGTTCTCCAAAACTCAAACGGAGCATAAGGAGAAACCAAAAATCTTTCACCACTATGGCTAACGCATTGGTCAGAAATATATGGGTATAGTTCTTGTTTCTCAACGTTGTGTTGCTTTTAAGTGCACGGGCATTAGATTAACCGCACCAAAAAAATAAAATAATTTAATTAAAATAAAATAAAATAAAAGGGGTAAAAAATGAATTGGCTCGACACACTTTCTTTCCTTTTACTAGAGCTGTGACCAAATCAGCAATTCCTTTTGTTAAAAGACCTACCTACTTTCACCTTCTAAATATATCTACGTAATAAAATAAAATAGTTTTGAAAATATTTTTTTCATAAACTAAGATATAATGTTAAGAATTTTTTTTTCTTTCATTTAACGATTGAGATCATTTTTATATTTTTAACTTCCTATACAATTTTTATTTTAGTGGATCCTATTACCATTTATGTTAAAATTGTCAAATTTAAATTTCACACAATTATGCTTTCTAAGAAATTAAACATTTCAAATTAAAATATCATAATTTGTATTTTCTTTTATGGTGCTTATTAAAAATTAATTGGAGAAAGAGAGAGACCAAACACGAACTAGGGTCTAAATTTTTGGAAAAAAATTAGAACACATGGATTATCATAATTTTTTTATTTGAACTTTTTATCCAATGTTTCAACTATGTAAGAAACTTAATACTAATTTTGTTCAGAGTGTTATAGGCACGGGCAAAGAGTGTATATTTATATATATATCAAAAGTGAATGCACTGAGAGAAAAATATTCATTAAAATTTTAATTTATTTTAATTATATATAATTTTTTAAGTTATTAAAAATATTAATCAAAATTTAAAAGATTAAAATATCTATCTAAAATAATAAATAGTGAATTTAAGTTAATAGCAAATAGTTAATTACAATTTTAAAAAGGACAACCAAAGAAGTGAAAAGTTAACGAGCATAAAAAGAAATAAAAAACAATTACTTAAACAATTTATAAAATTTCAAAAATTACTTGTATACATCTTTTAGTATTAGATAATTAAAAAGACAATAATAGAATAAATTAAAAGATTTTACCAAATAATTATTTTTACTAAATTTATAATTTGTGTTATTTTATTATAATAGTATAGATTAGGGATGTGAATTGATCGGTTCGATTTGGATTCATACTTAACCCAAAACCTAATCAATTTTTTTTGATGTTTCAAATTGGACTCGTAATGCTAATTTCAACTTGGAATTGAATCGAACAAAAAAAATCAAATCGGATTGATTCGATTTTTAGGTTGAATCGATTTGTTTATTTTCAATTTTTAAAGATCTAAATAAATAATGTATTATATATTAAAATATTATTATTAATATTATATATTATATTATATTATATTATATTACACATTATGTATATTATATTTTTTAGGTTAGTTTCAAATTAGTTTGAGTTGGGTTATTTTCGATTTGATTTTAGTTCGGTTCATTTCTATCGTCTATTAACCTGCAAATTGAACCGAAAATATCGATTTATTAATTTTTTAATTTAAAAGTAAATTGATTTTGACATAAATCTGAATTAACTCGAAACAAAACATCCGAATTAATCATTTTTTGAGTTGTTAGATTTGTTTATGCACCCTAATATAGATTTGTATATCAAAATAGGTAATCAGCTTTCTCATATTTACGAAGAATGTGTTTGAAATAATAAAAAGTGAGATAAAATAAGATAAATTATGAGTTCGTAATTCATATAATGAGATAAAAATAAATAATTTTAAAATTATTTTAAAAATTTCACAATTTTTTAGAGTGTTTTTGTAATCCTAAACGAAGCTAAAGCCAGGTGCACGTGGTTCAAATATCCCACCCAATAAAGGAGAAATTCTTAACTATGGTCCCACTCAAAATTGGAAGCGGAGGGCCGACGTTGACTTAAATTTAAAAAAATATAATTTATTAATATAATTTAAAATACTATAATAAAAATTAAAATACTATAAATTCTTTAAAAAATTCAAGTAATAATGTCTATCTATTTGTTAAAAAATTTAAAAGAAAATAATTTATCAGTATAAAATAATTATATTGAATATTAAAGTATTAAATGTCATAAAAATTTAACTTGCAATTGTCTACCTTTTAAATAAAGATTCAATTCGACTAACTTATTAAAATTTTTTTATTTTTACCATAAAAAGTGATCGACATGGCTTTTTTTAATTTAAGTATTAATTCAAGCATTTCTATAGGTTAACGATTATTTTTTATAATAATTATTTTTATATTAGTTATTTAAATTTTCTATAATAATTTAAGAAGCAATTATTGATCTGCTTATTAAAAAATCTAAAAAAGTAGTTTATCAATAGAATTTTGTTTTGTAATAGAAAATATTTTTATGTAGATTTAATAAAACAAATGTAGATACTCCAGGTGCTATAATAGCGGAACTTTTATTATAATTTTTTAAATTATACTAATAAATTTTATTTTTAAAAATTTTAATATTCAATATAATTATTTTTTATTATTAAAATTAAATTATATTGATAAATTATTGTCTTTTAAATATGTTAACACGCAGATAGACATCCTTACTTGAATTTTTGAAAAATTTTACTTTACTTGAATTTTATTACAATGATTTAAATTATGTTAATAAATTTTATTTTAAAATATTAATATTAAATATAATTAATATATTTCTGTCATGTGATAAATTTTATTTTAATATTTATTATAATTATTTTCTATTATAAAAAATAAATTATACTAATAAATTATTTTTTTTTTAAATTTTTTAACAAGCAGACAAACATTGTTACTTGAATTTTAAAAAAGTTTTGTAGTAGCTAAATTTTTATTACGATATTTTAAATTATATTAATAAATTTTATTTTTAAATATTAATATTTAATATAATTAATATATCTTGCCAATAACTCAAATATATTTCGGTCATTTGATCCGCGTTCTAACAAAAAAATAAAATAAAATAAAATTTTAGTCTCATTACTTTGCGTTCAGGTTTGGTAAAAAACAAAAAAGAACCCAAAAAAAAAAAAAAAAAAAAGAAAGCTCAGTTGGACGTCCAAAATTTAAAAAATTGTTTGCGTTATGCGATACAAATTTAATGTTAGTGTGCCTTTAGGAGGTGTTTGGTTGAAAAAAGATATAATAAAAGTATAAAGACTTAATATAAAAATGATATGTAATAAATTTTGATTGAAAAAAATTGATAAATTTTGATAATTTTTAATTTTTTTTGAGTATATCAAACAGGGCCTTAATACCAATGTCAGTGTCCCCGTTTCTCGCAAAATTAAAAAATTCTAAACTTTTATAACTAAAATTTCTACAAATTAAACTATTCATTCGTGGAAGCATAAAATTATTGAACAATAGAAGGAATCATCGGAAAAATGAGTGTTGATATTAATAAGTAGAAGTGGAATTGTAAATGATAAAAAGTGAGATAAAATGAGATAAATTATGAGTTTGTAATTTGTGTTATAAAATAATAAATAAATAATTTTTAAAATTTTTTAATATTTTTAAAAAGTGAGATAAATTATAAATTTATAATTTTTATAATAAAATAAAAAAATAAATAACTTTTAAAATTTTTTTACCTTTTTAAGCGGAGCCTACAATCGTAGGATGGATGCCTAATGTGAATGGTAAAATCATAAAAATCAAAGGATCAGCCGAGCAAAGGAAATTAGAAGATGGGACCCCCCCTTTCTATCTCTCTCTATTTACTTACAGTAACAAACATTTGAGAGATTAATATTTTACTTACCTTTGGGAAGAGGATTTGGATTTGGACGTATCCCACAAAGATATCATGCTTGCAAATGTCATTTAAAAACTGGTCACTTTTCAAAAACCTCACTTCCTCTTTTACCGTTCTTCACACCGATATGTGAGAAAAGTCACCATCTTTGGTCTTTGTCATTTAGCCCTACACTACCCCCTCTCTCAGAGAGAGAGAGAGAGAGAGAGAGAGAGAGAGTTAGGCTGGCATACAAATTTGAATCATAAGGTCAGGGTTTTAGGGTTTTGGGGGATGGATTTTTGTTATAATAGTAACCCTTTGATTTTAGTCTTGATTTATTAATATAACAATATATAAATTTGCTTGGTGGCCAAACATTTGTTCACAATAGAGAGGGTGGAAAATCGTACAACACCCTCTGTCTCTACGTTGCACAAACCACCACCCATCTTAATGACGCCAACCCCTCCACTCCTCTTATTTCATTGGTAATAGTAACAGTGGCCTCAGTTGCAGGCGCCGCTCTCTTTTCTCTCTCCAAAACCCTCTCTCTTTTCCTGCAATTCCTGGCTATGGCAACTCTACCACCATTTCCCTAAAACCCATACTCTTTCTCTCTCTCTCTCTATCTCTCTCTCTCTCTCCCCTCAGCCAAAGATGGTGAGTCTCTCTCTTTCTCTCTCTATTTCTGGGTTTCTTTGTACTGAATTCGTGTGTCGTAAGGGAGTGAATTGAATTGATGGTTTGGTTTCGCAGATGGATTCTTCGCATCTTCCTCGCTGGCTTGAAGCCCTCTTGAGGGAGAAGTTCTTCAACGCCTGTATAATTCACGAGGAGGCAAAGAAAAATGAAAAAAACATCTTTTGTTTGGACTGTTGCGAGAGTATTTGCCCCCACTGCTTATCTCCTCACCGCTCTCACCGACTTTTACAGGTCTGTCCCCAATTCTCATTAAAAGCATCAAAATCCATCCTCGTTCTAAAACTTCTTAATCATCCTCCTTTTTCTCTATATATACATATACACAGGCATATGTACCTACAAATATATACAAATTTTAACGGATATTGATGTTTGGATTCAGATAAGAAGGTATGTGTATCATGATGTTCTACGGTTGGGTGATGCTGAGAAATTGATGGACTGTGCTTTTGTTCAAGTAAGTGGAAATTTTTGAATAGTTATTCAAAAAAGTAAAGATACTGTGTTTGAATTCTTCTTTGTGTAGATATATATTACTTTTTCTAGACTGGTTTTCTCACTCCCTCTCTACAGTCTTACACCACAAACAGCGCAAAAGTGGTGTTTCTAAATCAAAGGCCACAGACTCGGCCATGCCGAGGCTCCGGCAACATCTGTATCACTTGCGACAGAGGCCTGCAAGACCCATTTCTTTTCTGTTCTCTCTCCTGCAAGGTGCATATATATATACGAAACCCTAACTTTCTGCAACTCCTGTGAAACCTCCACCACTGTCGATTCTCACTCTTACCCATTTCTTGTTTTCGCTTTTCCTTTTCTGGGTTGCTCTTGTTTTTGTCTCAGCTTCAATATATACTGAGAACTGACGGCAAGCTTTCAAAGTATGTCTTCGAGTGTGAGTACCTAACTCTGCCTGAACCCGGCCTTGAGGATGGCCAAATGACGCCAGACTCGATCCTTGAAACGGCCGGTTCGCGGAGGACCTCATCCGGGTCAAGCGGAAGCGGTGGCGCCGCCGGGGGTGTGGGTTGCGGGACCCTAGGTTGCACTGCAACGACAGAGATTGTGCGGAAGAAGCGTAGCAGCGTTTCGGCCACTTTCCGAGCGGCGTGCCGGCCAGTGTGTACTCCGGCGTCGGAAATTTCAGCGGGTCTTATGAACCGTCGGAAAGGCACACCTCACCGGTCGCCACTCTATTGATCTGTGGACGGAAAGGGTAGGGAGAAACAGGTGCTAATTCATTGTTTTGTCAAGGGCATTTTAGGGGGAAAAATTATTGGAACGGACCCCTAGTTTTGTAGACTCTCTCTCTATGTATCTCGGAGAGTGAGAATTGGGGTTGAATTGTAATGGTTAATTTCTTACTTTTACAGATTTACAGTGACTACAGGCCCTGTTATATTTGCTTTTACGTGGAAGGGGATTGGTTGTTTTGGGAGTATTTATATTAGCTACTAATTAAAGCATAGTTTAAATGACTTTTGTGGGTTTGATTAGAATTTGTTGAGAATTTAAATTTGGTCAATTTCTTATTTTTGTCTTTGTTTCTTTTGTTACTTATTTTATTTATTTATTTATTTATTTCTCTTTTTGAGTAGATTGATGGAAATCCTAGAACTTGATTGGTAAAAAAACCAAACAGAGGTGGGTCTTAAGGGTCTCCTCCACTATTGTTTCTATTGTTTTCTTAAGTATCCTCCCCTAGTAACCGAAATGGTATGGAAGATGATGGGTTTGTTGTTGTTTTTAATAAATTATTGATAGCTAGGTTCGGATTATTTTGTATGGGAAAATGATATATATTTTTTCTACTTTTCATTTCAGAGGTGACAAAAAAATAATAAAAAATATAATTTAAGTGATTTTTTAGCGTTTGACATGTAATTATCAAATTATATTTTTTAAATATAAATTGTGAACTTTTTTTAATTTTTACGTCAATTTAAAAAAAAAAACGTGATTTTATTAAATTCATTGGAATGATTTTTGTGAAATATTATTAGGATTCGTAAAAAATTTATTGGAGATTTGTTAAAATTATTGGGATACGTTGATATATATAAACTTACAGTTGATCGGTAAAAAGTGTAAAATGTTTTTAGAATATTTTAAAAATTTTTAACTATTTATATCGCACCAAACGTGTCATTAATCTTCAAATTTTGCACATTGAATAAAGTATAGTTTTTTTGGAAGTGTAAAAAGTTGAAAAAAAAAAAAAAAAAAGGTAATAACATCAACTCGCCTTTTTCTTTCTATGGGACATGGCTAGTGATATAAGGAGCTTTTTGGTTTTATGTGTCAGTAATCTTTGTCCGTACCATAAATTTATCATTATCCAATTTTTTTCTTATTTCTTGATTAAATATTTTGATCTTAGTACCATGGTTCACTCGGTCATGGTTGCGCCTTCCTTGTGGCTTGTAACATTAGCCAGGCTTGTACTATTATTAGGCGAGGGTGCGTATGTTATTTTTTTTAAGCACATATATATATTTTAATTTAAAATAAATTACTAAATAAATTTAAAATAAAAATATTAAAATACTTGTAAAAAATTAAATAATTTTAAATGTTATTTAAGTAAATAATTTATAACTAAGTGAAATTTAAAAAAGATAAGCAAATATAAAAATAGCGAGTGATTAAAAAGAACATTTAAGAAATATTAAAAAATAAAAAATTAAATTAACCTAAGTGGTAATTATTAAAACATTCTTTTAATTTATTAAGACTTAGACACATAATTTCTTATTGTTTTATTTTATTTTATTCAAAAGCTCACTTAAATGCTTTGAACTTGGATTATTACATTTCATATAAATAAACAAGTTTTACTTCTATTATTTATATTCTTTCACTTTCTTAACGGATAGTGTGAATTAATTTGATCGGAGGGTAAGAATTATATCTCTAGAATCATCTATCAAAATATCTAATATACTTATAAAATACTCATAGAGATCATGGAGAGAGTTTTGTACTTCTCTAAATATTTGATACACTATCTATGAATTTTCCTAAGGTCTAGAATATTCTGATTTATATATTATTGTAATGCTTTAGAAAATTCGAGATACTTTTTATAAATTTTTCTAATTTCTAAAATATTATAGAGAAATATAGAATATTAGAGACTTTTAAAATTTTTAGATCATACTAAAAAATTTTAAAAGCCTCTAGAATGCTTCAAATTATTTTAGGACACTTCAGAACACTGTAACAAAATCCGATGTTGTGTAGCAATAAAATGTTTAATAATGGGAGAACTAATATTTTAATATTTGTTTACGGGAATAAAATAAAGGGAATAGAACAGTGTAACAACTATTATTGGATTAAATTATGAGTCGTATTACAAAATTTGGAGCTAGAGTGACTGAAATTAGGTTAACGCGTGAGTTAAAAAATTAGAAAATTAATATGGTTTTGTGTAATATGAAAATTATTTTAATAAGTATAATACTTATAAAAAAATATATAAAAAGGAAAAATATTTTCACATGATTTATTTTGACTTAGAAAAAATATATGATAGGACAACAAGATTATTTTTATGATAGACCTAGGGTAAGTCATAAGTTATGATATTGAAGGCACAGTTTAGAGTTTAAAGGTTTTAGAACAAGTTTGATTAATGAGAATATATGTACTGTAAATTTAGCAAAACTAAAACTATGAATAAAGATATAGTAAAAATTGTGGATCAAGGAGTGCTAAGAAGTTAATATTTTTTAATGTTTTAGATCAAATATTCATGCAATTGAAAAGATCGAAGAGATTATTGTTTATAAGATTTGAATTGAATGGTTGAAATGAAGAAGTGCTCTGAATGTTTTATATAATGTGATAACATCTTTCAAATTGAAAGAAAATTTTTATATAACAGTTATAAAATAAACTATATTTTATAGTGAAACGCTTTAGACTATTAAAAGATAATAATCTTAAAAGATGTGTGTAGCAGAAACAGAGATGCTAAAATGAATATGATAATACTAAAAAAAAAGGATAAAAATAAATACATGGACATCGATAAAGTGAAGTTGAGATAATGTCATTTAAAATGTTTTAGTTATATTTATTGTATATCTAAAATAACACTAATAACAAAGAATGGGTATATATAAATAAATAAAAGATTAAAGAAAGAAAAAAAAAATAGATTTAAACTTACATTGCAAAAGAAAAAAAATAAACTCAAAGCACTTTTATTTTTCTATTCTTTTTTAAGTGCGCGCTTGTGCTAACATAAGTGGAGATATAGATACTTGGAAAAACTGTTATAAAAAGGTAAGAAGGAAAAAAAAAAAAAAAAGAAAAAGAATTCACCAATGTATATATTTTTTTTTACCGTCTAGTTAATGTCCAATTTTAGAGCCCCTGTGACAGAACGCTTATATTTCTACTTGTTAGAAGATGCCTCTGCAATTGCCAAGGCGATAGTCAGATTTAATTAGGAGTGGTCAAACTAGCACAGCCATTTACCTGGCCTTGAAATAGGTCTATTCTTGGATATTGTTGATAGAACTTTTCCCCAAATTAATTACTGTAAAACCTAAAAAAACAAATGCAAGTTAAAGTTGGAAATCTAGTGGGATGTCAGAGAGAGAGATATATATATATATATATATATATATATATATATATATATATATATATATATATTATATGTATGTATAATGTATGTATTTTATATTTACACTCAATGTAATAGTTCTAGTGGAATAGCATACAGAAGAGAAATTTTGGCTCTGGCATTTTTTATTTTTGTTTTATTTATTTATTTATTTATTTTTAACAGTGCAACAAGTCCAACAAAGTGCCTGGTATCTTCACATTTGCTTCACCTGTCCCCTTCAAACTTTGTTTGCATGCATGGCAGATCTCTTGAAGCACCCCAAAAGTTTGTGATGCTTTTCTTGTCCTTCCCATTGCAGAGGGAGATGATATATATATATATATATATGGGTGCGATATTCCTGTTCCATCTTTAGCTTCTATATGGCTTCACAATTTTTTTTTTTTTTGTAATAATTAAAAAAATTATCTAAATAATCCTAGCAAGTTATTAGGTTTGTGTTTACCAAACTTTAAGGTACCTCCAACAAAGTTTGCTAAACTTTCTCATCTTGATTTGTCCTATGAGTACCAAATGTGCAATAGAAAGGGAGTTGAATATGGAATTGGATGAGAAAAATCCAATCTTACGTATCAATTTATTGAAAACTCTAATATAATTATTACAGTTAAGCCAATAATTTATACCAGACTGAATAATTCAAAAACATGAGAATTTGGACATATAGGACAAAAAGAGTAGAGAGCCAAAAACTCCTGATTGACTCAAATGCCTAAAGTACAATTATTCCATTACTCAATCAAAATTTCAAATACTATTCTCACTTGAAAAAAATTATAATAATAAAACTAAATAAAAATCAAAATCTTGTAACGTTTGAATAAACCGCTTTCATCTCTAGATTCAATATTAAAACTTTGTTTTGGTAGTTTGTTTCAGTTAGCACGAAAAAAAGGAAAATATTTTAGAAAATTTTCCAACCATTTCAAAAATGTTCCGAAGGCAATGCAAATATGCTAAAATATTGAAAAATGCTTGAAAAAATTTATCAAAATCCATCTAAATATATATACAATAAAACTTTAATAAAATAATTAAGCAAATTATTATTTTAAATGTTTTCTATATTTCCGTTGGAATATTAAACTTATTATTCTAATAAGATTTAATTAATTTCAGTGTGCTAAAAAATTAAATTATTTACAATCGTTTCATAACCACGAACGTAGAGATCCTCCAATATAAATTTAAGATTTATTAAAAAGATGTCACGGTGATAAAATTTTCGTTAAGGGGTAAGATCACACAATCATATGCGTTGTCATCTAATCTGGCCACGGGGCGGGGGGCAATGCTCCAGCATTTTTGATGAAACACCCTAATCTGGGGAAAAAATTGTTTTGGATAATTCTTGTTCCCGCAAAAGTGTCTATATATCTATCATATGGAATTCCAATTCATGGGTCGAATACCTTAAGATCTCAGCTGGAATTTCTCATTCCCAACCCGATGCTATCCTTTGTATGCATGAGAGAGAGAGAGAGAGAGAGAGAGAGAAAAGACAAGAGTGATGACAACTAATTCTTTTTGAATTGTTTGGAGAAGGCATTTATTTCCCTGGATTTCGTAGCTGTGAGCGACAACGAAGGCCTCACATGTATACACGCCCACACACATCCTGATTCATCAGACAGTATCAGACATGTTCCCTCCACTGGGTAAAAACGTTGTCCTTGACTCCTGTTGTGAGGACTAGCCCCAAATCGGTTTCACCTTTTGCTTTTTCCAGGCTAATTTTCCTATTTCCCCAACACACCCTTTGCTTGCCATTGGAGCTTCGTCCACCGCCTAAAACTTAAAAATCAAGAATGTCGAACATATATACTACTTCAAGACAAATATGAAGGATATTGGCATCTTTGTAATTAATCGAACAGATAATCTTTTGAGAATTAACCGATAAATTTTCTTAAATAGTCCAATGCTACTAGAAAAATGAATGCTAATGACAATTGAAATTCTTTCAAAGTAGAATTTTGAAGCATTGGTGCGCAAATACTTTGGAAGTAGGAGTATAACAATGGTCGACTGGGGGAATAGGCAAATTTTGAAAATAGCTAGTTGATTATCCTCACCTGAGGTAAGGACAAGTGGTTGGCATTTACAAGGTGTGTGCCCCGTGGTCCATGGTACAACATTATTGGTTTCTTCCCTTGTCTTTTTTTGGGCCGGGGGGGTGTGGTACCATTTGCTGGACGCACAGCCTTTGAAGCATTTCCCCGTTGCGCATAACCATCTTCACGGCAATGTTTGTCTCCATTACCCTGGAGAAAGGACCACTCTCTCTGCAACGCTGCACCTTATGGCCGTGCTTTTGGACCGTGTTTGATTTTACAGTGCCTCATACTCACAATAAGACTTCCATTTCATACCAAAATTGCACTTTTTGGGATTTTTTGTGGGATTTATTATGGGTCTGTTTGACAACACTATCATTTTTTTTTTGTTATTGTTTTTCTTTTACTGTTTTCTATTACCGTTTATTTTTTTTGAAATGAAAACTGAAATTGTATTTGGAAATTCAAGTTTGTTTATAATTATTAATTTTTTATTTTAGAAAATATTTAATTTTATTAGCTTTAAAAAATTAATAGAACTTAATAAAATATATTTTATATTAATTTAATTTAATTATATATTTTCTAAAATAAAAAATTAATAATTATAAACAAACTTGAATTATTAATACAGTAAATTATTTATTAAAATCATTTAATTCAATGAATATAAATTATATTATTTATTAAAAAATTTTAATAAAATATATTTCATATAAAATAAATAATTAAATTAGATTAATTATTAAATTAAATTATTTATTTTTAAATTAATTAAATTCATTTAATTATTTATTATTAATTATTTTATATAAATTAATTTAATTATTAAATAAACCAAACCAAACCAAGCCAAGCCTTTTCCCATTAGGTGGGATTGGCTATATGGATTTGTCAACGCCAATTAGATCTATTTAAGGCTATATCATCCGATAGATTTAGGTAGGCAAGATCATGTTTAATAGTCTCTTCCCAACTTTTCTTGGGTCTTCTTCTACCTCTCCTACTCCTAGCAATCTCCATACTTTCACACTTTCTAACAGGTGCCTCTGTTGGACGCCTTCTAACATGACCAAACCATCTTAATCGGTTTTTTCTCATTTTATCTTCAATCGGTGCTATTCTTACTTTGTCCCTAATCTCCTCGTTTCTAATCCTATCTTTCCTTATAATCCCGCACATCCATCTTAGCATCCTTGTCTCCGCAACTGCCATCTTCTGACCATGATTATGCTTTACTGCCCAACACTCTAATCCGTATAGCAGCGCTGGTCTAACAGCCATCTTATAATACTTTCCTTTCACCTTGAGAGGGACTTTTCAGTCGCACAAAATCTTTGAAGCACTCCTCCATTTGGTCCACCTCGCTCGAATCCTGTGATTTACATCAGTATCAATCCTCCCATCTTGTTGCACCATAGATCCAAGGTACTTAAATTTATCGTTCTCTACAATCTTTTGTGTGTCTAAACTTACTTCTATACTACCCGTTATCCTATTTTGACTAAATTTACATTCCCTATATTCCGTCTTGCATCGGCTTATCTTAAAACCTTTTGTCTCTAACGTTTCCCGCCACAATTCTAGCTTAACATTCACTCATTCTCTCGTCTCATCTACTAAAACAATATAATTTGCAAATAGCATACACCACGGCACCTCATCCTGAATTTGTCTTGTAATCTCATCCATAACTAAAGCAAACAAGTATGGGCTAAACGCCGAGTCTTGATGTAAACTAATCGTGATAGGGAACTCGTTAGTCTCACTAATTTAATTATTAAATAAATAAATAAATTAATTATGATATTTATTTCAGATAATTTAGCAATAATTAATTATTATATTAAATTAATTAATTAATTTAGTTTTATTATTTATTAAAAATAATTTATATTAATTTATATAATATAATTTATTGAATTTAATTATATTATTTATTAAAATAACTTATTTTAATAAAATATTCGAATGAAATAATTTATTTTTATGTAATGTAACAAAAATAGACAAAGTTTTAAAATTGACAAAATATTTGCAACAGAAAAGAAAATCAGAGTGAAAATATCTTTTTTTCTGTTTACATTTTTCTATTTATGTTTTTATTTTTTTTGAAAACAAAAAAAAACGTAAACAGGTTTATCAAATACGTTTCTATCATGAGTTTACAAAATTTTAAAAATATAAATAGAAAAATAAAAAACGGAAACGTTACCAAAAGGGCCTACATGTTACTCTTTTTAAGTAATTTTATGAATTGTTCCAAATACTAAATGATAACAATAGATAAATTCAGGATAAAAAAATGTAAAAAAGAAAACGTGAACTTATTTTTTTTATGATTGATATATTCATTTTTTCCTCACATTTGAAGGGGGATTCAATTAAAAAAAAAATAATTCTCATCTCATATTCGATTGTTTAGTTAACATAAGGAGAAACTTTTTGTACATAATCGGGATTGAATTAGAAATTTCGATCAAGTAAATGAGAGTCAGGATACTGTCGAAAGAGAGAAAGAGATAGAGAGAGAGAGAGAGAGAGAGATCTAATTATAGTGAAAGACTAATGATATTGTATCTTACGTAATAGATGAAAGACTAATGATACATAGGACAGGGGATCTAGCATATGCACACTAACGAATTTCAGCTAAGTGAATGACGAAAATTGCTGAGTGACCAAGAGTTACAAGGGTTATAACCATTAAAGAGTGATGATATTACATGATTTGTCTTATAATATTCTCTGAATCGATTGGGACAATCACAAAAAATCCCCTAATTATATCTACCAATCTGGTAGTCCCCGCTAATCTTGCGCATAGGGCGTGCTCATGATTGGAGGTTGCCCTCTAAGGAAGAGGTCATTAATTAGCTGGCACCGATGCTGAAGTGAATTATATAGAAATTGAGAGGGAGATACAAATGAAAATTAGAAGCATGTCAACCAGAGAAAGATTTTTTGAATGAAGCCCACGGCGAACTAAACATCACTTAATCAAGTACGATGAGATATTGCCCTTTCGGGGTGGTTGAGTGGAGTTCGAGAGTGGCTGATGGGCTCGATCCTTCTAAATGTTCCGAGTTTGAATCTCTTTTCAGTGAGACAGTTACCGCGTACGCGGCTTCTTAACAGCTCTCCTCGGTCGAGCCGGTCAGCCAAAGTTTGTCTAGGCTGGTTTACCACCTCGTGGGTCATTGCCAGCTTGGTCTATAAGGCAGGCTTCACCCAGTGCACACCCTTGCGTAGCGGCTGCGAGCTTCTTCCCGACCCCAAAAGTACGATGAGATATTTTTAAAAAATATTGTTAAAACCCCACCCCTCTCTCTCTCAATAAATAAATATTTTAAAAAAATAATATTTAAACTTTAATTTATATTTCTCTTCTGATAATGTACTCAATAATAAATAAATAAACAAAATCCAATCTTATTAATTGTGAGTGTTGCTGTTTAGAAAAAAAATAATTTGAATAGTTTGTTTTTTGAATCAAATTCTGAAATAAGTAATTATAATAAAACTTTTAAAATCTATTAAAATTCAAATATTTTTCCATTTGAGTGAATTCTTGAAATAATAAATCGCTGTAATACATATTTTTTTATACTTTTGAGTTGGCATTTTGTTAATTATTTCTATTAGTTGACTCTCAAAATTATAATTAAATTTATTGAATAAAAGGCAGTGGGCGGGACAAAAAAGGAGTCCTAGGATGAATTTTCCATTTTACCCCTACTGTGTTGTAACCAAATTTCCTAGGAAAGGACAATTTAGTCATTTCATCCTCCGAATAACGCAGCCAAAATTTTCCATGCGAGCAGACCGAAAGAGCCCTTGGAAATTTATCAAATTTTCGAATCTTGCCTGTCTGTGCAACCGTTTGATTCGGGGAAATGAGCACTGGTGATCTCCTCAACGTTCATCCTTCAGAACTCAAATTCTCATGTAAGCCCCACATTTCCTACTAAATTTTAGCTTTCTGGTTGGTTGCCGAGAAATCGAGGGAAAACGAAAGAAAATAAAAAAATTTTTGAAACTCGGTTATTTTTTTATTGGCTTGCACGAAAGAGTAACACGTCTCCAGTGTGCCAAATTACTGTTCTAGGGTTTCAATCATCGAGTGTTTGTGTTTACTATTTATAGATTTTATTTATCTTTTAACGTAATTCTATTTATTGTTCACTCTAATTTTCTTCCTTTGGTGGCATTTTTGGATGTTGGTATCGATTATACTTGATGGGTTGTTTGGCATTCGTTTTAAAAAAGTTGAATTGAGGAAGCAGAGTTCATGTTCTGTGCGGTTGACTAACAAGACTAATCAGTATGTGGCATTCAAGGTAGTCTTTCTGTTGATGTATTAGTCTATTCGATTAGTTTTGATTTCCAACTTTTGCTATTGTTTACTGAGTGCTGAATTAGTGTAATTCGACTTTGGAAAAGGTCAAAACCACCAATCCCATAAGGTATTGTGTTCGTCCCAACAATGGCATTGTTTTACCTGGCTCAACCTGCAATTTTACAGGTGCAATTTCAATACTTTCCATGTCCGATATTATTTCTTAATTGTAGTGTTTTTCCCCAATTATGTAAAATAATGAGTTTTCTTACTGTGATTTGATTTTGGTTTATGGGTTTCTGTAGTTACAATGCAAGCACAGAAAGAGGCACCTTCAGAAATGCAATGCAGAGACAGATTTCTTGTTCAAAGTGTCCTTGCACCAAATGGTGCCACTGCTAAAGACATCACCTCTGAAATGGTGTAACAATTTTCTTCACGATACATTTGTTTTGAGTAGATTGTTTTTTGGTTTATGTTTTTCTTGGTCCCAACCATGTCTTTAATTTGTTTTTGTAGTTTAATGTGGAGGATGGAAGGATTGTTGAAGAGTTCAAATTGAGGGTTGTTTACATCCTTGCTAACACTCCTTCACCAGTGCCTGAAGGATCCAAAGAAGGATCTTCTCCCGCAGCATCTTTGGTTGAAGATGGAAATCAAAGTGCTTCATTTCCTATCACTGTAAGTGTTTGTTGCACGCTCCCCCTTCCCATGGGTACTTTTAGCCTTTCACTAACTTTGCTAAGGCAGGCAACAAGATCTTTACTGGAGACATTAAAGAATTCTTCATCTACAGAGGTGAGTAATCCCTCTCTATGCGCATGTACACATACATGCATGCATGACCACAAATGATAGTCATGCACTTTGATGTGGTTTATGTCCTGTCTTAAATGAAGTTTGTATTGTATTCCAATATTAAGCATGTTGAAGTACACGATACCAATGGAACATTTAGCAAAGTTTTTTGGCTTTTTTTTTTTTTGGACAAAGATTTTTTACAAGTTTTCTGCCTTACCGAGAAAATGATAATTCAATGTTCCATTAATCAATTTGCTTGAAAAATAGGCACTTTTGCATTTTATTATATTGTTATTGGATTTAGCAATTTACAATTGTTCTTTATCTTGCAGGCATGGTCTATGATGTGCAAGTTGACTGACGATAAAGCTTCCACTCTTCAGAGAAATCAGAAACTCCAACGGGAATTAGTATGTTCAGTGCATCCAGCAGTTTATTCTAATTATGCATGCTGAAGCCTTGATAATTTTTCCCTTTACCATATTGCTTCATGCAACATCTTCAGCTATTTTTTGTGTGATTTTCTTATTACTGCACTTTCACCATTTAGGTTGGAACTATGTAGTATGTTGAGCTGAATATATTGTTGGAGGAATATCATTGCATTTTTTAAACCCCCAACCATTTTTTTTTTTCAAAGAATCAAGAAAGTGCAATGATATTCCTCCAACGGTAATATCAAGATGGGACGAGAGAAGGAGTGAATGCTAAGGTAGAATTGTGGCGGGAAACGTTAGAGATAAAAGGGTTTAGGCTAAGTCGATGCAAAACGGAATATATGGAATGCAAGTTTAGTCAAAGTAGAGTAACTTGTAGCATAAAAATAAGTTTAGGCACACAAAAGATTGTAGAGAAAGAAAACTTTAGGTACCTGGGATCGATGGTGTAACAAGATGGAAGGATTGATACTGATGTAAGTTACAGGATTCAGGCCGGATGGACCTAATGGAGGAGTGCTTTGGGGGTCTTGTGCGATCGAAAAGTCTCCCTCAAGGCGAAAGGAAAGTATTATAAGGTGGCGGTAAGACTAGCATTATTATATGGATCAGAGTGTTGGGCAGTAAAGTATAATCATATTTAGAAGATGGTAGTTGTGGAGATGAGAATGCTAAGATGGATGTGTGGGATTACAAGGAAAGATAGGATCAGGAACGAGGAGATTAGGGACAAAGTAAGAATATTACCCTTTAAAGATAAAATAAGAGAAAATCGATTAAGATGATTCGGCCATGTTAAAAGGCGTCCAACGGAGACACCTGTTAGAAGGTGTGAAAGTATGGAGATTGACAGGGGTAGAAGAGGAAGAGGAAGAGGAAGAGGAAGACCCAAGAGAAGTTGGAAAGAAACAATTAAACATAACCTTGCCTACCTGGATTTAACGGAGGACATGGCTCTAAACAAATTTGATTAGCGTCGTCAAATTCATATAGCCGACCCCGCCTAGTGGGAAAAGGCTTGATTTGGTTTGGTTTGGTTTAATCAAGAAAGGGACCTGCTGAGGGAATTTGAGATACTTCTATCTTAGAGATGAAGTTGTTTGGTAGCTATTTTTATTATATAAAAAAAAAGAAAAGGAAAAAAAAGAAAAGAAAAAAGAAAAAAAAAGGTTTGTTTGGTACGCTTTGAGCTAGAATGTGAAGGGGAAAAAATGAAGAAGGAGAAAGCAGATTGTGTGATGGAAGAGGAAAGGGAAGCAGCTGGATTTTCAAGGAAACTAGGAGTGATATATATGCTAGTTAAATTAGAGTATTTTTATCGGTGGTGTTTTTATTAGTTGTGAAAAGGCTGGGTTGAGGATATCAGTGCTGTTTCTAGGGGTTGAGATTCTTGAGAATGCTCAAATTTGGCAGAAAACAAGGAAACTTGCAGTAGCTTAGTTAAGAAGTTTATTAAGCTGAGATTAGGTTTCTTCAACCTTGGCTAGGACCACAAACAAACCAAGCGTGTGACAAGTCTCTTGGGAAGGAGCTCTGTTTTTGTTTGTTTGATGAGCTAAATGAACAAGTTTGAATGCATTTTTCAAATTCGATGAGCTCAAACGAGGTTAAGATCAGCTTGATAAGGCTCGTAAACAAGCTTGTTTAAATGTTTCTGAACAAACTCATTTATAACTAAAGATCAATCTCATTTAAATGTTTATGAATAAGCTCGCGATTCTTACTATTTACATAAGAACGTTAAAAAGTCAAAAATTGAACATGTTAATTGAAGCTTGTTTGTTAAGTTTGAAAAGGTAACTTGTTTTTATGTTAAGCTTGTTTATTAATAGGCATGTAGGTAGACTTGTTAACAAACTCGTGAATAGGTTCAACAAAAAGCTCGCCAGCAATGCATTTGTTGTAACCAAGCTGAGCTCAAGCTTGTCCATAAACTAACGAGCTAAACCTGAACACAATATTTTGAGCTCAATAAAAGTTTGGCTCAAGCTTGGTAAAAATTTTAACAAGCAAGCTCAAACATCCCAATACTTGGCTGCTCGGCTCAACTTGGTTCATTTGCAGCCCTAATTGGCTTGTTTGCTAATGGGATGGGAATGATAATTGAATTGTTAATAGAACATTCAAGCTCTTTATCATTCACTGTTCCTGGGCTTCCTGTAGACTGAGTTGGATTCTGGTATTGCTCTTATAGGTGATCGAACAGAACATAAACCTTCTGAAAATAAAATTTCCTGCTTGTAGCATTGGGTTGCAAATGAGTGATTCATATGTTTTTTTTTTTTATTTTTTTTCCTTCTTTGGAGAAGGAAAAAAGATAGCATCTGCTTTGCATCTGAAAAAGTACTAAAATGAGAGGGGGAAAAGGGGGTGGGGGGGGGGAAGAAACCTCATCTTTTTCTCCAAAGCAATAAGTTTTTGCTTCTATGGGCTAACAAGTTCTTTGCTATTGTTTGAAGGTTGTCCAATTATCTAAAATTCTTGTATATGCACAAACACATTCGTGCGCACATGCTAAATGAGCATGCATGTTTACAGATACATATTTTGTCTATCCAAATATAAATGTGTACATGCACCTGTATATATGCCCTCATTCCAGTTAATAAACCCATGAGAAAGATGTGTAGTTCTTCTTTTAGCATATGTCCATAACTACACATGCTCTTATAGGCCTTTATATATATATATATATATATGCATATATGTGAATGAATCTATGGATATAAATGTGTATGCACTTTGTGTGATGATTTAGGTAGCGTTTGGAGTAGTAAAAAACAAGAAAAAAATATGGTTTGGGATAACTTTTGGCGTTTAGTGTTTCTAACTCAAACCATGTTTTTTGACGATGAATAGTGTAACTTTTGGACTTTTGTGATAAAAATTTAGAGAGAAATCGTGAGAATAGTTTTTTGGGTCCGTTCTCACAGATTTATGTTAGAATTTTTTGAAAGTTGTTGAATTTTTTGAAAGTTGTTAAACTTTTTGTCTTCTGTGTAAAAAAATTGAAAATAGAAACCGTGGGAATGATTTTTTCAGTCCGTTCTCATGGATTTATGTCGGATTTGTTGAAAAGTTATTGGGGTTTCTGAAAAAGTTATTGGAGTTTGTAAAAAAAGTATTTGGGTTTGTAAAATTTTATTGGAAGATGTAGATATATATAAAAACTTATAGAGATTTCACGAAGTACAAATTGGCCAAAATGTGTTATAGAGTTTTAGATATTTTCAGAAAATTTTGTTGATTTTTAGCAAACTAAATGCTGCCTTAATAGCTGTAGCAAAAGATAAGCTTTCTTCAGTTTTTTGCTTGGACAGGGGCAAAGATGATTATGTCGAATTCCTTTTTTTTTTTTTTTTTGTTTTGTGGATGTGCAAATATATTGATGTCAATCCAATAATGGTTAATTGCTATATGATATGTTCTATACTGCACCCACTATCTTCCATGTAGTCTTCTGAACTTGATGATGGCTTGTGTTGACATGATCATATTCTCTACATGATTTCTATACAATTTCCAAGTGAAATAATTATATTTGCTTGGCGTTCTACGGTGGCTCTATTGAACAGGAGCTGATGAGAAGAGAAAGCCGTGGCTTCTCAACGTCATTCGTGGTGTTGATCGGACTACTAGGGTTTCTGGTTGGGTACTTCATTAACAAATAGGAGCTGCAGAGCAAGCAATCTGCCATTCATTCGTTCCAAAATTCTTATAAAATCTCCCAGAACATGTGCATTCTCTAGTGTAAGAAAAGTCGTAGGGTATTATCATACATACCCATTATTGGCATTCAGATGATTGGTTATTTGTTCATCAATAGATTGAAAAAAAAAAAAAAAAAGTTGCTTAAAAACTACCTGATTGCGTTTAAAACGATCATGTGTGTTTGATAGATCTCATTGGTCACCATTTGGTAATGCATTGGATAACAAAAACTTTGATTGTAACTCTCTTCACTTTCAGTGAATTATTAATTTCTCAATCTTCGATGAATGGATGTTGGCTTTTAGTAGCATCCATAGAAATCATCTAAGCAATGTCATAATTTTCAATGTTGATGCAATTCTATCCGAGCCAGCCGCTGTATTATTATTATTAGAGAGGGCCGTACGAGATTGCACGAATCACGAATCTAAATAAGATGAAACCACCTGAATGCGGAAAATTTGCAATCCCCCCGGGGGGGGGGGGGGGGTACAACATGCAGTTAACTTAATTTGCGTTGAAAGAAAGAGGATCGAAGTCATCCCTACAACCATCCTTTTGCAGAATCAGGAACATAACAAGACCCCTGAATATATTTTTTAACCCTTCGTCAACTGGTGGCACTCCTACTTGAGCAGCTAGCCAATCTAGGTAAGTAAACTGCAATTGTGACATATAACTGCTATGCATAAGCTCTATTTTTCATAATATTATAATATCAATTATATATATATATATATATTATTAAAATAATGGGACAAAATTGTCAATTTATCACTTAAGAAAACAACTCTTTTGACCATATAAACATTGTTACCACATCATTTTTTATTTTAAACTTACCCGAAAAGATGACCAAATGTATGTATAGGGGTAAATTACGATTATCTCACCTCAACATTTAAGTAATTATATTTATTTTATATTCTAATCAAAACAAAAAAAAAATTTTATTTTTGTCAACTTTTAAAAATTACACTTGTCTTTCTTATTTTGAAATATTATTAACATTGATCCCCTTCAACTAAATCAACCATTAAAACTTAATTGAAAATGTTAAAGTTATCAAAATTTTAGGTATTTTTTCTATTTTGTTATCTTTCTCACATCTTCGTCATTTTTTTTTCCACAAAGATCCTCAAAAATAAGTAAAAAAAAAAAAAAAAATAAGTAAAAACGATTTTTTTTTTTTTTTTGGTAAAGAAAATTGATGAAAATATGAGAAAGGGAGGGCAAAACAGGAAAAGTAACTAAAATTTTGTTTAATTTGAGATTTTCTGATAAGTTTTAAAGAATGTAGTTAATATTAGCAATATTTCAAAATAAAGAAGATAAGTGTAATTTTTAAATATCAATAAATGGTAAGAGTAATTACCCAAATATTTAGGGGAGTTAGTTGTAATTTATCCCATACATATTGATAAATTATGCTAAATACTTACATTATTGAATTGGGGATTCTTGAAGGTGAAATACAACTTTTAAGAATTGAAGTTATATTTTCAACCTTTGCATGCTTATAGAATTTCATTCAACGGTTAATATCAAAATATTTTCATCTATCAGATGAACTCCCATAGAAATTTAAAAGTTGAGAATACAACTTTAACTCCTAAAGTCACAATTTCAACTCCAGAATCCCCTCATTTGTATTGGTATATATGTAAATGCTAATTTAATTTGTGTGTGTGTGTGTGTGTGTGTACATACACAGGACAATGGTATCACGGAAATAGAGTTAAAACCAAAACCTCAAAAGGATTAAGAGAATGGGTTTGATGCTTGGGAATGCCACATTCCTCCAGTTGGCGGTAATGTTGATCGACATCAGCTAACATCTCCTCTTTTGATGGCAGAAGCAACCTACCAGCTAAAACCCCCGCAACCCACTTGCTTTGTAACTCCGCCATACGAAAAAACAGACTCTGCTTGCAATCAATTAAGGAGATTGAGTTTCATGTCATATTTAATTAGTCGACAATTAATATATTCATTTACCCACCATTTCGGTAGAACGAGGATATTCATTAGGATTTTTTTTTAAATTATGTCAAAAAGTGTTGTTAATCTCCTAAATCCTAATTTTCTACAAAAGTGGTATAAATTCAAGTTTAAATTGATTGACGTTTGTTATGTAATATCAGATTGTGAATTATTCGATTAAAATCGGACTTTTTACAATAAAAATAAATTTAAAAATTTTCTTTAAAAATTCTTCGATTTTAATGGAGCAACTCGCGATCTTAATGTCACATCGCAAACATCAAAACCCCTTTTCACCAAAATTAAATTAGTGCAAGTCTTGAGTTGCTTAATCCCTTTTATAGCAGTAGTTATGAGCCCTACAGTTGCGGTCTTCGTTTTCTTTCATTGATGTCTTTCGAGTATCACATAAATCTTGTATTAATCTCGTTAATTTGTCACAATTCATTCTTAAGTAATGCTAACTATTACGACGTAAAGAAAAAAAAAAAAAAAAGATAAATAATGATTATAACAACCGACCCTCTCTGTTAATCCAACGAACGACAGTGATGGAGCAAGCTTCGGGGGGAAAACATGTTTGTACAACGGTCCAACACGGTTGTCCTCCACAGTTATAATTCCATTTGTTTTTAGAAATGGAAACTTATATTCAAACCTGTACAAAATAATGAAGGAATTCATTAGGGGGGAAAAAAAAAAGTTTCCTCCGAGGATTAAAAAAAAAAAAAAGAATTAAAAATTTGACAATACCCAGTACAGTGGAAAATTGTATCTGCCTGAACAGATGCTCCATCTTGAAATACTACCGTGCCGTCTTCACAAACCCATTCTATCTATAATAACGTTTGAAATTATCTCAGTTCAGTATATCCTTAATTTCAATTTTAATGCAATGACTTCCCAAATATTTTGTTTCTCAAATTTCTTTTTTTTTTAATTTTATTCAAAATGTCTACGTCATACTGGTTTGAATCAGCACGACTGATTCCTATTTATAAGGTTGAAAGAAATTATCAATGAAAAATCAGTAATAAATTTTATTTTCTTTGTAACTCGAAATTCAAACTAGTTTATTGCACCTCTCAACAAATCGCGTAGTCAATAGGTAAATCGGAGAGATGTACGCTGTCCCTCACGTACAACTTACTTGACTAAGGAATTGAACCCGTGTGATTATTTTGTAAAGAGAAAACCCACGAGTTACTCGGGCTAACTGTAGGGGCAATAATAGTAAAATTGTAGCTCATGTAATGGTGCAACAGTACACGCCTAGCATATAGTAATAAATACAAATAATTGGTGAAATGCAAAACTAGCAACGAAAAAACTCACGATAATATCTTAGTCATATACTAACGATAATTTTATATTATAACAATAGAAAATGTCTTATCGGAACGATGTATACAAACTAAACACTTTATGCATAAAATGTATATACTTTTAACAGAACATTTATTGTAAATTAAGGAGACTTACCTTTGAATGTTGCCATATGTTGTGCTTCTCAAACTTGAAGCTCTTAACATCCGGAGATCTCGACGATAGGTGAACTTCCTTGGCAACTATTGCAACTTCTCTAGATATATCATATGCACTTGGCCCATTTCCGATCATAACCACAACCTATATACGTACATTTGATCAATGGTGACAAATTGTTGATCAATTCAACACCGTGGCATTAACTAAGCGAGGCTGTTTAGGATAACTACCTCGTAAAGGTTTGATGTTACTATGAGATTAAACATATATAAATTGGTAGATTATGTATAAAAAGAAGAAAAAAATACAAATAAAAATTGGTTCAACCTCCGCTAACTATAACTAGCAGGAAGGTGACGAGAGCTCCACGGAAAGTTTGCGAAATCTTGCTAGATCACAACCATAACTTCACTCTGATAGTAGCTGATTTCGTTGTTTTTAATATTTCATTTGAAAGTTCTATTCGTTTGAAAACTCACGCTATATATATATATATATATACACACACACTTTAAGGCGTTTCAAAATTTTCAAAAGAGAAAAATACATCCAGAGAACAATTGAAATTAAGAAATCTAATTTTTCTCTTACGCTTAATCAACAACACTTCAATTTTTCCATGTGTTGAGAATACGAATGATTTTAAACCTTGTTTATCGTGGATTTAGTTAGTTGCGAATTTAGTAGAGTGCGATGAATTTGATGTACCTTCAAGGATTGAAAGATTATTTCTTCAATTTACTTGATTTGGTGTCTCGAGAATTCAAGTAAAGAGTCAACAATATAGTTCATAAATTTGAAACTATTAAGATGTTAAGTTTTTATAACTAAGACTTAAGGCTATAGTGATGAAAGATTTGAGATTTTTTCTTGATTTAAATTTTTTTTTACTAAAAATTTTGCACCTTTTTATTTTCTTTTTAATATAGATATATTTGCAATTAATTACGTAACTATTTATAATATCTAATATAATTTTTAATAGGTTCAAGAGTAAAAAAAATATTATGAACTAATTAATGCAACTACGTTAGAAGGTCAAACCCCCCCCCCCCCAACCCAAAAAAAAGAATAGGTAATTTTAAACACTACGAGCATGCATATTTTGACCACTATGGTACTTAATTATTCCTTATTAATCACAAACGTGTCATCACAAAAAGTCAACCACGGCTGCTATCTACTTATAATTTTTTACGGTCAAACTCACCATTTGTTATACGACTACTAAACATAACAAATAATTTGAGCTCGAATCATATTTGATTCGTTAAAAGTTCATCTAATATTGATTCATTATAAAATTAACTTAAACTTTAACTAAATTTGTGATACTTTCTTTCGTCTCAATTTAAACTCAACTTGATGAGTTTGGATTTATATAAACTTGATGAATTTAAATTTATAAAAAATAATTAAGGATGTGTTTGAAATATTAAAAAATAAGATAAAATGAGATAAGTTGTGGGTTTGTACATTATACAGTTAGATAAAAAGTGAATAATTTTTAAAAATTTTCATAAAATTTTAAAATTTTATAATAAATTAAACAGAGCCTAAGTTATTAGATTTTAGCCCGCTTGTTTTGTTTAAATTTCGATTCAAAAGTTTAACAAATTAATTGAAATATATTTTTAAACTTAACGAAATTTCCAAACT
Source organism: Vitellaria paradoxa (assembly GCA_019916065.1). Classification (NCBI taxonomy): domain Eukaryota; kingdom Viridiplantae; phylum Streptophyta; class Magnoliopsida; order Ericales; family Sapotaceae; genus Vitellaria; species Vitellaria paradoxa. The sequence goes on along the minus strand of CM034234.1, from coordinate 68,051,389 downwards.
AAACACGGCTTGCTTGCATACATTCGACGTTACTTTAACATTGTCGATCTAGTAAGAATAGGCGGGCGGTTAGAGCTCGGCTTCGTCAACTCTAATATTTTAATTTTAAGTTATTATATCCTGTATTAATTCTTAAATCTCAAGAACATTTAATTAAGCACGCTTAATTTATAAATTAATTCTTATTTATTATTTTTTTTTTTACAATTTACACAATTTAAAATAATTAAACAAATACCAAATTCTATAAATTAACAAATAATAAAATATTTATTATTTAACTTTTGTGTATTATAATTTATTGCTTCAACATTTTTAAATTTATAAATATATAAATAATAAAATTATATTTTAATATTTTCATACAAAGACTTGAGATGGTATATCAAGCTTAAAAATTTCTCAGACCCATTCATCTCTAACAGCTGGCCACGTGCAAGCTTGCGTGTCCATCACTAGTCACGTAAGATTATATTTGGTACGTAAAAATGAAATAGAATTGAATAAAATCAATTCTCAATTTAGTCTACTCTCAGATTTATTGTCAAAAAATTAAGTTGGAATACTATTTTGTGAAATAGTCACTCCCACATGAAAAAAAAAAAAAAAAAAAGCATTACACAATTTAAATAATGGAATAGTCATTCTATTGTAATCAAAATTTGATCCACAAATTAAAAAAAATAAAAATAAAAAGTAAGCAACTACTTTGTAATAAAAAAATTTCTCTGAATTACTTCTCTAGGTTGCAAAATAATCATTTTATCCATTGATCTTATTTTTGAACTAAATCCAAACTCTGGTTATAAATGATTGTTTTATCCCTAGGTCTATTTTTTTTTTCCAAATTCATATTTTGGGCTTCCAAAAGGCTAATAAAAATATTCAATCATATTACTTAATAAATAAGAAAATTTAGATCCCATCCAAACTCAGATTGTAAAATGATCATTTTACCTTTGGATTAGTTTTTTGCCCAAATTTGTATTTTAAGCTTCCCAAAAGACTAAAAAATATTTATTGACATGTTTGTTAATAGTTAAGAAAATTTTGGCCCATTTCGAACTTGAATTATAAGATAACTGTTTTACTCAGGGATTTTTTTTTTTTACTCAAATTCTCAATTGAAAAATAAAGTTTATTTTTATAGTTTTAAAAAAATTAATGTTAATAATTTTTATTATATTTCATTATATTTAAAATATGTAATCATATTATAAAATTTTAAATGTCTATTCTATTTCCATTATTTTCGTATTGGTAATCAAATAAAAGAATGGAATGATAATTCTATTTCATTCTCACTTGCACTCCATTCTCACCTTTTATTTCATTCTATACTTTTCCATTCTCACGTACCAAATATAGTCTAATAATTTTTATTTTGTTACAATTTTAAATTTATTTAAATAAAGACATATTTTAAATTTTATATTTCATGTCATTTCTCTTTATGTAGTTTTTATTTTTTTTTCTCTCACCAAAAACTCATTCCAAACACACCCTTAAATACTTTAATCATAGGATTAATTAATCATATATTGCACATATATATGTACACATACATACCTGATTTTTATATGGTTGAGGATGGCGATAATTGTGGCTATGTACTTGTTTGCCAGACCATTTCTCAATACCTGCTCAATAATTAAAGATATATTTATGCCTACCAATGTAAATTAATGGTAATTACCAAAAAAATATATAAATTAATGGCTCATCAACCAAGAAGCGCCCGTGAGTCTTCTGCAAAAGAGTAACGCCTTTTGTAAAGAGAAAGGTACAATTACTTTTATAACCCTCAAGCAGGGGCTCTCATTATGCCAAAGGGCAACACCCCTTTTATGAAGAGAGTGGACAAATACGTTTATAATGATTCTGCTAAATCTAGAAATTATTAATATTTATTAATTTTTGAAAATTATTTTTATGTATTTTATATTCAAAATTCAAGTAAAAATTTTAAATGGTATTAAACTTTTGAGTAAAAGACCAAAAGATGTTCATTTTGAATCAAACTAATAAATTAAAGGGTTTATGTATTTTTTAAAGTTATTAGGAATTAGATCAACTATAGTTAATAATTTTTTTGATATTCTTACAATAATCTTAAGTGTAAGATTATCTAATAAATGTTTTAATGTTTTTATAATAATCTTAAATGTAAGATCAATTATATATATATATATATATATATTTAAATGTTTTAATATTTAATAACTTTTCTTTTTTTTCAAAAACTCAATCCTACATTCGTCAAACATTCAAAATTACTACGAAAATATAAGGGAAAAAAAATATTCAGAGATTAAAATCTTTCCTACAAAAAATAGTTTCTTCAACTAACTCATTTAAATTAGACAAATTAACCAAACCATTTAAAAGAAATATTTTGATTATTGAATTTACATTCTCTTTTTACGATAACAAATTCCAATTTCCAAACGTAAGTGAGCAAAATTTGCAGAATTACCAGGAAGATCGGCCAGTCGAGGTTGGGTTTGGTGACCACTACAGACCACCACGGCCTCAAACAGCTCCTCTCGAGTTGACTCGCTCGTCCTTGACTGAACCACCCACTGGTCTTTCCCCGAGTCAGCTCGCTCGACTCGGACTACTTCGTTTCCGAACCGAATCAGCTCGGTGATTCCAAAGTCGCTGGCAAAGTCATTGAGGAATCTCAGCACCTCCTCGTGCCGGGGAAAATTCCTCGGATCACCGTTTTCTTTGACGCCAAACGGATAATCCGAGAACCCCATGGTGGGACGGGGGAGGTTTGTGCGAAGTGAGGAGTAGAGGCTGCTGTGAACAATCTCTCTGTTTGGGTCGAGGCCGAGTTCATCCGCCTCGACTCGCGGGTCGTACACCCAAGTTCCACCGAGTTGGTTTCCTTTTTCGAAGACCACCACTTGCTGGCCTTGTCTTTGAAGTTCACGGGCGACGACCAGCCCCGATACGCCGGCTCCGATCACCGCTACCTTCAGAGACCGTCCCATATATATATATATATAAAATATATTACTTGTGTTGCGGGTTGGTTGCTATTGCTTTCTTCTTTCTTTGTTGTATATAGATAGCTGAGATTTGACAGGGTTATATTTAAATACTAAAGCTATTTTCAAGCAATTAAACAATCAAGCACACGCTAACAAAGTAAACGAGCCTACAAAGTCTAACATCAAATCTCTTATCAACCATCAAGAAAAATCACGAGTTCTAGATAGTAGGACTAGCCAATAAAACTCTTTCACTATATATGATCATAAGTTTCAGGAGCAAAAATTACCACAAGCCAGTGCACTTGTAGAACACTTGTTCGAACAATCACCAACCACACAAAATTAACAACACAATATCGCACTAACTAGGCACAATCTCATTAAAGTAGTGCTTGACACATCAAAATAAGTTAAAAGTTATAAAATATAATCAAATTTTTTCAACTCTCTCTAATCAAATTTGTCATGTGTCACTTTTACACTAATTTTTTTTTTGAGTTATTCAGATACCACCTAACAATTCATTAAACCATAAACATTAAAAAATTCACTTAAAATTCACAAAATGTTCAAAAAAAAAAAAAATAGAGTGAAAATATAATTTTTCTGTTTATATATATATATATATATTATTTAAGTTTTTACCTTTTGGCAACAAAAAAATAAAAATAAATTTACTAAATGTGTTTTTATTGCCATTTTTTTAAATAGATAAACATAAACAAATATGTATATATATCTAGACATTACCTAAAAGGTCTATTATATACAACATTACGTTGGTGAGCTAATAACTTAATAGGTGTTGTTACTTACCCAAAAAAGAAAAAAAAAAAAAACTTAATAGGTGTTGTTTATTGTTGCAAAAAGATATACTGAATTAGTATTTAGGTTGTGTTTGAGTGACAAAAAAAAAATTGTTAGTGTGAAAATGATACTTGGCGAAATTTAATTGAAGAAAAAAAAAATTAATTCAAATTAAAAATTCTTCTTTTTTATATTTTTTTATAAACCAAACACCCTTTTAATAGTTGAAGAAGTTTACAACATATACACACACACTTAAAAACACCCTCTGGTGCATCGTAATGTTACTCATGTTTTTTAAACAATAGAGTAAAATTCAATTCATTTTTAATTCAATTCGAAAGCTTAATTAAAATTTGATTTGAATCAATTTATGAATTCAAAAAGTGGAATGCCACTTGTTACTTTTATGTGAAAGAGTCTCTGACTTAGCTTATTTATTGTAATGCACAGTATTTGTTTTTGGTCTTTTATTTAAAATTTTAAATTATTTAAATATCTAAATTTGAGGTTTAATCTAACTTATTGGGTACATTTTCAAATTTTTTGGAATTTTTTATGAAAATATCTCTCAAACTATCCCTCTTTTTTTTTTTATTTCGTCTTCAAACTATCAAACGCACCTATTACATTCTCGAACTATCTAATTTCATTTTATTTGATCTGATTCCATTAAAGTTAATGGATGGAGTTAGTTTTCGAACCAAATAAAAAGAACTTAGATAATTTTAGGATGTAATAAGTGCATTTAATAATTTGAGAATGAAAGACAAAAAAGACAAATAGTTTGAGAGATATTTTCATAAAAAAATCTCTCTTCTATAAATATTTTTTCAATTTTAACACTTTATTCATTTTTTTGCATCCTATTAAAATGAATTATTTTATTTGAATATTTTATTCGACTAATATTATTTTTAATAAATAATATATTATTACAATACTTTATTTTATTAAAATTAAAATAACAATTTATGATTATGTAAAAAATAATAATTACATATTAAAATATTTATTTTTATTTAAATTAACTTAATTATAAATAAAATAATAATTTATTATTAAAGTAATTTATTTTATTTGATTATAATTATGTTTTAACAAATAATAATTACACATTAAAATAAATTATTTTAGTAAAATTAAAATTAATGACAACTACATATTAAAATAATTTATTTATTAAATTAATATTTCTATTAAAATAATATTTTATTATTAAAATAATTTACTATATTAAATTAGAAAATTTTAATAATTAATAATTACCTCTTAAAATTATTTATTTTAGTAAAATATTTTTACTACATCGAATAAATTTTAATAAATAAAATATTAATTTATTATTAAATTATATTATTTATTAATATATTTTATTAAAATTAATTATTATTAAGAATAATATATAATGTTAAATTAATTAGTTTAAATATATTTTGTTAAATTTAGTTGATTTTACAAAAAAATTGATAAAATCAAATATTTTATTAAAACAAAATTATACTACTAAACATGTCTCTATTTTTATTTCCGAGAAAAAATAATGATTGAAAATAAAAATTAAATGCAAAAACTATTAAGAATGAACGAAAAAATCATAAATGTTAAAAATAAGTCTTAAATTTAACAAGAGTTTTTTTATTAAAATTTCCATCAAACTATCATTCTTTTTTTTGTATTTAACCCTCAAACTATCAAACTCACATATTATATTATCAAATTATCTAATTATGTTCTATTTACTCTGAACAGTAACTTTATTCGTTAACTTTAACAGAATCAGACCAAATAAAACGGAATTGAATAGTTTCATGATATAATAGGTGTATTTGATAGTTTAAAGACGTGATAGAAAAAAAAGGGATAGTTTGAGGAATATTTTTCATATAAAAAACTCATTTTTTAACCAAATTAGGCTCGAAAATTTGTTTGGGCTAGAGTGGCCAACCGCTCGGCCCATTTTTTTCTTTCTTTCTTCGAAAAATTGTATTTAAGTCATACTTTATAATCTTTTAAGGCTATTAGTCACACCCAAAAAAATGCATTGCTTTTAAGTCACATTAATGTAGAAAGGTTTGTGTTTAATTCATAATTTTGAGTGGGTCCCACGAGTTTGTTTTAAATATAATTTTTAATATACCAACAATACCCTTTATTCCTATAGTTAAGTTTGACGAGAGTTGTCAGAAATCACTCTAACCGAAAATCACATTTTTTCCGTTTTTGTTTTCCTTCCTTATAAATCGCATGAAGATATGGTATATCATTAATTTGAACGACCACCGACTCAGATTATCGTCGGTCGAAGAAGGAATATATAAAAATTTATGTATCGGTACTGTTTATGTGGTACTGTTTCGTATAAAATGCATGCTCATATAAACACAGTACCATATGGCCGAGAGTACCACATGCGTGCGATACTGTTTTGTATATGATGCATGCTCTTGTAAAAACAGTACCGAATGTGTGGTTCTGTTTTATTATGTGGTACTATTTTATGTGGTACTGTTTCTAGTAAGATGTATTATCGTATAAACACAGTATCAAATGTATCTAGTATTCAAAGATCACCATTAAACACAAAAAGAAGTACCACATACAAAGAATGGTGCTGTTTTAATGAGATACTATTTTTTATGCGGTATTGTTTTATTATGCGGTATTGTTTTATTATGCGGTATTGTTTTTTTATGCGGTACTATTTTATTATGCGGTACTGTTTTATTATGCAGTATTGTTTTATTATGTGGTACTGTTTTTATGCGGTACTGTTTTTATGCGGTACTGTTTCATTATGTGGTATTATTTTTTATGCAGTACTGTTTAATTATGTGATACTGTTTCTAGTAAGATGTATTATCGTATAAACACAGTACCAAATGTATCTAGTATTCAAAGACCACCATTAAACGCAAAAAGAAGTAAAGAATGGTGATATTTTAATGAGGTACTATTTTTTATGCGGTACTGTTTTATTATGTAGTACTATTTCTTATGCGGTACTATTTTATTATGCGATACTGTTTTTTTTATGTGGTACTATTTTTTATGCGGTATTGTTTTATTATGGGGTACTGTTTTTTTTATTTTGTGTCCAAAAATTAGTTTTGCTTGTTTTGTAAAGAAGATGGAAAGTTGCAGAATTAGGTTTTTCCCAAACAGTTTTGATTTTTGTTTCCAGAAATCGGTTTTGCTTATTTTGTAAAGAAGATGGAAAGTTGCGGAAGTTATGAGTGAAGTGTGCAGCATTTTCGTATGGCAATTTTGAAATGTAGTGAGAAACGCGTGATGTCCTTTTTTGTTTTTTTGTTGCAAGTGTGACTTATTCACAAATAAGTTTTTTGGGTATAACTTAAATTCTTATAAATCCATAAATAGTGACCGGCCTCAAAAAATTCCTTCTTTTTTTCTTGATTTTCCTTTATTTCTTCATCAGTCGAGCACGCAAGAGAGAGAGAGAGAGAGAAAATGAAGATGACGGAGAGAGAGGAAGAGGAGAGAGAATAGAGAGAGAGAAATTGAAGACAAGGGAGAGAGAAGAAGATGAGAGAACATAGAGACAAAGAAAGTGAAGACCATTAAATATTCCACTAAACATAAGAAAATTTGCCTTCAGGATTATTCCTTATATTGACTAATTAGTTTATATCATTAACAAACTCAATTCTCAATAGCAAAAAAATAAGAAACAAAAAATTTTTAATCCAAAAGAATAGCTCAATTATAAAATTTTGAATTTGTTCCAGTAATCATCGATTCGAGTTTTTCAGGACCATTCAAGATTTACTTAGTTATTAATTTTAGAATTCAAAAATTAGTTGAGATGCATATAATAAAGTATTTTGAGCATTTTGAATCATCAAAAAATAAAAAAATAAAAAAAATCTACATTTGAATACCAATTAATAAAACATAAATTCATATTTAAAATCAAAATTATTTGGCCCTGATCCTGCTTTTGATAATAATTTTGTTTACTATTTTTTATTTATATTTATAAAATTTGAAAATAGCAATAAGATGTGTTCGGAAAAAAAAAATTTGTTCAAAAATTAAGACCTAAAATCTAAACAGAAAAGTCAATTTCTTTAGATTCGTTCTTTTTTTTTTTCCTTAAATACTACGTTAATTTGTAGGCCCTAAATAGAATATTTATCAAATTTTGTTGCGTCCTATTAAAATGATATAATTTTATTCATATGTTTTGATAAATTAAAATTATTTTTCAATTGATAATATATTATTAAAATAAGATGATTTAATTATTAAATTAAAGTAATTTTTAATAAATAATGAATACATATAAAATGATTTAGTTTACTAAACTAAAGTAAGCAGTATTAATAAATTATGATCTTTATTAATATACCTTATTAACATTAATTATTATTAAAAATAAATACTTTATAAAATCAAATAAATTTTATAGAAAATAAATATTTTATTATGATATAATTAACTGCTGTTAAAAGGTTTTATTATCAAACGTGGTTTTTATTTTTATTTTGATAAAGAAAAGATAATTGAAGAAAAAAAATTTAAAACGAATATCGTTAAACATAAATCTACTAAATGGCTGCTTAATATTGTATCAACTTGAGTATCTAAGTCATTACACAAGTCTAATTCTATTTTTTGAATTTTGAACATCTCCTTTCTTTTGTTTTTTTTTTGACAGAAGAGAAAGATAGACCACAAATCCAACACATCATGTTAAAACCATGGCATGCCAGGTGAGAGATTTATACTCACACACACCAACCTGGGTTCTCGATGTGGGAATCAGTCCCAACTCATGGGCCTTAGCCCAACCCACCGCCCCAGTGGAACGGTGTAGCTCACAGAGTGAGAGAGAGACAAAAGATGGGAAATTAGCCGAAATTTTTTTTATTTTGACAGAAGGAAAAGATATGCCACAAACCTAATACACCATGTTAAAAACATGGCTTGCCAGAGGAGGGCATTATAATTGTGAACCTCTCCTTTCATCAATCAGTTAAAGCGTTCAAATTATTCGAATAATTTAAATATTGCAAGCGTGATCAATGTGCCTTGTGACAAACCCAAACTCAAATCGTAACGGAACTTTCGGAAAAGCCCAATCGGGGAATGAGTTAGTTTCTTCTTATTTTGATTGGAAAAATTAAATAATGATAACAATATATAAGATTAATTTTTTTAATGAAATTATTCTTTTGGTATTTAGTTAATAAAATATAAAGTAAAATAGAAAATATGATTTAATATAAAATGCAAAAAAAAAAAAAATAATTTTAAAATTTTGAATTTTGGTGAAAATTAAATTCAAAAATAAAAATATACTTATACCCGATTTTGAGAGATTAACCATGAATTGCTCATTCCCTCCAATTTTTAATATAATAAACTATAGTTAAAGTAGATTTTCATATGATTATTGTTTTAGAGTGATGGATAGTTTTCCATATCATTCTGATCACATTTTTTTAATAAATTTTTGTGTTGTGGGACTTCGCTGACAGAAGCTGCCATTATTGTAAGCCTATCAGTTTAAAGCAAAAAAAATCCGTTGAAGTGCGATTTATTTGCAAGTATGTCACTCTCGACTCATTCTAATTTTTGTGGGGATATTTCTACATCAATTTCTCTCATTTCACATTGTTCTTTTTTATTAAAGTTATCATGAAGTAAGAGAAATTAATGCAAAAGTATAAATATTTTCACTCTTTTTTATATAACTTTTTTTTTAAATAACATTTTCTTAATTGTTTAAATAATATTACTCTATTAAAAATTGTACAAGAAATTGTATTTGTGAATGACACTGTATCATATGCCAAAACACTTTATTTTTGTCGTAAAAAAATTTTATATAATGTGTGTTCATAATTTTAACTTAATTGTTTGGGATAAAAGAAAAAATGCTTTAGGAATATCATTTATCATTATAATTATAAAGTTTAATTTTTAGATGTGACAATTACGAATTATTGAGCGTAGAATATATCATTCCTCAGTATTAGGATTGAAATGTAAAGTTGATTTCTGATATATTCCATTCTAATTCTGTTTTTATATTACAAATTGATATAAATAGTTAATATTCTATCAGACTTAGGGTTAACATTTTTAAAAAGTAAGAAACATATTGTGCAAGAGGCAATCAAGAGTGGAGAAAAATAAAGAATAATATTCGACTGTTGCTTCAAAAGTTTGAAGAACCAAGAACATTTTAGACTCCAGAAGGTGTCATTCGAGCTTAGGAATGGATCAAGCGCACAATAGAAGATTAATTGTGGGTTCTATTAGCAAATAAAAGGTATTTAGACGAGGACAAGTGTCAAGTCGAGACTTGTACGGTAAACTCTTATAATTTTCGATTTTATAATAGATTAATTTTTAGAGATAGTCGTCTTATAAATTAGAGATTTTTCTCTAAAAAGTGATTTTTAGGGTTTTTCTCATTAAATTCCGTGCCTCATTTACTTTCGCTTGTGTGTGTTTATTATTGAAAATTTTTTTTTAAATCCTTTTTTTGATAAGTAACATAATTTAGATGGAAGAGAGAATAAATTATATGTTTAGAAGGCATACATTTGATATATAAAAGAATAGATTTTTTTTCAAAATTTTTATTTTTCAATAATAATATAAAAAATAATCATTTTTTTAAAATGTTAGACTCGTATTATAGAATGTGTACCACCTGTAAAACATGCCCACGTTCCAATTAATAAACCCAGGAGAAAGATGGGTAGTTCTTCTTTTGGCATACGTCCATGCCTACGCGTGCTCTAAGCCCTTACTGGCCTCTATATATATATATATATATATACATATATATGTACATGAATCTATAGATATACATATGTGCGCATGTTCATATGCAAGGGCGGATCCAGAATTTTCAGTCAGGGGGTACCGGGTATCTAAGACGGGAATAACAAGTTATCTTCGGACTAAGAGTAAGAGAGAAATAATATCGCTTTTAGGGAGAGATAAAATTATTCTTGAACATTAAACCGTTAATTATGCTTTTTTCAATTTAATAGTTTAACTAGTTATTTTAACAGTATCTGAGATTTAATAAGATATCTATCATTACTTAAAAAAATATAATTATTATTAAGTTTTTTTTATTTATAGAATTTATTATGCTATATATTATATTTTTTGATATTATGCACAAAAATATTGAATAGTGTAATTGGACAATATATTTTATTTCAAAAAAATATTTAGATTTAATTTTTATAAACTTTTTTATGTTGAAAATTTTTGAATTTATCTTAGTTTTTAAATAAGACCAATATAACCTAATTTTGAATTCATTTATTTTTCAATTAAAATAAAATATTAAGGATATTTTTATAATTTAATATAAAAAATTCAGGAGTCACTTGCCCCCTTCCCTAACGTGGCTCCGCCACTGTTGATACGCATCATTATATGTTCATTTCATCTTTGTGTAATGATTTAACAGCTGCGTCAAAGGACAAGCTTTATTCAGCTTTTAGCTTGGACATGGGCAAAGATGATTATGTTGAATTCTTTTTTTTGGCTGCGCAAATATATTGATGTCAATGCAATTATGGTTAATTGCTACACGAAATGTTATATGCTGCACTCTCCACCGTCCATGTAGTCTTCTGAACTAGACGGTGGCTTGCGTAAATTCAGCGGCGGCTCCAAAATTTTAAATAATGAGATGATATAAAAATTTAAATAGTAATTATAAAATTTTAATGGAATGAATTTTACTGAATATTTTTTAAATAAAAAACATTTTTAAAGTTTTTATTAACTGACCCCACCCGTTATAATGTGATGTCGTCGCCAGGTAAACTTGATAATAATTTATGCATGTCCATACAATTTCCAAGGGAAATAATTAAATTTGCTTGGCTTGGCGTGGTTCCATTGAACAGGAACTGATGAGAAGAGAAAGCCGTGGCTTCTCAATGTCACTCGTGGCGTTGATCGGACTACTAGGGTTTCTGGTTGAGTACTTCGTCAACAAATAGGAACAGCAGAGCAAGCAATTTGCCATCGAGGAGAGAACCAGGAAATTTTGACAAAGTAGACGCTAATTATAAGATATATAAATTTTTTTACATACAATTTTAAAACGCGTTGTATTAAGGAGAGAGAAAATAATGCTTGCGGGTTATTACAATTCTCGATTTGTTACAATGAGCAATCATTTTTAGCATCATCAGATCTCATTAGTCACTGTTTGGCATTGTATGTTAATTTGGCCAATAGAAATCCAAAAGAAAAACACGAGTATGAAAATGATGAAATACCTGCTTGAAGTTGAATTTTCAAACAAGTTTCTTTTTTTTTTTTTAATTATATAAAAAAGAACTAAAAAAGGATAATCCAGGGAATATTCTACCTGATCCAGCTGTTCTATTATTACAAAGGACGTGATCGGGCAATCGCAAATCTAAATAAAATGAAAACACATGAATACAAGAAATTGCCTTAATTTGGATTGAAAGAAAGAGGATCAAAGCCGTCCCTAAAACCATCCTTTTGCAAAGTCAGGTACGTGATAACAACCCTATATATATTTTTTAACTCTTCGTCAACTGGTGGCACTCCTACTTGAGCAGCTAGCCAATCCAGGTAAGTAAACTGCAATTGTGACACAAAACTGCCATGCATAAGCTCTATTTTTCATAATATTATATTACCAATTATTTTTTTTATAAAAAAATCATTAAAATAACGTGACAAATTTGTTAATTTATCATTTAAATAAGTGACTCTTTTGATTATATAAATATTATTAACACATCATTTTTATTTCAAACTTACCTTAAAAAATGAGATAATATATATATATATATGGGTAAATTACAGCTACCTCTTTTCAACATATAGGTAATTACACTTTTATTATATATTCTTATCGAAACAAAAACTTTATTTTTCTCAATTTTTAAAAATTATACTTATCTTTCTTTTTTGAAATGTTTTAATATTAACCCCTTTCAACTAAATTAACCATTAAAACTTAATCGAAACTGTTAAAGTACCCAAAATTTTAAGTGTTTTTCCTATCTTACCTTGTATTTCTTCACAAAAATTTCCAAAATAAGTTAAAAAAAAAGTAAAAGCAAAATTTATTTGGAATTTTTATAAAGAAAATTGATGAAATTGTAAGAAAAAGAGGAAAATAATATAAAAAAAGTACTTAAAATTTTAATTATTTTGATATAGGGTCAATATTAATAATATTTTAAAATAAGAAATATAAGTGTAATTTTTAAATGTTTAGAGGTGGTAAATATAATAACTCAAATGTCAATGGAAGGTAGTTGTAATTTATGCCATATATATTGATAAATTCTGTGAGGTACTTATATTAGTTGATTATAGGTTCTTGAAATTGAAGTACAACTTTAAGAGTTAAAATTATATTTTAAATGTTTATATTCTTATGAATGTTCATCCAACGATCAATATTAAAATATTTTTATTCATTTGATGAATTTTCATCAGAATTCGAAAGTTAAAAATATAATTTCAACCCTCTAAGGTTAGAATTTCAACTTCAGGATACCCTCATCTTCTATTAGTATACTAGCAGTAACCTATCTTACGGCACTCTAAATAAAATTAGTATTAAATTTTTTAAATTGTTGAAACTTTGGACAAAAAGTTCAAATCAAAAAAATTATGATAATCTATAAGTTTTAATTTTTTTTTTTCAAAACTTTAAACCCTAACAGCTGCTATATGTATTAAGTCTCTCTCTTCAATTAATTTTTGATAAGCACTATAAAAGAAAACACAAATTATGGTGTTTCAATATGGAAGGTTCAACTTTCTAGAAGCCATAATTAAGCAGAATTTAAGTTAACAGTTTTGATTTGTATATGATCTTTAGCCCTAAAATATAATAAAATTTAAAAGGTCTAAACTTTTTTGTAATATAGATGGTAGTGGAATCCACTAAAATAAGAATTGAGTGAAAAATTAGAAATATAAAAATAATCTTAATTGTTGAGCGAAAGAAAAAATAATTCTTAACCGTTGAATCTTAGGTGTCATTTGGTTTATTTTCTACTTTTGTTTTTTATTTTTGTTTTCTATTTTTTTTTTAGCGCATTTGCTATTTTACGCTTTTAAAAATAAGTAAAACAATTAAAACGCATTTAGTTACTTGTGTTTTAGAAAATAAAAAATAAGTTTACACATAAAATGAAAAATAGTAAAAAATCATTTTGAACGTTTTCAATCCAAAATAAAGAAAATCTCCAAATAAAAAAAGAACATTTTCTATTTCATTATTTTAAAAATTTTAAAACATAAAACATAAAAAATAAAAAATAAAAAAATAAACCAAATTCTACCTTAGTTTGTAAGAAGGATATTTTCAAAAAATCATTATATTTTATTATATAAATATGTAAATACTAATTTAATATGTGTGTGTGTGTGTGTGTGTGTGTGTACACATACATAGGACAATGGTATTAAGGAAATAGAGTTAAAACCAAAACCTCAAAAGGATTAAGAGAATGGGTTCGATGCTTGGGAATGCCACATTCCTCCAGTTGGCGGTAATGTTGATCGACATCAGCTAACATCTCCTCTTTTGATGGCAGAAGCAACTTACCAGATAAAACCCCAGCAACCCACTTGCTTTGTAACTCCACCATACGAAAAATTATACTCTGCTTGCAATTAATTACAATTAATCAAGGAGATTGAGTTCCATTTCATATTTAATTAATCGATAATAGGTAATCAATGAATGAATATATTCACTTACCAATCAATTGGATATACTTGGATTTTAAATAAATGAATCCAAGTTTAAGTTTTATATAGAAGTGGTATATATTAAAAGGGTTATTCATTTTTTATTAAAATTAGGATTTGAGGGAGGGGATAACAACGCTTTTGATATTAGTTACATGACATCAGGTTATGAGTCGTTCGATCAAAATTAGACAATTCACAACAAAAGTAAGTTTGAAAATTTTAGGTAAGAATTTTCAAATTTATTTTTATTATAAATTGTTTGATTTTGTAAAAATCTTGTATTAATCTCGTTAATTTGTCATAATTCATTCTTAATTACTGCTAATTATTACAATTAAAAGAAACAAACAATGATTATAAAACTAACCTTTTCTGGCAATCCAACGAACGATAGTGACGGAGCCAGATTAGGGGGAAAAACATGTTTGTATAACGGTCCAACACGATTGTCCTCCACAGTTACAATTCCATTTGTTTTCAAAAATGGAAAATAATATTTATACCTGTACAAAGTAACGTAGGAATTCGTTAAAAAAAAAAATTATGTTTCCTCCGGGGATTAAACCCCCCCCAAAAAAAAAAAGGAATGAAAATTTTGGCTCATCAATTGGACAATACCCAGTACAGTGGAAAATTGTATCTGCATGAACAGACGATCCATCTTGAAAGACTACCGTGCCATCTTCACAAACATATTCTATCTATAACAACGTTTGAAATCATCTCAGTCTAATATATATATATATATATATATATATCTTTAATTTCAATTTTAATGCAATGACACTCCAAATGTTTTTATTTATCTTTTTATTTTTTTTTAAATTTTATTCAAAATGTCTACATCATATTGATTTGAATCGGTACAACTATTTAAATAAAGCGTTGATTTAATCTATATACATCTAACAGAATGCATACAGTAAGGGAGACTTACCTTTGAATGTTGCCATATGTTGTGCTTCTCAAACTTGGAGATCTTAACATCCGGAGATCTCGACGATAGGTGAACTTCCTTGGCAACTTTTGCAACTTCTCTAGATATATCATATGCACTTGGCCCATTTCCGATCATAACCACAACCTATTAATATATATATATATACGGTGACGGATCTAAAATTTTATTACAGTGAGATATATCATATGCACTTGACCCATTTTCGATCATAACCACAACCTATACATATATATATATACGGTGGCGGATCTAAGATTTTATTACAGTGAGGTTAAGCTGATAAATAAAGACAATATACTTGATTTATGAGCAATCTGTTTTAAGAGATATATTTTATGGGGGTAAAAGGACAAAAATACCTAAAAAATTACACTATTTTCTAAAGAAATTTTACTTCCAATGGGGACAAAATTTGTAAATTGCTTGAGGTATAGAGACAATTTGTTTTGAAATATATATTTTATAATGGTAAAAATACAAGAATATCTCAAAAATTATACTATTTTTTAAAGAAATTTTACTTCCAACGGGGGCAAAACTTATAAATTGTTTAAAGTATAGGGACAATTTATTTTAAAAGATATATTTTAGAGGGGCCAAAGTATAAAAATATCTCAAAAATTATACTATTTTTGACATAAATTTTATTTTGAGTGGGTCAATTGACTCTCTTGTCCCTATGTGCATGCGCCTATTTGATCAATTCAACACCATAGCATTAACTAAGCGAGGCTGTTTAGGATAACTACCTTGTAAAGGTTTGGTGATACCATGAGATTAAACATTTATACATTGGTAGATTGTGTGTATAGTACATATATATAAATTGTTGCAACCTCCACTAGCTAGTTCGCTGAAAGACGCTGAGAAAGTTTGCGGGATCTCGCTATAGATTACAGTCGAAATTTCGCAGCGGCAGTTGGCGATTTTGTTGTTTTTAATGCATTTGAAAGTCCTATCTGTCCAAAAATTCGTGCTATATATATTTTAAGACATTTTAAAATTTTCAAAAGAGAAATACATTTATAAAACAATTGAGATTAAGAAATTTAGTTTCTCTCTTACGCTTTCCCCACAACATTTTATTTTTTTCAAGCGTACGCTGGTAATTTCAATGATTTTAAATCTTGTGTACCGTGAATTCAGTTGGCTGTAAATTTAACAGGGTGCGATGGATTTGAAGCATTTTCAAGGATTTAAATTATTATTTCTTTAATTTACTTGGTTCCGCGTCTCAACAATTCAAGTAAAAAAAATCAGTAATATAAGTTCGTGGATTTAAAATTATTAAGATGTTAGTGAATGACTGAAAATTTCTTTGAAACTTTTTAAAATTTTTTTTTATTTTCTTTTTAATATATATATATATATATATATATATATAATTTATTACGTAATTATTTAAAATATCAAATATACCATATTTTTTTAACAGGTCCACGAGTCAAAATAATACTTTGAATTAATGCAATTACTTTAGGAGACCAAAAACCAAAAAAGGGGTGGGTCATTTTAATGACTAACAGCATGCAACTACACTACTTATGGGTGTTTAGTAAGTAAAAGTTTGACAAAAAATATAATAAAAATATAAATATTTGATGTAAAATTAATATATAGTAAAATTTAATTAAAAGAAAATTACAAAAAATTAAAAAAATTGATAAATTTTAATTAATTTTAGACAACTAAACACCCCCTAATCATTACGCGTTACGGTTGAAAGTGAATTACGGCTGTTATCTATTTATTAATTTTTAAAGTGAGACTCACCATTTGTTATAGAATTATTAAGGGACTGTTTGGTTGGTCAACTTTGGTAAAAAAGAACAATAAAAATAGAAAAATGTGACATAAAGGTGATAAGTGTTAAAATTTAATTAGAAGAAAATACAAAAAGTAGTTAAGATTTAGTAACTTTTAATTTTTTTTGTTGGCCAAACAACCTTTAAACAAAACAAATAACTTGGGCTCAATTTGTGTTCAACTTGTTAAAAATTTATTCCATATTGATTTGCATACAACCACGCTTTAACATTGCCTAGTGAGAATACTAGGGGTCGGGAACATCATCAATTCTAATATTTTAATTCTAAGCCTAATCTTATATTAATTCTTCAATCTCAAGAATATTCAATTAATGACACTTAATTTGCAGTTTACACAATTTAAAATAATTAAACAAATATCAAATCAATAAATTAATAAATACTAAAATGTTTAATTGCTTCAATATATTTTTAAAATTTTACATATAAATAATAAATTTATATTTTAATATTTTCATGAAAGGATCTAAGACCTGTTTGGATAGCTAAAGTTTACCCAAAATTACACCCATTCCAACAAGTTTTGATAATAAGACTTCGTTTGGAGTCTCAAAAAAATCCAAAAAAATCTAAAAGCTGACACGATCTGCCGCTGACACATCTGTCAAAAAATTTGAAATGCCGTTGGAACGCACTATTTTGGTCCGTTCCAACAGATTTTGCCAAAATTTAAAAAAAAAGTGATCTGACACGTGTACAAGAAAATACACAAAACTCCAAAATTTTTTAAAATCTTCCACTAAAATTTTGACACGTATCACTTTATATACTTTTTAACAATTTTATATCAAATCAAATAAAACATTCAACAATCATTACACAATAATTTTAAAATACACTTTTAGAAACTTTTGAAAACTTTTAGATTTAATTGGGACTCCAAATACACCCTAAATTATTTTTTGACCTTTAAAAAGTAACTACGCATTATATTTTTTTTCTAATTTTTGACCTTTGAAACACCCCCTCACGTGACAAATCAAAGATTCAAAATTTCTCAGGCCCATCCATCTCAAATAATTGGGGCACCTGGACGCTTGTGTGTCTGGGTCCGTCACTAGTCACGTGGAATTTTTTTTACAGTTTTTTATTTTATTATATTTTTAAATTTAGTTAAATAAAAATATATATTTCAAATTTTATATTTTATGTTTTTTTTTTATTCTTTTCTCTCATCAAATACTCAATCCAAACATTCCCTTGATACTTTAATCGTAGAATTAATTAATCATACATTGTGGGCGCGCACGGATATATATACAATTCGTTTGGAATCTAAAAAAGTAAAAAATTTTAAAAATTTTCAAATCTCTCTAATTATTTTTATTACTTTTCATATTTACATCACCTCGAACTTATCTTTTGATTATTTCTTGTTTTTTTTGAGATTCCAAACACATTATATATATATATATACACATACATACATACCTGATTTTTATATGGTTGAGGATGACGATAATTGTGGCTATGTACTTGTTTGCCAGGCCATTTCTCAATACCTGCTCCATAATATTTGTACATGTCTATTAATATTGACTGGTACAAAAAAGAAATTGGACTAACATTAAATTTAATATTAGTTAAATAATAACTAAATTTAAGTTATTATATTAAATTTTAAAGATTTCAATTATTTATAAAATTTTAATTAAAAAATATATAAATATATTACACAGTTAGATTTTTTAATTTAATCATTAAAATTAAGAATAAATTACATTAGATTCCCTAAATATTTGATTAATTACATATAGATCCCCTCAATATTTAAAAATTACACTAAGACCCCTCAAATATTTGATTAATAACACCTAAACCCCTTCCTTTAGTGTTAACCCTAACTCCGTGAAATATTTATTTTAAAATACAAAACTACCCTCACTCTAATTAACTAATCACAAATAAAACCTTCTTCCCCTTCCCCCCCCCCCCAGGACGTATTCTTCTCAGTGCTTCACAAATCGTTAATAAACCTTCTGTTTTACTTCAATTTCTTTCATAAAACTTCAATTAAGCTAATTTCAAATACATACGCACTATCGATTTGGTGTTAGGAACTAATGATTTATCGGTGTGAACTCTCCGGCGATCCAAAATTTTTGACAATTCACGCGTCTTCGATTCCTCCTCTCCGAACAAGCAAAGGTAGGGATGTTGTTGCATAAGATGTGTTTATATCATGTAGCGATTATATGTATGAAGACTGATGATTTCAGAATGGGTATTGTGATTGATAGGAAGTATATATATATATATATATATACTCGCATCCTCTTTCCCTATTTCTTCGCCTCTTTGACAGGATGCTGAGTCCCACTTCTTGCCGGATTGGGCAGCAGACGGGGAGGTCGAGTTGCGGAGTACGTGGGAGAGAGTGTCGAGGAGGCCCAATTTTCTCTAAATTTATTCATCAATTTAGTTTTGATGAATAAATTGTTGCAGGATTGGCTTGGGAGACTCGAAGGGATACCATGAGGCGTTATTTTGAGCAGTTTGGCGAGATCCAGGAGGCCGTTGTCATCACTGACAAAATTACTGGGAGATCCAAGGGTTTTGGTTTTGTAAGAGTTTATCCATTACATATTTGCTGATCTTAATTACGTGCTTAATTTGCTATCTTTTGATACATCCATCTTAATTTTTACTCACTCCTTCAAACTTGATTGATTTGTATGTCGTGATGATAAAAGGTGAGAGTTTTGGTTTTTTATTTATTATTTCTTTTTTTTTTTTTTTGGGTTGATTTTCTTAGGTGACATTTAAGGATTCAGATGCAGCTACCAGAGCTTGTCAGAACCCATCTCCTGTGATAGATGGAAGGAGGGCTTGGTGCACATAAGACTAGGCCATCAACTCCTCGACATGGTTTCTCTCTCTCCGTTCGCTCTGTTTTCTCCCAAACCCAATTTATTTTTTTTTTTTTAATTTTTTTTAAAAGAACCTTCAGATACATTGGTTTCAGTTGATGAATATTCATGTTAATATAGAATTGTGATTCATGAAACGGCTTGATTCTATATTCTATGATCCAAAAGAATCTTGCTTGGTGATGAGTCAGAGCTCACAGAGGGCCTCCGTTCGCGTCTGTTCCGTCACCAAACCCCGCTTCGCCACCAGGGTCCTCGCCGTTCGACGTTTCACATCCATTTTCAAGTCTCTCTCTCTCTCTCTCTCTCTCTCTCTCTCTCTCTAGGGTTCTTAGTGCGATTTGGTCTTTAAAATCGGCCGAAAAAGTATACCAGTGATTTTAGATATCTGCCGGTTGTGTGGTTGCTGCAGTGGCCGGAGACAAGTGGTTGAAGGAGATTGCAACGAAGAATTCCACTGCCGGGCTACAGTCAACAACTGAACCGGGACTGTAGTGTAGAACCGAAGACTTAAGATTTATTTCCATTTGAATGATGCGTGAGTTTTTGTATTTTACATTAATTGTGTTTTAATCCAGTCTTTTTAATTTTTATTTTTATTTTAAAAATAATTTTAATTAAATTAATTAAAAAATTTTAAATCCCAACATTTAATTTTTTATTGCAACGGTGAATTTCCATTGTAATCCCTGTACACGGAGACAAGCCATCGCGGGCACAAAAATCAAGCATGCTTTTAGAGAGAGCAAGCACGGAAGGAGAGAGAGAAGGGGGGAGTGAGAAGGACAGGATAAAGTTAGTACATTAAAAAATTATTAATATTTATTAAATTTCAAAAAATTATTTTTTTATATCTTTTGTACTCAAAATTAAAGTAAAATTTTAGATGGTGTTAAAATTTTCAGTAAAAGACAAAACAAAAAAAAAATTGTTCATTTTGAATCAAACTAATAAAGTAAGGGCTTATATATATGCTTTTTAAAGTTATTAAGAATCAAATCAACTATAATTAATAAATGTTTTAGTATTTTTATTATAATCTTAAATATATGATCACTTATATTTAAATGTTTTAATATTGAATAACTTTTTTTTTTTCAAAACTTATTCCAACATTGGTCAAAAAATAAAAAATTACTACAAAAATATAAGAAAAAAATATTCAGAAATTACAATCTTTCCAACAAAAATAGTGTCTTCAACAAATCATTTAAATTAGACAAATAAACTAAATACCTTGATTATTGAATTTCCAGAATAAAAAATAAAAGATAAGTTTTTACTTACCTTAGAAAACAAGAAGAAAAAAAGTAAATTTTAAAATAAATATATATAAATATATATTTAATTAAAAATAAAATAAAACAATTTATTTTCTTTTCATTCTCTTGTTTACCATAAAAATAAAGTGAGAAAAACTTGCAGAATTACCTGGAAGATTGGCCAGTCGAGGTTGGGTTTGGTGACCGTTGCAGACGACCACGGCGTCAAACAGCTCCTCTCGAGTTGACTCGCTCGTCCTTGACTGAACCACCCACCGGTCTTTCCCCGAGTCAACTTGCTCGACTCGGACTACTTCGTTCCCGAACCGGATCAAGTCGGTGATTCGAAAATCGCTGGCGAAGTCTTCGAGGAATCGCAGCACCTCCTCATGCTGGGGAAAAAAATTCATCGGATCACCGTTTTCTCTGACGCCAAACGGATAATCCGAGAACCCCATGATGGGACGGGGGAGGTTTGTGCGAAGTGAAGAATAGAGACTGCTGTGAACAATCTCTCTGTTCGGGTCAAGGCCGAGTTCATCCGCCTCGACTCGCGGGTCGTACACCCAAGTTCCACCGTGTTGGTTTCCTTTCTCGAAGACCACCACTTGTTGGCCTTGTCTTTGAATTTCACGGGCGGCGACCAGCCCCGATGGGCCGGCTCCGATCACCGCTACCTTCAGAGACCGTCCCATATATATATATATATATATTATTTGTGTTTGTGGGTTGGTTTTTTTATTTTTGGGTAAGTATGTTGTGGGTTGGTTGCTACTGCCTTCTTCTTTGTTTGTTATATACTACTAATGCTTGAGATTTGATAGAATTCTATTTAACTGCTAAAACTCGTTTAACAATGTTGTCGTTTTTTTATTATTATTTTTTTATCATTTTTTATTTTTTATTTTTTATTACTGTTTATTTTTTCTGAATTAGAAATTAAAAATACGTTTGAAAATGTAAGTTTATTTATAATTATTAATTTTTTTATTTTAAAAAATATTTAATTTTATTAATTATAAAAAATTAATAGAACATAATAAAATATATTTTATGTTAATTTAATTTAATAAATATGACTAATTAAATTAATATAGTAAATTATTTATTAAAATCATTTAATCCAATAAATATAAAATATATTAAATTATATTATTTATTAAAAATAATTTAATAAAATATATTTTATATTAATAAATAATTAAATAATATTAATTATTAAATTAAATTATTTATTTTTAAATTAATTAAATTTATTTAATTATTTATTAAAATAATTTAATAAAATATATTTTATATAAATTAAATTAATTAAATCATAAATAATTTAATTTAATTATGATATTTATTTAAAATAATTTAATAATTATTATTAAATTAAATTAAATTAAAAATTAATGTAATTTAATTATTTATTATTAATTATTTTATATAAATTAATTTCATTATTCAATTAAATAAATTATTTATGATATTTATTTCAAATAATTTAGTAATAATTAATTACTAAATTAAATTAAATTAATTTAGCTTTATTATTTATTAAAAATAATTTATATTAATTTATATAATTAAATTAATTTATTGGATTTAATTATATTATTTATTAAAATAACTTATTTTAATAAATATTTGAATAAAATAATTTATTTTTATGTAATGTAATAAAAATAGACAAAGTTTTAAAATTGACAAAATATTGGCAATAAAAAATAAAACCAGAGTGAAAACACATTTTTTCTGTTTACGTTTTTCTGTTTATATTTTTATTTTTTTTCGAAACAAAAAAACGTAAACAGGTTTATCAAACGTGTTTCTGTTGCGAGTTTACAAAATTTTGAAAACATAAACAGAAAAACAGAAAACGGCAACGTTACCAAACGGAGCCTAAAAAGTTAGTTTCAAACAGTTAAACAGCCAAGAACGTGCGAACATGATAAATGAGGACGAGGGGGGCTGCAGCCGCCCTCTACTGCACCCCTACAGTCGGCCAAAACGTTAAACGTCACCCGTTTTGCTTCTTTTTTTTATTTTTTTATTCCGCCAAATCTAGGGATGTCAATAGGATGGGTACATGAGGATATCCGACCTGACTGAATCTGATAAAAACTCGTTAAGAAATACCCTAATAGGATTAGGATGAATTTGAGATTAAAATTTAATACTCGTGTGGATTTGGGATGGGTTTGAGATTTACTTGTAAGGTACCTAATACCTATAGGGTACTCGTTAAGTATCCATATAATATAATATAATATATATTTACAATTTTATCTCTAAAATAAAATTTTTGTTGTGTGTTATTTTCACATATCATGGATTGTTCCATATTAGATTTGAAAGTCTTTTATGAATTGTGATTCTTATTGTACTGCCCCAAGAGTATGCCCTGTGTATTTATAATATATATTCAAAAAAAAAAATTAGAAGTCTTTTGACTAATGAATTTGTTCAATTTAATAAATTTAACATTTTTGTCACTTACTAATTTTTTTTTATTTTTAATCTCAAATTTGGTATTTAAAGAGTACTTAATGAGTAATTTGACTAATTGAATATAAACGGGTTTGGAATGAGTATCGTGGGTTTGCAATGAGATGGGTTTGGGATTCTAACTAAAAAAATAAATGGGTTTGAGATGGTAATGGTAAGTAAAAATAAACGGGTTTAGTAATAGGATTAATTAATTAAGCGAGTACTCTACCCGTTTACATCCCTAACTAAATCTTGAGGTAGCGTGATAATTTTGGTATGCGTGTGTGTGTTGTGTGATTTTGGGATGCGTGCGTGTGTTTTGTATTAGAATAAAAATAAAATATAAAATAAAATAATTAATTTTTTATTTGATTAAGTTAAAAGATAAAATAAAATAAAAATATTTTGATAAAATTAATTAATTTTTGACTCCTTTTAGGTGTATACAAAAATAAATAAAAATAAGTAAAAAATATTTATAAATTATTAATTTTTAATATACTTGTCAAAATATAAATATAAATAAATTTTATTTTGATTTTTATTTCGCTTTAATTTAATTTAAAAGTTACCAAAAATTGATGTGTTGGCAACTCGCCACATAAAATTAGTAACAACTTTTGGTATTTTGTCAAACACCTGAATCATCAAAAGTTTGTGTTTTTTGATATTTTACTTTAACTTAATTCAAAAGTTACCAAAAAATTTCAACAAAAACACTTAAATTTAGTTTGGTTCAAGACTTTAGAGAGAAGAAAAAAAAGCCGAAAACAAAATATAAATAAAAATAAAAAAAATCCAAAAACAAAATATAAATAATAATAATTAAATCAAACTAAGTTTAAGTGTTTTTGTTGAAATTAGTAAAAATTTATTTATAAAGAATAATTATCTTTATTCAAATTATATATGTAATGAGTTGCCAACACATTAATTTTTTGATAACTTTTGAATTAAGTTAAAATAAAATATTAAAAAACACAAACTTTTAATGATTTAGGTGTTTAGCAAAATACCCAAAGTTGTTACTAATTTTATGTGGTGAGTTGCCAACACATCAATATTTGGTAACTTTTAAATTGAGTTAAAGTAAAATAAAAATCAAAATCAAAATAAAATTTAATTATATTTATATTTTGACAAGTATATTAAAAATTAATAATTTATAAATTTTTTTACTTACAAAAAATAGAGGTAATCAGTGTAATTTAAAAAATCACGAGAGTAATTTGTGTGTTTTCATCAAATTTAAAGAGCAATTAATATAATTTACTAAAAGAAAAAAAGTTATAGATGATGGAGGCAGTGACTAATAATATGAAATATGAAAAATGTTGCAACAACCATGGAGCTTATGATACTGTCCAAATCGGATTGTGACAACTACCTACTAAAGAGCTTTGGTTCTCTTGGTTGTTCAGTGAATGAAATGGTAGAAAGAATGGCCTATTTTGGGCTTTCAGTTAATATGGCGTCTTTTAGGTTGTTCTAGAT
This sequence comes from Vitellaria paradoxa, assembly GCA_019916065.1. Classification (NCBI taxonomy): domain Eukaryota; kingdom Viridiplantae; phylum Streptophyta; class Magnoliopsida; order Ericales; family Sapotaceae; genus Vitellaria; species Vitellaria paradoxa. The sequence continues at coordinate 68,025,928 of CM034234.1, read as the reverse complement.
GTAATGCATCAACCATTCTCAAGCCCATCAAATGTTGTTAATAAATGAATCGAATTATTTAATTAATTTTATTTAATTGTGTTTATCTTTTATTTAAATAATTTGATTTTTTTATTTAAAAATTAAAATAATTTGAGCAATTCAAATAAAATCCAAACTAAATAATCACCCCTAGTGTTGGCTCTATTTAATTTAATTTAATTTAATTTTTTCTAGTCTCCGAATGAACAACTTACAGAAAGTCTTGCGTGGACTAGAATCGGGCGGCAGCCGGCGGCGAACGTTCACTCCTAATTCCAATTCCTAAAAAACCTAACCAACACGGCACTTCTCCATTAATTTGATTGATTAAATCACTTATTAATTTCTATCTTAATTTGTGTAGGGTCTTAGTTAGATGGGGTGACTTTTTATTGTCATCCACCCATGGCTTATACTGAATCAGACAACATTCAATTGATTGATTAAATCACTTATTAATTTCTATCCTAATTTGTGTGGGTTCTAAGGGTTGCAGTGGATAAATCCATTGCAGGACTGCAGTGAAGAAATGAAGGGTTGAGATTTATTTTTAGTTTAATGATATGTGACTTTTTACATTCTACATTAATTGTGTTCCAATCAAATTTTTTTAATTTTTATTTTTATTTTGAAAATAATTTTAATTAAATTTTATTTATTTTTTATACACCTAAAAGTAGTCAAAAATTAATCAATTATATCAAAATATTTTTTATTTTATTTTATATTTTAACTTAATCAAATAAAAAATTAATTATTTTATTTTATATTTTATTTTTTTCTAATACAAAATATACGCACGTATCTCAAAATCACGCAACACACGCATGCATACTAAAATCATCAAGCCGCCTCAAGACCAAGCAGAACAAAAAAATAATAAAAAAAGAAAACAAAATGGTGACATTTTGGTCGATTGAGACAGCTGCGATCAGGGGCGAGTGCAACGCCAAACAGAGAAGAAGTCCTCGAAAGGGGTAGTTGAGTTGGTTCAAATGGCAAGCTGAAGGGTTTTGGACCAATAGGTCCCAGGTTCGACTCCTCTCTGGAGGCAGTTCTTTCTCTAATTGTGGAGGACCATCTAACAGCCTTCTCGGCTAATCCAGTCAGCCAGGGCTTGTTTAGGTTAGTTTACCCTCTGTAATTCTTTACCGGCTAGAATCACAGAGCGAGTTTCATCTAATGTACACTCTTACGATAACTGCTGTGGGCTTCCTCATACTATAAAAGAGAAAGAGTAATAATTAAACATTGTATCTGACCAAGGGGACAAAAGCCAATAAAAAATTAAGAGGACAAATTATCTTCCCCTCCCCCCGGGGCCAAAAAAAAATAATAATAATAAAAGATGGGGCCTTTGCAAACGTTTCAAAAATCACCATGGGGGTAACACAAGGACAAGGGCAACATCCATGTAGTAAAAAGCTACAGTATTGCAAAAGGATAGGGAATTGGTAACAGCCACAACTTCAAGTAGACAAAAGATAAGCTCTTCGTCCAAGGCCAATCCCCAGTCGGTAACCATATCCTTCTTCAACAATATTGTCAATGGTGTAAGACTAACCACCACAGTCTGCATTGCCATTATCTCTCTCTCTCTCTCTCTCTCCATATATATATATATATATATATGCACGCATGTATGTACAATCAACTTCACCTGAATTATATATATTCTATATATGTGCGTGTATATGTATATAACAAATTAGTAGTGCACAAGTTGCAACGAAAACATTAATGGCAGGCTATAAGGCAGTTTCAGTTCTTATTGTGCTCAATCTCATCTTCTTCATTTGTGTGACATCCGACAAGGTCCCATGCCGTCCAATTCAAAAAAGGCCAGCCGCCAAGTGCCCAAAAGACAGTGTTAAGTTTGGGGTTTGTGGTGAATGGCTGGGATTGGTAACTGAAGTTATTGGGGCTAAACCCAGCAGCCAATGTTGCACTGTGCTCAAAGGTCTGGCTGATCTCGAGGCTGCTTTGTGCTTGTGCACTGCAATTAAAGCCAATGTGTTGGGTGTCATCAAGCTCCAGCTGCCCATTGCCCTCAGTCTGGTCATTAATGGATGTGGAAAGAAGGTTCCAGAAGGATTTGTATGTCCATAGAATAGAATCCATTTTCACGTGTATCTCTCTATCTGTGTGTATGCATGCATCTGTTGGTGAGTCAAATCAAATGAATCTATTATTTTGCTGTTGGTTGAAGGGGCTGCGTTACTTTTTTTCACCGAGCAGCTGAAATGTGAAAGATTAAATGAAGAGTGAAAGATTAAAAGTTCCGATTGTGTTTATTTCACGATGTTTGGAATTAAAATAAAATACTATAAAATTTTACAAATTTCTACAAACACGAATTATGAGACAATAAATTTAAAATTTTTATTTACTGCACAAAATATTGGACATTGACTTTTACAATTTTATACAACTCCAAACACACCCAATCATTTAATGATGCTGATTTAACTTTAAAATTAATAGTTTTGATTTAATGGCATAAATTTTGAGAAGATTAAGGTGTTATTTGGTTTTTTATTTTTATTTTTGTTTTTTATTTTCTGTTTTGAGTTCATTTGCTATTTTACGCTTTTGTAAATGAAGAAAACAATTTAAAACGTATTTGTTCATTTGTGTTTTTAAAATTTGTTTTAGAAAACAAAAAATAAGTTTAAACATAAAATAAAAAATCGTTTTGAACGTTTTTAATCTAAAATAAGAAAAATCTCAAAATAATAAAAAAAGAGTGATATAGAGGTTGATGTAGGGGTCATTCTGCACCGATCGGGTTTACCGATCGGGCTTATCCATTTTTTCATGGTCGGGCCCCACTGACTGAGGCAATAGTCGGGTTCTTGATTAAGATTACCTGACTAACATCTACAGGCCTCACAAACCGGGGGCATTCGAATGGCCAAATGGACCCTGACCGACTGAGAGATCGGTCCTCCTTGACAGGGTCTTGTCGGGATGACGTCGCATGTCAGGCATGTAACGACCTTCTGACACAACCCTTGATACCCGTCTATTGGAGCGTGATCAAAGCTTAATGGAATGAACAGCCAACCAAGGAAAACAATCATTGAGATCTACTAGTACAGTTGGCTCGACCTAATTGGAAGAAAAGATGAACCAGTACAACAACGGTATACCATGCTGATGCCCAATGCACCCCAAAATATATAAAAACCACATTTCTCCCCAGGTATAGAATAATTTTTTATCGATGACTTGGTATTATTACTGGTAAACAGTTCATTTTTTCTAACTTAAGTATCAGAGGCTCTTCATCAGAAGCTCTTTTGCAGGCACCTTACCGGTATGGAGTTCAGGTTCTCAGATTCGTGTTTGGATCATCCACTAGGCAACACTATTATCAGTTGGCGCCGTATGTGGGAATCGATATTGATTCCTTGTCACTTTTATGGTCCAAACGAGATCCGAAATTAATACTCGGCCTTCATCATCGTCAATAGCAGTTATTAAGAACTAGAACAACGATAGGATGAATGCAGTGGAAAGTGGTGTGAAGATGGCTCACGCGGCCAATGCCCAAACGAGGCATTACCTCACTTGGTTCACGTAATCGAGTAGAACGGAGACCCCCTCGGCTTACGAGGCCAAGTGGTGTGAAGATAGCTTACGCAGCCAATGCCCAAACGAGGCAAGTTACCTCGCTTGGTTCACGTAACCAAGTAGAGTGGAGACCCCATCGGCTTACGAGGTCGAGTGGTGTGAAGATGGCTTATACGGCTAATGCCCAAACGAGGCAAGTAATCTCGCTCGGTTCATGTAACCGAGTAGAGTGGAGACCACCTTGGCTTACGAGGCCGAGTAGTGTGAAGATGGCTCATGCAACCAATGCTCAGATGAGGCAACTCACTCGGCTCACACGACCAAACAGAGCGGAAACCCCCTCAGATTACAAGACCGAGTGGTGTCAGCGATTTCAACATATCAGAATAAAGAAACTTTAAATGGTAACATTTACTTTGTCCATGCTATGTAAAGGGACATTCATATCATTCAAACAAGAAAAACAAGTAAATTAGGGTAAAACAACATATGAAAGAGTATGAATGTTGAGAATAAGAGCTTTTTCATTCAAAACTCAATTACAAGTCCACTTTAAAAAAAAAAAAAAAAAAGAGGGGGGGAGGAAGAAGTGTTGCAAAAATTTTTAAATGTTGGGGCTCTTTGACTCATCTCCAGTCCCCTCGCCCTCGCCGCCACCCTCTGCCTCGGGTTGATCCTCGCTAACCGGCTGGAGGTGGGAAAAATCCAAACCAGGAAAGAGCTAGGTTGCTCTTTCTCGAGCCAAGGCTTGAAGGAAGGCCTTTTTCCATTTCATTCTGGAAGGCCTCACTTTTTTTGTATTCCTCGACTGTTGAAAGGGCATTCGATTCGACTTTTCGACACCTCTCAGTCAGTCGAGCCTTGTCAGCTTGTGTTTGGGCCAGCAACTCTGCCTTCTCAGCCTTGAATTTCTTCTTCAATTCCTCTGAGGCAGCGAGAGCGGCGTCTCTCTTGTAAATCTCCTCTGAGGGCTCTATCTTGGAAGGTCTCTGCCTCAGACTTCAGCTTCTTGATCTCATCGTCGTTGGCATTGAGATGCTTCTCAGCTAGCATCATCCGATGCGTCAACACTGCAGCACAAGTCAGAGCCTACACAAAAGGTAACTGTTATGACTCAAACAGTAACTTAAATATGAGAAAGCAGAGAAGCAGAGGCGAAGGAGAATTACCCTCACAATGTCGTGATTCAGATCTTTGAAGATTTGGTGGCTGGACTTGGTTTCCTACTTATAAATCTCATCGTCGATAACCAAAGTCAACGACCTCATCCACGCTGATTAGGGGTTGTCAATCAAACTGACAAACCCCCAGGTAGCAGGGGCAGACTCGTTCAGAGTAGGAGACCCAGATGAGCCCTCCTGAGTGGGAGAACTTATTACGACTAGATCCTCGGTGGTGGCTCATGGCGAAGGAGGATCCCTTGCTCCAGAATTGCCCCCAATATTGAGTCTGATCCTCTTGGGGGGAAGACGCCTGGACTTTATTGTGATAGTTGTTGTTGCTTTTTCTCTTTTTTCTTCTTGAGCATGTCTAGATTAATTCGAGCCAATTCTGTAGGGTTAGCCTCGGAAGTGGTTTGAGACGGATTATCTACACAGATAGAGGAGATCAGAGTAAGAATAATGAAAGTCGAACTTCAAAATAAATGATGTACACTCACCCCGCTCACGTTTGGCAGCCAAGGCTTCTCGAGTCGAATCCGAACCAAGCATGTACGTGGCCAGAGACTCCACGTTAACCAAGATGTCCGCCTCATGGACATTATGGTTTTTAATGAGCTGAACCTGGGCCTTCTTCAGCTCAGTTGACAGTTTCGACTGGGCTCGGGCTTTTCACTAAGATAAACAAGTGTTAAGAGTGGGAAAAGATAGACGAAAAAATCAGAATAGATGAAAAGAGTGAATAACAGATATATACCTCTCTTCATCGAGCAACCCAATGCCTCGGGACCCTCACTACGGAGGGGTCGGACACCTCCCAGTGCTGCAGTTCCCACCCATCTCCATATATGAAGAAGAATTTATCCTTCCAACCTTTGTTCGAGATCAGAAGGGCAGTCACCAAGTTCAGGTCTCTCTCTCTGCCCAAGAAAAACTACCAGCCCTTGCCCGCCTCAGTCAGCTTGTAGCAGAAGAGAAACTCCTTAGTCGTCAGTTCATGACCGATGACTACCCTCTAAAGGACAGCATATCCGATCATAATCCTCCACCCGTTCGGGAGGATCTGGGCCGGAGCCAGATCGAGGCGGTTGAGAATTTCTCGAACTAGTTTTACGATAGGGAAGCAGAGGCCACGACGAGTGCACTTTTGTAGATGACAATCTCCCATTCCCTCGGCCAACATGCCCGGTCCCTTTCCTCCAGTACCCAAAATGACACCGAGCGGGGAAACTGAAAATCGGACCACAACTGCTGGATTTTGGCAGCGGTCACAGTCAATTTAAAAATTTTCGCTTGGTACTGGGGATCTCCCCCATGCCCTGATCCCTTAGTTTCCATGTCAAAGGCGTCAACTATTGGCCCCATGGCGGAGGTGTTAGGGGCTGCCACTACTTTCCTAACCCCGTTCAAATCTTCTGAACCCGCCATCAGATTAGGTTCAGGAATGGTACCCAGACACCTAAGTGCTAAACAGAATGAATCGAAAAGGACGATACCAAAGAGTGCCTTGAAAAACCTAAGGCTTCCCACAGATCTCTCACAACGAGGAAACTAAGAATTCCTATGATAAAACCAAACAACCCTAAAGGCAAACTAGTGCATACACAGGCTTGCCCACTATAGAAAACTGAAGATGAAGAGAGATAAAAGAAAAATCGCAACTTACTAAGAATGAAAGCGATGGTGGCAAACAGGAAAAGTGTCAGGGAGCTATAAGCTTCGAAATGCAAAGGTAAAACCCAACAATGGCCCTTTAGGGTTTTTAGAATAACTGCCCAAAACACCCTAACGTCCCACCTAAAAATCAAGGGCTGAGATTTAATGCTCTTCAACGGCTAGGATGTATTCGTGCATCTCTCCCGTCACAGACATCCACATGGCGCAAGTTTGGTAAATTGTATTGACAGTACAGCGCTAAAATGATGCCATTATTACCACAGTTGCAGTGCATTAATTATGCATGTGGATTTGAAATTGTGCAACCGTTAGATTCTCTAGATCTCGCTCAAAAAATCTGAGAAATCGGGGGCATCTGATATAGAGGTTGATATAGGGGTCATACTGCACTGATCGGGTTTACTCGATTGGGCTTATCCATTCTTTCATGGTTGGGCCCGACCAGCTGAGGCGATACTCGGGTTCCTGATCAGGATTACCCGACTGACATCTACAGGCCTCATTGACCCGAGGCATCCGAATGGCCAAATGGACCCTGATTGGTCCTCCCTAACAGGGTCCTATCAGGATGATGTCACATGTCAGCCATGTAACGACCTTCTAACACAACCCTTGATACCCCGCCTATTGGAGTGCGATCCAAGCTTAATGGAACGAACAGCCAACCAAAGAAAACAATCATTGAGATCTACTAGTATAGCTGACTCGACCTAATTGGAAGAAAAGATGAACCAATACAACGACGGTATACCATGCTGATGCCCAATGCACCCCTAAATATATAAAAACTACACTTCTCCCCAGGTATAGGATAATTTTTTATCGGTGACTTGGTATTATTGCTGGTAAACAGTTCATTTTTGCTAACTTAAGTATCGGATACTCTTTAGTAAGCACCTCACCGGTGTGGAGTTCAGGTTCTCGAATTCGTGTTTGGATCATCCACCAGGTAACACCATTATCAAATAGTATTTTCTATTTTTTATTTTACTATTTTTAAAACATAAAACATATAAAATAGAAAAACAAAAAACAAAAAATAGAAAAGTAACTAAATGCTACATTTTTATCCTTTTCAATTTAACTGCGACAAAAAGCCAAAGTTCTAAACAAAAAATAAAAAATAGAAAAGTAAATCAAATGACATATTTTTACCCTTTTCAATTTAACTGCGGCAGAAAGCCAAATTTCACTATTAATATCAAGTACAGAAAATACTACTTTACAAATAAACAGTGTAATAAAAATTATAAACTAAAACGAAGTAGCAATAGTAGTGTTATGACAAAAGCATATTTTTTATGAATTTATTATTTTTAAGTGAGAGATTTACAAATGTTTTACATCATTTTGGATAACTTTTTTGATTTTTTTTTTTTTACTGTATTAACATTACACATCAATTATTGCATTCATTACTATGGCTCGTCCTATTCCCTTGGAAAACGACTATTGTCAAATAAAATTCTAATCCGTATGACTCCGTTAATTTTGGTTTCACCAAATAAACTGTATATATATGAGTGAAAACGTCATATTAGAGTTCTACAGCAATTTGCACTTTAATTTTGAAAAAATCCACATACACCGGAGCCTATATGACTAACTTTATTTGGAGTTTGGCGGTGTCAGTGTAGATAATTAAGTTCCATTATGTCGTAGCCAAACTTGGATCAAACATGGCAATCAATTTATGTGTTGTATAAATATTTCTTGATTAATAACCATGGGAAATTTTGGTTGATATGATTTGATAAAAAATCAACAGTGTGGTGCTTGATGGTGATTTGACCCAACGCCACCACCTTAGATTTTGGTTCCCTATGTAAAAATAAATAATAATTTTATTTTTCTAAAAATTAATTTTTTGTTGGACAAAAATGTTTGAGTTTATATAGAATAAATTTAATTAAATTTAATATTTTTTTGTTAATCTTATATTTTAATTTATTTTGATGAATATTTATCTTAAAGTAGGGATATCATTTAAGTACGTATTTAATTAGTATTGACTCATTGCATAGATCTTACTTATAATCCAACACCCATAAGCACTTGAAAGCTAGGGGCTAAGGATTTAAACATACATGTAACATGCATATATATACATATATATATTATTGAAGCATATATATCATCTTCATGAGCTGGAACAGTTGATGTTAATGTTGGTGTGGATGCCACAAGTGGATAACATTTTGTTGTGTGCCAGGTCGATGGTGTGCCTTCCGGGAGGAAGCTGGTCGTTCGCGCCGCCATTAATATTAGATTTATTGGAAAAACACGTTTTGGCAAAAGCAGTGATTGCCCTCATTAATAAGTCCTCCAACTCCATCACAGCAACTTTGAGTTTGAGGTCCAACAATTTCGCCGCCGACCACTAGAATACAGGCTGCTAGTTTTGCATGATCCAGGGTGCAGTTACAAGTACCGTATCTAATCTGTGGAGGTGGAGGAGAAGGCTGCGCGGCTGGAGGAGCAGGGTTTGGTGTAGGTTCACCATCACCCCCTCCGTCTCCGGCAACTAGTAGGGTGATGAAAAAGAAGAAGAGAATAGTTTTGGTGGGAGAAAGGAAGAGATCAGTGGTCGAAGAGAAGGCTTTGGACCTCATCTTAATTAATTTCTCTCTCTCCCTACAAATGAGTTGAAGATGATGATGACCTAGTACTTGGAGGAGAGCGGTATTTATAAAGAGCACTCCTTGTTAATTAAGATTTGAATGAGGTAAAATTTAAAGGGATTAAACTTAAATTGGTTTACCTAATTATATACATATATATGTATGTGTATAGATATAATGGTCTTTTTACCTTTCTACTTAAGGTAAAAGTCATTTACATTTTTTGAATTTAAAAATCTACCTTAATATTCGTATATTTTGAGTTAAAATAAAATTCTAAATAGAGTTAAATTTTCAAATAAAAAGATAAAAATACTCATTAAAATTTAAATAAAATCAGAAGGTATAATTGTAAGTAATATAAAAAATAGGGTTATAAATATAATTTTTAAACTTATTTAGAGTTAAAACAGTTATATTTGACGAATTTTTTTAACGTTTTCATTTTAATGCAAAATATAAAGGATGTAAAAGTAAACTTTTAAAATTTAGGAATGTAAATGATTTTCCCCTTTAAATACTAGAGTTAAAAAGTAAAGGAGTAAATATTAAGGAAGTGATTGTAAATAATGTAAAGGTTTAAATTTTAATCATGTTTGATTATTTGCATTGAAGTTAAATTTTAATCTCTTGCAAAATTAAAGGAGTAAATATTAAAGGAGTGGCTGTAAATAACATAAAAGAATTAATTTTAATTATATTTAGCTGTTTGTTAATTATGAAAGTTAATTTCTAAACTCTTAAAAATTAATCATATTTGATGTAAAAAATAAAACACAAATTCGGGACAAAAACAAAGCAAAGGTTACATGTACATCAATTTTTCCCAAATTCTAATTGGACTAAAATTTGCTTAACTAATAAAAAAACGTATTAGAGAAATATTTTTAGTCTTTTCAATAGCTAAAAAATAAATTGAACCAAAAATGGACCTAAGAGTAAAATATATTTTTTTTTATTCAAGTTTAAATCAAATCAAAATTTACTTAACTGGTAAGATACGTCGAACAAGAATACTTTTCGGTCTTTTAAGAAATATAAAATATAAGTATGAGAAAAAAAAAAAAAAAAACAAGGGTAAGGATAAAAGCAATCATTTTTTAACCGATGTATTATTGAGCCAAAATTTGCTTACCTAATAAAAATCATTTCAAATATTATAGCCTTTTGGGAAGAGTAAAATGTGAATTTGTGCCAACACAGGCCCAAGAGTAAAATATTTATTTTGTTACTCAAGTTTGTTTAAGTTGAAATTTACTTAAATAATAAGTAATATGTCAAAAGAAATATTTCTAAAGCCTTCAAGGAAGTAAATTGCGCTTGAAAATAGATCCAGAAGCAAAATTTATAATTTTTCAGCTCAAATTCAAATTAGAAGTAAGATAGTTAATTTTTTTAGAGAGAGTTTATGGTCAATAGTCTCAATAGAGAGGTTTTTTTCTTCTTCTTTTTTTTTTTTTTTTTAACTCTCCTTACTTTAGTAATTTTTCACCCCTTACCTAACCCCTTATATGGAAAAGATTTTAACCCTTTTAAACTTTTATGAATTGTATCAAACATAATTAAATTTTTATGAATTGTATCAAATATAATTAAAAGAAGGTTAGAAATTATAGAGGTAATATTTTACCCCTTTCAACCTATACCAAACACACCTATAGTGAAAAATCTTGAATATGGTGGCTAAATGTCCCAATATAAGCAAAATAATACTTGAATTTCCTTGCTGAAAGTATCATTATATGTGAGAAAATAAATTTGAATATTGCTAAAAATGAGAAACAATTAGAGAGAGCTTATAGTCAATACTCTCAATAGAATTTTATTTTATTATTTTATTTTTAAGTCTCCTTGCTTTAGTAATTTTTCACCCTTATCTAACCCCTTACAAGGAAAAAATTTTAACCCTTTAATAAGAAATAATTTCCTCACTAAAAATTTTATGGCCTATTTTCTTGTAAGATTGGAAATGAATTAATAATAAGTTGCTCGTGAATAAATTCCTTATAAGCTTGTTTTTATGTTTATTTGATAAGATAAATGAGAAAGTTTGAAAGCTTTTAAGTTAAACAAACAAGTCAAGCTCACGGAAGAATGCACACTCATTAGGTTTGCCAAAAACAATGAAAAAAAAAAAAAAAAAGAACTCATTTATCATTTGTTAATATATTCGTTTGCACAATTCGTAAGTAATCTCATAAACATGTTTGTCTTTTACTTGAGCTCCAACTTGTTCAAAATTTAGTTCGAACTTGGATTTATTAAATACGCAACGTATATTTGCTACCCTAATTTAATGCAGTCTTAAAAATTGCTGACTTAATTCAGATGAACCTGGAAGAGAGCAAATCCTATTGAAAATTTAATTTCCTTTTTGGGCGTCGTGTGAGTGAGACTTTCGGCAAAACAAGCTACATATTCACGGCCTTGGAACTTATACAAACACGGTGAGTTTTTTAATCTCTTTTATGGCTAACATGGTCCTGTTTGGTAGAAGTTCGTTGTCACCGAGAAAAAAAAAAAAAAGCTCTTTGATAACTAATGCTACTGTTAATACTTAATAAATACAAGCAACAACAACAAGAAATCTTGTCAAAATTCTTTTGTCTATATTTTTGTTTGTATTTTTATGAATTCAAGACATTCTAATCAAAACCCAAAATTGAAACGTGCGTATATACGTATATCTTCTTTCTTAGTTAAATATACAAAATTATTATCATAATCAAGTAATTACATAAAATATTTAAGCTTCGTTTGAGTAATTAGAGACTTTGAATCGATGAATTTGAGAATAAATTGAATTAAAATATAAATGAGAGAGTTAGTTGGTATAATAATACATGAAAATTTTTTAATAATTACTATTAAAACAGTGATGTTACTAATTCCTAAAATGACGGAATCATCATCGTAAAGAAAACAACCTTTTGCGGTGATTTAGATTCATTGTAATTCATTATATCAAATTCATTAAATTCACGGTAAAATCTTTATTGAAACTAGCAAGCTTAGAGTTGAATAATTCTTTTTAAATAATTAGTTCCAAATCTCTTGATTTGACATTCATAAATACATGGTTAGGTTTGCATTGGAGATCTAGAGATGGAAAACAAAAGGGTAGGCAAATTGATAGAAAATATTGAAAGGAAGTATAAAATATTAAATACATAATTTGATATAGATTAAAAATATAAAAAAATAATAATTTTTACTAATAAATTAATTTTTTTAATTTAGTTATTTTTAATTTCTCAAATTCAATTATTTTTTACTTTGTATTTCATCATAAAATAAACATAAAGAGTTTGAATTTATATCTCTTTTCATTTCTCTTATTAATTAACTTTTTGATTCAAGCACATTATTACAAAGAATAATCATTTTTAGGTAGACTTATTTATAATGATCATTTTCCTCTCCTATCTTGAACCTATTATTTTTCCAAAAATGGTGCAACATTAGAGCCCAATATGCTGCGTCTGTGTTTGCGACTACCTTGGATTTATTTATTATTTTTATTCTGGGCATGAAATAAATATTTTATTATTATTATTATTATTATTATTATTATTATTATTATTATTATTATTATTACATAGGAGACCAAATTTTAAGGAGGTGGAATTGGGTCAGACCAGTTACTGCAATATGATCCAGATGGGGGAGCTCTCATGAAACAAATAACCTGGAGTTTGTGAATTCATATAGTAAAATGATTAGTTTACTTTTGAACTCATTTTTTATTCATATTCATATTCTAAACTTCTCAAAAAAAATAATAAAATATTCATCCACTTGTTTTGCAATAACTAAGTAAATTTTGACCTAATTTAAATTGAGGTCATAAAATGAATATTTTACTATTTGACATGTTTTTTTACTCAGTTTCGTATTGTAGATTTTTGAAAAAGTTAAAAATATATTTATTGACATTTTTCTTAATAGCTAAAAAAAATTCAGGCTAATCAAAACTCAAGCAGTAAAATAATTATTTTACCCTTAAACTCATTTTTTATCGAGATTCGCATTCTCAGCTTTCCAAAAAACTAAAAACATATTATTTAACGTGTTTTTTTATCAACTAAGTGAATTTTGGTCTGATTAGATCTTAGGCAAAAAATTGTCGTTCTATCCAAAAGCCAGTTTTCAACCTATATTTGCATTATAAGTTTCTTAAGAGGCCAAAAAATTATTCATCAATGGGATTACTTATGATTGTTTGGAACACAAAAAATAAAAACATTTTTATTTTTATTGTTCACATAAAAAATATTTTTAATTACTTATGATTGTTCACATAATTTTTATATTGACAATCAAATAAAAAATAGAATTAGTGAACATTTTATATCATTCACAATTCTCATTCTATTCCATTCTATACTCACACGCAAAACATAAACTTACTGAGATCTCTTCAAAAGCTAGGGATTAGAAGTTCTCGGAACGCATATTGTTAACCCATTCCTTCTTCAACGCTTTGTTAACCCATTTCTTCTTCAGCTGTAATTGTACTTTAGTACCTTAAATAAATTAGAGAAAACGACAGCTAACAAGGCTGTCTAGTGGAAGTTGGAGGGTGTGTATAATTTCATCCTTTTGATGACATGGGGAAATGCCACATTCTTTTGACTTGCCACCATAATTGGGAATTAATAGGGGGATGTTTGCTATATTGTGGGGAAAAAAAATTCTTTCTTTTTAATTTATTTAAGTACTCATGTGTATTGGGATTTAAAAATTAGTCGAATTGCTTTGCATACAAATGGAAACAGCTAAGCTTAATTTGAAATGGTTTCACCCTTCTGTCCCTCGTTGTGCTTTGATTGCAGTGAGCGCCAGAACAAGCGCACTACTATTAATATTTACATACATATGTATATGTATATGTATGTGTATATGTATATGTATATGTACATTAGTTGCAGCAATCTTGATTAAAAAAATTCTATAAAATAAAAAAGTAGAAAAACAAAAAAAACTTATTTCTTGTAAGATTTAAGTTACTGTTCATGCCAACCCAAAAACAATACAGGTCTCATCTCATCAAACGAGACAGGTTTCCATGTGATCTTCAAAGAAACCGTGACATGGTTACTTTGCTCTCTAGCTCTCTAACGTAAAAAAGAACAGGTAAAGAAACGAAGATAGAGATGTTATGCAGATTTTTTGGTAGATTGGTTTTGATCCAAGCAGCTAATTAGGTTGACAAGCAACCGTATCATGAAGATCATTGATGACACTAATAATTAAGCGAACGCCAATCAAGAAGTTAATTTGATGTTAACAATACACACACACACATATACACCCCATATATATAGCAAAAGTAAGCGTATGTACTCACCTCCCCCACCTATGTCTCTCTCTCTCTCTCTCTCTCTCTCTCCCTCATAAACAAAGATGGTGAAATTCAGTAAACCAAAATTCCAAACACCATGTGGGAGTGTAATAACTCTCAACTGAAAATGTGTAACATAGACTGAACATATAACTTCTGTTTCCGTATCATTTATGACAGATTCAACCACCGCCAAATATACCTCCCGTGATAAAAAATGCCCTATGGCTTGAATCACATATATTTCATGCAGAATGGTATATATATAATCTCAACATATAGATGATATATAAGTAAAACACATCATTCTAGATAAAAATTTTGTATACAAATTGTTAATTTGTACAAGGATTAAAAATATGGCCAAAGACATCATGGTCATCATATACCGTTACTCTGCGGGATGACAAAAAGACCAACATATATATATATATATATAAAACAAAGGACTTCCATGCATTTATAGCCTGGATCTTACTGAGATATAAACTAGCACTTCCTGCATTTATGCTCTTTGTCCCACCATGTGGCTTGATGATGGCCATTAACCCAATATATTATATATTATATATACATATATGCATGAATCATATGCCGTAATATTGAAGGCCAGCATGGTAATGGATTCGCAAGAAATCCTCTAAGATCACAATTTCCCTCTTCTAAACTACACACACAAACCAATCCATAAAATCAACCATGTTATAGCTTATAAAAATCATATATGCAAAGTTCATGCCCTTGTGATCTTAATTTCTTAAACTAATTTTCAAACTCAAATCTCTTCAAAACTTTATCTCATATACATTAAAAAGGAAAGGCAAAGCATATATATATATATATATCACTAAACCCCACAGCTTGCCATTGTCATGTTCCTTGAGATATCTGATATATAGTTGGCTGACTAGTACGTTCTTGGTCACAATTTTTTTTTTTTTTCCCCTCCAAGAACTTCCTAAATGTGAGAAATAACTAAATGGGTACCATCCTCTCGGATGAAAGAGAAGGACAACTAATTAAGATGGAGGAAATAAGGACATATCTCTGATCAATTGTGAACAGGAGGATGTGTCTTCGGTGGCGAATAATCCAAGTTAAAACCAGGTTGCTTGTCACCGGGTTTCTTCCTAGGCAAACGCCACGAAACAGAAGGAATTAGAGATTGATCTGTTTGTGAAGCAGCACCTGAGATTTTTACTCCTGATGATTGGCCTTTTTTCAGTTCTTCATCAGTCTTTGAACTTCTTGGCTTCTTTTGTTCATCTTTGTTATTAGCCCTATTTTGCCTCATGGCCATCTCCTCTCCATTGGCTGCTCCCTTTTCACTTGACAAGGCAGGATTGAACCTTGGTGCAACTGATATCTCATCATTCTGCACAATTACAATCCAAAGTATTTAATGGCATTAAAAAGTGTTCGAAAGAAATTTATCAAATACGAACTTGTAATATATATAAATTTATATGTATGCGTATTAATTGCAGCAACCTTATTTGGAAAGTGGAATTTGTTCTCTGCAGGGTCCTTCGCAACTGCAGCAAGACTACGAGCATTACATGCATGGAAAGAAGTACAAAGTAGAAGAAAAAGAAGAGAGGATATGATTGACATATTAAGCAAGATATCTGTATGGAAGAGTTTAGAAGATGTAAATATATTGCTAGGACAGAAATTATGGCGTTGTGTTTGGAGATAGGAGGGATAGTATAGCAATAGATCATGAGATATCAGAGGGTATTTGTAATAATATCAAGGAAGCCCAGCATTAAATGTAGATTTTGAAGGGGTTAAAAGAGGTGGTTTTGAAGAACATGCAGATGTATGGGGGATGAGAAGTAAAGAGGGAAAACGAGGATATGGGTGGCCTCCCTTCTGTCTCTTTCCCCCCTCATATGTCAGTCAATTGGGACCCAAGACCCACCAGGGAAGGAGAACAAACACAGACCCTTCTACCAAATATATTGAAAGATAGGGAGAGATTATATATATATATACATATGTATTTCTAACAATGTTTTCAACTTAGAGCGAACTAAAAAAATAATCGGAATAGAAATCACCAATTCAAACGTTTAATCCATTGAAATTGAATTATGATATCATAAATACATTAAATAGAACAAAATTTTAAAATAATTAAAAATTTACGTAAATTTTTTATATTTATTAAATATTACTTCTAATGCCAATTATTTTTTTTATAAAATTATTAAAAGTTAAATTTTTTTCTTAAATAAAACAATTAGTATTAATAAGCAATTAGATAATAATTTGATAAGAGCATTAACAACTTAAAATGACTTTACTTTGTAGGAGTAGTATTTTAATTCATAAAAAAACAATTACGATTAGATAATAGTTTTAATCTATAAAGATTATTGAATTCAACTATTCAAATGGACGGTAGATGATTTGCATGAATCATCAGTTCAATCACATTTTAAGTAATTTAAATTAATTTTTTATCACAATAAATTATAGTCATGAATCGAACATTTTTAAGTAAGATCTAAAAAATTATTTTAAAAAAATTACTATATAAATACATATCACAATACATCAATTTAAATATAACACGTAAAACAATGCACTATTCTAAATTTTTGTGAAACTTTTATGTTATAAAGGTGCACCACGAGTCATATTTAGAATATTTTCAATTTCTCAATGAAAAGAGGTGGGCATTAAGAAATTAGAAGAACAAGTTTAACAAGAAAGTAAGAGCCTGTCCATTTGCTTCCTCCGAGGAACTTCACTCTTTGTCTTTACATGGGTGTTAAAGAACCGGCTCCTTGATTCTTGCTCTTCCCCCACCTTGTTAATTACCTTGGAAAAGTAATTAGTTACTAGGATTATTCTTTTAGAATATTATTTGGGAAAATAAAAGTAACAAAATTTTTAGGTTGACGGAAAGGCCAACATGTTCTTGTCTCTTACCCCAATATGAAAGGAAGAAAATGAACAATTTGAAAATTTGGTTATAAAAAAATAAATAAATAAAAACTTCAGTATAGCTTCCTTGGAGTAACGAAAGGATTATTTGCCTGATTATTGGAGATAAAAGAATGATCATCCCCTCGATCAGCTCCTTGTACCAATACATAAATGAAGTTTGAAAAACCTTCCTGATCAAATTAACGTTCCAAGGCAGGTACATATAAAAAATAAACCTAGTAAACATTAATATTTCTTCATTGTTTTCATGGCATGCTGTCCTGCATGCATTAATTAAAAGAAGCCTTGCCGACAACAATTTTCATATGCTTTGGTAGATAGATTTTACTGACATCTAACAGGTACACATGAAAAAAATAAATAAATAAATTAGGGTTTGCATCCTTTTAACTTTTTACTAAATCCAATTTAAAAAGTTTTTAATTGTAATGATCCATTAAAGAGTACACCCAGATTAAGGGTTAATAAAAATATGTTAGTAATTCGTATTTTAATACAAGTTTTTCACATACATAGTTTTACTAAATTATGATACATTATTATGTGACATATTTTTATTGGCCCTTAATAAATACCTGGAGGACTTGTTAACAAATGCCTAATTGTAATAATTAATAATCTAACATTTTAATATATTGCAATAATAATTTTTAAATTGGTCAATATACAATTTAATAATTAGTTATTCAACAGAAAATTTAGTAATGGAGAGTTAATACTATAATAATTTAAAAGGATAGATATTTAAATTAAATTTGATTAAAAACACTGGAAGACGTAAACCATAATTTTACCCTAAATTAAATTATTAAGAGATACTCACTTTGTGGTTATTTAAACTAATTTTAACTAAAGTTTAAAAGAGTATGTATGCAACAAAAGAAATATATAAGTTATAAATTTAATGATAAAAAATGAGTAAGTTACTAAGATATTTATTTATTTATTTTTAATTACATAATATCAATGCAAAAATCATTCTCATAAAAATTAAATTAATTTTTTTAAATAAATATCATTTTCCTTCTAAAAATGACACAGACTATCCCATCAACAAAAAGCCTTTTTACTTTGCAATTGATTGTTATCGTATTGAAACCTCGCAAGCAGCGAGCCCAACAAATAAATATATATATATATAGATACATAGCAAGGACATTTAGAGAGAGAGAGAGAGAGAGAGAGAGAGCACAACGGAGACAAAAATTGGTGGGAGTATCTATTTATTGTTCTTCCTACTAGGGACAGGGGAGGGTGACCCCAACCGTCAATAACGGTAACACGGCCCACGTGGCAGAAACCCATGTGACAAAACCGGATTGCCACATGGATGTATGGAGTGACCACTTGGGCCGCCAAAGCCCATATTCTCATTCATTCGCATTTTGGTTGGTCAAAAAGCAAACCCCCCCACCCGACCTCATTGACCCATTGTTCGTGCTTGTCTAGTTTGTTTTCCGACTTTGGAGTCCCTGTCGTTGCGCTTGTTTGCTCGCTTTGTATTATTATCAAGGGGTGGAGGACGGTGGCCGTGCATGGTAGTCCACGGCGGATTTTGTGTTGGTTTTGTGGGCCGGAACGACGGCG
Source organism: Vitellaria paradoxa (assembly GCA_019916065.1). Lineage (NCBI taxonomy): Eukaryota > Viridiplantae > Streptophyta > Magnoliopsida > Ericales > Sapotaceae > Vitellaria > Vitellaria paradoxa. The sequence goes on along the minus strand of CM034234.1, from coordinate 68,006,984 downwards.
GGAGGGACAGCACTGGGTTCCGAGGCGGCCTCGGGATTGGGATGCCTAAGGGGTTGACGATGGGCGTGTCCAATTAAAGTCGAGCATTCTCGGTTCGCTCGACACCGTTGTCTCCACGGCGGTGACGACGGTGGTTCTTCAAACTACGCATCCCCAGATTGGCTTTTCAAGTATGTGTTGGCCTTTCGAAAAATAATAATGATATACATACAAAATGACCTACAAACTGATTGTTTATATAGAAATCTCAATCCTAACCACGTGGGAGTGGCATTGGGATTTTTCAAAAATTTAAGAATAAGGTATATAAATTATGTACAAAAATTCTATTCCTTACCTACCCAAAAAGAAAAAGAAAAAGAAAAAAAAAACTCATATTCCTAATTTAATTTGTTCCAGTTTTTTAAAAATAAAAATCAATTTCAATTCAAATCATTTCCAAAAATAATAGTAGTAACACAGCATATTTATTAATGGAGTAAATATGTTAATAGGGTAAATTACCATTTACATTATGAGATTCAATCAGGATTTAAGCTTTTAATTGTAAATTTTATCAAATTTAAAAATGTGTTTAAACACTTTGCCCGTTAAATTATTGAGCAAAGTTAAATAAATTCGAATAACATTGTTATTTTATTTGAATTTAAACATATTTAAACTCAAAACAAAACAAGTCACAGATTATATTTAAGTTTAACAATTTGATTTCATTCAATCTTCAACCAAGTTTAAGGGTCCGTTTGGCCTACCAAATTTTATCAAAAGTTACCAAATTTTAACTACTTTTTGTACTTTCTTCCAATAAAATTTTAACACCTATCACCTTTATGTCACATTTTTTCATTTTTATTGTACTTTTTAGCCAAAATTTGACCAACCAAACAGGCCCTAAGTAAAGCAAGGATGAATCATCAAAACCCCTTAGGGGGTGGTCGAGTGGGGATTCGGGAGTGCCTGAGGGCTTGGGCCGCGTGAGGTTCCGAGTTCGACTCTCCTTCGGGGAGGGCAGGTCACTGTTTCGGTGTGCTTCTAACAGTCCCCTCGGTCGAATCGATTAGGTAGGACTTGCCTAAGCTGGTTTACTCTTCGGGACCTCTTGCCAACTAAGATCTTGGAGCGTGTTTCGTCCTGTGCGTACCCCAGTATAGGGTAGCAGCTGCGGACTGCCACGTACCCGAAGGATGAATCATCAAAGGTTAATCCAACTATTTGATGAAATGCTCGGCCTTTCAAAATTTTAATTAGTGCCCGTATCAATGTTACATAACTCAAATTACGGAATAAATGACCACCCTTGACTTTGTCACTGCAAATTGAAAAGGTTTAACGTAGGGGTGTTTAGTTAGTAAAAATTTGGTCAAAAAATATAATAAAAATATAAAAATTTAATGTAAAAGTGATAAGTGATAAAATTTGATTAAAAAATATTAAAAATTAATAAAAAATAATAAATTTTAATTAATTTTAATCAACTAAATTCCGCACCGCATGATCAATTCCTTTTCGAAATTGTCATCAGCATTGCAATTACGAATTTTGTATTGTAAATAATAACAAAAGTAGAATTTTTAAATATCTGTCATTCTGTGAAGTGCAGACAGAGTCTGTCCTTCTTCGGCTTGAAAAAGAAGTCACATTCATCATTATTGTCAAACAAAAAGTTCTTGGGTAAGTTACAACCTTTGGTTGAACGGGGATAAATGTCGTATCATTTAAATATTAAAATAACTTTTTTTATTTTATAAATTTTATTACGCTAAAATCTATTTAATGATATTTTATTATATATTTGATAAAAATAGTGACATAATTAAAATATTTACATAATATAAATTATCTATCTTTTTTTAATTATATCATTTATCTTTTTTCAACATGTAAAATGTTCAAAATAATTTTAATAACTTATTTTCAATAATTCATCAAGCTCTACAATTTTAATATTATCAAACTTTAATAATATCTTTAAACCATCACGAACTTTTTACATATTTTTTAAAAGATAGATAATATATGTTATATAAATACTATGATGAAATTAATATTGAAATGGTATAAAATCTACTTGTATTTAATTGAATGATTCAAAGTTTTTTTTTTTCATACATATATATATATATATAGAGAGAGAGAGAGAGAGAAAGAGAGAGAGAGAGGAAAATAAGTCCACTAAACTTTATTTGCCATAGTACGATTAGTGTCAACGTCTTCTACCCACACAATTTATGCATTGAACATGAAAGGGTTGATAGAAGTGATGCTTTCAACTTGAAAATTTTGATACCATTAATGCTGTCTAAAGCATTGTTGGTTATAATACCAACTTGAACTCTTTCTCTTCCTCGCATGATCGCCATTGCAACTAAATTTTAAAAGGGTACTACAGAACTGCCCGAGGACCAAATGAATCACAGTTTCAAAGTATAGATTTTTCTTGAAATTTCAATATAGGGATAATTACCCCCAAAAAAATGAACTTTTGGTAAAATAATTCTATTTTCATGAACACAAATTTTGAAACTCAAAAGTGAACTTTAAAATTTAAATTTCAAATTCATGAAATTTGACTTCTTAACTTAAAAAAAATAAAAATAAAAAACTTAAGCATGATTTTTTGTAATCTCTTTTTCAGCGCATTCTCCTCTCATAAGCTCTAAGTTGAAGAAGAACAAAAGCATGAATGAAAAAGACAAATGAAGTTATACCCGTGGCCCTGCCATGGCCTACGTCTTCTTCCCCCAATCTTCAAATTTCTTAATTAAATTGAGCAAGTAATCAAAATCCAGTAACTTTGTCATAATTCAAAGAAAACACATTTTAGAAAAATCAATGCTAATTTTTCAAAACGCATACAAATGGATATTTATAAACAAACAAATGGGTAAATAAATTTGGGGAAATCAATAAATGAAAATTCGAAAAATATAAAAATTGCTGATTATGAATTGAGACATGAGAAGTAAAAAATTTTGATGCTCGAATGAAGTTGAGGTGCAAATCTCTCTCTCTCTCTCTCTCTCTCTCTCTCTCTAAGTCAATTACAGGTTTTGAATCAAATGCCATTGATTTTATACTGGGTACAAACTTTATTCTGCATTAACTATAGATGTCAAACGCGAAAAAATGAGCATACAAACTTATTCTGCACCAGGTACAAATGTCGAACACAAGAAAAATATCAAACGAAAAAAAAATGAGTGTACGAACTTATTCTGCACCAAGTATAGATGTCAAACACAAGAAAAAATGAGCGTCGTGCCATCACACGGTTGCTTTTATAATTTTTGAGAATTTGTCAATCAATGCGCCAAATAAAGAAATTGGTTGGGCCATGTAAGCGCTAACATTTTTTCTATATATAAAAAAAAAAAAAATTATGTAGAGATGTACCCATGTAAACATATATATATATATATATATATAAACAATTAGAGTTTGTTCTTCCTCAAATGAAAAAAAAAAAAAAAAAATCTATGCAACATGAGAAAATTAATAATTTAAAATAAGCTTGCTGTGGAACTTGATGTTTGCTCTTCTTCGTTCTTCTTCTTCAACTTAGCATTTACAGAAAGAGAAAGAGAATAAAAGAGACGTTACAAAACTTAACACTAAAAAATATTTTTTGAATTTTTTCAAACAAGAGGATGGGTACAATTTTGCAATCTCTAAATCTTCTTAAACGACCTCTCAAATTCTTTTTTATCAGTGTCACCCCAATTTTTTATTGAGTATATTTATTTCATTTCCTTTTTGCTTGATATGTACTCTATAGTCACAAATTCTATGCAGAACGCAACTATTACGGACATTTAATAAGTATGTCATCGTATACTAGAATAACCTTTGTTACTTTTACATCAACGGGCCATTAAAACGAGAACCAGCAACCAAAACTTACGGAATCAGTAAACGACGCATTTATGCACATAAAGAGTGTAGAAAATTAGAAATATCCACCAGCCATTCATTCATTCTATAATTTCTACGGGAAATATATACAGATTTACTCACTGCCAAGGTTTTCATGTTAAGTGATGATGTATTATCGTTAACGGAATCAGGCAGTGACCACGACAAGACGACATTGACGGCAACCTTAAACTAGTGAAGAATTTGGCACCCAAACGTGTTTTCCCCACTATAAGTTACATAGAGAAACCCATCTTCATCCTTCTTCTCATCGTAAATGGCAGACAATATTGCTCCTGTGATATCAAAGAGGAACACAAATATAATATGAGAGAGAGAGAGAGAGAGAGAGACTGCTTATCATCTACTATCCTAATACCTTAAAGATTGCAGGTAAACTAAGACCCAAATTTTAGTACTTTCAGATTCACATTGCAACTCAGAACCACAAAGAAAATTCACGATTTCTCCGAATCGACACCATCCTTTGTAGAAAGGACGGAGTGCTCAAACGAGAGTTTAGTTAAATTCCGAGATTACCTGTAGGTGGGAGGACATTGTCCACAAATATGAAGATTGCTTTCTCAGCACTCAGTTTAATTCTCTTCCGGATTACATAAACAAATTGTCCGACGGTTAGATCAGCTGGAACAAGGTACCTGCAATTTATCTTATTCAATTCAGTGGAAAAATTACAATAATTTTAAGAAAAACAAATGCTAGTATATCCACTAGCCTTTTGGATAATGAATATTTTTTTTAATAGATAACATATTCGTTCCATAAATAAAATAAATAAAAATATTCATTCTTACTTTGTTACTTTTCCAGCATTTAGGTCTCCTTTTCCTCCTCACGGAAAACATAACCCATGATAAAAATAAATGAAGGAAGAGGATTCATGTGACTAACTTTAATTAGTTTCACACTATGGCTTTGTTGAGTTGAGTGTCTCTTCCTCTAGAATACATAAATAACTTGCAATATAATCAGATCAGCCAGGACAAGGTGTCCTTAAAATCTTATCCAAATCAAAGAAAAGAGCTGCATTAGTTTTGAAGCATGTCAAAGCAATAAAAATAATAACCGTCCCTGTGGTATAAAGCAAGACCAGCTTCATTCAGACAGGAGTTTAACACTTTGTTTCGAATGTATATAAAATAAAAGGAATTTGTCATTAAATTAATTTTCTAAGCTAATTATTTTTAATTTCTCAAATCTCTAACTTTTTCTCTTCCATTTTCCACAACCGCAACTCAAGCATGAGAAATGATTTTGAATCCCTATCCCTTTCCTTTTCCCTTTAACATCTTTGATCCAAACACAGCCTTAAATAGAGAGAGAGAAAAGGAAAAAGGGGATTAAGAAAACAAAAAAAAGGGATCTCCTTGGTCAAGACCGAATCAATGTCCACAAATTTTTTCATTTTTCTATTTGTTTTTCCCAATCAATTCCATCTACAGCCCTCATGTATGCGCATATAATATAAAAAATTAAAAAATATATATTTAAATTACCTGTTCAAGGATATTCCACGCTAATGTGGTGGTCATTTATATACTTACTACTGATCAAAAAATTGAGTATTTCCACAATATTCATTTTTCACGCTTATATTACATTTCAAGTCAAGCATTTCTGGTCCTTTCCATTATACAATATACAGTGTAAATGTGAGTAAAATACCACGCCAAATTTGTAAGGTTGTTCACTAGTAAGTAAGGTTGTTCACTACTTAATAATGATCTAGCTTGACAGAAGCATGGTATCAAGTTGAAAAGCTAAACAATCAGCTGATCAAAACTTCACTTACTTTTTCTTGTCAATATTAGGAATATCACTTGCCCCAGCCTTCTCCACAATCACCTTTAAAGCAAGAGGAACAAATGAAAAGAACCAAGAATTTTTAATATCCAACAACGTTCAAGGTATACTATTTATAACAAAGAAAATCAATTCATAGGACTAGCTTCTATCGTGATTATTGCAGAGAACTCCCTGTTAAATAGAATGAAAACAAAACAGCAGTCGTGCAATAGCAAATCCATGAAAACAGTAATCACATTAATGTGTCATACATTTGCCAAATTTAATAGAGGCGGCAACGAAACACGGTTTTTGTATAAACCAAAAGTTCTATACAGAAATGCACAATTGAAATTGCAAATTTGCTCAAGGATTAAACTACAATTTTTCTTATAATGACTGATAAATGTATTCAACCCTCAAAATCAAGGCCTCACACGCAATGGGTTACACCTCCAAAGGATCAATTGTCAAGTAAGGGGAACTCATTTTGGGGAAAATATATATAAAGGAAGAAGAAGAAGAAGAAAAAGAAAGAAAAAGGCAGATGCTAAAAAGCATCTTCAACAAATCTTCAGCGAAAATATGTATGCCATAGCTACAAAGTGTACAAGTATATCAAAGGCCCGTTCGCATGCAAATACTACATCCTTTTCACTATCTAGCACGCCCTCATTGGTTTGCTCATTCAAATGGTAGATTGTAGAAAACACCCCAAAACCAAAAGCACCACATTCAGAACAGGCCAGCTACTTTAGTAACCATTTACAGAACAATATTTTAATGTAGGACCAAACTTCCACAGTTAATAGGAAAAAGTCCTCTAAGCATTAGGCAAGGGATTTTTGGTAGTGGGATTAGGAGATACAAAGTGTTGTAAAAATAAAACATGAGGCTGTGAGTGTTATAAAAATGTGGAAAAAAAAATGTAAAAATACCCCCTTAACCCATGTAAAATATCATCATGTACTTTTGCCACCTTCCAATAAGGCAGGTTCGATTATGGAATTCATCCAGTAATTCAGTGATGGTCGTATAACTTTAAGGTAAAAGTGAGTTCTTAATATTAGTCCTTCTATATCCTAGAAAGCTGATATCATGTCATAGAGGCCCAAGATAAGTCTGTATAATGTTTGGCCTATGATCAAATCATTAAGAACCAAAAGTACTAATGGCAGTATTATTCATTGTGCCAATAATGAACACATAGATGCAGAGTGCAATTCCGGATTTTTAAAAGGTTAATTTATTAAATCCAGTTAAAATCTAGCAAACCATTACCGGCATATATCTGCATTATGACCAACAAGAAACCATAAGATGCAAATAGTTTAGATAATCAAGGTAGTTATTTATCTCCCTTAAAAATATTTACTGATTTTTTGCACTAAAGCATTCCTCAGATAAATGAATAAAGGCTTTTTGTTAGACCAAATTTTTCTTAGACTGATTTTTTTTTTTTTTTTTTTGGCATGTATGCAACGTGGAAGAACCTACAAGGCAGGGCTCATTAGACCCACTTCTCCACAGCAAACGCTCCCGGCGACTAGCAAATGCCCTACTCCACTAATATTGAGTAAGCCACAAAATTCACAGGGCAAAGTTTGAACTTGTGACCCCTCGGAAAAAGGACAAAGACTCTAGCCAACCGAGCTAGCTCAGCTAGTTATCAAACTGAAATGATGTCAAACAGACACAATATTAAAAAGAACAGCCCAGTGCACAAAGTTTCATGCAGCCTTTGGGGGCAAGTGAGGAACAGAACCGTGGCCCCCCAACTTCGGTAAAACACCACATGTTTATGTAAATTTTTGGGTTAAAAAATTTTTAGGCTATAGTTTGGTCCCCATATAATTTTAAAATATAGTAGACCTTAGTTCAAGAAACACTAATACTACATGTAAATTTTTGGGTCAAAAATATTTTAGGATATGGACCAATTTACCAAAAATATCAATATTTTTTCTTAACTGCTATAAATAGTCCAAAATTTGGTAATCCGACTAATTTTACCATCTATAGTGCACGACAGTTCAAGTACTGTACTGTTGGTCTAGAAAATAGGTTGACCAAGTAAATATATATGTAACATAATTTAGACCAACAAAAGAAATTGAACTCAAGCAAATGGCGTGAAGATAATATGATTGACTAAAAAATCCCTACAGTAATTACATTAACAATTTTAAAGGAACATAACCACTATTCCTCGTATTTTCTTCTATTTATTACTTACTACATATAATATACATGGGAATTTACTATATAAACTAGCATAACACAAGGGTAATAAAATAGGCCTATTAATAAAAAAAATGCGGGCAGTTATTAAGTTATTTATGACAAAATTACTCTTTGTTGTTTAAAGTTAAAGAGAGTTCAAAATGATGTAATTTAAAAAAAAAAAAGGGCAACTGTGTCTCAGTGAAAATGAGACACAATTTTATTGGTGGCTTCACAGAGCTTTACCAAGCCTATGGGTTTCCTTGTTAATATGGTATATATAAATAAAAACATTTAGTTTTTTTATGAACAGTTAAAATTAATAAGCCTTGAACTAATAACTTCACAAGTTTGACATCTGGTTGTGTCTCCGACTTTGGCTTATAGAACTCTCAGTGAATGCTAAATAATATAAGCCTAAGCTCTAAGTAGAACAGGGAACAAATCAAATCAAAGCAGCGAACTTGGGAACTTAATCTAAGGTACTATTTTGGAAACCTAACTCAATTGAAAGGATCTGCAAAATAGCAGGAACAGTAGGGCAAGAGAGACTTTTCACCAACCTACAGAACCAACTCGAGGGGTAATGCTGGAGTACTACAAATTTGACACTATAAGAATATTAACAAATTAATAATCACATTAAAAAAAAAAAACAAAACAAAATACCCAACTCATTTGGGACTAAGCCTTTCTTGAGTTAAGTTGCGTAAAAAACCAAATATAGAATCAAAATACCATCATAAACTCTTAAAAAGAATCCCAAACAAAACCAACCAGTAAATCAAAAATTATGGGACACAGCAAAAAAGACAAAAATAAATGAAAAAAAAAATAATGACCGCAGTTTTCAAATTATATTATCGTTCTTACTGGAATTCTGTCCGGGTACTTCCCCCTAATTCTTGCAGACTCAGCACGCCTCTTCTCTGGAAAGTGGAACAAAATACTAAGCAACCAACAATACCATTTTCAATAAACAAATATGTAAAAGCAATGTGATGCCCACAAAATCAATACTTACCAAAGACATGCCCTTGCTTGAAAGAGCTCATGGTCATCCTTCTTATAAATAAAACTGAAAAACTTCCATGGGAATTAAAATATGTTAGAGGTCAACAGCACGTCTCCAACCAGCAAACAATCCTTTTGCTGCATTCCTAAATTTCAATTTTCAATAATTCATTCTGACCCATCTCTCCTTCTTCTTCTTTTTTTTTTTTTTTATTTAATTTTAAGCAACCATTTGAAGAGGAGGATCCATAAAAACAATTCGTTTCAAAGAGCAGGATTGCAGATGATATAAACCCAATTTCTAAATAGCATAATTGATGTTTCAGAATTATAAGAACCTGCGAAAAAACCCAAAAATAGAACTGAACTCTGTGAATAATTATGGATGGAATACAGTTGACTGAATTCATATTAACAAGAACCCCTCAAATCCCAGATAGGTAGGGAGGTCAAAAACCCAAATTGAAAATGAAGACAAAGTATACATCAGAAACTACAGAGTTGAGGATAGAAAGTTTTCGTATAAAAAGATCAAATAATCCTAAGGTTGATAGACATTTAACATATGCATATGTCCCTCTATATATACATATATATATATATATGAAACAAGACTGAAACCTAAACCGATCAACTGTTTGTGACTAAGAAAAATAAACAAAAAGATCAGAAAGATTTGACTTACGGACCAAAGATTGAATCGACAAACTGCTGAGAAAAAAAAACTTCAAGAAAGTCTTTCTCCCTTCTGCAGGTGGAAGTCTCTGGTCTGTCTCCTGGGTAAAGAGTTGAAAGAACAGAGCGCTACGTTGAATTGTCGAAGCATTAATGGAGTCCGTAGGGGATAAACTCCGTCCACGACACGTAATAGAAGAAATACACTTTTAATACAATCTCGCCAATGATTGATTTTCCAACTTTCCACCCAATATAAATTCAAAGAAACTGGAAATTTTTTTTGGGCTTTTTTTTTTAATTTTTTCATCAAAATTTAATTTTTTAAAAAAATTATAACTTTTAGAATTTTTAATCGTATTCTTTAAAAAAACAAATCAAAAAATTCTGATATGTTTGATTAAAAACTATCGGTTTTCCTAAAAAAAAAAAAATAACAATGAAAAATTTTTTTTTAATTTTTACTCAAATAAATGTGAATTTTTTATTTTTATTTTTTTATGAATGCAATCAACATACTTTAAATAACTGTTTCTAGAAAAATTACAATTTATTAAAAAAAAAGTTATATAAGATCAAAAAATGTTAGAAAAAAAAACTGAAAAATCCGAACAAAACCCAAGATTTGTAACAAATTGAGGTTATCTCTTAACTATGTGGATGAATTCGAAATTTGAAAACTAGTCAGCATTAAGATAACTAGTAATTCAGGGTTATTAAAAAAATATAGGGGTCAAATTAAAGTCTTAAAAAATCTTTTGTTCTTGCTTTTTTTTTTAAATAAAAATAAAAATGTTATCGTGTGCCGTTGAACGTTTCACGTTTTAAAGATTATATATTTGTTATTATATTAAGAGTGTATTCAGAGTAATAAAAAGTAAGGTAAAAAAAAGATAAATTATGAATTATAATAAAATAAAAAAAATGAATTAATTTAAAAATTTTCAAAATTTTTGCAAAACAGAACCTAAATGAATTGAGTAGTTTTGGAAATGAAGAGTGGACATTTATGCATCGAAATATATATATATATACACGTTTAATGGCAGGGTTGTAAATAAGAGGGAGGCGATAGCCCTCTCGAACCGTGCTGTAGTTCCATCTCTAATTGTAATTTTCACTTTGGTTTAGATAAACTAATTTTAATTTTATTAATCATAAATTAACGTTGTTCTTAAAACATTAAAAAATAAATAAATAAATAAATAAAAACCCCACTTTGAAAGCAAGTAATTGGCTAGGCTAAAGGCATTCATCATTACACATCATAATGCAACAGAAATGAAAAAATGAAAAAATATATGTACATTAAGTTCCATCATAGGCAATTAATATGCCTGCTTTCGGAACGTGCAATTATTGAAATAAAAAAAAAAAAGCATAGTTTGCCTAATTGATTATTATAAAAGATAAAAGTAATTTTTACAAATTTTTTTTTTTTATAATTACGCAGAGAGAGGATTATGGATTTTGAATTCAGGAGATGAGCGGCCTAATGAGAGTTTCGGTCACTGGGTCAAGAGGGTAACTGAATTTTCACAAAAGTTGATGCTTCTTTTTTTCCAGTCACTTTGATAGGGCCAACGATGGGTTATTTTTGCAATTTTTCTCGAAATAGAGCATCAGTTTAAGATAGATTTACATCATTAAAAATTATGGTACATAAGATAATAAAAATACCCTAAACTAGAATAATAATGCTTCAAATTGCTAGAGTATAATTCCATTTTTTTTTTGAAGTGGCACTGTTCATTACTTTAAAATTATTTTTTTTTCATTTTCCCTTCTCTCTCTTCTGCTGATCCCTACCTGGCTCTTCTTTCATAATCATTTTATTTCTAACCTTTTTAGGTAAAAAATTAGAAAAATAATTATTTTATGTTTTAAAATTTTTGTGTGAAAATGTTGATATAAAATTTTGAATTTTGTCAGTCTGTTGAATAAAAAAAAAATTGTAACTTTTACTATATTTTGAAAAAAAAAAAAAAAAACTACAAAAAACAAAACAAAGCAAACTGGTTCAAATATCCTTTTAAAGTGAGGAAACTGATGTACCTTTAAACAAATGTAGTAATTCTAAGATACTAAGATAAATTAGTACTGAGACAAATTCTAATAAACTCAATTTCCTGATAAAGCCATCGATTGCACTAAAATTCTATCGGTTTTGGTATCAAGTCATGCAAAGAATTCGAACCCAGATAAATTATTTAGAGATATTCAAGAGGATTCATTGGCAGACGATGACCATCACTACTAGCACCACTAGGGGACCCTACGACATATATATATATATATATTCAAACTTTACATATTCATATATACATATACAATTCTTAAATTCAGTGGCAGATTTAGGAATTTAGGTCAATGTATGTCTAAATTACAAGTAAAATTTTAAATCTCAAATAAATACATAAAATATAATAAAATACAAAATACTATACATTAATATCAAATTTTTTTTACACAAAATAACTTTTAAATTAATAAAACAAGTTACAACAATCCCCCTCATTCATTCATATTCTGAAAACGTTACAAAATAGTTTTATTGTTAATAGTTTCGAATGTGTCTCTTTCAATTTGTGCTTCTAAACAATCATTCATCCACTCAACCACTTTCAAATAATTTTTTTATAAATACTTATAATTTTTGTATCAAATATATATATATATATATATAATAAAAATCTAGTGTGGGCAACTCCATGTGGATCTACCCAGTGCCTGAAACTTGATTTTGAAAGATAAAATGGTTAAAGGAAATGAATTCAATTTGGAGAAGAAAAAATATGGGTTTGAGGGATGAAATTAGATTTGTTAATGGATGGTCTAGAGATGGAGGCTTTGATTTTAAACAAATCTAAGTTTTTTACTTTGAATGCTTCGTTGGTAGCAAATTCTCTGTTAGGGACAATGGTGGCATTAGATATGAAGAGAGCAAAGGTCATGAAAAGAGAAAATGATAAATTAAGGTTTGGGCAACACACCATTATATTGTTTGTTAGGAGTCTGATCAGCTTGAGATCTTTTCGTGTGCTCGTAGGCCCAATCTATTGGGGAGTATCCACAAAGTCTACATCACATCACATTACATTAAACTAATATATATTGAATGACCCATATCTACTTAAAATGTTAAGCCTTATAAGTGGTGAGCTACCCAATTATATATTAAGGTCCATGTTGTCCCAAATAGCAACACTAGAGGGGGTAAATAGGATTGCTTAAAAATTTTACAAATAAAAATTTCAACTCTAAAACAAATATGTCAAGATGAAAAGGATAGTTAAATATGAAATGCATCAAGAAAAATTATTCAATATTTGTGAATGAAGAGTGAGTACTAGTGTTTGTAATAAATATAAAGAGAATGGAAGAAAAGTAAACATAATCGATTTATAGTTGTTCGGCTTCAATGTTGCCTACGTCCACTCCCTAAGGCCTTCCTTGAGATTTCTCCACTATTCTTTGAAGAGCTTATTACACACTAGCTTCTCAAGCTGTTAGAAACCTTTTCCAAGTGATTTTATCCCCAAATCACTCACACAAGTCTCTCTCAAAGAAAGTCTATTGTTTTGGTTCTAATACTTGAACCAAAACCAACAAGAGTTCACCAAACTCTCACAAATTAAAAGGGCTTTAAATTTCCCTTTCTTACAGCAACAATGATGAGTTTAAAACTCAATCAAATCAAAAAGAAACTCTCACAAGTTGAATATGAAAGATGAAGCACAAGTGTGAGAGGAAATCACTCTATGTTTGCAAAGTTATGGAATTTCTTGTATCTCTTTGTAAGCACTTCTTTCTTGCATTCATCATCCTCTTGATTCTGAGTTTGAAACTCTATTTATAGATGAAAATCTCCAAATGGCCATTTCTAAGTGAAAAGACACTTTTGCCCTTAAAAGAAATTGAATATCCTTGCTTCCAATGCTGTCTTTCAGATTTAGATTTTCTGATATATATTTGTGACCATTTTTCACCCTCATAACGTTCACATTTGACATTACCTCAGAGTAAATACTTTGTAGATATATAAGTCAGCTATCACATGTAAAATGTTGAGCTTCATCCAACGGTTAGATAGTCAGATATAGCTTCTGAACCGAGACCAACTTCTGATAGCTTTTTCTGACATTCTGAATCTGTGTTTCTAGTTTAAGCTTCTGTTTCACCCTGGTACTTTTAGAATTAGAAGAAACTTAAATTACAAAAGTTGTAGTTTTTTGAGTCATCTTTTCACACACCAAAAATCAGAATTTTTAAAGCTGTAGAGTATGAGTTATGTCTCAAAAACTAAGACTAGCTCCAGAATCCAGAATTAAAATCTTTTCTGTAATGATTAATATTCCAACTCATTTTTTGATATCTTAACTTCAAATCCACAAAAACTTCCGTTCGGTAAAGTTGTAGATATGGAAGTCTAGTGTATTATATTAAAATTTCATGAAATTTTAACCATTGGATCTTAAGATATCATATATATACTGACATGTGTCTGATTTCTTTATTTATCGGAGTTAACCTCTAGTTCAAATCTTTATCTTAATTTGATATCTATTACTCCCAACTTTGAAATTCATTTATTCCTTCATCCAAATTATGTGAAAATGTCTAAAAAATAATATCAATCTCTTCCAACTAGGGATGTAAACGAGTAGGGTACCCGCCTAATTAGTCAATCCCATTACCAAACCCATTTATTTTTTGCTTCCCATTACCGTCCCAAACCCGTTTATTTTTTTAATTGAAATCCCAGACCCGTCCCCTCCCAAAACCCTAAAACCCGTCTCAAACCCACAAAACCCGTTTATATTTAATAGGTCAAATTACCTGTTAAGTATCTGTTAAATACCTGATTTAAGATCAAAGATAAAAAAAAATTAGTCACAAAAATGTTAAATTTATTAAATTAAACAAAGTCATTGGTCAAAGGACCTCTATTTTTTTTTTTTTTTTTTTTTTGGGAAAGGTAAAAGATATATACTCTAAATAGTAAAAATAAATGTACAAAATATACATGAGCAAACCCGTGAAATAGTACAATAAGAATCACAATATAATAGGAATCACAATTCATAAAAAAATTAAAAACCCAATATGGAACAACTCATGAGATGTGAAAATAACACACAACAAATCATAAATTAAACATGTTCAAAAGAATCATCCCAACAAAAGCAAGAGCAACCGTCAACAAAGCATCAAAGTTACAAACCATTAGTCCAAGCAAGATACTAGCAACTCAAACTGTTTCATGAAAAAATTGAAAAAGTCTAATAAAAGAGAAAATGGAGATAATTTAAACTAAAAAAAAAAGAGTTTTTTTTTTTTTTTTTTTTTTTGCACACCAGGAAGATTACGCCATGGTTGGCTTGAATGTATACATGTAAAATTAAGTTTGACCCATAAAAAACAATCATACCAATATTCATGTCCAAGTCTATTTATAATTATGAATAATTTCTCTACTATTCAAATTAATAAAAATTAAAGTTAGATTGGTCGAACAAACATGGCGGACAGCATGGATTTGAAGCTGACAAACTTATGGATGCAAAAAGATGTGGGCAGTTGCAACATCTTTCAAAAAGATATTCCAAAATAAATTAATCTCAAAAAAAAAAAAAAAAAGACTCACTTGAAGAAGGCCACCCACTGATTGGAGAGTTGGAGAAAGTAACAATGGTTGTCAGCGATTTCAACAGCACGATTGTAAGTGATGGGAGAGAAGACTAAAGGGTGTTTGATTTTCAGATTTGGGGAGTTGCGGCTACTAGTATATGACATTATATACTAGGGTTATGTTAGGGTAAACATGAGCGAAAGTTCATAAATGACCTTGGCTAAAAATTTTCAAAAATTTTATTTTAAGGATAAATTTTTAAATAAATAAATATATAACTTATTTTATTAAGCGGGTACTTAACGAGTACCTTATAGGTATCGGGTATCGGGTACCCTATAAGTATTAACAGGTATTGGGTATCAGGTATTGGATATCATATAGGCAAATCCCAAACCCGTCCCAAACCCGCATGAGAATTAAATTTCAATCCCAAACCCATCCCAATTCCATTAGGGTATTTCCCAACGGGTTTTTATCGGGTTCGGTCAAGTCGGGTACCCTCGTGTACCCGTCCCATTGACATCCCTACTTCCAACTCTATTATCTTGAATCTATTAAATGAATTGTAACATTTCATACAATGTCTATTTGAAAATTAGTTGTGAAAATTTAATTCAATGCTTGTTATTATCAAAATCAATTATAAAACTAATTTTATAAACCTTGGGCGAACAATCCAGCATCTTTTCTATTTATCCGATATAGGACTCAACTTTTACACATGTTCCCAACAATCTTCCCCCTTATGTGTGAACCATGCATTGGGCCTTATAGTCCCCTCTCCCCCGATTTGATCCAGTTGACTCCTTCTTGATCTATGATCTTTTTACTTTCCAACACCAATTTAACCCTGAACTTTTTTACTGTATACTCCATTGATTGAGAGCCATCCCCTTTTTACTCCATCAAGAGATCTTTTTACTCTCCAACACTAATTTAACTCTGGATTTTTTCAAAACACACTCTATTGATCGAGAACCATCCCTTTTTTACCCCTCACAGCGAATTTAACCCTCAACTTTTTCACTGCACTTTTCATCGCACACTCCATCAATTGAGAGCCATCCTTTTTTTCACTCTATCGAGACCCTTCTTAGATTTTTCTCACTCCATCAAGAGTTTCCGTGCAAACCCACTAAATTTGGTTTTGAGTCTACCACCCAAAGATCATTAGTTATTGGCTTTGATACCACTTATTGAGACTATGAGGATTTTTCTTGCTCTATCAAGAGTTTCCGTGCAAGCCCACTAAATCAATTTTGAGTCCGCCATAGTCTGCCACCCAAAGATCATCAACTATCGGCTCTCATACCACTTTTTGAGAGTCTGAGGATGTTTCTCACTCCATCGAGAGTTTTCATGCAAGTCTACTAAATCGGTTTTGAGTCCACCACAGTCTACCACCCAAAGATTGTTAGTTATCTGCTCTGATACTACTTGTTGAGAGTCTGATTAGCTTGAGGACTAGGGATGTCAATAGGATGGGTATATGAGGGTACTTGACCCAACCGAACCTGATAAAAATCCATTGAAAAATACCCTAATGAGATTAGGATGGGTTTGGAATTAAAATTTAATACTCGAGCAAGTTTGGGATGGGTTTGTGATTTTCCTGTAGGGTACTCAATACCCAATATCGGATACACATTTATACTTATAGGGTATCCAATTCCCGATACCTGTAGGGTACCCATTAAGTACTCGTTTAATAAAATAAAATATAAATCCATATATTTATAATTTTTTCCTAAAATAAAATTTTCGAAATTCTTAAGCCAAGGTTAAGCATACCCCTGTGAAATTTTTAAGCCAAGGTTTTGAAATGCAATTTTATTCTTATTGTACAGTTCCATAGGTATGTCCCTGTGTATTTTGTACATTTGTTTCCACTATTTATAATATATTTCTTTTATCTTTCAACTAAAAAAAGAAAAAAAAAACTTGAAAGTCCTTTGACCAATGAATTTGTTCAATTTAATAAATTTAACATTTTTCTTATTTTTATCTCAAATTGAACATTTTAACAGATACTTAACAAGTATTTGACTAATTAAACATAAACAGGTTTTGTAAGTTTGGAATGCATTTAGCAGTTTTGGGATGGGACGAATTTAGGATTCTAACTAAAAAAAAAAAAAAAACAGGTTTGGGATGGTAATGGTAAGCAAAAAATAAATGGGTTTGGTAATGAGATTAATTAATTAGGTAGGTATCCTACTCATTTAGGTCCCTATTGAGAACTTCTCACATTCGAGTAGGCTCAACTGTTGGAGAGTATCCACGAAGTGCACACCACATTACATGAACTAATATACATTGAATAACCTATAACCACTTAAAAGGTTAAGTCTTATAAGTGGTGCGCTAACTAATTGTATATTGAGATTCAATATCTTTCTTATTTATTCGATGTAGAATTCAACTTTCACACCTATTCCCAACACTGTTGAAGAAAGATCAGAAGTGTTAGCGAAGATGAAAGCAAAATGACAATTTTGCCCTTACTCTAACAACTGTATGTAAACGATTGTTGACAAAAAAACTAAATTTCTACTTGACCAAAATTATAGGGATTTTGACAGTTACGATTAAAATGTGAATAACTAAAATGACACCATGTATAAATTATAGGGATGATATTTATACTTTACCCTTTTTAATTTGTTAGTTTAATTAACAAAAATATATTTTAGTTAAGAAAAATTAGATTTCCATATGTAACATAACTTTAAAAAAAAAACAAAAAACAAAAAAACTAATGTGTCATTTAGTTTTTTTTTTTTTTTTTTTTTTTGTTTTCTATTTTTGTTTTTTATTTTCATTTTTGAGATTATTTTCTATTTTTGCATTTTTGAAAATAAGGAAAACAAGTTAAACGAATTTGGTCACTTTTATTTTTAAATTTTATTTTAAAAAATAAAAAATAAATTTACATATGGAATGAAAAATGACAAAAAGTTATTTCGAGCGTTTTCAATCCAAAATAAAGAAAGTAAAACATTTTATATTTTCTTATTTTGGGATTTTTAAAACATAAAACAGAAAATAAAAAATAAATTAAATGCCACCTAAAATTTTCACTTTATTTTAGATTTCTGCATGTTAAGTGTTACATTTTTTTCAACGAATTAGATTAGGCAGAAACAAAAGTAAAAGGTAAATTATCAAATGAAAATGAAAAATAAATGTAAGAGAGCGAGAGAGAGAGAATGTCGTATGCATCCATGGCAGAAAGCAGAGGAAAAAACGTAGTGACTGCAAGGACACTAGACTCATTTTTTTTTTTTTTTTTTTTTTTGTTCTAAAGATGATGGCTGCAGATTTTGCTGGTTTGCTGTGAGAATTTCAATATTTGGAAGAATATAGTTAGTGAAATAGTATTCTTATTCTGCGATTTTAAAATTGCATCCTCATTCGACAGTTCTTTGTCATTGTACCAAAACCGCAAAACCATACTATGGCTGTTAATCACCAATGGAAGAACTGCAAAAACATTATGTGGTTTCAGTTCCTCCTTTAGAAGACCGTGATTTCATTCTACGGTTTCACTAGCTCCAAGCTCCTATTTGTTTGCCTAATTTTTCCTACCTTGTTTCATCAATAGTGTCAAAGATTGCAATCCACAAACCCCTATTCTATATATCTCGAGCTTGACCAGGGCATAAAGTGTATAAACTGAAAACCAGTTACCGTAGCAAGTTAATTAATTCATTTGTGGAGTTTCATATAACATTGCATCAATATTCGGGGAATGCAAAAAATTATTTTCACAAGCGAAGTCTTGTGAATTATTGTTGCTTTCCTTGCATCCACAGAGGCCTTAAAAACACATGTTATCCAAATTTTCAGCCCAACAAACAAATGATTTCCGAATATAATATACATTAATGGCAACATTTAGAACCAGGCCCCTTCTAAACCAACCAACCAAGATTACCTTTTATTGACCATTCACTCATTTAACTTAACCATTTAGAAGTGAAAACAATCATTGATCTAGGGCCACAAATTGCTTTTCCTTAGATAATTAGGAAATGTAAAACTATAGAAGTTCTCTTCAATTTGCCTTCTAATCATCTTTCTATTCTTTTTCTTTTATTGTTCTTTTTTAATTAGGAAAGGCCACTATCCTTTTCTTTTTTTTACCAATAATAGGGAATTCTTCAAATTGATTTTTAATAAATGATCATACTCAAAGCTGTACACTGAACCAAGGTCATCAATTGCTTCATCTTCTGTTCTGCTGTAAAGATGTCAACGAGGCGGGTATGGGGTGGGTATGACCTTCCCCGTCCCCGTCCCCGTCCCCATCCCCGTTTCGGAGAAAAAAATTTTTCCCATACCCGTCCCCATCCCCGTTTCGGAGAAAAAAATTTTTCCCATACCCGTCCCCACAAAATAATGAATTCCTCATTCCCGTCCCGATTTACCCGCGAAGTATATTAATTATTACAAATTATATATTATATGTATAAAATAAATATTTAAAATTATTATAAATATTATATATATTAAATAAAAATTAAAAATATATATATAATATTTGACTTTGACTAATGCACTTAACCAAAGATGAAGTGGTCTTTATTTATAACCTCACAAGACCTTCACTTCTTTATGGAAAACTGATGTGGGACTTCTAAAGGAGTCACCACGCCAACAAAATTAACAAAAAAATATTTAAACGGGTACGGGACGGGGTGGGGACTACCGTACCCGTCCTCATCCCCATACCCGTGCGGGTAACATTTTAAATCTCCATACCCGTCCCCGTCCCCGCTATTAACATCCACATACCCTCTCCGAACGGGGCGGGTGAAGCGGATACCCACCGGGTACGGGTATATTTGACATCCCTATTCTGCTGCTTCCAACAACTACTTACGATGGGCGAGTTCTTTACTACGTCTGAACAAGAAAATATTCAGTTAGTAACAAAAATATGGTAAATTTTTGCATAGATATTTCACAACAAAACAGTAATGCCATAGCTTATTTCTCAAAGTAACGGTTTAAGTTGTGCCACTAAGAATCTTTACAACAATTTCCAAAACGAATCATTTCTCTAGAAAAATTTTTAATTCTTCCCTGTATATAAGAATGCAATGCATAAACAAGTTTGCTTTCTTACAAAATATACAATCCAATAGTAATCATTCAAGGTACAAAGAAGAAACAACTGTTAAACTTTTGTTTCTTTCAAACTGATTTCTTATCAGTACAACAATATTTAGGAGCTAATTTATGTCTTTTAACCCTAAAATCAATATTAGGAAAGCTAAAATCATTAAATAACAATATTCACTTCCAAATGGACGAAATTCACATTTTTTTAATTATTATTAATATAGAATTTCATTACATTCATGTATAACATTAATACTATAATTTAATATTATTTATTCTAATTTGATTCAAAAATCTAGAATTATTTGTAATACATAATTTAATCAAAATTCTAACATTACTATTACAATTTAATGTGATTTATTAGAATTATTTTTAATACATAATTTAATAAAATTTATAACATTAATATTATAACTTAATATATTTATTCTAATTTGATCCAAATTTTTTGAATTATTTTTAATATATAACTTAATAAAAATTATAACATTAATATTATAATTTAATATAATATGAAATGTTGACTCTCTTTTAGTAAATAATTTAATAAAGTTATATAATATTAAATGTAATGTTATTTATTCTAGTTAGATTCAAAATTTTGAATAATTTTTAATACATAATTTAATAAAAATTATAACATTAATATTATAATTTTATATTATTTATTCTAATTTGATTCAAATTCTTCGAATTATTTTTAACACATAATTTGTTAAGGAATATAACATTAATTTTATAATTTAATATTATTTATTCTAATTAGATTCAAGTCTTCTGAGTTATTTTTAATACAGAATTTAATATATATAACATTAATATCATAATCTAATATTATATATCCTAATTAAATTCACATTTTTTAATTATTTTTAATACATAATTTAATAAATAATATAACATTAATATCATAATCTCATATTATATATCCTAATTAAAATATCATAACCTCATATTATATATCCTAATTAAATTCACATTTTTAATTATTTTTAATTATTTTTAATACGTAATTTAATAAATAATATAATATTAATATCGTAATCTAATATTATATATTCTAGTTAAATTCACATTTTTTTAATTATTTTTAGTACATAATTTAATAAATAATATAACATTAATATTATAATTTAATATTATGTATTCTAATTAGATTCACATTTTTTAATTTATTTTTAATACATAATATAATCAAAATTATACATTAATATTATAATCTAAAATTTTATTTTCTAATTCTTTAAACAAAATATCATATTTAATTATTTTATAATAATCTAATATATTACAAATCTTAACAACTCGTAACAGTTAACATCTTTATCTAATATTAACTCAAGAAATCGATCATCCAATAACATGGTAAGGAGAAGGTTCACATATTTTTTTTTCTCACATTAACAAAGCGTTTAAATGTAAACTCAGATACACACAAAGTTAATCAAAATACCAAATTAATAATGACAAATTATGAAATATATAACAAACAAATGTGAAATTAACACAATGTCAAACTAACCCACAAAAATAGTAAATCAATCCATGCTTAAAAATGTACAATCTTCTATTCAAAATGAGAAATGAACACAATGTGATATAGAAATGAACACATGTGATATGAGAAGAAGTGGCGATATATGTTACCAGATAAATCAGTGGAGATGTGAGCAAGATGGAGGCGAATGGCTAGCAGTCGACGTTGTCGGTGAGGTGGGTATGCCGGAAGGCCAGTTGGGGTCACGGTTTTCTGCTCGGCCGAGCGAAGGGATAGAGCGGAGCGTCACAGGAAAAAGAGAGAGAGAGAGAGAAGAGAGCAAAAATTTAAGTCGTGAAATGAGGTGAGAGTTTTTAAGCCAGTGAAACTGCAGAATGAAGTTGCGGTTTTGTAGCACACCAAACTGAAATCGCAAAATGATCATGCGGTTCTTTTTCAAGCTATTAACAGCCGCAGTATGATTCTACAGTTCTTCGATAAGCGACTTAACAACCGTAGTATAGTCTTGTGATTTTGGCATAGTGACGAAGAATCGTAAAATTAGAATACGGTTTTAAAACCACATAATAAGACTGCGGTTTCACTAACTGTATTCTTTTAAATATTAAAATTTTCACAGCAAACTAGTAAAATCTACTGCCATCATCCTTAGAACAAAAAAAAAAATCGGGGGTGTGGGGGGAGAGAAACAACCCTAACCGTATCAACTTCCACAGCCATGTTTAACGGGATTTGGGTATCCTGGGTGCAAATACATTTACCTCAAGATAGTAACCTACTTTCTTCCGCCGTTAAATTAAACGTGTGGCTCATTGTGACGTGAATCTCACTCTTAACCGTTCACAAAACTACCTCAAGATTCTGCCATACCAAGCTAATCACAGCCCCTTCGGGGGTGGCCGAGTGGAAGTCGGGCTTGCCTTAAGAGCTTGGGCCTCTCGAGGTGCTGGGTTCGACTCCCCCACAGGGGTGGGTTACCGCTGTAATGGCGGGAGCCTAAAGGCCTCCTCTCGGTCGTGCCGGTCAGCCAGGGCTTGTCTAGGCTGGTTAACTCTCCAGGGGCCGTTGCCGGCTCGGGTCCTGGAGCGTGCTTCGCCCTGTGCGCACCCCAGTACGGGGTGGCGGCTGCGGACTTCCACGTACCAGAAGTTAATCACAGAAAAAGGAAGAAAAAAAAGAAAATATTAACAAACAAGGAAACGCAAATATATGAACATGCACATAGAAGTGGGTTTTTTGAGTTGGATGTATTCGACAAGTATTTGTGTAAGCTTCTGAAGGTTAAAGCTCCGAACTTCACAATTTTCCTTGATTTTGAATTTTTTGAATTTTCTTTTTAAATTATAATTTCACCTGTCCTTTGTACTCATAATATATATATGTATAAGTTTCTTTGCCAGGGGAACTTTTGAGTGGGTCTTTTTTTTCCTACTCTGGGTTTTCGAAACTGCGGAGAGAGAGATTTTGGGTCTTTGTTGGATGAATGGATGCCCTTACCCTTCGATTGTGAAGGGAAGGGGGTTTTAGAGCTTGTACCAGACTCATCTTCTTCTTCATTGTCCCCATCTTCAAATCCATTGCTAAGTAAAGATGGAACAAGAAAGGGGGTTGTTTTCCAAGTAGTGAGCCTACGCTCTGTCCCGGTTTCCATTCGAAACGCAAGCCCTCCTACTACTTCAACCCTATTTTCTTCGTCGGTCAGGGCGGCGGAGGTGGTGGTGAGGAGTCTACCGACCAGCCGAGGTGGCGGCGGTTTCAGGAAACCCGTCTCTGACATGGCCCCCAGCGCACCAAGAAGCCGTCTGCTCGAATGTGGGAATTGAATCAGGGTGTGGAAGCTCGGAGCTCCAACCGGTTCCACCAGCGCTGGAGATAGGCAGCCGAACTGCCACTGGGACGGAGAAATGTGGGCTGAGGATGGAGGACTGGGAGAGCATGCTGTCGGAATCCGAGGGGGCAACCCCGAGCGAAGATCAATCCATTCTTCGCTGGATCATGGGGGATGCAGCGGATTCCGAATTCAATGGTGGCTTTGGCGTTGTAGATCAAATTTCTGGTCTACACGCAGTTGGGTCTGTAGCTTCTAGTGCTGGGAATTCGATGGGTTCTGCTTCCATTAATCCATCCCTACCACCCACTCCTGCGTTTCCTCAAGCCCCCAACAAATTCAACAATGAAAAGCTTGGTTTTTCCCCATACCCATCAATTCTTCCAAATTTCAAGCTCTCAAACCTTCCAAGCACCATGTTTTCTCCATTGTCCAACGATCTTCTTCCCATTTCTTTGTCATCGCAATGCCAACAACCAGTCGAACGCGTAGAAGTGAAGCCACAGATTTTCAATCCACATCCATTAATCAACCATCACCATGATCAACATCCACAAAACCCATCATTTTCCTTAGCATTGTCACACACCCAACAAGAGCATGGCCTTATTCTAGAACCCAACCCTTCGATCCCAAGGAGTCCAACTTCGGATTCGATACTTCACCAGCAGCCTCAGGGGGTGTCTCATCATCATCAGTTCCTTCCTCACTATCTTCAGCAGAAGCCAACAACACTGAGAATGAAGCCCAAAATGGCAGGAGATGAAATGGGGCACACTCAGCAGCGGGTGATAATCGACCAGCTATACAAGTCCGCGGAGCTGGTCCAGTGGGGGAATTCAGTACTCGCGCAGGAGATATTGGCGCGGCTCAATCATCAGCTCTCTCCAACTGGTAACCCTTTTCATAGGGCTGCTTTCTTCTGTAAGGAGGCCCTTCAATTGCTCCTTCACACCAACAACAACAGTAGGAACACCCCCGTGGCGGATCATTCTTCGCCTTTTAATCTCATCTCGAAGATTGGCGCTTATAAATCTTTCTCAGAAATCTCACCAGTCCTTCAATTTGCCAATTTTACTTGCAACCAAGCCATCCTCGAAGCTTTAGAAGGCTTTGATCGAGTTCATATTATAGATTTTGATATCGGTTATGGTGGGCAATGGGCTTCTCTGATGCAGGAGCTTGCCTTGAGGAGCGGTGGAGCTCCATCGCTGAAAATCACTGCATTTGCCTCTGCCTCAACCCATGACTGGTTTGAGCTTAAGCTCACTAGAGAAAATTTGAACCTCTTTGCCGGTGAAATTAATATGGCATTCGAGTTTGAAATTTTGAGCTTTGATTCCTTGAACTCTGGTTCATGGCCACTGCCTTCTCTCGGCTTTGAAAATGAGGCAGTTGCAGTAAATCTCCCTGTAGGTTCATTTTCAAATTACCAATTGTCCTTCCCATTAATCCTTGGCTTTGTTAAGCAACTATCTCCAAAAATTGTGGTCTCAGTGGACAGAGGCTGTGACCAAAGTGACCTCCCATTTCCGAACCTTGTAATTCATGCGCTTCAGTCTTATTCAAATTTGCTAGAGTCTATGGATGCTGCAAATGTGAACCTACATGCGTTGCAAAAGATTGAAAGGTTCTTGCTCCAACCGGGTATTGAAAAAATCGTAATAAGTCACTACCGTTCCCCTGAGAAGATGGCGTATTGGAGGACTCTTTTTTTCTCATCAGGGTTCTCGCCATTAACATTCAGTAGTTTCACAGAATCACAAGCAGAGTGTGTGATAAAGAGGACTCCCGTTAGAGGATTCCATGTTGAGAAGAAACAATCTTCACTCTCTCTGTGCTGGCAACAAAAGGAGCTCGTCTCAGCTTCAGCGTGGAGATGCTAAGCGCAGGGCCTTTGTATTGGATTCACCAAATTAGTCTCCGATCATTTTGAATCTTCTTGTCCCTGATTTTCCCTCGTAAAATGTCGTGGTTTAGGCAGATTATTTAGGAGGAGAAAAGGACCAGACATTTGTTGTAACTTGATGCCTCGAATAGTTTCTTTTTTCGTTCATCTCTTATTACTATTATCCTGTTTTCATGCTGTTGTGGCTGTGCTGAGGCAATATGTTGTACACTAAACAGCCAAGCAAAACGAGAAAAGAGAGAGAGAATTTAGCCTTTCAATGTTTAGATGGCAAAAAAAAATATCTAAAAAATATATAAAAAAGTTATATAAAAATAATATGTAATAAAATTTGATTAAAGAAATTAAAAAAAAATTAATAAAATGTCGTAAGTGTTGATAAGTCAAATACTCTGATTCTTCTGGTACGTGGGAGTCCGCAGCCGTTACTCTGTACTGGGGTGCGCACAGGACGAAACACGCTCAGAACGCTTCGTGACCCCTAACCGACGAAGCTCCTTTTGTCGTGGTTTTGGGGCATGTTCCTCGATTGCTGTGAGGCACTATTATCCGGTAGTTTTGAGTAATATTAGATACTAAACAGTACTCTTATCTACCATGCATGACCAATTTTGTCAACTATTTTTGAAAAAATATTTTAACTATTTGCCAGTTATAGCAGAAACTGTTGAGCTACAATGCCAAACTGTTTTATGAAATCTTTTGAGTCCACAGTGTTGCTCTTTAGTCTGTCACAATCACAGGCCTCCATTTCTACTCCCAGCTCATTTTGTTGCTAAAAACTGAGATGGAAACTCAGAACCAAGATCGGTATTCATATATTATGCATAGCACTTCCTTCATTGACTATTCTACGATTTCTACTCCAATATGCCTCCTGTGTTTAAGGGTATTGTAGAATGTGGATTGCTTACTTTTGTTAACACTTTTTTTTTTTAATTAGTAAATTATTTTTTTTTTCACGATGTTCCATATATGCATGCCAACACTTACATTGTTATACATTGAATTTGCTGTTGTTTTAGGGTGCGTTTGGAGTCTCAAAAAAAATTAAAAAAAATCAATAGATGAAATTGATATGATGTAAAAATGATAAGTGACAAAATATGATTGAAAAGATTTAAAAATTTTTTGATTTTTTTTATAACTTTAAACGAACCCTTAGTTGTAATATTTTATGCCTGTCCTTAATCAAAGCACATGCAGCTTACTCCATTGGACCCTCACATGATTAATTTATCTTCTCTCTGTTTCATCTCCTTGGAAGTCCTTCATCTTGAGGCCATGTTGCTTGCGAGAGAGAGAGAGAGAGATGTATGGTTATATTATTATTATTATTATATTATTATGTCGGCTTGAAAAGATATAGCTGGCCATAATTACAGATATAATAATTGTATGAAGGACTCAACCACCTCTGAATTTGATTAATAGGGGCCCCCTTTCTAAACTAATACGGCAGAAAACAGCCATGATTGCCCATTTCGTACTTCTATACAGCACATGGTCATCCTGCCTTCAAAATGGGTGAGGTCAAATTTCAAATAAGAAAGTTGGTGTTGGACGTTACATGAAAATGGAATCATTTTCCATTTTGCTTGTGTTCGTGTACGTTATTATTGTGTGTATATATATATATATATTTATTTTGGCATGGTTGAAATGCTATGAACACAAACGAAATTGTTTCACTTTAATGAATGATTACGTGTGACTTGGGAATTGGGATGTCCAAACATGCCATTGATGGAGTTCATTTTGACAACTGATAGCTGGTTTGCTTAATTTAAGCTCTGTTTGGGAAGGTGCTACTAGCGTTATAATGGCTAACTAGCTGTTGCAGTGTTCGATTAAATTTATTTTCTTACATTTTAATTTTTTTTAAAATTTTTAAAAGTAAAAATATCAAATTCATCAAAACTAAAAATCTACCCAAAAAAAAGTCATATTTTTTCTTTCCCAAACATACAAATAACTAGTTTATTTTTTACTGCTACAATAATTGGCTAAAAATAACCCAACTAATTTTCTTTTCAAACAGAATCTTAGTGTTTCAGGTAATAGATTAAGGGAGCGTTTAGTTAGTCAAAGTCAATCAAAATTTACTAATTTTTATTAATTTTTATATTTTCTTCTAATTAAATTTTATCATATATTATTTTTACATCAAAATTTTATATTTCTACTGCACTTTTTAATCAAACTTTTATTAATCAAAACCCCTAAAACAAAGAGGACTTCTTTGTTAGAAAAGAATATTGGGCTGTACATACACTAGCAGATGGTGAACAGAGAGAACTGACATGTTCTTTCTTTACCCTTCAGCTCACTCAAAGGTTTGTTATCAAGATACGGTCTTTTAACTTCTGTGTAAACCACTTATATGCAGAAAGTGTGAGCCACATTCCCGATTGGCTGCAGGCTTGGCTGGTTGGTTGTGTGATGGCTCAAGCTTCTATCTGATCAAACCCTTGCCCGCATTCCTGATTTGCTGCAGGCTTGGTTGATCGCTCTAGCTTTTATCTGATCAAACCCTTCCATTTGATCAGAATCAGATTGGTTAATTCCAATAGAAAATGGATTTTGAGGGTGTTTGGAAGTTAAAAAAATACTTAAGTTTTGGTAGTTTTTTGGTGTTTTTTTTTTTGTACTTTTTTGTGTGTTTGGTTGAACCAAGTAAAATTTTTAGTATTTTTTTAGTAACTTTTGGGTGTTTGGTAAATTTTTTACTGTAGCAAAGCAAAAAAGTTGTAACTTTTGGGTGTTTGGTATGTATTTTACTGTAGCAAATCAAAAAAATGTAATGATGGAGTGGTACTTTTTACTGTAACAAATCAAAAAAATGACAAAACTTGTGGTTTTGCCAAACACTCAAAAACTAATTTTTGGTATTTTTTTACTAATTTTTAGGTTAGCCAAATACCCCCTTTGTTATTATTGTTGTTTATTTACTTGTCTCAAAAAAAAGAAAGTAATAAATAAATAAAATAAAGTAAAGTTTGGTTGGTTGGTACTTGCATCAGCTTTTCTCAACTGCTATTTAGTGTCTCCTTTTCTCACCTGCTATTGAGGGTCTATTTGAATTTTTAATATTTTTTTAAAAATTTTAAAAATTTTTAAATTTTTTTAATTAAATTTTATCACGTATTATTTTTATATCACATCAATACTATCTTTTAATTTTTTTAATTTTTTTCTACTCCAAACACCCCTTAATTTGGGGTTGTGCTACTGTGTATAAAAGTTATGTAAGTGGGACTGTTTTATTGTGATTGGATGATGTGAACACAAATTGATAACTTGCTATTTGATTTGAAATCGTTCGGAGTTTCAAATATTTATATGAATTTTTAAAAATTTTCAAAAACACTCTATAAAATTATAACTTTTTTAATTGTTAACAATTTTTATTAAATTTGGAAAAAAAAAAGTATATCTAACATTTAAAAAATATAATAGAACCAGCATTCATTTTGGCACAAAAAAAAAAGACAAATAATAATACACTTCGCACAATTTAAAATAAAAAAAGAGAGACTGATATAACTATTACTATGTAAACCCGTAATATTGATTGTAGACTATTAAATTTTAATCTAACGATTTAAATGTATTCATATTATTTTAATTTAAAATAAACGTAAATGAATCTGAATCATTGAATTTAAAATCAACAGTTTAGTTTATATATCATGGAACGTCCCCGTAATCCTTTAAAACACCACTCATAGGGTTTGTCAAAATCTATTTTAATGAACCACTTACCATCCATTTGAACAGACAACGAATTTAGAATAAAATCACAAAAAATTGACGCAATGTTTAGAGTTTTAAAAAAGTCTAAAAAACTTTTAAAAAAATAATAATTTTTTCTAAATTTTTTCTAATCAAAATTTCTCACATGTTATTTTTTAATATTTTTTTACCATTTTTTAGATTTTTTTACCACTCTAAATAATATCTTAACATTAAAATTGAAGGGGGTGGCTTCGAGGGAGGGAGACAAAGAAGAGAGAGAAAAAAAATGTGAGTCGCATCTATTTTTTAACGGAGAATTTAGATTAAGATAAATTGAGATAAATTGAGAGTTCATAATACGTACAGTGAAAGAAAGAAAAAAATTAATATGATATAAAATTAACAAAAATTTATAAAATTTTTTAAAATTTATTTACAAACCAAACTCACCTTAAATTGTTTTATACTCAAAAATCAAAAGAAGAGAGGGACTATCAGTGTGTATTGCGCGGATGGAACAGGCCCATGCTAAGTTTCTAGCCGTACACGTGGCAAGCAGAACTTTAATGAACCCAAAATTCACGGTTTTGATAGGGTTCCGCGGCCTCTGCTTGGCGCTTACACGGATCCAACGACTGCAACGCATTGTCTCATCCGCTGCATTGTTGGTGAACGCTCAGATGAAAGTGACAACAGATATCCTTAAAATAACCACCCCCTACCCAAAATTTATTATTATATATATAAGAGTTGTCTCGATCGTTTGATGTGCCACGTGTACGAATGACTGCAGGGTACGTACGATTCCTCAGAGCACAGGGTAATCGATCCAAAATATGTGGGACCGGAAATTGTACTGGTGAAATTGACCCAACTATCTTCTGTCTGGCCGGAAGTGGGGTAATCACCGGTCAATTCCCAGCAACTTTCACATCCTTCATGATGCAATGTCCTTTTCAAAGTCAACTACTTGATCCTCACCGTTGGATCACCACAGTGCTTACGTCAGGGTATCTGTCAGCTATTAATTTTTTTTAAATATCACTATTAATTTTTTGTTTTTTTTAATATCAAAATTATTACCTAACGTTTTATGATTCTTTTAAATATTTTTTAAATATTAAAAGATACAAATATTAAATTAATAAAAAATTAAAAAATTAAAATTTTCCTTTCCTAAATAAAAATAAATAAACTTTTTTACTCCCTAGACCAATCTTTACGCTTTGTTTGGCAATCAGTAGCTCAAGTACTAATTACTCACTTTTTTAATTTTTTTCTAAATAACTAAATTTATCTTCTTACATTTTAAATTTCTCTTAAATCTTAAAAAGTAAAAATGTCTAATTAATAAAAAATTAAAAACTTAACTACTCAAATATTATTTTTTTCTTTTTCAAGCACAAAAAAAAAAAATTAATTTTTTAGTAACTAATGACTATTAACTGCTAACTGGTAGCTAACGTTTTCTTCTCAAACCATAAGTTTGGTTTACAAACAAACTCCAAAAATTCCTATAAATCTCTGTTAACTTTATATCACATCAATTTTTTTCTTTCACTGCACGCATTACAAACTCTCAATTTCTCTCAATTTATCTTACTCCAAACTCACCCTTAGATTGTAATATTTGAAGATACTACTAGCTAGTAAAAAATACTAGATGGTAAAGTTTACACATTTTGCCCATATGATGATTCTTTATTTCAAGTTTTTTCTTTTAAAAGAAAAAAACGTGAATAATAAGTTGAAAAAAATACCAAATAAAAAAAAAATAAAATCACATTTTAATGAGAAAAAAATATACATAAACCGGGAAAATTGCCTAGATGAGTAAACTTATTTTAGGAAAGTAAAATAGAATCATGACCAGCGGACACTTGTGCTTAGGTCACGTTGATAAAAGTAAAAAAATCTACGGATATTTGTACCAGTTTCCCTCATTCCATAATAATAATAATAATAATTAAGATTAATAACAATAATACATTAAGTGTGTTTAAAATGATTAAAAACGAAATAAATTGTAAGTTTGTAATTCCATAATAATAATAATAATAATAATTAAGATTAATAACAATAATAATAATAACAATAATACATTGGGTGTGTTTAAAATGATTAAAAGTGAAATAAATTGTGAGTTTGTAATTCGTGCAGTGAAATAAAAAATGAATAACTTTTAAAAATTTTTAAAAATTTAATTAAATAGAGTCATTGTTATTACTTTTCAATAAATTGAGATTACTACGTACTGGGGGGGGGTCAAAATAATAAGGACCACAATAAATTCATTTTCATTTAGCAAGACACTAGAAATTAACACTATCACAAAATTTTTACAAATAATAAAAAATTGTTTATTAATAAATTTCTTTCCATTCGTCACGGATTATTAATATTATCAGAAATAAATTTTATTGAATAAGTTTACTTAATCCTACATTTTCCCTCCAGTACTTTGTCTAGTAATGCAATTATGCAGTTTCAAATTACAACAACAGTAGTTTAGTTATCCAATAACGCATGTACTCTACTCAATGTCTTCGTAACCATATCGTCGTAATCAAGGAAATTCAGGTGGCATTTAGTGTTCTAAAAATACCAAAATAAAGAAACAAAAAATACTCTATTTTTCTTATTTTGAAATTGTTTTTATTTTAGATTAAAAAATACTCGAAACGACTTTTTGTCATTTTTTATTTCATGTGTAAACCTATTTTCTCTTTTTTAAAATAAAATTTAAAAATACAAGTGACCAAATACGTTTTGAATTATTTTTTTATTTCAAAAGCGCAAAATGAAAAAAGAGTTCAAAACAAAAAATAAAAAACAAACCAAACGCCAGTTAAGGATTCAAATCTATACACTTCAATCCCTCCTAGGAAACATAACCTAAGTGCACTATAAGCCAACGACAGTCAAATATATAGTTAGGCTTCCTAAGATTGAACAAGTTACCTACCAAAAAAAAAAAAGATTGAACAAGTTCACTTTATCCTACAATTTTCCCACCAGTACTTTTCTAATAATTCTAAAGGATCTTTAATGTAATATAAGCTTTTGTAACTCAACAACCTTCTTGCTGCATGCATGCTCATGCACATCACTTGAACATTACTTGTAGAAACAAGGTCAAAATCGATTTTAACTGACTTAATTCTGTTTTCTTCTTCCTTTTTTCCTTTTTCTTTTTTTTTTTCAATATTTTTTTGCTAAGAAGGCCGTTCTGCCTGTTGCTAGCTCTTTTTCTCAAGTTCTAAAAACTCAAAATGCAAAAAATAAATCATAAATAACAAGTCTGCCTACTCATATATATATATATATATATACGCGCACACACTTGACCAGAATGCAATAATGTGCATGCCAGAAATTTCTCTGCATCACAAACAATTAAATCCCCAAAACTATCTACTTCCAAAAATCAATCTGTCATCAGTTCATTGTAAACAAATGAATTAGAAAGATATACTTGCAACCTTTTTCCCAAGAAAATCAAAATAAAAATTGAAAGAACAACCAGTTTCTTTTAACCATCACTTGCTTTTCATGCTTTTAAAATAAAATAATTCAAAAAATTTACGATTGCAAAAAGGGACTGACCTAGCAAGGAAAACTAGCCGCCAGCTTAAGCACAGATTACAATTAATCTCATGCATTTCCAGAAAGGGGAAAAGTGAGAGTATTTGATTACCTAGACCTGCTGGAGTACTTGCAAATGCAGTCTCACATGACTTCCCTGATTCTAAACACTGCCAATTTTCTCTGCTTGTAAACTGGTTCAAGTTACTGATTATTATACGATTGTGCCTGCTGCTGCTCCTAGTTGTATAGAATCAATCGCCCAGAAAATTTTACCCCTTACTTTGCACCATCCAGTGGCTGTTCATCATCAAACTCCATGAAGTGGGAGGAAAGTTTTGACAAAGGAGTAGACAAGTGCACCTGTAAATATGTAGCTGTCAAACCGGTCTAGTAGTCCACCTGCACATACAACTGACTCAGTTTACAATTGAATTTGTAGGGAACTAGCAGAAAAAAGTGAAACCCAATACATGGGACCTATTTCAAGTAGTTTTTTTTCAAAGTCTAGAATATGAATAACTTGTCAAAACAGGAAAAGGTTACACTAAGAGGTTTCTTAAAAAGTTAGACAACACCCTTCACAATTGGGAAATTAATGAACTAACCAAAATATGCTCATATAAAACATTTTTATATCAAATATCTTTGTACGAATTAATCAAGATTTTCTTACTTGAAATGTAAAAAATCAAACTGTCTACCAGTTGTAGCATTTTATGAGCATATTTTGGTCATACGAAATTCATCTGACATTAACGAGACTATGTACAATTTTTAGCATTTATATGTCACATGTAATTTATTAAGAAAACTTAAAAGCAGCGGAGGTCATAGTAATTTCCCAAACGTGAAGGGTGTGGCCTAACATTTTACAAAACCTCGGGATGAAGTGTGATTTACCAAAAAAAATCTAGAAGATAAATAGTACTTGGTCAGTTAGTCGATAGAATAAACAAGCAAAGCTAAAGTTGGCATCAAGCATCAAACTGAAAATTGACTCTCCCTTCTGCCTTCAACGCAATTTCCAACTAGTATGTAGTCAATAGAATAAACAATGAAAGTTTCGTAAGTTTAAGCATCAAACCCAAGATTTACTTCCCCTTCTGATGTAATACCAAATTTCAGCCCAGTAATTTGTCTCATGACCAATCAAGAGTTAGGTGATGGTCCCGACTGCTGGCCAGACCAAAATGAGATTAGCACTAGTTACACTAAGTATATACACGCATTTGTGCAAATATGTATATGCACAACAAATCAATCAGCGGGGTAAGGACCAAAAGCACTTGCTCGCTTTATTAAAGTGTGATGGGGAGAGGTGTGGGATTCAATTCTTACTCTTACAATTAACTTTTCAAAGTACCACTAAGAAATTAAAAAATACTGATTCCATAGTCAATCTTGTTTTTGATTATCATGCATATAAAGGAAAGTTATAGCGAGGGGGAACAATCAACAAAGTACAAAAAGTTCTAATTTAAACAGCAGAGGATTGGGAACATCCTGTAAACTAAATTAACACAAGGCAATTTTGAGAATGACATTGACATAACATTTCATTGATCTCTTCTCTTCCACCAATCTAAGCCTTTGTTTGTGAGAGATGGAGGGGAAGGGAGAAGGGAAGAAAATGGAGATTAATTATTTTTTCTTCCCTTGAAGAGATGGAGAGGAAATGGAAGGTAAGGTCGACAATATGGTAAAAAATACTATTGTAGCCTTCAAAATATATTTATTTATGATAACTATTTGTAAAAAAAAGAAAAATACAAAAATAATATAAATAAATAAAATACAATCTAAAAAGTTTTTACCGTCGTTACATTCCAAATCAGGGATGAAAGAAAGTTAATTAATAGAGGTCAATGAGTTACCTTCATTTACTTCCTTGCCCTCCCATTCACTTCCTCCCAAACAATGTAAATCTTTCCTACCTCCTCTCATTTACTTCCTTTCACCTCCATTCACCTCCTCTCAAACAAAGGCTAATTTAATATCTTACATCATTTAAATATTGAACTTGAAAAGCCCTCATATTTTTTAATCTTATTCTGGTTTCTGAAGCTCCAAAGGATACATATTTCAGCTGCAGCAAATTCAAGGTAGTAATCCATAAGTGGTGTTGTAAATGAGGGTACTACATTAGTTGACAATATTAAAATGGAACAGATGACACTGAAACCAAAACAATGGTGAGAGGAGGTTGATTTGACATGGTTGAAGTCCGAGTCAGTGAGGCTTAACATGAAATGTTTCCATGAAAATTAGCCGGCTACTGCCATAGTCTTTTCCTTGCCCAGGGAAAAAGCTCATAGAAAGAACCTAAACATTGAAAACTTAATGGCAAGAAGCCTGATTTTCCAGGGGATCCCCTGTCATTGTGCCGTATGGTTTATACCTTGAATTCGAGGACCTGTTCTTTTAAGGAGGGGGAGTCTAATGCAGAACACAATAACTGTCCATTAGTTTTAAAACAATGGTATTTAAGATTTTTTTAATTAATTATTTGACATATACACATTTTGACCATCAATATGAGGTGACACACATCGGCAAAATGGAATGGAAAGTTCCATTCCAAGGATGAAATGGAGAGGATCCTAATCCCCCTAAATTGTGGCTCTCATCAAAATTCCTATAATTTGTTGTTGCCTTACTAATTGAAAATACTGGTTCTTGATAAAGCACCCCCCCCTTAAAAAAAGGTAAAAAAATAAGATCATGCTGCATGCATATCTGTACATAGCAATACAAAAGCATTGAAGTTTAACCACAATTGCATTCTCATCCTGTGATGATACCCACACACCAGAAGGCGTTCCATTACCAAATTTTCCCAAGTAGTATTTGTTTGATACACTTATAATTGATTTATAACATTTGACAGAAACTCCTGTTATATCGTCTCAAGTGTTAGCTAAGAAAACTGATGTCAGCAGCATTAGTTTGATATACACCGTGTATGTGTACCCCTATAATAGCACAAGAGCAAAATTAAGATGCATGTTCAAGAATCCTAAAAGTAGATTAGCAAGTCATGATAAACAATAAATCCACTAGTTCAGATGTTTCTAAAATGACTTGACAGCAACAAGTTGTGGATGCACGCAGTTACAGTCTAAACACTTCATATGCACAAAAATATGTAATTGAGAAATTCAACACTTGTGAAGATTAAGCAGATGATATTTTGTGGTTAATTTTAAGTAAACAAGGAAAGAAATGTGTTATGAAGTGCAACATGCTAGTCATGTGTATAACCACAGAATTCAACAAGAATTAAAGCTAGTTACCATGTCCTGGTATAAGGGACCCTGAGTCCTTAACACCCGCATCACGTTTGATCATCGACTCAATAAGATCACCAAAAAGAGATCCAAAGAAGTTCAAAAAGCCAAAAGCTACTGCACTGATAATTATCAAATAGATTATGTTAACAGAAGATATGAATTTCGAAAGGACAAATATTTCAAATTTTAAATCTTGTAGAATATTATTACATCAGAGATTGCCATGCACCACATTAAGATATGACCTCCTACTAATGCATCTCATACATTCTGTTGAATGACATGCGTAAGATTAGTAAGAAATCCTAGCACATGCTTGACTAATTTTTCTAGAAACACAGCACCATTGGGTAATAATGTGCTAACCAGAAGATGAGAATTGAAATCAAGAAATGATGTGATAACGGCATACACGGCATCACTACCCAGGCAACCCACCCAACCCCCCCACCCAAAAAAAATACAAATAAAAATAAAAACAAAAACAAAAAAAAAATTAAAACCCAAAAAAAAAGGGTATGATGAAAGTGGGCAGTAAGATATTAAGGCCCCGTTTGGTAACGTTTCCGTTTTCTGTTTTTCTATTTATGTTTTCAAAATTTTGTAAACTCGCAACGAAAACATGTTTGATAAACCTGCTTCCGTTTTTTTGTTTTCAAAAAAAAATGAAAACATAAACAGAAAAACGTAAACAGAAAAAAGGTGTTTTCACTCTGATTTTCTTTTCTGTTGCCAATATTTTGTCAATTTTAAAACTTTGTCTATTTTTGTTACACTACACAAAAAAATTTATTTTATTCAAATATTTTATTAAAATAAGTTATTTTAATAAATAATATAATTAAATTCAATAAATTAAATTAATTATATAAATTAATTTAAATTATTTTTAATAAATAATAAAACCAAATTAATTAATTTAATTTAATTTAATAATTAATTATTGTTAAATTATCTGAAATAAATATCATAATTAATTTATTTATTTTAATAATTAAATTAATTTATATAAAATAATTAATAATAAATAATTAAATTACATTAATTTTTAATTTAATTTAATTTACTAATTATTATTAAATTATTTTAAATAAATATCATAATTAAATTAAATTATTTATGATTTAATTAATTTAATTTATATAAAATATATTTTATTAAATTATTTTAATAAATAATTAAATGAATTTAATTAATTTAAAAATAAATAATTTAATTTAATAATTAATCTAATTTAATTATTTATTTAATATGAAATATATTTTATTGAATTATTTTTAATAAATAATATAATTTAATCTATTTTATATTTATTGAATTAAATGATTTTAATAAATAATTTACTGTATTAATTTAATTAATTATATTAATTATATTAAATTAATATAAAATATATTTTATTAAGTTCTATTAATTTTTTAAAACTAATAAAATTAAATATTTTCTAAAATAAAAAATTAATAATTATAAACAAACTTATATTTCCAAACGCAGTTTCAATTTTCATTTCAAAAAAAATAAACAGCAACAAAAAACAAAAAATAGAAAACGGCAACAGAAAAACAACAAAAAAAAAAACGACAGCGTTGTCAAACGGGCCCTGAGAACCTGCTTTTAGAAGAGTGCAAAAGAGAATAGAATGGAAAATCATTAAGAAAAATTTTGTTTGCACCATTTGGATAGCTTACTCATGGGGAAGAAAATAAAGGAAACGAAGAAAAACATTTTCAAAAACTTTACTTCTTCCCCACAAAAATCTCATTCACATTAAAGATCCACAGTGCAAGAATTAGGTATGACAAATTGACAATTGGGTGCAGGGTACAAGCACCTGGACAAAGATTTTCCATCAAATTAGGCGATTTACTATCATATGCTTCCTTATCAATATATGAAGGGGAGCCTTGGCACAACGG
The DNA here is from genome assembly GCA_019916065.1 of Vitellaria paradoxa. NCBI lineage: Eukaryota > Viridiplantae > Streptophyta > Magnoliopsida > Ericales > Sapotaceae > Vitellaria > Vitellaria paradoxa. The sequence goes on along the minus strand of CM034234.1, from coordinate 67,968,822 downwards.
TAAGAGTTGTCGCCGTGTGACCTAAGATCACGGGTTCGAGTCGTAAAAACAGCCTCTTGCAAATGCAAGACAAGGCTGCGTACAGTAGACCCTTGTGGTCCGACCCTTCTCCGAATCCCGCGTAAGGCGGGAGTTTCGTGCACCGGACTTCCTTATCAATATATATGTATGTATCAACGAGGATAATAGATTTGTTTTACCAATATGTAGATGAACGAATAAGTATCCCAAGAAAAAAGTGAAATAAAACAATATATATACCTTAGAAAAGATGCTGGCCAGCCAAGAACCTTTGATAATAGAACAGAAGTCGCTATACAACCACCTAAGCCCAGAGCAGCTCCCTCCCATGTCTTCTTTGGACTAATATTAGTAAGTGGTGTCCGACCAAATGCCTGCATTGTTATCCAGTCATGCATCTTATTCTCCTAACAAGTCCAATATATTCATGTAACCAATTGGAATAGTTGTACAGAACAAATGGTAACAAAAAATAAGAAGAAACCTTGTAAATTGTATTTTCATTCAAGTATTCTACAAGCAATCAGATGATATTTACATATCATCCAATTTAGAAATTTTAAAAGTTTCTAAATACCACGAAATACAACTAAACTTCACCAGGCATATGAAACAGGATTAGATGCTCCACCAGCAATGTATTTAATAAAGGTAATCTGAACAGAGTTAAGGCAATTTTTACAAAGAAAAAATAAATAGTAAGCAAGAATTTCATGTCAAAATTCATAAGCATGTCCAATTTATAATTTTCTTTTTGTCCAAGTATTCAATTGATAAATTTCAGCGTGCAAACCAGGTGTAGATTTTCTTTAAGCATCAATAAACTTATTTAGGGTGTATTTGAAGTGATAAAAAGTGAGATAAAGTGAAATAAGTCGTAGGTTCGTAATTCGTGCAGTAAGATAAAAAGTGAATAACTTTTAAAGATTTTCAAATATTTTCAATTTTGTTAGCAAACCAAACGCAACCTTAATGTTCTAAGAGGAACTTTTAGGTGAAATCAGCTGGGCATCTAGATAAGCGAGTACACTATCTTAAAGAAATCATTTGGAAATCAAGGGTTCAAAAGGAATAAAGTAGATTGGCCTCATCATTTGCCAGGCAGCCAAGATTAACTTGTGAGACAACTCAAATTGAAGAGAAACATCATTATTCATGATGGAAGTGGTTAACCAGCGGTTAACCAGAGGCCTTCTGTTAAGCAGAGCCATGAAATCCCCACTTTCATCTCACATAAGAAGGTAAATTCAATGTCCTAGTAACAAGAAGAATTGTAGCATGCTAGGTAGCTGTATCTTGAGGGGAAATAATAATTTAGAAGAAGTCACAAGAGCATCCTATCACCAAGCAATGCTATTGAAAATATTGCAGCAGCAGCTAGAGGTCCAACTGCTAGACTCCAGAAGCACAAATACCTTCCCACCAACAAAGGCACATGTATCTGCCGCAATAATGCTGCTAATAGAAATTAACGATGCCACAAGACCAACTGTCCACTGTGTTTGTCCACCAAGAAGCAAAGGCCATACTGTTCCCACTCCTGCAAAAGCTAAACTGGTAAGAAAATATAACGTAACAAAGCACCAATAAACCCCCACAAGCTTGAAAATTAATTTTGCAAAAGAATATAAATAGGCCTATAAACAAAATAATTAAAAGTTAGCTCTGGAACAGAAATCAATCTCAAATGGAGTACTGTCCAAAGAAGCCAAGTTAAAACACAAAAATATTATCAAAGTAATAATTACAAAGCATTAAATTTTATTCAAGTTCCAATACCATCAACAACAGGAATGATCAACCTCATGAACCAAACAAATTAATGAGTAAAGCATTTCCAATTAATTAACCAGATATAGAAGTTTCTCCACTACACTCGCTAATATGCATATTTCAGAGTTGTTCATCTAGTTTTCAATATGTATTTTAATTAGTGAACGAGCCTACAAAAACACACAAAAAAGTGCATTTAACAAGCAACTTCATTGGTAGCAAATATATCAAATAAAAAGCAGGACTTTCTTAGTTCTCCAAATCCAAACCATCACAAAGGAAGCAATTATTTTGATTGCAATAGTTCCTTCTATGAAATCCATCAAAATAGATACCATTCAATGTGTAAAACAAAACCAAATAAATGAAGCAAGAATAAAACATATGCAGTTCATTCCAGATCTCAAATGCATATTCATCCACCTTACACAATTGATACTAGGGGAAGCACAAAAAGAACCAAGTTAACACCATCTGAAATTAGTTCTACCACTGCAGCCATGATGCAAGGATGCTTTTGAACTGGGTAACACAAATATTCCACTTTAGGGAAAATAAATATGAAAAAGGTGATTCCCCATATCATCTGGGAAGCACATGCTAATATTACCCCATACTATACTCCCAATGAGTTATACCTATAATTTGATAATTTGATCTCTAAACAAGCATAAGAGAAACAATAAGATCTACACAGAACACGAAGGGCGAATTCATAAGCACCTAGATAATCAATGATCTGGAAAGAATCCAGTTTCTGACACAGCCAATCACTGGACCAATAGTACAATTCTTAGATTTTTGGGCACAGGTAGATAGATGCTGCTTTTCAGGAGGGATTACCATAGTCAACTTTGAATTAAGCACACTATGAGAAAACTAGGCTCAAGCAACAGTAATTCCACAAGTTGACTTCAATAGAATTTAGAGAGCAAGCATACCAGATTGATGCACAGAAATTGGGATCCTACCCCCCCCCCCCCAGGGGGGGGGAGCAAGACCACCAAAATTTTGACATGTATTTGGCAACTTACAAATGGCTATTTACATGAATGCATAGAACCACACATCCCAAAACTCCTCAAAGGAAATTTTAAGGATACTGATTGGTACAAGAACCCTAATGCCAACAATAGCTTGACAAACATATAGAATAAGGGGTGTCTATAATATCAAAAGTTCTATAAAACTAGCACTGAAAGATGGTAAGATATATAAACTGACACCAATTGAACAAACCAACTTTTTCAAAGCACGTGTATCCCAGATATCTATCTCACGGAAACTGAGAATGGACCCAAATTCTTACTAGTATTCAAGGCAGGAATGGATAAACCACAACGAAGCTTAACCCAAAAGCAGGGAAGATAACCGCAATAAAATAGCCCAAACATGGTACTACTGAGCTGAGCAAACCGTGGATTTTCCCTCTGCAAAAGCAATGCCATAGCAACAACAAAAGCTGCAGACGTCACAGAAACATCAATTTGACCCAAATACCTGACAATAAATTAGACAACTAATCAGCAATAGAGACCAATGAAAAACATTCAAATGTATCATGAATCAGAATTCAAGCATACAGGAGAAAGAGAAAAGAAGAAGTCCCAGTTATCAAGTTTCACCTACCCTATCAAACTCAAAATTTCAGCTTCAAGTATGCTTGATCAGTTATTCAGGCAACTTAGCAACTAGACTACAAACAAAAACAAGCATAGAAATGTACAGAGAGCATATAACAAGGCAAAAAAAAAAAAAATCAAAGAACTAATAGATCAATATGGTAGAGACAATATAAAGCACAAATTGATAAAGGAAAGAAGGAAACAAATACCACTATTAAAAATCTCTTACTGCCAGAGTATACAAAAGAATTACGCTAATCGCCAGAGGAGGCCCTTCAAGTTCAATGTCAGTGACTATATATTTCTTCAAGTTTCGCTGGGACAAGGCATTATAAGATTTAGCCAGAACAAGTAATTGGCTCTGAGGACTACTGGCAAAATTGCTTACAAATTAGCTTATTTCCTTAGTTGTCAAGAATCCATAATATTTTCCATGTGTATGAACCAAATCCTTCTCACATTATTGATTAAGAATAGTTAAACAATGACAAGGACACAACATTTTGAAAAGAGACAAATTTAGATTAGGGGTAGCAAAGATCAAAGTGTTGACTACAACCGTAGTCTGTATTTTATGACAAACCATGGTTTCGAAAAGCCAACGTGAATACATCAATTGGTGATGTGAAAGTGGTATCCTTTCTCTTCAATGATGAAAGCATGTTAGTGTTTTTTTGGTAATTGTGCTAGTTTAATATTGAGGACAAAATTAAGGGAAGGATGTGATACCCATATCCTAAATGCTGAAGGGTAGGTGTAATTTACCCTATATTGAATTCAAGAAAATTAGCATGGGTACCTGGTGAGGCGCTTGCATAATTAATACATACATTTAAGATCAGAAAATTATTGAATCCATGAATTGAAAATGATATGTAACGTTCAAACAGACATTCTAGGTGAATACAATGATTCACTCAAGCTAATAATTGTTACTTGGTAATAGTTCCTCATATCTCCAACACCAGTTATTAAAATTTGGATGGCACAATTAGTACTATCAATATGCCCCCAAAAATGGATATAGCAAAAGTTTCCAAATAGTTCTTTTCATGGGTAATAAATGTGCATTCATAAATCTTACAATGTAAGTATGGGCATGAGAGCACTGGTAACAGAGCAAACTCTTGATATGTAACGAGGAGGAGGTGTCATTCCTGCAGCAACTCCCCAACTCCTAACAAGCTCAAAGTACTCCCGTGAACCAACAAAAATCGCAGCCGCCATGAAAATTGTGAAAACCCATCCTCCAGCAAATACCACACCTCCACCAGAAATTCCAATGCCAAGCCCAAAAATTATTCTTTTCTTCAACTGACCTGCTTTTTGTTGGCGCTCTGAGGCTGAATCTTCCTTTGACAATAAATTATAGCCCTTGTCAACTTCCTAAAACACACCCATCTCAGTGATTCCATTCAATTTGCAAGCAGGATTAAAAGAATTAAGGAACAATATTAAAAAAGGAAACAGAGCAGTTAGATGCAGACAGAAATTCCAAATGACCAATTTCCAATCATCCTACAGTAACTTTTATTAATAAAAAAGGGCGAATTACACCTAACTCCCTTCAACATTTAGGTAAGTACACTTACAATCCGTCAACTTATAAAAATTACAAACTCTCTTATCTTGAAATGTTGTTAACATTAACCCATTTCCCTAAAAATTAACTGTTAAAACTTAAGAAAATGTCAAAGTAACCAAACTTTTAGGTTTTTTTTTCGATTTTACCCCTCTCTCTTACATATTCACTAGTTTTCTTTACAAAATTCTCAAAAATATTTTTACTTTTTTTTATATTTTTTAGAATTTTTGTAAAAAAAAACTGATAAAGACATGAGAGATAGAGATAAAATAGGAAAAGAACCTAAAATTTGTATTAATGATTTATTTAATGGAAGGTAATCAATGTTAATAACATTTTTTTTTAAAGGAGTTAACTGTAATTCTTGACTGTTGATGGGTATAAGTGTAATTACCCAAATGTTCGTTCAGCGCATGCACGTGTAATTTACCCTAATAAAACATTAGAATAATTGGATGGAACTATTCAATGTGCAAGTGTAAACGGATTTATTGTTCTCAAAAGTGAGGTTTGTTAGACTTTTTTTGAAACCAAAAGTGAGGCATAATTCCACTCCATGTAGGAGCGTAGCAATAACCTAGAAGTTGTGGCATAGTAAAAACTACTGAAATTTCCAATACTAAAAATGATTCCAAAATACGAGTCACTTAACGACAGCATTGTATACATTTATACTCTGTGCATTGTGTACATTCATACTTTGCTTGTTCCACAAACATGGAAGTGCGACTACTAAATCAACAAATTACCCAATTTCTCAATCAGCAAACTTCCAAATTACCTCGTTGGATTCCCCTTCGTCGAGGCGGTCTGGTTCGGCACTGGCCACGGCAGTGATTATACGGTGACGGTTCCCCAAAACGCCCCCGGGAAAGGTGAAAATGCCCCGAGGGCCATCGAAGAAGAGCCTGAGGCTCAAATTGGACGTAGCGGGCCGAGGTAGAATTAGGGTTTTGGGTGACAAGGACGAAGGACGATTACGAGAGTGGCAGGCGCAGAAAGAGGTGAGCGAGAGACGGATAAGATTGCATCTATCGAATTCTATACAAGTCGCCATTGAAAGCTTGAATTGTAGTGCTTGTAGCCTTGTAGGGCGATGCTAAGCGTAACTTAGGAGCAAGCTTGGGGGCATCTGGGGAGAAGAATTGTGCGTGTAGCCATTTATGGAGGCAGAGAGCCGCCTAGAGGTTCATTGAGGACAGCGAAGAAGAGAGAGCGAGGGAGAGAGTTGTTGATGACGTGTGGTTGGGTGGTGCGGCTTTGGTGTATTTTTAAACGCCACGTATGTTAGCGAGTTAGAGGGGGCGCGTGGAGCTAAACCCATCGTTCATTTCCCTAAAAATGAAAATGGCCAAAAGCCTCTGACAAATAAAAGATAAATTATACCATCCTTTATTGTTGATAAATTATTAATTTTTTTAAACAGATTTTCTCAGTACCAATTATAATAACTAAAAAATACGCATAATCTTGATGATATTAAACATTATTGCACAAATTAATCAAAAATTATTTTTAATATAAGAAATTAAATTATTAAATTATAATACGTCACAAAAGTAATTTGCTAGGAAAAATGTAGTTTGTCAAAGTAATTTCTTGAATTTTGAGGTTATTATTAATTTTTAAAGGAACATCTTTATTTTAAAATAAAAACTAAACTACGATTAAACTTTTAAGACTCGTTTACTTTGACTATTTTTATTTTATTTTTTAAGAAAATAAAAATATGTTTAATTCAAAGAATACTTTTAAAAAATCCATAAAAAATAAAAAAAAATAATTAAACTAGATGTCGCCTAAAATTATTTATAAAACAAAATCACTTAACTCTTTGCAGGTATTAGAAATTAAACTGGCACCTTTGTCTGAAGTTACTGAGAAAATCAAAGAAATGAAATTACGGGTATGTCACTATATTATTGTATTACATATTTCATAAAAGAGAATTAAATAAAAATTATTTTTTGATAAACTTTTGAACATGTTATTTACATTATAAAAAAATAAATTTTACTGAATATATAAATATATGAGGGGAAAAAAAAAAACCGACAATTCCCAAACCAAGCCTTATATTAGTCTCAACGCTAGGTTCCGAAAAATTCAAAATAATGGAAAACGCAAAGTACAGTTTACCCATAAGAAAATTACACAGTAGCAGCATATTTGTACCGAGAGAGTTCAGATTTTGCATTTGAGAATAACATACAATTGCAGCAAAGTTCCGTGAAAGTACAGTTTACCCATAAGAAAATTACACAGTAGCAGCATATTTGTACCGAGAGAGTTCAGATTTTGCATTTGAGAACAACATACAATTGCAGCAAAGTTCCGTGAAATAAAAACTAACCCCCCAGCAGTTCACCCTCCTGTAAAAGAAAACTCAAAAAGAAAAATAAGAGCAATTGATGGAGAGAACCCTCTTAAAGTTACCAGAGAAGAAGAAGAAGAAGAATGTTAATAAAGCAGAGCTAGTCCCATGAGAAATGCTCTTGAAGTCTGGCCCAGGCAAATTACAATCCCATTGATCAAGCCTGTTTGAGCACATTTTCTAGAGTCAATTACATCTCACAGCTACTGCAATACAAAAAGCTACTCCCTCTCCATCACAAATCCATCTTGTCTTCGTCAATGTTCTGAATCATTTTTTAAACACTGGGATTTGACAACAGACGAACTGAGCAGAAGGCAAACTCTTGGGGGTCATGTTCTCTTAAGAAGATACCCCAAAAGGACGCCAATGATGCCAACAATAACCACGAACAGTAATGGAATGCCGCCACGGCTTTTTTTGCCTTCGCGTCTCAAGAACTCCTGCAAATTGGTAAAAGCCCACCGCAAGTGAGTCATGTATGTGGTCTAAAAGCAAAAGTGCTGCAAAAGCAATCACCTTCAGCCCAATTAATGCAGTTATAACATTTATCGATTGTTAAATTGGAAGAAAATTTCAGAATTAGTGTATATTTCACATGGTTACTGAATTCACCGCTGTTAAATTAGTAGAAATTAACGAACTTACTAAGCATATTTAATACAATATTCACAGATGATGTTGTATTAATGGATTTGAAACTAGGTCTGAGGGTTACTCATAAGTAAAAACTATGAAAGGCATACATACGTTAGAGTCTAGATGTTTTTAAAGTACATGGAACGAAAACAAAATAATATGTGTGCTGTAATTTCAGCATAATTAAGACTACAAATGAAGGTAAATCAAAAATTGAGGATCAAAAGAGCCAAATAATAATAATTTTCAGTATCTTGGATCAATTATGGAAGGTTAAAGAGGATGTTATCTATACGATTAAAACAGAGCAGTTCAAATGGAGAAAGGCCTCTAGTGTTTAATGTGATCGGAAAATACTTATTAAGTTGAAAGGAAATTTTATAGGAAAGTTACAAGGCCAACTACGCTTCATGATACGAAGTGTTGGCTATTAAGAAACAACTCTCTTGTAAGTGTGACGACAATGTTGATGCAAAGATGGATGTGTAATAATACAAGAAAAGATAGGATAAAAAAATATATATCTAAAAGAAAGTTGAGAAGGCCTGGATAGAAAAGAAGTCAGACCAAAAAAAAAAAAGTAGTTTAAGATATTTATTCATGTCAAACATAGACCAAAAGATGCACCAATAAGGAAAAATAAATAGATCCAAGGTATTAAAAAAAACAAAAAATAAACCTAACTATATAAGGTTAAATGGGCTGAAATTGTGAATAATACCTAATTCCAAATAATCTCAAGAAAAACATAGCCCTAAATAGAAATGGATGGCAAAAAAGGATTCTTGCAGCTAATCCCAGCTATTTTGGGGCTTAAGGCCTTGTTGAGTTGAGCTCTTTTTTTATGCGTAATATTATTAATTAGGAAGGAGTTGCGAAAAATTACAAAATTTACCATCTAATAAGGCCCAACATTCAAATGAAAATATTACATTAAAATGAAATCATATATTAAAGAATTGCAATGTCACCATTGGCAGCAAGCACAAGTACACTTTACTTCTTCAAATCTCATGCATACTATTGTTTAATTGGAATGATTTAAGAAGAGAGGAATGGAAATTAGAACATCCTTTCAAAGTTGTGAAATGCCCGTGCATATGATTTTTTTTTTTTTTTTGGGTAAAGATATCTTTATTTAACAAAAGGAAAAATATATATATATATATATGAACCACAAGCATTACAAAACCAATGCAACAACTTCAATAAAGTTTATGCATAACTTCATTGAGGTAGCAATCAAAGGAAATATGGTGGAAAGTATAAGCATGCAAAGTGTAATTTACTTAGTGCTTTATCATAATTAAATACTATTTATTAGGGGAAGGCGGTTGGGATGACTCAACATGACGTTTGGCTTGGGAGGAACACCTTTTCAGCTTGAGCTAGCCTCTCTCATTAGTAAAAATACTATATCATGAAATCCAAGTAAGATGACATTTGACCCTAAGAACATATTCACCTATTAAAAGGCCATATAAGGCAATTTCAAGATTCAGAAGAAGAATAATATGAAGTGCCTGTTTGCTGGTGCCGCAGCTTGTAGTGAAGTCGTTTCTAAGCATGGTTCAAAGTATCGTCCGAAACACCGAGATATCGTTCGAGACATGTCGGAATCGATGGACAACGCGACGAGATCTCAGCTCGCGTCAAAGAAATGCGTCAAGAATAGTCATCTCGTGCGTCAAGAATATTCATCTCTCACTGTCATGGCCGAGACAAACTAATTTCTTAGCGATACACTCATACGACTAACTGTCGCGGCGAAAAATTGGCGACACAAACAATTTCTCGGTGATTTGTGCAAAAGAGGGGGGGGGGAAGTTAGCTCATTTGCATGTTATAAGTAATTATCTAATGTTTAGTAAAAGAATTATTATATTTTTGGTCATGTAATATATCCATTTTATTACTTAGAATTTTTCTATATTTTTTTTATTTTTAAAATTAAAAAAATAAAATATTGTGTATCATCCGATATCACGATGCAACACCGCGACCGCAATGTCGCAGGGTTAAAACCATAAAATATTTGTTGCTTTCTCGATTTTTCCTCGCGTTTTCATAAAAAATTCTCAAGCCAATACAATGGCCACGACCGCGACTTTGAACCATGTTTCTATGTATTTCTACTTAAGGTATTGAAAGGTGAAAGTTTTACGAACCTTGAAACTAAAATATAATATGGATGTCCACTTTCAGGGGGCTAGGGCCTGATGTTGGTACCGACCAAGGAGACACTGACCTGTGAGGGCAAGAGCCCTACTTTAAGTCTGACATGACTTTCTCACGAGTTCTAGTAATTTTGGAATATTTGGTAAAATTGCATAGAAAAACTTCTAGCTGAAGCTCGAACGGTATTTTCTTTTTAAAACATTTTGCCTTGAAAAGGACTTTCTTTAAAGCATTTCTTATAGAACTTTCAATAGACAGAAATTATGCCAAACAGGCTCTAATTCATCAAGAAGCACTTCAAGACATTACGTTGTCCATTTGAAAATGCTTTCAGCATGCACCCAACATAACACATCCGAAGAAGAACAAGAAATAGTGTACTAATTTCCTGTTTGAGAATAGATACGCATAAAATTAAGTCATAACATGCATCTTCCCTCCCTCCCCTACATATTTTGAGAATACTCTTCCTTCCCATTTAATTATTCAAATGATTAAATTTAGTTTTACTGCAGATGTACTTTTTAGAAATCTATAGTTACCAAAGCATGATCGATCCAACATACTCTAGAGCTAAATTCCCACTCTCAAACTTAAATAATATCACAACCTATTTTCCCTCATAAAATTAAAAAAGAAAAACTCCCGCGCGTGTGCACCCATTATCTCCTTTAGTCATTACTAAATACTTCAGCAAGTTAGAACAATTGTAACTTTAGCATACTTTCCACATTTCTTGGTTTAAATTTCAGTGAATCTATCAAATATCCATTCTTTTGTCCTATTTCAATGCATACAACTCAACTGAATAAAGTCTTAGCCCCAAACTAATTGTAGTTAGCCAAATGAATCCTCTCTCTCCATATCCTATTTCAATATATACAATATAAATTTAGAAAATTTACGACTTATAAATTTAGGTGTATACAAGTAACTGTACTTATGAAAAATAGAGACTCCTGACGCCATAACATGTTTTTACTCCCTTATCATAAGGCCCAATGATATCTATGCACATTAACAAAGATCCATGTATGCCATATATGCACTTCAGGAGTGGTGTGTTAGAAGAAAACCAAAAGAACTCATGAAAGTTGCACCCATTAAGGGGTAAGGACGGTGTCATATGCTCCAAAAGGGATCATCATCTATCTTGGTCACACCCATCATCTATCACCCAGTAATCACTTATTAAGGATCGGGGTGAGAAGATAAGGTCAACTCATTCTATGACTAGTATGCAAAACACTGAAGGTTACTTACCCAAAAAAAAAAACTGAAAGCCAAGAAAAAATATTGACAGTGAACAGAAGTCAGGCAATGGTCCAAGTCTTCTACCATTCAATATGCTTAGTTTTTAGGTGGTTTAAATGTCTTCTACCATTCAATATGCTTAGCTTTTAGGTGGTTTAAATATCCTAACGTAACATATATTAAGTGAAACTACATATGTGGAAAAACATACCAAACCACTTACCAATTCTTGCTGGAGCTTGTTATTTTGCTGCATTGCAGAATTTTTCTCCTCAGTCAGCTTGGAGATCAGAGCATTTACCTGAAACAGATAAAGGTGTTGTTCAATTATACAGTACAGAATCCTTGTATTTTCTCCTTTTTCACTAGTAAGGAGTTCAAAGAGGAAGGCAATTGCAGCTTTTTTTTGGAAAGGGCATGTGACTCAAATCCACACCATTAGTGTGGGTGAAAGGCTCCTCCCCCCTTTTTTGGGTCAACAGCACCAACCTCAGCCATCGTACAATACAGAATTCTACAGCCATAGTATATGCAAGAATTAAGTAGCCACCATAATTAAAAGAAACAGTAAATCCATTTATCTCTACCACATATATCCCCACAATGCAGGAGCCTTGTGCAATAGGTTTCCCACCCACCCACCCCCCCCCAAAAAAAAAAGTTTTTTTTATCTCTACCGCAAGCCACAAAGGATATCTGAAAATGGGGATTTGTAGTCACTAAATAGAAAAGGAAACTAATTGAACTACAAATGCAGGTTTAACAGAATGGGTATATCTGGAGAGTATCCGGCAAGGCTACAATCACAATGACCACCAATTATACCCAAAGAAGACCAACACAAAAGGCCAGCGAGTTCACAAAGTCACATGATTCAGAGGAACCTGACACGCAGATTCAATATAAACAAGATTTTCAATAACTGATTGACAAAGTAATTTCTTCACAACCAACTCCCATGAGTAATGACAAACCAACATCCAATGTCATAAAATTCACTTATTTATCAAACAAAATATCCAATATCCAGGAATTCCTACACATTGTTATAGCACAACATAAATTGAAAAAAAAATGAAAAATGAAAAGGAAAAAGAAAAACATCTATGCAGGAGTTGACTCTTTTTCACCCCATTCTCTTACTAGGCATTCAAAAATAAATAAATAGAAACAAAAGGTACAGCTCCAACCCTCCATTTCTATAAAGACAACACAACACACCAAATGCAAAGTTAATTGTAAGGATGAACAAGATGAAAAATTCAAATTTCAATGAACAAATAAAAATAAATAATGAAAAAAAAAACACTAAGAAAAAGCAGAAACATGCATCCATGAATGCATGCAAACAACTGAGATCTCAATCAGAGACTGGACCTTGAAAAGTACCGCCCTAGGACAAGCACAAATAGAGCTCCTAAATCAGAAAATAGTCACAAATTTCTTCCTTATCAGATGTACATTGGCAGCATTGCAACCTCAAAAGTCAAAACAAAGAATTCTGCATAAACAATATGCAAATGCTTCTCTACCTACAACAGAAAGAGCTAACAAATCTAATCACTTGAAACTGAAAAGAACCAACTTGCAGCCAAAGAAGCTCTCCAAGGCACCAGCGTTACTTGCACATTTCCACCATATAGTTTTGATTTCATCTAGATAAAAGCATAGCCTGCCAGTCTAAAAACTCCAATTTTCCAAAATCTTTTAATTTGTATAAAGCATTCAAACAATCACTAACTTATAAAGCTGGAAATCAAATATATGCAAGTTAGATCAACCTAGAGTTATGAGAGCAATATATTAACTATAATTCAGAATAGCTACATAACAAATATGCAAATTGGAAGAAATCAATACAAACAAAAAAATGATAAATCAGGCTTCTTTATCATTTAATCAAATTGATCTAGACATGTATTCACAACCACAATGTAGATTCTGACAATTCAATTTCAGAGCTTCAATACTAGCATCATGGAAAGAGTTACCCAATCACAAGCAGAGGATGAATTGTACATAAAGAAATCAATATCCAAGATAAAGAGCTGTAGTGACAAATAGCAGAAAAAATACCACAATTTTTCACATTCTAAGGAAGCTTCATGGTATAAAATTATAAATAAGCAGATATGTGATTAATAAATGGTAATTTTACAAAAATACTCATAGAATTAGTATTTTTCTTAACTATTTCAGCTGTAAAAATAATTTATTTCATTGGATAATTTTGGAAGTGAAAAACTTGACATGGCTTCGAACCGAGGGACACACCAAATGGTTTGCTCCCTTAGTAATATAGTATAGATGAGGATTGAATAAAATAAAAACAGCTTCCAGATTTTGATATACCAATTTCACATCTATCTTCAACCAATATTGGGTTACGTGAAGAATTTTGAAATCTCAAAATGGAAAAGTTTCAGGACAAGGCAGGTTAAACAGTCTCAAACAAAGATATGACTGATCGGATAGAATTAGGATTTTAAAATGAAAGAACCATAAGCAAAGCTGAGGAAGATAAATGCTAGATATCGGATAAGATTTCAACACACCCGTGCAGATTGAACTGGCTGATTAGTTGTATACCCTTCAGTTCTTATCAAACAAATCCAATGAAAATGAAAGTAAAGAGAATATATATAGCAAATACAAAAATAACAATTAAGATCTAATAGGAACATGATTAATAACTCCAAAAACCCAAGAATAGCATTGCATGCATATGAGTACACTAATCAGACATTTGAAAGAAGTTAACTCAAAAGATTTACAAGATGTCAACATAGAAATGGAAGTTATTAATTAACTATTTCAAACACATACTGAAACTAAATTCATAAGAAGAAAAAAAAAAAGTAATACTCTTTCAAACTGGAGACTCAGATATCAAAATGCACCAAATTTACAAATAAGTAGCACTTGCAGCCTCCTCATAATGAAAGATGTTACCAATTAGTAGAAGCACATTAAATAAAAGCAAATTTCTTTAAAGGAAGCTACAATTTTGGCAATAAACATCCATGTGATGTGCTTTTCAAACATCCATGTGACATGATTTCAAATGTTTTAGGTTTCCAAGTTATGAGACGGTACAAAGCTAAAAAAGGAAATATAGCCAACGTGCAGATTGCAGTCTAGGTTGGTAATGATTATGAATATAATTTTCATCTCTAATTTCCATAAGAAAGTGACATACAAGACTGCCAAGGTTAAAAAAAAAAAAAAAGTTAACCTCTGATGAATTGTCTTGAGGTTCCACATGTGCCCTTTCGGCAAATCCTCTTGAAGCCTACAAATATAGTTACAAATGTGTGTGAAAAGGCAATCCATTGAGAGACAACTTTAACAACACAAAGACAACTTCATTGCAAATTACACTATGAAATCCCAAATACTCACTGGAGCAAATTCAGCTGTATTTATGGTCCCATTGTCAGATACTGAAGCCCTTGGTGAAGAACCTTCCTCGGATCCTTCTCGCACAGGTGACGGTGGCTGTGGCGGGGGCACATAAGTAACTCTCAACTTGCACTCCTCAACATGATTCCCAGACTCCTTGTTGAACTTCAAATTAAAATAAAAATAAACAATCTTATGAGCTATAACAGGTTCTCTCATATTTTAGAAACCTGCATATAAATTATAAAAATATATATATATAATTTGATACGTAATCACCATATCTGGACCGATATCTTTTGCAGAAGCTCCAGAACTCGCAACTACACTTTGAAGCAAGAACTTGTCCTTACATTGCATGTCAGGAGGAGCCTCCTTTTGTGCTTGCATTGTAACTAAAAGCCACACATTTTTTACGATTAATCACCGATAGGAAAGGAAATTTTGATATAATAATTCCGAAAAAATATGGGTGACAGAGAGATGATAATTATAATTGGCAAAAAAACAAAAGAAAAAAAAAAGAAAACACAAATCACTACGTAGAATTTGAAATTAATTGAAACAACGAAAAATACAACTAAACCAAAATCGCAGGGTGAAAGAAACCTATAACATCACAAGTGGAGCGTGGCGACACAATTCCAGTGTTAGGCCGAACACAATACTTCTTTGGATTCGTTGTCTTAACCTAAAAATCGCAGATTCAAGAAGCAATGTGAAGCAAAAAATTAGGCATTTCCAACTACCTAGGGCTTGAAAATCCCAAATCATTTCATGAAAAAAATGAGCATAAATTACAAGAGACAATTCAAAATCCATACCTTGAATGCCACATAGTTATCAGTCTTGTTCGCTAATTGAAGAGAACACGAGATCTGTTTCTTCAATTCAACTTTTTCCAAAAGAAAAACACTAATCAATTAAAAAAACACCGAAGCACCAAAAGGAAAAACACAGATCTGAATGCAAAAGCGAATTGTAATAAAGGAGTTAAAAAGTACACAAAAAAAAAAATTATAGAGAAGGGATATCCGAGCAAGTTACATGGAAACTGAAGCTCCTGAGGTTCGATGCTGAGAAGCTCCCCGGTACTCATTTCGACGCGATCGCTGACAGAACCACCAGAGACTGAAGAAAAGAGGGTTTCCGGTGAAATAATGCCGGTTTCCGACAACCGAAAATGGTTGGACAACGGTTTTCCGGCGAATAAACTTGACAATTCCGAGAGAAAGAGAGAGATCTGGAAGGGTGAGTCGGGCTCTCAAACTGGACAAGCGAGAGAGAGAGAGAAAGAACAGCAAAAAGTAGCAACGAGGTACAGAGAGACGGTAGTTGTCCCTGTTCTCTTATAGTGCTGCGGTTGTAAACTGTACTGGGTTTACAGTTCGTGCGGTTCACTTGCATTGTAATTTTTACACTCCACGAAACGACGCTAACGGTTATTTTGGTAAATAATACTTATCCCTTTTAATATTTAAATAACTATACTTATTATTTTTAATATTTAAAAGTTATACTCACTTATCATGTTTTAAAAAAAAATATTAACCCTAACTCCCTCTGTTAATTTGATTATTGACTCCATTAAGTTGAGCCTTAACTCTATTAATCTAGTCATAAAAATATTTTTACTTATATCCTACTGTGAAAAATTAAAGTAAATGTACTTATCTAAATTAAATTTATATATATATATATATATATTCATATGCTTCCTACCCTCATCTCAACCATCATCATAGCAAACTAAGAAATCGGGCTTATTGCTCCGAAAGGGGTAATTGAGTTGGTTCAGATGGCGGGCTGAAGGATCTGCGACTAATAGGTCTTGGGTTTGACTTTTCTCTGGGGGCAGTCCTTCCTCTAATTGTGGAGGGCCATCTAACAGTCTTCTCGACTGAGCCGGTCAGTTAGGACTTGTTTAGGTTAGTTTACCCTCTGTAATTCTTTACCGACTAGGGTCATAGAACGAGTTTCACCCAGTGCGCACTTTTATGGTAACGGTTATGAGTTTCCTCGTACCAGAAGAATTCGGATTTATTGCTTTCATTTCAACCATCATTGATGCATGTAATTGCAAATTGAGAAATGAACAAAATCATGGATAATAGAAAAATAAATTGATTCTTGAGAAAAAAAATAAGAGAGAGAGAGAAAATAGTTATGATAATTTTCAAAATGATTAAGTGATGACACGTGGTATAATCAAGTTTTATGGGTAACGTAGAAATTTAACATTTGACTAATTAATCGAATGGGTCAATTTATAACAAAATTCAAAAAATAATGAGATGTAAGTAATCTTTTACAAGTCAATGCAAGGATTTATTATTGACAACCCAAGGTTTAAGTAATTTGTCAAAATTTTTTTTAACATAGTTTCATAGTAAAAACTTATTGAATTGCGTTTGGGGTAAAATTAATGTAATTATTGGATTTCATACAGTATCTAAATTTGTTTTAATTTCACAATAAACTTTATTTAAATAACTTAATTTAAAATAATTTTAAAATATAAAAATGATTATTTCATTTTCTATACAAACACGGAGTTTAAAATTGATTCTCCATCCATAAGACATGACACTGACAAACCGATCATCCACCATCTTGATTTTGCAACTGTTTATGCAATTATTCGTAGGGCCGTTTGTTGTGAAAAAATTTGTTGAAAATCTCAAAAAATTTTTATAAATCTCTGTTAACTTTATATTACATCAATTTTTTTCTCTTACTGCACGTATTACGAACTTTCTCCAAACCATAATTTATCTCAATTTATCTCATTTTTTCTTACTCCAAACAAACTTAGACAAGACGCTTTCAGGTAAGATATATTCTTTGAAATAAATATTTTTTTTCAAATGACTAAAAATAACTTTCTTCCATTAAATCCGAAAGTTACCTCTGAGGAAAAAAAAGACACTCCACCTCTCTCCTTAGCATCTCCTCTGTATTTTTCTTATGGAGAAAGTTTTAAAAGTATGTTTTAAACCAAACATCAAAAATAAAAATAAAAATAAAAATAATTTTTTTAAAATTTTTTACACAAAATATTCTTTGATGTAAAGTATTGTACATCAAACTGAATGGAGCCTCAAACAGTTTTACAGCATAAATGTAAAATATTTTTGAAAAAAATACTTTTATTTATATTTTTTTAAAAAGTATTTTCTTAAACCATTAATAAATTTATTTTCTCCAAAAAATTATTTGGCATTAAAACAGAAGGAACCTGCTCGATCCAGAAATTGCAAGCTAATTAGCTAAACTTGTGTGGCCAAAGGGTTATTAGAGCAAAAATTCCAGTAAATCAATACTTAAGCTTAAGATTAGGGATATAAATGGACAGAGTACGACTAATTTCATCATTAAACTCGTTTTTTTTTTACTTATCATTATCGTCTTAAAACCATTTATTTTTTTTAGTTGGAATCCCAAATCCGTGAAAGTCCCAAACTCGCGAAACTCGTTTATGTTTAATAAGTCAAATTATCCATTAAATACCCGATTTAAGATCAAAAAAATTAGTAAACGACAAAAATGTTCATTAATCAAAGGACGTCTAAGTTTTTTTTTTTTTTTTTTTTTTAAGATAAAAGAAACATACTCTTAGTAGTAGAAATAAATGTACAAAATATACATGGACATACCTCTGAAACAGTACGATAGGAATTACAATGCAATAAAAATCACAGTTCATATAAGACTTTAAAATTCAATATGGAATAATTCATAACATGTGAAAATAATGCACAACATATTATAAATTAAACAAGTCCAAAAGAATTATCCCAACAAAACTAAGAGCAATTGCCAACAAAACATCAAAGCTCCAAACCATCAGTCCGAGCAAGAAACCAGCAGCTCAAGCTGTTTCATAGGAAAATTGGAAATGTCTAATAAAAGAGAAAATGGAAGCAATTTAAACTAGAAAAAGAGTTTAACAAAATATATACATACATGCACAAAGAATTTCTAAATAAATTAAAACACTGATTGCAAGCGACAATTGCAAGCAATGGAAGAGAAGACCGAAGAGGGTTGATTATCAAATTTGGGAGTTGCGGCTATTGATATACAACAGTATATACCAAGGCAAAAATGAGCGAAATTTTATAAATGACCTTAGTTTAAGAATTTCAAAAATTTTATTTTAAGGATAAAATTTTAAATATATAAATATATATTTTATTTTATTTTATTAAGCAGGTACTTAACAAGTACCTTATAGATGTTGAGAATCAAATACTTTATAATTATAAATAAATATCGAGTTCCATACAGACAAATATCAAACCCATCCCAAACCCTCATGGTAATTAAATTTTAAATTCTAAATCCGTTCCAATCCTACTAGAATATTTTCTAAAGAATTTTTATCAGGTACAGTCGAATCAGGTACTCTCGTGTATCCTCATCCCATTAACATCCCTACTTAAGATCGTGGGTTCAAACCAAAGGAATCAATAGCATGTTTAGAATCGAAGGGAGGAGAGAGAGAGAGAGAGAGAATCCATGTCAAAAGGGAAATGATTCAAAATGGCATTCCAAAGTGTAGCAAAAAAATCAAGCGCGGAAAACATGCATGGCACGGAACGGGACCAGGCCATACTGTAATCGAAGAAAAGCAATTCTAAGAACAAAGAACCACACGCGAAGAAAAGCATTAGATTCAGCAGCGATAATTCAAGAAAAGACCACAAAAGGATGGTCAATGATAAAATTGTGAGATCAATCATGTGCTGCTCAGCCACATAGTTTGAGATTTGGGTGTTTGCATAAATGCTTGTGTGAAAAGTTTTGAGATTTAGGTGTTTGTATACAGTCGCGGAGCCACTTGTCATCGAGCGGCAGCGACCGCTGCCACTAGAGTTCAAATATATATATATATATATATATTTAAACCACGTAATTTATAAAAAAAAATATTTATTCTTCAGATCTCGTACACTCATGATCGATAATCTTATTTTATATATTTTATATATGATATATTATTTACACACATGTACAATCGAAAATGTTCATCGCCTAAACATTCAACTTTCAAACTTTAACATCTTAAACCTGTAAAAATTATAAGATTATGTTTGGCATGTAACATTTAACAGGATAAATATTATTTTTGTAAAAATTTTATTTATTTTAATTATTAACGTATATTTTATAACATTACAAATGCATTATTTTTTTTCATATATTCGTTAAAAACGATTTTTCAAAAAGTAAGGTAAAAGTTATAAAAAGTTGTGAGAATAAAAAATTAATAATTTATTTTATAATTGAAATGTTTGAAACTCGATAAAACTCTAAAAATTTTTTTAAAATTTAAATTTTTTACTTATCATATGAATTATGAAAATTATAATTTTTATAAATTTACACTAATTTTTACAACTTCAAACACCCGGCCCTAATATTTATTTTATGAATTTTTCGCCGCCACTAAAAAATTTTTTTGGATCCGCCACTGTTTGTATAAATGCTTGTGTCAACTTCCAACATGTCATGGCCCATGTCAGACACATGAAAGAAAACATTAGCACCCACACGAAATGTATTTCACTCTCCTAAGCAAGGCAGATACCTTTTGGCAAAGTAGAAATTTCCACGCAGATAACCTTTTGGCGAAGTAGCAATTTGACTTCAAAATCCCACAATAGCAAATTCAAAAAATGTCCCCCTTTTTAAATTACCAAATTTGAGAAGATTCTAAATGCAGCATTTTAACATTGGACCATTACCAAAGCAGACAAAGCCTGAAATTCAGGAAGTCTGAAACTTCAAGCAATTGTGAAAACGACATTAAACACACACACATAAAAAAAAAAAATCAGCAAGGCAATGGTAGTGGTTGTTCTGTTATGACTATCATTTAGTTTTGTTTTGTCAGTTTGATGGAACTTGTAATGTCATGGCTCATCTTTGTAGGCACATCAGACCGACTTATAACTATTGTAAGACTTTGTCTTCTAAATTTCCCTTTTCCTCATCCCCCTCCCAAATACTAAAGACTTTCCTTCTTCCAATCCCATGCTGTTGTATCCCCCCCCCCGCAATTCCCTCCAAACAAACAGAAAGGTTCAAATTTCTTCTTTTAATTTTTTTTTTTCCTTTGCCAAAAGGATAGACAGCTCTGCCAAGAAATGCCTCATTTGAAAAATTGCCCAATACTCAACCATGTTATATACAAGCAGTGATGGGAATACATTTTGCTTTCTATAATATGTCTCTTTATACATAGGCATACAAGTCTGCAAATGCTGTTGTACATAGAGCACAATCTAAAAAAATTTAGTAATGAAACTAAGACACAGGTGATTAGTCTACCAAATCCAAACCACATTCAATTCATTCTCACCTAATAGATCTGCGTATGCAACACCTAATAGATCTATGTATGCAACCGCTGTATGTGTTCTTCACTGCATGGAAATCAATTCATATCAGCAAGTGCAGATGACTGTTGTTGTCTAGCACGAGCAGTGAAACCCGCATACCAAGCAACCCTCATGAGCTGAACACCAAGGATTAATATCCACCAACATACCAGCCCCCTAACTGTGTGCATCGTCCATGCTGGTACATTAAGTTCAGTCCCAAGCTTCAGCCCCCTCATCAGCTGCAATACACGGTACGCTTCATAGACGACTGGGGTTACCAGCCACACCGGTGACTGCCAATGCCATATAAGCACCTCTGTGAGCATCTGCACTGAGAGAAGCAGAAGGTAGGGGCCAAATAAAACAGAAAATGAAATAGGTGGGAGCTGGGGTAGAAGAATGCCCTTTTGGGAGCCGAACATCATTGCCAAGGGAACGATAAAGCCTGTTATAGTTGCAACCATGTTCCAGAATTGGTAACTAAAAGGAGCCTTGCTACTACAGGCTCCAGTTGGGTTTTTTGGACGGGCACAAGAATCGGACATGAGGAGGAAGAGAGATGCACCAAGGTTAAATATGCAGTCAAGTCCTGTCAAGGAAAGTAGGCTGGCTATGTTAGGACCGAGGAAAATGGAAGATGTGGGTAACCATAAGGTGGGGGCCATGCCTGTGGCAAGAAGAAGGGAAGGGCCTAGAAGCCACATGGGCCATTTAAGGTACTGAAGCTGCGTTGATGATTGTGGCTGATTGCTTGCATCTGAAACATCTTCAATTTTGGCTATGGGAGCTTCATCTGCCTTATCAGAACTCAGGGTCTCAAAGATGTTGGAAGTTCCCTTCAGGAAGTGCTCTCCAGCATCATCATTGGGAGCATATTTGACAGGCGAGGGTTCCCAAGCTGATAGATTTGTACAGCAGAGAGGGGAATGCTTGATGAATTCACGGTAGGTGTGTCCAAAATTTCGATTTGTATATTTCAATAATTTCAAGTTCCTAGAATGTATTTGAGTAAAACCAATCGTTGAAATAGCAGAGGGTTGGGCAAGAGATGCCATTTTGTGGTTCACGAGCAGAAACCTTAGGAGCTGGCTTGTAAGTTTGTAACTATCTGAAAGTAGGGGGAAAATAGAAATTACAAAAATTTTCTTGACAGAAAAAAGAAGAAGATGAAGTTCCAGTAATTTTTGTAGAATTCCCAAAAAGATGTATATCCAAACAGAAATTATAATATAGCTTTCTTCTAGAAGAAGAAGAAGAATGCAATGAAAAAAAGAAAAAACAAAAATGAACCAAAAGTTCAAAGATGTTAAAAGGGGGAGCATAGCAATAAATTAATAAATCAAATAAATAGTCCACAATTGAGGCTCCAGCTTGTCTTTATGTCCTTTCTAAATTTGGCTATCAGAATATGTATCTAGGCAAACCCAAATGTTAGTGCATACCAACCACACCCCCAAGCTGGTAAAGTTAGCCCTAAAAAATCCTAGGCACCTTAATGCTTGCATTATTTTCAATCTAAATCTGTTGAACAGCATTAAATATGCAGTTAAATCTAAGGCTTAACAAAATTTAGTATATGTAATTAGTCCCATACCATACTTCTGGGATTGATTTGTACAATGAACTGCCACTGTTAGGATGTCGAGCCACTGAAATGAATTCTCAATAATAAATGGCTCTCAAGCAAAATTAGACTCAAATCAGACACTGCTACTCTAAGAAGGATAGACACAAAGATGAAAAAAAGGAACAATGCCACAAGGATATGCTGACAAGGGATAGAACATACATAGGGCATGACAACAAACATATTTTAAATGTAATATGTATAAATATTATTGAGATAAAATATGTCCAAATAAATAATAAAATTACCCATCTCTCTAACAACTTAAAATTTTGGGTGACATGGTAACTAACAGTTTAATGTGGTGTCAAAACATGCAAAGATACTACGATTAAAGTTCGAACTTCACTGCGAATCCAAAAAGTCAAGAGTCACATGTATTTGCGCTTTTAAAAAAAGTTAGTTTGTCCACATGTGAGAGAGCATGTTGAGATAAATAAGTTAATACAAATAATAAATTTACCCCTCTCTTAACAACTTAAGCTTCTGTAACAACTTAAGCTTTTGGTGAGATGGCAAATAATGGTCTAACAAACTTCAAAATTGTAAGAAATTATTTTTCACATTCTATACATACATTAATAAAATAGTATAAACATAAAAGTCCTCATAGGTAATATTTGTATCAAAAAACTCTATATATAAACCAATTAAAGCTCTTGGGGTTTTAGAATTCTTTGAAGGTACAAATGATGAAAGATTAATAGATAAAATTTTAAATTCTTCAAATAGTAATATTTTTTATGGGTATCTAAGAATGCATATGTCTCCATGATATTGCGGCAGGGCGTTTAGCGAGATATCGTTCTCGAGTACGACGGATTGCTTTTGAATCCACATGAACCAAATAAGAATACAAAGTTTTTAAGAAAATCTTTATTTGATTAATAACTTGAATGAATGAAAAACGTGTACAAAGGGTCCTATTTATAGAAAAACTAATCCTAAATCCAATTCTAATTAAGATAGGTATTTTAAGAGTTTTCCTATCGAA
Organism: Vitellaria paradoxa; assembly: GCA_019916065.1. Lineage (NCBI taxonomy): Eukaryota > Viridiplantae > Streptophyta > Magnoliopsida > Ericales > Sapotaceae > Vitellaria > Vitellaria paradoxa. Next base: position 67,944,961 of record CM034234.1, on the reverse strand, counting down.
CCAATGAAAAGAAATTAAATCTAAATCCCATAAGGATTACAAATAATTTTGCCTCAAAATATAAAAGGTAATTAATTAAACAAATTCTTAAACTAACCCTAGACAAATTAGGAATAAAACTAATCCAAAAGAAACTAGGAAAACCAGAAAATTATTTATTTTTGTTGCCACTTCCTATCTCTTTTGGATTTTAACCTCTCCCAAGACTCTAGGAACTTTTCCTCCATGTGTCCTACATCACTCCATAAAGCCGTATACATATACACTGCTGGGGAATGGTGCTCAATCTTCAATTACCAAGACATTAATGTATCTTTTTTAATATGTTAATTAATACTCACAGAGACTGGGGAGATATTTATGACCACTTATGCCCATCAAATTTTAGATATGTTTTCTCTACGGTCGATGACTAGCAACAGGCTTTAAGTTGCCTCCTTGGAGGTGTCCATCCTTCAAGTGCTATCATCAGACAAAAAGTATCTTAATGATGGACCGCTGACCACAACAACACAAAAATTTCAAGACATATATGGTCAGGAACATTTTGTTAGGATCAATTTTCTCAAAGAAATGGAGTTTAAAAAAAAAAGGCAACTTGATTCTAATTTGTCTACAAATATCTTGAAATATAAGAGAGATTTTAATTTTTAGTTGCCTATGGAATTTTGTTTGTTCGTACCTTAATTTTAATATAGAAAGTAATTGTAAGAAGAAAATCTTCTACTACGACAATGGTAGTACTAACTTAGACCAACTTCTACATTGTGTCCATAGTACTTGAAGGCCAAAACCAACAAACCAAGAGAATTATTAAAAAAAAAGCACAAGGTCATAGAAACTGCAAAGAACCAGAATCATAACCTAGTTATTTATTTATTGATAAGTAAAAACTACACAAAGTAGACAAAAAAGAGCTCTTCAATCTATATAACGAATCATGAAAAAATTTTTAATTCCTCTACCATCCCCCCCGGCCCCAAAAAAATGGAACTAATCTCCAATTTCTCCTCCTTTTCACAATTCCCGCCCCTATATTGGATGCCATGTGGTTTTCTATCTAAATTTTTCTCTAATATTTATTAAACTCGTTTAGCATAATTCCTTTTCAATAACAACACCCCATACCCCAACCCCCCCCCCCCCAAAAAAAAAAGAAAAATCCAGCTCCACCCTTATCCAATCCTCTACTAATGATGGCCCCCTCTCTCAACCATTTCAACTGCCAGCCCACCTCTGAAGGTCCAGTGCCATGTTAGTGGCCTCCATACTTCCTAAAAGACTCCTCTAATAGCCTATTGACCAGCCTCCATCCACAATAGTAAATCCAAAAAGCTTCACGTTTCCTTGCAAAATTATGCATAGAATTGAATCTATGCCTACACAAGCACTGGAAGTCAGCAGCTGATGCAATAGTGGCATGTCAAAATTTAACAATTCACAATGGTCATTAAACAAATTGAGAATTTGTTATCAAATCCTAGCTCCAGAATGAATCAACTATCCCATAGCCAGCGGGTATACAGAAAAACCCATTCCCAGTAGGATGGTGCCAGTAAAAGTGGAGATTTACAATTACAATCGCAGAAATTCATGCCGGCGACATAAACATCTGGAACATAATTAATAATTAACTGCAACAAGTATTAGAACAAGAGTTCAACATTTTGATATATATAAATACTCAAGATTGACAGATACAATTATAAAAGCGCACACGGAATTTTGCGAAAGAATTGGTCGCCGTACATGGAGATCAATGAAGGGGCGTTGTTCAGAACTTCCATCAAAGACCCTGTTTGGTTTCCGGAAAACTGAAAGAAAACAAACAAAAACCCAGATACTTGCGACGAACCAAGACCTGGGTTTTGCTTCTTTAATTTTTGTCCGATTTCTCAGAAATCAAACAGGGCAGAAAGGTGCAACAAAAAATGAAAAATCGATTCAAGGAGCGATCAAAAATTGAAATTTGGAGCAGAACTTTTACAGTTTAGAAAGGGCCGTGAAATTGAAATTAAGATCGAAGAAAGGGTCCGGACTTTACCTCCTATAATCAACAAGTCCCCAGAATCGAAACTGACGGTCTGCCGCTATAGAGTTCCACTTTTCACTTTCTCATGTTTGTTGCTTAGAACTAGCTGGTTCATATAATGATCGAGGAAAAAATATATATATATATATAGGAACAGGCACACTGCTCGGAAAAATACTGCCCATTTGGACGGTGAGAAACAGGAACAAAAGAATGAGAAAGGAAATATTTTAAAATTCATCATTATTTGTGAGATGTTTTATAAAAAGAAAAAAAAATTAAAGAAATGAAAAAAAAATTAAAGATTAAATTTTATTCTTGAGCAAAAATAGAGAGAACACAAAATAAATTAATAAGATTTCTAAAATAACATATTTGTTCATAAAATAAATATTTTTAATTTTTTTCTGTATTAATGCGATAAATACCCCCAATAATTACACCTTCTAGAAAAAATTAAATTTTACTGAAAAAACATATAAGCTAAAAAAAAACTACAAGAAAAACTAAAATCAAGTTTTGTAACTAAACAGAACCTCAGTGAAGTTCAAAAATTGGCCAACTCAAAACCAATTCTTTGAATTTTTTTAATAAAATTTTTAATAATTAATAGCTATTCACAACTTAAAATATATTTATAAGTAACTTCTGAAATTTTATAAGTTCTTTAAGAAATGTTATTTTTGTATTTTTTTTTATTTCCTTCTATGACTCTTAATTTTTTATTATTTTTGTGTGCTTTCTTAAAATACTCTTTAATTAGTAACTATTACTTAAATACCATAATTTATTATTTGAGATAAATATTTTAATATTTTAATATTTAATTATTTCTATAATTTAAAAAACTTAAAATAATTAAAATAAAAATTAATGAGTATTTTTTTCTCTCACATACAAATACACAAAGACTGTGCATCTACTTTTAGTTATTAATATAAGTGGCTGTTGAATTTGTGTAAGTTATTTAAGTAATTATACTCTTTTATATATTTCTTATTTTTCTTAAATATTTTTTAATTACTCATTATTTTTATAATTTTTTTAAATGTCACTTAATTACTTATTATGTATCTAAAACATATCTTTAACTATTCATTATTTGTTAATTGAAATAATTTTTAAATGTTATTTAAAATTGTCTGAAAATATTTAGGAACCTATATGTGAGGTACTCTATTCGGAAAAAAATAAAGTATTGGTGAAATAAATAAATAATATTTTATATTCCACATCACTTATGCAAAGAAAATAATTAAGTAACCATAGTTAACATTTAACATTTATAAAATATAACTCATCTTAAGATCGCGAGAGTATTGGATTTTATCAGAACTCTTTGGATGAAAGTAGTATTAGGATAAGTGACCTCCTAGAAAGTACTCTCCATATACTTAAGTAAGTTCAAAGTCAACAATGTTATCTTGTTAAAAAATTGTGTGTCATTACAAAATAAAATGAAATATTAATAAAAATTACACACACTTTATGCATAAGTGGACCAACTTCATTGTTAAATACAACCTAGTACAAAGTCAATTGGAACCCACACTTTTAACATAATTAGGAAGAAAAATGTCTCTCTTTTTATTAGGGGTGATTTGGAGTAAGATAAATTGAGAGTTTGTAATGCGTGCAATGAAAGAAAAAAGTTGACGTGATATAAAGTTAACAGAGATTTATAGAGTTTTTTGAAGTTTGTTTGCAAACCAAACGGAGCCTAGGTATGTTTGGAGTTGTATAAATTTGTATAAACTTATAAAAGTTAATATCTCATACTTTATGTAGTGAGTAAAAGATTTAAATTTTACAGTCTCATAATTTGAGTTTGTAGAGATTTGTAGATTTTTTTTTTCAACTCCACACAGGGAATTATCATTTTACTTTTTTTTCAAAAATTAACTCAGTAATTATATAACATAATTAAAATGTGACACTCTTAACAAGTTTTTAGTATTTTTAACTTTTTGCCAGCCAAAATAAAATATATATGGATTATCTAGTTTAATTAAGTTGTTAAACAAATAAACATCAAAATAGTCATCATTTTTACCTACAATTTTTAAGTTTCAATTATATTTTTCTTGTATAAATAAATTACTTTTATTTTTTTAAATAATTGGAGTTATTAATTAACTCAATCAATTACTTATTTTTGATTAACTAAATTAATAAAAATAACTATAAATATATCACCATAGTTGTTGTTAAAAATAAGTCAAGTCTAATGTCAAATTTTCACGTTTTAAATATTATTAAAATTAATTATTTTATTTAGGACAAATTACAATTTATACTCTTATATATTTTATATTGAACGTCACTTTAATCCATTTACTTTCAAGTGTACAGTGGGGTTTTATATTCTATGATCAAGTTATAATTTAATCATTTCATCAATTCATTAACAAAAATATCATATATTGATCAAACAAGATGGAAACGTTACATCTTTTTATCATATTTATTTAACGAATGTGATAAAATGACTAAACTTTTGAAGTGAAATTAACAGAAAGTGTAAGTGATTAACTGTTAAAATTGAAAGTTCATGGGTCAAAGCAAAATTTAATATAAAGTATAAGAGTGTAAAAATATAATTTTTACATTTGTTTAATTATCTACTTTCTTTAAAATCTATATCAATTATCAAACTACAATATTTACATAAAATATTGAATTTTTCAATAGTATTCACGTAATTAGTGACTTATGTGCAATGATATTTTGACAAGCATTGTTGTAAAAATTTAAAAATAAGCTAAATTCAGTTAGCACGTAAGTACACTATTGTAAAGTCTAACTCAATATAATTTGTAAAAACCAATTCGGGTGATTATTCAATTTATATTTGGGATTGCATGATCGAATTATCCTTTTTTCTTTAAGAATTAGAAAAAGAACCAGAAGGGAATATTCATTAATTTATAATGGGTCTAATTTTGTTCTTTTAAAATAGAAAGTTAAAAAATTAAATAATGAAATTTGAGCATTATTTATTTACTTGATATTATAGAAACAATTCTATTATTGTTTTCACCTCTTTCTTTTTCTCTTATAAAGAAAAAATGAAATAACATATAATGAAATAACGTATAAGTTATTTGAAAATAACAAGTATATGCTAAAAAGATACTTTCATCAAATATATATAACAAATCAGCTCATGATTTGATTTTTACATATTTTTAACCGTTGGATTTATTCAACGGTCAGAATTATTTTTAATTTCTCTCCATTTTAATTATCTCTTACTCTTTTTATATTTTTTTGAATATTTTTTTATAAAAAGTTTTAAATTAATATTTTTAAAAGTGTAATAATATTTGTAACAAATAATAAAATTTTACACTTTTATTAAACATTATATAAATATTTTACTTTCTTTTGATTAGTAATTTTTATTTTTATATATTATTTTTACAATTTTTTACGTAAATTTATTTTACAAATTTATTTTAAACTATTTATAAATCAAATTATATTTCTTCGTCTACAGGAGAACAGGCAATTTCTAGCAACATTACATTACGTGCCTTTTGTTTTTCTTTTCAATCGTCAATTACATTTTGTACGCAATTTTCGCCAGGCTTGCCACACAGTTCAATCAAGACAAGTAAATTAAATAATAAATAAATAAATGATAGATTGTGCACCAAATTAAGAAATTAAATCTGGTCCATCGTACGTGACTGTCTGTAAGTACATAGGATCATTATGTGTAACGCAAAGCTTGGGTTATACTTGCGTTATACATACCGCCACGGTTGATTAATTAATTCATTGTGCATGGAGATCACTGCTGCTGAGGGGAGCCGCCACGGAGACTATCGGCGTCAATATGTTGAGCGAGGACGAAGACTGCCGATAGTCTACCGCCGGCGGCGTTATCGTCGTCCTCAGATCAGTGACCTTCCTTGTCAGCAAGCTCACTGGTAAGTGGTGAAATCAGCTAATTAGTTATATTATTATTATTATTATTATTATTGTTGTTGTTGTTATTATTGTTATATTATCTTGTGAAATTAATCATCACCATTTCCTACATATGGAGCGAGTTTGGAGTGCAAATTATAGTATAAAATGGTACACATAATAGTTTCATAATTCTTAGAGTATGCAAAAAATTATAATTCTATAACAATTTATAGGGAATCCTAAAATGCCAAACATAGCCATATATGAATACCTTCAAGTGAGTGTTTTTAATTGTTAGATGATCATTAAGCCACCGCCATTCAAACCAGTCTAGGTTATACCTACAAACTGTGACACTATTAATTAACCCATCTAAGGGTGAATCCATAATTTAAAATTCGCTTGGGCTGAACAAACTGTTTAAAGATATTAAATGATAATTTTTATGATTGTTTTACCCTTGAACAATTAAATATTTAATTATTAATTTATATTACTTATTGAATACTTAAATACATTGTTTAATTCTGAAATCATATTTTTGAGATTAGAAAAAAAAATATTAAAATTTATAGGATTTGACTCCCCTGACTAAATTCTTAATTTTGTTCTTGTATTTAATACTTTTTTTAACAAATGAATTATAATAATACAAAATATATGAACAAAAATTGTTATTAATTAACACTCTATCATTGTGGATAGATATATAAAAATATATTAAAAGAGAGAAATATCAAAATGTAATTAATTGTAATTAGCACTCTGCTATTATCTCCCCATTCCACAATAATGTTAGTTTAGTAAAGAAAAAAAAAAATAACCAAGAATGGCAGAAACTAATTAAAGAAAATGGCAAATATCATCAGCCATATCAACATTCCACCAAATTAAAACAATTTAATAGTAATATTTTTATAATTAAAAACTGTCTTTAATGAAAACTACCTTTTCAAATATACCATTTTGATGAAAAATCATCATCATCATCATTCTCAAATTTACGTTTATGTATCTGTGACTCCAACAATATAGACTAAAACAATTTGCTTCTCTTTGTGACTATGAAAGCTTGCAAGTATATCATGCCTATGCATTCCTTGTGGCAACATTGATTGGCCTACTTGCTTTGGAGTACCAAAACGAAGGAGTGTCAACATTTGAAACACATTCTACAAGTATTAGTCTCTTTTATCATAACTATATGTACATGTTCGTCTTCTGGGCATTTTTGTTTGTAATTTGGTACCACTTGATTCAGACCATCCGCCAATGGGTTGAACAAACGATTGCATCTGCGATTATGCTAGTGCCTTGCAGATTCTCGAGGTATATCGGAAAGATCAGCAAGACTCCCTCATACGAAGAAATAAAAAAGTTTAGCCACATGGATAAACTTAGCAAGCGTAATGACTACTCATGACTCGTGCTTTGACGAAAATTTAGAATCATACCCAAAAAAAAGTATATATTGTTCGTCCTATCAATGAAGATTGTATAATTATCCACTAGTGAATATGTATTGTCCTTAACTTATAAATACGTTAAATTGAATTTAACATCCCCTCTATTTTATTTTTAAAAATTTATTGTGAGTGACACATTATAAAAAGTAAAATAAACAAAATATATATATATATATATCTAAATCAACCTATGTTACTTACAGTAATGGGTGATTTAAAACGTGTCACGTTAGTGTTATTTATTATTGATGTGGCATAAACTAAGTTACAAGGTGTTAACACTCACAGTTGTCCAAAGTATCTCTCATTTGCTTCAAATAATTGATAAAATAATTAATTCTAGAGGTGATTGTTTTACTTATGGCTGTGTTTGTTTGCTAGATTATTTGGGAGATTGGACCATTTTTGATCAAATTGATTTTAATTATGTGTTTAGTTTGTAGTATTGAAAATCTGGACTACACTACTTATCCTCTAAATGGGGGGTAAGTAATACCACGAAGAAGGTGATATTACATATCCCTTACCACCGAATTTGTTTTCCGCCAAAATCTAGAGATTAAAATTATTTTCTATTACATTTCATGTTAAATCACATCTTTTATCTCACTTTATATTCCATCAACTAAATACCAAAAAAAAAAAAAAATCATCTCACATACAAAATTAATTCTATATTATATTTAATTCCATATATTATCCCATTATATTTACTTATACCTCATCATCAAATCTCGCAAATCAAATATAACCTCAAAATATTGTATATGTCTTCGTATCAAAAGGGGAACTATTCTTTAATCATTTTTCGACACTTTATAAATGTGTGTCAAGTTATTTTTTGATTTTTCTTTTAAATAGATATTTTTTTCAGCACTCAAAATAATACATGGCATTGGTTTGTTTTGGCAATAGCCTATACGCTGGATCAGTCACAATTACCCTGAAAGATTTCGTCAAAAGTTGGGGCTATCTTGTGACTTTCTTGCCCTGTTCCGCTGCATAATACCATACATTTGGTATTGTCAGAGAAAATGTTATACTCGTGGCCTAGAAGCCAGAATCAGAACTCTTTCTTTCCTCTAACCATCTTATTAATTAATAAAGAGAGACATTAAACATTTTAGATTTCAGGAGAGGAATTAAGCTAAGGCAAATTTATGACAGCAATCAACAATTGAAGATTTAAAATCCGTTACCAGAAAACATAAGTGGACAATTAAGCACCTCCTCAGAAAAGACAACAAATGTGCAGATGTTCTGATTAACTTAGTAGCCAACCAGAAAGAGAGATTGGTCCTTTTCGAGGACCCCCCAAAGCAAATTAGAAAGCTTCTGATAGTGAATATGGTCGACGTGACGAAAGTAAGCACTTAGCTTTTTATTTTTTATTTTTTATTTTTCGATGTAGCAAAATAAGAAAATATTTTTGTATTGTTTTTCTTCTTAACTAAAGCCATTCAAGAATAAAAGGAGTGTTTTTTCCTGTCCTAAACTAAATCTATTCGAGAATAAAAGTACTTTTTTTTTTTTTGGCTATGCTGAGCAGCAATATTTAGACCAGTATTGTTGTAAGGATTTAAAAATAAATTAAAGTCAATTAGCACTTAAAAGTACACTAATTTAAGGTCTAACTTATTTTAAATTGTAAAAACTAATTTGGGTGATTATTCAATTTATAGTTCGGATTACGTGAATTGTCGTTTTTCCTAAAACGGAATATTCATCACTTTTTTTTTTTTAAACAGACAGCTAAAAAATTAATAATAAAAAATTAATATAATATATAAAATTTTTGCCGGCTGGTGGGGCTCTCTTGTCGTTCACCTAGTCCGCTAGTGCTGTCCAACATTCCATTCCTTCTTGTTTTTCTTTTCGACATTTAGTTTCATTTTTGTACAGAAATTTCGTTTCGGTATGTTTCAAAGCATCCTCGGTTGTTCATGCCGACACGCCAGGTGCCAAATGAATAATAAATAAATAATGCAGCGTGAACAGCCGATTCTGGTTCCTCGTGAGGTGACTGCCTATAAAATAGGATTCAAAGGCCCGGGAAGGTGCACGTTCATGTTTTTCTCTGTATAACGCAGAGCTTAGATTATATAGTCACCAGCCACGTACGGTTGATTCATTATGGATCAGATAACTGATGCCGAGGGGAGCCGCGACGGATACGACCGCCGTCAATATGTTGAGCGAGGGAGAAGAGTGTGGTGGCGGCGTCCTCAGAGGAGCCTTCCTCGTCACCAAGCTGGCAGGTTAGTGGTGAAATCAGTTCATTAGTTATATTATTATTATTGTTATATATTATCTCAAACGGTGAGATCAACCAATCACCGTTCCATTCCAGTCGAAGTTATTACACATGGGCACTCAGTTACATTAATTGTAAGATTAATCAACTCATCACCATTAAAGTCCAGGTTTTCTAAACTACAATGTGAAAATACACCATACGGGTTGATTTGTTTATATTTTAATGAGATTTCCATGTTCTCTATCAATTGTGCTCCCATCATATTCTTTTTTAACTTTTACTTTTAAATTTTAATTAAATTAAGTTAGAACCATTAGATCATAATAATTAAATTGAAGCCATACGTTACTGTCTATTTTTACACTGTAACCCCTTAGAACTCATCAAAGTACCCATACATGTATCAATCAATTGTCTTGATTCAATCAAAATAAGTTTGACACAACTCATAAATTTTATTTAACTGAATTTATAAATTTTGATTGAATTAAGACCAGTAATTGATGCACATCAAGGGCTGGAGGGGAAAAACCTACTGCAGCGATCAATAACCTGTTACAATATTGCACTGCAAGGGCTGAAGTGTAAGGGTGAATAATCATGATTTAATTGCATTTTAATGAGAAGTGACTTTTCATAATTTGTATTAATTATGTTTCAGTCAAAATTTTTTAACTTTTCATTTTATGTTGAAATTAATTTTAACTAAATTAAATTTAAACTATTAACTCATTATAACCAAATCATGACTGTCATGCACTTTAGCCTCTGTAGTGTAACCCCCAGAACACTTGAGCACATTCAAGTGATTGTAAGAATGTGCATGGGGTAAGTAAAGGATAGGTACGTCTATCCCCGTAATCAAATCAATCTACATACTTTATCCGATCCCCGCTGAAAATTTATTTTTTATCCTTCATCCCCGCCTTGAACAAGGAATGGGAATTCTTGCGGAAAATCGTGTACCTAAAATAGAAAAAAACACAAAAATTTCAAATTTTAGATTACAAATTCAAGTATTAAGTCCAAATTCTACAAGTCTAATTGTCTAAATATTAACTCCAAATTCCAGATTCAAGCATAATTTCCTAAGTATCAATTCAAGTTTTAGTCTCCAAATTTAAGTTTAAGATTGTTAACACAAGTCAGTTAAGGGATTTGGAGATTTTTTGGGGATCGTATAGGTACGGGTTAGGAATGGACTCATATTCGTATCTTATTCAATTTTTGAAATTTTTACAAAAAATATCTTTATATTCTATCCAATTCCAAAAAAATTCCCATATCCTTTACTCGTTCAAGACGGAGGTCGAATAGGATGCGGATGAAATCTACCGAAATGACTATCCCTAACTGAGCTTGTCTAATTGTGAGATCATTGAGCCATCGCCATTCAAATCTAGCTAATCAGGTGATATAAATCATGCTTGCGTCCAAGTAAGCGACAAACTGAAGAAACTTGAATACACAACTTAACCATGTTACATATACTTTTTGTTAAAACAGTTGCCATACATACAACAAATCTAAACTTAGGTAATAACCTCAAGTACTATATATAAACTTTGAAGCTTTTCAGGTCTTTTGGTTATCTTAGGATTCACTTTTCTTAATATTGCATTAAATCTGCAGAAACTGGATCACGCTAAATATATATATATATATATATATATTTTGTCTACTCGGTCTAAACTACCACGTAGTAATAATAAATAGAGCAGTGGTTTTAATTAATAAATAGAGCAGTGGTTCATATATAGAAAAAATCAAAAATTTCAGCAAAAACGGTTTACAAAAAAGATCTAGAAAAAGTTGCTTAATTTAATTAATTCATGATTCTGGTGTATTTATTTCCTTTAAATTTAAAAATAAAAATTCAAATCTTATAAGTAGTAACTAAGTATAAATATAAAACTAAATAATTTAAATATAATATAATACACAAATATACTTATAAATCTATGGCATATATTTGTGGTTACCTCAAATATTTATTCAAAATAATTTGATCAACCATTACACTCTAAAAATTTTGTTAATCTGTTCTTAGTTATAATCTATTTTATTATACTCATCAACTGATCTGTAAAATGTGAAGCTTTGCCACCCCCATACATAGGTGCCGTTTGAAGCACAAAAAATAATTTTAAAAATTTTTTAAGAATTTCAAAAATTTTAACCTTATTAAACTACAAAAAAATTTTAACTTGCTTAAAAATTTTATCAAAATCTGTTGGAATGAATCAAAATGGTGTATTCTAGCAAATTTTGCAAAAATTTTTTTAAAGTTGAACTGACATTTATATGAAAAAGTTTTACAAAACTCTAAAAATTTTCAAGATTCTTCACTAAAATTTTATCACGTATCACTTTATATAATTTTTAATAACTTTATATCAAATCAAATATTAATATCTAACTATCATTTTAAAATAACTTTTTATGCTCCAAACTTAAAAAAAAAAAAATTCATTTTTAATTTTTTTATTTTTCTGAGAGTCAGTCTTATTAATAATTTGTTGATCTTTTTCCAAAATCCATTCATATGCATTTACAGGCCTTGAATGCATTTTCTTTCTTTCTTTCCATCTGTTATTATTAGGAAAGAAACTCGGTATTATCTGACTTAAAAAAAAAAAATCATTTAGAGAAGGCATCTAACGACGAATGGGTAGCAGCGGCAGCTTACACACACAGAGAGAGACAGAGAAAGAGAGATCAGCCCAGTCGTTCCCCCCAATGTCCATAAAGCCATGTCATGTGTATACGTGGGCCCCCACATTGGGAGAGTTTGGCTGTGTCCGGCCCTATCAACAGACCTCTGTGTTAGCTTGTTAGCTTGTCGTCTTCAACAACAAAAAAAACAAAAAAAAAAAAAAAAAACAAAACAAAAAAAAATAAATAAAAACAAAAAAGAAAAAAACAAAAAGAAAAAAAAAGACGATCATAAATTATGTGGGTATTTTATTATTGTTTTGATGATTCCTAGGGTGGGGGATATAATCAAAAATGTTGACAAAGAGGTTTTGTTTGCGTTCAGTGTTTTCTTGCACACACTTCGATAAGTGAATTTTTAAATAAATGTTATTGTTTTATATTTTGACATAAATTACCGAACAAAATTAAAATTAAAAAAAAATCTTAAAACACTTATGAGATATTAAATCGCAAGTTGTAAATGGTATTTAAGTAAATAATTCATAATTAAGTGGCATTTAAAAGAGAGAAAATATATGAAGATAGTGATTAAAATGGTATTTCAATGTACTAAAAATTCAAAATTAAATTTACTTAATTAAGTAACAATTATTAAAAAATTCTTTAAATTTTTATGAAAATTATTAATAATTCTCAAAAGTTAAGAGGTATTAATGAAAAAAGTCAAAAAAAAAAAAAAACTTTATTAAATTTGGAATCCATAAGTATAAGATTTCACCAATCACCTCTCCTCTTCCTTCATATAATAGTATTGATATATTAAAATTGTTGATTATTCAAGGTGATTTAGAATATCAAGCCATGACATATGCATGTATATTTTTGTATACAAAAATTTTATTTGTTCTATTTATTTTTTAATATTGAATGATTGAATATATATTTGAATCGCTAGATAATTTAAGAAGCATTTAATTTACTAAAAACAATTAAAAAATTTGTAACTTTTATTAATTTTATTCAACTTTCTCCGCTCATCAACACTTTTGCGCTAACTTTCTATATAAAGGTTGGCAGGGGCGCAAGGTCGACGCAAATCACCAAAAACAATTCATGTTCTGTACGCTTTTCTCGTTACGTCACTGATTGGGCTACTCCAACTCGAGTATCAAAACAAGCACGTGTCTCCTTTCGAAACACACCCGACAAGTGCAGGGACTTTTCTCGCAACCATTTCTGCTTACTGCTTGGCAACTTTGGGAAAAATTAAAGCCAAAAAAATCCGTACTAATAATGCAAGTTGTTCGAAGATCTTCGACTACATTATTATGGTATCAGGATCTCTTTCTGTTGTTTCATTAATGTCGATCTTTCTTCCAAGCTTGCTTAGCAGCTGCCTCATCTTCATCCTATGGGCCATTTTGTTCGGATTTGTGGTACGTTACTTGTTTCAGATGATGTACCAACGGGTTTATCAAAGGATTGCAAATGCAGCGATGGAAGTGTTTAACCTATACGGAAGGTTCGTGGGAGTCATGGGACAGAGAATGACGGAGCAGCAATATTTCGTTGTGTAAACGCCCACTAGACGTGCAGGCACCTGTAGCTAGGTATATATATGTGTGTATTTTTATTTTTATTTTTATTTTTATTTTTTTGAAAACCGAGAGAATTGTATTAATAGAAGTTAACTGAATACAAAAGCTTCCCTCTTAATAATTGGCAGGAGAGCGCCAAGGTGGCAGGGAACCATTCAAATAATTTGACAAAAGATCGAGCAGCTTCATTTGCTTGTCTTATGCACTAAGAGAAAGACCATTGATGGGAGGACTTCTATGCTTGAACATCATCAAGAATGGAAGAAATTTCCCACGAGAAGGGTCTGATTTTGGTGCATAATGAAGAGATAACGTTTAATGCATCAGATTCAAAGGAGGCTTCCCTTAGATTCCAGTTTGTAGCCATAGAACAAACAAATCTGATGGCCTATAGGCTTCAGCTGCTAGTGCCGAGAGCACGCAGAAGCGGCCATAGTTGACATCAAAAATTGCACCAAAAATATCCCCGATTACAACCGCGTACGTAAGCAACGGTATATGTCTTGGCGTTGAAAGCACCATCACAGTTGAACTCGAGTTGATCTGATTGATCTTTCGGTGGAGGTTTCCAAGAGTGGTATCTAGAGTCAAGAGGGAAGGAGAGAATTTTCTGTTCTTGAGTTAGAAGAGATTCCAAGTAATCTTTTGTGGCATTCGAAGCTTTACTGATGGTGTCCAAGGGAGAGGTTGGAAATGGAATGCCATTGAGGGTGAAGTCATTTTTAGCTTTCCATATACCCCAGGAAAGGTTTGCAGTAGAGGAAAGAATCCAATCTTTTGAGGTGCTATCCTCCGGTAAGCAGGATGTCTTCGAAAAGGTAGAGATGCCAGTTGGATCTATTTTATATGAGAGATTGCTTCCAAACCAAACCCCTCTAGTCCATATACATCTGGAAAAAAACATGGTCAATGGTTTCATTCTCTGAGTGACAAATGGGACAGATGGGATCTTTGTTGCATCTTCTTTTTACTAGATTTGATCTGGTGGGGAGGAAGTTTTTGAGAGCTTCCATATGAAATTTCTCAGCTTTGGTAGGGTGTTAATACGCTAGGCAGCCTTCCAAAGTTTAGAGGATGGTTCTTCGGCAGGACTACGGTCATTAATATATATGGGACTTAGGTAGTATTTGGTTAGTCAAAATTAATTAAAATTTATTAATTTTTTTATATTTTCTTTAGTAAAATTTCACCACATATCACGTTTACATCAAATTCTCTTATTTTTATAAAATTACAGTTTTAGTGAAACTTCTATTTTCTAAATTGACAAAAATACTCCTAAAGTTAAATATATATATATATATACACACACGTGTTAATTTTAAAAAATAAAGATATAATAGTTATTTTACAACCTTTTCAAATTAAAAAATTTTAAATTTAAATTCAAATTTAGAAATTCAGTCATTATGTTCAAATTTAAAAAATAATTAAGATATATTTTTTATTTTCAAAAATTTCAAATTTAAATTCAAATTTGAAAAACAATTAAGGTAAATTTTCTATTTTATAGTTGTCTTTATCCTTATAATATTGGCAAAAATAACCCAAATACTAAATACACTTACAGTATTTCCTATTCAGTAATTATCCTTATCCTATTTATTAAAATGTTAAACAAAAAATTCACACACATCGTGTTTACACCGGCTTCTAGTGTGGAGTAAATTGTGATCCCATTGCCAGCTAGTTGCAGAGATCAGATCCTTGACCTTTAAGAGAGAGCAGTCTGAAGGTTTTAGGGATAGAAATTGAAAAGAGTTATAAGCGGAAATCCATTTTATCTCCCCAGATGGATGGGAATGCTGTCCAGAAACTACATTTCATCTCAAACCAAAGCTCGAGAGCTCTCTGCCAAGATATAAACTGGACCAAGCCCATGAAGTTTTGTGGCCTTTCTTAAAAGTGATTAACAAAACTCGATTCTTAAAAAGGTGTCAAAAAAATTCAACTTATTTAAAAATGGCAAACCCAACCTATATATGTTCGGCCTTGTTGACGTTCATAGCTTGTTAAATTAGGACATTTGGGCTTCATAGAAAAAGGGCAGAAGCGAAGAGCTCAGCTAATTACTTATCTTGTTAACTCAGTGTGTGTGTGTGTGTGTGTGTGTGGAATTTAGAACAAAAATAGGGCGGTAATTGATTTTAGTAAGTATATTCTTTTCAAGTAATAGGCATCCCACACGGAAACACATACAGGCTCAGCCCGGGTAAGTTATTCTAAATTTTCTTTTTTAGTTTTAAAAAAAAAATAAATATATAAATATATATATATATTTTTTAAATTTAGCCACTTCTAAATCTTTGTAGATTAACTCATTTTACCTTTAAATCCTTTACTTAACTTAAATTTTGTAATCCAGTCCATTTTATTTTTAAACTTTTTGTTCAATCTAAATAGATTTCAAATCCTGGGCATACAAATTCGTTATATCATTTAATACTTATAATTTTTATAAATGAATTATAATAATACAAAATATGTGAACAAATTGCTGTTGAGTCTTTTATCATAACTATAAGTTCGTCTTCTGGGTATTTTTGTTTGTAATTTAGGCACCACTTGATTCAGACCATCCACCAATGGGTTCAACGAACGATTAATTGCATTTGCGATTATGCTAGTGCTTAATATATCCTCGAGGTAAATCTTGCATTTGCGATTATACTAGTGCTTAATATATCCTCGAGGTAAATCGGAAAGATCAATAAGGTTCTATTTGGAGTGACAAAAAAAAAAAAAAAAAAAAAATCTCAAAAATGATAAAAAATATTAAAAAATTTTAAAAATAATTCATTTTTTATTTCACTATACGAATTACGAACTCATAATTTATTTTATTTTCATCTATTTTATCTCACTTTTTCTCACTCTAAACTTACCTTAAAACTCATGGAGCAGGAAGATTCCCTCGTGTGAAAAAATAAAAAGGTTTAGTCACATGGATCAACCTCGCACAAGTGTACTGATAGATCAGAACTCTCGCTTCCACGAAGATTTAGAACCACACCAAATAAAATTATTTACAGTTCATCCCATCAGTAAAGATTGTATAATTATCCACTAATGAATCTGTATTGTCATTAACTTATAAGTATGTTAAATTGGATTAATATCCCCTCTATTTTATTTTTAAAAAAAGTCTATTTTATGGTGAGTACTGTAATTACAGGTGATTGAAATCGTGTTACGTTAGTGTTATTCGTTATTGACGTGGCAAAAACTAAGCTAACTAAGTTACAGGTATTGACACTTGGTATTGATCAAAATCTCTCTCATTTGCTTCAAATATTTGATAAAAATAAGTAATTTTAGATGCGATTGCTTTATATTAGAAATATTGTATAAGTATTCGTATCAATCGGAGACTACTCTTCAATCATTTTTAGACACTTTTAATTGTGTCATGTTATTTTTTAATTCTTTTTAAATAGGTATTTTTTGTTGCAGCACTCAAATAATATATAGCGTTGACTTGTTTTGGCAATAACCTAAATGATGGATCAGCACTCTCTTTTTTATTTTTTGATGTACCTAAAAAAAACATTTTCGTATTATTTTTTCTTTTTAACTAAAGCCATTCGAGGGTAAAAGGACTACTTTTTGCTATGCTAAGGAACTGTCCGATAAACGGCACCTTTGTTGTTTCAAAACAATTTAGTTTATAAAATTCTTATATCATGGAATTTAAGGAGAATTAGACACAAAACCTTTGAGTCAAATACAATTTTGTTATTTTTATATTATTTTTTTATTCATAAAATCTTTACTTTCTTTTGTTTCACATCAATAGATAATTGTAACTCTATTTTTTTTTTAAACTATAATACCACTATAGTTGTGATGTGATTTTTGATCAATGGAAAGTGAACGCATATATTTCTTAATTAAATACAATCTAGTTGTAAAATTTATATGTTTCAAATACATTAGTAATTAAAATTAAAAATACAAATAAAAATAAAAATAATTTTTTGAAATAAAAAAAAAGAAAATGTATATCTTAAATTTGTTATATCTTAAATTTAAAAACATATAAAGAATATCAAAATATTATTTAAGCTTGGAAATAATTTGTTTTCAAAAAATTTTCTAATTTTAAATTTAAATTGATCATGTCTATAATTTTAACTGATTAATATTATGTCTAACTCAATGTAAAACGAATCAAGATTTAAAGAAAATAAAAATGTATTGACCGTTTAGTTAATAGCTTTCAAATTGTGATTTAGTTCTTTTGAAGGAAAAACCCAATGAAAAGAAAATTTAATTTTAGTTTTGCAATGGAAAAATATGGTAACATATTTCAATTTCAAATACATACATATTTAATTTTAGTTGAAGTGTGCCATAAGTATGGGTTATTTGCTAGTTAGTTAATAAAGAGAGACATTAAACATTTTATATTTTGGGAGAGGAATTTAGCTAGGGCAAATTTGTCATGACAGCAATCAACAATTGAAGATTTAAAATCCATTACCACAAGATGTAAGTGTATTGTAAGGTTTTTTAGTGGCAAGTCCATACAAAATCTTAAATTAAATATGACAGATTTGAATATTTCCTAAATTGAAGAGAGAAGAACTAAATTTAAAAATTTTCAAATTGGCAAGTTTCCAAAAGAATATAACCACAATATTGTAATCTAAGTCTAATTAGGAGTGAAGAAGAAAACTGCACAAATTAGGAAACATGTAAAAAATCCAGTGTACCATATAGGCAGCACGTAGGGAGCGCGCGGTTGTGCCACATCGGTGCTGGGAGCTCGGGGGATGCGTGAAGGTTCGCCCATATTGATTTCTGCCTAAGAACAGATTTCAATAGACTTCGCAGCTTGGCCGATGGGAGCGCGATGGTTCGAGCGATTTATTTTATGGAAGATTCTGTTTCTATTTAGGAAATCTATTTATATATTTGAGTCTTACTTGGAATAGGATTATGTAAGTCTATATATATGCACCCAAACTTAATGTACTATATAGAAATTGGAAGGGGTATATTATAGAGCCTTGTGAGAGAGAGAATTTTTCCTTGTGAGCTTATAGGTCTTTCTCTTATTTTCTTTATTCTGAGTTGAGTCTATTCACTTTCTAATGAGTTAGAAAGTTTGTTTCCACTTGGTCTAGGTGTGTCAAGGATTCGAGCAAGTGCTTGACAGAAGTCATGCGAGGAGTCTTAGAGATTTCGAGTTGATACTTGTAACCTAATTATATAGTGAAAGTTTGGGTGGTCTCCGAAATCAGACCCGGAGTTTTACCTTTACTAGTTGATAAAGGGTTTCTTTATTACCAATCTTATGTTTGTTATTTTCATGATTGGTTAATTGATTTGGGTGACTCGAAAGTTTTCAATTGGTATCAGAGCAGGTCACTCTACGTTCTTAAGTGAGATCTTCAATTTGAATCGATGGATCCATCATGTGAAGGAGGCTCTAGTTCAAGACCACCATCGTTCGACAGTACAAATTATTTGTATTGGAAGGTACGTATACAAGCTCATCTATTGTCCATACATTATAAAGTTTGGTTGGCTGTTATTCATGAATGGACTGAACCTAGACATGACGTTGAGGGTAAGATTGTTTCAAAGCCAATTGAATCCTGGACCAAGTCAAAACAAGATGGTTCCGAATGGAATTTCAAAGCATTGAACAACATCTTTGTTGCCAT
Source organism: Vitellaria paradoxa (assembly GCA_019916065.1). Classification (NCBI taxonomy): domain Eukaryota; kingdom Viridiplantae; phylum Streptophyta; class Magnoliopsida; order Ericales; family Sapotaceae; genus Vitellaria; species Vitellaria paradoxa. Next base: position 67,925,360 of record CM034234.1, on the reverse strand, counting down.
CTATCCAAATGAATTTTGCAGAATCTCAAGTTATCTCAGCACAAAAGAAGCTTGGCTTATTCTTCAAAATACACATGAAGGAAACATACAAGTGAAGAAATCCAAACTTCAAAAACTTACATCAGAATTTGAAGCCATCAAGATGTTTGACGATTTCTATGTTCGTCTAAGTCATAGTGTGAATTCTTGCCACAACCTTGGAGAACTTATAATCCTAATTTCAAAGTGGTACGTAAAATTTTATGCTCTCTTCCTCATTCTTTTGATGCTAAGGTTACTGTAATTGAAGAAGTCAGGGATGTAGATGAAATGAAGATTGAAGACTTGGTAGGATCTCTTCAAACCTACGAAGCAAACATGCTTAAATCAAAAAAGGTCTCAAAAGGAATTGCACTTAAAACTGTGGAAGAAGAAGAAAAAGAAAAGGATTTTGGCGATGAAGAATTCAATGATGAAGAAGTGATTTTGCTGGCAAAGAAATTTAGAAAAACCTTAACAAAGCAAGGAAGATCGACAAAACCACAACATTAGACCCAAAGCCACAAAAGAAAGAGAAGAAATTCAAGAAAGGTAACAAAAAGTTATCAAAGCAATCCCAAGGAATTTAGTGCTTTGAATGTCAGGGTTTTGGACACATTGCCCAGAAGTGTGTAAATAAAAAGAAGAAGAAGCAAGTTAAAGTAATGAACGCCACTCTTTATGACGATTCTGATATCTATGAATCTTCCTCCTCTGCTTTTGAAGATGAAGGTAATTTTATTGTTTTTATAGCTTTTCACAATTCTTCTGTGGAGACAAAGCCTAAAACCATAAGTGATACCAAGTCCGAGGATGAAGAATCAGAAGATGAATTCCAAGATGACGTTGCAAAAGCCTATACCCAACTTTGTGAAGAATACTGTGCTTTAAAGAAAAACAACTATACACTTGTTCAGCAAGCCAACATGATGAAGAAATAAAGAGATGCCCTAAAATTTCAAAATCAAAAACTCTCAAGTATGTTATCTACTTTAGAGACTGATAAATAATCATAGTGTAAACTTGTAGAAAAATCGAAAACAAAGTTAGAAGAGAAAGGAAAAGAAATAAATGATCTTCTAGCAAAAATCAAAGAACTAGAAGAAAAGATAAAACAAGATGGTAAGGTAATTGAAAAGATGAACTCCAGTTCAAATAGATTTGATGAAATTTGGACCAAGCAGAGGCCACATGGAGATAAATCTGGTCTAGGATACACTGGTGAGAAGACCACATCAGCGGCATCTTCATCATCTCTGAACAATTATTCTTATAAGTTATATGTGACATGTCTTACCACTATTCTGTCAATATCATTGAGTCTCATTCCATTCGTCCGTCTTTGAGGGATTCTAATTTGACAAGTTCAGTTACATCATCACTCGTCACTTATTCTCAGCCATGCATTTCACCTCTTTTTGATAATGCTGATATTAAATAAAAAATTAGATTGAGTAATAATTATTATAAATTTCCTATTGATTTTCTTGATGGGAATATAGACTTTAATGGACGTAACTCAATAATGACTTATGCATTACCTGTTTGCTATCCCATATCATCCTGCCAAAATTTGTAGGCCAAAGAAATTAAACTATTTTATATTCTTTGTAATCTTATACCCAATGCATTTTTTTTACATTACCATATGATAAAAGTTTTGTCGTAATTTGCCATATGAAGAACTTGTTATCTTGTCGAGGCATTTTTGGACCTCAAATATTATCTGTAGGTTACGGGGATATTTTCATGCCAATTCCAGTTCCTCCACATCTTCAACGGTGTCCATCTATGTTCAATGTTGAAGACCGTATTTTCCTTTAACTCTGAAAATATTTTTTCAAGTAGAAAATGTGACCTGATAATAGTGCCAAGTTTTTATGTCAACGGAGTCGTGTTCTTCTCAGTCCAGGAGAGTTGATGAAGACATCACTTTACAAATTTGTTTTTGTTTTATTATTATTTTATTTATTATTTAGAACCATTTGTTTTGGGCCTTATTTGAGTTTATTTTATCAAGGGCCTTCTGTGTTTTGGCCCATAGATTTTAAAAGTTTATTATTTAAAACATAATTAGGGTTAACAGAACATTAGATTGAATGATATTTTAATTGTTACAACAACTGCTTTATCTCTCATTCTCCTTCTTTTCTAATTCTTTCTTCTTCTCTACAATCTTACACCAAATTGCATTAATAGAAGTTAACTGAATAGCCTTTCTCTTAATAATTGGCAAGAGAGTGCCAATGTTGCAGGGAACCATTCAAATAACTTGATGCAAGGAAAAGATCGAGCAGCTTCATTTGCTTACCTTTTGCACTAAGAGAAAGACCATTGATGGGACAATTTTTATGCTTGAACATCATCAAGAATAGAAGAAATTTCCCATGAGAAGGGTCTAATTTTGGTGCACAATGAAGAGATAATGTTTAATGCATCAGATTCAAAGGAGGCTTCCCTTAAATTCTAGTTTGTAGCCATAGAACAAACAAATTTGATGGCCTATAGGCTTTAGCTGCTAGTGCCGAGAGCACACAGAAGCGACCATAGTTGACATCAAAAATTGCACCAAAAATATCCCTGATTACAATCGCATAAGTAACGGTATGCATCTTGGCATTGAAAGCACCATCACAGTTGAACTCAAGTTGATCTAATCTTTGGGTGGAGGTTTCCAAGAGTGGTATCTAGAGTTAAAAGAGAATAAGAGAATTATCTGTTCTTGAGTTAGAAGAGATTCCAAGTAATCTTTTGTAGCATTTGAAGCTTTACTGATAATGTCTAAGGGAGAGGTTGGAAATGGAATGCCATTGAAGATGAAGTCATTTTTAGCTTTCTATATACCTCAGGAAAGGTTTGCAGTAGAGGAAAGAATCTAGTCGTTTGATGGGTTATCCTCCAGTCCAAGCAGGATTTCTTTGAAAAGGTAAAGATACTAGCTGGATCAATTTTATATGAGAGGTTGCTTCTAAACCAAACCCCTCTAGTCTATATACATCTTAAAAAAAAAAAAAAAAAACATGGTCAATGGTTTCATTCTCTAAGTGACAAATGGGACAAATGGGATCTTTTGTTACATCTTTTTTTTTACTAGATTTGATCTGGTAGGGAGGAAGTTTCTGAAAGATTCCATATGAAATGTCTCTGTCACGCCCCTAACATAATTGTTTGGGCCGGACGGCATGGGAATATGAAAACCAAAATAAATAATAATTGCAATCCAAATTTAATTCACATTGAGTTAAAGTTATTAAAATACCTAAAATAATTACTTATTCCCATATAAAATAATACTTGATTACGTCACCGTCCATTTGTTAATAATATAATTCAACTCTCAATTTAGAAACTAAACACAAATGTTATTATCCATAGTTAAGACCAGACTCAAGCTACTCTAGCCTAACCTGCCTTCGTATCCCACCTCAGGAATCAGGTCACCGTAGTTCTTATTTATATCTATTATTTTATTACCAAACTCGTGATCAACAGAATAATCTATACATCTCATCAATAAATGTAACAACCACGTTATCTCAATATTGTAATATTTCGACACATAATAATAATTCATGCAATCTCATGCAATGGGAAATGATGGAATGCGATGCCATTGCATATTCTCTAATTTCTATCTACCCCCAATCTCATCCTGGGACGGGTGACACTTAGCAAAGCATGTGGGGTCACCAACCGCACCGTTAACGCTTACGGCGAAGGTATATCTCAATACATATTTATATATATAAACTGAGTGGGGCACTGAGTTACACCCCCACCAGTGTAAGACTAAGAGGCACCGAGTTACACCCCCTGGCCCTCCTGCTAGGAAACTGAGTTACATCCCTAGTCAGGCATCTACTTACCTTAAGTAAGGTAATGAATATAAATAGTAGTTAGGAAACCGTGTCACACCATTTAGCCCTTTTGTTAGAGAACCCTGTTATACTTCTAGTCAGGCATCTGCCAAACTTAAGCAGGGTGTGGCTGCAGTCCGGAGGAAAATTTCATGCTCATATCTCATGATTAACGTCCCAACTTCACATGACTAAGCATTAGTCATATATATCGACTGGAGATCATCCGATATTTTCAAATTTTCATTTTATCACCTCTCTCAAATCATGGATCCTGTCTATATATATAACCTGTGCCTTGACATGTCACAATATAAATGTGGCACTCTTGGCCAATTAATATTTTCAACATAAACCAGATGATGCCACCCCAGCCCATGCACATGATATATTCAATCATGCAAATAATTCTCTTCAATAACTCACAACATTAACAATGCATACTACATTCAATCATCAATTATATCTCATATAATTCAATCATGCGTAGTAATTCTTCTCTACAATTATCAACAATAAATAAAGCATGCTTTATAATATCAAAATTTACATTTTTTTTAACATCTTTCAAATTCTGTAACATCAACTATAATTTCCCATAACTCTCTAGGGGCAACATTATTATTTCCCACAATTCTTTAGAGGTAAAATCGTAATTTTTCAAAACCTTATGGCCACTTTGTAATTATTTAAAACTTTGAAATCACTCTATAATTATCTAAAACTTTTGGGACTAAATGGTAATATACCAAAGTATTTTTCTTATATTTTTTCTTCTAGTGAACCCCTAGCAACGTTGGAATATTCTGGCTTTCCAATTCAGACTGATTTCATGCTGTTAGTCTAAATTTAATCACTTTTACACAAAATAAACATATAGAAATTTATCAAAATTTTCTACATATCATTTATGTAATTATCATAACTCAAAAGTATGCAATAATTCAACACAGATTTACATATATATACACATCTGTATATATACATATATATAGATCTCATGATATTTCACCAAATCAAACATATAAACATACCAAAACCACCATTACAACGCCTAGAACACAAATATAAATTCCACCTACCTCAGATCTGAAGAGAAAAGAAGAAATAAGGAGATTTTAGTTTTGGCTTCCAAATTTTCGGCTTCGATTTCTCCTACCTTGAGCGAAATCACGCGAAATGGACACCACCACAGTGTTCACGGTGTCGAGAACTAACCAGGTCCACCTACCTTCTTTCCCAAATCACACTTTCTCTTTCTCATCTCTCTTCTTTCTCTCTCTTCCCTCTTTTCCCACTCCCTCGGACCAAAAAAAGAAGGAAAAAAGAAAGAAAAGAAAAAATAAAGAAAGGCTGGGCCCCGCCCAGTTATCTAATTAAATATCGATTCGAGCCACACCCAGTTCAGGAAAAAATAAAATAAATTAATCAATTTTATTTTAAATATTTTATTGGCCTAAAATAACACATAAATGATTAAAATTAAATACTAAGTATTACAGTCTCACCTTTGGTAGGGTGTTAATACACTAGGCAGCCCTCCAAAGTTTAGAGGATGGTTCTTCTGCAGGACTAGGGTCATTAATATGCAGGCTTAGGTGGTATTTGGTTAGCCAAAACTAATCAAAATCCATTAATTTTTACTAATTTTTTTTATATTTTCTTCTAATCAAATTTCGCCACATATCGCTTTTACATCAAATTCTCTTATTTTTATGAAATTACAATTTTAGTGAAACTCTTATTTTCTAAATTGACAAAAATACCCCTAAAACTAAATATATATACACGTGTTAATTTTAAAAGGGAATGATATAATAGTTATTTTACAACATTTTCAAATTCAAAAATTTTAAATTTAAATTCAAATTTAGAAATTCAATTATCATGTTCAAATTTAAAAAAACAATTAAGATATATTTTCTATTTTCAAAAATTTCAAATTTAAAAAACAATTAAGGTATATTTTCTTTCTTATAGTTGTCCTTATAATATTGACAAAAATAACCTAAAAACTAAATACACTTACAGTATTTCTTATTTAATAGTTATCCTTATCTTTATATATATATATATATATATATATATATTTATCAAAATGTTAAAAAAAAAAATTTACACTTATCACGTGTGTACTTGCATCTAGTATGAATAGTTGATGAAATAAACTGTGATCCCATTGCCAGCTAGTTACATAGATCAGATCCTTGACCTTTAAGAGAGAGTAGTCTGGTGGTTTTACGGATAGAAATTGAAAAGAGTTATAGGTGGAAATCCATTTATCTCCCCAGATGGATGGGAATGCTGTCCAGAAACTACATTTCATCTCAAACCAAAGCTCAAGAGGTCTCTCTACCACCAAGATATACACTTTCATTTACGAATGAATTAGTTATTTTAAACGTTAGAATCCGTGTCTCCCATATCACAATAGAATATTAATCTTATTGTTGATCTAAATTATTGTTTTTAAAACCATTCAAGAATACCGAAAAGAAAATACTAACTATTCAGCTATTAGTGTCCCCAAAAGCGTACAAATGATAATTTCAAAGTAAATTATACTGTGAAGAGATATAAGGTATGTAAGTAATTAGGCCTTATGTGCAATGATATTTAGACAAGTATTATTGTAAGAATTTAAAAATAAACTAAATTCAATTAGCACTTAAAGTACACTATTTTAAGGTTTAACTTATTATAAATTGTAAACACTAGTTTGGGTGATTATTCAATTTATAGTTCGGATTACGTGAATCATCGTTTTTTCTTTAAGAATCAGAAGTAGACCAAAAACGGAATATTCATTACTTTATAGTGCCTAATTTTTTTTTATTTTTTATTTTTAAAATAGAAAGCTAAAAGTTTAGTAATAAAAAATTAATATAATATATAAAATTTCTACCGGCGGTGGGACTCTCTTGTCGTTTCCACTAGTGGTGTCTTACATTTCAGGAGCAGATTTAGGATTTTTATTAAGGGCAAAATATATATAAAACCAAACAAAAACATAATTTGTATTAAAATTAAAAAATAAGTAACACCAAAGTTGAACACTGTCCTTGATCTTGAAATTCAAAAATATGTCTTTTCTTAATTTAAAAATTTTAAAAATGTCTATTCTAAGAGAATTTTTGTTGAAGGCTCGTTAGAATTCAGTGAAGATGATTTTTCCACGTCACTTTTCTTTTAAAATATTTCAACATTGCTCTAGAAAAAAAAACGAAAAATTAGAATTAAGATTATTATAAATGTAGTTGAAAATTTAGGTGGGTAACAACTAGCAAATAGAATGTTTATCAAGAACAAAAATCACATTGAATTAAAAAAGAAAAAACAAATAAATCAAGTCATTTAATAACAAATTAAACATATCTCTAACCTCATAAAATTAAAAAAAAAAAAAAAACAAATCAAACATGTTTCAAAATAATATATAAATATAAAATGGGTAAATTACACTTACAACCCCTAGACATTTGGATAAATACACATACACCCCCTAAACTTTTGAAAATTATAAAAACCTCCCTTATTTTGAAATGTTACTAATCCAGACTCCCTTCCGTTGTGGCGCTATTAAATTTGAATTAAAATGACAAAACTACCCTTACCAACAGAAATAAGTATGCATGAATGAGATTCCTCATTCGGTTAAAATGACGAAACTATCCTTGCCAACAGAAGGGGTTTGACACGCTTCGTCACCTACGCGGAGATCATTTGGTGGGTCCCACAGTAAAATAAAAACAAAAACAAAATAAAAACAAAAAATAAAAATAAAAATAAAAACAAATGTTTTTAGCTCTTTAATTTTTGGATTTTTTTAAATAATTAAATTTACTCTTTTAAGTTTTAATTTTTTTAAATCATAAAGAATAAAAATTTTAATTTAATCTCATTCGGTGGGTCCCACAGTAAAATAAAAATAAAAATAAAATAAAACACATAATATAAAAATAAAAATAAATGTTTTTACCTCTTTAATTTTTGGATTTTTTTAGATAATTAAATTTACTCTTTTAAGTTTTAATTTTTTAAATTATAAAGAATAAAAATGTTAATTTAATAAATTCGGTGGGTCCCAAAGTAAAAAAAAAATAAAAATAAACACAAAAAATAAAAATAAAAATAAAATAAAACACATAATATAAAAATAAAAACAAATGTTTTTAGCTCTTTAATTTTTGGATTTTTTAAATAATTAAATTTTCTCTTTTAAGTTTTAATTTTTTAAATCATAAAGAATAAAAATGTTAATTTAATAAAAGTTAAAATGTTAGGTATCATTTGGTTTATTTTTTTATTTATTTGTTTTCTATTTTTTTTATTTTAAACTCATTTTTTATTTTGTACTTTTGAAAATACTTAGCTACTTGGGTTTTCAAATTTGTTATAGAAAATAGAAAATAAGTTTACACATGAAATGAAAAATAAGAAAAAGTTGTTTTTAATAAATTTTTTTATTATTACTTTTATTATTATTATTATTATTATTACTTTTTGTCATTTTTTATTTCATGTGTAAGCTTATTTTTTATTTTTTATAACAAATTTCAAAACCCAAGTAGCCAAGTATTTTCAAAAGTGCAAAATAAAAAATGAGTTTAATAATATTTAAATTTTAGTTTTAATATATTTAAAGTAAAAATTAAAAATAATATTTTTTAAAATTTTAATTTTAAAGAATAAATATTTAAATTAAAAATTGATTTTTTTGACCAAAAAATTCAATTTTAATGTACTTAAAACTTAAAATTTTAAATATAAACATTTTTACACTCTTTGTGTCAGAATTTGAAATAAAAGAGTTACAAAATTTAAATTTGAGATATCTTTTTTGGTGTTTGAGAAGTAAAAAAAAATTAAAATATACACATTTTACACTCTTTGTGTCAGAATTTAAGATAAAAAAGTTATAAAATTTAAATTTGAGATATCTTTTTTGGTGTTTGAAGAGTAAAAAAATTAAAATATACACATTTTTACACTCTTTGTGTCAGAATTTGAGATAAAAAAGTTACAAAATTTAAATTTGAGAAATCTTTTTTGGTGTTTGAGAAGTAAAAAAATTAATTTTTTAATAACTAAGGCGACATTTGGTTTATTTTTCTATTTTTTGTTTTTATTTTTTAAACTTTTTTGGTGACACATTTTTTGTCTTATTTGGTGTTTGAGAAGTAAAAAGAATATTTTTTTGTTTTCTATTATTTAATATTATTGAACTCATTTTTTATTTTATACTTTTGAAAATACTTAGCTACTTGGGTTTTTAAATTTGTTATAAAAAATAGAAAATAAGCTTACACATGAAATAAAAAATGACGAAAAGTAAAAATAATAATAATAATAATTTGTTAAAAATAACTTTTTGTCATTTTTTATTTCATATGTAAACTTATTTTTTTTTCTACAACAAATTTGAAAACTCAAGTAGCTAAGTATTTTCAAAAGTACAAAATAAAAAATGAGTTTAAAATAAAAAATAGAAAACAAAAAAATAAAAAAATAAACCAAATGATACCTAACATTTTAACTTTTATTAAATTAATATTTTTATTCTTGATGATTTAAAAAATTAAAACTTAAAAGAGTAAATTTAATTATTTAAAAAAATTCAAAAATTAAAGAGCCAAAAACATTTGTTTTTATTTTTATTTTATGTGTTTTTATTTTTATTTTTTGTTTTTATTTTTATTTTTATTTTACTGAGAGACCGACCAAATGATTTCTGTGCAGGTGACGAGGCGCGCCAGACCCCTTATGTCGGCAGGGGTAGTTTCATCATTTTAGTTCAAAATTTAACAGCGTCGGATGTAATAGTAACAGAAGGAGGTCTGGATTAGTAACATTTCAAAATAAGAAAAATTTTTATAATTTTCAAAAGTTTAAGAGGTGTATGTGTATTTATCCAAATGTCTAAAAGGTGTAAGTGTAATTTATCCATATAAAATAAAAATAAAAAAGTATGTTGTAATCTTATTCTTTTGTTTCAAGTTCGAAGCACCTTTATTCAAATACATTTAAGGTACTTTTGGCAATCGGCACCAATAAAGGTACTTTTGGCAATTGGTAGCAATAAAATTTGAGCAGTGGACGTATTCATGGAATATATTATACATGTAAATATTTAACAATCAATGTTTGGTGTACTTCAAGTTTTCAAGTAATAATATATTATATATAATATTATCATATATTAATATATACATAGAATGTGCGGCACAGCAAGTACCGAATGCAGATTCAGGAATATATATAATATTATATATATAAAACTAATCTTGACCAGCGTCGGGTCCTCGTAGAATTACGCCGCCAGTGGCAATCCGTTTGTTTGTGATTTTGTGAACCTCCCTCAATTTTTTTGACAATTGTTTATTCAGTAGTCTGGAACATAAAAAAAAATTAATAAATAAAAAAAAATTTATAATTATAATAATTTAAGAAGAATATTTTTGACTTTTTACTTTTAAAATTAATATTAGTACCCTCTGAATAGCTACACCCCGTGAACATTCCATTCCTTTTCGTATATTTGGGCAAAGACAAAGAGTAGTTTTGTAATTACAATAACTTAATAGGGGTATTTAAACAGCACTTGCCCAAATACATGACCCGCTTGGCTGTATATAAACAGCACTTGCCCCGGCCTCCCATAAACTCAATTCCCTCAAATCGATTTCCCAGCAGAAGAAGGAAGAATTGGGGAGATTCTCACCATTCCTCCTCCTCTCCCTCCTCTCCTTCTTCTTCTTCACACAAATAATTTTATACATACGTACCGTTGCAATGGCTCAAACTTCCCAATTAATTTCTGTAATGACACTTGCAATCTTCCATTTCTTCATTCACGTAAAACTATTAAATTAAGTCCATTTAAAAATATCAGAGCTTAGATTATACTCAGCAGCCACGTACGGTTGATTCATTATGGATCAGATCACTGATGCTGAGGGGAGCCGCGCCGGGTACGACCGCCGTCAATATGTTGAGGGAGGGCGAGGAGTGTGGTGGCAGCGTCCTCACAGTAGCCTTCCTCGTCACGAAGCTGGCAGGTTGGTGGTGAAATCAGTTAATTAGTTATATTATTATTATTGTTATTATCTCAAATGGTGAGATCAACCAATCACCATTCCATTCCAGTCGAAGTTATTACACATGGGCCCTCAGTTCCATTAATTGTAAGATTAATCAACCCGTAACCATTCAAGTCAAAGTTGGGTTACAATGTAAAAATGCACAGTAAGAGTTGAAATGTATAAATTTATGTCTTTGATTTGATAGTATTTTAATGTAATGTGCCTTTCCGTGTTGAAATTTATAAATTTACGTCTTTGATTTGATAGTATCTTAATAAGATGTGCCTTTTCGTGTTTTGCATTAATTATGTTCTAATTAGATTCTTTTTAACTTTTATTTTTCAATCTTAACTAAATTAAGCTAAAACCATTAGATCATGGTAATCAAATTAAGGATGTACATTGCAGTTCATTTTTACACTGCAACCCCTTAGAACTCGTCAAAGTTGGGCTACAAGCCTACAAGGAATTTGTTGATTGTTGTAGCAGATTTTTCACTAGAATCCCTATGTATATCACTTAATGCTTTTGTTTCAATTAAAACAAGTTTGATTGAACTTGTAAATTTTTTTGATTGAATTTATAAATTTTAATTGAATCAAGACTATTAATTGATGCATATTAGGAACTGAAGTGAAAAATCTACTGCAGTAATTAGTAACGTGCTACAAAGTTGCATTGCAGCCCGCTGCAAGGTTGCACTACAAGGGCTAAAGTACAAGAATGAACGATCATGATTTAATTACATTTTAATGAAATGTGACTTTTCATAATATGTATTAATTTTGTCCTAATCAAATATTTTTAACTTTTAATTTTATTTTGAAATTATTTTTAATTAAATTAAACTAGGACCATTAGCTTATTATAACCAAATCATGACCATCATGCATTCAACCCCTGCAGTGCAACTCCTTATAATCCGTCAAAGTTACAACTGTACACTTTCAATTGAGTGTAGGGATGTGCATGACACGGGTAGGAAATGGATACGCCTATCGCCAAATTCAAATTAATCCCCATACCCTACTTGATCCACATAGAAAATTTATTTTTATCCCTCATCCCCGCCCCAAACAGGAAATAGGAATCCCTGCGATGAATCAAGTACTCAAAATGGAAAAAAATACAAAAATTTCAAATTTTAGATTGCAAATTTAATTATCAAGTCTAAATTTCAAAATTTTCAAATTCTATAAGCCTAATTGTCTAAGTATCAATTCCAAATTTCAGATTCAAGTATAATTGCATAAGTATTAATTAATTCAAGTTCCAATCTCTAGATTTAAGCCCAAGGCAATTAATACAAGTCGGTTAAGAGATTTGGAGATTTTTTAGGGATCGGATAAGGCACGGGTTAGGGATAGACCATATCTGTACCCTACCTGATCTCTGAAATTTTTTAAAAAATGTCCTTATATTTTACCCAATTACGAAAAAATTCCCAAATTCTCTACCTCTTTGAGTCAGATATTAGATAGGGTACAGATGGATCGACTGAGATAGCTACCCCTAACTGGGCGTTTCTAATTGTGGGATCATTAAACCATCGCCATTCAAATCTAGCTAATCAGGTGATATAAATCATATATGCTTGCATCCAATTAAGCGACAACAGAAAGAAACTTGAATACGCAACTTAATCTAACCATGTTACATATACTTTTTGTTAAAACAGTTGCCATACATACAACAAATCTAAACTTAGGTAATAACCTCAAGTACTATATATAAACTTTGAAGCTTTTCAGGTCTTTTTGGTTATCTTAGGATTCACATTTCTTAATATTGCATTAAATCTGCAGAAACTGGATCACGCAAAATCCACATTGTTTTGTCCACTCGGCCCAAACTGCCACGTAGTAATAATAAATAGAGCACTGGTTTAAACTCAACAAGAAACATAATTAATTAAGTCTAAATTTGTTCATTATAGAAAAAATAAAAAATTTGAGCAAAAACTGTTTACAAAAAAGATCTAGAAAAAGTTGCTTAATTTAATTAATTAATGATTCTGGTGTATATATTTCCTTTAAATTTAAAAGTAAAAATTCAAATCTTATAAGTAGTAACTAAGTATAAATATAAAACCAAATAATTTAAATATAATATAATACACAAATATACTTATAAATCTATGGCATATATTTGTGGTTAACTCAAATATTTATTCAAAATAATTTGATCAACCATTACAATCTAAAAGTTTTTTTAATCTATTCTTACTTATATTCTATTTTATTATACTCATCAAGTACTGGTCTCTAAAATGTGCAGCTTTGCCACCCTTCATACAGAGTCTTATTAATAATTTTTGTTGACCTTCTTCCAAAATCCATTCCTATGCATTCGCAAGTCTTGAATACACTTTCTTTCTTTCCATCTGTTATTATTAGGAAAGAAACTCGGCATTATCTGACTTAAAAAAAAAAAAAAAATCATTTAGAGAAGGCATCTGACAACGAATGGGTAGCAGCGGCAGCTTACAGACAGAGAGAGAGAGGGGGGGGGGTATCAACCCAGTCGTTCACCCCAATGTGTATACTTGGGCTCCCAAATTGGGAGAGTTTGGCTGTGTACGGCCCCACCAACGACCTCTGAGTTGGCTTGTTGGTTTGTCTGTCTTCAACAACAAAAAAATAAATAATTAAAAACAAAAAACAAAAAAAAGACAATCATAAATTATGTGGGAATTTTATCATTATTTGATGATTCCTAGAGTGGGGGATATAGTGAAAAATGTTGCCAAACAGGTTTTGTTTGTGTTCGGTGTTTTCTTGCACACACTTGGATAAGTGAACTTTTTAAATAAATGTTATTGTTTTATGTTTTGACATAAATTACCGAACAAAATTAAAATTTAAAAAAAAAATCCTAAAACACTTATGAAGGATGTTTGGAGTATCAAAAAAACTAAAAAAAATTCAAAAGTTGATGTTGATATGATGTAAAAATAACATGTGGTGAATTTTTATTAGACGAATTTGAAAACTTTTGAAATTTTTTAAAAAAAATTGAGACACCAAACGGCCCCAAATATTAAATAGCAAGTTGTAAATGATATTTAAGTAAATAATCATAATTAAGTGGCATTTAAAAGAGAGAAAATATATGAAGATCGTGATTAAAATGATATTTCCATAGTACTAAAAATTTAAATTTAAATTTACTTAATTAAGTAATAATTATTAAAAAATTCTGTAAATTTTTATGAAAATTATTAATAATTCCGAAAAGTTAAGGATATTAATGAAAAAAGTCAAAAAAAAAAACTTTATTAAATTTAAGATTTCACCAACCACCCCTCAACTTCCTTTGTATAATAGTATTGATGTATTAAAATTGTTGATTATTCAGGGCGATTTAGAATATCAGGTCATCACATATGCATATATATTTTTGTATACAAAGATTTTATTTGTTCTATTTATTTTTTAATATTGAATCATTGGATATATATTGGAGTCGCTGAATAATTTAGGAAGTACTTGGTTTATTAGAAAAAATTAAAAAAAAACAGTTTAACTTTTATTAATTTTATTCAACTTTCTCCGCGTATCACTGCATATACTAACTTTTTATAATGGTTGGCAAGGGCGCAAGGTCGACGCAAGTCATCAAAAACAATTCATGCTGTGTACGCTTTTCTGGTTGCATCACTGATTGGGCTACTCCAACTCAAGTATCAAAACAAGGACGTGTCTCCTTTCGAAACACACCCGACAAGTGCAGGGACTTTTCTCGTAGCCATTTGCGCTTACTGCTTGGCAATTTTTGGAAAAATTATTGCCAAAAAAATCCGTACTGATAATGCAAGTTGTTCGAAGATCTTCGACTACATTAATATGGTATCAGGATTTGTTTCCGTTGTTTCATTAGTGTCGATCTTTCTTCCAACGTTGCTCAGCAGCTGCCTCATGATCTTCATCCTATGGGCCATTTTGTTCGGGTTTGTGGTACGTTACTTGTTTCAGATGGTGTACCAACGGGTTTATCAAAGGATTGCAAATGCAGCAATGGAAGTGTTTAACCTATTCGGAAGGTTCATGGAAGTCATGGGACAGAGAATGACGGAGCAGCAATGTTTCACTGTGTAAACGCCTGCTAGTTGGGTTGGCTATACTAAGGATTTGTTCAAGTATAAATAGGAGGCTTTGGAAAGCGGGATGGAGCGCAAAAATAAATAAATAAATAAATAAAATAAAATGTAGAGAGGTGTGAGAGAAAGTAAGTGTATAAGATTGAAATATATTTTAGGTATTTTTTTGTCTTAATTTTAGTACCGAAATATTTTGTGTCCTTTCTATTTTTGTATTCTCATTTTCGTCATAATAAAATACTTTTTCTGTCTTTGCTATGGACGCAGGTATTACGCCAAATCACATAATTTGTTGCGTCTTTGTGTATTGCAATTATTTTTATTTCTTACCTATAATTATTTTTCATGCTTCATTACTATATTAATCTCAATTTGTCAAACAAATTGGTATCATAGCTAAGTTATTTTTGTTGAGATTTTATTACAGCAGCTGCTAAATATGGTATCTCATATAATTTAATCTTGCATAGTAATTTTTTTCTACAATTATCAACATAAAATAAAGCATGCCTTAAAATTTTAAAATTTATATTTTTTTCTAACATCTTTCAAATTCTGTAATACCAACTATAATTTTCCATAATTCTGGGGACAATATTATTATTTCCCACAATTCTTTAAAGTAAAATCATAATTTTTCAAAACCTTGGGGCCACTTTGAAATTATTTAAAACATTTAGGGTCACTTTATAATTATTTAAAATTTTTGAGATTGAATGGTAATATATCAAAGTATTTCCTCATAATTTTTTTTATCTTCCAGTGAACCCAACAATGTCTGGCTTTCCAATTCGGACTAATTTCATATTATTAGTCTAAATTTAATTACTTTTATACAGAATAAATATATAAAAATTTATCTTAGAATTTTAGGTATCATTTCTGTAATTATCATAACTTAAAAGTATATAAAAACTCAACACATATGTGCATATGTATACACACGCGTATATATATACATAGATCTCGTAATATTTTACCAAATCAAACATATAAATATATCACAATCACCCTTACAACGTTTAAAATACAAATATACGCCCCACTTACCTCAAATCTAAAGAGAAAAAAAGAAACGAGGAGATTTTAATTTTGACATCCAAACCTTTGGCGTCGATTTCTTCCGTTTTGAGTGAAATCACACGAAATGGACATCACTACAGTGCCCACGGCATCAAGAACTATTCGGATCCGCCTATCTTCCTTCCCGGACCACACTTTCTCTATCTACTATCCTCTCTCTCCCTTCTTTCTCTTCCCTTTTCTTCCTCTTACCGCTCCGGAAGACGCAGCGCCCAAAAAAGAGAAAGAAAAGAAGTAAAAAACAGAGAAGAAAGGGGAAAAGAAAAAAGAAAGAAAAGGGGAAAGAGAAGCTGGGCCAGATTGAGTTGACTACTTAAATATCGATTCGGGTCACATTCCGTTGGGAAAAAAATAAAATAAATTATTTTATTTTATTTTAAATATTTTATTGACTTAAAATAATATATAAATAATCAAAATTAAATATTCAGTATTACAAGTCACCCCTATATTTTTGTAAGCCAACTTATTTTACCTTTAAATTTCTACTTAACCTAAATTTTTGTAATTCAACTTATATTATTTTTAAACTTTTTGTTCAATCCAAGTAAATTTCAAATCCTGGCATACAAATTCACCACATCATTTAATACTTATAATTTTTATAAATGAATTATAATAATACAAAATATGTGAACAAATTGCTGTTGAGTCTTTTATCATAACTATAAGTTCGTCTTCTGGGTATTTTTGTTTGTAATTTAGGCACCACTTGATTCAGACCATCCACCAATGGGTTCAACAAACGATTAATTGCATTTGCGATTATGCTAGTGCTTAATATATCCTCAAGGAAAATCGGAAGGATCAAATAAGGATGATTTGGAGTGATAAAAAATCTTGAAAAATAGTAAAAAATATTAAAAAATTTTAAAATTTGTTCATTTTTTATTTCGCTGTATGAATTATAGACTCATTACTTATTTTATTTTATTTCATTTTATCTCACTTTTTATCACTCTAAACCCACCTTAAAACTCATTGAGCAGGAACGTTCTCTCGTGTGAAAAAATAAAAAGGTTTAGCCACATGGATCAACCTCGCACAAGTGTACTAATAAGTTAGGACTCGCGCCTCCACGAAGGTTTAGAACCACCCCAAATAAAATAAGTTTATTTTATTGTGGGTGCTCTAATTACAAGTAATTGAAATCATGTCACATTAGTGTTATTCGTCATTGACGTCGCAAGAACTAAACTAACTAAAGTACAGGTATTGACCCTCGCTATTGTTCAAAATCTCTGTCATTTGCTTCAAATATTTGATAAAAATAATTAATTTTAGATGTGATTTTTTTATATTAAAAATATTGTACATGTATTCGTGTCAATCCGGAGACTACTCCTCAATCATTTTTAAATACTTTTAATTGTGTCATCTTATTTTTAATTTTTTTTAAATAGATATATTTTTTTGCAGCACTCAAATAGTACATGGCGTTGATTTGTTTTGGCAATAACCCATATGATGGATCAGCACTTGGCCCTTTTTATTTTTTAATGTAGCCCAAAAAAAAAAAAACATTTTTGTATTATTTTTCTTTTTAACTAAAGCTATTCAAGAATAAAAGGACTAGTTTTTGCTATGCTAAGGAGCTGTCCGATAAACGGCACCTTTGTTGTCTCAGAACAAGTTAATTTATAAAACCCTTACATTATGGAATTTAAGGAGGATTAGACAAAAATCGTCTTTCATTTAAAAATAGAGCTGTTATTTTAAACGTTAGAATTTGTGTATCGCATGTCGCAATATTATGAAATATTAATCTTATTATTACTCCAAACCACTATTTCTAAAACCATTTTCAAGAATACGAAAAAAAAATACTAATTATTCAGCTATTAGTGTCCCCAGAAGCATACAAGTGATGATTTCAAACTAAATTATATATTGAGAAGAGACATAAAGTACGACAGTTGATTTATCTTTTCAGTTAAGGAATGGGTATGGCAAAATTAAGCTGAAAGGATCGGATGAGTTCACAATCGGGCAAGTTGAGAGGTGGGAGAGAAAAATGACTGTACGTGGAGCTTCCCCTTCTAATCTCTTGCATGGTCAAGAGGGCTGCGGCAGTATTCCTAAAAATTCCTTCTTCATAGTACACTTTTGTCGCTTCCGTTCCACCTCGGAGTTCCTCGTCAGCAGCAGCAGCAGCAGCAACTGGGAACACCGTGTCAATGATGTTTTCGCATTGTTTGACGAGGTTCGAAATGACCTCTGTTTTGAAAAATGGTTGCTGCAACACCACCTGAATGAAAGGCGAGCGCAACAATCTCCCGGTCCTCTTGTCGTACTTCTTCAAGATCTTAGCCAACCCTGCGAAATTCAAATATAATAACTTGCCTCATGAATTAGAAATTTTATTTCCTTCAATTAGTTGACAATTTTGTATAATTGATTTTAGTTAAAGAATGGATGCCTAAGCACTATGGGCTGCAAAAGTTACTAGTGTTAATTATACAACAATTATTCTAAATAATAGTAACAAATATATATTAATTGGGAAGCACTAAAAGAAAGGATATTTTGGTAATTATAGAGTTATTTTTTTTTTTAGGGTAATGTAATAAATTTTGTGAGAATAATTTTTAAAATAATTTACAATTATTTTTCATGTAGGCTGCATCAAGAAGTATAAGTAACGGTGGAATCACTCTGCTACTTAAACTAAAATGCTATTTGGAAAACTAAAATTTGTTAATTTTTATAAATTTTTATAAACTTCTACTATTTTCATATTTAGTATGTATTTACTAACTTTTATTAAATTTTTCTTAATATTTTGACTCAACATAAGAAAATTGTTCGCACAAGTTATCTAATTACGTTCGAATAAGTTTTGCAAACAAATTTGAATTTATATTTTAAACATAAAAAAAAAATTTTAATGATCGGTGCGCAATATTTTTTTTTTTAACTTTTAGTTTTCCAAATGCTCCGTATAGGTCTCACGTGGGTCCATTGGTTGTAGCCTTGAACTTTTCTCAAGTTGTCCCATGGTTCTGAATTTTCTGGGATAATACACTCACGTCAAATTGGTCGAATAATAGAAAAAAATTATATTGGAGTTGAAAGTTCGGCCAGAATTGCTTGAGCTGTACGCGATTGTCCTATTTTTTAGTATTTTTTTAATTGCGAATAGTATATTTAAAAGTTATTAAAAATAAAAAATTCAAATTTAAATTAAAATAAATAAATAAAAATTTATAAGATTAAAAAAAAAGTCCTGACTTTTAAGCCGATTACCAAACAGACCCTAAAGTCTGATCAATGAAGTGGATGAATTTGTTTGTCTGTTCAAAATTTGAAACTGGAAGCAGAGAATTGACCTGTGTAATTGATATTGCTATAGTTCATCAAAAGCACCATCTCTCCATGGAAATTGACAATGCCTTTTCTGATCCTTTCCATCTCCTCTTTGTATTGAGTCTCCGATGGATGACTGCCGTTTGATCCCCAGTTATCAATTATTCTCTGGATTCTCTGCTGCAACTCCTGCATTAATCAATCAGCGTACGTAAGCCCTTGGTTTGGTTTGGAAATTTTATATTTTTTTTATTTTGTTTTGTTTTTAGAAAAATGACATTTTATTATTTATTGTTTTTATTTTTCAATGCAATAATGTTTTTTTTTTAATTTCTCTGGATTAAACATATTTTTTAATATATTTCTTTTTTAAATAAAAAACAGTTAAACTAAGCAGTCACTAATTAATATATATGGTCCTCCCACATGGACTTTTTTTTTTTTTTTTGGGCTGTTAAGTTTACACAGTCAACACGTTATGATTATTAATTAGGTGGAACGTTAAAAATTGATTAATTTATTTCCCAAACACGACTTTGAGAAATTTAAAGTGTCTGATGAGCCTCCAACCCATGGTGTAACATCCACAAACTCATGACTCAAGCTAAGGCTCTTTTGAATTGGCAAATTGATGTTAAAGTTAAAAAGAGGGAGCTTCCTCTTCAACTTTGTGACATTCTCTTTCACGTTATGTTCTTTTAGAAGTTGTTATTTTAGTTATAGATTCTGATGACATGTGTTGTCTTACTTTTTTTGTCGCAATGGACAACTGTATGCTTCTATCACATCAGGGTTCGAATAATTCTCAAACTCATCGAATCATTCGTTAGTTAAATAATTTTTAAAAATCTAACATACACTTGTTGCTTTACGCACAAATTCGATAGTGATCTCAGTTCTTCACGTCACAATTCGAATAATTCTCAAACTCCGAATTATTCGTTAGTCAAACAACTTTTAAAAAAAAAAATCTAACATACATATATTCGTTACTTTACGCAGAAATTCGATAGCAATCTCAGTGTGATTCCACTCGTTAAATTTATCATATCCAAAAAAAAAAAATGTAACCACGATTTATACCACTAACTAGGACTACATCGAACTAATTAATCCTATGTATGCGGGCAAGAATTACGATGAAACTAATTACCTTATGCCTGATGACAAAATCCTCTTCTTGTTCCATAAAGAACACATTAACCTTCTCCATCTCACTGTTCAGCAAGTAGACAAACTCGGCCTCCGCCTTCTCGTACGCCAACGATCCATTCACCGTCGGAGTAGCCGAGCAAATCAGCCTAACGAGCTGCTTCAAGTCCTTGTAGGACAAGAACTTCTCGCGCCAACCCGGGAGACTCTCTTGGATTTGTTGCTTCAATCTCTTCCCAAACTTCATCGGAAACCTCGGTTAATTAAGATATCAAGCGCTGAATTAACCCAAATTTGGAAGTTTTAAGGAGGAAAGAATTAGGATTCTAAGAAGATGAAGATTTGGGAGAGAGGAATTATTAATGTAATGAAGTGGAAATAAGGTGAGGGGAGTTTTATTGGCCAAAAAAAAAAAAGAAGGGGATATTTAGAGAGCATATGCTTGGGGAGTTGGCGTGATGAATGGGCCGTTGAAGCAAAAGAGAATTCCCGGCATATTCGGTTTACTCTACAGTCCTCCCTACTTTGAGACACAGGCCTCGCGAAATGACTTTTGGTGCTATTTTAATCTGGCTGTTATTAGGTGGCAGTGGAGGGGTATTAAGTGACAAGCAGGTGACATTATCGGGCCCCAACCCAACTAGGGGAGCAAATTAAGACTATTTGGGTATGTTTGATTTGAGTTGGGGCTTATAAGCCACTTTTATGTGCGCCTTCTTATCCTTCGGATCAATAAATAGTGTTTGATGTAGCGGCTGAGATGATATAATATTCTGAAATGCGCTGCATGTCCTTTTTATGTGTTTGATTATAAGTGTGGTATTGAATTTTTGTGAGTTGTACTGTATTTTAAGATGGTGTTCAACAAAAGTTACTAATTAAAAATTTTTTATGCGTTTGATAAAAAAATTGATATTTTTTTAACAAAATTTTGTTTATTTGGTAAAATATAAGTAACTTTTTACTACAATTTTTTGTCAAATTATTATTATAACCTTTCATCTTTTTAACTAACATAACTAACAGAAACGTAAAAATGTAATTTAAATCTGCAATTAAACCTTTGGAGAAACAAAAGTTGAGTTTAACTAGATAGTAAAAAATTTCAAATTGCCAAACGTTGGATAATTTTTTTTTTTAATCACAAAACGGGACTTGTACATCATATTAATATTAGTTTCTAGTGAGATTTAAAGATTTAAAATCACCTCTTATCAAATCACATTTTTTTATTTTCATATCTCACCTATTAAATACTAAAATAATAATTTCACATAAAAATTAGTTTTATATTATATTCAATTAAATATATTTTTTCAATTGTATTACTTGGTTTGGGTACCAAAACCAAGTTTTAGTTTTTTGTAATTTATTTTTATTTTACATGGCTTTTTTTTATCAAATTTTTTGTTTTTTTTTTTTTTTACAACCAATAATTTTTAGGCATGTTATTCACTTTCTAAAAAAAAATTAAATTCATTTAAAAAAATTTAAAAAAAATAACTTTTTTAGTGCTTCTTTTAACTTTTACTTAAACAGGCATGAATTTTTTAAATGATTTTCTTTTATGAATGCGATTAATAAACCTTAAAACTATAACTTGTGGGAAAAATTACAATTTAATGAAAAAGAGTTACATAAGATGAAATTAAGCTTAAAAAAATATTAAACTTTAATGTTTGCAGCCAAACAAAGCCTTATTCTCTATCATTCAATTCTTTCAACCAAATGGGTCATAGGCATGCGACATGATCACATTGATTGTGAGCGTGACAGGGCTGTCATGGTAGAATTGGAAAGGGTAAATGGGATTCTTTCTTGGGGGATGGGATGATTCCTAGGAATCTCCTACGAATCTCCTATGGGAATGAAAAAACGAGCAACTGTGACAGGGGAAAGCAATAGGGAAAAAATGGAAAGCACCAAATGACGGAATATGTGAGGGGGCCTTGATCTTCTAGGAGAGGGAATATATTCAAAACAAGTGGGACCCATATGCCCCTGCCTGCTTTTGGGCTTTTTAAGATTGGATGGTCGAGATCGATCTCTGCTTCGTCGGAGGAGCTTTCGACCGTACACGAAAACAGACCGGTGATTTTTAGACCGGCCTATTGATTTCGACTTGGAGAAGTGTTTGGTGGATTAAAAATTAACATAAATGTTTGGTAAAATACTATATGTTTGATAAAACACTAAGTTTTGTCATTTTTATACTCAGCAACTGTAACTTATTCAACTTAAAAATTATTAAAATTTTTACCAAACGCATAAAAAGTTGACAAAAATTGTTAAAAATTAGTAAATATTGTCAAAAATTTTACCAAACACACAAAAGTTGTTAAAATATATTAAAAATTGTTAAAACTTGCTACTTGTTTTTTCAAGCACATAAAAAATTTCATCCACCAACTTTAACCAAAAATATAAAAAATTACTAGAAATGAACTTCCAAAAAGAGCCTAAATGGGTGTTTGGTTCATTAAAAAAAAATTAATTTGGGTTGTAATTGTTTTTCGGTGCAAGGGTTTTTGTAGCCTCTGGGAATGTGCCATAAATGTAATTAAAGTTTAGAATTCCAAAAAAAATTCAAAAGTTGAGGTTAATGTAATGTAAAATGATAGATGATAAAATTTTAATTGGAAGGATTTGAAAATTTTTAAAATTTTTTTGAGTTGCCAAACACTTCAGCTGCCGTGCTGGCTGGTCGAAATTTGACCTCAAACAATGGCGTGGTGGTAACTAATACGTTGACGAAAGGAAAGGAAAGGAGTAGGATGGAAAAAATTAAGGTCGAATAAAAATCAAAATAATTAGAAAAAAAATGAACCAAAATAATTATTCTCGGTTACTACTACTCGATCTTTCAGTTCTTTTTTTTTTTTTTTTTGAGTTTGAATCTATTAGATTTTATTTGGAGCTTAAATTTGTGGAGATAAAAATAAAATAAAGAAAATACAAAATGGAGTGAAAAATCGAATTTATTTTTTTTATTGAATTAGAAAAAATGATATTAAAATAAATATATATTTATATAGAAAAATTAAATTTTACTTGATTAAAAATAAAAAAAAATTGTACGAATTAGTAAATTTAACCGAAAAGAAAATCTAATCAACTTATTAGTTCGGATTTATACTTGCACCGAACTGAACGTTTCCTTGATGGAGGCATTTGCTACGGTTGGCGAAGCATCACATCTTACTAAGCGAATCAATTTAGAAGATTCGCAAGCATATCCCAAATATTGGGTTGTAACCCCCCCCCCCAAGTTACGATTTGTACGATGTGAGTGAGAGATGTATTTCACTTTAAATAATATTTTTACGTGGCACTCCGCTGATGGTTAAAAAAATAAATAAATTTTGATTTTTAATTAAAATTACTCAGGCAAGCTTTAGCAAAACTAGAAGTTTAATCCGGCTACGTACATCATCTATACCGAGATGGAAACTAAGAAGTAGACAACCTAAGTGGGAGAGATACCGCCAAGAGAACATGCACAAATCCATGTTAGAATCCTTCTTTGCTCCTTCCCTTCTCCCAGTCTCTCTCTCTCTCTCTCTCTCTCTCTCTCTCTACTCTCCCCCATTCACTATGTGATGCTTAAATAAAACGTTAACCTAAATTTTAATCACTAAATTAAAAAAGGGTAATATACTCGAATTTTCCTAAAATTGACAAATATGAAGTAATTGCAAAATCACGATCCAAAAAAAAAATTAATACATACTTGAGAGCAATGAATTCTAATTTCTATCCTAACAACAATTGTTAAATTAAAAATAACAATAAATAATAAACTATCAATTTCAGATCCCAAAAATTACCAAAAGACTTGGGCGTCCGAATTGAGTCGATCTAGTCCGTGTAGTCCAAGACCATCCATTCTACAAAAAAGAATTTTGAATAAAATTTTCAATTTTTTTTTACAAATTCAATAGTAATGACCGAGAGAATAACTTAAAATCATATTTAACGAAATATATCTCATAAAGTTCATCAAATCATTACAAAGGATCATTACAGAGGGCCAATTGGTCACCTGATAAAAGTCAACACACTTAAGTGAGAACTAAACCACCAAATTCACAAGCAATAAGGAAGAAGGAAAGGAGGCCAATGCTCACTCCCAATGTTAGACGCAACATCATTTTCTACTTTACCAGCCAAACCATTATTTTCAACCAAGTAGGCAAACCAGTACCGCTATATTTACACAATCGAGATGTCCCATGGATTCTTCAACTTGAATATCCATCACAAAGGGCAATCAGATAATAGGCTCAGCAAATCAAAACCTCTCCCCCTTTCTTTTTCCTTCGGAAGAATGGAACACGCAACATCTGAGATTTCTTCAAGCAGCAACATCAACAGTCCTTGGACCCGCCTTCTATTGAATAGTTTGTATGGACCCGCCTTCTATTGAATAGTTTGTACATGCCCAATTAACATTTTTGATCCTCCTTTGGCAGGATCAGATGGACATTTCTTGTCATTTCAACTGTCAACTGAAACCATGGCTCCCCTCCTAATTTACAAGCAACAGAAAAATGTCTCCCAATTTAATACAATATCGTGTATACGAACAAAAGACCACTTCTCCTGGATGCACCACTATATCATTTCTCTCCGATTAATAATACTATTCACCCATTTCAGAACTACATAAGGAGTCTGAAAACTTACCTGCATGCAAATTCCACTTACCATTCTGAATTGACTGGCTGAGAGGTTATCCCAGGAGAAGGAAGAAATCGTTCTGGCAAAGAACGAGCACTCCCTAGAAAACAACACAGGATGCAGTGGAACTATCACGATGGCTTCACATATAAAGGATTCAGACTAACATCCATGGACCTTTAAAAAACGAGGCCAATCAACTAGCCTGACATGCCAAATGTCCACCATGGCAGATTAGTTTCTCTCGGGCTGACTCACCAGTTTCAACTGAAAGCAAGAAACCATAGAGGTCAAATAATCTGTGTGGTAGAACATGGGACTAATTGCTGCGATAATAAAACAGAAGGTAAAATAGATAAATGACAAATCTAAAATGCCTTTATGGAAAGCTGATTTAGTATCTTCATATACAACCAATTCACAATTGTAACATTCCACCCAGTAGCTTTAAACCTTGCATACACATAGTTTCACTTCAGTATAATATAAGAACAAGTTGCATCAGAAGAAGAATAGAAGACTATTCTCCTTGGCCGGAATTTTCCACTTTTTCAGAAGAGAAGGCATTTTGGAAGTTGCATGTAAGAACATATATTTTAAAGAGTTGTGCTTATATCAAAGATAAAATAATATCTTACTGTCTTACATGCACTTAAAGCAATATTCAGCAAAGGTCATTTCCAAAGGCAAAATGTCAAACTTCAAAAATTTTCAAGAAACCACCCACACAGAAAAAATTCATCTGACCTCAAAATATGAAGATATACTAAATCCGTATACTTTTATACTGGTATCCTGATGGTTTCAGCACATACTCCACGTTCCATAGCATCCATCAGTCATGATGATAAACTATAATTCACGCCATGCATATAGTTGAAACAATGTCACCTGGATACCAAATAACCCAAATCAAGAACCATTATATTTATGCAGTAAATAATTAAATTGCATCATTAACAATGACAAGAATTTTTCTTGAGATCATATGAAAAGAAATAATAAAGATAAATGAGACTTCAATATATAAATAATTGCCTGTTGCACTTGAAACATCAAAAATATAAATGGAAAGAATATATAAACATGTGTGTTTTAAATACGACCTTCCTAAAGTACCTTGCAAACATCTTGAAATTCTTCACCTACTTGGAATACCTATAAAAGACCAATGCTTGGAATGATTTTTGGAAGTAAATTATATGCAGGCCTTGTACTTGATTCGGCATTACTTGAAAGACATGTAAGTTCATTCTCTAAAGTGCAATAAGCATCTGCAAATGCCTGCATTGATCATTGCATGTGAATTGGAGAAACATAATATCAATAATCAAGTACTGTACATATTAGGCATAGCTATTTTTATAAATAAAAAGAAAAAAGAAATGCTTTTTCTTTTTGGTATGAACTCACTAGGTCTGCCAAGAATAATGTTAATTAATGAAGCATCACACTAGTTCCAGAAATTTTGTTTTGCTCGGTAGACCTAAATACAGTTTATGGAGACGACTAAAAAACATGGGTCGCATCCTGACGAGTTGGGCAAATTTTTCACAATGACAAATTCGAAAAATTAACCAAGGAAAATTGCATGTTATATTCATTAGTTCACTTAATGAGTGAATGCATTGGCAAAGTCATATAGAATCTCACTGGGGAAACATGCAAAAGGATCATGATGTATGAGTTAGACATGTTTAATTTTTTTGGTACTAAAATATTTGGATTTTGTCCACAAGGACTGCAATGTAGCTTCCATCAACAAAACAGCAAAGCAATTTTGGTGAACGGTAACCTTGCAAACCTCTAATGACAGACTTACAAGTCAACAGAGGCATTACATCACTAGTAACGTCTATTATATGTTAAATTCCTTCCCTCATCCGTCGATTTATCTGGCTCAAATAACAGCCAAGACATATAAAAGACGAAAATATTCACTTCCATGTTCTTATTTCTTGGAAATGAAATCATCATAGAAATGATTAAATAGAACTTTTTTTTTATACTAGAGATATCCTCACCTTTGGCGGGGCCCTAGAGCTTCTAACCCACCCCATCAAAACTAGGAGCCAGGTAATGTCGAGGGAGTTCAAGCTGGTGACCTCAACTTCAATTGGTAGAAACAAATGATTAAATTGAACTATTAAGATCCAAAACTAATCCAATGTTCATGAAATTGGAAATAGAGTCTTAACAAATCAAAATCTAAGCCACCCTCGCAAGTATTCACCATGCCGCATCCACTTTATGTGACCAAAGCTATAATATAATCATCCGTGGCACAAAGTGAAAATAAACATCATGCCAGGATTAGCTGTAGAACCTGTACCGAGAAAAGTTAGAGCAACACATATACAACACGATCCCTAAAGAGATCCTGTTAAACAAAGCTAAACAAAGCTTCAATTGTGGGGAGTAAAGCAAGCTAAACAAAGCTTCAATTAACATTCTCCTTTTTGTGGTAATATTCAAAATCAGAGAGACAGACGGACAGACAACGTAAACTCCCAAGGAAGACTGCCTCACACTTGCACAAGCAAGAATGATTTACAAACAATTTTTGGATATTCTAGAAAAATCAATCTTCTCATTTTTTCCAAAAGAATATTAGGTAAGTGACCCCACATATTGAAGTGGTAAAAGAATAAAATTCCAATCTTGTGATTTTTGGAAGCATATATACTTGAAAATATGATTTTTAGAACCCAAAAACATCTACTTGAAAATATCAAATTCCAACCAAATATAATCCAGAGTTATGTAACTGTAAAAGTCAATTTTAGAAACCAAATAAAAGAATCATCAAGCAATGCATGCTACTAAAGAAGCTTGCAGGAAAGGCAGTGAAAAAAAAGAAATCCAAAATCGCAATGTTTCCATGGAGATTATGGCTGACCTTGATACATTGATGTATTCGGAAGCAATTCCTTCCCACGTTATTAGTTGGAAAAAGTGGATCGTCAATGTAGATTGGATCAATGCTACAAGATCCAATAGTAGATCATCAAGGGAAGGCAGAAAAATATCTAAGAGAGCTCCAGTAAAACACAAATCTCAATGAGCAACAAAACAACATTTTTCCATTACCTGTATCCTCTTTCCCTATTTATGTATACCCCAGTTCCCCGTACTGAAATACACATTTGGCGAGGATCAAAGACATTCCTAGGTTGAAAAGTTACATAGTTAACAAAGACAATTAAAATCAGAGCCAGATGCATCAGATCAAAAATTATACAATCAAAATGAGAACATGCATGTAAAATACAGAATTTGTGTAAAAGATGAACTAATCCAATACACAACTTTATACGTACCCAAAAAAGTAGAAGAAGTCCATCAAAAGGCTTCCAAAGTTCTACAGACAAACAAATAAACTGATATAATTACAGATAAGACAAAGCATAAACCCATTAAACATGAGCATAAAAAATGGGAATTGAAACTGAATGGACAGATGCAAACCATACATGGGCACACACAAACAAATTTGGCATCCACATGCTATATTTCAATATGACATGCATCCAATGCTTGTACAACAAGAGCAACGTTGCCCATGTTTAAACAATTACATAACCATAATGAATTTTAGAAGCATGAATGTCAGGTAAGGATGGCAATTTGGGTATGAAAGGTCGTGTTGGGACATAATTGTGTGTATTCGTCTTTATGCTCAAAAATCTCAAAATTTAATGAGCATATTATTCTTTTCAAAAAAAAAAAATGAACATATTATACAATTTATTTATTTCAAAATCAACGTGTCAATTTTGGGGTAACGTATTCATGTCGTGTTCGTACTTTTCCCTCACTAACTCAAGGTCCAGTTCGGGTCCTGTTATCATGTCGTACCCAATATTGTCATTCCTAATACTAAGGTAGGAGGGATTATGCATGCATCAATTTATGACATGGACAAGTATGAGTTTTCCTATTCTTCATTTTTCTTTTCCTTTAGGAAGTTCCAAGCATAGTCTAAGGCTGCCAAGACATAATAGCATTCATATTTCTTCAATATATATCCACTGGATATATTATATCCACCAGATACTAATATATTGATGAATCATTTTTCTTGATCATGTCATTTTTTTCCTGAAGGGAAAAGTTAATATTTTGTCTAGGACGTAGCATTAAGTACGTGCATTTCAAACGCTTTTTTTTTTTTTTTTAATGACGATGGGAACCCACAGCCGCTACTCTTCAGATGTGCACTTGGTAAACCCATTAGACTCCCGCAATAGCTCACAAACCAAGCAAACTAGGTAAAGGCACATTTCAAATACAAGTTTTATATATAATTATGTGCTAAAATTGAATTGTTAAATATGTTTGCATGGATATTAGATTATATATAGGACACATATATCATACTCTTACTCAAACGCCCTTGTCCAAGTGTTAAGTATTCGAAACAGGTACATCATACATTTATAAAAGGCACTGTAATATAAGGATGAATGTAAATAAATATCTACCATATTTTTTTTCCAAAAAAAAAAAAATAAATGAATAAATAAAAGTAACTCGCACTAAGATGACATCCTCAAAAAGGAAGAAAAAAAATATATAATCATCCCACAAGATCAAACTAAAAAATCTCACCTGATTGATAGGCCGTCCATGATGATGCTCATGCTGTAGAAAACGCATGATAAGTAATACCTGCAAAAGAAAGTAAAAATTAAGACTTAGCAATAGAAAGAACTTGGTAGTACTTGCCCACAACCATGCAGGTTATATCAAGCCATGCATGATATGGCACTTAAAATATATTAAAAGAAAGCACAAAGTTGATGAAATCTCCAATATATGCATATATGTATATATATTTAATGAAGATAATTAAGACAAAAAAAATTAATATGTAATTAAATCAAAGCTAATTTATTCCAAAAATAAATGAAAGGAATAGAGTTAGTTATTCCAGTTTAAACAAAGAAATTATTCAAGTCTATATAAAATATGTAAATCCTCATGGAATTTCAGAAGAAGTGCTTAAATTAATTGTCTAATTAAAATGGATAAAAATTGCCATTGCAATTTCATTTTTCTTTGTTTCCTTTCTTTGATTAGCAATAAAATTTATTAGACAAAAATAAGTGCCAAGACCACCATTACATACAAAAAGAAAAGAAACCAAAAGCACAACCCTAAACATCAACTCAAATCTCTAGTATCCATAAATGCAGGACAGCTATCTGGAGGGTTGAACCCTATGATGTATGATGTAGGACTCCATTACGAAACCCAGCCTACTGGCACCGAGATTTGAAATTGTGGTCACTCCCAGATGCAAAAGAACATGAAATAAAAATCCAATTAACACAAAAACATCTGCACAAAGTACTATGACCAGTCTCCCAACAAAAGAATTCAAGTCCTTCAGGTAAATTGCAGTTACTTGCTTGATCTGCGCTCAATTCCCTTTTCTCATTTTACCACGATGAGTACCCAAAAAAATATTAACTATATGCCCCCAGAGCAAAAACTAAATAAACAAATTACTTAAAGAGAACGGATAGACAGTGTGTGTGTGTGTGTGTTTTTTTTTTTTTTTGGGGGGGGGGGGGTTGTGTGGAATTTTGGAGGAAAAGAAAAACATGGCACCTGAAAGGAGTGTCTCATGATTACAACAGAATCAAAGATAAGACAAGGCTGCCTCACGGTTAAAATTTAAAAAAGATCCAGAGATGGTAAAATGAGTATACAAATCTTATCTATGTTACCCAATAAATATTTTACAAAGACAATGATTAAAAAAAAATAAACAATTTATTTTCCTTGACCCGGCCCCCCCGGCCCCCCGGGGGGGGGGGGGGGGAGTAGTATTTGACAACACTGCCACTTGAACTCATATTTTGCTTCTTTATCGATTGACAACACAAGTTACGAAAAAAATAAGAGAAAGTATAAGAAATGTAAAGGCACAAGACAAAGTCCAACTACATAAAATTATAACGACAGTCCTTTTCTTTGACATCTAAGAAAAAAGAACTGCATTCCAGATGAGAACCATAGTTCTCATTTAAAAAAAAAGAAAAAAAAAAGGTCATCCTTTTCGTAAAGAAAAACAAGCTTCCTTTCAGATGTAAAAGTTCTGCCTATATAATTTCATAGCATATACTTTCCATATAAGCATTGCCTAATTTGTTGTTGTTGAGACCCAATTAACCTCACATGTTATTGAAAAAAAAAAAACACCCTAATTTCTCAAAGCAAGTGGCAACGCCTCCAACTCCAAGAATGCACTTCATCAAATCTAAATGAACCAGCCAGAAATAAGTCCAGTCCACCAAGTTAATAGAATCCAACCAAATCATTTCCTTTAAGCCTTCCAAGAAAACCAAGTGCCTCTCTCCATGCAGCAGAGATTCCCAGGTGGATTCTCTGTCAGGTGATCATTGGATTAACTTATTTAAGAGAGGGAACAAAGAACATGGATTATGCAATGCTCTAGGCTGCAAGCAAATAAAACCCCAAAATAAGTCCCAAGGGACAATATCAAATTGCATGGGGCTAGAAATGCAAAGTGAGACCCAAACAACTCATCCAAAACCATATCAGTAAAGAAACACTTATCACCATAAATATTATCTTCTCGTGAGAAAACTTAAATCAGATTGTGGCAGAAAAAACACAATTTTATGAGATTCTAGTTCTACTTCCTCAGCCCAAAGAACCTCCAACCGTAACCACCAAGACAACAAAGAAGATGACTGCTTGCACACTTCACACAAACATGGACTAAAGCACTTTCTGACCATTCTCTCATGAAGGTCATTCTAAAAAAAAAACTTCAATTTCGAGAGGAACCTCACAGCCTTCAAAATCAATTTCACAAGATAAAAAATGATGGCTAGTTTATACTCAAAAGTGGGAACTCTCAATTGTCAAGATTACATACACCATCATCAATAAAGAAAGGGCAAGAATAGACAAGGTTTAATAACAAAAGAACAGATAATGGAATGACACATACAATTAGATCTCCAAGGAAGATGTGCTTCAAGAGAGAAAATGGGAGCTTAGTCTAAAATAGAAAGACAAAACAAATGAAATAAAGCATCATTAAAAGGACAATCACTATTCTTTTAAACCCATTCATGAACTAATGTTTTTTATTGATTGCCTACCTGACCATAGTCATTAATCCACTCTGTAATCACAAGCTACATCAGGATCCAATAGTTGAAGGCCATCAGTTAAGCATGATTGGACCAGAAGTAACAGGATGATGACATGTATCAGTATCAAATTTTATTTTATTTACCTCTATATCTAATAGCAGGGATTGGATACCCAACTCATTTCTTCCACAATACATGTGCCATTCCAATCCATACAAGCTCTCTTGATATTATTTTATTTAAAAACATAAAAAGGTGTATGAGACAGCAAATTCAACCACAAAAATTAAAGAACTCCACAGCAACATGATTTTTGAAGAGTTGGATGTCACACCACCTATAATAACACATCACAACTCACCAGACAATATGAACTTAAGCCACCTGAATATGATTGGTCCAGGCTACGATCAGCTAAGAACTGTTTCAGCACCAAAGCAAGGGGAGTAGCAGCAGGAAATTGTTCAGTCAGATCTTTAACCTGCAAATAAAATTTAAATCATAACGAAAAAATTAATCAATAAAAGGTACACAAAAACAATATTTCAAAACTTCATCAAGAATATTTTGTCAGAAACTGGAAAGAATATCTCTTGAGATAATATCTTTTATTAAAAAAAATCTATGAATCATGGAACAGAACCATGAAACAGTGAACACCAATTTGCCGAAGCATTAAACTAATAACTTGAAAAAGTGAAAAGACTAAGTAAAGCAATTCCATCCCATATGCCTTCCAAATCAGTGTAATATAGAAGTTAACTAAGAACGATATTCTTCAAAAAAAAGAAAAGAAAATTCTCGACCGTTTTCTGCCCCATCCCTTTCAAAATTATTTGGTTTCATCATTATTTTCACAAGCAAAGGCTACACCAGGTCAAAAACAAACAAAATTTATATAGCACTTCTTAGATGTATTTGTCTTTGCAAAATAGGAAGAGCAACAAATTTTTTTTGGAAGCTACCAATTCAGTAGTCTGGAGTCCTGTGTGAGACGGCGACTTGAAACTGATGTCAAGACGAATGGACTTCATATCCTTGGCATCATCATTACTCATGCCAGAACAATTTGGTGAAGCAGAATTTTCCGTATTCACCATATTGGCCTGGAAAGGATTGCCTCCATCACTAATCATCTCAGTCGATTCTTCTTTCAGTGTTGATATGGTAGAAGCAGCAAGGGTAATAAGATCACGAGGAACTTCCACAACAAGCATGATGATAGGTATCTACAAGCAGAAAGGAAGCAAGATGAGAGACGATGCATCAGAAGAAAAGATGTTTGAAGATAAACTTTATGGAGAATAAACAGAAAGACAGAGACATTACAGCAGTATTTTCCACAATCTTGAGAGAATCACTTTTAACCCACTCCTGATTTGCAAGATACCTTGCCGCATGCTGGAAGGCAAAATTAGCAGTGTCAAGCCAAGAATAGGCTAAAGCAATATCAAAGATGACAATAATGACATCTGGCACTGCTCAAGAGAAGGATAAGAAGATGCCTGTTCAATGGACAATTTTTATAAAAATGTACAAAGAAATTAGAATGTAGTGGAAGGACAGCTGTGGGATTAGAAGGTGGCCAGCGGCAGCTTAAAGATTAAGACTCAGTATATTGAACAGGTAAACAAAAACAATATTCAGACAAATGAAATAGCAGAATGATGCAGTACCCGGTATTTCAGTTTCTAGGTCTGCCCACCAAGCAATAAAAAATGAAGACTCGGTATATTTTAAAATTGGAGCTGCAAATGCACTTGGGTTTAACTTTATAGATTTCAAAAGGTCTTTGTAACCCTTACTTTTATTGAAACATTTTAAAACAAAATTAACAAAAAAATAAATATCAAAAGGGAGAATTTTGTCATCCAGACCCAACTGGAATTTGTTATGTTCATGAGACTGGAAGCTAAAAGAACAAATGAAATGAGGGGCTTCTCTCAGCCAACAGCAGGACTTATTTGGGTGCATTGGGTTTGTGGATCTAGAAGCCAGTACAGGTGCCTGTTTGGATATTCCAACCAGGAAAAACTTATATGTCTTATGGTCATGGTACAGACTAAAAACCAATACAACATTCTCTTGCACTTTGGATTTATAAATATCAGCTTTAAATCACTGGACTGTTCAACAATAGCCAGCCATGATGGAGGAGGAAGATGCTCGAACTTAATTCAATCAGAATTGAGTTCTTAACTAATCCCAATATGCATGGAATCATAACAAGATGCAAAAGGGACACCAATATGGGGCCAAAGAAAACTCACAATTCGAGTCAGTGTGTCGAAGATATGAAATGATAAATTGCAGTGTATCTAAACCCACACGATATGATATTGTACAATATGTCAATGCCTGCTATATACTGTATGATCTTGACAATGAGTATCGTCAACTAATATTAACTAATTCAACACAATGTATTAAGATATAGAGCCATCATAAACCACTACTTTCTCCTTTGGAGGCAGATAGGTACTTTAATAGTGTTTTGCAACCATTTTGCTTAGGAAATATGGTTTGCGCCTAATGACAGATTTAATATTTATATAATATACACAATAAGAGAGCAAACAAGCACCAGAGAGATGGTAATAGTATTAGTGACTCAAATTTAACCTGAAATAGACATGCAAGAGAATCATTTTTCCTAAATCTTGAGATGACTCCAAGCATCCAGCCATTTAGACATATTCGTGTGAAAGGTGTAGTCACAAAAACAGCCAACTCTCTCCTGTACATTAAACCTCAAATTAAGCATGTCTTGAGTCCAACCAACGGAGCAACAACCACTTTAATGAGAAACTGCTGCCCATACAACATGGAGGAAACTCTTCTTTTTTTTGGGGGGGGGGGGGAGGTCGCATAGAGGAAACTCATTGTGTCTCCTTGGTAATTTCTGAAAAGAAGAAAGTTGATTTTCTTTTTCCAGTGAGCAATTATCGTTTCTGAACTTTACTGGGAGTGTAAACTATCTCCTTTCACATCTCAGGTGATTAGGGAGTCGTGAAAGCCTTTCCTACTGCTGTTTGTTGTTTGTTACGTGATTTCCAATTTGGTTAAAGACTTTTAGGAAGCTGGCGTTGCTGTAGGGATGGTAATGGGTAGGATCCATCATACCCTTACCCATATAAATATTTCTACCTATACCCATTAGGGTATTTTTTTATTTGCATTGTAGTTGGACTTTATGATTGTGTTATGTTAGACTTTTATTCGTATTGTTTTGAATGTGCATATACAGTATATCTGACATATAGGATTGAAAAAAATGTCTACAAATTTAGCAGGTAAATGGGGTTTCTTACCCGCACCCATTAGGGTATATTTTTTAGTAACCACACCCTCGTCCATTGGCTTACTAGGTAGGGTATACCTTATTCACAGTGGATAAGGCTTGCGGACACTGATTAGGTATGGGTAGAATTGACATCACTAGGCATCAGTACCGACCAAGGATAACCATGACGATGACCCAAGGGACAGCTCCTCGTGTCTGTTTTGGTATGTAAATGAGAGAACCAGTAGTGATTTAAAGGAAAGTAATCCGCTGCTCTCAAGCTAAAAGACATTATGTAAACGATGCAATCATTTTAGTTAAAAAAAATAAATTCATCACCTTATTTTTCCTCCTCTAGTTGATTGTCTGTAGGTCTTGTTAGTTTTTGATGTTCATGAGGTGCATTCACCTCTGTATTGGCACTTTTTAAGTGATTTTGCAACATAAAATATGCATATCAATCTGCAATGCAGCTACCAAAAGGGGTGGAGTCACAGGAGAAACCAAAATGAGGACATTATTTGAGATTTCTCCCAGATGGTGTCCCACCATCACAAGCACCCAAATTCACCTGAATGCACCAAAAATTGCCAAAGTTTCAAGAACAACTTCCATCAAACGCCCCACCCTGCTTTATTATTATTCTGTTGCTGCTGGTTGTTGTTAAAACAAAGGAACACCAGAAACAAAATAAAAGACAAGGAGGCAACCCAGCCACATTGTGGGGTCTTCGTCAATTTGTGCAACCTTATAGGGCAATTTCAAGGATTCAAACCTGTGACCCCCAAGTCACAATGAACAACCTTATAGTTGAGTAAGAACAACAACAAACTATGCAAAATAAAAGGGAAAACCAGAGCAGCCTTAGTAAGAAAAGATAAGGCTTCAGCTAACTTATGCTAGCCCATTTGAAAGCAACTTTTCCGAATCAAATAACTAAAGGAGCAACATTAGATTAGATGGACATTTAATTGCTAATCTGCCAGTATAAGGCACATTACTAAAAAACAGAATTCATTTGTACCCTAGATATATATTCCAGAAGTTTACTTGTCACCATAAGTAATAGTTTCTTTTAGCCCTATCAAATATTAATAAACTTATTTGAATGGTCACCCAAAAAAAAAAAAACTTTGAAAAATTGGTGTAAGCATTTACTTTGAAAATCACACAAGAATAAATGCCCAACTTTCCCTGCTATAGCAATACATAAAATTTAAGAAACTTGATTAACATTTAGAATTGAGACCAGAAAATAAATAAATATATATAAATTACTGAATTATTGGCCAGAGAAAAAGTGTGAGTCTCAGAAAGTAGAATAATCTTAACCCAGGGGGACCAGCGCACCTGGAGGCAAGTTTCTTTTATACCATTGCGTCCCTCCAAAATCCCAGCTTCTTTAATAGGTTCCTAGAAAATGGAAGCACATCAGGGCACTTTCACCAGAAATAGATGAATCACAAAATGTAAAGTAAATGAGAGCAGTTGAATATGGATCGCCTTACCAAGTTCCTCACTGGAGGTAGACAAACCACAAGGTCCACATCACTTGTAGGAAGAGACAAACCAGTTGCATTTGAACCAAATATGTTTGTCCTAGAACGGGGCCACAAAACTTGGAGAGAGCGGGCAACCCGCTTGAAAGCCCAATTTATGTAAGGTTTCCTTGTCAAATTCTCTGAAGCAACCTTGGGCATCATCACAGATATAAACATCAATCATCCAGTAAAATCGCATGGGCACATGGACGCAGGAAAAGGAAAACTTCAAAGCAATGAACATTAAGTGGAAGTTTTGGCAGCAGATATTGGAAATATTGAAACAAATTAAATGCTGGAAACAAAACTTAATCTACTCTAATACCTGCTTGCAAAAGGCATCAATTTCATCATGAAGGAGGTTGTGCATCAAAGAGAGAGATGTCTTGCGAGTAGGACAGTTCAGTGACTCGGGTGGTTGTAGAGGAAATGCAACATCTGGCTGGAATAGAACAGTTTTCAGTCAGAAAGAGAAGGAAAATTTCATTTGGGAAGCTAAACAATCAATTGGAGACCGAATCAGTAAAACCACATGCTTACATGTTCCTGATCACGAGTTAGCTGGGAGATTGCAATCAGGCGATCCTGCAGCAGAGCCCCTGGTAGAGGCTGAATCATTGTGTGGGCTGATAGGCTTTTATTTCTCCAAGAAGGCCAAACTACTTCACTACCATCCATGCGAACACAAGCTTCCTCAAAGCTAATGCCATCATGAAACAAACCTCTCACACCCCAGTGCCTTGGGCTGGAGCTACCAGACCGAACAGTTGGAAAACCCCGGTGTTTTCTGGAATCATCCACAGGAGAGGGTGGAGGTGGACGAGGAGCACGTGGAACGCAAAGCACTACCGGTGAAGGTGGCCTCTTGATTCGAGGTTGTTCCCGCCTGTTAGGAGGGACGCATGGGCTTTTAATATCATGGCCACGCTTAAACTCAGATCTTGATCTTTCCCGTGACATATTTGGAATGATAATGGGCCGCAAAATGGGGTAAGGAAGTGGATCTCCTGTCTTCACTTCACCATCACCAGGCAAAGTTGACAAAGATCCAGAGTTCTCCTCAGACACTACATCTGTTATTGTTGATGAAGAATGCAGCAACTTTCCAGCTACCTCACTTCCGGTATCACATAGCCAACAGCTTGGTGTCCAGGTGCCAACGGATCAAAAGTTGAACAAAAAGAAGTAGAAGGTGAAGTCAATCCATTTGTACTATAAGATGAAGAGAATGTGACCATATCATCAACGGCCCTATTCATGTCTGCTTCTCGCCAAGCCCATGAACCATCATCAGAACTAAGAGAAGGAGGACGAGAGAAACTGGTCCCTGGGTGATCAGAAGGATTCCAATACATTACACCACCACCAAAGTACTGATTATAATCCATCCCAGAAACTGCATGTACCTCAAACTCTTCTTCAGATATCCAGTGGTTATCTTGTTCATCTGGAAGTTCATGAGAATTTGTCAAATCAGACAAGTCCACCAAATCCCCAGAACATATCCTTTCATCCTCAGTTGTCACACTCTGCTGCACACTTTGAGCAGCAAAACCCTGATGAAAAGAAGATTGCCGCCTTGGGATAAACCCAGAGTCATAACTACAAGTTACCGACGGAGCCAATCCATAGCCATTACGTACCATAGGGGGCCAATCTAGACTCATTGGCAGTGGTTGAGACAGAATCCGGCTGCAACCATTTTCAGTTGGAGGATTTCTCATCTGATTCATCGATGGCACAAATGATTGATGAAAACGATTTTTCCAGTTGTGGCCAACATCCAGATGCAACCTATCAGTTGCGCAGGGAGATGTGAATTAACAGATGGAAAGTGCACAGGAGCTACACTAGGCCACTCATATGAAGGACATCCTGAATAATTTATATGCTCAGCATAGTAAATGCTTTCCCTCTTTGTCTCCTGAATTGGGGTAATATCCTCTCGTGGCTCAATACAATTGGTTCTTACTCCAGAAAAAACAGAGTTAGAGTATGTTTCAATTGAATTTCCACAGTTTCTATAGTCAGTATCTTCTTTTTGGATAACATCTTCAAGTTCAACCATAGGCATAAAAGGAGGTCTAATGCTGGACTCCGTGAGATCATTTACAATTTCATGAGTTTCTTTCACTCCGTCTGAGCATGGATACTGCTTCAAACCAGCATTACTGCTTCCTTCTGTAGAACCAACAACACAATTTTCTTCATTGCTCCGGACCAGTTTGTCCTCCTAGTAGGCCCACCGGTACAAGGGCTTGAATTTGGCACAAGTTTGTCATTACCAGTTGAAACATCATTTCGCATGTTCGGAATAACTGAATTTTCAGATACCCAATGAGACTTTGCCACCTCACCTTGAGAAATAATAGAGGGAGAGGAAACTTCCATGGCTTCAGTTTGAAAATTTGCGACTTCAACTTGACCATTTAAGCCAGACTTCTCAGCTTCATTGCTCTCTTTCCAACTCTTCCTGGTGGCACTTTGGACGTTTTCATTAACCAACCCCTCGCCATGTTCCTGATTACAGTCAAATGAGTTATAAACCATTGTAAGATTAACGCTAAATATGTTCCAATTGAAAAGACAAGCACAACCATATCAACTGCTGAAGAAGGCCTCTCTCTATCTAGCTCCTCCTCCTGAAGTGGAATACCAGCCATCCCATTCGACTCGATAACATCAACCTTTGTCTGGGCCAATCCGTGTACATCCTGGAACATGCTCCCCAACAATTAATACTAAATCTCCTCAAGAACATTAATTGCATACACCAAAAATTTTAGAAAAGACAGAAGAAAGAAAAACAGAGAGACAGATAGCGAGGAGAGAGAGGAGCACCTTGGCAGCTTTATCAAGTCTGACATCATCAGTATAGTATCTTGGAGTAGGACATAATTTTTTCATGCTGCGCTTCCCCCCTTTTTCCTTCTGCCAGCAGCACCAAGTTTCTCTTTGGATTTCTTTGTGGGTAAGTTTGAATTTCCCTCTTCAAGTAGCTCGAGTTTGGTAATATCAAGTGAAACAACCATGAGTAGCCCCCGCAGTTTCCTAAATACACAATCAGAAATGGTACTAACAGAAGCCAAGGAGCTAAAAAGTACTCTCTCTTTATCGCATTCGTTATGTTGACATGACAATAAAACAGAGATAATCTCCTGAAGAACAAACAAACCATAGAAGGTAGAGGCTAATGAAGAAGGTTTTCCAGAAACTAAAGCAGGCCCCACAGACAGGCTAAATTCTGCATCTATTACTGGAAGTATTGGGGTACCCTTTGTGACAATTTATTAGTTGAATCTCGTCGACCTTTCTGCACCTGAACTAAAGGGCCATGTTTGATCCTCCAGTTTATTATCTTGAATACTTCAGCCATCTGAAATTATTGAGTCACAGGATAAGGCCATAATTTCAGAAAGCTAATATTCTCAAAGCTTCACACTCATTAAATGATAAAATATCTGCGGCACAAGATGTAAGCCAAGGATAGAAACCTTTTCCCAACCAAACAGAAAGAGGAATACCAACTACAACAAGGGCGGGCATTGTACACCACATATAATTAAAACAAAGATAATTCAATGAATATTCTTGACAATCCACTTACTGTCTACCAATGCATCAACATTCCAGTCCAAATATTTTGTGGAAATTTTACATAAATGCTAGACACAGGTGTGTATGCATTGCATCAATAGCCACCCTGTATTCTTTTCATAGGTAGTTGATGGACATAAAAGAAAGACAACCTGGCGATTAAAAATTAATAGATGAAATTACCTAATGGAATGGGTAACTTCTGATTCTGAAAGACCTTTTAGACACATCTTGAAGTAGTGACTAACTGTGGGGATACTAGTTAGTGGGGATACTAAAGGAAGCCCAAAAAAGAAAATTCAAATTTCAGCGTGTGCCAAATAACCCAGTGTTTCCTTGCTATTATAGCACAGATTATTTACAAAAAACAACTTTAGCAATAGCATTTTGTAACTTCTAATCACACAAAAGGTGTATAAGTTCCATCTAAAATTTTTTTTTTCCCCGTATCCTTATTCTTGAGGCAAAAACAAACAAAAGGCAAGTACTAGTAATGAGAAACTAAGAACAAACAATATTCTATTTAAGGAACAATCATTTTCATTTAAACATATAACAAAGTAAGGTAACAGGCGGCAGCTCAATCTTTATGTATATTCAACAGCAATATCTTCAGAAAATATTTCAGAATTTTCTCATATCTGAGGACAAGGGATCCTTTTTTTTTCAAAGGCAAACAAGGAAAGACCAACAATGGACTCCCATGTACTTCAAAAAAATAAAATTTTTAGAAACTGAGGTGTCACTATTTCTGTCAATCGCCTAAGAAGCTAGGATATGGCATTGGGATTCACCTTACAGATTAGCGTTGCTGCTTCTTTTTAAATTTTAAATAATTCAGTTTGGAACAAAAAAAAAAAGATCAATCAACATTCAATCATCCTTGGTCAAAATGGTTTATTAGTATGCAGCACTCTAAAACAAGTCCAAATAGTTCTTATTATTTAGAGTGATTAGTGTATGCAACGTAGCATATGAAATATTTCTACTTCCAAAAAAAAACTTGAAAATGCATATAAACCTTGTTTTTTTTTTTTTTTTTCTTTTTTGTTTGACAATGGTCAAGAAGTATTGTTTTTTCTGTCCTCCTTCCGATTCAAGATGTTGCATATGGTTTTTCCACTTCAAAAATCAATGCGTGCAATTTTATATATTTCTGAAATTACCTTTTCTATATCAAAATTACATGAAAATCCAACACCTACTTTAACATAGAGGAGGGAATTTTCGAAAACTAAATATTAAACGTTGAACACGAGTGCATTTTGTTACACCTTCTCAAAAGTTGAATTTCTAAGATGGACAGACACTTGGCACAAAAGGAGTTATGTGCGTGTAAACTCCTAAAAGCTTAGTAGACTGTAACACAAATAAGGACACCATAACCACTCAAATCCCTACAAAGTAAGAAAGTATGGGAAAACATAACAACTTATATATAATTCTAAGAACTGAAACACTCTTAAATACTGAAACAAAGCAATATGTATAATACCACATATATAT
Source organism: Vitellaria paradoxa (assembly GCA_019916065.1). Taxonomy (NCBI): domain Eukaryota; kingdom Viridiplantae; phylum Streptophyta; class Magnoliopsida; order Ericales; family Sapotaceae; genus Vitellaria; species Vitellaria paradoxa. The sequence continues at coordinate 67,883,020 of CM034234.1, read as the reverse complement.
CTGCACTAAGAATTGGATGATGTGGTCCATAAAGTTTCAAAAAGATAAAATTATTTTATTATGCACTGTAACATTGTCTTGACAAATTTTTCACATTACAATTATATTCTTGTCACATAATAATATCTGTTGCTTACTTGATTTGTGGCAGCCATGCATAATACTTCTTGTTGCCTTAAGGGGGAAGATATCAGCAAGATTCCTCCCTTGGCTCTAATTCAGATGTGTTTGTGCAACACAATTCATGTGTTGAGTGGCTAAACTGTATAAACCAATTCTCCAAAATTCATTACCCTCTATAAGCTAGCCAAAGGAACATGAGATAACTACTAGGATCAAGTAGCAAGTGTTGGCATTTGCCATGCGAGCAATATTCCCACAATAGGACCATCTGTGCTAAATAGTTATTTTTACAATATTATTCCACAGAAGTGCTTAAAAAACAAATACACAGCCATCACTATAGAATTTGTTAATTTTTAGCCTTTTTGAGAATTTGGGTCCTTTAAAAGTTCAGAAAGCCTTCTATGCTTGAAATTTCTTAGTAGAGGCTTAAAAACCCATATACAGACAAGGTTTTACAATTTGTTAATTCTTAGTCTTTTGAGGATGAATTTGAGACCATTCAAAATTTAGTAACATTTTTATCCTCAAAAATTCTTATTTAGAGAGCCTTCTAATTTTCTGGCTATCTTCTAAAAATCTTATGTCAATCAAGACTTGTTTGCAAGTCCAAAAATTTCTCTGAAATAATTCTCTTATTGATTTCATTTTGTTAAAAATTATAGAAGAGCCTACTTGGTACTTCTTGACTTCATTACTGTGCTTGGTACTGCATTTGGAGCTCAAAAAAGAGTAAAAAAACTCCAAAGGCCGACAGATTTTGTGCTTTTTGGTGTTTGGAATGTTAAAACATTTTGGAATTTTTTGTGAGACCACAGTTCCAAAAAAATTCGAAATCCAATCAAACGGATGGTAAATGCTGCGTTCAAACGGATTTTACCAGACAACAGCGCCAAAGAAATTCAAAATCCGCTCAAATAGATGTAAATGGTCCATTTGAACGGATTTTACCAGGCCAAAGTGCATATTCTCTTGAACTCAAGGAAGTATATTATTATTTGACATTTTTTTTTGGGGGGGGGGGGGACAACATGAATGCTGGTTTTGTTAATTTTTTAATGGTAGATATACTTTTCTTTTAAATTGATGAAGGTTAAAAGTTTGATTTTCTAGAGTTTTTTTGGATATTTTTAGACTTAATTGGTGCTGCAAACGGGGCTGCATGCATATGTATTCCAGGAAGCTACTTTCTAAAAAACCAACCTCTACAGTATAGAAACCATAAAATATAGAAACCTCATCTACAGAATAAATTCATATAGAAACCATAAAATATTTATTTGTCGTTGCATATTTTGAATCTTAAGCATTCTAAGCCTCAACCACCCAATAAGTATGATAAACAGAGAGATTATCACAGTCCTACACTAAGAAGTGTTCAAATTTTCCCATGTACACCAAAAAAATTTAAGATACAGTTTTGGTCAAAAAAAAGAGCACAAATGGCAACAACAAAACAAAACATTGTTCCTATAATATTTTTTTATATAAGAGCACTATCATCTAATGCTAATAAAAGAAAAGAAAGTGTAACTCTATGCATACAAATTTGTTTGGATAACAATTTTCTTGTTGGCTTATTTCATACCCGTATAAACCCATATAGCTCACAAACTTGGCTTCAAGAAAATAGTAACAATTCCACATGAATAGGTCCTTTTTAAGTAATCTCTTACCAATCACATTACCAGATTCTTTTAGCATTTATTCTTCTATCATCTAACAAGCACCATCAAATAAGTTTAGCAACCCTAAACGTGGCCTTTATGTTGCTTTATTTCTACGTTCTTTCTCCAAGGGGTCCAAAAAATAAGTAAACTTCCCTGCAAGAAGGAAGTCTTTACCAATCACAAACCCCAACCAATCAAATCAATGCATAATTTAAACTCTTTTTGTTGGGCTTCGCATAATTTAATCTTTGTTAAACCTTAAAATACAGAATTTCCTTTATGCAATCCCTGCTTACATGACACAATACTCCTGTTTCAAATTCAATGACTTTTGAGGAGGCAATAGTCCCACCTCCTTTCTCAAATCACGTGAAATTTGTTTAAGATCCCATGTTCTACATAGTTTCAAATGTTCCATAAGGCAAAAGAACACCAAATTGTTACAAATATACAAGTACCCAAGAAGTACCAGAGATTTAGCTGTTTTCCCCAATATCACCCCAAAGATGTTCCTCTTAGTTGTAGTCTCCAACTTCGTCCACCAGTCCATGCACCCCTTCTTCCTCCAATAGACATTGGCTGCAACACCAGCCAGTGTTAGCTTCTCTTTCAATTTCACCCCCCTTTTCTTTCCACTGTTACAATTCAACCATGACAACCTCAGTGCCACCTCCAACCTATTTGCCACAAACGCCTCAATACTGTAATACCCTTTAGCCTTCAACCACTCCAATTCAATCCATTCCGAGCCCAAACCACACTCCCCACTCAAAAACGCCCCACACGACACCCATCCATCGCAGCAACAAATCTATCCACATTTGCCACAAAATCCTCGCAAACAGTAAGTGAATCAAGACAATTGGCCGAACAGGAGCACTCCTCGAGCTTCTCCCCTTCTTTCGAATTAAACAACCGAACTGAGTCATAAATTAGCCGTTCCGACTCGTTTGACTCGCTGACCCTAGCTAGCAGCCCGTGAGACCTCCGATAACAGAGGCTGGGAAGTCCCAGTCCCCCACTCGACGGTATATCAGGGAGGATGATGAATACACCGTGACCATTGGATCGGAGCTTGCCTTGCATTTGGAGGCTAACTTGTACGAATTTCTGGTCGACGACGGTGAGGTGGGCCTGGCGTTGAGGTACGGTGAGAGATGAAAACCATTTGAGAATGGAAGATCTAGGGTTAGGGCTTCCGGAGGAAGAATGAGAGCTGGACGATGAGTGGTAGAGAGAGATGTGTGCGGTGAGTGAGTCGACGAGTTGCTTCGAATCCATTGAAGAGCCAGTTAAAGCTTGTCTGCTTGATTTGTACGGAGATTTAGGGTTTGTTTTCGGCATGATTGTTCAGGTTGTTGCACAGGATAACCAGACAACAGGATGGATCATAGAGAAATTATGCGGAACTGACGCCGATTAGAGGATGTGCCACTGAATTCACCATGGTGACGTGTCATGTCTTTGTAAAACAATTAAACGTCAAATTAATATCACAATCCAGAATGGAGATATTTTTTTTTTGGCAAATTACACCGAACTTCCTTGAATATTGAATTAATTATAATCTCTAAAATTTAAACTTTACCATTAAACTCTTTATTTTTAAATATTTATAACATTTAAGTCTAACAATTAATTTTTTTTATTAACTGAATTGAATTATATATAAAATAACAAAAATATCCTGTAACAACCCATTAGTAACATTCATTCACTCTCCTCTCTCTCCCTCACTCTCCGCACACCCCCTCTCTCTCAATTTTTCTTGTTATTAAAAATTTATTTATTAATATATTAATTATAATTAATAATAATTTATTATTAAATTAAGTTTAATATATTTTATTAAAAATAAATAATTATAACATTAAATTAATTAATTTAAATATATCCTATTAAATTAATCAATCAAATAAATTTTAAAAATATTTTATTGAATTCAATTAATTTAAAATAATTAATATTTTAAGTTTTTATTATTTAATTATTCCCAAATCTCCGGCTACGATTAGGGTTCGCTTACTATGATCGGGCCGTCGCTCGGATCAATAACGACAATTTCAGGTCAATCCCACCCTCCGTCATCGCCGCCGATGCCATCGACGCCGATGCCGTGAAGGATATTTCCGTCGTCGATAACGCCACAACAGCCATCGCCATTAGGAGGGACCAAATACACAGCAAGCTTTTGCAGAGGATTGAGACCTGGGTTACATGTGTATATGGAAGGATATGTAGCAAAGTGAATCTATACATGCATGCATGCAAACATATATATATATATATATATTTAAATCCCTAAAAACAACCACACAGAGTCAATCATCTGTAATTTCAAATCAAAACGTCATCCATAGACCCAATATTTAACATTAAACTGACATCGAACGACATCAATTAGTACCGATCTACAATTCAAAGTTTCACAAACAATATCCTCCTCGTTGCAGTCGTCCATCGCCAACCCAAATCGTCGCTTAACCTTCTCATTGAACGTTGCCACAAGAACGGACAAAAAAACCTAAAAATCAACCAATCGAAACAACTGGAATTTCTTAAATTAAAAGAATCGTTTGCAGGGGGAAATGATTTTGAAGTTAAATTCCTTTATTATCGTTTAGCGTAAGAAAAATAAGATAAATTGAGATAAAATATGATTTGAGGTTGATTTTAACGTTACTTTTTTCTGAAAATTCGCAAACCGTGGGAATAGTTTGTCAAATTTCCCACGGATTCAAAAAAATTCACAAAAAATAGCAATAATGGTACTCGTTTGAAAATTCTCGACACAAAGAATATGATTGTATAAAAAATTTATACATTCGGATAAACTACTTCCAAATTTTTTATTTTTTTAGCGAAATATTAAAATTTTTTGAAATTAGTGATGGCGGGAAAATTAAAGATAAAAGAGCTGTTAGAGATCTATAGAGATTTTCAGTGTTTTTTTATACCAAACGCAGCCTATGTGATGAAATTTTAAAGTTGGCTTGATAAACGATTTGATAACTCTACAGTGTTATCGATAGGCTATGGTGCATTTTTATCATTTACAATATAATTTAAACCAATTAACGAATAAAAATAATGAATGGATCTAAGTGTTATAAATATTTAAAAATAATTTATCTAAGTATAAAGTTTAAATGTTTAAAGATTTACGTGTAATTATATTAGGGAGTCTAGCTGTATTTATTATTTTTAAGATTGTGAATGTGTTTGGAGTTGTATAAATTTATTAAAATTAATGTCTCATACTTTACGCAGTGAGTAAAAAATTTAAATTTTACAATTTCGTAATTCACGTTTTTTAAGATTTGTAGAGTTGTGTATTTTTTTTAACTCTAAACAGTGTCGTGTAAGACTCGTTAGTTAAATGGGTCGTTCGGAGTGTAAAAAAAAATCAAAATCAAAAAAACCAAAAGAGTAATTTTTTAAAATTTTGAGTGTAAAAAGTTATTTTAAAATGATAGCTAGATATTTATATTTGATTTGATAAAAATTGTTAAAAATTATATAAAATGACATGTTACAAATCTTTAGTGGAGAATTTTGAAAATTTTTAGATTTTGTAAAATTTTTTATATAAATGTCAGTCTAACATTTTTAAAAATTTGGCAAAATTCATTTGAACGCACTATAATAGTTTGCTCTAACGGATTTTGACAAGTTTATTAAAAACGTTAAATTTTTTTAAAATAAATAAAATTAAAACTTTTAAAATTTTTTAGAATTTTTTTAACTTACTTGAAACTCCAAATTGCCACAAAATTTAATTTCTTACTTTAATCTTGAATGCATATTTGAAATTTATAAAGGACAAATAGAGAATAAGGGAAAAGAAAAAAAAAAAGGAAGAGAAATTTTGAGGAAAAAACGATATTAAATTATTTTTGTAAGGATTATATTTTTTTCCCCTCCAAATAAATCAAATAGTGAAAGGAAAAAAATATTTCTATTCTATTTCAGTTTCTTTTCACCAAATCAAACATACTTTTAAGCCAAAAATATACTACGACCTAATTAATCTATCTATATTATTATGTATACATAAAACCAAAGAGGAAGTGATGAAGTTAAATTTTATGAAACTAATTTTTTTGGAAATCTTTATTTTTTTTATTAATAACACTTAATCACTAATGATCACTTACTATTTAAAAGGGGTATATAAGTAATTTTCTAATTTTTGTAAGTTATTAAAGTAATTTTACTCTTTCATTTTTTCTTTAAATGCTATTTAACCACCCACTACTTTTATAATATTTTTTTGTTTTATTTAAATGTCCTAAATTGCTTACTATCTATATAAATATCTTTAACTAATAATATTTATTTATTATTATTATTTGAGATAATTTTTTAATTTTCTAAATAAAATAAATTTTAATTAAAAATACATATATAGGGGCCGTTGAAGTTTTAACTAAATTAAAAAAACTCCAAAAAATTTCAAAAGTTTCAATTTTTTTAAACTCTAAAAAATCAAAGTTTGACTGATATTTGTATCAAAAATTTCATAAAAGTCTAAAAGTTTCCAAGATTTTTCCACTAAAATTTTATCATGTATCACATTATATAATTTTTTATAACTTTATATCAAATCAGACACAAATATTCAATTATCATTTCAAAATAATTTTTTACACTTTAATTTCTAAAAAATTTCATTTTGTTAACTTTTGATTTTTTTTTTAACACTCCAAATGCCTCCTAGTATGTGCCATTTCTAATCTACAGGACCCCATCTATGATTGAGTTAGTAAATTGCTTTAACATAATAATTATAAATTAGTATTTTTCAAAATTTTTAATGAAAGAAAAGCATAGAAAATTCGTTGAATTTTTTTCTTTACTTTGCTTTAAAACCAAATAAACTATCCAAATACTGTACTAAAAAAAACAAATTGTAAAAATACAAATGATGAAAACTGCAAAATCATATTGCAGTTTTGTATAAGGCTAAAACCACGATGTTACAGTTTATCCACTTGCAATATAATCTGAAAGACTAAAATTATGTATTATATTGTAGTTTTATTCGATTATTTAAAACCATGTTACCATATCATAGTTTATTTGAGATAACTACGCATAATTATTCTAACTTATTGTTTTGTCTAAATTATTGTTATCTTTTTTTTTATGTAATTGTTTATTTTTAAATAATAACTTATCTAACTTTTTTACAGGTGATTATCTAGATAAAATGAATTTAAGACATTAAATATGAACTAAAAAAAATAACATTAGTGGAATGTTAGGAAGGTTGAGGCATAAGCAAGTAGTACTAGGGAGTCACGTGAACTCACTGGATTATAAAATATATATATATACACTAGTTATACATATTAAGAAGAGAGAAAGTGAACCCACTATTTTAATTTACTAAATACTTTTTTACTAAAATTGATAAGTGAACCCACTATTTTAATTCACCATATACTTTTTCAACAAAAGTGATCCAGTAAAAATAACAGTAAAATTGAGTTATATTCTTATTTTCTAACAGCCTTAATAATTTTAATATTGAGTTAATTACTCTTACTTTCGGTAGCTTTAATAGCTTAACAATAAATATAACAGTAATAGTGAGTTACACTCTTACTTTCCAACAGAATCAGTAATAGTGAGTTATAATATTTGAAGCTTATGATTTTTAATGAATTCACTAAAAGTTTTTTCCTGCCACTGAGTATAAGATCGGTTGGGTTAATGGAATATTATTAGGTATATTTTGTTTAAGGATTTGTAATAAAATTTAGGAATCTATTATGAAATAAAAGTCTAGAAATTCTAGGATTAATTGTTTATCACATTTAAATGTTTTTTTTTACCAGCTTTTATTATATTTAGATGTTTTGTTTGTTATTAGAAATTGAATAGAATTTGAATAGGAGCATAGAATTAGATTTTTTTTATATTTAAATAAATAAAGTTGAGTTTGAATAGAAGTCTATAATTAATTTTGAATACAACAGTTTATTTACAAATATTTAAAAATTTAATATTTATGCCTAATAAAAAATATAACAATAGAAAAAACTCTATCGAGAATAAATCTCAATATGATAACACAATTTAGGATAGTTATTCAAAAAAAGCTGCAATATAATAATACCATTTTAGTTTTTAGATGAAACTACAAGTGGATAAACCATAATATCATAATGCAGTTTTAGACTTACATCAAAACGCAATATAATTTCAGCTTTCATTATCCGTATTTTTATAATTGGTTTTTTTTTTAGGTATTTGGATAATTTGTTTAGTTTTTAGCAATAAGAAAAATAATAAAATAAAAAAATCATTACTTACCATAAAGACGTACAACAAAATCCATGAAACTATTTCAGTAAAAATTTATTATTAAATTTTTATATAGTCGAAACTTTTGACAAAAAATTCAAATCGAAAAAATTACGATAATTCGTGAGTTATAATTTTTTTTCAAAAACTTTATATCTTAGCAAGTACTAAATATATTTTGGTATTTTTCTTCAATTATTTTTTGATAAGCACCATAAAAAAATAAAAGCGAATCATGGTACTTTAATTTGAAATATTTAACTTCTTATAAACCATAATTGGACAGAATTTAAGTTGACAGTTTTGATTTGCACATGATATCTACAGTTTAAATATAGTGAAATTTAAAATGTCAAAACTATTTTACAAAATGGATAGTTGTAAGATTTACTAAAATAAGAATTAAACGGAAAGTTAAAAATATAAAAATGATATCAATCATTGAATAAAATAAAAAATAATTTTTAGCAATTGTATCTTAGTTTGTGGGAGAAATATTTAAAAAATCGTCATATTTTGTTATATAAATAAATTTTATTATGGGTGCATTTGGAATTATAAAAAATTAGTAAAAATTGATAAAAGTTACAATTTCGTAATTTGTATAGTGAAACAAAAAGTTGATAAATTTTAAAGATTTGTAGTTTTTTTTTGGGATAAAATTTAAAACCACAAACGAAGCTTGGAAGAGATAAAAAAAATATACCATCAATCAAAAAATACTATCTATTTTTGTATCTACAGAGAAATGTATACATCAGCGAATGCATGTACATTAAAGTAATACATTTTCAAATAGCTATATCGTGAAATGCATTTATATTAAAATAATATATTTTCAAATAACATATATCACAATCAATTAATAACATTTTGAATTTTTAAATAAATAAAATTTTGTAGTGATAAATTAATTAATTATTTCTCAACTAAATATTTTTGAACAATAAATTATTTTACCATAAAACCTTTAAATAAAATTAAAATTAGTGGCTGAATTTATTACTCGATCTTTGCTCGGAGCACGCAGATAATTTAATTTTCGTTGTCGAGAAGCAAGAAATAGGGGCCTTGAGTGTATAAAAAATATACAAAATATACTTTTAACTTTTATTATTTTTTAAAATTATTCCAATTAAATTTTGTTATATATGATTTTTTTTTTAAGTTGGTTATTTAAATGCTATCATAATAAATTAATAATAAAAAATAAATAAATTATTATTATCATGAAAAGCAGAAGCGTAGCTTGGCGCCCGATATCGCCTACCAGTAAAAGACTTGGCGCCCCGCAGCCCTTTACCTGGCGGGAAGCGGAATTAATCGTCATCGTCTCCGGGAGGTTCCATCTTTCTAGGGCTTCAAATCGGTAAATTGATGGCGTTAAAACCACCCATTGGCTCCGCTTCTTTTACCCTGTTTATCATATCTATCTATGCATGCATTTATATCTATGTTTCTTTCGATTCATATGCATTTCCTCAATTCCTCTCTACCTTTGATTGGTTAGGTCACAGTAGTTGGTCTAGGCTCTCTGTTTTTGCCATTTTGTGTTACTCGGTTCGGGTTTTGAGTTTAAAATCTTCCTTTTGGTCGTTGAGAAAATGAAGGAAGAGTAATTTTTAGGGGTAGTCCGAGAATGAATCACTCCACGCTTCTTTGTGCCTTCAACTTGTATGTGCGTGCGTGCGTGCGTGTGTGTGTGTGTGTGTTTTTTTTAAATAATTCCTTTAAGTTATTTAGGCTTCGTTTGGTAAGAAAAGTAATTGGCTTATTTTTAACCAACTAAAAGATGGCTTCTTTTGGGTGGATTTTTAATTTTAGTTAATTTGACATTTTTTCCTTTTAAGTTTTAAAAGAATATTAAAATATAAAAAGGTAAATTTGGTCATTTTACAAATTGGCAAATAAGCCAATTAGCTATAAGCCAATTTGCTTATTGGATCCAAACGATGCCTTAGTTTTCAGGGAAACATTTGAATGCTGAAATTTGAAACCTTGGGCAACAATTTACTTCATAGTTGCTTCATATTGAAAAAATTAGATGTCTATGCTATGTAGTTTTGAAGATTGAGGCAGCTCCTAAATGACTTGACCTGGACGGCTACTAGAAATTACATGAATTGATTTTGGAAGCTTGACATGTGTTAGCACCGGAAGGTGCTGAGTATTTAAGCCTTTCTGAAATTTTTTACTACGTTGTATTTCTCTCTACATTGTATTTCTCTTTTCAGTTGGCAGAGCAAGAAAGTTATGGAATTCATGTTTTCACACTTTCTGCTTTTTATTTATTTGTTTATTTATCTTTTTCTCACTCTCTCTTTGGGGTGGGAACTGGGGTTGGGTTTTGCTTCCATCCTAAATGTGAATGCTTAGGCTCGTAACTGTGATAAAGATATAAGCATTTCATTAAGGTTTTATGTTATCTTTTTTTTCAAGACAATTTAATTCTATGATATTCCTCCAGGATGGCATCTGCTGATGAGAATTTGTCTCAATTTGATATCTCTACTGAGGTGCATACCGCGCCTCACTTCCCTTTACATTTTCCAGTTTGCTTAGTGGTCTGTATCTCATGATTGTAGAACTTTGAATGGCTACAGGAAAAGGACAGGCTTGTTGCGGAAGTGATCCGATATGTTCTTTTCAAAACCCAGCAGAGTTCAGGGTGCCCAATCAAAAGAGATGAGCTTACACAACTGGTTACTAAAAACTACAGGCAGCGGGCTCTCCCTGCTGCTGTAATCAACGTGGCTAAAGAAAAGCTCCTAAACATTTTTGGATATGAAATGAGGGAGCTTCAACGGTCTCGGCTTTCAACAAATCAGGGTCGCATTTCGCAACAGAGTGAGAAAATTTTACTGCTTAATCATTTCTGAAAATAATTTATTATTGAAGGCACACATCTGACGTGGAAGTCACCATATGGCACCAAGCAGACTCATATTATTTTCATCAGTAGGAAAGTTATTTGGACTGGAAAATTGTTTTTCAACTTTAGTTAAGACATGTTTGGATTCATGGTTTCTCATTGCCCAATCAGTTGCTTTAGCTCTGAACTCAATGAGACTGGGTAGCCCGGTGCACAAAGCTCCCGCCTTGCGCGGGGTTCGGGGAAGGGTCGGACCACAAGGGTCTACCGTACGCAGCTTTACCCTGCATTTGCAAGAGTCTGTTTCCACAACTCGAACCTGTGACCTCAGGTCACATGGTGGCAACTCTTACTGTTGCGCCAAACCTCCCCTTCATGCAATGAGATTATGGAGACTATGGAGAATTAATTTATGGTTTGGTGTCTTATAGCGCAACTTTATTTTGTTGCATTATCTTTTTTAAATGAAGATATGTTTGTTTCTCTTAGTGATGAATTGGTTTCAATTTGAGTATCAAACATAGGTTGGTTCAAATCTCTCTGCAAATCAGAGTTCAACTTCATTTTGTGCTGTCTGGCTTAATGATTTGAGTTGAAATTTGGATTATATTGTTAATTTGTTATAGGATATCCAACTCAGTTAGTCTGTTGGCTCTAACTACCAAATTCCAAGCATGAAATATTTCTAAAGATAAACTGTCCAAAAGTTGTGGTGAGTCTTTGAGTGTATTAGAGGTGGTTGTGCCAGTTTTGCATGTGAAGTGATAAAGTTTAGTCTATAATGCTTGCCACCTCAGTGGTGTTAATGGAAGCTTGCATGTACATAATCACTCATGGTAATTACTGCAGTAAGTATTTTGGTGGACTTTTTATCTAATTCAGTGTTTCACATAATCAGTCAAAGCTTATTAAAAATCGCCTGTATATATATATAAATATATACATAGGCCATTGTATAGGTATTTTATTTAAATCAGATTATTTAATTACAATCCAATCAATTGTTGTTTCCTTCAAATATTGCATAAGTTAGACATTGTTTGTTTGGTTTGTTTTCTTTGTCCTGGCTGTAATTGTGGTTTCTACACTTTACCTTTGTAGGCTTTCCTGATGCAAAGTCGTATGTTATCGTAAGTCAGCTACCTGCTGAAGCATATAAGAAATATGTTGAGGATGCAAATACATCACATCTGACTGGTTTTACTTTTGTTGTTATTGGTATTGTATATCTTGCTGGGGGCAAAATCTCAGAAGGTATACTTTCTAAATGGATTATCCTATGTTTTGTACATTTTAATTGATATTTCATTGTTAGCAGCAAGCAAGGATACTTGACACAAATTAATGGTTTGAAATGTTATTGTTTCCAGCCTAGATAATATGATGAATCCTTGATGAAATCCTAAATCCATTTGGACATTATACGTTGTCTGGCAAAACTTGCATTTTAGATGGTTATTATCACTTTGGTTGTTCCTGACCCAAAATTGTGACATTAACCTTAGTCACTATTTATTATTATATTTATTATTATACTCTAACTTTGCAAAGCTTTTTTTTTTTTTTTGGTTCCGGTGAGCTGTTGCAGAAAGCCTTTGGCCTCATTTGAGGCGGTTGGGATTGTGTGAAAGTGATGAAAACCATCCAATTCTTGGAAACATCAAGCAGGCTCTGGAGGGACTTGTCCAACAAAGGTTAGAATTGGCAAGTTGGGTGGATCTCTCATTAGATCTTTTGATAGAAGGAATTTCGTACACTAAAATGGAACATCACCACTTATACTACTCTTACATTGTTAGATATTTGCAGAAGGAAAAAACTAATGGCCCTGAAGGCAACACTCTGTTTTATGAGCTTGCTGAGAGAGCTTTAGATGCACCAATTAGTGAGAGAATTAAAGAGTATATATCACAGGTATTTTGATAAACTTAGAAGTCAGTGATTTGGTGGTTTTCTTGTATTTTTTTTTTTTTAAATTTCCACTTGCCTATGGTATGAGTTATGTTTTGCAGCTGTAATGAGCATCCATACACATCTTGTCTGGATGCAAGGCAGTAATTACTTTGAGAAAACTTGCATTCAATGTTGCACATGCCCTGTGGGAGGCAGTTTCCTGTTGTTTCTAAAACTAAAGGTTCTATCACGTAAGGACAAGATTATGTTGGCTATGGGTATGTGGTTGGCGATAGCAGCATAAGATATCTTCTATGAAACCCTTTTACATCACCCCAAGTGGTAGAAACCAGCTGGCAAGAAGTTTTCCAAACTGTCGGTTCTGAGTCCAAAACTGCTCCTTTCTGTTACCTGGCGAAAATCCAGGTGTTTCCTTTGTTCATTTTGGATGTTAAGTGCTGAACTCTAGCCCATCAAGCAAAACAAAGTTATTTGATATGTGACAGCATGCAATTTATGTCCTGCATATTTAAGCCCATGCTCGTCTTTGATATGGGAATAATCTGTCACTATCACCTTTTGTTCTTACTTCTTGTCAGCTGGCCTCTTGACCTCAAAATAGTTGTGGACTATAGAGTTAAAATACACTGCAAGGCCCAAGGGCAAAAGGGTTATTCTGATTCTTTGATGAGCACTGGTAAAAAAGAGACAAGTATAGTAGATGAAAGAAGATTTTTGTGGGTATAATGATTATCAGTTCACCATAATTTTAATCCCTTGTTGGTTCAGTATGTTCTGAAGGAACTTTGTGATGGCAGATTGTGCAGAAAGATGTTACTCCTGCAGCTGCTGATTAATGTTCCATGACTAATTGAAGGTAGAATTTCACACTGTCGTTGATCGCTGATAAATAATCTACTCTCTTAAGCTGCTCAAGATGTAATATATTTTCGATCTTTATATGTGGATTAGTCAAAGATCACTGAACTTGATTTTTGGATGCAGGCAGCTAAATATCAGGATCTTTAGAGTTGATGAATATATGATGCAGAAATGGTAAAAGCCAGAGCTTAACATGTCAAGGCTTTTTTTTTTTTTTTTTGGGGTGGGGCGGGTGGGGGTTGAACTCCTTGTGATGAATTCTCTTTTATGTATTTTGCAAGCATAGATCAGCATCCTATTTACGGTGAAAGATTTTATGCATAAAGAGAGAATATCTTATGCCTGTGTTCAAAAAGCTTGCCATCCCCTTTTAAGTTTGCTTTCCCTTTGAACCCTCTCCCAAATCATATTCTTTAATGTTGCAAGTGCAATGTTTGGAAAAATAGGAATGGTTTGGCGAGTCTCTAGCCGCGATTGATTGATCCTAATATACTCACTAAAATGTTTCTTCAACATCTTTTGGGATTCGATGAATAAATAAGAATTTCACACTAACGGATTGAAAATAAATTAATTTGACAAATGAGTGGGTAAATTGAAAAACAATTATTTTAAAATAGTTAAAAGTTTTCCAATAATTATCTTAATAATTATAAATAAAATAGTAATGCTACTGTTTTTCTAAAATAATGAAACCACTACCATTAAAAGTTTTAAATAATTACTTTTTTGTATACAAAATCCCTTGATTTCAAATGTAAAAAGATACAAATTATTTGATTTCCAACATAATGCCCTCTACAAATTCCCAAGTTCCAACCCTTGCCTTAAGAAACCCAAAAATCAAAATCGAAATCAAGGAGCATGTTCATCACTATACGAAAGCTTCCCCCTGCGTTTTGTGGGTAGCTCTAGTTCAGGCTCAAATTCGCTTAGGGGGTACAAATATTGATCTACCATGTCCTCAGACACGTGTTCCAAGCTTGGAGGGTCCCACTGCATATTTTGAGAAACATGACAAAAATCAGTCTGCAAAATAATACAACGAACTACGAAATTTTGAGAAGGCGACTTGGAGCATGCCACATGAGGCATTGACAATTAAATGAGAAATGCACATTGAATTACTTGTAACATCAGAATGGGCATTAGCCGTTAGATTTAAATTCAACGGTTCAGATACATTCATAATTTTTTTTTTCCTAATTAAAATAATGGGAATACATTTGGAGATCAATGTCATGGGACTAACATAGCAAAGCTATGTCAGTCTCTCCCTTTTCAGCCACATTGCATAACAATTGATAGTATTGATACCTTAGGGGAAAAATCCTTGTCCACCACTCTTGCCCGAACCCCCTAATGAGGAAACACAGAAACATTATTTAGGGAGAAAATGTAAACCTTGAATCCTCGATGCACAAGAGAATAGAGAAATTCTACCTCACAGAAGTCGGTAGAAATTTGTTTAGAGATTGCTTGTAGTGACATTCGATACTCACGGATCAGACACTGATCAAGGGTCTGAAATCTACCTTCTCGTATCTAAAACATACATTATTAGTTATGGCTCAGGCTTTAAAGAAATGTCTATTGCTAGAATCAAAGCTAAGTGGAAAGTCTAGAAGGTACATGGTGCTTACTGATCTCAAGGAGACCTTCAAACTCAATGGCGAGGCATGTCTTAGTTTCTTCAGGGTTGACATACAGAAGTCGTCGTGAGCTCTTGCAGCTTCATTTTCCTGAGAAAATTTTCACTTCAACCCTTCATATTCATTGAATGCTATAATTTCACAAAAAATGTTGTGTGCTTACCAAAGAATCGATGATTTCTTCAACTGTGTCATGGCTGAAACATTTTTCAAGGGTCTCAACCCTACACAAATGAGATAACAAAAATCCAGCTAATTTTGGGTTATTGTTGGATAAAACATAATATAAAAAAAAAAAAAAAATCAAACTGACAAAATAAAGATGGGGATGACGGTTAATTTTGTTACTGTTGCCTGAAAATTCTTGAAAGTACAAAGGCTTTGTAAGACAGAATGTTGTTAGCTCCAGTCAACACAAATCAAATTAAGGCAAATCAAAGAGTTGCTACTACCAAAAAAGAGACGTCACAAAATGAATGAAATTGCATACGCATCATTTCATCCCTTTTTTTTTTTTTTTTTTTGGGAGAAACCTCGAATCTGAATGATTTATCCAACACAATTAGGCTGAGAAGCGTCATGATAAAAATGTAAATTATGTATTTTTCTAAAATCCTATAATAACGAACACATTATTCAACTAAAGTAATCAGCATTGATAAAAAAACAACTACTACTATCCACTCAGCTCAAGCTGCAAGTAGAGCACAGATCCATTTTTATTTTGGTTGGGGGGGGGGTGTTCACCTTTCACAAAATTAAGTCAAATGGTCCTTCCAGTAAAACTCCATTTAGCTACTGCATCCTCTAAAAGCAATTTCTGATAAGTTAAAATATAGTTCCATCCAATGGTGGAGATGTAACTGGAGCTACTTGCCAATAAATCGCAACCAATGCAAGAAAGAGGATGGCAGCACTATTTAGGTTGAGGTGGAGCATCACAAGTATGTCATCCAACTCATAACCGTGAAGCCCTTATGCAAAGAGAGCTTATGCCAAGAGAGAGAATGAAGAAAGAAGATACCTGTTAAGTACACTCATCCTATCAGGATAAACAATGTCACCACACTTTCCTAGACAAGTTTCAATGACAGAAGGATCATCAGTAACCAGTTTTCCAAGTTGTTCCTCAATTAATGGAAGCCTCTGCAGGGGCAAGAAGAAATCAAAAGAAAGAAAGCGTGGGGGGCGGGGGTGAATAAGATCAAAGCTGCAATAAAGCCCAGGAAACAAGTATTCTGCAACAAGAAGGAAAATGTTCCAACAGTACTAACTGCACTGAGTGAATAGTGTGTAGCAAGCCCACAGCCAATCAATTCGACTCCATTGAGTTTGTCTCCCGTGAGAGCCAAATACTCTCCTGCGAATAATACACATTATGTTATAACTGAAGAAGTCCTCATGTAAATTTCACCAATTCGGCAATCAGCTGGCCTAGCTAGTCCAGACACCAAATTTTGCTCTTCTTTTACTTCTTTTTCTGTTTGTGATAGTAAAGTACATCACTAAAGCCAAGAAGAGAGGTTACATCAAGTACACAGCACAAAGTTTAAAAGTGATGATCTCTATCATTGGCAATTTCTTTAGGGAATGATTAACTCCAACTATCACTTCACTGGAAACTCAGAGACGTTTTCTTCACCTCACGATTGGACTCTGCAATTCCATTAAAGGAGTGGCAGTGCTTTAATCCAAAAAAGTTACATCAAGCAAGGAGGACATCCGTTCCAAGCCTTCCTCAATTCCACACAAATAGTTTCTTTACCAGCATCCCAATAATTGTACTAATTAAAACAAGTTGGCCATACATAGAGGTGCCTCATTTCTATCCACTCAAGAATATTAACTCCCCCTCCCCCACGTATAAAATTTACAGAGAAAAAAAATCATGCATAGAAAACTAGAACACAACATATACACCTAAGAACTAACCTAGGTAACCTGGTAGATGTGAAAGGTAAAAGGATGCCCCAGCATCAGGATGGAAACCAATTAAAGTTTCAGGGGTAGCAAAAACCTGCAATTTGGAATAGCAAAATATAAAAATGAATAAAAGCTGAATATTATTTTCCAACACAACAACACTACAAAGTTGAAGATAGGAGACTGTCAAATTCTTATTCTGAGCTGATCCGATTGCTACCATAAAAGAAATGAAGAATATACAAGTAATTGACAAACCATAAACATACTGAATACAAAGATGACACAATTCGAAAAAGAAAATGGTAGTAGAATGGGAGAGAGCCAAATAGCATTACACGAGCACAAAAGTTTGGGAGACCATGTTCACAAGTTGAGAGACACAAGACCACATGCAGAGCAATTGTTGCAGCTAATCCAAATTATACCTTAACATTTTTAGTTCTTTTTCTTCTTTGCTTTTGATTTTAATTTCTGTTCCACATCCGAAGTAAGATGGCGTAACAGTCAACCTTGTTGATGTCGGATTTAAAGATTTCCGATGCCAGAATGATGATGTCAGCATGCCTAGTGATGATGTCAGCCCTAAGTTTTCCAATTTTGACCAACAATCTCGATTGCAACTTTAGAGCAATTTTGGGATCAAACCATACTCTTGTTCTGATACCATGTTAGATTTAATCAAAAAGAAAAGAAGAAGTTTTGTATTCTAGAAAAAAGAAGAAAGTAATTCGCTGCTTAATTACATTTAAAAAAAAAAAAAAAACTAGTTAGAATATAAAATACAGCCCTTTATATATTAGGACAACATCCTACCACTAATGACTACTCTAACCTTAACCAAGGTTGCGAAAGTCTCTGGACCCCACAGTATGGGGACTCAGGGAGCCTCAGGAATGAGAAACAAGATATCATAATTGAATGACTATATCTAAAAAGTCAAATGCCAACACTTGTTGGACACTCTCACAACACATGTTGAACACTTGTCCTATTATTTTTATTTATTTATTTTACATAATGAAACACACATTAGACATAAGGCATATTACAACTCGGAAAAAAAAAGGAAAAAAATAATTTGAAAAAAAAAAAAACAACTTGGATTCCTAGAGGGGGCGTTTGGAGTCCCAAAAAAAACAAAAAAAAAAATCAATGGATGGGATTGATGTGATGTAAAAATGATAGGTGGCAAAATGTGATTGAAGGGATTTGAAAACTTTCGAAGTTTTTTGGTTTTTTTTATAGCTCCAAACGAGCCCATAATAATGGGAAAAAATTATATGGATTTATACTTATTAATCTCTCCTTTATTTTATTTCATGAATCCCAAAACTCAAAATTTTAGATTTATTTATGAATATATATTTTTTAAATAGATATTCGTTAGGCCTTCCTAGCATAAAACTTTTCAAATATTTTTCTCCATCTCAAACTTTTGATGTCAGGAAAGCAAAGCCCCTGTTTACACCTTCTCTATCAAAACAATACAACTGAGTGTTTTAGATTAAAGAACACTGCATATGGTATTTTAGTCAAGCAAAAGATCAAAAATTAGAACTAACTGATTTAAAGATATATGTGAAGTGCTGCTCAAGATTTGCAAAATCATCAATATTTTCGTGAGTGAATGGAAAATGGAAAACAAAACCATTATCAAGATAAACAATTACAATAAGTGGAGAAAAGAAATAAAAAACACAAGGGTGTTTGATGCATACGGTTTCATCAGTTGCAACCTTGAAAGACCCAGGTATTGAAATCCCAGCTCCACCACCCATGGTAATCCCATTCAAAATCGCCACCTGCATGAAGATTATAAATGCACAACTGTAATTGTGAAGATCAACACTACCAAAAGTCAAAATCAAGCAGATAACCTGTCCATTTCCCTTATTTTTTTATCGATTCCATCAAGAGTCCAAACGTTAATAAACATTAGCTTATATATTCCCTACTGTCGTTAAACCCCAAAATAATAACCAATGCAGGCTACAAGGTTCAGAGAAGTCCCATGGCTTCTCATGTCATATTTTATTGTTTTTAAGGAATAAACTAATGATCCACTTTTACAGGGATCCTTTCTTGTGTGGCCAAATTACATTATCGAGTATTGGCATGAGGCCTATATATGGTTTACAGCCCGTTTGGCAGTTAAAAAAAAAGAAGAAAAGGTCAACTTTTGGTAGTTTTTTGGGTGTTTTGTTTTTTTGCACTTTTTTGTGTGTTTGGTTGAGCAAAGTGTATTTTTTAGCATTTTTTTGTAACTTTTGGGTGTTTGGTAAATTTTTTACTGTAGCAAATAAAAAAAGTGACATTTTTTGTGTGTTTGGTATGTTTTTTACTGTAAAAAATAAAAAAGTGGCAACTTTTTATTTTATTACTGTAGCAAATCAAAAAAGTGACAAAATTTATGGGTTTACCAAACACACCAAAAGTTGCAAAATGCAACTTTTGGTATTTTTTTGCTAATTTTTGAGTTGCCAAACGGGCTCTTAGATAGGTTTACAAGCAAATTTTTTCTTTTAAAAAAAATGACAGGGGCAATCAATTTTTTAGAGGGCTATGCCCAAAACCGGCCCAGGGTAAAACAATTAATTTTTTAGAGAGCTGTTAGAATCAAATGTCTTTTAACTTCTCTTACTCCAGCAATCCCCCTCCACCCCTTTACATTAACATTTAACTCCTTAGGAGGGGGAAATTTTAACAGTTAAATTTTTATAGCGTGTATCAAATATAATTAAAAGAAGGTTAAAAATTATAGGGGTAACATTTTGTTCTTTTTTACCTCATACTAAACATACCCTAAAGACAAAAGAAAATGGTGGAATTTATAAAACAAATACTATCAAAGTTGAAATAATGCCACACATCTAAAATCATGGATCCCATGGAAAATTATATCTATGCCCACATCAAAGGACAACAGTAAATGGTACTGTAAAATCAACGACTTTAGCCAACTGTAGATTTCAAAACTTAATGCTTAATACTCACATGTGGCTTCCAATATGTACCTACTGTGTACATAAAACTGTATGCTGTTCTAAAGAAATCCTTACAGTCTTCTATATTCCCTGCACAGAGTGAAGTGAATATATAAGTTCCGTATTAAAAAGGAAAAAAGCATCATGTGGAGGCTAATACTTATTGATACGAATGAGAATACCCAAGCACATATTAAAGTGCGACATATTTGACCTAAAAGTATAGATTATAAGGCATTAGAGTAACAAGTACATCATAAAAGTTAATTGTAAGCTGTGATAAAGGGGAAAGTATAACAAAGAGGAAAATTACTGTGAGGTAGTGATGTACTGATGGAAGGTTTGGCGAGATATCGGTCCCGAGTACGACAAATTAATATTAATTAACAACTTGAATGAATAAAACTGATTGAAATTATCTTATTTATGGATAAAAAAATATAGCTAATCCTATACCGTATAGAAAATTGTTTTCCTAACTAATAAAGTTTATTAATTAAACTTTGAAACATAGAATCCTAATCCCCAATGATTACAAAATAGCATTTGACTCAAAATAAAAGACAATTATTACAATAAAATTCCGATACTAATCCTAAATAAAAAAAAAAAATAATTAGAATATTTTTACAAATAAGACTTTATCCTTAATCAATTCTTTCCATCTCTCGTCCTACATCATGTACAGATAGGTCATTTTGCCAGAAAAAATGAACTCTCGAGCTTTCCATTGAATCTAATATCAGGCTTCCATCTAAGAAGTGGGGGTTGATTTCATGGAAATGAACTGAAATGTAATGAGGCAAAGAAATTACATAAGGATGGGTTTTGTTAGGCGAACTGATGGCTAGGAATTACCAATCTCGTGATATAATCACATACAAGTTATGGGCTATTTTTCTAGTGATGAAATGGGATTCCATATTCAGTGGGATTCCATATTCAGAAGGACCTCAAGCCACATAAAATGTGGTACTTAAAACATCATGCAAATCGTCAAAATCGCAAACTGGCCTTGTAGCCATGCAATTAGGGGTGGCAAAATGGGCGGGTTGGGCAGGTTAGTGATGGGTTTAAACGGGTTAAAGGTTAAATGAGTGCAACCCAAACCCACCCATTTAAAAAGTGGGTTAGATATGGGCGGATTAAATACGGGTTATTACAAACCCATGAACCCATATAACAACCCATTTACTTATAACCTAACTTACTTTAAAAAAAAATTAAAAATTTATTTCAATTAATGTGTATATATATAAATACATCAATATTTATTTTAATTAATATAATATTATACATATTATATAATATTACATATTATATTTACAATTTTCAGTTAATTTCGAATTTATACGAACTAATTTATTTTTTATTCAAGTTTAAATCAACAACTCTCTCTCTCTCTGTGGGTGTGTGCGTGTGCGTGCATGCTCGAGTGCGTGTGCGCACGTGCTCGAGTGTGTGTGTGTGTGTGTGTGCGCACTTGCGTGTGTGCGTGTGCGCGAGCACGTGTGTGGGTGCGCGCGCGCGCGCATGTGGGTGTGTGTAAGTGTGCGTGCGGCCGCGTGCACACGGGAGTGTGTGCGCATGCGTGCACGTGTGCACATGTATGCATGTGGGTGTGTGAGAGCGCGCGCGCACGTACGTGTGTGTGCGTGTGTATGCGCGTGGTGTGTGGGAGTGTGTGCGTGCGCGCGTCGGCGCATGGGTGTGTGGGAGTGTGTGCGCACCTGTGTGCGTATGTGTGTGTGGGAGTGTGTGCGCGCCTGTGTGCGTATGTGTGTGTGTGTTTGCGTGTGTGTGCGCACGCGCGTGCACGTACGTTTGTGTGCCCGCGCACGTGTATCACGTGTGCGCACGCGCGCACGTACGTTTGTGTGCACGTGTATGTGTACGCGTGCGCACGTGTGGATGTGTTTGCATGAGCGCGCGTGTGTGTGGGAGTGTGTGCACGCGCGCGCGTGTGAGAGTGTGTGCACGCGCGCATGTGTGCGTGTGTGCATGTGTGTGTTGGTGTGTTTGCGTGTATTTGCGCACGCGCACATTTGTGTGGAGGTGTGTTTGCATGTGCATAGAAATGCGTGCGTACATGCGTGTTTTTGTGTGTGTGTGTGCTCTCTCTCTCTAGAGAGAGAGAGAGAGAGGTGAGAGAGAGAGCAGTGTAACGAGGAGGATTAAACTAATTTTTTTAATTTAAATGGGTATTTTAACGGGTCCCGTTTCACAACTCAATTGTACCCGTTTATAAATGAGTGTTTTATAAGTTACCCAATTACAACCCAATTAGTAAAATATTAGGACCCAAACCCATTTATTATGAGTTTAATTGGGTGGGTTGATGGGTTTGGATTGATTTTGCCATCCCTACATGCAATGTTTATTTTCCAAGTAACTAGTGTTAAGCCTAGCTTAATCATGTATTGAAACTTTTGGTGCACTTTATTATACCTTGCATTACACTAATTCTATGGGAAGCCTCCTCCCAAACCTGCCCCTCCTTGTGAATCACATTCAAAGGAAAAGCTGCCATTTTTTTGCATATCTAACTCATTCAGTTTAACTATTTCCGTTTATTTCTACTTCTCATCATATCAGGCTTCTATTCGCATAGTGGTCCACCCCCTCACACTCCCAGTTCTCCTTTAGTAGTCTGCCCATACTCTGTGTTCCCCTAAAATCTCTAGATTCTATATGGTTACTTTTACGTGGTTTCATTACCTTAACTCATGCTTCTAACAAATTACAGTAATCTCATAGTCCCTTCATGGCACCCTTCAACTAATTACCTTAAGCTAACTTTGTTGAATTATGTAAGTATTGTAAGGAACAAAACTAACAATCAAAAATAGAATTGCCCATATATAAAGAAATTAGATATGCAGTCTTTCTGCAGGAAAAAAAAAAAAAAAAAAAAAGGAAAGGCATTCTTCCCACCTTCATTTAGTAAATGATATACAGAAACAATATCACCACCAGCACAAAATGCCCTGCCACTGCCCTTCAAAAATATTCATAAGATATTTCTAGCAAAAATTAGAGAGAGAGAGAGAGAGAGAGAGAGAGAGAGAGCACAAGTGTGGGAAGAACCCAATTACTGAAATCAACACGAAAAAACTACCTTCAACATCACAAGTCCAATTTCGGGGTTATCTTCCCAGCGTTTGTAGAGCTTTTGTAGGCGACCCGCCTAAACAACAGGGATGAAACACCTCGTGATTCAAACACGTACACCAGATACAAACAAAATCGGCAAACAACCCAAGTGAGGTGACAAATTTAAAATAATAATAATAATAATAATAATAATAATAAATGAATAAAAAAGACAAACCAAATAGACGCTTATTCACAGAATCATAGTGTGCGTTAACCTTTTTCCCCGAAAGGATTGTATAGACACATGTATGGGAAAAAAGAAACAAACCATGGCAGTGTTGAGGGCATTGAGAACTAAGGGTCTATTGAGAATTGCAGTTCTGGAATTGGCTTTGCCTTCCACTAGTACCTGCAATAATTTTAGAGAGAGGAAGACGTTAGATGGGATGAAAATTAAGCTTAAACGTGGTAAGGAAATGAAATGGCCATCCAGGAACTCACCAAGCTGTCAGGATCATGGTTGAGGGCAGTGTTGGAGAGAGAGCTAAGGCTTCTGTAGCGATAGCCAGAGCGATAGCCACGAAGACAACACCTGATTAGAGATGCTGACTTGAAGCGCTGCATCTTGCTCTACTCTCTCTCTCTCTAAAAATACTATTCTCTGTTTAACTCCCCTTGAATCTCTGCCAGGTCTCCGGCCCCGGCAACCCGATTGAAGGTGGGTTCTCGGCTTCTCCCTGCGATGTGAATGTTGTGGTGCTTCGGTAATTTTTGCAGAGTTTCGGAAAAATGTTATCTTATAAAGCTTTTGTTTGGGGTATTTCGACAAATATAGAAAGTTTTAACCACAAAAGTTTATACCCAAATAACCCTCTATACTCTGTTAGAAATATAAATTTACAGGGGAAAAAAAGTGAAAAAAATATTAAGAAAATTTAAATTAAAAATAACCATTTATGTCGAGGCAAATGGATGGGTTTGGGTAAAGTCATAAATAATTAAATAGGTTGTGATTAAAATGATGCACTCTAATTTTATCAAAATGATGCACTCTAATTTTTTCTTAAAAAGTATTTATTGAAAAATATTTATTTATTATCAATATTAGATTAAATTTGAATTTGGATATTTCTTCTAACTAGTGAAAAAATAAGTAGGTGTTTAATTGGTTATATCATCAGCTTATTTAAAATTATTAATTTAGGGTGCGTTTGGTGCACCAAATTTTAGTAAAAGTTTTTGAAAACCTCTGAAAATCTCTATATATTTTTACACATTTTCGTCTTCTCAAAATTTAAAAAAAATTCAATACCTTTCGAAAAAAGTCGATAATTAGAATTCGGATAATCAACTAGCAAAATTTTTTTTACTATTTTCACTATGGACTTTCAAGTTACCGAATGACACCCATTCTGACTATTTTTTGTGGGTTCTTAGAAACTGTTCCGACGGATTCGCTACTAACTTCCGTTCAAATGGTTTCTACAATCCGTTTAAACGGATTGTAGTGTAAATGGGACATGACTACCCAAAATTTTGAATCCATCCAAACGAAAATCTAATTCGTCGGAACATGAATCTTACTATTCATCTCTAAAAAACGCGATTTGAGATGTGTGTACCAAACGTAAAAAATTTCTCAAAATCACATTTTATTTCATTTTATCTAACTTTTTATCACTTCAAACTCACCCTTAATAGATATTAGTTTATCCGCTCAGGGACGTCAAATATACCCGTATCCGGTGGGTACCCGCTTCACCCATCCCGTTCGGAGAGGGGGTATGGGGATGTTAATAGTGGGGACGGGGATGGGTATAGAAATTTGAAATGTTACCCGAGCGGATACGGAGGCGGGGACAGAGACGATAGTCTCCACCCCGCCCCGTACCTATTTAAATATTTATTTGTTAATTTTGTTGGTGTGGTGGCACCTTTAGAAGTCTCACATCGATTTCTCACAAAAAAATGAAAGCCTTGTAAGGTTATAAATAAATGCCACTTTCTCTTTTATTAAGTGCACTAGTCAAAATAAATATATATATATATATATATAATTTTTATTTAATATATATATGTAATATATATTTTTTATTTAATATATATAATATTTATAATAAATTTAAATATTTATTTTATACATATAATATATAATTTGTAATAGTTAATATACTTGGCGGGTAAACGGGAATGAGGATGGAGAATTCATTACCTCGTGGGGACGGGTATGAAATTTTTTTTTTCCTTGAAACAGAGATAGAGACAAGGATGGGTATTGCTCAAAAGGGACGGGGACGGGGAAGGGGAAGGTCATACCCATCCTATACCCGCCCTGTTGACATCCCTATATCCGTTCAAATATATTTGTTAATAATTTTAACTGGGTTCAAACTTATGTAATTTGAATTTAATTAGGCAAGTTAATGGGTTTGGATAATCATTATTACCTCTATTGAGAATCTCGTTCCAGTAATACGATCCAAAATTTTTCGGAGACTATTTTTTTAAATTCAGTTTTGAACGAATTTCTTATCTTTATATATTTAGACATATATAATAAGTTCATATTAAGGTTTTCTAAACCCATAGTTGAGAAAAATTTAGTAATTTTTAAGGTTGTTTTATGTAGTTCTTGTAAATCTTTTCTAATATATGCTAAGGTTGTTTTATGTAGTTCTTGTAAATCTTTTCTAATATATGCCGTTTGGAGCACCAAAAAATTTTAAAAGTTTCAACTTTTTCAAACTTTAAAAAATTCTAATTTTTAAAAAAATTTATCAAAATTAGTTAGAACAAACCAAAATGGTGCGTTCTAACAGATTTTGTCAGATTTTTTTAAAAGTTGGACTGATATTTATACCTAAAAGTTTTAGAAAACTTAAAAAATTTTCAGAAAACTTCAAAAATTTTAAGAAAACTTTAAAAATTTTCAAGATTCTTCACTAAAATTTTATCACGTGTTATTTTATATAATTTTTAATAACTTTATATCAAATCAAATACAAACATCTAACCATCATTTCAAAATAAATTTTCACACTTTAAATTTCAAAAAAATTTCACTTTTAATTTTTTTGGGACTCTAAACGGCCCCCAAATCTTACTGTCTTTATTGCAGATAAATTATTAACCAAGGAAATATTGTGTTACCATTGTTGGAGTATATATTATAAAAAATTCGATACTACTGTATTTATGGATGTAAATAAATTATGGAATCATAAAAATTATATTCTCTTATTATAAAAAATACCTAGTTAGTGTTTGGCGTCACAATTTCTAGTAGAAAAATACTAAGTTTTGCTTTTTAGGTATTTGACAAAATATCAAAATTTGTCATTTTTCTACTTTGTTACAGTAAATTTTCAACTCAAATGTTATAAAAAACTGCTAAAAGTTAGCAAAAGTTATTAAAAAATAACAAAAATTACCAAAAATTTTACCAAATAACAAAAAGTTATAAAAAGTTATTAAAAATTACTCAAAATTGTTATTTACTTCACAAAACACACAAAAATTACAACCAACAACTTTTGATAAAAAAATACAAAAAATTACTAAAAAAGTTATGCCTCAAAACGGCCCCTAGTTAAAATTAGATTTTATTGTATACGCTGGCACAAACAACCTAAATCTTCTATTTCATTTTCTTTTTTCGTATATGTTCATTTATATTTATATTTATACTATTATAAGACAAACTCATAGATTTGGTAAAATCTTTTTTTTTTTTTGAAGTGTATCATTTTTTGGTGAAACTCTTATATTTTTTTCCATTAATAATCCTTAATCACTAATAATTATTCATAATTTGAAAGTGATGTACGAGTAATTGTTTAACTTTTGCAAGTTATTTAAATAATTTTACGCTTTTATTTTTGTTGTTTTCCTTAAATACTATTTTAGTACCAACTATTATTTTATTTTATTTAAAAAACTTCAATTATTTACTAGTTACTTAAATACTTTTAGTTAATAATTATTCATTATTTATTATTTTAAAAATTTTTAAATAAATTAAAAAATTAATTAATGATACTCATATAGTTTTAAAATAAAAAGTTAATAAAATTCACATATACTGTGTGCGCTGGTGTAAAATTAAATGAAATAAAATAAAAATAAAAATTCACACATATAATTTTGCAAGATTGATTAAAAATTAAGAAAAAAATTAAATAAATATTTATAATTTATAAAATTAAAATTTTTTTATTAATTATTGAAATAAAAAAAATTCACGTATGCTCCTCCGTTGGTTTGTTTAATGTTACAAGAAACTGAGTTGTCCGCACAACGGGAAGCAATTGGCGACCTTCTTGCGCTCCAGAATCGCAGTATTGTAGTCCTCTTCGTTAGGTTCTGGCGATTCAGTTCGGTTACTCATGCTGAATTAGGTGAAGAAACACGTTGTAGAGAGAGAAAGCGCGCTATGGCGTCACGTTATCGCTATCCCCTCGTATATCGTCACCTTTCGATCTTCTCGATTTTCTCTCCGTCTCTCTCTCTATACACACACACACACACACACTGACGCACAAACCCACATACTAAATATTGGTTATTCCTACCCCATCCTCTCTCTCTCTCTCTCTCTCTCTCTGCAACAATGGGAAAAGATCCACTCAAGGTTCTCGTCACTGGCGCCGCCGGTAATTTTTCCATGCTTGTTTTCACCTATACACGCGTATAGAAAATCGTAGCAAACACGCCCACCTGCACACATTCGCATGTACAAAGATAGATCTGTATGTTCAGGCTTACCCGTTACCCGCTGCTTTTCCCAGCCTAGAAGATATTCTCAATCATCTGCCTTCCTTTGGAGTGAAGATAATCTAGATTTCTTTTGCGTATAGACTTTGTCTTTGATTGCCTGTTGCCAAATGTTTGTATGGTTTATCTATTTACTTGATCACTTGGTGTATGTATAAATGTTTTAAGGTATGGTTGTGTTATCTGATAACTGTTTTCTATCAGATATATAGTTGGGGGGGGGGCGTTTGTATGTTTCTTGTTCAAAAAGGATTAATGGAGTATTTGGAATTGGTTGAGAAGATTGTGGTGGTTTTGGGTTGCCTATGTCTTTCATGGAAGATCATCAGACACATATGGAGCTTCCTGAATGTAGAAAAAGAACCCATTATCCTATTAGTGACCGGTGCCGCAGGCATGTCTGTTCCATTTTATATGCTTAATTTGTTGATTGTTTATGAACTTTGTGTTCCCTTTGATTGTTGTTGTACGAATCTTCATAGAAGTGGGGCACATTCTTGTAGCTTTAATTAATTTTTTTATTAGTTAAAGTTATTTGAGTAGATAGTAAGTAATTAAGTGATATTTAAATAAAACAAAAAAAATTATGAAAATAGTGAGCAGTTAAAGGGTATTTACGAAAAATAAAAAAGGGGTAAATCTGCATAAATAAGTTACAAAAATTCAAAAATTGCTTATATATCTCTTTCAAGTTGTGGGTGATTATAGGTGGTTAACGGATATTAATGGAAGAAAATAATGAGTTTTATCAATTACTCCTAGTGTTTCCTTATTATAATAGTTTAGATGATAGCAACTGAATATTCAAATAAGTTATAGTTCTTTATTGGGTTAAATATACTTTAGGCCCTTCTAGTTTTTGACCAAAAACACTTAAACCTCCTATATTGTAAAAGTCAACATATAATCTCTCATGATTTGGACTAAGGTGTAAAATTGACAAAAAATATTAAATTTAACTAGATTTATGTTAAACATGCCATATAGGCTTATATGTGGTCGTCCAAAAAATATTGTTTAAAAAGTATAGGCAAATTAACAATATTTTATTTTAACATAAATTGATTAAAAATGTATTTTTATCTATCTACTTTTTTGAATTTTTTTGTTCTTCAACCAATTTTGACTCATGGTTTACAAATTCAGTTAAATTTAACAAATTCAGTCATTTTTGCACTTTAGCCCAAAACACGCGGGATTATGTGGTAATTTTTAAATTAGAGGGGCTCATGTGTTTTTGGGCCAAACTTCAAGGGCTAAAGTGCAATTACCTCTTCTTCGACTAGTTAAAGGGGTTGAAAACATCAATCTTCATTTTTTTGGTTCATTGTTAATAGTTCTTTTTTTGATACCCCAATCCAAACTCGAGCCAGTGATGATGTAATTTGCTACTCTTTCAGCCTAATCTTGTCCTTCTCCTTGGGATTTATGTACATCTGGTCTGTTGTTGCTACTTTATTCAATTTCCTTTAATTATTTTATTTAATTCTCAATATTCTAAGGAGAAAACAATTGAGAACAAGTTCTTGCAAAAGGTATTGGAAAACTTTAAAAGTTGCAAAGATATTTGTCATCTGAATTTATCCCCACTATGTTCCTGAGAGCCTGTTGGCTATTGTGTATTTGGCAGACTGGTCATGATTTGATATCAAATTTAAAATCAGGACTTCAATCTGTAAGGGCGTTGAATGTCCTTAATTTCATGAACTTACTGATGTGGCTGAAAAATATATAAACAACCATTTGAATACTTTTAAAAAACTGTATCCAGACATGAATTGTTTCAATTATTTGATTTGCTTAAATGTGTTTTTGAAGGATGAACCTTGTTGCAAGGCTTTTTGTTGGGGTTGTATCCATCAATGATCAAAATTGAAAGACCAGATTGAAACATGTTAATCTATGACTGGCCAAATAGAATTGTAAAAAATTATTCTTTTTGCCTTATTACTGAACTTGGTATTGTAATCATTCATGTTTGCTGATGTAAAAGAATTTGTTCCACAGGCCAAATAGGTTATGCTCTTGTTCCAATGATTGCTAGAGGGGCCATGCTAGGTTCAGATCAGCCTGTAATTCTACACATGCTTGATATTGAACCTGCTGCTGAGGCCTTGAATGGGGTGAAAATGGAATTGATTGATGCTGCCTTTCCTCTTCTTAAAGGTATGATTTCTAGTTGGACTGCTAGCTCAACATAATTCAACAGTATAGCTCACAGGATGTATGATTGAACAGGTGTTGTTGCAACTACCGATGTTGTTGAAGCTTGTAAAGGTGTTAACATTGCAATCATGGTTGGTGGATTTCCCAGAAAGGACGGAATGGAGAGAAAGGATGTGATGTCCAAAAATGTACTCATTTACAAGGCTCAAGCTTCAGCTTTAGAGCAGCATGCTGCTCCAAATTGCAAGGTGAGATGGATTCATTGAAAAGTCCTATTGATTCTTAATCCAAATGGGAAAAAAAGATTGCACTGCCCAACCTCGTAGATTTTTTACATAAGAATAAAGGTAAGAAGCAATTGTATTTGTAAATACCATTGGATAGTTTTGATCATGTGAGAGAAGGGTGTTGGTTCTTGAAAAAAAACAAACACGGTATACTAGAAGATATCCGAAACAACCATGCAATCAATCGTCAAAATAAATAAATAAATTTTTAAATAATAGTAATAATATACATAAGAATAAAGGTAAGAAGCAATTGTATTTGTCAATACTGTTGGGTAGTTTTGATCATGTGAAAGAGGGTGTTGGTTCTTGAAAAAAAAAAAAAAAACACGGTGTACTAGAAGATATCTCAAACAACCATGCAATCAATTGCCAATAATAATAATAATAATATTATTATTATTATAAAAAAATAATAATAATAAAGCAAAGGTAAAGGGGCACAATATTTTAAGACTCAATATCCCAAGCCATTAAGACTTCCAAATGCAAACATAAGAACAAAGGTAAGAAGCAATTGTATTTGTCAATACTGTTGGGTAGTTTTGATCATGTGAGAGAGGGTGTTGGTTCTTGAAAAAAACACGGTATACTAGGGGTGAGTTTGGAGCAAGATAAAGTGAGATAAATTGAGAGTTCGTAATGCGTGCAGTGAAAGAAAAAAGTTGATGTTATATAAAGTTAATAGAGATTTATAGAGATTTTTGGAGTTTGTTTGCAAACCAAACTCACCCTAAAAGATATCCCAAACAAACTTGCAACCAATCGCCAAAAAAAAAAAAAAAAAAATAATAATAATAAAGCAAAAGTAAAGGGGCACAATATTTTAAGACTCAATATCCTAGGCCATTAAGGCTTCCAAATGCAATTTAGAAAACTGTCAAATCGCCACTCATAGGAGCGAGCATCTTGTGATGATCCAGCGAGATCTTGCGAGCTTCCCACAGAGCAAGTTTTTTCTTGTGAGTTATTGCCTGTGTCTAGGGAAGGTTGCAGCATCTTCCTGCGATTTTCTTGTGTGAATCCCTCAAATGCATTATTTTTTGGCTTTTCTGAGACTTCAAAAATAGTCTATTTTAACCCTAAACTTTGATGCTTTAGCCTATATTTAAGTCTATATGGATTAGAACTCTATTGTAATTATGAATTGTCAATCTAATAAAATATAAGTAATTATGAATTGTCAATCTAATAAAATATAACCTAATCGTTCTAATTAGACAAACAAGGGGAGAGGGTTGCAAAATGATGTGCAACCTCCACTTTAGAACTTTTAAAACAACAAAGAAAGATAACCTACATTTTTATATTTTAAAACAATCTCTAAATTTTGCAAGTGCTTGTCCCCAAGGTAACTTTTTGTGTTCGTGTTCCAAGGGGACATCTTTTGATTCTTCAAGTGCTTTTTATTGTATCTGCTTTTTATTAATTCTCCTGGAAAAATCCACATATTTGTTATGTCAATTTTTGCATTTTTGATTTTCAGTTAGAATATAGCGATCGCACATGTTCATCCTGCTATATTTAGTCATTTCTTGATGATTTCATGCAGGTGCTAGTGGTTGCTAACCCAGCCAACACTAATGCACTCATCTTGAAAGAATTTGCCCCTTCAATCCCAGAGAAGAATATCACATGCCTTACAAGGCTTGATCATAATAGAGCCTTGGGCCAAATATCTGAGAAGTTAAATTTTCATGTTAATGATGTGAATAATGTAATCATATGGGGAAATCACTCTTCAACTCAATATCCTGATGTTAATCATGCAATTGTGAACACCAACACCGGACAGAAGTCTGTCAGAGAACTTATTGGTGATGATAATTGGTACGTCTAATATCCTAATCCTGCCATTTTTAATTTTCCAACTAATTGTTGTCCCCTTCTTTGAAGGAGAAGTTTGAAAGTAAAAGTTATCTTGGATGATTTCATGCATGAGCAGTGAGCACACTGGGAAATTGAGCCTTGCATGGATTTTCCAAATATTTCTTCCTAGTAAAAAATGCTGTTATCTGGGGGTGTAAGAAGAAGATTCTACTTGTGAAATATAACTCTTTCCTCATGTACTTTGGGTGGTTGGAAAGTCCAACACTACCAACTCTAGAATGGACTTCCTAAACTGAGGGAGGTCAGTGGAACTGGATCTACACCCAATGATATTGACTGTGCCAATAGAGAAAATATTTAGTGGGTGTAGTCCACAGTGTCACATTCTACGTGGTGGGCAACTCCCAATTACATTGTGCCTTTTCAATTAGATGTTAACAAATTTGCTAGAATTCAAATTTTAAAAGCCCCCAAATTTTGAATTAATTTTTTTTTTTGCATATAATATATGACATGTTCTCTTACCCAATTGGTGCAATATGATTGGAAATTGCCTACAACGTAAGTTGATGACGTGGTGAGTTATGCCTGTTAAACACTTTCTCATGCCAATTGGTTTCGTTATTTATACACTTAATCGTGTTGCCAATCATCTATGTTTTAAACTTTGATTCTGTTACTTAAAGTAAGTTAAACGTGTAAACTTAGTGAATATGGTGTCGTATTCCCTTCAACTAGGCATCTATGTTTCATTCTGCAACTAAAGAAACGCAATCAAGTGTTGTATCCATCCTTCCAAAAATAAAACAACGCATCCGGTTAGGTGTTAAATCCTTTTTACTAACAGCAGCCCGTTTCTTAATGTGTTAGGCTAAATACCGAGTTCATCACCACAGTGCAGCAGCGTGGTGCAGCCATCATCAGAGCCCGAAAGCTATCTAGTGCATTATCTGCTGCAAGCTCTGCCTGTGATCACATACGTGATTGGGTCCTTGGGACTCCGAAGGTTTGAGTTCCTTCGCTCAGAATTTAACATTGCAGCAGCATTTATCAATTGTTCCTTTTTTCTGCACATAATGTGCATCCACTTTTAATTTCTTTTGGTTTCCTTCCTCTTTCTTTAAATTCAGGGAACATGGGTTTCAATGGGAGTGTATTCTGACGGGTCTTACGGAATCCAACCGGGCCTTATTTATTCTTTCCCTGTTACTTGTGAAAAAGGAGAATGGTCGATTGTTCAGGGTATGTTTTTAGTGCTATATAAGATGATGCAAACATTTTAACCTATGATTAAGCAAATCAAACAAAAAAATGGATCAAATTGGATGTCGAAACTCCAGATTATCAAATCTAGTAAAACATTATTGTACTGTGTCAACTGTCATCAGAGCCGGTAATAAATTTTGCTGTCACTCCAGGAAGATTATGTTCATTGCCCCAGTAATATGGTCAAAGGGTTCATATATATATATATATATATTTATTCTAGTACAATGGTGTGTATGGTTGATGAAATTTAATTGACTAGCAGGGCTCAAGATCGACGAGTTTTCGAGGGGAAAGATGGACGCCACAGCAAAAGAGCTCATTGAGGAGAAATCATTGGCCTATTCGTGCTTCAACTGAAAATATGTGCTCGTGGTTCCTTCAAAATAATAGGGGGGTATCAATAAATCCATGAAGTTAACAGGATCAACTTATTAGTTGCTACTCTGCAATTTTAATTTGAATATTTGATTAATAAGTTAATTATGTAGTGCTCTTTTCAGAATTTCTTTCTCGTAGGATTGTATTTGAATGTTGTTCTTCTAGGACACCCCTACGTTCGGCGGTCGTTCTTAAATCTTGAGTACATCTTGAAAGCTTGTACTTTTTTTCTTTTGCCCTCTTTGAACAAATTCCTCTTCGAACAAATTCCTTTTCCAATGGAATTTGATTTCGTTTGTGTTGATTTGGGATCAAATCCCATGATAAAAACGTAATAAGACAAATAATTTGTTCATATTTAACTTGTTGATCTTTTGAATCAATCTTGAACAAGTTTTAATCTAGTTAATCTCGAGTAACTTTATTTTCTAAATTAATTATCTTTATACTCCTTTACTAAATTTTTAGAAGTTACTAACATCCTTGGCTTTAAAAATTCTTCTAAATTTAAAATTAAAGTAAAATTGTGAATGGTATTAAACTTTTAATTCAAAAGTTAAAAATATCTATTAAAATTAAATAAGATTGAGTGGTGTAAACGTAAGGAAATGTAACGTACATGTATTTTTTTTTTTAAAGTTATTAAGAGTTAAATAAAATGTTGTATTTTACAGATATTTTAAAGTTCTTGTTTTGATTTAAAATATAATGGGATAAAGTTTTTAAAGTTTAGGTGATGTTAGTAATTTTTAATTTTAGCATAAATTGTATAAAGACAATAAGCCTTTATTTTTATAAACCACTAATAATATTCTCACGGCTCTTTTTATCTTGCACTTATACTGTTCACATTCTTATCGTTGATTTTTAAATAAAAGATAACATCTTACAAGTATAATGATTTTGGATGAAATACACCAGTTATTAGGGATAGTCATTAGTACAAAATAAGGCGAGTGGTGATTGGTGTGAGACTGCCGACTGGTGTGGGACAAATGAGCGGCGGGGGTAAAATTTTTGTTTATGAACATAATTAAACTCATCATTTGGAGTTCAAAATAATAGCGGAACTTTTAGTTGGATATTGTGGTGAGTACACCCGAACAAAGTTGTTGATGGGTAGATTGCCGTCTAAGTCGAACTGTTGGCTTAATTTACACTCCCGTCTCCTATGCTCGGCTGGACTTCGACTTGAACTAGTGGGCTGGACTTGGACTTGGGCTTAACGAAACCCGTGAAGAACAACATCAAACATGGAACCTCGGGGTTCCGGGTCCTGGAAGAAACGTATGATTGTATTTGATGCCTTTCTTTCCCTTTGCTGAGCCATCAATCCAAACCCACCAATTTAGAGTTCCTAGCACTCTCTCATTCATGCAATTTCACCATTTTAGGGCAGCTTGTACATTACGTGTTCTCTTTCCTTTTTCTTTGCAAACTACCAATCACCTTTTCTTTTGTATCTATAAGACAAGGTGCAGCAATACACATCCCATCTACTGAGGGAAAATTTCTCAAAGCTCACAATCTGTCTTTCACTTTCTCTTCTATTTCCCTTTTTCTCTTTGGGACAACACACTTTCGAAAATTGCTTTATTGGTTAATTTCGTTCTGTTTGAGCATATTCTTAATTTGGTTATGATTTTTGTTTATTAAAATTTGGTATCGTTTTGAGAACTTCCGCGTTTACTTTTTCTATTTTTCTTTTTTTTGTTTGGGAAGAAAAAAAAAAAGCATTGTTTTTTAAAAATTAAGTGTATTTAGAAAAGTTTCTTCTCCAGTGGGATTTGATTTCCTCTGCAGTTTTTCATTTTTATCATTAAAGTGGATAATGGGAGCGTCTTCTAAAAATTAAAAATTGAAATTTGCTTCAAATTAACTCATCAAAAGTCCAATTCAGTTTTAAAATTCCTTCAACCCAAGCAATACAACTTCTATTTTTTCAGTCAAATTGAGAATAAATATAAGATGCGTTTGGCGTAAGATAAAACGTTAAAAATTTTTAAGAGTCATTCACTTTTTATTACAAACTCACGACTTATTTCATTTTATTTTATTTTTTATCACTCCAAATAGATCACTTTAATTATTGATACATTTTTTTCTCCTTTCACGTATTAGATAAATCGTTCTTAACAAAGTTATATTTGAATACGATCTAAAAAAATAAAAATAAATAAATAAATAAATAAAACTATATTTGAATAGCAGTAGCTGAAAAAAAATTTAATAATTAAATTATATTTAATGTGACTACTTTTACGTCGAGGTTAATATAAGTGTACTAATAAGCCACATGTGAATGACAATGACAAAAAAAATTTAAATAATTAAGTCGTACTTGATCTTTTGAGCGCGATTACTCTTAAAAACCGCTCATTTGTTAAATTGAAAAAAGTAAATTTTTTTTATAATTTTGGGATCGTTTGGTTTGTTGAAAATTTTTAAAAAATTCTATAAATCTTTGTTAACTTTATATCACATCAACTTTTTCTCTCACTACACGTACTACGAACTCTCCCCAAACTACAATTTATCTCATTTTATCTCAATTTATCTCACTTTTTCTTACTCCAAACAACTCCTTTATAACCTTTTTGCATTTGGACAAATCTTAAAAAGTGAAGAAATTTGAAGAAAATTAAAAAAATTGATAGTTTTGCACATTTGGTAATTTATTTATTTATTTATTTTGTGTGTGTATTTGTGTTTGGAGAAAGTTAAAAAAAATTAAAAGTTTGAAAAGGCGATTTTTTCTTTTCTTTTTTCTTTTTTTTTTTTTTTGGGTGAAGTCAAAGCGGCCATGTATATTGTATAAATATAATGAGCAAATTTGAATTATTTAGGCAGCATTTTGGTTTACTTTTTATTTTTTATTTTTTCTTTTTATGTTTTATATTTAAAAAATTTTAAAATAAAAAAATAAAAAATGTTTTATTTTTCTTCATTTAAGCTTTTTCTTATTTTGAATTAAAAATGTTCAAAATAATTTTTTACTATTTTTCGTTTCATGTGTAAATCTATTTTCTGTTTTCTAAAATTTGAAAACATAAGTGATCAAATATATTTTGAGTTATTTTCTTTATTTTTAAAAGTACAAAATGACAAATAAATTTAAAGCAGAAAATAAAAAATAAAAATAAAAAATAGAAAAATAATTGAAATGCTACCTAAGTTATTTTAAAACATTAGTTATTAAACGGGCACGATCAAATTAGTCCAACAATCAATTCCAACCAAATAAGAAATTTTGATTTAGTTTATTTATTTAAAAAAAAAAAGGTTCAATTATGAGTGAAAAAAATTAAAAATTTGAATAATTTGATATATCTTGCAAAGTGAAGGGTTAGTTAATCCAATTAAATCCATACTATTAATATAATTAATATAAATATATAAGCTTTTGAAAAAGAAAAACATAGAAGATATGTTACAATTATGGAACTCGGTTGGTAAGATAATTATTTTAAATTAATCATTTATAATTTTTTATTTGAAAATTCAATTTGCTTTAATTTCATCAACTCATTTAAAATATATTTTTTAATTTTTTATTTTAGAACAAACAGAAATATTAGTGTATATATATATCACTTGAGAATTATCGGGATGAATAAGTTAATAAATTTAATAATGAGATGTATTTTTATGACATATATTATTCTAATAAAGGCTCTGTT
Source organism: Vitellaria paradoxa (assembly GCA_019916065.1). NCBI lineage: Eukaryota > Viridiplantae > Streptophyta > Magnoliopsida > Ericales > Sapotaceae > Vitellaria > Vitellaria paradoxa. The sequence goes on along the minus strand of CM034234.1, from coordinate 67,845,227 downwards.
TGGAGCTTTATTAAATAAAATAAAATTCTACAAAACTTTATAAATACGAATTACGAGATAATAAAATTTAAATTCTTCATTCACTGTACGAATTACGAGACATTTACTTTTACAATTTTATTTTATTTTATATACTTTTATATAATTCCAAACACACCTAAAATTATTAAATTAAATCAAAATTAGTGATTAGATCGAATTCTTACTTGAATGGATTGATTGCAATTTCAAAATTTTTTAAATTGAAAACTTGTGATTGGGTTTAAGTTTAAATACAAAAATTGAATCAAACAAAACAGTGTGCACTCCTATTATCAAGTGACATAAGCTTTGGACCCGGCGCAAAAAAAAGCCACGCTGTTAAGTTGGGCTTGCCAGCGGGACGTTCATGCAAATATATACTTCCTGCGCTTTATGTATCACTACTGGCCGCCCTGCGATTCTCTCTCTCTCTCTCTCTCTCTCTATGTCAGCGCTTCTGTGCCATTTCTGATCACCAGAGCTCACCTCTCTCTCTATCTGCTCCATCAATGGCGAAAGATCCAGTTAGGGTGCTTGTCACAGGCGCCGCTGGTACGAACTCTCTGTCTCTCTCTCTCATGAACCGGGACTGGCATTGCAGAATTGTCACCCAATTTATGAATTGTTGGACAGTTGACGGCATACGAATGTCACTCGACTGTCATCAACCTATGTTAGACTCCCCCTTCCTCTCTCATTCATGCTATTTGTTAGATTTAGTAATGTATAATCGTATATAATTAGTTTCCCTTATTTTATGCCTTTCCTTATTTTATGTCTTTCCTTATATCATAATTAGGATTATTATTCCATTCCTTATTTTGTATATCCAATCATAATTAGGATTACTATCTCCTATCAGGATTAGGATTATTGTCCTCTTATATAAAGGACCTTGTAGTCTTGTATTCTCACACACAGAAATAAATATTAATACATAGTTCTTTCCTTCTTCTTTTATTCTTAACATGGTATCAGAGCAGAGGCTCTAATTTTTTTTTTCTCTCTTCTTCGTCGGCCATTATTTTCCGGCGAGATCTTGCGTTGGTATATATCATCAGCAGAGTTAAAGAAGCCTTGATTTTTCGCTTCTGTATTACTCTTCTGGTGAATATTCCAACATCTACATACATCATCGGATTCGTCTCTCATAGACGAACCCAACGCCACCAACCAGAACCGGAGATCTGCTTCCACGCGCCGCCTGAAAATTGCTCGTGACTTCACGCGAATTCACGCGCCGCTGGTCTTCACATTCGCCTCGCTGACGTCATCTCGACGAATCACGGTGTGCCGTGCAGACTATTCGTTGGTGCACCTGCCACACTGGATCGCGCTCATGCCAGCGAACTGCGATCTGCCACGTAGCCCTAGCTGCTCCAACGGTCAGACCGGTCCGCCCAGATCGGTTCAGTGCTTCTTTTGGGCCGGTTCAGTCATTTTTGGCAGATTTTCAACCGGTTCAAACCGGTTTCTTACCTTTTTCGACGTTCCGGACGCACTGGTGATCTCTATTCTACTCGGATTTATTGTTTATCTTTATTGGGTACTATGAAAGCTTTTTCTGTGGATCGCTCTGACAACATTACGTCCCTCTCTGTCATTTTGGATGGGACTAATTATGTTTTGTGGGCACAAGCTCTCTCTGACTTTATCAAAGGACGTCGTTTATGGCGTATTATCTCTGGCTCTCAGAAAAAACCCATCCAAAAAGACGATGAGGATCAATATGCTTTTGAGGATCGTCTTGATGATTGGGAAAGCAAGAATTATCAAATTGTCACCTGGTTTCGTGCCACTACTATTCCTTCCATCAGTCTTCAATTTGGCCGATTCCAGGATGATGATCAGTATCCCTCCCCTGCTAAGGCTATTTGGGATTTCTTAAAGGATCGTTATCAGACCACTGGTCATGCTCACCAGTATCAGTTACTTCAGACTCTTCATCGTATGCGTCAAGAGCCTGGGCAATCCATCAATGATTTTCTCTCTCAAATGTCTTCTGTTTGGGATCAGCTCGCTTTATGCGAACCTACCTGGAAACACTCTGAGGATGCTCAATTGTACACTATCCACCGCAATCATCAGCGACTTTTGCTATTTCTTATGGCTCTCCATGACACTTTTGAGTCGGTTCGTGCCTCATTGCTCCATCGCATGCCTCTGCCCACTCTTGAACAAGCTATTTCAGAACTCTTGTCCGAAGAAACTCGTATAGGTCTCAAAACTAAGGCGTTGGATTCAGTTCTTGCTATACCACCATCTCCAGTTCTAGATGCTGCTCTTGCCATGTCTCACGGTCGATCTTCTGGCCCATTGACTCCTCACTCCTGCATCTACTGTCTAAAAAGGGGTCTACCACACAATCATTAATTTGAACATTGTCCCGTCCGTGAGTGTTTGACTTGCCACAAAACAGCTCCTGGTCATTTTCAGCGTGACTGTCCCAAGGCTTCCTCCTCTGGAGCTCATTCCAAAAAGGGATCCTCTAAGTCCTCTGCTAAATCTCATGGTTCTCATACCACTACTGCTGTTACTTCAGATAGATCCTCCTCTTCTGGCCCATCCTTTTCTATGACTGATGTGGAGTCTATCATTCAACAAGTACTTGCCAAAACTGGTACATCTCCTTCTACTGCCCTCTCCGTCATGCCAGGTACTTCCTCTTGGTATTTTGACTCAGGATGTTGCAATCATATGACTTCTAATTCTACAATTTTTTCGTTTATTGTTTCATCATCCTCTATTCCCACTATTCATACTGCTGATGGTACTCATATGTCTGTTACCCACACTGGTCATATTTCTACTTCATCTATTTCTCTTTCTAATGTTTACCACATTCCTACCCTTGCTTTAAATCTTGTGTCTGTTGGTCAATTATGTGAACTTGGTCTGATTGTTACTTTTTCTGCTTCTGGTTGTTTGGTGCAGGACCCACAGACGAAACAGGTTATTGGGATAGGCCGTAAGCATGGACGTCTGTTTGAGATTGTTCACCTCCAACTTCCACCATCCTCTGCTGCTTCCACTGCTGCTTCCGCTTCCACATCTTCTATTTTTAATCTTTGGCATTGTCGTTTGGGTCATGTGTCTTTTAGTCGTTTGAAAACTTTAGTTTCTAGTGGTCAATTGGGTCATGTGGTTTCTGAGAAAGTTGATTGTTTATCATGTCAAACTGCTAAACAACCCGCTTTACCTTTTAATAAAAGTAATTCTGTTTCTCTTGCACCATTTGATCTCGTTCACTCGGATATCTGGGGACCTTCACCCACTCCCACTATGGGGGGCTCTCGTTATTTTGTTATTTTTGTAGATGATTATACTCGCTATACTTGGTTGTATCTTTTAACTAAACGTTCTGAACTTAAATAGGTATACTCTGATTTCTCAGCAATGGTGAAAACTCAATTTTTTCGTACAATCAAGGTTTTTCGAACTGATAATGCTATGGAATATCTTGACTCTGAGGTTTTTTCTTTTCTACGCTCTCAGGGGACAGTCTCATCTTTCTTGTCCTGGTACTTCTCAGCAAAATGGTCGGGCAGAACGCAAACATCGTCATCTTCTTGACACGATCCGTGCCCTTCTTATTTCTTCCTCCTGTCCAGAAAATTTTGGGGGGAAGCTGCTCTTACTGCTGCCTACACCATTAATCGTGTTCCCACTTCTGTCCTTGGTAATTCTACCCCTTTTGAACGCTTGTATGGCTCCCCTCCTGATTATTCTCATTTTAGAGTATTTGGGTCTGCTTGTTTTGTTCTCCTTCAACCCCATGAAAGAACTAAACTTGAACCACGCTCTCGTCTTTGTTGTTTCTTGGGTTATGGTATTGAACATAAGGGGTATCGGTGTTGGGATCCTATTTCTCGACGTCTTCGTGTCTCTCGACATGTTGTCTTTTGCGAACACAAGATGTTTTCTACTCTTTCTCCATTTCATCTTTCTACCTCTTCCCATAATCCTCTCTTTACTGATATTTCCAAAGATTTGCATTCTGATATATTTGATGCAGATAGTCCACAAGTCTCTCAGACACCACTGCTTACGGTTCATCCCGAGACACCTGGGTCTTCTGCTGGACCTGTGACCACTCCTGATGAGTCTTCTCCTCCATCCCTTATTGACGAATCTCCTCCTTCAGAACGTCCTAAACGAGTAACACAACCTTCTGTTCGTCTTCGTGATTATATTGTTGGTTCTGCTGCATTTTCTACTCACGAACCTTCTTCCTACCGTGAGGCTTGTACTAACCCTTTATGGCAGCAAGCTATGGATGATGAGTTACAGGCTCTTGAGAAAACTCATACTTGGGATGTGGTTCCCCTTCCTCCTGGGAAGACTGCTATCAGTTGCAAATGGATCTATAAAATCAAAACCCATTCAGATGGTTCTATTGAGCGACACAAAGCTCGTCTTGTTGCTCGAGGTTTTACTCAGGAATATGGTATTGACTATGAAGAAACTTTTGCTCCTGTTGCTAGGCTTACTTCCGTTCGCAGTTTACTTGCTATTTCTGCTGCTCGTAACTGGGATCTCTATCAGATGGATGTTAAGAATGCCTTTCTAAATGGCGATCTTACTGAGGAAGTCTATATGCAACTTCCTCCGGGCTCCTCTGTTCCGTCTTCTCATGTTTGCAAGCTTCGTCGAGCACTATATGGGCTGAAACAGGCTCCTCGTGCCTGGTTTGCGAAGTTTAGCTCTACTATTCGTGAGCTTGGATTTATCCCCAGTTCATATGACTCTGCTTTGTTTATCCGCACCACTACAGCTGGATCTGTTCTTCTTCTCCTTTATGTGGACGATATGATTATTATTGGAGATGACAGTGTTGGCATTTCTCATCTCAAACAATTTCTTAGTCGACAGTTTGAGATGAAGGATTTGGGGTTTCTCAATTACTTTCTGGGCTTGGAGATCTCCCGAGATTCTTCTGGTTACTTTCTCTCTCAAGCTAAGTATGCTTCTGATCTCTTAACACGGGCTGGTATTTCTGACTGCAAGACTGCTACTACTCCGATTGATCCACAGCTCCGTCTTACCCCTCTTGATGGTGCACCATTATCTGATGCGACTTTGTATCGTCAACTTGTTGGTAGTCTTGTTTATCTTACTGTCACTCGCCCTGACATTGCTTATGCTGTTCACATTGTTAGTCAATTCATGGCTGCTCCACGTTCTCATCATTTTACTGTTTTGCTGCGCATTCTTCGATATATCAAAGGCACTATGTTTCATGGTCTTCATTACTCAGCCCGGTCCTCACTTGAATTACATGCTTTTTTCTGATGCCGACTGGGCTGGTGATCCTACTGATCGTCGTTCTACGACAGGGTTCTGTTTCTTTCTAGGAATTCTCTCATAGCCTGGCGTAGCAAGAAACAAACTCTCACTGCCCGTTCTAGTACTGAAGCTGAGTACCGTGCTCTCGCCGATACCACTCAAGAGCTCATTTGGCTTAGATGGCTCCTTACTGATATGGGTGTCACTCATTCTACAGGCACTATATTATATTGTGACAATCAAAGTGCTATTCAGATTGCTCACAATGATATTTTTCATGATCGCACTAAACACATTGAAATAGATTGTCACTTTATACGTCAACATGTCAGAAGTGGTATTGTTCGTCTCATTTCTGTATCCTCAGCAAATCAAACTGCCGATCTTCTCACGAAGGCTCATCCTCCTGGTCGTTTCTTCGAGTTAATCTCCAAACTCAAGCTGCTTCCTGCGTTGCCACTTTGAATTTGAGGGGGGGTGTTAGATTTAGTAATGTATAATCGTATATAATTAGTTTCCCTTATTTTATACCTTTCCTTATTTTATGTCTTTCCTTATATCATAATTAGGATTATTATTCTATTCCTTATTTTGTATATCCAATCATAATTAGGATTACTATCTCCTATCAGGATTAGGATTATTGTCCTCTTATATAAAGGACCTTGTAGTCTTGTATTCTCACACACAGAAATAAATATTAATACATAGTTCTTTCCTTCTTCTTTTATTCTTAACACTATCTGCTGAGATTTTAAAGATTTTTTTTTTTTTTTGCTTTGTTGATTAATTTCGATACTTTTGAACATATTCTTTATTTCATTATGATTTTTTTACTTAAAAAAAAATTTATGTTTGGTATGATTTTCAGAATTTTTTTTCGTGTTCGTTTTTCTATTTCCCTTTTTGTGATTGGGATAACACATGTTTCGAAAATTGAGAAAACTATTTATTTATTTTATGAAAAATGGGTGTTTTTGGAAAGGTTTTCGGTAAGAAATTTGCCAAACAGGGATTCTGGATCAATTTTGATTGTGTGTTTTTGAGAACTGAAAACCATTGCTGAAAAAAAATAAATAAATAAATAAAAAGATAAAAATCTCAGTATTTCTCTTGTTTTATGGACTTTCTACATTGTATGCGAGAATCATAGTTCTTTTGGTTTTGAAAATTTTATTTTATTGAACATCCCATGTAGAAATGCTCGTGTGAACAGAGTAGCAAAGAAATTTATTCAGTGCTTTTGTTGGTGTTTGTCATTTTCATACCAAATTTTCTTGGGAATACTTGTTTGTCGGTCACAGGGAGTGTTTGGAGTAACAAAAGTGGATAAAGTGAGATAATTTGTGAGTTCGTAATTCGTGTAATAAGATAAAAAGTAAATAATTTTTAAAAATTTTTAAAATTTTTTAGTACGCCAAACAAACCCATAATATATAGAACACACATTAAGAGTAGTGCATATAATAAAATACTACATATACATTGGTGAAATTGTTAATTGAACTTTTCTTTACCTAAGGGTGCATTTGGTATGGAGTTAAAAGAGGTTAAAATTATGTTAAGTTGTATATTTTGAATGGAAAAGGTTGGAGTGAGCCATGAAAACGTTTTTTGTTTCAAGACAACCATGCATATTTAATTTTTAAGAGTGCGTTTGCTGTGAGATTGAAAATTAGTAGAGCAAATGTTTTGAACCTAATTGTCAACCTATTACTCCCACAAATTTTCACATTTTTTGTCCCCTCTAAAAATTTAACATTTAACCCTTCAAAAGTGGGGAATATTAACCTTTTTAATTTTTATGAAGTATACAAATCATAATTGAAAAGGGTAAAATTTTATAAGAGTACCATTCACCCCTTTTAATCCCATACCAAATACACCCTTAAAACAGTATAATAGATGCTTTTGCTGAACCTGTAGCTCATGTTTGTTCCTCCAGGGCAAATAGGCTATGCTTTTGTTCCAATGATTGCTCGAGGAATCATGTTAGGCCCAGATCAGCCGATAATTCTGCACATGCTTGATATTGAACCTGCTGCCGAGGCTTTAAAGGGGTTAAAAATGGAGTTAATTGATGCTGCCCTTCCACTTCTCAAAGGTGTGTGCTTCAATTTGAAATGATATCTGGATGCAAACTTAATTAGTAGTTGTTATTTTGAGTCTTGTTTGATCGTCTCGGGGGACTTGGCCCGACCACAACAGGTGTTGTTGCCACCACGGATGTGGTTGAAGCTTGTAGAACTGTCAACATTGCAGTTATGGTTGGTGGATTCCCTTGCAAGAAAGGGATGGAGAGGAAGGATGTCTTGCCTAAAAATGTATCTATTTACAAGGCGCATGCTTCAGCCTTGGAACAGTATGCTGCTCAAAACTGCAAGGTGAGATTGACCACATAGAGTCCCCCAAATCACCTCCACGTATGGAGAGATCATCCTTACATAGCTATACTTTTGAGTCAGAATACTTCAACAACTACACTTTTTTGTTAGTTGAAAAGTATGTTCTGTTTTGGGCATGTATTAACATCCCCCTTCACTATTTGTAGCATTTTAATCTGCATTGCATTCCTCTATCGTGGTGTTATCTCAATCTGTTGGTTATTCTATATAGCGTGCTCTTTGGCGGGTTTCCTACTCGTTCTCTCAATTCATTCCGAGTCTTGAACAGGAACGTAGTGCTTCAGTTGGTTACCTCATTGACCAATTAATTTATCATTGAAAGGGTACTCTTTAATTAAATGTGTCATCTGTTTCAACGAGAGAAAATTTCTTTCTTGAAAACTAGATGGAAATTATTTTGCTACATTTTTTTTTAACCATGGTGCCTGAGTAAATGCATTGGATTAATTTTTATTTTTCTATCAGATTTGTGGTTGTTCTTTTTGGTTGTGGGTATGATTTCCATGGAAGATAAATGCATTTTTGGTCTCCTCTGCAGTCTGAGCTGTATTTTTACCTTTAGGGGAATCTTAAAAAATACTTTTAAAACCTTTTTTCAGAATTTTGTGTTATATGTGCATTTGTGAATTGGTTTGTTTCTATTGTTGGCAGCTGGATAATTATGCTTCTGTCAATTATTATTGAACTTATTTTTTTTCCTCGCTTCTCACCAGTAGTGATAAGATAATTGTCATTTGGTTTTAAATAATTTCATAATCTTTCCAAATCTTTTCATTTTCTTAACTTATTACTAGAATTATAAATTTTAGGGTTGTACTGTTGTCATTATAGGTCCTGGTGGTTGCCAACCCCGCAAACACCAACGCAGTCATCTTGAAAGAATCCGCTCCTTCGATCCCAGAGAAAATGATCATTGGTAGAGCTTTAAGTTTATGAGATATCTGATGTACATTGTAATGCTATATACAAACTGAAAATTTGATAAACGGATTCTGTTATGCAGAAAGATGGCCAAACCAGGCATCGTTTTCCCATTAATCACAAGATGCTCTATTTTAAACATGAAAATTTTTGCTGGAAGATTGAGCACACGGCATTGATAAAATTAAATTAGAAAGTCCATTTCGTTTTTCTAGCAGAAATTGTTCATTTCAAGGGCTTGATGATTTTGTGATTAATGGAGTTCATTTCAAGGGCTTGATGAGTTTGTGATTAATGGAGATATGGTGCCCTCTAGTCTCTCAGTAAGAAAGTGCATGCAAAGATTCTGGTTTTTCATTAATTCAAAGGACAATGAAGTTTAGAGAGAGTGGTTAAAAAATCTACATCTATAATGCCTCTCTCATATTTTTATTTTTATTCTAGGTTGCGTACAGAGTTCATCACCACTGTACAAAAGCGTGGTGAAGCCGTCATCAAAGCCAGGAAGCTATCAAGTGCGTTATCCGCTGCAAGTGCTGCTTGTGATCATATACCTGACTGGGTTCTAGGCACTCCAAAGGTTAATATCTGTTCAGCCAAAATTCCACTCGATAGTGCAGAACTTGCATTTTCTATTTTTTTTTTTCCTCTCAACTAGTTGGTATTCAATTTTTTCCCATCTTTGCTTCTCTTTCATCTAGGGAACATGGGTTTCCATGGGAGTGTGCTCTGATGGATCTTATGGCATTCAACCTGGCCTTATCTACTCCTTTCCTGTTACTTGCCAGAATGGAGAATGGTCAATTGTGCAAGGTAACTTCTTTGCCATCCACAGGTCTTGGGTCATTGAGGAGCTAAAATAACTTTGGAGAAGTTTGAATTATTGACACTGGTGGTCGAATCAATATTCAATAATTGTTAGATTAAGCTACTCATTAGGCACATCTTTCTTGTGGGACACGGTAGATTAGAAATTTTTTTATTTTTATTTTTTAAATATGGTTGAGTCATGAATTAAAATATTAAATTAGTGTTACTTTTCAAATATTTTTTTGTGTTTGTTGATTTGGTTTTTTTTCACTCCTCACGAAAGTATTGTTTACTTCTGAGGTGTCTGTGCATTAAATGCTGGCCCTCATCTCTTGAGGAGGTTTAAAAAACCCACATCTTAATATATATATATATATATATATATAATATGTGTCGTGTTCGTATATTTATTTTTTAAAATTGTCATATCCCAACCGTCTAAGCAAGCTGAGATCAGCGTCGGATAGATAAATTGAAAGGGTATATTATGTTGTGGATTAACAAATATTTCCATTTGTTAAAAATGTCAGGGCTCCAGATCGATGAGTTTTCGAGGATGATGATGGATGCCACAGCGAAAGAGCTTGCGGAAGAGAAATCATTGGCCTATTCCTGTCTCAGACAACAATAAGCCCGCTATCGACTGGAAGACAAAATAAAAATGGGATTTCACTGTTATTTTTAGAGGTAGAATATTGAAACTTTACCTTCCAAAAAAATTCCATTGAAACTTTAGTAACCACTTAGTGTAAGATCAATGTAAACTCTCCTTTTTTATTTTCAAATAAAAGCAAAACGTTCATGGCGGTGAAGCCCCTGGTTTTCTCATTTGCTGCAAAGAAATCTGAACTTGGGTGTGTTGGTTCTGATGTTGGTTTCTTTTGGTTTTGGAGTTGCGTTTTTCCTTGGAAATGTTGCTTGGGCAAATCCATGTCCAATTTTTATGACTTGCTTCTACTAATGTTTGTTCAATGTTTTGAGTTCTCAAATATTGTGCTTTACTGCCTAGCAACTCATCCTCTTGCAAGACTTTCACCAATATCCAACCAAACAAATCTCTCGCTCAGATTATATGACTGTAAAATGATTTTTATGTACTCAAGTCACAGTGTTATTTATGTGATTTTTATAAATTTTTGTAAGATAAAGTTATTTATTGTCAATATATATATATATATATATATTACCAAACGTGTTTTTATTTTGGACCCATATGCTGTGTTATTTTTCTTTTAGCGCTCTAGGAGTGATTAATATTTTCCATTCACAAAAGAAAAATAGTCCTTGGTTTTTTTGTCACATCCCTTCCTTTGGGGCTAACTAGTGTTAACCGTAAAATGCATGAAATCGTATAATTTTTTTATAGGTAAAAAATAATTTTAAATATATTATAAAATATTTCAATAAAATTATATAATTTTATAAAATAGGAATTGAGTTGTTTTATTATATACATTTATATTTTTTTATTCACAGTAATATTAATGAGCCAATAGAGTTGATCTTATATAAGTATTAAGAATTTATATTTTACTAAATCTCGATTTAAGTCAATCCTAAAAATCAAGATTGATAAGTATATATTAAATCTGAAACCTATCTAAGTAGCTCAATCATTTTTTTAATTTGAAATTCTTTATCAATTTTAATGTACGATTTTTTTTTATTTTTTTAATTCTTGGATCATTTTGTAAAATCAACTTGAGCTAAAATACTATTATTCACAATTATATTAAAATAATTTTTGATTGATTTTATAAAAATAACTCAAATTAAAAATATTATTTTTATTAATTGTATATTGTACTTTATAAAAAAATTCAAATATTAAGTATTATTAATCAAATTTTCAAACGGATGGTTAATATGATTAATTTAAATTTAAAATTAAAATTTAAAAAAAAAGTTATGTTTCAACCTAATTAATATTTAAGTACTTCGAAGTTCAGTTAAAAGTAGGTTTCTTTCTTAATATTTTTAAATTTGAAACAGAGAGTTTTATTATAAAAGGAGTTAGGTTTTTTTTAATTTTAATAATATTTAGTCATTTTTAAATTATTTTCAAATCTAATTATTATTTAGACATTTTTCTATGTATTTTTAAATTTAATTCCTAATATGCTTAAAATATGTAAATTTTGTAACAATAGTGATTTCACGGCAAGTGAATCTATTTTAGGAACTCATTAACTTATTTTACATTATTCAAAATTATATATTACAATCTTAATAATTATGTAGGCAAAAGTAAAAAATCAAATTGTGGTCATGTACCGATGTGAGACAAAAAGAATAGTAAATGAGAACAAATATAAAAAGTAAAAGAAAAAGAGAGCATTTTATTCAAAATTTCTAAAAAAAAAGGAAAATATAGAATGATAAATAAAGAGAATGCACGTATTATTTGGTTTATTGAGAAAAAAGGCATGAATTACACAAATTTAGTATATGCATATAGATAATGTATATTTATAAAAATAACCAAATATTAAATATTATTAATTAGTTGAAGACGATTGGTATTACCAAATTAAATTTAAAATTAGATTTTTCTAAAAAAAATTATTCTCTAACCTAAATAATATTTTAATTTTTTATTTGTGTTTTTAAATTTAAAATATAATAAGAGTTGGTATTATAAAAGAAGTCATATTTTTTAAAATTAATTAATATTCAATAAATTTGAAATCCTTTTCTAATTCAAATTAATTTTTTAGCCATTTTTTTGTGGATTTAAAAAAATATAAATTTTACAACTATAGTTTTTTTTTTTGGAAAACAAGAATTTTTTATATTTTTTGGAGAGAAGAATGCCCACACCCAAACTTGAACCTGGGGTGGATGAAGGTTGAGCTTTTGGTTGAGCTTTTGGCACATCAACTCTTCTGCTAAGTTGCATGTCTATATTTTACGTTGATAAAGATTACATATTACATCTATAATGATTTTTCTAAATAAAAGAAAAATTAGAATTGTGAACGACAAAATAAAGTAAAGATTTTATGAATAAGTAGAAAAATATTAAAAATTAGAAGAAGATATTTATTAAAAGCTTTTTAAAAGTATAAAAAAATAATAATAATAAACATGGAGAGTGTAGCGTATAATCCGATAATAAATTTTTAATTAATTTTATAAAAGTAAAGTTAAAAATAATTTTTATTAATTGTACATGTTTTATAAAAAAGTCAATTTGACCGATTTAAATTCAAAATGAAAATTTAAAAAAAATAATTATAACTAAGTTTAATTAATATTTAAGTATTTTTTTACTTTTCAATTCTAAATAATTAGAATTATTGTTTGTTGCAGGAGAAATAGTGTTTGGAGTTATATAAAGATGTATAAAGGGTGTGTTTGGAGTGATAAAAAGTGAGATAAATTGAGAGTTCGTAATACGTGTAGTGAAAGAAAAAAGTTGATGTGATATAAAGTTAACAGAGATTTATAGAATTTTTTGTTGTTTATTTGTAAACTAAACAGAGCCAAAATAAAATAAAATTATAAAAATAAATGTCTCGTAATTTATACAGTGAATAAAAAATTTAAATTTTACTGTTTCGTAGTTTGTGTTTATAGAGATTTATAATATTTTATTTTTTTATTTTGTTTAGTCTTAAACGGAGCAAATTTTTAAACATTTAAAATATGTAAAGTTAACAAGATTAAAATATAACTTGAAAGATCTCTGAAAGAGAACTGAGACCTCTTAAATGAAAAAAAAAAAAAGGGAAAAAAAAAAAAAAAAACAAAAAAACAAGAAAAAACCTAGAAGCCGTCGGCTTTCGTCTTCCTCGACTTCGTCAAGGTGGGCGACCTTTACAAGTTTCGCCCAGTTCCGGCGACCTCCATCAGCCTCGCGACGTCCGGCAGTGAGTTTTCTCTCGATCTCTCTCGCTGCTCTTTCCTTATCGCTGTTTTCTCTCTGTTTCTCGCCTTCGATACTTTTTCGACAGTTGGGTATGAATGGTATTGTTAGTTTTGCGTATGAATGATGTCAATAATCTTCGATGCGTGGAATCTTCTGGTAGTGAGACAATAGCTCAAGAAGCAATGAAAACTTTTTCCATTAAAGATTACATGAATTTGTCCCGAAACCCCTTTTTGTATATTCGCCTTACCCCAATCTGACATCTTATATGCAGCTTGAATTTTTTTTTGGTAATGGTTCAGTTAATAGTTGTAAAGGACTCAAATGGATGATTACATGAAGCAATTCCAAGAAGGCTTAATTGAAGTTGAAATTGAAGCTGAGAACCTACTACTGGCCAGACACCAGGTAATTGAAGCCAAAGTTTAGAATTATATTAGTTCTTTTTATTTTTTTATTTTTTTGGGGTTTTAAAGCAGTACTAAGTTATATAACTTCAAATGCAGCTGGTTGAAAATGATAGCGTGAGGAATGGGAATAGGGAAGCACTGACAGCACTAAGAAAGAGGGCTCGGACGACAAAAACAAGCGTACCTTCACCTTTCGAGTCAATAATGAAGGAGATTGAGGGGCTTGGATCGAGGCCTTTGGTGAAGGAATTATGCACAACTTGTGGCAATCATGACTCAATGGAAAAAACATGGATGATGTTCCCCGGAACTGATGTCTTTGCTAGGATTCCATTTCATGCAGCTCATACGATATTGGAACAAGGTCTTTTTGATCTCTTTTTGGTCTTTTATTTTGAAAAATGTGTGTTTAATTTATACCAAATGACACTAAATTTTAATTACTAACCCCCCCCCCCCCCCCAAAAAAAAAAAAGAAATACATAGTTTGGGAGGCAGTGGGTAGTTCCCTCAGAGGTGAGACTTGCTTTCAAATCATGGTGAGGGGTAAGGTAGGAATTGGAGGTGGAAAGTATGGAGATTAGTTATTTTTTGCTTATCGTGGGCAATATGGAGAGAGAAATAGGAGAAATTTTTAGGATTTTAAGAATTCATTGTGCAGAGTGAAAATTATATTTTTCTCTCTTTTGTACAGCTGGCTTTCCGGGGTAGAGACCCAGACATTCATAGTTTCTTGTATTTTGTAGAGCACATGGATTTAGTCTAACTAGCTTAATAGCCATACAATCTTTTTGTACTTGGCCAGCATCCCCTTGATGCTATTATACAATTTTTATTTATCAAAAAAAAAAAAAAAGCATAAATGCTAAATTGAAAGCTCAGGGGAATCTCTAGGACAAAGAGGGTTTTAAGATTGGTAGAAATAAAACTTAATATGTAGAGTGTAACTTTTGCCCAATGCATGAGGCTCCTTGCCTTTGTGGGTTCTAGAGAGGGACAATGTACTTAGTTTTACCTCCACTAATTGGAGAGATTGTTTTGCGAGTATTGAATCCACGACTTTAGGTTGGTTCCAAGGCTCGCCTTCTAGGATATAACTTTTGTAAAACTAGAAAATAAAATTCAAGTGATAGACAATGAGAGATTTGTAAACATGTTACTAAGAGGATTGGAGCACAGCAGATTTAAGTGGAAGACTGTTGAGGCCTTGGGATAAAATTTTGGTCAATTGGAGAATGAAATAGTCATAAAATGAGTTTTGCCAGAATGCAAAATTTAGGTTGAATGTTTGGTGAAACAAAAGAGGACTAAAGTTAGAAAGGAATGAATTCAGGTGATTTTAGAATTAGCATCTATTGGAGATTGGATGAAAGAATATTGATTAAGATGGTTTGAGTATGTGCCGAGAAAAATCAATATTTGCAATAATAGGGAGGAATGGTGATAGCCACAAATGATCAAAATATCACTTTTTTTTTTTTTTAAACCGTCGAAAAGTTTCCATTTCCTAAAAGACTGAACTAAAATACTTGAAGAATAATAATTTAATGTTTCTATTAAAATATAGTAAAACACACTAAAAAATATCAATATAATTTCCTTAATTATTATGGATTTCAATAAATAGTTCTAAATATTTCCAGATATTTTAATATTTTGTGCTTCTCTTAAAATGTTGCCATAACATTTTTGTTTCTGTGCTAACCAAAACACCTGCTGTTGAAACGAATTTTTAATCCTTGAATTTTAATCCCTAACCAAATGACCCATATTAATGAGTCTTGGGATGGCAAGGAAAACATTGTCCTCGTCATATTTATATCTCTTAATAAAGTGGAACAACAAAAACAAGATTCTTGGTCTCATTTTACGTTGGGATCATGCGTTCATGAGTTGATTTGATATTGAAGATAGAATTCCACAAACGCGAACCATCTAGGAAAATAGGCTAAAAATTGTTGGAACCTTTTTTGATACCCAGGGTTCTTTAACTTACAACCCTCGTGTGACCTACTTGTTGAAATTTCCTCTACTAACTGAAAATTGCTCGCTTTTGATCTTAGACCATATTTTTGCATCAGAGGCTTGCAAATTCCTTTGTCTTTGGTGTTCCAAGCAATTTCTGAAGGCATTATCTGATGCTTTAATTGATTAACTAATTTTTAGCAGTTTTGACTCATAATGTGATGCTATTGTTGTTATGTGCTTCAGCTTTTGGGTATGTT
Organism: Vitellaria paradoxa; assembly: GCA_019916065.1. NCBI lineage: Eukaryota > Viridiplantae > Streptophyta > Magnoliopsida > Ericales > Sapotaceae > Vitellaria > Vitellaria paradoxa. Next base: position 67,829,278 of record CM034234.1, on the reverse strand, counting down.
ATGTGCTTAAAAGCTCAATTTCCATTACTCTTGGACTAAAATATTTTTTTGTTATTTCTTGATGTATGCAGATCAAGCACAACTTGACCTGGATGCAAAGAAACTACAAAGCTATGTGAAGGAGAAATCCTTCTCGATTTCAGAAAAAGGTGCTCTTGCTGACAAGATCAATCCGGGTGTTCTCAGGTCTCTCGTGACTTTAACAGACAAACCAAGATAGGTAATGTATGCTGAAGTAATCAAACTTGAGTCTCGACCACTAAATTGTCACGCATCTTCATTTTCCTATATTAGGTCTGAGGTCTGATTTCAGGGTCACTATCCCGCAACTGGGAAGAAGGATCAAGCTGTGACAGCACTCTTTCACATTTACTAATGATAACATGTACAAAAATTGATAAGGATGCAAATAATATCTCATGGAACTTCTGTTTAGGGGTTTTTACACACTCTAATGTGTTGAAATAGTTTGATATACATTGTTGGGCTCGTTTCCTAACAGCTTAAACTTTTGGGACAATTGGTGACTTAACATGATATCAAAGCTCTGATTTCAGGAGGTCCTGAGTTCGAATCTTGTTATTTCCAATTTATTATTGTGCACTTTGTTGTTTGTTTGTGTTGGTGCACCATGTTCGATTTGGTTTGTTTATCTCTGTTCCATGTGTAAATTGAGGTTGTACGTGAGGAGAAGTGTTAAAACAGCTTGATATATATTGTTGGGTTCATTTCCTAGTAGTTCAAACTTTTGGGACAATTGGTGACTTAACATAATGGACTAAATTGCAGCATTTTCTAGTATCTTTGGTTTTCCGAAGTTTGGACGTTCCTGGCTACTGTTGATTAGCATGATGTTTCATCTGTTCACATGTTAGGAGGCTAGTTTGAAAACTCCAAACAGTTACTTGTGTGTCCGCTTTCTTACCTATGCTATTAGTGCTTTTATAATTTCAAGAAGAACGAGTACCTTACTAACTTTGGCAGGACCTTGTGGGATCCATTTTGAAGTTTGTAAATTGTGTGTATTTGATTCATTGTTGTGTAGCCCGTGGTTACACGTTATACCGACTACTTTTTTCACCTGCATCTGACATCTCCATGTTAGCGTTTTGTAGAGTTGCTGCCTCTTGCCCACTTTTCCCCTTTCCAAGCTTTGACGCTTTGTTCTGTGACTACTAAGATAGCTAGCCATCAGTCTAAATCTTATCTTCTTCTTTCCTATGTTTCTTGTTTCCTGCTCAAACTGTGTTGTTTTCATGGACCATATTAGTTTCAGACTGACTTTAAAAAGTTTGGAGTTTAGCGTCGTACTGCTTAAATTGTTGATAATATGTAATGTCATTGTCATTTTCCTTGTGGGCCCTTCTTTGAGTGTTCACATGGCCAAAATGGTTAAAGCCAGCCTTTTTAAAAGAATACTAGAGGAAGTAAGTGTTGCTCCTGTAAATATTTATGACGAGCACCACATTGAGTGCTCGAGAATGCATATTCTTCTTACAAGCTACAGAAACTACATTTTCTGCCTAAATATTCTTGCATGTGCTGGTTGATTTTCTAGATTCTTAATAATTGGTAACACCTTTTTATATATTTATTTATCAATAATTGTATCACTTTGTTTGTTATTGTCCTTTCTTCAAATGATCCATGCCCTTGTGCTGTTTGGATTTAAAAGAACAAAATGGGGAGTAATTTGATCTTTGTTGCAGCAAGCCATCACTGAGATAAGCATATTTATCTCTCCTGTTTCAGATAGAGGAGGTGCTTTTATTTCCAATTCAGAACAGAGTCTGATTAAGCTTTAGAGATGGTGGCTATTTGAGAAATTCTCTAGGAAGCTAAAGTTCGTCTGTTAAAAAAAAAAAAAATGGTATCTGTCATTTATAGCAAATGGGTTACTATTGTAATAACTTTGTGTGTGTTTTTTTTTTTTTGTCCTTTTTTTTTTTTGGACGATTATAACTTTGTGTTCCTTGTATGTGTCTCTATGATTTTTCTCTTTCCATCTCTTTTTTTTTTCTTGAACAGGAAACTGATTTGAATCTGCAGACCCAGATGATTGAAATTGTTTCAGGCAGTCTGCTGACCTTGCATCGTAATCTAAATCAATGTGTCTCCTAGTACCATAATTAATTATTTTTTGTCATTATTAGAGTCATGAGATGTTGACAAGGCAGAGGAATAGTCTCTTCATAATCCACCCAGTGTTCTTGGCTTGTTCTCCTATTACCGTGTAAAGTTCAGTTTCACGGGGGAAATTGACTACAATTATGCTCTCTACAAGTACTGTGGCTTTGATGTCGTCTTCTTCAAGTGTTCATCTTCTTCTTGTCTTTAATTTCTTTCAAAATTTGCAAAGATTAGATGGTTGTGCAAGAGGGTACTAATCCACGGTTTAATATGTTGCTTCTATTCCCGTCTTTTAGACTGTTTGGATTAATTATTTGTCAAGGTAGTTATTTACTTTTTATCGATGATTTTTTTTTTAATTTGACAATCGGGCAAACATTTTTTTTTTTTAACTCGTTGGGTATTCCTTGTATTAGTCACCATAAAATTTAAATACGAATCACAGTAGTTTTAAAAAAGTGAGAATAATCATGAGAAATTAAGGGTTTGGCATGGTGAAAAATAATAAAAAATGTAATTTGAATTTTTTTTTAAATGTTTGGGGTGCAATTTTGAGAGAGAAATTGTGAAAGATTTTGATTTTACATTTTTGAATAGAGAAATCGTCCTAACAGTTTTTGTGGTTTCAACAGAAAGATGAACAGTTTTATGTTAGAATTTATTGAAAGTGATTAAAAAATTTTTATAATTTGTACAAAAAGTTGCTGGGATTTGTAGAATGTTATTGAGATTTGTAAAAAATTTATTGGAATATGTAGATATATCTAAATTTATAGAAATTTTACGAAGTACGAAAAATATAAAATGTGTTAGAAAATTTTAGAATTTTAAAGAATTTTTCAGAGATTTTTAGTGTTTTTTTTGAGAGTTTTTGTTGTGCAAGATGGCCCCCCAAGTCTTGCAAAAGTTATACTCTGAAGCACTTCATGAATCATAAGCTGTAAAATTTAGATCTGAACGACAATAGTTGATCAAGCAATTTTTAGCAAGATGATCTGACATTATTTTTTTGGAATTTTGATCTCTACAAAGAAAGAATTTCATGTAACTCCAAGTAAAATAGCACCCGCTGAAATTAGACAACGAATGTTTCGTGTATAAATTAATAATATTTATTAAAATGTGAAATGTAGAACGGGGCTTAGTTTAAATATACAAAAGTTGATTTTTCATTTTTTGTAATTTTTTTTGTTTTATATAATTTTTAAAATTTTTTAACTAAAATTTGATTATTTCTTTTAGAAACTGTAATTTTTAGTTGTGTTAATCATATTCTTAAAAATAAATAAATAGATAAATAGTTTACGTTCATTTAGATAAAAATTATCTATTTAAAAAAGTGAAAAATTATTTTGTTTTTTAATTTTTATTTAAACAGAAATAAATTTTTTATTTTTTTTACAAATGTGATTAACACATCTGAAAAATTATAATTTTTTAAAAAATTAACTTTTAATCAAAAATTATATTAAATAAAAAATAATTTAAAAAATGTATAAATATATATAGGGGTATGTGGAGTGACAAAAAGTTAGAGAAAATGAGATAATTTGATATAATTTGCGAGTTTTTAATTCATGCAGTGAAATAAAAAATAAATAATTTTTAGAAAATTTCAGAGATTTTCAGAATTTTTCAACGTTTTACATCGCGTCAAACGGATCCATAAATTGTTAAATCTTAATCCTGCTACAATATTCTATATTAGATATTAGAATTTTTTTGTATATATTACCTATATTAGAATATTTTATATCTTACTTTTTAGTAAGTAGTTAAGTTTATTTTGGTATACTACTAGAAGTCCAGCGATAGCCAGTTGGGAATCGATCCACCACGTCTGAGGCGATCGACAAAAGATCCTTCCACGACCGTTTTACATCACCGGACGACCGCTACTAGACGGTCGACAAAAGACCCTTCCACGATCGCTTCAAATCGCTGGACGGCCACTACCAGGCGGTCAGGAAAAGCCAACCCCTCCCCCCCAAAACCCACTCATTTTCCCGCTGTCCCTTATTTCTCTCAATTTATTCTCTCTCTTTCTTTCTTCACACGACACAACCACTAGTTCTCGCTTCTCTTTGTTTGTGCTGGTCGCCGTCGTCGTCACCGAGTCACAGACCTTACCACCTACTTAGGTCTCTCTCTCTCTCTTTGCACACCAGCTAATCGAGGGCTGAAATGTCTCTCTCTTTCTATCCCTCTCCCCTGCAATTTCTTCTTCTCACAAGTTGGATTCACACTTTACTCCTCTACATTGCAAGGGCTGCAGCTTTTTTCTGACTTTTTGTTTTGCTATTTTATTGTGTGTATTTGATTTTTTTTTTAAATTTTTTGGAATTTGTTGATTTGATTGTGAATTTGTAAAGTTGTTTGGAAACCCAAATGTGTTGGCACATTCAAAATGTGTTGCCAAACAACTTTCAAAATGGGTTGCTATTTCGATCCTCTCTTTACCATTGTTTGAAATTAAATTTTGTGAATTTAATTAGTTATTTGTAAAGGTTTTTTGACTCCTTGAATGTGCAGGCACTTTATGGGTATTTTGAAAATTTTGTGAAAATTTAATCAATTTTGAAAGTTGATTAAATTTGTTAATTTTCATTTTTAATTCAATGTTTAATTTAACATATAATTATCGGTCCATGGAATATATTTTGTAATGTTATTTATTTTGTATATTGTTTATATTATTTTGTTAGATAATTCACATAATTAATAACCGTTGACTGTTTACTTGTGAATTGTTAATTAATCATTTGTTAATTGTTAATGTATTTCAAATTAAATTGTTAGTTGTTTGAACTAGATATGCTTAATCCATTATTTGTTTGCTTGCTTTTTCATGATTTTTTTAGATTGGTATATATATTTTAGCAAGGTCATTTATTAGTATTTTTTTACTATTTTTAATATACTAAGAAATCTAAAAAATACTCAAAAATCTTATAAATACTTAAAAACAAGTTTTAAATAAATTGGTTAGTAAATAAAATGAGTGTAAGAAAAATCCAAACTAAAACAATATTATCCCATAAAGGAAATGTAGTTTATATTGAAGATAGTAAAAAATAGGACAATTATTTAAGCAAAACAAATAAGAGAATACTCATTAATTAGGACAAAATGTATTTGAACAAATATTTAGGCAAGTAAGATAACAACTTTGGTAAATAAATAAGGAAAATAATTTTTAACCAATTAAGGCAAATAAGTTAATAATTTAATTGAACAAAAATTAAATCTATTAATTAGACAACATTAAAAAATATAACAATAGTCCTACAAATTGAATTAATTAGATAAAATTAATTACAGTAGTTAGTTATGATAGTTAATTAATTATGATAGTTAGTTATGGTAGTTAGTTAATTATGGTAATTTATTATGATAGTTAATTATAATAAATCTTACAAATTAACTAGTAATTACTCGTACTTGAAGGTACAGAAATATAATTTAGTGTGTAAACAATACAAATTTAAATTTATAAAACAAACTTACATAAAAAAATTATAAAAATAACCTATAAAAATAAAATTTGTTAATCAAATCAGATTAATGTATGAAATTTTATTATTTATTTCAAATATTATCACAATTTTTAAAACATGAATTTAAAAATCTTTTATGTAAAAAAGTATTAAAAAATGAGAAGAGTGAGAGAAAAAAGAAAAATAGTCTTAACCATTTAGCAAATTTAACAATTGAAAATATCTCAAATTCAAAAATTTAAACTTCCTTATCATATAAATGACACATAATGTAAAATTTAAGTTTTAAGCACATTAAAATTGAAAATTTAATTTAAATGTTTATTTTTTTAATAAAAATTTTGAAAATTTGGAATTTAAATACATTTTTTTAAATAAAAAATTTCATTTGACTTTGTCTAATAAGTATCTATACATTAACGTTGGGATATAAATCAATTAGAGTTATTATTGACGGGGTTAAAAATAATTTTAGGTTAGCTAGCTGGTGTTATAGTTAGATTCATGATTAAGGTTATTATCAATTTTTTAAAAATTAACTATCTTAAACTTAATTATGCATAAATTTCTATTATGGTTAAAATTCAAATACAAAATTGGTAAAAATTCAATTGGTGTTCAAATTTATTATTTAAGGCTTAAGTGTCAACTACTTAGGTTTCAACTCCTCAAACTGAGCAGACGGGGTTCTTTGCAAACCAAACTTAACGTGTAGCGAGTTTAGGTCATTTAGAAATTGCGGGAAAGGATGGAGCTTGAATTCAAGCTACAGCGGGCTCGGGATAGCCTCGGGTAGGCTCGAGTCGGCATTTAAGACTTAAGTGTCAACTACTTAGGTTTCAACTCCTCAAACTGAGCAAACGGGATCTGTTGCAAATAAAAACTTTATGTGTAGTGAGTCTAGGTAGACAGAGCTTGAATCCGACTCACGGCGGGCCCGGGATGGCCCCGGGTAGGATCGAGTCAGCATTTAAGATTTAAGTGTTAACTACTTAGGTTTCAATTCCTTAAACTGAGCAAATGGGATCCATTGCAAACCAAATTTCGCATGTAGCGAGTCTAGGACATTTAGAAATTGTGGGAATAGACGGGGCTTGAATCCAAGTCACGACAGGCCCAAGATGGCCCCGGGCAGGATCGAGTTGACATTTAAGGCTTAAGTGTCAACTACTTAGATTTCAACTCTTCAAACTGATCAAATAGGGTCCGTTGCAAACCAAAATTCACGTGTAGCGAGTCTAGGTCATTTAGAAACTGCAGGAATAGACAGGGCTTGAATCTCAGCCACGGTGGGCCCGGGATGGCCCTGGGTAGGATGGAGTCGGTACTTAAGGCTTAAGTGTCAACTACTTAGCTTTCAACTCCTCAAACAGAGCAAATGGGGTTCGTTGCAAACCAAACTTCACGTGTAGCTACTCTAGGTCATTTAGAAATTGCGAGAATGGACAGGGCTTGAATCCGAGTCACGGCGGGTGGGTAAGATTGAGTCAGTACTTAAGGTTTATAGCATCTCGTACTTACGTTTTCACTCCTCAAACAAAGCAAACGCGGTCCATTGCACACCAAACATCACGTGCAACGAGTCTAGGTCATTTAGAAACTGTGGGAATAGATAAGGCTTAAATCTAAGCCATGGCTGGCCCAGGGTTGCCCCGAGTAGGATCGAGTCGACACTTAAGGTTTATAGTATCCCGTACTTACGTTTTCACTCCTCAAACAGAGCAAACGGGGTCCGTTGCACACCAAACTTCACGTGTAGCGAGTCTAGGTCATTTAGAAATTATGGGAATAGACAAGGCTTGAATCGGAGTCACCGCGGGCTCGGGATGGCTCGGGATGTCCCCAGGTAGGATTGAGTCAACACTTAAGGTTTATAGCATCTCGTACTTACGTTTTCACTCCTCAAACAGAGCAAACGGGATCCGTTGCAAACCAAACTTCACGTATAGCTAGTCTAGGTCATTTAGAAACTACAGGAATAGACAGGGCTTAAATCCGAGTCACGGTGGGCCTGGGATGGCTTGGGTAAGATTGAGTCAACACCTAAGTTTGATTACATATAAATATTCACACTTTAAATTAGTTTATGAATTTTATTTTAAATTCATAAAACATATGGCAAATTTTAATTTAATTGTTTTGTGCTTTTTAGGTTCGATGGGTTCTCAAATTGTTTTGAGCTCGACACAGAGCAGGGAGACGTTGTTTTGTTTTTAAAGTGTTTGTAGTTAAACTCTTTAATGTTATGTGTATTTTGTCACATAATTTATCAAAATTTAGATTTTTTTGTTAGATAATTTTAATTTCATCTTAGTTAACATACAGGTGTAATAAATGTACAGGTTTTTACTATATAAATGTACAGGTTATTTTCTTAGTTGAAAATGAAATTACCATTTTTTTAAGGGGAAAATAACTTAGTCGACCGCCTAGTAGCGGTCGAAAAAGGCTGTGGTTGACCACTGTGAGGCGGACGAGAAAGGTCACAACACCTGGTTTTTATCGATCGCTTTGGCGGATGAAACTTTTCTCAATCGCCTCGAGGCGGTCAAATATTCCTTTTCTCGACCCCTGCGTATACGACTGCTAGTAAGCGGTCGTTAGGCGGTCGACGAAGCTTTTCTTAACCACTATGAGGGCTTTTCTCGACTATTTTATGCAAGGTAAAAATTTGGTGCCAATTTTTGGATAAAAATAAAGATCTTGATAGCGATAAATTAATAAAATTAAAATTCTTTCCTTGGCCACCATAATATATACAAAAAATTCTTTCATGTTCTATTTCAACATGTTATCAAAAATTTCTGCATTTTTCTTTGTTGGTGTTTTTTTTCTTTTTAAACCTTTGCTATGTCATAAAAGCACTATAAGTATCGTATAATTTCTTTTTTTTCCACTTTCTAAACCATATCAAAGTTTTACGCATTTTTTTCCTTCCTTGGTGTTTTTCTTTTCAGAATCTTGCTTTACCATAACACAAGCACAACCATCATAGAACTTTTTTCTTCCATAGTCTGAATTGGTTCTTAGGTTTTTTTTTTTCATCCTTCTTATTTTGATTCTGATTACTGTTTCTTCGAATTTCATAGTTTCGATACATTTTTTTTTTTAAATTTAGGATGATCTTTTAACATTATATCGTTCATCCTATTCACAGTATCGTTTCTTGACGGAATTAACTATAATGCACAAACAGATGTCAGTCTTTCTTATTGGTTGTAAATTCTAGAGAGTAAGGTGTTATTGTTTTTTTCGACGTTTTTCAGTTTTGTCTTTCTTATTCTATCTTCGCATACTATATATTCTATTTAGTTATTTTTTGATCTCCAAAATAAAAAAATAATCGTATCAGTGGCACCGAATTTATTCAGGAACTCACCGTTAAAACTTCATCGTTGTCAGCAGCTACACAACTCCAAATTTTACACTCACGGTTTTTTTGTGATATCCAGTTTCGTTGTTTTTGGAATACTCTTACTTCCAAACTTAAGTTAGTTTACCATCTTGAGTTTGAAGGAGAATGTTAGAATATTATATATTAGATATAAAATATTCTTTTTTTTGGTAAGTAAATATTCTTTATATATATTATCTATATTAAAATATACTATATCTTATTTTTTAGAGTTGAGGAGAGAAAATGTAATGTTTACATCCTGTCACATATCTCATAAACAATAAAGAAGAGATTATATAGTAATAATCTATATACCAAAATAAACCTAACTACTTATTAAAAAAATAAGATATAGAATATTCTAATACAAATAATATAAATAAAGAATATCTTATATCTAATAAATAATATTTTAGCACATTTCCTCAAACTTAAGATGGTAAAACTTAAGATAGTAAACCAATTTAAGTTAATTTAAGTTTGGAAATAAGAGCATTTCAAAAACAGTTGAACCAAATAGTAGAAAAACTGCGAGTGCAGAATCTGGAGTTATGTAGTTGCTGATGGCAATTAAATTTTGACGATGAGTTTCTGAAGAAATTTCGTTGTCACTGATATTATTATTTTTGAAATTGAAGATCAAAAAAATAATTAAACAAAATATATAGTGTGTGAAGATGGAACAAGAAAAATAAAACTAAAAAACGTTGGAAGAAAATAGCAGCACCTTACTCTACAGAGTTTACGATCAATAAAAAAGACTGACATCTGTTAGTGTATTATAGTTAATTCCGTCAAAAAACGATATTGTGAATAAGATAAATGATATAATGTTAAGAGATCATCCTAAATAAAAAAATATACCGAGCTGGTGAAATACGAAGAAACAAAGGTCAGAATCAAAATAAGAAGGGTAAAAAAAAATTCGGCTAATCAATTTAGACTGTGAAAGAAAAATGTTTTCGTGATGATTGTAGTGGTGTTATGGTAGAGTAAGGCTCTAAAGAGAAAAACATCAGAGGAGGAAAAAGAACGTATAAAGTTTTGATATGGTTTAGAAAGCGAAAGAAAAAAATTATGTAATAGTTGTGGTCCTTTCATGACATAATAAGGCATTGAAAAGGAAAAAAAAAAAAAAAAAACTCTATAAAAGAAAAACGCAGAAATTTATGATATCATGTTGAAATAGAAGATGAAAGAATTTTTAATATATATGGTGGTGATGAAAAATAGTGCAGTAGAATAAGACAGTGGTAATACTGGTAAAAACTAATCAAATCCGCCAGGAACACAGAGTTGGCAAGATTTGGAAAAAATAAAAATAAATTAAACTTACTAAACTTCCGTAGCCTAATTTATTCAAAACCGTAAATCATGAGCGCTGATACAATGATGAAATAAAAAAAATATAAAACAAAAAAATAGAGTTGAGGAGAGAAAATGTAATGTTTATATGTCATATATTTTATAAAAATAAAAGAGACACTTTTAAATAGATTTATAATGAAAAATATGTATGATAATGATATGTATACCAAAATAAATCTTACTATTCACCAAAAATAAGATATAAAATAGTTTAACTTTCAGAAAAAAATAAAATATTCCAATATATTATTTCATATACAATATAAATATTCTAGCAAATCTCCCATTGACATGGAATTATCTCTGTACGTCAGGTCGCCCATGTCCAAGGCTCAAAGTCAAACAGGCCGGCGCCAAGCTTGCCGACACGTGTTGCGTTTGGGCATTACTGTTTTCAGACTAGGAAGTGAAGAAAAGTCCTATTTTTTTCTCTTTTTTTAATTCCCCTAAAGTTTTCTCCCCCCTCTCTCTCTCTCTCTCTAAATTATTTTCTATCTATAAATACACTATATACGTGCCTTCCAAACTGACATTCCGTACACAAAGAGTCAACGTCTGTGTCAGCCTTTTTCACCAAATACCACCAGACGACTCTGACCCACTCTCTCCCCCCCTTCTCTCTCTGCAACCCTTCTGTATCCACACACTAACATATACATATATATATGTACATGCATATAAACATGCGCTGCGCCTACTCGCTTCCCTAGGGTCATGAAATTGTACTCCCACCCGGTTAACGGAAAGATTCTGTATCGGAGGCGGCAGGGGCTATTCTTATTACGCCTGTCAAACAAACGCAGCGAGTATAGGGGATTTAAGGAAACTTGCGAGTATGGTTCCGACTGCGAATAGGAACAGCAGGAAAATAATTCATGTACGTTGTAGATACCATCATATCCTTTCCCCTGTCCTTTTGTTAGTTTTGTCCTGTTACCCCCAATTTTTTTCTCTATCTGCATAAGTTTCCCTTTCGCATTTATAAGCTTACTTCTGCGGTTCTGCCCTCATAAGTTTCCCTTTTGCATTTATAAAACAAACACACACACACACACACACACACACACAAATAAGTACACTTATATTTGTTTCATAACAAATTTGAAACACACATAATTACCAAAAAAAAAAAAAAAAAAATTGAAACACTCACACTCAAATAAGTTAATTTATATTCGTTTCATAATAAATTTATATTCATTTTTTAAATTCAATAAATAAATTAATCAAACTTTTATTCTATTTATATATCTCTTTCTCTTTATCGTAAATAAGTTTATTTATATTTGTTTGATAATAAATGTAAATTAAATTTTTTCAGACCCTGATAAATAAACAAGTTAAATTTAAATAAGCGTAAATGTATCGTTTTTATATTAGTGTTTTATTGAACAAAATTCATTAATTAAAATTGTGAGAGTAATTACATTATTTAGAATAAATAATCACATTAATCTTATTATTACCGATAATGTAATTTTCAAGTTTAAACAAGTGTACGTTTGGAATGCAAAAAATTAGCATAAATTAGTATGCGCAATAATCTCAAAATTCGTGCAATAACTAAAAAATTAAAATTTTATAGAAGTTTATAGAGAATTATACAGCTCCAAATGGAGTTTCATTTGCACAATTTGAAATCCATACAAGTACTGAGGAGCTGCTAGAGAGTTGTAGGATTTTAATGCTACGTTTGAAACATGAATTTATAAAAGGAAAAGAAAATGAAGGAAAAACAAAATTAATAATTTGTGTAATTTCTGTATACTCAATCAAGTAAAAGTTAATTTTTATTGATAAATATTTATTCATTTTTCTAATTATGGGTGTGTATGGAGTGTCAAAAAATAACTAAAAATATGATTTGAATAATTTTTTGATGTTTAACGTGTATATATCAAATCATGTTTTTCAGAGATAAATAATGTAACTTTTTGACTTTTGTGTTAGAATGTTGAAGAGAAAAATCATTCCAACGGATTTAGGTCAAAACTTTTTTGAAAGTTATAGAACTTTTTGAATTTTGAGTCAGAATTTTGGAGAGAAACCGTTTCGACGAATTTTAGAGGACCATTCAGATGAATTTTGGGCAGATTTTTGAAAAGTTATTGAAAAATTTTTAGAGTTTATAAAAAGTTATTGGGGTTTGTGGAATTGTTATTGAGGATTATAAAAAATTTATTGAGATTTGTAAAAATTTGTTGGAATATATAGATATATATATAAATTTATAGAAATTTTACGACACATAAGGAGTGCAAAATATGTTAGAGAATTTTAGAGGTTTTTAAAAATTTTTAGAGTTTTCAGTGTTTTTTAGTGCGGCAAATGCACCGTCTATAAAAAAAAATGAATTAAATTTAATTTTTTAACTTTATTTTGTATTTCTACCATTTTTTCACTTTTTCTTTCTCTTCAGAAATTCATATTCCAAACATAGCATAAATTAACAGGAGGGAACAACCGAAGTCGAAGAAAATCAAGGGCAGCATGGACCACGGATTTTAGGTAAGAGGAGTTATTGTAAAAATTTTTGTATTAAATGAAGAGTAAAGCAAAATTTTATAAATTTTGGAGGACTGAACACTATATTATATAAAAAAAACTTAAAATTTAAAAGAGTATTAAATAATTTTTAAAACTTAAATCGACCAAATACTATACGACATGAAAAAAAATCTTAAGATTTATAAAAATATTAAAGCGTTTTCAAAACTTAGAGAGGCTGTGCCTCTTGCTCGTCCCTTAGGAACCGTCCCTGATCAAGAGGGAACAATTGATCTCAATCATGAGCTCATAAAAAATTTTAATAAATAGACATGAATAAAAATTTTGTAATAGAGGAAGTTGATAAAAGTTAATTTTTTTTTTAATTTTATTATTCGTCCAACAAGTTTAAATATTGTAACGAGCTGAATTGTTTGTAGCCATATTGTTCGTAACTACTCAACATCATGCAAGTTACCGGTGAATCATTAAAGCTCTCGTTAAATTGTGTAAAAATGTAGGGTGTGCATGGGTCAATTTGTTTCGAGTTGATACTTAACTCAAAATCAAATTGATTTTTTTCAGTTCTTAAAAATTGAATTTAAAACCAAATCGATGTTAAATTGGAACTGAATCAAACTAAACGGAAAAAATCAGGTTGATTCAGTTTGATTTTCGATTCAGCCTATTTCAAGTTAGGTTGAGTCCATTTTTCAGGTTAGGTTTGATCATGCCAAACGTTTCCTGTCTACCACGGGTTGTCTAGTGAGCGGATGCACTGGCCCCTTTGTTTGGAATTTCACTTTATCTTTAGCTAGCCATCCAGGTCAGACGCTGGTAGAAGGTTGGCCCCATAAATACAAAAGAATGAATTACTTGTCCAGCCATTGTACACCCTCTCATTTTCCCATCTTGAAAATCCAGCACTATCATTCATATGCTGATGTGTGTGTGAGAGAGAGAGAGAGAGAGAGAGAGAGAGAGAGAGAGAGAGAGAGAGAGAGAGAGAGAGAGAGATAAAACCATATGAAAGTGCAAGCAACAATATCTATTGTGACTTAACATTTCATAAAAGAATGCCCTTCATGAAGGTTAGTATTGTTACCTATGAAACTGATTAGTTATGGCATCTATAGAGAGAGTGGAAAAAGGGATGGCATTTCTTTGAGATCCCTTGCAAGCAATCCCTTTTCTCAAAGCGTCCCTATTTAAAATATTAAAAATATTAACTATGTAACCTTAGTTATTTAGTTTTATATTTTATAATTTTATATATTATATATTATATTTCTTAAGTTGGTTTAGGTTTAGTTGGTTTAGGTTTGGATTCGAGTTGGTTTGGGTTGAATTTATGTTAACCTGAAAATTGAACTGAAAATATCAATTTATTAATTTTCAATGTAGAACTAAACCAAAAATGACATGCATTCGAATCAACTCGAACCAAAATAATCGAATTGGTTTAGTTTTCAGTTTGATCCTTATGGTACACCTCTACAAAAATTCATGCCGTAGATGAATGGCAAGAAAATACCTATAGTCAAAATTACCATTAGAACCTTTACATCTAATGATCGCTTTATCAACGATCCTCTTGCTAAAGGCCCCTATAGTAATTTTGACATCAATTCTCAGCATTTTCTCTTGATTTCCACTCTCTGCTGGAAGGATCAAAATTTGTGGTCAGCAAACAAAATTTTCCTCGGCATCTGGATCTTTCCGTCCTTTTCCCTGTTCTTATAAAAAATAATTAAAAAATAAAAATTTAATTAAACCAAAAATATATGAAAAATAGGGATAACGTTGCGTAAGTTAAAGAATAGCAGCATACAAATATAATTGATGGCGGAGAGACCTTTCTCTCTTTGTCTGCCCTTATTAGGCATCCACGACTTTCACACTTTTCCTTGTTTGAATTACAATTATGATGACGGTGGACTAGCTAGCCCCAAGTTTTGACTTTTATTTTCAGGCCCTCATTTTTCTTGTGCTGAAAGATATATGCAACAATTACGAGTTCTATAATTCAATTACTAAAAAATTAGTTGGCATCTCTCCCATAAAATTTAATTTTTTTTTTTATATTTCCCTTATTAGAGATTTAATTTAAGGATATTTGATTTACCAAAACTCTCTAAAATTTATCAACTTTTATTAATTTTTTCAATTTATTTCAATCAAATTTCATCACATATCACTGTTACATTAATTTTTACACTTTTTTTTTTTTTTGTTATTCAAGCACCACCTTGATATTATTAGTGAGATTGAATGAGCTTTAATTTATTCTTCGATCAAATGTCCATTTGTGACCTCACTTTTATTTATTTATTTATTTATTATTATTATTATTATTATTATTGTAACTATTATGGGTATAAAATTTTAATTTGTTTCAATGTTTATACTCGATCCGTGACATGAGACATTAATTACAATTTAGAAGGGAAATTCAAAAATTTTGTTAGATTAACATTAGGCCTCCAAAATTTTTCAAAATTACAATCTGCAACCGCTAGAACTAATATTTTTTAAAAAATTTATGTTCTATATATTACAACAAACTTAAATTGTTTTTCCTTATAAGCCATGTGTGCTGTTGCAATCGTCATTCATTATATGGGATGTTTGATTAGCTAAAAAATATAATAAAAATATAAAAATTTAATGTAAAAGTGATATATAGTAAAATTTAACTAAACGAAAATATAAAAATCAATAAAAATTAATGAAATTTAATCAACCAAACACACCTTATGACAATAAATCAATTGAAGAAATAATACAAACGTTATTGTCTTCATCTTTAATCATTTCTATGAGTTTCAAAAATTTAATATATTTTGGTTTTTTCATAATTTATTTGAAATAATTATTTCATATAATCATTGAAATTATATGACGTATTATAGATATCACGAGGAACTCAACAAACATGTTGAAATAGACTTTTTGTAGAAATTATGAGAACTCATCCTGGATGTTGAAATTATTTTCACATATTCAACGAGGAACTCATCGTAAATATTGAAATACTAGGGGGTAGTTATCGAACAAACTGTCGGGGTGTTTTAGTCAATATGAGAATTCCAGTGGTGAGGGCGGCGGACATTTTTGGCAACGAGGCTGTTGCATCAACGCACCTAATTATAGTTAAATTGTTTCAACTCACGCTCCTCCGTCTCGCGTGGTGGAATCGGTACTGGCTGCTGAGGAAAAACATGCGATTGGCAATGCGGTCGAAGCTCGCTCTTTCCATTGGCTCGCACTTTCACGCGTTTGGAGGTAGCGGCTGTGGGGTCAAAATATAAAAATACGAAAATACCCTTCTTCATTCGATCGATTTCCCGTAGTGCATGTTGGATGAGATGGTATCCTCCCGTATGGAAGTCGTTTGGTGCTTCGTATTTTGATAAAAATCTTTAAAGTGTAAATTTTTATTTTTTATTTTTGTCAGTGTTTGAAGTGTGAATTAACTTTTAGAGTTTTTTTTTAGATATTATTATTTGATTTGACAAAAAGATTATAAAAATTTGCGTAAAAGCACTACGTTACAAAATTTTATTAGGGGCTTGTTTGGAGCCACAAAAAAAAAATAAAAAAACTTCAAAAGTTTTTAAATTTCTTCAATCACATTTTGCCACTTATCATTTTTACATCACATCAATCCCATCTATTAGTTTTTTTTTTTATTTTTTTGAGACTCCAAACGCACCCTAGATAAAGTTGTAAAATTTTATACTTTTTAAAAATTTTTCACTTGTTAAAAAAAAAAATCCAAAATCCATTCAAATGGATATTAAAGGTGCATTTGAATAGTTTTTTAGAGTTGGAATTTTCCTTTTTCCAATTTCTAAAAATTTTTAAAATTATTTGATGCTCTAAATAGAGGATAGAAGTAGAAGTTTGAACTTTTTATTAGTTATAATATTTCTGCAACAATTTTTTTTTTTTAAATCTCTATACTCTTAACATTTAAATGAAACATTAATGTGTCATTGGGTTTGTATTTTTATTTTTTGTGTCCTATTTTTATTTTTTATTTTTTGTATTATGTGTTTAATGATTAGAAAATTTCAAAACAAGAAAAACAAAAAATTGTATTTGATTTGATATTTAATGTTTTCCATATTTTGATATTTACTTTGGATTGAAAATGTTTAAAATAATTTTTTCTTATTTTCTATTTCATGCGTAAATCTATTTTTTATTTTCTAAAATAAATTTTAAAAACACAAGTAATCAAATGCGTTTTGAGCTCTTTTTTTTTATTTTCAAAATTGTAAAATAAAAAATAAACTCAAAATAAGTATACGAAATGACACTTAATTTAAAAAAAAATTATTGAGGAAGACAATGCTACTAATGAAAAATTCATAATTTTTATTGTTAAAAAATATCAAGTCATGAAAGTAAAAATTTTTTAGGTAAAACTCAAGGACAAGTTGAAATTTACTGAAAAAAATAATAATAAATTTACATTCTAGCTAGTTGCATTATTCTGATTATGAACATACAGAAAAAGATAGGCACCATCAACTCTTACGAAAAAGAATGTATTGGTAGAATATTGGTATTGACTTGTCTATAATTTTAGCTTTCGGTTATTTGTCGGTGTGTTTGGAATTGTATAAATTTATAAAAATTAGTGTCTTGTACTTTATACAGTGAATAAAAAATTTAAATTTTATAATCTTATAATTCGTATTTATAAAAATTTGTGAAATTCTGTTATTTTTTATTTAACATCAAACAGTATTCTTAATTGTTTCCAGCCAAATTCCACGTACCCTACCGTCAACTGACCCATCCATACACCTTTCGGCACATGTAGGAGAACAGAGGAGACTTCTGACCTCAAGTCAACGGGCAATTCCTGCGATTGAATGGGCTCTCTTTCCATTCATTTAAATTTAATTATTAAAAAAGAACGGAAATATTAACACTTCTTTGAAACTTTCTCTTACTCTTTGTAATTCTTTTCCCTATAAAATTATAAAATTAGTCTTGTAATTAATGGAAGATAATTAATATAAAACACATTTGATATCATAATTACCCTACTTTTTATTTATTATTACAAAAGTAACACCTTCTATTTTTTTACTTTTTTATAATGTCTTCTATTTTTCATTAATTTACACGTTAAATTAAAAATTTATTATTAATTATAATTTTATGAAGTTGTGTGAGATAATTTTTTTAATAGTTTTTTTAAATTAACTTTGTAAATATATCTTTTACATTTATTTTATTTCAAATTAAAGAAAAAATGCATAATTATTATTTTTTAATTGATGTAAAGTAAGGCAACGATTAATTTATACACAAATGAAAATAACTAAAATAAAAGTAAATCAAATTAAAATTCAATTCCTAACATTCATCCCTAAAACCATCCACCATTAAATAAAAAAATATGATACTATTCAAAACAATTCAACAATTTTAACAAAAACCTTTTATAAATTAACAACCAAAAAAAAAAAGAAAAACACTACAAATAAGGACTGTAAAAAAAAATCTTCATAGTGAAAAAAATTTCTAATAATGTAATAACATATACACCAATAAAAAATAAAAAAATAAAGAAATATTACATACAATTTATTTCATATTATTCTGCTAAGAAATCAATCACATAAAAGAGAAAAATTAGAAGAAGTTAATAGTTGCTGTACCATTTGAGGCATTCAATGATTTATAATAATATAAAATTTTCTACATATTGCTTGTGAAATAAAAAAAAAAAGGTAATCATGTTTGAAAACTCTTCTTCATAAGAATCATCTTCTATGTCATTTCGTTTAAGATTTAATGAATCAAAGAGAGATATATATGGGTAATTATACATGAGATCATGAGAGACGTAATTATAGAAAAGTGAAAAGTAGAGCATGTTAATTTTATAATAGTAAATGAAAAAAAGAAGATAATTATAGTATTTGAAGTGTTTTGTGTTAAATGTCTTTCATTAATTATAAGGTTAGTTTTGTAATTTTATAAAGGAAAAAAAATTGCAAAGAATGGGAGAAATTTTTGGAGGAATACCAATAACCCTATCCTATTAAAAAAGTATGTTATATGTGAATTTTATAACAAGTGCACTTACGTATAGCCAATATTTTTTTAATAATTTTTTTGAAGTGAATTCGCATATTTGCCTTTGCATAAGCTTGTGGCTGTTGCCGCGTCTGTTGAGAGATTTGTACAGTGACAGATTCAGAATTTAGATTTTGAAAGGCACAATCAAAAATTTATGAACATGAGAGGTTATTAAGGATTTTGAAAAAATTTAGGGGAGAAAGATAAACCTTAAGGTGTATTGAAATTTTTACTAAAATTGCACTAGATCTTTAAGATCCTTTCGAAACTTGAGTGCAGATCGCTCCACTATGTCTATCTTTGCATCCTTCGCTAGCGAGACATATATTATCAGCCAAATGGGACTTTAGGTTATTTATTTATTTATTTATCGAGTACTTTGATTTTGATTATAAACTGATTTTTTTTAATTTTTAATTGTAGAGTTTAAATAGAATGTTTGAAGGGCAATAACAAAACACGTAACACACATCTAACCGAGGCACATGGTATGCATCCAAAGGAAGATAGTGTGATAGTTGGAAGAGTGATTATCTTCCTCATCGTATTTATCAAGGGTCAAAAAAAGAAATATGTAAACCCACAACCAATTATAATCTCAATCATATCTGCGCCGACTATGTAGCACTGTTCAAGCCATCGTCACATCATCACTCATGCTACCGAGCATGGTTAATACGTGCGAAAAAAAGTCATAAATACTTGAAACACAAAAAGGTGAGGCAAGCAAAAATTATTTAAAAAAACACTTGTTAGAGAAATCCCTTCCCTTCACATGTACCTCACCAGAAGCAAGCCATCAAACATTGTCCAATCAACACCCTTCTCATCGCAAGGTTCTGATTTGGGGTTTATTCAATTGTATCGTAGGCTAGTCCGACCATAAGAAAGGAGTCAAACAGTGTGATCAGTTACGTTAGTAGTAGGACCAACTAAATTCTTGACATTTTAATTAAAATAACTACAAATTATTCATTCCATTTTAATAGTTTTCCGACCCTTTCTTATTTAGAATAAAATATATATATTTATATATATTTTTCAACTTATAGGAGACAACGACATATTGAAGTAATTGATTGTTCAAAAGCACGCGACAAGTGTTTCGATCGACTAATTATTTGAATGATTGACAATACAAAGAGATAAAATTAATTATTATAATGGTTGATTCGAGTCCTTCGCATGAGCATCATGAATAAATATTCAAGGGTCAATTGGCTTTAATTACACCATAATTTTCAAATCACAAAAAAAAAAAATCATACTCACATGCAAAAAAATATATTATAAACTAAGATATTTATAACTTAGTCGAAAAGATGACATTTATAACTTAGTTAAAAAGATATTGTTTTATTGAAGTCGCATTTTGCAAACCAAATTGTACTAGAAGATATAAAAAATTATTAATTTTTTTAATTTATTCCAATCAAAGTTTATCACATGTTATTATCTTAATGTTTTAATTTTTTTTTGTATTTATAAAATTTGTAAAAATTGATTATCGGTCAATTAAATTAAAATAAAATTATTTAATGTGATATAAAATACTTGTATAAATGAATGTATAGAGATAATATTTATATATTACAAAAATTCATCAACATGAACCCTTAATGGATTAGATACTGATACACTTATTCTGAATTTTATTAAGGAACGAATAATCAAAAGTAATTAATTGGATATCTGACTAATTTGATCCAGTGTAGACCAAGTTGATCAATTGGATTGAGTTACGTTTAGAGAAGCATTTTGTAACTAGTTTCTTGGCAGAGGCTTTTCTGAAATTAGTCTGTTACTTAGAGGACAAAACAGTAACTTAGCTTTTCTTCAGTAAAATCAACCCGTCTCCCTTGAGTGAGAAAAAGCGCCCCTATAACCCAGTTCCAGCCGTTCCGGCAGCTCGTCTGCAAACACAAAAGAGCCGTGGTTCCTTCAGGTGAGAGAGATAGAAACAAATATTGAGATAGAGAGAGAAAGTAAGTGAGAGAGAGAGAGAGAGAGATAACAAAGGAGATCAGGTGTAAGTAACTTTGAGGAATGGAGAACGAATAGGGTTTGAATAACTGTTACACTGCAACTACATCTGCAGTCCTCTCTGATTTTCCAGACACTGCTGTAATGTAAGTTCTCTAAAGCTCAGACAAAACCCTCCAATCCCCCCCGACACGTCCCTTAAAGCAATTTCAGAATTTCTCACACTACAAAAATAGCCAAAACAAAACAACAAAGCTCCTACCTTTGCACCCTTTCTTTCCTCAATCAACTGAAATCTCCCCAACCCCCTCTCCTTCTGTATATATATATATATTTATAGACAAGTATAAACCCAGTTGTAACGCCTCTTGCTTACTATGCACAGATCAAGGTTTCTTGGAAAAGCT
Source organism: Vitellaria paradoxa (assembly GCA_019916065.1). Classification (NCBI taxonomy): domain Eukaryota; kingdom Viridiplantae; phylum Streptophyta; class Magnoliopsida; order Ericales; family Sapotaceae; genus Vitellaria; species Vitellaria paradoxa. The sequence goes on along the minus strand of CM034234.1, from coordinate 67,807,904 downwards.
AAAAGGTATTGAGTGGGGTTTGGCGTGTTGAAGGATTGACAAAAAAAGTTTTCAGGCAATGTTGGAATACGAATGGGGAAACCCATCCGCAGTTATGCTCTCCGGGAACGAAGCCACTCAAGATTCCGACCAATCCCGCCAGATTTTCGATCACTACACCCAAGATTTCAACGAAACCCTCGTCAATTCAAGTGGGTTTCCTCAAAGCCAGCTCCACTTTCATCAACCGCAGTTTCATCATCACGGCCAAACCCAGACCCATTTGCACTCCAATTTCTACGACCCACGCGTCTTCGCTTCGTCGACCTATGCACCTCCTTCTCCGGCTGCGATGCTGTCTCTCGAGCCTCTGAGCGGAGGACCAGCCGCTAGCCCAGCCGGGTTCGTGGTGGTGCCGAAGAGCGAACCAAGTGGTGGAGTCATCGACTTCGCGTCGAGGATTGGGTTGAATTTGGGCGGCCGGACGTACTTCTCGTCGGAGGAGGACGATTTTGTGAACCGAATCTACCGCAGGACCAGGCCGGTGGAACCGGGTTTAGTCAACTCTCCGAGGTGTCAGGCCGAGGGCTGTAATGCCGATCTGACCCACGCCAAGCACTACCACCGCCGTCACAAGGTCTGCGAGTTCCACTCCAAGGCCGCCACCGTCATTGCCGCCGGATTGACTCAGCGTTTCTGTCAACAGTGCAGCAGGTCGTACACAAATTACTCTAACACCCTTGTCTCCCCCTCTAATTTACATTCTCATACCCTCACCAACCAATCAAACGCTGCTCTCTCTCTGTTCCCTTTCCCGGAGCGAACCAGAATACATCATAAAATACTAGAAACACCGTTCCATTCATGCCATCAGGCTAATGGTTGGTTTCGCCGTACGAGGGGCAATCCCGAGGGCATTTGCGTCCGTAATATTTAATTTCCCTTCCTAGTAGAAGCTGCCGTTTTGCTTTTGTGCACTGTTTGGTATTGCTTCTTATAGTAGAATTCGCCGTTTCTAATTTTCAAACCAATTTATGTATAAATAAATTTATCTATACATATTTGTGAAGTTTGATGGTGAATTGAATTCAATGGCGTACACAAGCAGGTTTCATCTTCTCTCGGAATTCGACAATGGGAAACGAAGCTGCCGGAAAAGGTTGGCCGATCACAATCGCCGGCGGCGAAAGTCTCACACTCAACCCAACCAAGAGCCCAAGTTCCATCTCGAAAATGCTCGTATTTTATCCTCCGATAACCATGCAAGTAAGCCCTTTCACACAGATTGTAGATGCTCTTTATCATAGTGTCTATATCCACGAACAAAGACATGGAATTTGATTTTTTTTTTTTTTTTTAGGGTCTCCGCCCGAGTCCGGTGCTCAGTCGTCTTCCTTCGTGACGGTGGCTATCTCGCCGCCGCGAATATCACTGGATTGTTTCCGTCAAAGATCATATCAGGCGGCCGCCACTTCCTCCCCGCCGACAAGCTCACTTTTTTTCTCCAATGGGTAACTTTTTGGAGGAATTCAACAACCAAATCCCAACCTCTATGGAAAATGGCTGACTAGTAATGATTTGGCCAAGATCAAAGAGTAGTAGATGTTCAAACCCAGCTAGTATTTTAAGTTCTCTTGCGTTTCGACTTTCAAAGGTGGGGTGGCTGTTACAACTTACATAGACATGTCAAATCTAGTGCTGTATGTATATTTCTTTCCTCGAAATTGAATTCCACTGTTTGTGTGGAACTTGCATTCCTCACCGGCCGTTTAATGAATCTGCCAATTCCATGGAATGTGTTTCTCAGGGATTTCTTTAATTGGATTCTTTTTTTATTTTTTTCCCCCCATTTTCACTTGTTCTCCATATTTGGTTACAATGTTAGTAGTTCTGGCGGGCACGCCCGTTCCAGTCATTTTTCCATTTCCGGTGATTGCACAATTTTCTTTTGTCTGGTCCCTCACTATTTTCCCGGAAAATGCAATGAACACAGTGAAAAGAGAAAAAGAAAAAAGAAAAATTGACCAGTTATATATATATATATATATATATGGGTAAGGTGTGGTGCAAATTGGAATATGCTGTGGGGGGAGAAGAGGTCAAGAAGTCACGCTGTCTCCTGCATGGAGGCTGTTTTTAATCTAGTTGTCTGTGAAGTTGTGGGACCCTCACTGGATCCAATTGTCCGCAAATCAACCTGAAAGCCAAGATGAGATTGACGTGGGTGAATGTTAACCATGCGATTTCTTGATTAGGTACTGCCACGATTCAAACTTTTTTTTTTTTTTTTTTTTTTTTCAGCTTAATGGTTTTGCCCTAACCTTTTGATGTGTATAATGGATGGCCTGGGGCTCTACAAAATTATACAAAATTTTATAAATTATTATAAAACTTAAATTGTTCAAATTATTATAATTATAATTTTTATAAATTTATGTTAATTTTTAAACATTCCTAGGTATATATTTAATATAGGCACATCAACAGAGCTGCAATTTGGGTTCTTTTTGAAGTGATGGTCGAAAAGGCAACGCAAAATCATTATTTCATTATTTTCTCTATTGAAAAAAAGAGAGGAGAAATTAGCCACCCCTTTCGTTTCTGCATTGTCCTCATTCAACAACTTTTTAACTTTTTCTCAAACCAAATTATTAGGAGTGGTTGAGGTATTCATTCTCTTCCAATTCATATATTGGTGCGTTTGGCATCTTAATAATTTTTTTTTTTGGGGTAAAAAAGTTTTAAATTTTTACCAAAAAATAAAATTCGTAACTTTTAGTGTGTTTAACAAAATTTACAATTTTTTGATTGAAATTATGTCAAATTGCTATGGTATCCATTTCTCTCTTTCACTGGCATAATATAGAAGCTCAAAAATATAATTTTTACAGTTCTTTAATTACAAAAACCTAAAAAAAGTTTAGGTTCTCCAAACGCCAATAATAATTATAAATAAATAGATAAATAAATAAATAAATAAATTTCAACAACGAAAAAAAATATTCTGCCAAACAGGGCCATTGTTGCGTTCCTTTCCACATGCATCTTAATTACTAAGACCCATATATATGCTGCAACAATTGATTAGATTGACAGGAGAGTTAGGTGACTTTCTTCTGTTCCTCACCTAATTGTAAAACCAGAACTTTGGTTAAAGGTATTACAGGCTATTTTTATTTTTATTTTTCTTCCTGGATTATATTTTCATAGTTTTTTCTTATTTATTCAAATTAATGTAGAATTATTAATCTATGTTAAACAAATATTTTGCTTTGAAAAAAAAAAAGTACCATAACCTTATATTTTGCCTTTGGTCGCTAATAACCATTAATGACGGCGTTTTTACGTCCATCTTTTAACGTTCATTACGCCATCACTAACACTCTTTAGCGACCGAAATGTGATTTTTAGAAGTGACAGCTAAAGCTTCATTTTTTAGTAATAATGTACTCTATGTTTACTGTCTGTTTCTTTTCAATGATATCTCGTCCAATTATTTGTCGATCCACTCACATTATTGCCTATCCGTCGCACTCATGCTTAATTCGTTTTTAGGCATCAGCTTCCTAGGTTTAAGATTAAACTTAACTACTTAATTCCCCAATACTTGGAGTTAGATTTATGTCATCTAAAAGCAGACATGAAATATCACAAGTGTTCTATTGGAATCAACATGTAAACTATACCCTTTGTTTGGCATGGTAGGAAGCAATATTGAATAATATGGTGATATCATTCGTTAGGAAGTGATGAATGATCGATGAAATAATTTATATACATATATATATATAGAGAGAGAGAGAGAGAGAGAGAGAGAGAGAACTGATGATTTCTATTAATTTAGGAATAATGTGGAATAATGTTGGGCTTGACATGGTATAGTGTATATCTATATGTTCTGTGTATATATATATATATATATAGATGTTCTAGTTTGCAATATACCATCTGCAGAAATAAACTTGTCATTCGACCTTGTCAAAATAAAACGTATGTAAGCTAATTAGTTCACAAAAATCGGTCACATTATTTTAGTTTTTCTTTTTTTTTTTTATTTGATTAAGTATTCTGGAGGTGGTATAGTATTATTCACGGTCATCAAATATATTTGAGCTCGAACTAATGAAAATAGGACGTATGAAGGCAAAGGCAATCTTTTGAGGAAGGTTTAGCGCATATGCACGGTCGCATCTTGGTCGAAGGCTCAAGCTCCGTCCAGAGAGTTTAGCATCCAAGCCAAGTCTCAAAGGACCCCCGCACGCTGCTCAAGGGTTCGTGCTCATGATTTTGCGTCTTCAAATTTCTTTTTCGACTGAAATTTCTCATAGTTTTTATATATATTCATAATCCACCTTAGAATAGAACAGGGGAACTCGTGGAAATAGATGAGAGATTAATTAAGAGCTTCAATGAATATAAATATTTTTCGCAACATTGTTTCATAATTGTATAAGATATTGAACGAGCCTACCATTAAATTTTCTCTCTGAAGTGTTAGAGAGTACTTTACTTTACGATCTGTGTATTGAAGAGTTGAGTAAAAGTATTAATAGAATATGTACGATGAGTTATAAAATATTCATAAACTAAATTTTATATAATGGAGTTTTGAGTAGTTTCCAAAATTGGACCCGAAATTTTATTTTGATGTTTTGATAAAAGTTTCATCAGTATTGATCTAATTTTCTTGTGGCTAATTGATTTATTTTTTTATTTATTGAAATTTATTATTATTAAACTAGCAACATGCCAATTTTCAACTTCAAACATTCTAATTTATTCAATTATAGCATTAATTCCTCGTGGTAGTATTTGTACTGCAAGAAAAAATGGAATTGGTAGATAATTATCTCTGCTCATCAGGATCACCTTTTACTTTTGGCTGAAGCCTGGTCATTTACATGCATATACTTTGTTTCACTTTTTTATTGATCTTTTTTGTCTTAAAAAAAAAAAACTAAACTCTTTTATTCAACTATAAGAAAAAAGATGAAAGAGAGAGTGTATGACCACAATAGAAACAGGGTGAATGTTGAGGTAATTGAGACACGAGGAAACCAATAATGAAACAGTGAATGGTGCTAATAGACACAACAATGCAACTTGGACCATGAAGAAAGTGACTAAACACCTAACTAGAAATTTCTACAGCAATAAGATTGTATCCTCTTTTTCCTTGTCTCTCTTTCTTCGCTAATTATTATTAGCATACAAATAATATATATATATAGAGAGAGAGAGAGAGAGAGAGAGAGAGAGAGATGATGCTGCTGCATGCCAGTGGGCATGACATTGATAGCAAAGGGAGCCCCTTGAAAGCAACCTCTACCCCTTTTATTGGGTCCTGTCAAAGTTGTGGCAATGCAAAAAGATCCCATGCACACCCTCCTTGATTTTGATGTAAATTAGAATGCAACATTCTCTCTAAACTAGGATGTATCATACATTACTATGAAAATATGATAAATTAATGTTCTAAAATATATGCGACAATGACATCTATTTATTTTTTTTATGGGTAAAACGATATTATTTTGTTAATTATATAATCTATAAATTTAATTTGATGTTATTTGTCCCCAAAAAAGGGCTAGGGGGTGTAAGTTTTTTGAATTGATGACAATAATTGAAACATGAAATCCCGCAAAATTTTATACGGAGCGAGCACAAAATATTAGGTGGCATTTAGTTTATTTTTTTGTTTTCTATTTTCTGTTTTCATTTTATATTTTAAAAATTTCAAAATAAAGGAACAAAAAATGCTCTGTTTTTATTATTTTTAAATTTTTTTTATTTTGCATTAAAAACGATCAAAATGACTTTTTGTCATTTTTCATTCTATGTGCAAACCTATTTTTTGTTTTCTAAAACAAAATTTGAAAACACAATTAACCAAATGCGTTTTGAACTTTTTTCTTATTTTTTCAAAAGCGCAAAATGAAAAATGAGTTCAAAATAGAAAATGGAAAACAAAAATAAAAAATAAAAAATAAAAAAACAAACCAAATGAGCCCTTAATTTAACAATTAAAAATGGATGTTTATCACTCATTAAATTGCTTAAATTTAACACTTAATAAGTTTCATTGAGTAAAACAACGTTTGTTGCTACAAATTTTTTTTTTCTATCTTCTATTAATTTTAATTTGTTTTATCATTTGATAAATTTCAACTTTTACTAATTTTCTTTTAAATTTTAATGTTTTATGAAAAGAATAAAAAATGAACTTGTTGTCATGTTAGCAATTTTTGGTAGAAAAATTATAAAGTTTACATTTCAAATGCATAAAAATTAATAAAAAAATATACTAATATTTTATTAAATGAATAAAAATTTATATTTCGTAATTTGTTTTGATAAAAAATTAATAAATTTTATTTGCCAGACGGACCCGAACGGCTAGTAATAATAGAGCTCTTTGTTAGCTAGGAGAGGTAGGTGTGCGAAAGCAATAGCTGGAAAATGCCTCCTTGAAGAAGAGCAAGCTAATAAGTTTGAATCAGTTCCCTTGGTTTCTTGGGTTTTGTGGGTCCCACACATCCTTTTCTCTTTAATTCAATTTATTGCACTACCAGCTGGTAGTGACCTGCCATTAATCAAGAAGACAACAGAAAAGCCCCACTTCTCCTCCCCCTCCCACCAACGCCAAAGCTAGATTTTAAAAGTAAACTACCTTCAATTTTTGTACTCATGGAGATAGATGTGGCTACTTTTTTTCTTTTCTTATTTTTAAATTTCAGCACGTAGAAAACTCTCTTCAATGACAGACAGACTTTTTTTTTTTCAGCCTATTGTGTGGTTGACGCCTTATGGGTTCCCAAGCTTTGCACGGAATTAGTGGACACAATTTTTTATTAGTGGGATGAAAATTATTCGCGATTAATTAATTAAGTGAAATTAAGAAAGGATATTTATATAATAATATTGTTTGCTAATCGCTTTAGATCTTAAAATGCCAAACAATTGAGGCTCATTTGGTTTAGTTTTCTATTTTCTATTTTTTGTTTTTGTTTTCTATTTTCTGTTTTGAGTTTATTTTTCATTTTATTTTTTTTAAAATAAAAGAAACAAGTCAAAATTCATTAGGTTACTTGTGTTTTCAAAATTTATTTTCGAAAACAAAAAAAACCTTATACATAAATGAAAAATGATAAAAAGTCGTTTTGAGAGTTTTTAATAAAAAAATGAGAAAAATCTCAAAACAAATAAAACATAACATTTTCTTTTTCTTCATTTTGAGATTTTTAGTACATAAAACAAAATAAGTAAACCAAATTGTGTCGTTGGAGCAATAACAACAAATTTTTGCCCCAGAACTAAGTGCTTCAACTTCCATTTTGAGCATGCAAGAAGGTTTGGATTTTGAAGTTTGAAGTTTGGATTTCTTCACTTGTATGTTTCCTTCGTGTGTATTTTGAAAAATAAGCCAAGCTTCTTTTGCGCTGAGACAACTTGAGATTCTGCAAAATTCATTTACACAGACGGCAGCAAAGATATTGTTCAATGCTTTGAAATTCAATTCAGAACAATCTTGTTCTGACTTGGTCCAGGATTCAATTAACTTTGAAACAATCTTACCCTAAACTTTTTGTGTAGGTTTAGTCTATTATTGAATAACAGCCAACCAAACTTTATAATGTATGGACAATAGATGAGCTTGCGGACGTAGCTTCCAATACGAATAATTTATACCGTCGAACCATGGTGGTCTTGAACTATAGCCTCTTTCACGTGGTGGATCCATCGATTCGAATTGAAGATCTCACTCAAGAACGTAGAGTGACCTGTTCTGATACCAATTGAAAATTTTCGAATCACCCAAATTAATCAACCAATCACAGAAATAACGAATACAACATTGGTAATGAATAAACCCTTTACCAACTAGTAAAGGTAAAACTCTGAGTTCGATTTCAAATACCATCCAAACTTTCACTATATAATTAGGTTACAAGTACTCACTCGAAATCTTTACGACTCCTCGCATGACTTCTTTCAAACACTTGCTCGAATTCTCAACACACCTAAACCAAGTGAAAACAAACTTTTTAACTCTTTAGAAAGTGAACAGACTCAATCAAAGAATAAAGAAAATAAGAGAAAGAGCTATAAGCTCATAAGGAAAAATTCTCCCTCTCACAAGACTCTACAATATGCCCCTTCAATTTTTCATATTATACATTAAGCTTGGGTGTATATATATAGATTTACAAAATCCTATTCCAATTAGAACTCAAACATATAAATAGATTTCCTAAACAGAAACAGAATCTTCCATAAAATAAATCACTCGAACCATCATGCTCTCATCGGCCAAGTTGCAAGGTCTACTGGAATCCGTTCTAAGGTAGAAATCAATATGGACGAACCCTCGCGCATCCTGCGAGCTCCCAGTGCCAATGTGTTGTAGTCGCGCGCTACCTATAAGTTATATTAGATTTTTTCACATATTTCCTAATCTGTGCAGTCTTCTTCTTCACTCCCAATTAGACTTGGATTGCAATATTACGGTTATGCTCTTTTAGAAACTTGCCCATTTGAAAATTCTTCAATTTAGGAAATATGCAAATTTTCTCATCTCTTTAATTTAGGAAATACTCAAATCTACCATATTTAATTTAAGATTTTGTATGAATTTGTCACTAAAAAACCTTACAAATTGGTCTGAGCTTCTTATCTTAAGGGCTAGACTTGAGTACAGTGCTTATCTTATGCTTCGAAGTTAGCACAAAGTGTTTTTTTTTTTTTTTTTTTTTTTTTTTTTTTTGTGGGTTAGTAAAATTACCACAAAGTTGAATTGGCTCTAGGCCAAGCCTACTGAGCCAGATTAGACAAATGCCATGTGGACAATTCACTAACTGCCACATAGCAATAGAGGCCACCTCAGATTAACACATGCGAAAAGGGAATATAGGAATATTCTTGTTTGAAGTTGTGGATATTTTACATTTTGTGCCCTAGAAATTCAGAAATACTCCAAAAATAATTCATTTAGGCCCCTAGAAGTTTTTTAACAATTAAAATTTAGCGCTAGATATTATTTTACCTTTTTCAATTAAATCATTACTTTATTTATTTATTTATTTGTAGATGTTGGATGCATCTATCTAAGTGGATGGCCAACCGGTAATAGAGGCGAGGGGTTGGCCATTTTTTTTTCATTGAAGCGGCAGGTTACAACTTCATTTAATAGGTATTCAAATTTCAAAGGCTGGCTATTCAAGTTTTTATGTTTCATCAATTTTGGGTTGCTATATTATTATCTCTTTTTTATTTTTATTTTTTGTTTTGTTTTTCTTTTTGGTTTTGTGTGTATAAATATTGTGTAGTAGTGAAGAAATGAAAGATAAGGACGAGAGATGAAAGAGTTGGTGAGTTGAGAAAGTAATTTTTCCTCCTATTACATTTTTGTAAAACCTCTCTTGAATAATCTATTACAAGCCAAATTGTAAGAAATGGGATAAAAGAAATTGGGATACATGGAGATGAAGGGGGAAAATAGTAGTTGTAGAGAAAAATAGAGCCTTTGAAGACGAAATCAATGTCCGTTGGAAGCCTTTGGATTTGTGTTCAAAACCTGAAGAGTGGGCTAAATGAGGCCGGCCCAATTCACTTTAATACTTACCATCATCCGGTCCAACATCTTTTATTAATAAGGGTCAAACCTAATTAATATAATAGAAATACATAAGTAGTAAGGACAGTTTAGCCTATTGCATGGGCTTAATTATTACATCATTAATCTAGATATAAGTAGAAGGTAGTAGAGAATAGTTTTTTTTTTTTTATGTTGTTTGTTGCAAGAAACTGCTGTAAGCAAAAGGAAATTTCATCACCCTCAAAGTGGTGTAGTTTCTTTAATGCAATCAGATCTGTTTCTTTTTTTTTTCTTCATTCTTTTTTTCTGTTAATTTGAATCATCATCATAGGCAAGTCTAAAAATACTGGAAAAGGCCACCAACATTTTGGTATCAGAGCTGATAATACTAGATCTACAACGTAGCAAACAGAAATGCTTAATCAGCTTATTAAAACGCAAAAGATGTTTGAAACTAAATTTGAAGCTCAAGATAAGAAGATAAAAGAATTGACAAGTCATTTAGCTTCACTTACTAGCCAAAATGAAGGTCAGAGGGTTGATCAAGAAGAAGGTAATTCTCATATTTCTATTGAATCTGTGCAACTTGGTAGTAGTAGTCAAGGATTCCAGGGAATCCATACAAGAACCATCAAACTAGAATTTTCCAGATTTTCTAGAGACAATCCTTCAAAGTGGATTTATAAGGCAAAACAATTTTTCACAAACTATGAAATACCAGAGTCTCAAGAGTTAATGATCACATCTACGCACATGGATGGAAAAGCATTGATATGGTTTCAAGATTGGGTGAATTCTGATCAGACACAGAATTGGAGAGAACTCACTAAATCCTTGTTACTTCAGTTTGGGGAAAGGCCATATGAAGATTCGATGGACCAACTCCTAAAGTTGAAACAGGTGACTATTATAGAGGACTTCAAAACCAAGTTTCAAGCCAGTACTAACAGAATTACTAAGCTATCCGAGTACATAAACTCAGTTTCTTCTTAATTGGACTTAAGGAAGAAATACGGTTCATGAAAGTCCCAAATCTCAGACAATAGTATCCCAATCAAGACATTCACAGCTAAAAATAACAAAATAAGCCAAAGATACACAAGGATTTGTTGACTAGGGTAAAAACCCTTTAGAACACTAAGGAGAAAACAACCCCGGATCCTTAAGCGAATCAGACTAAACCTTCTTCACTATAAAATCAGAGGTTACAAGGTACATAGAAATGGATTACAAGTTTTTTCAACCAACTACCCGTTGATCTACTTGCCTAAGGACCATTCTAACCTTATTTGCTAAACATCTCGCAATACACCTCAGCTTGTAAAGAAGAAGACCTTCAAAAACATGAAGAAGCTCACCCGATCTGATGCACACCCACAGATCTGAGCTGGCTGACGATGAATCTTTACCAAAGATGGTTGGTGATGTCAAGAATTAAGCTAGTAAGCATCCCATCATCCCCTTTTGGTTTCTTTCTCAAATAAGCTTAGTAAAAGTGATGTTCTATCCAAGAGGTTAGGGTTAAGAAGAGAAAAGTTCTTTTTATATCAAAAGAGAGGATTAAAAAAGTCATTTGGACAAATCTTAAAAAATCTGGACATCGTCACAGATAGTTCGTGGGCACAGACTACACATGAACTGCTCACAAGACCCCCTTACATACTGGACAGAAATTTCAGATGTCACAGGCATCTCGTGGGCATGAACTTCTCACGAACTGCTTGTGAGACTTCCCAATTTTTTGGACAGTGACAATTTAAGTCCAAATGGGATGTTCATGAGGTGCAGAACCAGTAACCACGTCTCTTTCACATCCAATGCTCTTTTCAACCATCAACAAGAATGCTTAAGCACTCTTTGGCATATGCCTAAGCATCTAAGAACCCAACTTGTGACATTCTACAAAATCTGGAATGAACAATTACAACTAAAGCGTTGTCTCGGATATTGCCAACACAAAAGCTATCTAAATTACACTTACAGTTCGCAGTGAAGATGTTCAACCCACGGGAATTAATAGTAGCATTTGGTTTGGCTCGGTTATAGGAAGAGAATTTAGCAGCATCTAAGAAGTCTCTTCCTAAAATTAGCAGCACTAACACTATCATTATACACCATAAAAGCCCAGTTTCTATTGGCCAAGCTAAGGTTATTCCCTGGAAATGAGTTACAAAACCCCCATTAAAACTAGACACGAGATAGAAGGCTCAAACCCAACTAGTTAATAAGTTGCCTATGCAGAGACTTAGTGCTACTGAAATGGAAAGTAGAAAGGCAAGAGGGCTTTATTTTCATTGTGATGAAAAATAGAACAAAAACCGTGTTTGTAAGAACCCCAAACTTTTTGGATTGGAGACTCTTTAATTTGGATGCTGGTAGTTCAGAGGAATTGGAGTTGGAATTGAATAAAGAAGATCATAATGAAGAAAGTCGGGACTGTAAAGAGGAGTAAAAACTTGTGATCACTCTCCATGCATTACAGGTACTCCTTGGTCCCAAACCACGACGTTAAAAGGGTCTCTTAATGGAATGGTATGGGTTGTCTTAATTGATACAGGTAGTACTTATAATTTTTTATATCCAAATGTGCTAGAAATGTATAATCTAAAAAGTAAAGTCGGACCCTCATTATATGTTAGAGTGGCTAATGGAAAAAGGGTGGAAAGTGTGGGTTTCTACGAAGAGGTGCAAATCACAATTCAAGGAAACAAATTCAGTTTGAATTTTATTTTGTTGCCATTAATGAGGTGTGATAATGTGTTAGGGGTTCAGTGATTGAGAACTTTAGGGGCAATCAGTTTTGATTTTGAGAATTTAATTATGACGTTTCAGTTGGGGCAAGTTGATGTTTGTTTAAGGGGATTAAGAAGAAAACAATAGAAATTAAGGAAGCTAATTTGCATCAATTAGGTTCTAGGCCTTTACAGGGATATTTGTTGCATATGGTAGAACCAAAGTCGCAGGAAATTGAAGAGAATGAAAGACCTAAGGCTCTGTCCTAATTATTGAAGTCATATGCTGATGTATTTGAGTAACCAATGGGATTACCTCCTATTAGGGTTCATAAGCATAAGATTGTATTGAAAAAGAATTCTAATCCCATCTCGGTGAGACCTTATCGATATCATCATTATCAGAAGGAGGAGATTGAGAAGATAGTCCAAGATTTGCTGAAATCAGGGTTGATTCAACCAAGTCAATCAGCAATTTGCTCATCAGTGATCTTGGTTAGGAAGGCTAATAGCACTTGGAGAATGTGTGTGGACTATAGTGCTCTTAACTAAGTGATCATTGAGGATAAATATCCCATTCTAGTAGTAGATGAATTGTATGGGGCCACTATTTTCACTAAATTGGACCTAAGATTTGATTATCATCGGATTAGGATGGTGGAGGAGGACAGGAGAAAACAACATTCGAAACACATGTTGGGCATTATGAGTTTTGATTTATGCCCTTTAAGCTAACTAATACTCCAGCTATATTTCAAAGTTTGATGAATGAAGTGTTTAGACCTTATTTGAGAAGATTTGTTCTTGTGTTGTTTACTGATATTTTGATTTACAGTAAGGATGAAAAGAAGCATTTAGAGCATCTAAGCACCGTTTTGGAGGTTTTAAAGAAACATAAGTTATATGCTAAGGTGTCAAAATATAGATTTGCATATGGGGATGTGGACTATCTGGGGCATCTCATTTCCAAAGAATGAGTAAGGGCAGACCGTTAGAAGATACAAGCCATGATTAATTGGCCAGTTCCCTCTTCTATTAAAGCATTAAGGGGATTTTTAAGCATGATTGGGTATTATAGAAGATTTATAAGGGGATATGGAGGAATTACTAGGGCTTTGACTGAGTTGTTAAGGAAAAATACCTTTAAGTGGGCTGATATAACAGCAAAAGCTTCTAAGGAGTTAAAGCCTGCTATAACTAAACCTCCAATATTGGCTTTATGAGATTTTTCTAAAGTCTTTGTAATTGAGTGTAATGCTTTAGGGGTTGGAATAGGGGCAGTCCTAATGAAAGAGAAGATGCCTATTGCTTTCTTCAGTCAAGTTCGGATGGGGAGAACTTTACAGTTATCTACTTATGAGAAAAAATCATTTATTTTTGTTCAAGCAATTATGCCTTACCTATTAGGACAATCATTTATTGTGAAGACAGAATATCAAAGTCTTAAACATTTATTAGAGCAAAAAATTGGGACCCCGTCTCAACAGAAGTGGATGACAAAGCTTTTGGTGTATACATTTAGCACTAAATATAAACATGGAACAAAAAATAAAGTGGCAAATGCATTGTCAAGGATCCAAGAGGTAGGGGATGATGAAACAGAAAGGTCAGTGTGCATGGCAATTGCAATCAGCAGGCCTTACCTAACTATTTTTGCAGAAATTAAAAAAGCCTATTCCACAAATCCCCAGATACAATCAATAATGAAAAAGATGGAGCAGGAAATTATTTGTATGCAGAAATTTTCTTTTAAACATGAATTGTTATTTTATAAAGATAGGGCTTACATTCCAAATGTAGCTACAATGAAGAAATAGGTGTTGCAGTATGTCCATAATAACCCATAGCAGGGCATGGTGGGCATCAGAAGACACTGCAAAAGCCCTCAAAGAATTCTACTAGCCTAAAATGAAGTCTGAAATCAAGCAATGGGTGAAAGAATGTGATGTGTGTCAAAGATGTAGGTATGAAACTGTGACTTCTCCTAGGCTCTTGCAGCCATTACCTATTCCAGTGAGGAATTGGTCTAACATAGCTATGGATTTTATTAATCGTTGCCAAAGTCTCAAGGGTACACTTCTATCTAGGTGGTGATTGACAAGCTTTCTAAATTTATAGATTTTATTCCCCTCTCTCGTCCTTACACCATTACTGATTTAACCTAACTTCTTATGAAAAATATTTTTAAGTTTCACAGATTGCCTATGACTATAATTTCTGACATAGACCCTTCTTTCACTAGCAATTTTTGGAAAGAGCTATTTTCTATTATGGGCACTCATTTTAACATTAGTACTAGCTACCACCCCCAGACGAATGGACAAACTGAAGTTACAAACGGGTACCTAGAAACTTATTTATGTTGTTTTTCATCAGAGACTCCTAAGCTATGGTCCTCTTGGTTATTCCTAGCTGAGTAGTTCTATAATTCTAGTTATCATTCTGCTCTCAAACTCACTCCTTATGAAGCCCTTTCATGTTTTTCCTCCACCTACCCTAAATGATTACATTCTTAGATTAGCTAAAGTCGGTGCTGCTGAAGACATACTATTGGATTATACTGGGGTTTGGATTATACTAGGATTTCAAGGCTTTTAAAAAAAATTTACAAATTGCGTAGAATCGAATGAAGCAACAAGTAGATCAGAAAAGAACAGAAAGAACATTTCAAGTAAATGAGTGGGTGTATTTAAAATTGCAACCTTACAAGAAATTATCAATCAAGCGAAAAAATGAGGGTGGTGCATTGGATCCCATTCCTGAGCATTGGCTGGGTGTTGGTCCCAGAAATCCTGCGGATAGGTTGGGGTTTCCTCTCGGAAGTAGGGCCCCTGATTGCAATTTGTTGATGGGTGTAGGCCGCCGTTGGATCTGGTTTTGTTCTTCTACCAATCGGGCCACTCCAATGGTGTCCGCCAAAGTTCGAGGTCGCTTGATCTTGACATCCAAGCGGATGTCATCCCTTAAGCCTACAATGAAACACCCGATCAAAAAAGTTTCTGGTAATTTATCTACCCGATGAGATAGTCTTTCAAAGGCCTCTTGATAAGTAACAACTGTTGTAGTTTGCTTCAAACGGGATAGAGCTTCTGAGGGGTCTTCGAATTCGGTAGGACCAAAGCGAAGCATGACTGCCTTGGTGAGCTCTTCCCAAGTAAGAGATCCCCGAAATTTTGTATGCCAACAATGCCACTGTAGTGCAATGCCCTCCAAGTGAAAGGAGGCGAGCTGCACCTGCCGATCAGCTCCAATGCCTTGGTATTCGATGTACTGCTCAGCTTTATAGATGCACCCCATTGGATCTTCTCCACTGAACTTCGAAAACTACAGCTTGAGTGAAGATGGTGGTGAATGGTTGTTGCTAGCAGCAGACGATGTGGCGTGTGAATGGTGAAAGGATCCCTCTTGAGCAAAGGGATTAACTTCTGGTGGGCAAGCATGGGAGTTTTTGGTGGAGCACAAGGCTTGTATTTCCGTCAAGATTGTCTAAAGAGTCATATGCACCTGATCGAAATTTGATTCATGACATGCCAATGCTTTATTCACTTCGTTGTGGAATTCAGCGTTCGTCTTCCCATGGGTATCCATGGCATAACCTCGCTCTGATACCAAATTTGATATGTTTGAATTTAGAGAAGGAAAGAATAAGACAGAGAAAAGAGAAGAGATTGAGAGAAACTAGAATTCCTCTTTTTATTTGTTTCATGAGGCTATATGTATAGCTATTACAACAACAAAAAGTACAACGTGCAACAAACGGAATGTATAATGTGCAACACTAAAACAGAGGAAATCAAGGGGAACATGGAACAACTAAAATAGAGTAAACTAGGTAATGGCGAAAGAATAGGAACTGCATCTAGACTCCTTCAACAGGTGCTTACTAGGTGGCTTCCACGCGAGGGAATAGGCAGTTGGAGTGCGTAATAGGACAGTCCAACCCATTGCATGGGCTTAGCTATTATATCATTAATGTAGATATAAGTAGAAGGTAGTAGAGAGTAGGGTTTTTTTTATGTTGTTTGTTGCAAGAAACTACTGTAAGCAGGAGGTTTGATCACCCTTGAAGTGGTGTATTTTCTTTGTTTCAATCAGATCTGTTTCCTCTTCTTTCTTCATTCTCTTTCATTTTCTATTAATTTGAATCATCATCATAGGCAAGTGTAAAAATACCGAGAAGGGCCACCAACAGACATGGTTCAATATTATAGTAAAGCAAACCACATTATATTTTGGCGTTTCGAGCATCGAAAAATAACAAGAAACGAGGTTTGAGTAATTTTTTGGCGTTTGACAATTAGCTATCAAACTACGTTTTTTTAGAAATGAACAGTGCCCTTACAACAGATTTCAGTCGAAATTTTTTGATTTTTACATCAGTTTTTTAGATTTTAAATCTATTCAAATGGTTTTTTGGATATATTCGAACGATTTTTGTTAGAATTTTTTGAAAATTTTCTAAAAATTTTTGAGATTAGTAGAAAAATTATTGGGGTTTATGAAAATGTTATTGTGATTTGTAAAAAATTTATTGGGTTTGCCAAAAATTGTTAGGACATAGATATATATAAATTTATAAAAATTTTACAAAATATATAAAAAATGTAAAATGTGTTAGAAAATTTTAGAAATTTTCAAAAGCTTTCATAAAATTTCCCACATTTTCATCGCTCCAAACGCACCCATGTGTTTGTGCTTGTTTTAGATCTTGGAATGCCTAAAAATATTTGCAACTAAAAGCTGACCATATTGTAGCACGAGCAGCAATTGGATATTCAGAAAAAAGAATAGTCTAATAATAATATTAGCGTTATAAAAGGAGGAGAATTTAAAATTAGAGTTATAATTAATTATACATAAGATCAATCCTTAAACTATAATCCACTATCCCTTTATTTCCTCAATTAGAAAATATTACACATTCATCTTTTAAACAATTGATTTGCAATAATATGCTCTTCCTTGCACTTATATTTGCAATTGTAGTATAATTTAGCCAACAAATATGAATATGACGTAAAAATAACATTAAAAAATTCGGTACTAAAATAGTTACTTCATACATAATTTTATTAAGGTAAAACAGCACCCACAAAAGAAACTAAAGATATTAGCTCCATAGTTTCAGTAAATCTCGCAAGATAGTTTTGTTAATTAAAATTTAATATTATAATATTTTTATTTATAAGAGTTCATGTAAGAACACTTAGTCCTTAATAATTTTCTCCTCTATTTTATGCACACATTATTAAAATAAATACTGTTAAAATCACAATTACCAATGTGGAAAAGATTACAAATAAATAATTTAGAGGCTCGATTATTTTACAAGCACGCAAATTATATATTGATCACAAGTAATTAATGTCTCCAAAAACACACAAGGAATTTATCATATACCAATACAATCAACGAATTCTTGAAAATTTCATACTAGGGGACCTCACCCCAAGGAGCTCCACAGCTCCGAACACCCTTCTTCCTCTTCCTTGGATTTTCCCCCCACAGATAAGAAACCAAACGCAGAACTCGGAGCCTCCATGAGGTCCAGCGTCACGTGCACCCCGCCACCTTCGTTAAATCGGTCCCAACCATGAGGCTGATGATCCGCGGCGTACGCTTGTTGATGGGAGCTGCTGCTCACCTGCTGGGAGCTTCCGGATCCGGGTTGGGATCCGTTCGGATCCTCCACTCCGCGATGGTGCCGGTGCCACGAGTCCCTGTCGAGGACTAGCTGTCGAGCTAAGACGGTTGCGCGATTTTCTGCAATAAGCTCTCGGAGGGCGGCGCTGCATCTCGAGGAGAGATCGGCGGACGAAAACCAAGAATTGTTCTTTGATGACAGAAGAGAGAGAGCACCCCCTGTTGCCAATAATATCAAAAGATTAACCAAATTCTCTCAATAGGGTCCCATTGGAGATATATACATATATATATATATATATATATATGACTACGCCTTGCTTCTATGAAATTCAAACCAAATAACTCCATCTATAGTACATGACACGTCCCACAATACCTAGCTAGTACAAATTTCAAATGTAACAAAGAATGAGTCAACACGAATATATAATTGCAGGGTTGCACTTCACTGGTACAATGTTGTTGGGAGTGTTATTGGACGGGAACAAAACTATGGGTAGGGCAAAAAGTTAAAAAATAAGGCCTTATGTCTCCATTTTTTTTTTTTTCTTAATGTATATAACATATATACATATATATATATATATATATATATGTATATGCGTGTGTGTGTGAGAGAGAGAATGTGAAAAATACCTGAAACCAGAATAATTTGATAAAAATACTAATTTGATTATGATACTCTACTAATCCCATTAGCCACCCATTTTATCTAGTACACAAGTGGGCTCACTTCTGTCCAGGATTTTCATTGTCTGATACTTCTCACACCTATGAATACTCTACAAGTATAAATTATTGAGATATGCACTATTTCAACCATGCACTCTCTCTCTAAATACTAAAAATTTCAATCTGACTAGTCATTTGAGACACCTTGGTTGGGAATTCCCCAACCATATTCCTTCAATTTTTTTTTCCAATTGTAGGTATTTATTCCGCGAGGAAACCTTCATGGCATTTTTTTCTGTACGGTACCAATGTATATTTGGCACAATTATGAAAATTTTTAAAAATAATTTATTTTTTTATCTTACTGCACGAATTAAAAACCTACGAATTATCTCAAATTATTTCACTTTTTTTTACTCCAAATGCCCTTTATTTCTATTTATTTACTTTTTATTTATGTATGTATACAAATATATTTTTTACGTGGAGTAATAGTTTGTCTTTTTTTGGCACCTTGATATGTCACCAACATTAAGTCTGCTTTTTTGTCTATATATATAAATATATATATATATATATATAGCGCATCACTAATTCAGCTTACTTTAATGTATGTATTAGCTTACTTAGGCTAATTCGACAACTTGAGCAATCCATCAGTCAGTGAAATTTGAACAAGCAATGAACCCAATGAGGTTGGAATAGAGACTGGAACATAGAAAACTCCTCCATAGAAATATCACATCCAAGACTTGTTAGAAGGAAAATAGAGAGAAAATTCTTGCAATCTATTTGGTAGACAATTTTTATAGAGAGAATTCAAAAGCTATGCTTGATTGAGAATAAAGATGATAGAGATGAGTAAAAAGATGGAATTATATGGTGGGATAAGAAACGTGGAAAAAAAAAAAAAAAACTTTTGATTTTAACATAAGCTAATCCAAATATAAGAATACGCAACACACCAGCCTATTTGTAAATATATGCCCACTTTAGAGATAAATAATTCACTCCGAATTTCATGTACAATCAAACACTACACAAGATAGGTACATAAATAAATAATCAAAACAAGTTTAAATAAATCTATACTCCTCTTCTTATGGATATAATTCTTATTAGTTAGATTTTATTTCAAAAGGAGCACAGATAATTTATTTTAAAAAATATATATATATATATACATACCTCAATTTCTCTCAATTTCATCCCAATTTCAAAGGAGAGTAGAAGCTCTCAACGTATAAACTCTTCCTCAAGACAATTCCCTCTCCTTTCTTCAACTCAATAGCATCGAGAATTATTCATGTTAACATAACGTGCAATTGTAACACTAAATTTTCCCAAAAATCTCTAAAAATCTCTAAACGCCCCCATAATCAAATTATTCTTAATGCTTGACCATTTTTGTGGAAAGGGGAGAGGGAAAAAAATAAAAAGAAAAGGAAATTGGAGTGGTAGGTTGTACCTTGAGAAGGGTTTCTAGCAATGGAATCGTTATTAGAGCCCTTTCTTCTTCGCTCGTTGTGCCCTGCTAACCTCCTTCGGCAACTCCTTTTCGAATCGTCAAATTCACACACTTTGTGAAACCTAAAGCCCATACATCCAAAACCTTTTGTCATCCATCACAATAATGATAACAATAATCACAATAATTAATTCATTCGAATAACGTTGTATTCCCTTCTCTTTTTTTTTTTTCAAATTTTATTTTTTTCTCACCTAATTGTGGCTTCAAAACGCACCTATAGATCAGTAAGTAAATATATATTTGGACCTTGAATTCACATGAGAGAAAAATAAAAGAAGATTGAGTGGAACTGAGAAGTACGAAAAATTATTCCTTTTTCTTATTTGCTTGAGTAGAAAAATGAAAAGAACAAATGAAGTGCAATTTGTCATCCAGTAGAAAATACGAGCTAGCTTGGACAGCAACTCAGACCTAACAAATGGATATATATATATATATATATATAAACAATTACCGGCTGCACTGTTGACAGAAGCGTTGCTCTAGACCAAGCACCACCACTTGGGGCGCCTTGGAGTGCATTTCACAAACCTTGTGCCTCCGGTGATAGTCCTTAGCGTTCACCAGCGCCACGTGGCAACCCTCCACCTGGCACCTCGGCACCGCCGCCGGGGAAGCCACTGTCACGTCCGCGGACGTCGACGACCCCACAACAACTCTACCGCCGCCGCCGTAAAAAGATCTGCCTCTCTTGGCGATGGAGAGCCCGCCTATGTGGCGGTCAGCCGTAGGGGTAGCATCCTCGAAGTACTGCCTCTTGCCGAGCTTCAAGCACATAAAGTGGGGGTCCGGGTGGTAGCGGGACCCGGCTCCGGCGTAGACTGTTTGGTGCCCATTGTGGCCCTGGTGCGTTAACATGAGGGCGTGGACCCCATTCCCTTCTGGGTGTGCGATGGTCGCCGCCGACGCCGCCGTGGTGGTAGCGGGGGCGGCGGAGGAGGGTAAGTCGTGTTCCTCGTGGTGGAAGGAGTTGTTGCTCCAATCAAAGCGTGGTGATGTACCCAAGTCCCAGACTTCCCATGCAAGGAGATTACTAGTAGAATGACTATTTTGCCCTCTGCTTCCACTGCTGCTCGTAGTAGCGCTGCTATTGTTGTTGAATAAGCTCCAACCATTTTCCATATCTCTCTCTCTCTCTCTCTCTCTCTCTCTCTCCAGATAATTGGTTGGTTGGTGGATAGGTTTGGATTGATTGGGAAGAGATGGGTGAGATGGGTTGAGTTTTGCTGTTTGAAGAATGGGAACACGGTACTTTAATCAGTGGAGATCTGCTATTTGTCTTCACAAAAGAAGAAAAAGAATATATATATATATATAGAGAGAGAGAGAGAGAGAGACGGGGGGAGGGAGAGAGAGAAAGGTAGATGGCTGCACTGTGTTCAGCACCAATGGCAATAGGGTTACAGCTGCTTGAAAGGAAAAGCTGCAAAGTAGCTCTGCGCCGTGGATGTGTGGGAGCGAGAGAGAGGGGGGAGAGAGAGAGAGAGAGAGAGAGAGAGAGAGAAGGGGGGATGGCGCGTGAGGAGATGGGTAAAAGGCACGTGCGAGAGGAGTGAAGTGGTGTCTAAAAAGTATTCATTTTTGAAGTGATCTTGATTAGAAAAGTCGAGGGAGTGTTGCGCAGGAAGACAGACGCTAGAGAATTGATAGGACCGAACCGTCCCGACCCAATTTGCTCTCACAAATAGAGAGAGAGAGAGAGAGAGAGAGGAGAGAGAGAGAGAGAGATGTCTGCAGCTCCGACTTTGATTTTTTTAGGCGACTCAACTTTTTGAATTTACAAATTCATGATGAATCTTTATTAAATCTTAAATTAATTTAGTTATATCTTTGAATTTATAAATTCATAACAAATTTTCAAACAGATTACGGCTTTGTTTAGAGCTCCGTTAAAAAATTTTGAAAATTTTTGAAATTCTTTATTATATTTTGTCAATTTCATATTTTTTAAAATTTTTATAAATTTATATATTTTTATATATCTTAACAAATATTTACAAACTCCAATGTTTTTCTACAACTTTCAAAAATTCTAACATAAATCTGTTGCAACGGATTAAAAAAATCCGTTCAAACGGATTTATAGTTAAAAATTTTAACGTAAAAATCAAAAAATTTCTACCGAAATCCATTTGAATGGAACTCTCAAGTGGCATTTGGTTTACTTTTCTATTTTCTGTTTTCTATTTTTGTTTTATGTGTTAAAAATCTCAAAATGAAGAAATAGAAAATATTTTATTTTCCTTATATTGAGATTTTTCTCATTTTTTGTTAAAAATTTTCAAAACGAATTTTTGTCATTTTTTATTTCATGTGTAAAGTCATTTTTTGTTTTCGAACGCAAATTTTAACAACACAAGTAACCAATTGCGTTTTAACATATTTCCTTTATTTTCAAAAGCACAAAATGAAAAATAAATTCAAAACAGAGATTGAAAAACAAAAACAAAAACTAGAAAATAGAAAAATAAACCAAATGAGTCCTTAATCTTTCAAAATTGTGATTTTGTGACTGAGCTCCAAACGATAAAAGTGACCAAATCACACTTTTCATAATTTTTTGAAGTTTCAAACACCCCTATAAATGAATTCAAATTTTTATATATTATTTAAAATACACACTTAAAAATATAATTATTTTATTACACTTGAATATTACAAATAATTTTGAAATAATTTAAAATGCGTTTGGTGCGATAAAAAATAACGAAAAATATAGTTTAATAAATTTTTTAACATTTGGCATGGCTATCGTAAATTACATTTTTTGGAGAGCAATAGTAACTTAACCGTTTCAAAGGTTTTGAAAGATGATTTGAAATCTGTAAATTTGTAGAGCATTATTGACAGGTGAACCTCTACTCAAAGTGACGTAAAGGTGGGTTGTCTGATCTACATGTGTGTTTGGAGTTATATAAAATTATATAAAATAAAATAAAATTATAAAAGTAAATATTTCGTAATTCGTGCAATAAGTGAAGAATTTAAATTTTACTATCTCGTAATTCTTGTTTGTAGAGTTTTATAGGATTTTATTTTATTTGGTGGAGTTCCAAACGGAGAGAATGCAACGGAAAGCAGCTCGACCAAACGATAATTTGCTCCACGTCGAGATGGTTTGGGGAAAAATGGATTGGCTAAGACCTAGAATTCAACATGAACAAAATAGAAACTGTTCAAACGTTAGCTAAAATTCATAGGGATGACTATCTAAAAATTTGTCATAGTTGGTGTCATTTAGTAAATTGGAAATTCGTGGTGATAATAACAAAAAAAGTTTTTGCTACTCATTTAACTGAATTTCAATTATTCACTTTTTTTTTTGAATGTATTGAACTTTTTCAGAAGTTCGAAAAGATAAGAAGTTATAAAAATATAATATAATTTTTTAGAGGTTTTTAAAATTTTCAGAAATTTTTAAAAATTTGTTGCGCCAAACACACCCTTATCATAAATATAATATTTACGTTTGAATTTACAAATTCATGATAAATTTTGATTAAATTTTTAAGTTAATTTAGTTAAATCTTTGAATTTATAAATTTACAAATAATTTTGATCATAATTTTGAATCAAAGATGAATTTGCTTTCTTTTGAAAGACATACTTAGGATTATTATAACCATTAAACTGCGCGCACTGAATTATTAAGAAAATTTTTGATTCGATGAATAACTTTGTAAAGTTCATGAGATCGAAAACGTTTATTTATTTATTTAGTTATTGTTATCCTCAAACTCAGTTTTCAAGAAATTTCTGTCCCAAATTATATGACAAGGATATATATTTATTTATGTTTTCTACAAGTATGTATTAGCAATGTGAACGGGGCTGTCCGCATCTATCAAATTGTACTATCCCTCCCCTCTCATACTTAGGGATCGTTTAGAATAATAAAAATAAAATAAAGTAAGATAATTTGTAATTTATAATTTGTATATTGAGATAAAAAGTGAATAATTTTCAGAAGTTCTCATAAATTTTTAAAATATTTTTAGCGTTTTACATTGCACCAAACAAACTCTTAATTTATTTTCTCTTATGGAAAAGGATATTTAATTTTGTTATCACTTAGGAAAAATCCAACTTTAATAAGAGGAAACATTAAAAATGTGTGTAAATTTAAAAAAAAAAAGATGTAATATTTTTTCATGACTATAGTGTTTCCAGTTATAAAAATTAGTATAAATTTATAAAAATTATAATTTTATAATTCATAAAGTAAATAAAAAATTTAAATTTTATAAAAACTCATAAAAATTTTTGAAATTATGTAAACCACTAAAATTCATAAAAGTTTTTGAAATTTTATAAACCACTAAACACACCCCATATTTACAATCACTTTAAAGATCTGTTCACAACCTTTTTCAAAGTGAGCATCATTTACAGATATTCCAAAATTTAGTGTCGGACAATAATGGAACCGAAGGAGCATACAAAAAGAGTGACACGTTAGCCTTTCTTGCGTGTGCTACTTTGTAATTCCCTCACTGAGGTGAGGTGGTGTTTAGATGGTAAAAAATAAAAAAAAAATTAAAAAAGTTTGGGTGAAAGTGATATACAAGGATATTTAACTGAAAAAAGTTGAACAAAATTTGTATTTTCTTTTGTAAGTTTTAATAAATTTTAATCATCCAATCAGAACCTGAAAAAAAAAAATTACTCACTCACATGATAAGAATATAGTTTTATTCGGACTTCTAAATTTTTTTAAAAATGTTAAAAAATTTTAATTTGTATAATTAAATTTTGTCACATGTCATTTTTACACTACTTTTTTAATTTTTTTTAAACTTTTTCAGAATTTCAAATGTCATGTGATAATGGAAATTTTCCGAACTTGGCTAAAATGACATAAATGCCCCTCGATATTGTTGGGAAAAACCTCATGAAGGCCAAGCTGACCTTTCTAAACTGACCTTTCGAGCTTAAGAGGTCGAAGTGGCTTAGGCCGAGCTTTATGGCCTCGACTACTAAGTGCCGGGCCAAGCGTGGACACACATATGAGATCCTCACGTTCACAATTGCTGATTCAAAATTATTAAATTGGTAAGGAAATTTCAGGATTGATATAGATTTCATACTTTTCTTATCTCAATGAGGAAATCACGAAAAATTAGGGAGAATTTTTGATTTATTTCTATCATTGAATTTGTTAAATGTACCTATAAATATAAGGAGAGATCACCATAACAAGTATACTATTTTCACCTTGCCATTACTCTGCCAAAATTTTTCTTGACTTTCACTGACTTGATCATCAGAGTATCTTTGCCAGATGTCACATCGGTGTCTCAGGAGAACAAATTTATCTATTTCTATCGAACCATCCATAAAGAAATCCGAATCGAGGGCTACGAAATTTCATCATTATCAGTTGGTGCTGTCTATGGGAATCGAAAGGGTCAAGAGCTCGCGGGTCATGAGCCCGCCATTCCAAATCCCTCAGTCCTCAACTGGGGGCTTTGATGATACCACAATCATCCCACATCAAAAAGGAATTAGGGACTAAGGTAACTTATAAGTGCCTCTATTTCTCTTCCTAATACGACGTGTTTTAAAACCGTAAGGATACTGAATTCAATGAAAACTCCAGGGTTAAGCGCGCTCTAGTGGGAGCAGGACTGTGATAGATAAAATCCTGGGAAGCAGTTGACCAAACCCAAAGCAGACAATATCTGCCAGGAGGGCCTATAGTGTCCAAACGAAAATGAAACATCATCGATTGATACCATCGTTGGGAATCAAAAGGGTCATGAACCTGCCAATCACGAGCCCGCCATTCCTAGTCCCTCAATCCTCGACTGAATGGCTCTAATAATATCACAACTGTCCCATATCGAAAAGGAGTCAAGGAGTGAGGTGTCTTATAAGTGCCTCTGCCTCTTCCCTTAGTACAATCCTAGGGTTAAGCGTGCTCTGGTGGGAAAGCAGTACTAGGATGAATGACATCTTGGGAAGTAGTTGACCATGCCCAAAGTAGACAATATCTGCCGGGAGGGCCTATGGTATATAGATGAAAATGCAAATTATCAGTTGGTGTCGTTGCTAGGAATCGAAAAGGTTATGAGACTGCTGGTCACGAGCCCGCCATTCCCAGTTCCTCAATTCTCGACCGAGGATATCTGGTAGGAGTAGTACTATGATGGGTGACCTCCCGGAAAGCAGTTGACCAATCCTAAAACAGACAATATCTACTAAAAGGGCCTACAGTATGCAGACGAAAAATAGAACATCATCAGTTGGCACCGTCTGTGGGTATCAAAAGGATTACGAGCCCGCGAGTCACGAACCTGCCATTTCCAACCCCTCAGTTCTCAATTGGGAGCTTTGATGATACCACAAGTATTCCACATCGGAAAGGAATTGAGGACTAAAGTAGCTTACAAGAGCCTCTATCTCTCCCACATTAAAAAGGAATTGAGGATTAAAGTAGCTTACAAGTGCCTCCACCTCTCTCCCTGGCATAACGCGTTTTAAAGTCGTGAGAGTATTAGATTCAGCGAGAATTTTAGGGTTAAGTATGCTTTAGTGAGAGCAGTACCATGATAGGTGACCCTCTGAGAAGCAGCATCAAGATGGATAACTCCCGTAAACAATATTTATTAGGAGGGTTTACTGTGTGTGAACAAAAATAAATTATCATCATCACCTATATATAAAAGTATGCAAGTGGAGTGAATCTAATATTCACGACTTTTTTTTTTTTTGCATTCAACTCTCGGCAAGAATGATTGGGCGATCCGAGCCCACTAACTCTTTGACGGTTCGGATTATAATATTAAAAAATTAACAAGATGTGTCTGACCCGTAAACAAAATAAATAATAAATAAAATTATGTATTATTTATTTTTAAACGGGTCAAATGAGTTATTCGCTTATTCCGTAAACAATGAAAGAAGTTTTAAAAAATAACAATAAAATATAAAATAGATTTTAAAACTAAATCATTTAAAATAAAATAATTAATTGGTAACCTATTATCCAAAACCGTTAACCCATTAAACCTATTAGTTTGTGTAAGTTATATTCATATAACGGGTACTCGGGTCAAAAAAAATTAGAAAATTAATGAGGTAGATTTATCCCCGAATCAAAACATAATTAGGGTGATTTGGTGTTAAAAAAAATTAAAATTTAATATTAAAGTAATATAAAATTAACACGTAGTGAAATTTAATTAAAATAAATTAAGAACTTTTAAAACTTTTTAAAAAATTTAAAACTTCAAAGGAACGTTAATTACAGGCATCTTTTGCCTACAGTGTGCCAATTTTCATCTACCTACAATTCTTTCCTGTTGTTATTGTCTGGAATCATATCTTGAATTATTCAGGTTGTTTTTTTCTTTTTCCTTTTTTTCTTTTTAAGCGAATGCTAGGCCACATATGGTGGACAATATCAGTGAATTAAAAGCAAATTTGGTACTCTTTTGAAACCCACGTGTTTATTGTGTGATTACAATCTCTCTCTCTCTCTCTCTCTCTCTCTCTCTTTATAATTTTATTTCTTATTTAAAAACTTACACGCATCGATACTGTATATTGAAATTCTCCTAACCTAAGTTATATAGGGGCAATGTTTGGTGCATTTGTAAAAGTTTATGCCGTGTTTGGAAGCCTAATATTTACAAATTTTATGAATTTTTATCAAATTTTAATTATCTTTATTTTTCGTGCTTTTGATTTAGAACTCCAAATTTTATAAATTCTTATCAAATTTTTATTAACTTTGATCAACTTTCTATCAACTCTTTTTTAAACCAAAACTTTTCAAATAGGTAGGTGACATCACGTTTAAATTGGTTTGTCTGATCAAATTTTTTAAGTTATGCCAACTAAATTTCAAAACATGATTCACAATCCTACTTTTTCTATTTTTTTTTAACTTCCAAACACATCCTATATTGCAAACCATGGCAAAGTAAATTTGGCTTCAAATAAAAATAACATTTTCATTATGCAAGTATTAAAATTGTAGCAAGCCTTGCCAAATCAAGTGAACTTGATTACAACGGACAGTCATATTCTGAGTACTTAAAGTATGAAATTTATTGTTGAAACTATATAAGATCAAAAAATCAAATTGAAATTAATGATTCAATTTAGTTCAATTACCTTAATTGAGTAATAATAATTTTTTTTGTTAATAAATTATTACATGCAAAATCATCAAACCAAATTAAAATTAGTAGCCGAATATGATTCAATTTCTTCAGTTCAATGGTTTGGTTACAAATTGAAAAAAAAAATTATAATCGATTAAATACAATTGGACTATATTTCAGGACATTTCTAGTTGGTCACACATAGGCGAGTTTCGAAGTTAAATTTTTAGTAATTTTTTTCTTTTGACAAAAGTTGATAGTTAAAACTTTTTGTGTTTGGTAAAATAAATAGAAACATTTAATAATTTTTGACAACTTTTAGGTTTTGGTAAAATAAATAAGAAATTTCGTAATTTTTGACAATTTGTAGGTATTTGGTAAAAATGTTTAATCACTTTTGAATTGAATTAAAATAAAATATTCATTACACCCCCGCTAACTCAGCAAAACTTGATATTTTAACAATTTGTCAACTCAGCAAAATTAATAACTTTTAATATTTTATCAAACATCTTAAATATCAAAAGTTAATTTTTTTTTTTTTAACTTTTTTTCGCTCCTTGCCATATATGTTGATCCTATTTCATTCATTGATGTTTATATTAGTTGGACATAATTTAAAAGTTCTAATGAGTTGTACTGCACTTATCATACTAGTGTGTGGAGCTTTACAAAACTTCAAAAATCTTTTATAAATTCGTACAAATCTCTATAAATCTCATAAAATTTTAATCTCTCCAAATCTTATCACTCTGTAAATCTCTATAAAACAACCATTATCCAAAATTGTTTGAACGAATTACGAAATCCGTTTAAATGGATCGTGCAATGAATTGACATTTTGATTTTGTTGAACTATATAAATCTCTACTGCATTCTAAACAGTTAAAAAAAAAAAAGAAGTATAAGTTAGCAATTTTTTTAAATTTTAAAGCTCTAAGTGAGTCTTGTAACGTGTGGAGTACTTTTTTTTATTTGCAAATTTTTACACAATTTAAACTTTTTACTCATAATATAAATTAGGAGATTATAACTTTTACAAATTTAAACTAATTAACTAGCCTTTATAGGTGCGATACACAAAATTATATAATGAATTTTTATTAGAAAAAATAAACTTTTTAAATATATTATAATTATTTTAATAAAGTTTTATGATTTTAAATGATAGTTATTAAATTATTTTTATATTAATATTTTTATTTATGTCAATTTTATATAAGTAGATAAAGTTGATTAAAATCACGTTTTTATATGAATGCTAAAAATTTATATTTTATCAAACCTCAATATGAATCAATTCTAAAAATCCAATTTGGCTCTAGAATACATATTAAATCTTAAACCTACTTAATTAAGTTGATCTTTCTTTTTTAATTTTAAAACGTTTGTCAAATTTTTAATATATACTTCTATTTTTTTAATTATTCACTTGAATTAAAAATATTATTAAAATAATTTTTTACCCTTAATTGTCAACATGACAAATTTAAATTTTTATAAAAACTAAATATTTAGGTATTTTTATTAATATTAACATTTAGGCACTTTTTGTACTTTTAAATTTAAAATATATTATTTTTTTTAAATTTAAGTAATATTATGTAATTTTAAATCCGTTTCCTAAATTAGTATGTAGATATAAATTTTATAACTATAACAAAATAATAAATAATTGGGTCCAATTATAATGGACCAATAAGTAAATACGTCAATTTCATGAATTTATGAGCTATTACATTAATTAAGGTCATTTATCACAATCTTAGTGGCTTTATATATATATAAAAAGTAAAGTTCTATTCATGATTTGCCGATGTGGAACAAAAAGAAATCAATTATTTATGTTGGATAATAAAACATCATTTGATTTGACATTTGTTCCACTCATCACTAAATCTTTGCCACGTCATCACTTATTATATATTATATAATAACACACATCATTTGAATTTGAAATTTAAAATTCAAATAAATATATATATTATATTTTGTCAAATTATACGTACATATCTTATATATATTATATTTTGTAAATTATACATACATATATTATATTTTATTTATATTATCTATTATTATTAAATAATATATGGATACGTGTTAGACAAAGTTAACTACATTTTTTATTTAAAAAAATATATTTAAATTTTAAAATTTTGAAAATTTTATTAAAAAATAAACATTTAAATTAAAATTTCAATTTTAATATACTTAAAACTTAAATTTTAAATACATACACTTTTACAGTATGTGCCATTTATATAATAATAAAGTTTAAAATTTTAAATTAATATATTTTCAGCTGTTAAATTTGCTTAATGGCCACGATTATTTTTTCTTTTTCTCTCACTCTTCTTATATTTTAATACTTTTTATATAAAAGATTTTAAATTAATATTTTAAAAAATGTAACATATATTTTTATAATCCGTGTTATTTATATAATAAAGAAGTTTAAAATTTCAAATTTGAGATATTTTTAACTGTTGAATATGTTAAACGATCAGGGTTATTTTTTTTTCTCTCACTCTCTTTATGTTTTTAATATTTTTATATAAAAAATTTTAAATTAATATTTTAAAAATGTGATAATATTGTAATAAATGACAAATTTTATGCCTAATCATTTTTTATTAATGATTTTTATTTTTATAAGTTATGTTTACACTTTTGTATGTAAGTTTTTTTTTGGTAAATTTAAATTTAAATTATTTATATGTCAAATTATATTTTTATGTCTTTAGGTACACATAATTGCTAGTTATATTTGGAGAGAGAGTGAGAGAGAGCTCTGTTTGTTCATAACTAAAACTTAGCTAAATTCGTACCTTGCCGCATGTAAACGTTGAAAATGATGCTTCCTTTGCACTTCGAAGTATAGAGAGAGAAAGAGCTTGATAAATATATATATATATATAGAAGAGAGAGAGAGAGAGAGAGAGAGAGTGAGAGAGAGCTCTGTTTTGTTCATAACTGAAACTCAGCTAAATTTGTACCTCACCGTATGCAAATGAGTAGGTTGAATTGCTCCATTTAGTACTAAATAAAATAAAATAAAATCTTTAAATTTTTACAAACATGAATTATGAGACAGTAAAATTTAAATAATTCATTTACTACATGAATTACGAGATATTTATTTTTATAATTTTATTTTATTTTATACACTTTTATACAACTCTAAACACACTAAAATACACTGTTACATTATAAAAGCTCCGTTTGGTTTGTAAAAAAAATTATAAAAAATTTTATAAACCTCTGTTAACTTTATATCACATCAACCTTTTTCTTTCACTATACGTCATTACAAACTCTTAATTTATCTCATTTTTTTAACTTCTAACACACACAAAGTTTTGTTCTCAGGAATATAACTGAGTTTTTAATGTTCCAAATGTGGCCTACGTTTAAAGCAGTTGAAAGTAGATAATTAATATATTTGGAGTATTAAAAAATAATAAAAAATGCGTTTCAAGTAATTCTCTACTATTTAGTACGTAGTCATTAAATCAGATTTTCTAAGGAAAAACAGTGCTAAAACCGTTGCGACGGTTTCAAAACCCGTCCGAACTTTGTCAAGCCCAATTCTGCTTTTCAGCTTTGCAGTGTCCTGTCATTTTTCTCGGATTCATCACACTCCCACAAGATGACACCTGCCCTAGCTTTCCATCTGAGATTATGTGTGTGTTTGGAGTGAAAAAAATGAGATAAATTGAGAGTTCGTAATATATGCAGTGAAATAAAAAAATTGATATAATATAAAGTTAACAGAAATTTATAGAGTTTTTATAATTTTTTTCAAACCAAATGGAGCTTATAATGTTTAGTCAACATGTTGGACACGTAGATCTTCCTTCCACTTTAAATCAACGGCCAGCAATGAAGCTTCAGGTAGTCAATGTGAACTGCCTGTTAGCATATTAGCCTCACATTTTTTTTTTTAATCCCTTTTCTTTTTCTCCATTTAAAATCCAAGAAGACACCTATCATTCATGTAGAAGCGTATGCCCCAAAGATTAGCCCCCGGCAAGCGATCCGGGGGCTTCGATCCGGGGGCTTTAGTTTACGGTTTACTGTAATCACTACAGTAACATCAAAACAATAACGTTTGGACTTTTTTTTTTTCAAAATAATATTGTTTACTTAAATTTTTATATTCAAATATAAATTGAGATATTTAAATATGCATTTAAATATAAAAATTTAAGTGAAATAATGTTATTTTACATAAAAAAAAAATATTAAAATAACATAGTTTTAGAATTATTACAGCCGCTGCTGCAATAACCTCTTACTGCGGCCTCCCCCTTCTGCTGGCAAGTGGGAGATGCAATGATCCTAACCTTCCAGTGATGTGACAAAAGGCTCCAGTTTTTCTGAGCCATCCTCTGCCTGGTATAGCGACGAAACCGTCCAAATGGTTGCTAGACCGGCCGTCGGAACGGTTTAAAAAAAAAATCAGTCATTTGATAGTTTGGAAATTCGTGTTCACGTTATAAAATGTGTTTGGATTTGTATAAAATTATAATTATTCTTATTTGAAGGCACATAAATATAATTTAACGTGTAAATAAATTAAATTTAAATTTATAAAACAAACTTATATGAAAAAAGTGTAAAAATACACCATAAAAATAAAAATTATTAATCAAAATAGATTAAAGTGTATAAAAATGTATAAAATAAAATAAAATTGTAAAAATTAATGTCTCGTAATTCATGCAGTGAGTGAAAAATTTAAAATTTACTGTCTCGTAATTTATATTTGTAAAAATTTATAAGATTTTATTTTATTTTATTTATGTTCCAACAGAGCCAAAAAAAAGTTTTGTTATTCCACTAATTGAATTCTAGTTATGCAATTTTTGTTAGAAATATTAAATGTTCTTATGAACCTAGAGAAGGTGGGAGTGTAAAAAATTTAATAGAAAATTTTAATGATTTTAAAAAATTTTAAGTGATTCTATCGTGCCAAATATATAGAGTATTTAGAATAGTAAAAAATAAAATAAAATAAAGTGAGATAATTATAAATTTATAATTCATGTAAAAAAATTAACAAATAAATTATTTGTAAAAATTTTCAATGAGAGCCAGTGCGCCAAATATATCAAGACTTGCACTTAATAATGTTTGGCAACAAGTGCAGCAGCATTCATATCATTTCACTTCGGGGGGAAAAGTTCCATTCAAGTCCAAACTATTTTTAATGCAACACAGTCTGTAAAGGGTTCATCAGAGGTGTGGCCATACACGTGTCAAAACGGGTCCCACTTTAAGACATACCATTGGCAGCCAAGATTGACCGGAGATTGGCTGATCGTGACCACTCTTCTTAAAAACATAATAATACTAATAATAATAATATAAATTGTGTTTGATTTTTAGAAATTATTAAAATATTTTAAAAAATTTAAAAATTTCTTATTCCTTATTTTACTGTACAAATTATGAACTCATAAATTATTTCATTTTATTTTACTTTTTATTATTTCAAATGTACCCATATATATAATAATAATAATAATATAAATTAATTTAAAAATTTTTTTTATTAAATACAAAATTAACTTTTTTTTATTTTTATTAAATTTTGATTTGGCTCTCTATTTTTTTAATTCTACAAATTTTAACAAACATACAACAACCATAAAATTTCACGTGTAGGTTTTATAAGTAAAATTATATTTTTTTTAGGTACCCAAATACCACTTCGAATAACTTGGAAAGTGTCCATCTAAAATAAGAAATTTAACGTTTAGAAAGTTATAAATTCTGATGCAAAGATAAGTTTTGAAAAACTATTTTGAACAGTTTTTTTGGAGAATACTAATGCATGCTGGATAATGCGTAACAACTGTTATAACAATTCAAAATGATTGATACATGCAGTAACGAAAATTACCAATTAGCTACATGATCCGCGAACTTAGGCTTATTTACAACCAAAAAAAAAAAAAAAATGAATTTGATTTTTTGAATGACATTTATGCTCTGTTTTTGTTTAGAGTGACGAAAAAATTAAAAAAAATAAGATAAAATATATTAAAAAATTTAAAAGTTACTTATTTTTTGTTTTACTGTACGAATTATGAACTTATAATTTATTTCAATTTTTCTCACTCTAAACACACTCTGAGGCTTAATTTGGGTAGTAACAAAAGTGACTTTTTTAGCTAGTTTTGTGTTTGGGAAGGAAAAAAAAAAAAACTTTTTAGTAGGTCATTTTTTAATTTTTGTTAATTTAACATTTTTATCTTCAAAGGTTAAAAAAATTAAAATATAAAAAAATAACTTTAATTATTTTACAAATAAATAAATTAACCAATAAATAAAGAAGCCAACTAGGTAAGATACTCAAACGGATGCGAGGCCTGTTTTTTTTTTTTTTTTTTGTGTCACATATACCGTATCTTCAATATGTAGTAATAAATCGTGGACTGCATAACAGTAAGGAGTCAGACTCATACCTAAGAACTGATATAATTCATTCAATTAAGAAGATCCGTATCATCAACCTTTATTATATTTTGGATCCGAGAGACTAACCTCAAATTCTTGTTAAAGATGAGATTTAAATTTGAAATCTTGAAATGATGAGCTCCTAAGTCTCGACTCAAAACCAACTCAAGGTTGATACTAGGCCTGATGCGAGGAAGTTGCACAGCCACCGTTCGGATGGAAAAAGTTGAGACAAACAGCATTCTTTTTCGAAAACAGAGGTAAAGAACAGATTTTCAGAAAGGCAACTACCCCACCCCAGATCCATTACACCGCCCTTTTGCTTGGGGTAAAATGGTAAAAACAAGTACAGTGAGAATTTTTGACCCATTACAGAAATGGCCACGCGCCATTGCAAGACTACTTTAATTATTCTCCGTTAAAATTATCACTCACACCTTGTTTGAAAACATTATTTTTTAAAATATTAATTTAATTTTAAAGTAAACAATTAATTTAATTTGATAATTAGAATTTTATATTTAAAATACATATTTAAATTTAAAAACAAAATTAAATTGATTTGCAAAAAATATTAAATTAGACCATAATAAGTATGATATATAAAATAAATTTATTCATTTATTTAGGTAACGTGAGTAAATAATTATTCTTATCATCTTGTTATTTTACTTTAAATTTTAAATGATATAAAATTTTAAAACTTAAATTATAAAAGAAAATTAAACTCAATTAATAGAATTTTATTTCAATTTCAAACATAGAAATTAATGAGAATTTAGAAAAAATGAAATCAAATTCCATCAAATTTACCATCTAAATGAGATATTAGATTATGTTTATTTAGTTGAACAAGAGGTAATATCTTAATTTTAGTTTTTGAATTTTTTTATAAATTTTTTATTAACATTAGCATTCGTTGCATTAGAATTTTTTTGTCTCAAAAGAAGATTAAAATAATCTACTAAAAATTTAAAATTTTAAAAATAAATTTAATTAAAAAATTAAGTACTCAAAAATTAGCTTCTAACAACGTTGCAAAATTACGCTGAAACACAAGTAAATAATGAATGCGTTCGGCACACTAAAAAATGTTAAAAAAATTTAAAAATTTTTAAAATTTTAAAAGTTATTCATCTTTTATTTTATTATACAAATTATAAATTCATAAATTATTTTAAATTATCTCATTTTATCTACTTTTTGTCACTCAAAACGTTTTCAAATTATTGATTTGGGAAATGTTTGAACGTGCTTGCTACGCGCCATTTAGGCAAGTGAAATAATATATATATATATATATATTTTAAATTTGCGGTAGGGAATGGAAGGCCAGGAGCTTTGGGCAGGGTTGTGGTGGATGGGGAAAGCTGTCACAATGCTAGCTAAGCTTCCTGACATTGATGTGTACTTGTCAAAATTATTTCCATTTCAACCTTCTTACTTTTTCTTTTTTGGCGTCACCCACGATTATTCATTCACACAGCGAAAGGTGGAGAGTATGGATCGGGGTGAGCAAAAATGATCGAATTCGGACAATGATTTGGTTCTTTATTTCAATCACTTGGCTTTTTTTGGTTTTGTCGGGGCTAAAATTTTATACTAAAATTATCCAATTTTTTTATTTCACTTTATGTATTTTAGATATTATTAATTTTATAATATGTTTGTAAGGTGTATTTCATTGCCTTGGACTATTTTTTTTTTTAGCTAAGTTTTGATTTAAAACTAAATCTTCAGAGATTGGATCAAATTAATTTAATTTTTTCTTTATTTTATGTGATTCTTTTATGGTATGTGATCAAATAAAAATAGTAGTTCAAGAAAATTTGAACCAACACTTTTAGATCAAAAGTCACCAAGTTATAAATAATGAGTCAGTCACTTTTTGTTGTTTAGAAGATTAATTAAAATTTATTAAAATAATTCGTTGAAACGGTAAAAAATAAATTATTCTAACGATTTTAGTCAAAAACCAGCACACAAAGATAATAAATGTTAAAAAAAGTAAAAAAAAATAAATTTTTTACCATTTTTGTAACTTTTTTGTGTGAAGTTTGTAAAATTTAAATTTTAAAAATAAACGCAAAAAAAATAAAAATAACAAAAATTAATAAAAATAGAAATATTTATATATTTTATAACTTTCAATAATTTTTAATTCAATCAAACGAGACTTTAAAATTATGAGTCCTACTTGTTACATTCGTACACTCAAAAAATGACAAATGCCTGAATATAAAAAGGACAGCGCAATGGAACCAACAAAGCGACCCCCTCCTTAAATGAGTCGTTGCCCTTCGGCATCAAAATGATTTTGACTAATTTAGAAATATATTTATTATATATCATGTTTTTCAAAAAAAAAAAGACTCAAAATTTTTTTTATATACTGAAAAAGGAATAATATAGCAAAGACATGAAAATCATACTTACCCAAAAAATTAAAAAAAAAAAGATGAAAATCAAATTAACTAAATGGAAGAGTCAAACACTAGAATTTCTATTTTTATTTAATTCTAATTTAATTTTATAAATTAAATTACAAACTTATAACTTATTTTATTTATTTTACTATTTATTACTTCAACACACCCTCTAACTCGAGTATACAAAATTGTGGACCCAAGTTGAAATGCGAGACCAAGTGACCATCGATCTGTTCACTAACATTAGCATTCTCCAAGTCACTTTTGACAAAAGCAATTCCAAATGGTGCGGTAGGGATTGGATTCCTGTATCATTTTGGCATGAATTGGGAGAATCCAAAGTTGTGGGACCCTTCAAATCAATGACGTCAGTGACCACGTATCCTGCCACGTGTACGGCCACAGTAGTCACCCGGCAGCTATCTCTGCGTGGTACAAGACAGAAGCTGTTTGTCCAATACAAGAATTATTAAAGAAATTAATTTTAAATACCAGGCTCCCAAAAATTATGAAGAGAGGGAAACTATCTCGCCCTCTTTGTACTCGGTCAACGGGCTTTTGACACGTGGATTCAACAAACTGCCTTGTGTCTCTCTCTCTCTCTCTCTCTCTCTCTCTCTCTCTCCCTGGGGGAACTAGAAGAAAGTTGGGAGAAACTGATGAGGCTCAGACTCGGAGAGCATGGGGCGGATTTCTGATAACAAACATCTCACTCTGTTCCTTTTAATGAAACACAAAAAAGAAAACAAAAGAGAAAAAGAGCAAATGGGCAATGGAGAAATAGTTTTTTATACTTTTTTTTTGGGTTTGAGTTAAAGAGGTCCCCCCAGTCTGTGAAATGCTTAATCTTGCATCTTTGGTTATCCATATAAATATACTTAGGTTTTGCTAGTGTTTAAATCCACAAAAATATAATTTCACCTACAAATAATTTAAATATAAATTTGTTTTGTAAATTTACATATAAAAAACTACAAAAATAAAAAGTACTAATCAGAAGAGATCAATGTATTTATGCAGTATTTAATAAATGTGTAAAATTAAATACATTAATCTATTTTGATTAGTAATTTTTATTTTTACAGATTACTTTTACAGTTTATATAAATTTATAAAATAAATTTACATTTGACTTATTTGTATGTGAAATTATATTTTTTTATCTTTAAACACGAGTAATATCTAATTTGTAAATAATACGATAGAAAGGAAAAATTGTAATAATTAGAACTGTCAATCTATATTAATTAATTTGAGTTTCACGTAAAATAGTCGTTGTTGATGTAACACTAGTAAAACTTTAATGACAGTATCACAAAATGTTAAAAAAATATTAATTTTTTATTTATTTTTAATATAAAAGATTAAATATAAAACATACAATAAAGTTTGAACTTTAAATTTCAAAATTTAAAAATACCCCGTCCGCGATCGACCCATGTTTAACAAACCCCTCCTCCCTAGCTGGCCGAAGCCACTACAACTGAGGTGCCAAGCCACGTAGGATAACGATCATATCAAGTGACCTACATTATAATATAGATTATTTAATTTTGAGAATCGAACGATAAATGTTCAATTCTCGAGATTGGTGAAATGACACAATATCTAGAAATTCTTACATTTATGATAGTTCAATTCTTTCTTCCTTATAAAATTCAGTAAAAAGTTATTATTATTTTTTTCACTCAACCCCGTTTGACCTATCAAATTTTATTAAAATTTATTAATTTTTAATTATTTTTTATACTTTTTTCAATTAAATTTTAACACATATCATTTTTATGTCACATCTTTCTCTTTTTATTGTACTTTTTGACCAAAATTTAGCCAACCAAACAGCCCCTCAATATAAGAGGCATTTGAAATGGTAAAGAATGTTAAAATTTGATAAAAGTTTATGAGTTCGTAATTCATGTAGTATGATAAAAGATAAAAAAAAATTAAATATTTTTAATATTTTTTAACGATTTTTAACAAACTAAACACATCTATAAACATAAAAAAAAAAAAACACATAAAAATTTTGAGCAATCAATGAGGTACACTTAAGATATTACACGCGAAAGTTTTAGCATCAACTAAGTAAAAATTATTTTAAAAATTAGGTGGGGCCCCCTTTTAATTTTTCCCTCCTCCTCCTCTTCTTTTTTCTCCTCTCTTTTCCTTTCCATTTTTGGGAGGAAAAAATTAAATAGGACCGGCATATTTTTTTCCCTTCAAATCAAATAATAAAAACCATCTATTCCATTGCATTTTCTTTCCTTTTAATTTTTCTCCAGGCCAAGCACACACTTAGTCATTTTATTGTAAAATTTTGCGCAAATTTAATGCGTACATCTATTGTATAATTCTATATCTGAATGTTTATTGAATTTATTTTAAATGGTGTTCAGGTACCACCTTATAGTGAGTTGTATAAGATTTAACCGAATATGTAATATATTTTATGTGATAATGTAGCTCATTGTATTTTTTTTGTGTCTATGATATTATTATAGAGAGATATGGGAATAAATTGATATCTATATAATTTACGTGTATCCTGTCATTATTTTTCTATATTGGATATTGGCTCTGTTTGGAACTCTCTAAAATAAAATAAAATAAAATCGTACAAATTCTACAAACACGACTTACGAGACCGTAAAATTTGAATTATTCCCTCACTACACGAATTACGAGATATTTTTTTACAATTTTATTTTATTTTATACACTTTTATACAATTTTAAACACACCCATTATTTTGATCTTTTTATAATTGTATTTAGGTTCTGTTTAGAATGACAAAAATAATTTAAAAAAATTATAAAAAATACTGCACTACAAAGTACAACTTATTTCATCTTATCTCATTTTATTTCACTTTTTATCATTCTAAACGTACTCTTTAGAAATTAGTTTAAAAACATCACGTGGAATTTAAAAATGCAATCGAAATAATACTTCTTAATAAATATTTTTGAACAAATAAACTTGAATTATAATGATATGATAATAATATATTTTAATAATAAATTATTTTATTTATATAAATTATTTTATTTATATTGATCCTCCGACAATATCACCGAATTGTTTTGGCAATAAATTCTCATCAAAGGAAATGATGGCAGGGCGTGCTATCTGCGAAATTATGGCATCATTGACTTTTCGTTAGCCTTGTTTGGGAAAAACCTAGAGTTAAATATCAACAAATCTCCTCTAGGTTATATCTTTATACCCAAACGCCCCCTGCTCTGCCAGAAAACAAATTACCTTAAAAAAAAAAAAAAACAAAAAATGCCATAAAGCAAAGCGGCACAATGAGAACCGTGACTATAACTTAAATGGTATAAAATTATATAAAATTATAAAAATTAGTATTTCATATTTAATGAATAGAAATTTAAATTTTACAATCTTTTAATTGATGTTTGTAAAAATTTTTAAAATTTTATATTTTTTATAATTTCTAACGTGGCCAAAAGCTAAGTAGGGACGGTTAGGAACCAACCGTGAATACAAAAACCTTTCAAGGGGAAATGTGAATACAACAAACTAGCGCATATATATATATATATATATGTATGTATTTATACTAGCAGTTAACTCGTCTTGTGGACAGTAAAATTGTGAAATTAAATAATTTTTTTAATAATTTTATTATTTTAGGTTGTGTTTGGGAAGGCATTTGACTGAAGTTCAAAATGTATTATAAAAAATATTTTTAATTAACTTTTAAACCAATCATGTAAGGCCACATGTCATTCTTTTTAAATGAAGAAATAAAAAGATTACAAAAAAAAAGAAGATTTGTTTCGTAAGGGTGAGTTTGGAGTGATAAAAAGTGAGATAAAATATGGTCTAAGAAAATTTTTTTCATTTGGTGTACACATCTCAAACCGCATTTTTTAAGGATAAATAGAAGATTCTCGTTTTGACGGATTAGATTTCTGTTTGGAGGGATTCAAAATTTTGGTAGTCATGACTTCGGATTGTAGAAACCGTTTGGATAGAAGTTGGCCGCACGAATTTGTCAGAATGGTTTCTACAATTCGTTGGAACGATATCTATGGCCCCACAAAAAAAGTCAAATTAGGTGTCATTCGATAGTTTGAGAGTCCATGGTAAGGATGGTAAAAATATTTTTACTATTTGATTAACCGAATTCTAGTTATCGACTTTTTTTTAAAAGGTATTGAATTTTTTTTTAATTTTAAGAAGACGGGAATGTGTAAAAATGTATAGAGATTTTCACTAAAATTTGATACGCCAAACACACCCTATGTATCCAAGAGATTAATACTAACCGTTATAATATATATAAATATAAAATAGACATATATAAGGATTTGTTGGTTTAATTATTAAATTAAATTAAAATTTTATATTATAATTGTATAAGTGATGCTTGAGTTAAGCTTGGCTCATGGTCTTAAGCATTTTTACAAATTTCAAAATTTTTTAGTAATTTTTAAAAAGTTCGGAGAAATAAGTTAAAATTTTTCATCAAAACCCATTTGAACAAATTTAAAGTAAAAAATTCTAACGCAAAAGTTAAAAAATTTCTGTCGAAATCCCTTCAAATAGAACTATTTATATTTAAAAGATATGATTTGGTGGCCTAGCTCTAGACACTGAAAAGTTAACTACCCAATCATATTTTTTTTATTATTTTTTGAATCTCCAAACGCTACCCAAAATGTATTTGTTTTTTCTCGTACTTTGAAGGAAAAAAGTTTGCCATTTGGGGGGGGGGGGGGCGATGATTTTTACTTCTTTTTTCTTGCGTATGGAAGGGAAGTAGACTGTGAGAAGAGGTCCTCCATCACGGCTGAGTCAAATGGGCCCTCTTCTCTGCAGGCCTTTCTGTTCCTCTGGAACTCCTTAATGGAAGTCTGTCCTAACTTCTCTGTAGAAGGGGCCCAGAACGTTGTATAAATCCATCTAACTTCATTTGTCACGCATCTTGAAGTAAATGCACCAATAATTTCACAATCGGGCTCCGAGCTCAATAAAATATCAAAAAAAAAAATTTAATTTTTATAAAATTTTAATTTTTTACACAATGCACGAATTATAAGACTGTAATTTTTATTAATTTATACGACTTTTGGTATGAAATCGCTTGTAGAAATCTCTATGCGCATTCACAAACCCAAATCCATCCACAATGCACATTTGCGAATGGCCCACCCACTTGTGGTTAATTGAGAAACTAATCACCAAAATAATGGCAGATCAAAGACTCGTATCAAAGGCCGTGGTGATGTAGTTCGTTGCAATACAAATATATACATATTATAAAGAAAAATATTCGACTAGAAATTTGTATAGAATCCTGACCCACATAATACGATTGTAGCTTTTTTTTCTTATTTTTTTTTTTACATAGTTGAAAATATTAGTGAATTTTTGTTTTACTTGTTGGTTTGGGAAGAAAGTAGCTGTCTTTTTAGTTAGCTATTACTAACTAAAAATAAGTCAACTATGTTTACATTTGAGAAGGAAAAAAGGTGACTTTTTTTAGTGAATTTTTAATTTTGATTAATTCGACATTTTTGCCTTTAATAGTTTAAAAGAAGGTTAAAATATAAGAGGGTAAATTTGGTCGGTTAATAGCAATTACTAGTTAGCTAGTAGCCAGTAGTAGCTACT
The DNA here is from genome assembly GCA_019916065.1 of Vitellaria paradoxa. NCBI lineage: Eukaryota > Viridiplantae > Streptophyta > Magnoliopsida > Ericales > Sapotaceae > Vitellaria > Vitellaria paradoxa. Next base: position 67,765,095 of record CM034234.1, on the reverse strand, counting down.
AATTCGGGATGCCAAACGAAGCTTTAAGATTGTAGTTCATTACTAAGAACATTTCCAAATTCACCAGGGAAAAAAAAAAAAGCAAAAAAGTGGATTAATTCAAGGAAAACAAATATGCTAGATTTGTTTCTAGAATTTTTTTATTTTATTTTGGGACTTTATGCTTGGTCAATTTTGGGCATACTTCATTTTGAAGTTCATCGTGGTCACAAGTCTTAGGCCACAACTTCTGAAAACTGCACTTTTACACTGCCTTGGGTAGCCAGAGCCCAGGGCATAAACGGGCCACGATATTCAAGAAGTGGATTGTCCAACACTTTCATTGCCCTGGTGTCTGTGTCTGATTAGCGGAGTGCTCAAAATCCAAGGGCAACAAAGAGAGAGGCCAATGAGAGAGAGAGAGAGAGAGAGGAGGCCAGAATTACAGAAAATAAGCTCAAGCAGGGGCTTAAGCTTGAGCCTCAGCTAAAGCTTGGTCTATAGGGGTTCAGGAGCTCAGTCTTGACAAAAGGTATGCTTGGAGTAAGAAAAAGTGAGGAAAAATTGAGAATTGAAAATTCGTAATACGTGCAGTAAAAGAAAAAAAGTTGATTTGATATAAAATTAACAGAGATTTATAGAGATTTTTGTTATTTGTCAGCAAACCAAACGGGACCAAAATATACTGTTGAGTTTATTATGGGTATTTTATTTGTTATATTAGCTTACTTAAATTTAGTGGTTTAAGTTGTTATACCTAAGATAATTACTTTTTTGAATTTAACCCTATAATTAATGAAAGGCCACAGCTCATATTTTTCTTTCTTAAAAACTGCAAAGGCCATTCTTCTTTCATAATTAACATATTCATATGTACATATGTAGAGAGAAGAAATATGGAACGGGTTGTTCAAAGTTCATGAAAGCATTAGCAGTTTTGAGATACTATGACTATGAGTTTCATCTATTCCAAACTTGTTATCATCGAAATTAAGTGCCTTTGCAAGTCTTGTATTTAAAATAAAAATTACTTATTCTTTCTGAACTTAAAAAAAAAAAATTATCTTTGTACTCCTCATACTTTATATCAAAATAGAATTGTTAAAAAATTCCTTGAATGTAACAGTTTTAATTCTTAGGACCTGTTTGGAGGCTCAAAAATTAGCAAAAAAGTACCAAAAGTTACATTTGGTGTGTTTGGTAGAGTTACAATTTTTCTCACTTTTTGCTTTGTTACAGTAAAAAATAAAACCAAAAATTTTACCAAACACACAAAAATTATTACTCTTTTTGCTCGATTTACTATAGTAAAAAACTTACTAAACACACAAAAAGTACCACTTTTTTGTTTTGCTACAGTAAAAAATTTACCAAACACCTAAAAGTTACATAAAATACTAAAAATTACACTTTGTTCTACCAAACACATGAAAAAATATAACTAAAAAAACACACAAAAAACCAACCAAAAGTTGAGATTTTTTGCATTTTTTCGAACATCCAAACGGTCTCTTAATAATTTCAAAAAAATGTACTTACACCTTTTGTATTTTATGTTACTTGTACTTATACTCATTAATTCTATTTGATTTTCAGTTGATATTCTTATCTTTTCACGTTATAGTTTCATTTTATTTTTGAGTACGAGAGGTATAAAAGTAATTACCGCTTCTAAAATTAGAGTTGTGGTAAAGTTTGGGAGTTACTTCCATCAAATATCGGGGCACTATTTTACAACGTTTTTTTCTCTTTTAAAATAAAATAAATTTATTAATTGAAACACAACGACGGTTTTGGTGTTTAATTTTACAAAGTAATTCATGATTTTATTTATTTATTGTGTGTGTCTGTGTGTGAGATGGAAATTTAAATTTACAAAAATACGGTAAAAGATAAATAGATGTGAGTGTGTGAAAAGATTCAATCTGGAGACAAAAATATGACCAATTACCTTTAATTAATTATAGGGTTAAATTAAAAAAATAATTATTTAGATGTGAAAACTAAACCATTAAATTTAATAAAATTGATGGAAAATTTAGAAGAGAAAAAAAAATCTAACAAGTTCATTGGACGCAATTTATGTTATATTGTGCACGTGTGCATAATATATGAACTTCTTTCGTGCCATACACTAAGATTACCGTTGGAAATATTAGATGCACGGTATATGTATATATGATTTGAATCAGTATACTAATATAAAATTATTAAGAGGAAATATAATTTTGATGCAACATAAATACATTAATACAAAATTAAAATAATTTGAAATGTTTATTAAATTAAAAAAAAAGAAAAATAACTATAAACACATATAGATATAAAGTGACACATCGACATAGGGTGCGTTTGGAGTTTCAACTAAATCCAAAAATTTCCAAAAGTTTTCAAAGTGTATTTTGAAATTATTGCGTAATGATTGTTGAATGTTTATATTTAAATTGATATAAAATTGTTAAAAAATATATAAAGTGACACGTGTCAAAATTTTAGTGAAAGATTTTAAAAAATTTTAGAGTTTTGTGTTTTGTTTGTACACGTGTCAGATCACTTTTATTTTGAATTTTGATAAAATTCGTTGGAACGAAGCATATGTGTTGCGTTCCAATGGCATTTTAAAATTTTAGTAGATCGTGTCAGTGACAATTGTGTCAACTTTTGAATTTTTTTAGGTTTTTTTGAGGCTCCAAACGAAGCCATAAATTCTCAACCGGAACACAAATTCTGAGTGACGCTACTCCGAATTTAGTTAGCGGTTGTACCTTGCAGTGTTACTAATTGAAGTTATCATCATGAATTTTCAAGGTGGGGCTGAAATTGAAGTGTTGAAATTTGAGTTTTCTTCACGTCCAAAGCTAAGAAAACTGACCACCTCAGATCCATCGAAAGCATGGAGTCTCCCACACGTCTCTAAAACTACATGAATGAGAGAAGAGAAAGAGAGAGAGAATAATCATAGGCAACAACAACTCTTGCTTCAAGCAGTTGGCCATGCACATTCTTTACTTGAAAAAGAACAAAAGGAAACTCATCTCATCTCTGTTATGCCATGAATATATATATATTATAATATAATATAAACAAAACAAAATTTTTTTTATTAGAATTTTTTTCTCTAAAAAAATGTCATCAAAATAATGTAATAATAGCAGTTTTTTCTATTAAATAATTTTTATTTAGAGTGATAAATATATTTACAATAAAATGATATTATCTAGTATAAAATTCTACCAAAATTTTGGAAGCGAGTAACCACTTCATATAATGAAATCCTCAAAAGTCAGAATCTACCAAATGAAAAGACCAAAGTCATCTTGAGAAAGGCTCTCCCTATCTAACTTGAGTCTCCCCATCTAACTGCCCACTATTTTTGGATGAATCATCTTAAAAGGCCTTGCCCTATCTTCACATCATCTCTCAATTTTATATATATCATACACCTATGTATTACATATTATATATATATTTCAAGTCATCCCTGATTGCCATGTTTCTAATTTACAGACACACCTTTCTTGTCTTCTTACTCATCTTCCCCACTCCAACTCCGGCGAGAGAGACACCCAAGTCTACCTCTGACCCAATAACTGCAGCAGAAGATCGTCATCACAGCCACGCTTGGCACGAGTTCGAGAGGTTCCTCGGCGCCCGGAGAGGTAGCCACGTCACCGGCATGTCGGAGCTGAAGAAGTACTTCCAACGGTTTGGTTATCTGCCGGCGGCCCAAGGAATGAATTTCACCGATGCATTTGATCTCCGGTTCGAACAAGCCGTCGTCCAATATCAAACCAAATTCGGCCTTCCCCCGTCCGGTCGGCTTGACACTGAGACACTCTCCCAGATCCTGTTGCCGAGGTGCGGCATGTCGGACACGTCCCCGGCGGCGTTCCACGCAACGAGACACTACGCTTACTTCGCCGGGCGGCCGAGATGGGCACGAGCTATTCCGATAACACTTACGTATGCATTCTCGCCGGAGAACTCGATCGGCTCTCTGAGTTCGTCTGAGATTAGACACGCATTCAAGCGAGCTTTTGCTCACTGGGCGTCTGTTATTCCGGTGGCTTTCTTCGAGGCAGGCGACTACGGATTCGCCGACATCAAAATTGGGTTCTACCGTGGCGACCACGGCGACGGAGAACCATTCGACGGGTGCTGGGAATCTTGGCCCACTCGTTCTCGCCGGAGAGCGGGCGGCTCCACCTTGATGCGGCGGAGACGTGGGCGGTGGATTTTGAGAGGGAGAAATCGAAGGTGGCGGTGGATTTGGAGTCGGTGGCGACGCATGAGATTGGACACGTATTAGGTTTGGCACACACTTCAGTTAAAGAAGCAGTGATGTACCCTGTGTTGAAACCTAGAGAAGATTGGGTTTGAAGGCTGACGATATAAAGGGTGTACAAGCTCTCTATGGTTCTAACCCTAAATTCAAGTTGCTTCTTCAACCAAGTCTGACATTTCCTCAAATCTAGCCATGGACTCGAAGAGGGTTGACCTTAGATCTTCAACATGGATCACCATATTGTGATGGTGATCTTTTTGATGTGGCTGCTACCATGCATGTAATTGTGCATGGTTCATATCAATTTTTTATTTTTTTTAATTTTTTTATTTGATATGTTTTTTTTTTAATTTAATGACAACATATAGGAGAAAGATAGAATACACACACACACACACCCCCACTATATGCTAACACTCTTTTGCTAAGAGCTAGCCTGAGATTACAAATGTAAGTATGTCAGTTGTATGGGCATGATGCAGTTTGATTTGTTGCTAATACATTCAGTGTTCGATTGCTACTTGATATATTATGGAATTAATCATGTATTCTAATGATTTTTCTAGGTTGGGGACATTTTTTAATTATGTCCCTAGTGTGGTTATGACCCAAACGCAATCCATTTGAGGCCCCATAAATTTATTTTCTTGATTGATTAAATTTTAATTACTGTTAATTAGTACATTGATTAAAAAATAATTTAAGTATGTTTGAATTAATTGTAATAATGAATACAGGTTAAATTAATTGCTACTCTCTCACGTACCTTTTTTTTTTATTTGAAAAGTATATTACTACTATTGGAATTCTCAATTCTAATCTGATACAAGATGGAAATGTTATAGGATCTACTATGAAAGTTTTCTACTTTGTTGTAATGTTATAGGATCTACTATGAAAGTTTTCTACTTTGTTGTAGATACTTGGCAAAATTTATATAGCAAATAATTTTATTTTATTAAGATCAGTTTAGTATATTTACTTATTTTAAATATATTTTTAGAATATATTTTTTAGTTTAGTATAAGATTAAGAATATTCCAACTGTGGAAGTAATTTAGGTGGTATTAAGTTTATTTTTCTGTTTTCTATTTCTTCTGCTTTCATTTTATGTTTAAAAAAATCTCAAAATAAAGAAACAAAAAAACTCTATTTTCATTATTTTTGAATTTTTTTTTTATTTTGAATTAAAAACACTCAAAATGACTTTTTGTCATTTTTCATTTTATGTGTAAGCCTATTTGCTATTTTCTAAAACAAATTTTGAAATACAAGTGACCAAATACGTTTTTAAACTTTTTCCTTATTTTCAAAGTGTAAAGTGGAAAATTAATTCAAAAACAAAAAATAGAAAACAAAACGAAAAACAAAAAATAAAAAAATAAACCAAATGAGTCATTAGTTTCTATATTTTACGTTATTCAATTTCTTATTTTCTAGTTAAGATTTCTATTTAATTAAACATTGTAAACCTATGAATTCGAGCAACTTTTGATTAATAATATAATTTTCAAAAATTTATTTTCTTTTTTTCCTATGTTTTATTTTGTATGTCCTGGGGTTAGCATACAAGGTTCACGAAATTCTTTGCATCATAATCTCTCTAAACAGATGGCGGTCTATTTCTTGTACACAATTTTAAAAATAATAGTACAAACAGATTAACCTAATGTGTGATGCGTCATCTTGGGCCTATTTTAACCTCCACCATGATTCCCTTCCACAGCTGTTGCCAAAACCCTAAAAATCTCTTCTTTCACACATGGGCATTGAATCAGGGGATTAATAACTCTTTTCTTTGGGATTGAGATTGATGTAAACTTAGATTCTAATACCAGTAATGATGGATCGTGGGTCAAAACTTATGCTGCGATACACAGGATTTACTATCAATCTTAACAACTACCCATAGTTGTCTGGTTATATACAATAAATCAATCGCTCCTACCACTTAGCCTAGGGGCTTACTCTATTTGTTTTTCTGGCGGAGTTGGGTCTTCTAGACGTGAACTAAAAACTTTATTTGTGAAAATCATTGCACCTACAATCACTACTAGAAAAAAGTTGATTACCAACTGACCATTACAACCGAATATAATCGGTTAGTAAATACCAACCGACTACTAACACATTACCAACCTATGTAAAAATTGCTAAAATTTAGATAATTATCAACTCTTTACGACTAATTCCAATTTGGTTGCTAAATTTTCGGGTTGGTAATCAGTTGTTATATTGGCGGGAAACTTTTACCAACTGATTGTCAACTACTTACAACTGGTTGGTACATATTTCAGTTGGTAATCTGGCGGGAAAAAATTACCAATGGATACACACTGAATAGTGTAGTTGTTAGATATTTCGGTTGGTAATTTGATGGTTAAATTATTACCAACCGCAATGTTTGGCTCGGTCATGTAATCACCTGATGGGCAAATTATACCACCGCATTGCCAACTTGTAGGTTAGTTGGTAATTTATTTAGTTAGTATTTAGTTGGTATTTCCGTTCGTAATTCGATAGCAATGGCATCAAGAATATGTTTAGCAACCCAATTATCAACCGACGGTATCATTTATTAATTTATTTGGTTGGTTATCGGTTGGTAATCCATTGGTAATGAAGTGTAAATATATTTACCAACTGCATTAACCACGCCTTTAGCAGTTAGTAATGTAGTCGGTTGATAATCTGATGGTAATCCGTTGGTAATCAAGCAGAAAAAGTATACTAACTAAAATACCAATTGGATTTTCGGTTGCGAATCTATTGGTAATCGGTTGGTAATCTATTAGGAATATATACCAACAGAATAATGTATTCCGTTGGTAATCAGTTAGTAATCTAGCGAGAATATATTTACCAACCAAATTAACGACTGAGCTTATCGGCTAGTAATATAATCGGTTGGTAATCAGTTGGTAATCCAATGAGAAAATATTTACCAACGTACTTACCGACGGAATGGTTTGGTTGATAATGTCATCGGTTGGTATTTGGTTGGTAATAGGGTGAGAAAATATTTTTACCAACCAATACTAACTAATTACCAACCAAAATTTTACAATTGGCATTAAACATTAAAAAAAGAATTTCTAATTTCAATATTTTTATAATTAATTTTATATTAAGAAATATTTGTAATTAATTATATATATTTATATATGGCATGAAATTATTTCATGATTTATTGGTTCATGTGATACAACCTTTAGATAAGTAAATTCATGCGTTTTTTATAACATGGTATGGTTTCATACATATTGGGTTCAGTGTTTATATATATATATATATTATATGTATTGGTTCATACATATTGAATATAATTTAATTGACTAGGAGGAAAAGTTTTTATACAATTTATATTGGTAATATTAAATTTTCATATTAATGAATTAGTGATAAATGCATGTTATGATTATAATTGTTTAAGACACAGGGTTTAGGATATATGATGTTCAAAATCGGACAAGTTTAGGTATCAAATCGTTTATGAATTCTAAAATTTACTTCCATTTTTTTAATCTTTTTCCCTATATATATTTTTTGCTGTAAGAATTCGTATGTAAACGTCTAAGTTAGTAAGGTCCCGTTTGGTAATGTTTTCGTTTTCTATTTTTCTGTTTATGTTTTCAAAATTTTGTAAACTCGCAACAAAAACATGTTTGATAAATCTGTTTACGTTTTTTTGTTTACAAAAAAATTGAAAACAAAAACAGAAAAAATATGTTTTCACTCTGATTTTCTTTTCTGTTGCCAATATTTTGTCAATTTTAAAACTTTATCTATTTTTGTAACATTAAATAAAAATAAATTATTTTATTCAAATATTTTTTTAAAATAAGTTATTCCAATAAATAATATAATTAAATTCAAAAAATTAAATAAATAAATAAATTAATATTATTTTTAATAATAATAAAACTAAATTAATTAATTTAATTTAATAATTAATTATTGCTAAATTATCTGAAATAAATATCATAATTAATTTATTTAATTTAATAATTAAATTAATTTATATAAAATTATCGAACCTAAGAGCTTAAGGTAGTAAAGCTTAAAAATCGAAAGAAAACTCAGTGTATAAGTGATATGTAACAAAATTTAGACAAAAACAAAAAAAATTTATTTTTTTAATTAATACTAACTAGTTACTAAAATGTTAACATTTTAATTTTTTGTTAATTTAATATTTTTACCTTTTTAAAGCTTAAACAATTTTTAAAACAAAAAAATAAATTTAATAATTTAAGAAAAAAAGTTAAAAAGGTAAGTGACTAGTTTTTTTGACTAAACGTTATCTTAATTATAAAAAAAAAATTATTTGCCGAAAGAAAAAAGGTGAAAAAAATTTATTTGTAAATTTTAGTTGATTTTGCCAACTAAACACCACCTAAATGTGTGGTGCTTGGTTTAAAAAAAAATAAAAATTAGTGTAAAAATATAATAAAAGTTAGAAAAATTAATAAAATTTAGAATAATTGTTTAGTGTAATTTAATATTAATTATATTAAAGTCACATTATTTTAAATTTAAAAATAAAAATAACAAATATTATTTATTAATTTTAAGTAATTTCATTTCTTTATCTTTTTAGAATTTATTTCCAAATATAGTCACCTAAAATATTTTTCTTATTAGAAATAAATTCTTAAAATAGTTTTCAAAAATTTTACTTTTTAAAAATAATTTTCTAAAACTAAAACTAAATGCGACCAAATTATTTTTAAGAATATATATATAAAATGAAGAAAAAAAATATATAGTGAGCCATGATATAACTAAATTAAAGATATGTATTAAATATGTGCTATACATACGAATTGGAGAAAAATAAAAAATATTTAAAATTATTTTTAGTTAAATATAATAGTTTATTCATAATTATTTACTAAATATCTATATAGTTTCATGTATTGTTTATGATTTCAAATTATTGAAACAAAAGTTAAAATAATAAATAAAAAAAATAATTTTTTTATCACTTTTGCTAACTAATTAATTTATAAAGGGCAATTCTTACAATCAATTGGTTAGCAAAAGTGTTAAAAAATATAACAAAAAAGTTAAAATAATTAAATAAAAATCATAAATTTTTTTATCATTTTTGGCGACCAATTGATCGCTAAAGGGGTACCTTTGCCAACCAACTAGTCACCAAAAGTGATAAAGGTTTGTTTATATATACAAAAAAACTGTAAAATATATATACAAATAATAGCTTGGCCTAGTGGCCAACCACATGAACTTCCAAAAAACATGTGGTGCGCAATCGTAGGCCGACACGTGGCGAAATCATAGGTCGACACGTGACAGAATCATAGGTCGACACATGGCATAACACAAGTTGCCATGTGGCATGATACACGTCAGCAAATTATGCCACGTGAATCATAGGTCGACACGTGGCAGAATCATAAGTCGACACATGGCATAACACAAGTTGCCATGTGGCATGATACACGTCAGCAAATTATGCCACGTGAATCATAGGTCGACACGTGGCAGAATCATAAGTCGACACATGGCATAACACAAGTTGCCATGTGGCATGATGACATGTCAGCAAATGATGCCACGTGGCGCTACACTTGAATTTTTATTTTTTTAGCAGTTGATAATTACAAAGTACATTTCGGTTGGTATATTACCAACTGACATTTCGGTGGGCAAAATACCAACTAACAATATCGGTTGCTACAAAGTAAATTTCAGTTGGTATATTATGAAATATCAATTTAATATTCAATAACAAATTACTAACCAAAAGTTAAACAATACCAACTAACAAATCAGTTGGCAATTACCAACTGAAGAATCAGTTGGCAATAACAATTTCGGTTGGTAATTACCAACCAAAATTTTGAAACTTAATTTCATACCAATAAAAAATTACCAACAGATTTATTTAATTTACTAACCAAATTCAGTTGGTGATGACCAACCGACCTTAAAAATTTTGGTTAATATACATTACCAACTAAGGTTTTTGCCACCGACCAAAATCGGTTGGTAATCAGTTGGTAATCCATGATTACCAACTGAATTTAGCTTATTATCAACTGATTTTGTCAGTTGGTAATCAGCTTTTATCTAGTAGTGAATTATAAATTAGTTTGAGGGTTATGTAATCATTTGATTTAAGAGTTCGAGTCTTTTTAAAATTACTAAAAAGTTTATCTATTCGTTAATTTTAAGATTTTAAATTTTAATTAAAATACACACAAATTAATTCGAATACCTGAATATTTAAAAATAGTAATAAATAAACAAATTGCTATGATTATAAACGATTGAGTATTGCTCGGACAACTAAAATTTTGTCAAATCATGTAAATTAAACGTCGTATTATTTTTAAATAAAAGATAAACTATAATTCAATTTATTTACGAGATTGTCATTATTACGCTGTGTTAAATCTTTGAAAAACTTTATGACAGAAGAAATATTTTCCAACTAATTTATAAAATGCAACAACAACGATTGTGATCAAGAGGGGTCGTTGGAGCTGTGGAAATTAAGTTTCAAAATTTTCTACAAATCTTTACAAATTTAGAATTACAAAAATTTTTATAAATTTCTATAAATTCTACAATTCTTTTAAAAAAAATTACTATAAAATTTTAAAAACTTTTGCACAAAATTTAAAAATTTTCTGCCAAAATATTTTCAAACAGATTTTTTACTATTTATTTTTATATTTTTACAAGTTATTAGTTGCGTTATAAGCACTAAAAACAAATTACAAAATTATATTTTATTAAAATTTATTAAGGAGGTGTTTGGTTGACAAAAAAAGTATAAAAAGTATAATAAAAGTAAAAAAAAATGTAATATAAAAATGAAATGTGAAAATTTTTAATTAAAAAATATAAAATTAATAAATTTTAATAATTTTTAGTGATGTCAAATAGGTCTAAACTCGTAGCCGCCTCATAATTGCATTCTGTGAATCCGGGATCCGGAAAAAGTCTAGTATTAGGGCTGTTTGGTCTATCAAATTTTATTAAAAGTTATTAAATTTTAATTATTTTTTATATATTTTTTAATAAAATTTTAACACATATTATTTTTATGTAACATTTTTTTATTATATTTTTTGATCAAAATTTGATTAACCACAAACATGTCCTTAGTATACAGACTCTTTCTATTCATGACACAGCTGCAGCAGACAAGTACCATCAAGTGGGTAGCGTTAATGTCATTTTGCTTACCCACCCATGTGATGACCCCTCCCCCCCTCCCACCAAAACAGAAAGAACACGTGGCACCCAAAGAAAGTACTTGTTGGCACCCTAAGCTTCCTAGCCTGCATGGGTCATTCCCCTGCCCCCAGCCTGCGTGAGTCACGCCCTTTCCCTTTCCCCTCCCTTGTCGTGTCCCCCGCAGTATACGTGGATAGGGGTTGTTTGGTAGATAAAAATAGAAAAAAAAATATAATAAAAATAAAAAATATAATATAAAAGTAATATATAAAATGTTTTAATTAGAAAAAAATATAAAAATTAGCTAAAATTATTAACTGTTAGTGAATTTTAGTTGTGGCCAAAAAGGCCTATATATATATATATATATATACACATGGAAAGTGTTACCAAAAAAATATACCCCGCGGTACACATATACATATATATATATATATATATACATACATATATATATATATATATGTGTGGTGGGGGGAGTGTTACGAAAAATATACAAAGAGCAAGAAAGGGGGGAGAGAGAGAGAAGTTACGGGGTGTTTGGACTCCCAAAACAAACTAAAAAAACCAAAAGATAAATTTGATGTGATATAAAAATAATAGGTGACAAAATGTGATTGAAGGGATTTGAAAAAATTTTAAAATTTTTTGATTTTTTTTTAGGCTCCAAACGAGCCCTTAGTACCAAAATTCAAATTATTTTTTCAATCTTTTAATTAAACATATTTCACACGCACCTGGGCTGTCAGATTAAGGAATTGAGATTTGATTTAAGTATACGGTAAATTTTTTATCTTACTAATAAAAAAATGAGGTAGAGAATTGATTTATTATTTGTACATTTTGTAATATTTTCTTTGATAAAAAATGATCGTGAAAATAATTTTAGCATATTTTTAAAGAAAAATATTAAGTTTTTAAACCAAACTAAATTTTTTCGGTAACTGTAACTCCCCGAGTTGGCCGATTTTATTCTCTTTCTAGTTTTAAAATATTATAAAATAATAATATATAAATATATAATATTTTTTAGAGGTATAAATGTGGGTTAAAATTTATATATTATTAAATTAATATTAAACTGAATTTTCGGTGGCACTAAAATTTTAATTAGACCTTTTTTAAATTACTATTCAGTGTTGAGATATGTTATGTTATGTTATATGTTTGATGCAAAACATATAATAATTAAAAATAAACAAATTGTAACAGAAATGAAAATATGAAATTATAAAAGTTAACATACTCACGTTCCTAAACTTTAACAAGAGAATGGTGAAACTTAAGAACAATATTGATTTTGGAGAAAGTGGGGATATTACACAAGATAGGGAGGGTCATGAGATACTCTTAGGTTGAAAGACCTTAAACTTGCGTAGGGTCAAGTAATTGTGCTTGCGAATTAGTAATACACAACGATAATGGAAATAGTAAAGCTTATCGTGGCTCTTAGATTCAGATCTATAAACGACGATACAAGAATGTTTCGTGACCCGTATGTGTGTATATATATATATACACATGAACCGACGATGATTTGGACTACCATTTTGATTGTCGGATAGTCTTGTAGAGTGTTTTTCCCCACCGTGGGAAAAGAAAATAATAAATAAAGGAAGGTTGACAAGAGAAATAAAAATTATGAATTAATGTTATCCTATTCTACTAATGGATTCGATGATTTCTTACTATATTCATTATTTTTATGCGATTCCTGAAAAGTATTATAAAAAAAGTATATTTCTATACATTGTAAGTACAAGTGATTTAGTGTTCACGTCCCTATAGATTATATTGTAGGTATAGAGCCCGAGACCTAGGAGGGACAGCACAACCATTCAAAATCTTATAGTTTTATTAAGCAACTTTTACGACTTAGATATGATAATTTTAAGAGTTTATGTACATAAAAATATTACTTTACAAGTAAATGAAACTTATATTATCTGATTTTAATTTAATTTAAGGTGTGTATTTTATTAATAAAATAATTATTACTATTATTTACATCAATAAATAGGATGCTTAATGGTTCTAAAAAGTAAATAGTGAGACTGTAATGGATCAGGTGCATTAAATTTTATAATTTAACTCACCACTTGAGATCTCAGGATTTCTGGGCATGATAGATTGGTATCAGAATCTAGATTAGGATACCTAGGGGATAGTGGGAATCTAGCATTACATGTTGTATGCTTATATATTATAACTGACATTTAGTTATTTTTAAAATAGACTTGTTGGTATTTTGTGCTATAGTTAGCAGCAGAAGCAGTCGGAACTAGAAATGTTGCTAAAATAGTGACCTTATTAGTAAGAGGCACGAAAACTTATGAAACAACCATAGCTGATGGTAAGTAAAGCTGATGTATGGGCAAGTGATGTAACCGATGATGGTTTGTTAGGATTAGAAATAAGGTTTGAAAGATGTTTTGGTGGTAGTTCTGACATCATAAATGATAATTAAATGTGGTGTGAATATAATAGAACATTCAAAATTTGAAGTTCAAGAGACTTATAGAACCTAGGTTAATGATTTAAGGATTATTTTAGATTGCATCTTACGATTAAATAATGTGTAAGTGGGGGAATGATTTTAAAATAGTAAAAGTAATGATAGAGATTTAAAATTTCGAGATGGATAAGTTACCTACTTGACAATTGGTGATTGATTGTTAATATGGAATAGCAACGATTGTTTATCTAATGACACCGTAGTTCAAATTCGGGATGAGATAATAGTAATGTTGCCTTCTCCATTAATGATATTAAATGCATTGAGAAACCTTGTGTTCAGATGGTCAGTTTGAGGTTCATTGAGAAAGAGTCTCAATTTCGTTTTTCATGAGTAATGTGTAGATTGTGGACATGTTTCTTGAGAAAAATAGGGTTAATCTCCTTAAAGGTAAATTGACTTTTACTAGATTTTATGTCAGATGTCTCTTCTGATCTATTGCACCACATTCTATGGTACTGGTTAAATTTTGAAAGTTCAGAACTTAATTTAGTGGTTTGTGAGCCTATAGTTTTAGCTAATATAGCATTTTTCCGTGAAGACATCAGAAATTTTCAGAAGGATGGTCATTTTGAGTAATGACCGACCTTGAAATGTATTTGGGTTCTACCTCTCAAGTGCAAGAAGGTGGTTGTAGTCTTACTCGGTGAGAACCGATATCATCTTCACAGAGAGGGCTTTATTAAAACCTCTAAACTTGTTCTCTTATTTTAGTAGGTGAACCTAACTTAACCTAAATTAAATTTGGATTATGGGAATGCTTAGATATGGGTTTGGTTAAGGATGGTGGAGTGAAGGAATTAAACTAAAGCAAAGGTATTAGAAATAATATTAACCAAAACAATCTTGAATACAAGCCAAACCTGGTATTGGGGGTGATAATGGTTCTCTCAAATGCATTTATAACTCAACTCAACAACCACACATGCATTGTTGGGTTGAAAGATATTATTTAAAATATGATTTGTGAAAACCTTGAAGTAAAGTAGAGGTTTCTGAAAATAGTCTCAAGTTCACCGGGACATTGAATCAAACACCTAGTGTGCACAAATACAACCAAGCTTTGATTGTAACACAGGTGAACTGATTTCATAGAAAAGCCTATATTTTGGTTTTACAAAATAAGTTTTAAATCACCGAGCCATTGAATCAATCACCTGATATGCACGAGTGTGAACTTGTAACCAAGTGAAGATTGTAACATGGGCAACTTGATTTCATAAGAAAACCTAATTTGGGTTTTGGAAAATAAAAGTCTAACTCACCAGGACATTGAACCAAACACTTGGTGTGCACAAGTAAAAACTTGTAACCGAGCTACGGTTGTAGCACGGGTGAGTAGGTTTTGTAAGAACCCTAGCTTTACCAAGAGATTTCAATTGAAAGCCATGAAAAATATTTTCGTGAAAACCATTTACATCCAATTAAACCATAACTAACCCCAATACTTTCAATGGCTTGAAGCCAAGAGTAAAACTAAGCTACGAGCATAATGAAAATCTAAACTAACAACACATAATAATATGTTAAAGAAGAACAAGTGCAAGGAAAATTAAATCAACACAATGACGAAATAAAACAAACAAAGAAAGTGCGTTGAAATTAAACTCATGAGTATTGAAGTACAACCAATCCGAAATGAAGACTTGAAAGCTTAAACCTTGAAAGCTTAAACCCTAACCCTAATATAAACTGAACTAAGAAAAGAAAGAGAAGGGAGAGAAAAGGGAAAAAAGTTTTTTTTTCATCTGACGTTCTCTCTTTTTTAATAAATGTTTTTTTCTTAAGAGTAAATTTGGTACATCAAATAGAATAAAGAAATCCAACAGTCAAGGTTGATGGGCACCCATGGTAGGTGTAGGGCGCCCCTGAAGGACATTTCCCAACTGTTTGATAAAATTCCTCAAAGAGCAGCCAATTTTCCCCCTCTTGGTGGGCACCCACCTGATTTAGAGTGGGACGCCCGTGACCACCGATGGGCGCCCATGGTTAAGGTGGGGCGCCCGTCTGCAACCATATTGAATAGTGCTTCTTAGATAGTTTTCTATTCTTGACTTCCGACGCGATTTTGACCCTCAAGATGATCGATTTGGGCTTTGGCTAAAACACAAAAGTTGTAACCCTTCAAGTCTTGTTTCTAACCCAAAAAGAATTGCACCACTTGGAGTTGTGACGAAAAAGTTATGGTTGGAAAACTGAGAGGGTGTTGAGCTGGAATTTCAACCACACACCACTTCAACCATTTTGAACGTCGAACCATTTCCTTTTCCTTGGCAGCCATGGTAGTCAATTTTATGCCTTGGGATGGCTCTTGGAAAATTGAAAAAGTCTTGGGAGTCTTTGGACTTTTCTTGTACTTTTTTTATTCTGGCTTGCCTTGACTCCTCTTCACATGCCACCTTGGTATTGTTTAAGCCAAAAACTCCAAGTTATATTACCTAAAAACACACAAACAGCAATAATGCATGGAAATGAGATAATTAAGCTAATACCTTGTCATTAACAAGCATAAGTGCATAATTAGCTTACACAAATGATCTAGATTTGTATAATATTACATGCTAATCAAGTAAATTAGAGATTGTTAAACTGAAAAGTAATTGGGGAAGCATATTGTTTCTGAGTTTTAGTAATTTGACTGAATGGTTATGTATTAAAATAGTAAGTATAGGTTTGGTCTGTCTGAGATAAAGTTTGGGATCAGGTAATTGTGACGAATCTTCCAAAAGTTTCAGTTGTATTAGCTAAATATGACCAAAATTATGTTTAATATCCAAGCTTTGTGAGTTTGGAGGGTTACTGCCATTGCCCTATTTAGAATACCTCTCAGCTGACGAACTTATTGATTCGACTGGTCTAGGAAAAAATTAAAAATTTGGTATGGTAGAGATAATAAGGACAATTTATGGGTCAATGCATGAGTTGATCGAAAGTCTATGTTGGTTATTTTTACCCATGGAAGGGGTTACTCTGGATATTGTGATGGGTTACAAAAAAATTTAGGTTGTGTGCTAATACACAATGGTCCAATGAGGGTATAAGTCGATGTAGTTGAAATCACATAAAAAAGATTTACCTATGCTTGACTTAGTATTAACTGCAATAGTTTTACATTAAAGCCTTGATGGGGCTAATGAAATAGTAAAAGAATTTAGAATTTTAAATACAAGGATTCCAAAGTTATTTATGTAATGTGATTTGATTGTGAGGCAATGTAGTTGAGTGGAGTATTAGGAATATTTTTTTTTCAAAATCTCTAATCTTATTCGGGTAAAATCTATTGCCGATGCCTTAAGAGATCGAGGAGTTTTGTTGTTAGGGTTGCTTTCAGTAAAGTCTTTAAGGAAATACTTGGGAATTTGAGATTCTCGGGATGAGAATTACGATAATAGAGAAATAAATTTCTGGGAATAGAGTTATATAGGAATGATATTGATAATATGGATAGGCAGTTATGGGATTCTAGTTACGAGACGTTGAAGATGTGTATTAGGTATCTTTTATTAAGAATTGATGAATTGTTTGACCAGTTGAAAGGATCATTGATATTTTCAAAGAGTAACTTAAGGTCTGGGTATCACTCATTGAGAGTAAGGTAGGAGGATATTTCTAAGACAGCATGCAGGACTTGATATGGTTACTACGAGTTCCTAGTTATGCCATGACTAATGCCCCTGCAGTATTCATAGACTTAAGGAACAGGGTGTTTAGAGATTATTTAGATAAATTTGTGGTGGTGTTTATTGATAATGTATTGATTTATTTGAAGTCAAGGGAAGAACATAAAGGAGATTTAAGAACAGTATTGTAAACTTTAAAGAATCATCAACTATATGCTAAGTTGAGCAAGTGTGAATTTTGGTTAAAGAAAATGAAGTTTTGGGATATGTGGTTTCCAAAGAATGAGTTATGGTAGATCCATTTAAAGTTGAGGTTGTGTTTGAATGGCTAAGACCGAAGAGGGTGTTTGAGATTCGTAGTTTCTTGGAATTAATAGAGTATTACAGGAGATTTGTGCTTGACTTCTCTAAGTTGGCCGCTCCTTTGACTAAGCTAACCCGGAAATGAGTTAGATTTGTATAAGATGAAGCATGTGAAAGGTCTTTTTAAAAAATAAAAAAGAGATTGACTATAGCGCCAGTATTGATTATTTTAGAAAGATGAGCAGGTTATTTGGTGTATTACAATGTGTCTAGTAAAAGATTAGGATGTATTTTGAGGCAAAATGGTAGGGTAGTGGCGTATGGATCAAGATATTTAATACGCATGAGCAGAACTACCCAGTTCATGACTTAAAGCTAGCAGCGGTGATTTTTGCCCTAAAAAATTGGAGGTATTACTTATATGGTGAAAAGTTTGAGGTGTTTTTTAATCACAAAAGTTGAAGTATATATTTACTTAGAAAGACTTGAACTTGAGACAAATGAGGTGAATGGAATATAGGGAGGATTATGACTTTAATTTGCAGTATCACCTAAGAAAGGCTAATGTATTTATAGATGTTCTTAGCAGGTTGTACCCTGACGAGTTTTGCTGTTAAAAAGTGGGAGATGATGAGAGATTTAGGAGAATTTAATCTAGAGTTTAAGGAGAATGGTGAAGAAGCGGTTTTGTGTACTTCAGTTATTCAGCCTATATTGAGTAGCAAGGTAATTGAAACCCAAGTGAAAGATAGAGAGGCAGAAGAGATACAAGTAAGGATACATGGTGTAGTGGTTTTGCTAGGATGCACCATAGATGACAATGACGTGCTAAGATACCAGAGGAAAATCTTTGTATCATTATCTGTTCAAGCCAATATATTAAAAGAATTTCATCATTCTAGATTGACTGTGCATCCGAGAGGTACGAAAATGTATCATGATTTGAAACGGCAATTTTATTGGCCCGGAATGAAGAAAGATGTAACAGATTTCGTCAGCAAGTGCCTGATTTTTTAGCAAGTTAAGGCAGAAAATTAGAGGATGGCAAGATTTTCCAGCTATTACCCGTATTCGAGTGGAAATAGAAGAATGTGACTATAGATTTTGTCACAGGACTGCTGAAAACTACAAAAGATTATGAAGCAATATAGGTGATTGGGGATCATTTAACAAAGTGGGCTCATTTTTGGTAATTCGAAGGATAGACACAATCGATACTCTAGCCAGATTATATATCTAGGAGATTGTGAGATTCCACGGGACTTCGGTCTCCATTGTTTTAGATCGAGACTCCCATTTTGTCTCTAGGTTTTGGTAGAGTTTTCAGTTAGCTATAAGGACACAATTATGTTTCAGTACTGCTTATCATCCCCAATTAGATGGGCAGTGTAAGCATACGATTCAGATTCTAGAGGATATGCTTCAAGTATGTGTATTAGACATTTGAGGTAGTTGAGAGGCTCATCTACCATCGATGGAGTTTGCTTATAACAATAGTCACCAATCCAGTAATAAGATGGAACCATTTGATGTATTGTATGGCAGGTTATGTAGGTCAGCAGTCTGCTAGACTTAGATTAGGGAGATAGCAATGATTAAGCCAGAATTAGTTCGAGAAACAAATAGCATGTAATAGTCAAAAGAGTTACATTGATCAAAGGCGTAGACCATTGGAATTTCAAGTGAAAGATCATATGTTTTTGAAAGTCCCACCACGAAAAGGACAATTTCAATCCAATTGACGAGGTAAATTGTCACTTAGATACATTGGACTATTTAAGGTTTGGGCAAAAGTTGGAGAGGGAGTTTACTAATTGGCATTACCGCCATAACTAACGGGAGTACATGAGATACTTCATGCATCCATGCTTCACAAGTATGTTTTAGATCCTACATATGTATTAGATTGGACTGGACTAAAAGTGGATCTTGATGTGACATACAAGGTTAGACCAGTCCAGATTCTAAATTCTCAAGATAAAGTGCTTCGAGAAAAGACAATTTCATTGGTTTAAGTATTATAGAAACATCATGGTGTGGAAGTATCTACCTGGGAACACGAATCTGAAATGTGAGCTCAATTTCTTAAACTATGTATTTAGTTATAACGTTATAACTATCCTTTCAAATATGGTCACTGTTTTAAAGTTTCAAGCACGAAACTTCTATAAGGAGGGAATGATGTAATGATTCGTGTATAAAAAAAAAAAAAAAGGACATGAGGCACCCAAAGAAGGTACTTGTTGGCGCCCTAAACTTCCTAGCCTTCATGAGGTCATTTCTCTACCCCTCCCATAGCCTGCGTGAGTCACCCCTTCCTTTCTCCCCTCCTTTGCCATGTACCCCTCAGTATACACACACACACACACACATATATAAGAAGTGTTACGAAAAATATAAAAAGACCAAGAAAGAGAAAAAAAAAAAAAAAGGAGAAGTTGGTACCAAAACTCAAATTATTTTTTCAATTTTCTAATTAAACTCGTTTCATACGCGCTAGCACTGTCAAATTAAGGAAAGATGATCTAGTTTGAGCATACGATAAATTTTTGGTCTTACCAATAAAAAAATAAGGTAGGGAATTGATTTATTATTTAAACTTTTTGTAATATTTTCTTTGATAGAAAATGACCATGAGAATAATTTTGGACATATTTTTAAAGAAAAAAATTAAGTTTTTAAGCCAAACTAAATTTTCTTAGCAACCGCAACTCCCGGGGTTGGCTAATTTTATTTCATTTTTGGTTCTCAAATATTATAAAAAATAATCTATAAATATATAATATTTTTAGAGGTATAAATGTAGGTCAAATTTTATATACTATTATTAAGTTGAATTTTAAATTAATATTAAGCTGAATTTTTGATGGCATTAGAATTTTAATTAGACTTTTTTTAAAAAAAAAAATTACTATGCAGTGCTAAGATATACAATGTTATATTATGTGTTTGATGCAAAACAAGTAATATTTAAAAATAAACGAATTGTAGCGGTAATGGAAATATAAAATTGTAAATGTTAGCACACTTACACTCCTAAGCTTTAACAAAAAAAGGGTAAAACTTAAGAAAATGTTGATTTTGGGAAAAATAAAGATATTATGCAAACTAAGAAGGATTATGAGATACCTTTAGGTTAAAAGACCTTAATCTTACACAAGGTGGGTAATCATGCTCGTGGACTAGTAATCCACAACGACGACAGAAATTGTAAGATTCATCATGACTCTTAGACTTGGATCTATGAACAATGATGCAGTGGTACTTCGCGACTTATATATATATATATATATATATATATATATGTGAACTGTTGATGATTTGGACTACCACTTAGAATGTGGGACAGTTTTGTAGAGTATCTTTCCCTATCTTAGGAAAAGAAAATAATAAATAGAGAAAGCTTGACTAGAGAAATAAAAATTATGAATTAATATTGTTGTTCTATTCTATTATGTATTTATATATTCAATGATTTCTTTCTATATTCATTATTTTTATGTGATTCTTAAAAAACATTATAAAAAGTATATTTCTATACATTGTAAGCATAAGTGGTTTGGTATTCACGTCCATACAGACTATATTACAGTTGTAAAGTCCAAAATCAAGAAAGGCCGGCACAATTGTTTGAAAACCTACAGTTCTATTGAGCAGCTTTTACGACGTAGACATGGTAATTTTAAGAGTTTATATATGTAAAATTATCACTTTCCAAGTAAATGAAACTTATATTATTTGGTTTTAATTTGATTTAAGGTGTGTATTTTATTAATAAAATAATTATTACTATTATTTATATTAATAAATAGGATGTTCAATAATTTTAAAAAATAAATAGTGAAATTATAATAGGCCAAATACATTAAATTTTATAATTTAACTCATTTCTCGAGATTTCAAGATTTCGGGGGTATGACAACCCACCTTGTTAATTGGGCACCCAACTCACACCATAACACTTCTCTTTTATTCCTAATTAATTACAAAATATCTCTAAATTATGCTTGATATTCCTTTTATCACTTTACAAAGATATTACACATTAACCTCTCAAATATTGGTTTTGCAATAATTTTTACTACTCTGATATTTATAATTTTAATAGTAATTAGTCAATTTATATGAATATGAGGTAAAATATATATATAGTTCTTACTAGAATAAATATCAATAATTTTACTAAGATAAAATGACATTCATATTTAATAATTTTAATAAATTTATTAGGATATTTTTGTCAAGCAAAATTTTGTATGTACAATGATTTTTTTTTTTTTGTTTTAACAAAAATTTATTTTTGAGCGTTTAGTACTTTTTTTTTTATCTTTATCTCATGTGCACATCATTTGAATAACTATTTTTTAACTGCAAACTATCAACGTGGAGAAATGGTTCATTGTTCATAAATCCATCAAAGTGAGCCAATGGAGGCGGACTCGCTCCGATTCCAAGTGAGTCGGTCAAAGTCAAAAGAGGCTCCGGTCTTGATCTTGACGTTTTGACTTGGATCATGCGCAGCCCGCTGCCAAAATTCGAGTCTTGCATGAAGAGTTCTCCAGTTTTTTTTGGTTTAAAAAAAAAAAAAAAAATTAATGCTACACTTACATCCTATCTCTTACACTTTTTTATACCCCATTGGTTATGACGGGTCATGACTAGTACATTCTATTCAAAATCTTCACAGCCGTTAGATGTCACATTCTACGTGCAGCTGTGATGATTTTCAATTAGGTTATACTGGTCATGACCTGTCATAACCAGTGGAGTGTAAAAAGAGTGTAAGAGAGAGGGTGTAAGTGTAGCATTATTAAAAAAATAAAAGAGGGAAGAAAAACAAAACTCAAAATTACTTAGAAGGCCGACTATTTATTACGTTAATTGATGAACTATTACAAGCTTGTGCGCAAGGCATTAATAATATTTAACATATTTTTTCAGTACGTAGGTGGAGGCATATATATATATGTATGTATTTATGAATGTATGTGCAAATTAATTAATATTAAAGGTCTCAAAGCATGGTCCCAGAAAGGGCCCGGGAATGGTTTTAAGCATTGGAAAAATGAAAAGAAAATACTTAATTTTGGTAAGCTAATATATATATATATATATATATTATGTAGTGAAACTAATATATTGTTGGCAATTTTCATATAGCATATTCATATATAATGGAAAAACAAGATAGACAATCCTTACTATAGGTTTTATGATGATTTATTTGTAAAGTGGCAATGGATTGAAAACTTGCATTGGCAACCTTATTTCAAGAAGTTAATTGCCACTCAAAACATAGTTTATTTAATGGACTGGGATCAAAAATTATTTACAATTAATTGACATGCAAAACATATATATATATATATATATCATGTATACAGCGTCATTTGTCTAATATTTTGGCATGAAGCTCTCTCTCCACGGGGCTGAACTCATTCACTGTACCAATGGGGACCATTATCATCTCCTTCTATCTCTTAGAAAAAAAAGTTAAATCAATGGAGTTGTTAGGGTACACTAAAAAAACGCAATTTTACATATATTCATATAGAGAAGGAGAGCTAATATGTTACATTTTAGTGATTAGTTGGGTATTTATTAAAACTGTGTAAAAGTTAAAAGAAAAAAAATTGATAAAAATTAGAGAAAATTAGATAAAGTTAATTTTGTGTTTAGTGGAGAAAATTAGATAAAGAAAATAAATTAATAAAAGTTATTGTTAAAACACGATCAAATAGGCATAATTATATAAATGGCAAAAACCGTAAAGGTCAATTAATTTAGGAATTACATTGTTTTATATTTTGACAATGGTTAGATAATATGTAAATTAGTAATGCTAAACTTACACACTCTCTCTTATACCATTTTTACACCCCATTGATTATGATGGGTTCTGACCAATATAGTTTATGTAAAAATCATTACAGTCGTACGTAGAAGGTAACATCCAACGGCTATGATGATTTTGAACAGAATGTCCTGGTCATGACCCGTCATAACCAGTGAGGTGTAAAAAGGTGTAAGAGAGAGAGCGTAAGTATAGCATTAGTTTAGGTAAATGCTATATTAATCATGCCTTAGACTCTATTTGTGCTCAAAGTAATTAGACAATTAGGATACTAATTAATGTTATTTTTCCAAGCGTAAAATGGGCAGACGATCCACATGCATGTGGTTTAGTTTTTGAGTCAACATACACCACCCTTCTCCAGCTACCAAAAAAAATTTGTTGGGGGACAAGTTAAGAATATGTAGTTTCATTCTATGCATTGGGGGACTAATCCTAGGTACCAATTAAGCATGTTCGCAATTGTGAGTTTGTCCCCATATATATGTGCTTTTGTCCATCTTATATAAGACACTCCTCATATTCTTCATGTATAGCTGCTGCTTCAAGCACAGACAAAATTAAAAGAAGCATGTTGAATGTTGATAGTGATAGACGAAGCTGCTCTTCAACAATTCGTAAATTGAGACTTTGAATTTAGTCGACATTCAATATTGGTGTCACCTCCTGCGTCACACCTCCCACTAGATGGGTTGTGACCTAATAGATGAATGATGAATGAGATATATATATATATATAGTGTAAATTCTAATACTATTTATTAAATGTCTTGAACTCGTTTCTAAAATTTAACTGATAAACACTATAGCAACATTACGTATGTTTGTAACAATATTATAAGTCATTCTATGTAAGTAGGTGATACTATAGACCTTTTTGAACGTCTAAAATATTAAAATTTTTAGCAATTGAAATTTTTTTTTTTTTTTTTTTGGTGTTTGATAAAATCTTAAAAGTTAAAAAATTTTGGAAAAAGTTAGAGAAATTTGAAGAAAGTTTGTGATCCTGTGGGTGGTAACATTTTTTTTATTTTTAATATTTGATAAAAGTTGAAAAAAGTAAAAAAAAAAAAAAAAAAGTCGAAAGGTTAAAAAAAAGGTCAGTATTTTTTTACAGAGGCCAAACGGGCCTATATACCAACCAAGAATATTGCAAGGCCTAGTCAACTTGAAAATAAAAGAACAAAAAAACAATGAAAGAAGTCTTTCTCACATAACCTTTCCAAAAAAAAAAAAAATGCCTTTCCCACATAGCGATAGCAGTTCCAACTAATTTACAATGTTAGGAAACAAAACAATCATAGGTTTCTTCTATGTTAAGAAAACAGCATCAACCAATAAGGGGGTTGGTTGGATTTAATCAACTGTGATGTAGAAAAAATAAAAAATTCTAGACCAAGTTGGAAAATTATAGTTGAGCTATTTTAGGTGGTTATGATCATAAATTTTCTGTTGCTCTTACGACCACAATTCACACTTTTGGTCTTTTTTCGATCAAATATAAATTTAATCATTAAAGGGTGATATTTTTTCAATCAAATTAAGATTGGTCGGTAATAACGAATTTTTTTTCCGACCAAATAAAAGTTGGTCGTTAAAGAGTAACTTTTCCTGACTAGTTAATTGCTAAAAGTCTACTATTTAGTGATCAAAATTAATTTAGTCGCTAAAGAGTTATTTTTTTCGATTACTTGATTACTAAAAATTAGAATAAAAAATAATAAGATATTTATTACTTTTACCGACCAATTGGTTGCTAAAGGTGTAATTTTTCGCTACCAATTAATTTGGTCGCTAAAGGATTACTTTCTCTGACCAATTAGTTGTTAAAATTTTGAATAAAAAATAATAAGATGTTTATTACCTTTATTGACTAATTAGTCAGTAGAGATGTCACTTTTAGCTACCAATTGGTTTTCTCCGACCAATTGGCTGTTAAAAATTGGAAAAAAAATTAATAATATATTTATTATGAACTAACTTAAAAATATTAATAGTATATTTATTACCTTTTGCTGACCAATTGGTAGGTAAATGTACCATTTTGGCTATCAATTGGTCAGCAAAATTAATAAAAATTTATTGTAAAAATGAAATAAATAAATAAAAATATTTAAATTTAGTTTCTTTCTCTCAAATAATTTGTTTATCTCTTTATATAATTTAAATTAGGTTTCAAAAATTTTATTTTAACATTTATTTATTAATTTTAATTAATTTAATATCTTACAAAAATTATCAAAAATTGCAATCATAAATCAATAAAAAAATATTATTAGATTAAAACTAAAACTAAATTTACAAAATTAAATTTAAAAAATGCTAAATATATAATCAATTTTTTTTTTTCAAATGAATATGTAGGTGTAATCTTTATAATTTATATGACCTATAATAAGGTGAATATTAAATATTTAATATCTAATAATTGTTAATGTATATTTAATATTAATTATATTAAAAGTGACATTATCTTATATTTCGTTGGAAGTGACAAAAAATTGAAGATAAATATAATAAAAAATTTATTATTAATTTTAATTAATTTCATTTTTTGTTTTTTTAGAACTAATTTTTGAATACAATCACCGAAAAAAAATTTTTGTGCTAAAAATAAATTCTTAAAATATTTTTCAATAATTTTGGTTATGATTATTTACTAAATATTCGTATGATTATATATGTTGATTATGATTTCAAATTATTGAAAAAAATAAAATAATTAAATAAAAATAATAAAATTTTTATCATTTTTCTTGACCAATTAGTAGGTAAAAGTATTACTTTTAGTTACCAATTAGTCAGCAAAAATCATAAAATTATTGTAAAAAATTAAAATAATTAAAAATAATAATTAAATTTGTATCACTTTTAGTGATAAAAATTTGTTTATATATATATATATATATATATATATTAATACATAAATACATGACCAAATGATTTAGCTTTTACATAGACTGACCTATGCATGCAAAATGTATTGTCTTTGGCACTAGATCTTGAAGTATCCAAACCTAATTTAACTATATATTTAGGGTTAATACTGGATAATCGAATAATGTTAAACACATATCCACTGGATATACATAGAGAATATATATGTGAAGTTATGTATATATAACTATTGTTTGTTAATTATAAAAGTTGCTTGTAAGTTGGATGATGAAAGGTGGAAGGAAGTGAAGCCAAGCAAGCAACCAGGGGAAGTTTGGAAAGAAAGGCAAGTGTGGACAGATGGAAACTACTGTTGTCACAATGTTTTTTTTTGGTAATTGTTGTTACAATGTTTCATGAAATAGTTATTCTATTATAATTATTTTTCAAAGAAGTAGAAAAGTAATAATATGAGTGCTGATATTATTGGAATAATGTTTTATTTATCATGAGTTTTCTTCATCTTCAAATCAGGTTCTCAGACGTCTATGAGAGAGATGATCAATATATTGAACCTTAGGGCACGATTGGATGGTGCTAAAATTTTAGGGGGATAAGTTTTAGAGGAGGTATAAGATAAGAGGGGGTATTATTTTTAAAAAGTTGGCCCACATTGATGTGATGTTTATGGAGGGAGATAACTTTTGACTTGGTTTGAATGTTTTATAAATAAGAGGGGGCGAAGGATGAAAAAATCAATTAAATGACTCTTTTGCTCTTATGGTGTCCTAAACTTGGTTACTTATTAAATTAAATATTAAATTACAAAACCCACTCTATTTAATTATTTTTGGACAATTTGAAGTTATATTATTTATTTCATTGAAAATTTAATT
The DNA here is from genome assembly GCA_019916065.1 of Vitellaria paradoxa. Taxonomy (NCBI): domain Eukaryota; kingdom Viridiplantae; phylum Streptophyta; class Magnoliopsida; order Ericales; family Sapotaceae; genus Vitellaria; species Vitellaria paradoxa. The sequence continues at coordinate 67,737,554 of CM034234.1, read as the reverse complement.
TTTTATAAATTTATTTAAAAAACTTTTTTTAAATATGTACTTTTGAATGGTTGGTTATTATCCAATTTTTTTAATTATGTTTATTTTGACTTGTTGGCATATCTATTATTTTTTTTATTAGCATTATATTTATTTTAATCAAGTTAACAATACCATTAACGAAGGTTAAAAACGTCAAAAATTTATCCACTTGAAAGGGGATAATTTTTAGCTATTTTTAGCTAGCCCAAACCCTAGCTAAAAATTATCCCCTCGCGGGGGCTAAATTTAATACCGCGCAAAATCAAAACCGGAAAAGATTCGGCTGCCAAACCAAACAAAAAATGCGGGGCCCACGGACAAAATTTATACCCCCGTGCTTTAGCTGCATCCAATCGGGCTATTGCATATATATATATATATATATAACTGGGGGATAGAAGTCATGACTTCATTGTAACTTCAAGACCCCATTTGGAAGAGCTTCGGTCTATCATAAATGGCCAAAACAGATACAATGGAAGAAAATTTTACCGGTTTAAGCACTCTTGAGATATTTCACACAACTACAGATCCCCATCACATACCATGCGCAAAAAAATAAATCAATCGGGTTCATGACAGAAATGAATGGCCTAGAAAGCAACAACCATGTATTCTCTTGATCTCTTGTCTAATCTAATGACCTAACGCGTCCCCCCCCCCCCTCCTCTCTCCCTATATATAAAGGTTTATAAATATGATGTTAGAAATCTCTGTTAGATTAAAATTTCACTTATTTAGTATCATACAATCCAACTTTTTAATAAATAAAGTATACATTTGTACAGAAATTCGACAAATCTAAAGAATTAGGCTCCATTTGGTGGAGCAAAAAATTATAAAAAATTTATGAAAAGTTTTGATTTGGGTACGTGACAAAACTTGGAGTTTTGCCATCTTTCTTCTTAGTACGAGGAACTTGGCTCAAATGACAAATTACTCACCTGCCTTTTTGATACTCCCCAGTGGATGCTTGGAGTTGTGCAAGTCAGATTATGACTTGAGAGTCCTAATAGTCATTTTAGGTGATTATCAATTAAAAAATTATAAAAATTTTTATCAAATACTTAAAAGTTGTAAAAAATTACTAACAATTATTTATTTATTTATTTTTTTAGGTAAGTAAGTTACTAACAATTAATATTTGTCCACACGAAACACAAAAAATTTTATTTCCCAAACTTTTGGTAAAAAAAAAATGTGAAAAATTACTTAAAAATTAAAATTAAAATTTCAAACTGTACCTTATTATGATTCCACGAGTCAAATAAATTTATGCTACCAATTTTAAAATGCTTATTAATTCTGAACTTTCAAATGAGATACATAACTGAATTAATCCAACTAGTTACTATTAGAGTTCAGCCACATACTTCGCACTAAACAAATTTTCCCCAAAAAGGCGTGGTTCTGCTTATAAAATTAATTTGTTTCTTCACCCCCCCCCCCCCCCCCCCCCCCCCCCCCAAAAAAAAAAAAAACCAATAATTGAGGGCCTCATAAATAGTTTCAATGAATCTGAAAAGCCAGCAGCTTTAGGTACTGCGAATTCTTTGGAGAAAAAAGGCAGCGTATTCAATTCCCCTTAAGAGACAACAAGGCATGAGTAAGTGTGCAGGTCCCACCTAAAACCCTGTTTGTTGACAGACAAACCCTAACCGTGTCAAGAAAAGCAGGTCAGTACAAGGAACCACCAACCTTGCGAGCTTATCTCCATATATGGGAGCCACCAACTGACAATCCTAAGAACACACTTGCTCATCGAACTGTGTATATATATATATATATATTATTTTAATAGCAATCTTCAATCATAATAACGTGCTACATTTACGCGTTGATTATTTTAAAAAGATTAATCCAACAAAATATTTTTTTGTTACCTTAATGCTTTTGTCACATCTAAAGGAAAAAAATTATGATTCAATGTGATTGTTGCTACAAATGACTTCTATGATTTCCATTGTAATGGGAGAAAACAACGTTTGAAGTGATAAAATTTAAGAACGTGTCAAGAAAACCAAAATAGGTGTTAAGATAGGTATTTAATACGGGTCTATATCTAATTACAAGCCCCATGACCAGTTAATAACAAGTTACTGTAAAACATTAAGCCCAAACAAAACTCAGTGAGTCAAAAAGCACACAAAACAACTCCATAGATATATATATACATATATAGATTAATCCACAATATTGCTAGCTACTACAGACACGAGCCTTTAGGCAGTAGTCTTGTTTGTTCACTCAACACATGACATCCTTCAGAAGCTTGTACCTGCGCGTGGCAGTCCTCGGAGAAGGCCCGCCGCTTGAGATCTTCCCCTTCTCCGCGGAGCTCTCTTCCCGGTCGTGTTGCTTGATTTTGTCGCCGGAGTACTGGGATCTGTGGGTGGCGCCGCCGGTACTACTATTTCCGGCTGCGGATTTCTTTGAAGAACTGCCGTGTCTTGATGAGCTTCTCCCTTCGCTTTGGCACCAATCACACACCTCAATTGCCTCCGATGATTCGCCGTAATAGTTGCTGCAATACCTATGAAAATTTTTTAAGCACAATTAAATTCAATATATGACCAAAAAAAAAAACAAACAAACACTATATGGTGTGTGTCTTTCGTTTTCTAATTTAAAATAATAAATATAAATAGATATCATGTTTTTATGTAAAAAAAAAAAAAAAATTACATTGACAATTAAATTCAATATAATAAACTAATCAAACTAGACAGACAGCCTAGGCTGTTTCCTTGAACCTTGGTGGTTCACTGGTTGGTGGCGGCGGCCGCCGCAGCCGCCGCGGCGCTGGTGGTTGGGGTGGCGTTTTGTGGATATGGGTTTATGCCTATGACATGAGTACATGAAATGATGTGATATGTATGTGACAATGATGATGATACGTAATGAATGATATGTATAAATATATCCGTGCGTGCGTTTATGTGTGAATGTGATGTATATATGTTATGTAAAGGATGGAGGAGATGGTGGAGGGTGATGATCGATGTGCATACGAGTGCTGAAAGCGGCCCCGGCACTTGCTGCAGCGGAAGAGCTTGTCAGGGAAACCCACATCGCCACACATACAGCATACAGTCTGAAGATCCACCATTGTTGAAGTCTTTGCTGGAAGCTTGAATTAATTATGATGATGAACGCCAAACAGAGAAACCCAACTAGCTAGAGAGAGAAGAGAAGAGAAGAGAACCCCCAGAGAGAAACTTTATAAAGAAAGGGAATGGTTTGAGTCGGTGTTGCATCCCCCCATTTATATATATACAGTGGAATTGAAAGGATATGCACAGGTAGACCACAGATTGCTTGCAATCGTTTTCACAGGGGGAGAGAGAGAGAGAGAGAGAGAAAGAGAAGGGGGGAGGGATGTGACCCTTAAAATTGAGGTGGAAAAAATGACAGTTGTGTCCCAAGCTGAATTTGCTGGATTCGCGTGTATTACAACTTACATATTTCTTACATTCTTTAGTCTTTTTTTGGATTTTTCTTTTTTTCTTTTCAACAATTGTCCAATATATTAAAAAAAAAAGAAAATTCATTTTACGTGGGAATAATCCTTGTATAAAATTTATCACCTTGCTAATTTTTTGTACGTAGTTTACAAAAATATATTATTATTTTTTTTGTAGTTGGCAATTGGTTAGTTATTAAAAAGTTAATTTTTTTAGAAAAAATAAAAAAAATTAATTTTTTCTAAAAAAATTAACTTTTTATTAGTTAACTTTTTAATTTTTTTATTAATTTGACATTTTTACTCTTCATGGTTTAAAATAAATTTAAAATGTAAAAAAATAAATTTAATTATTTAAAAAAATAAAAAAAAATCTAAGTAATTAGAAACTGAGAATTCCCAAATGAAACCTAGCTTATAATTAGTTACAACAAAATCTAAATACTTAATTTTGCAGCATTATTAGATCCATGTAATTGATTCTATTTTAATATATATATATATAAAACAAAAAAAAATATTACGCAATAACCAAGTAAATTTAATATGTGATTGTTTTATGAGTGATGCAAATACAAAAATAAAATGTAAATTTTTTGTTTTTTGCAAACTGACTTGTCTGTTTATTAGTTGGGTAAAAATTTCAACAATATTAATGCAAATTATTGTTACACCAATCATGAGATTTTTTTTTTCTTACAATCATGTCTTGTCTATTTGATAGAATTTTTTTATATGGTTTTGATGTTAAAAAAAAGTATAAAAAGAATATAAAAAGTTGATGTAAAAGTTATATGTGACGAAATTTGATTAGAAAAAATTAATAATTTTTTTATAATTTTGTATAATTTTTAGTGAAGTTTGATAAACCAAACAATCTCAATTTTACTTGTACACCTAGCAATTTTCTTTCTTCAATTGATGGGTGGGACATATACTAGTGTATCATGGAAGTGGTTTTAAGGAGGATGGTACATAATTAATATATACTAGTGTATCATCTTAGTGGATTTAAGGAGGATGGTGCATAATTAATATGACTTTAAGGCATGCAAAGGGTTGTTCTTCTCTCAGCTAGCTAGGTTGTTGGATTTCAAAATGTTGCATTCACATTTGAAAATCAGCAGCCGGGCCTGATGAGAAGTTGACACATTTATTTTTAATTTTTCTAATAAATTCACTGTGTGCCATTTTGTTGTTGTGTGATTATTAAATCATTGGCTAAATAATTTAACTGACAGATATACTTTTTGTCAGATCAAAAGGTTTTCGTTTTCAATGTTTGAACTTTAATTTTTTTTTAATGTAATTAACATATTTTTGGAAAAAAATATTTTTATTTATATTTTTAAAAAATAATTTTTAAAATATCAATAAATATATTTTTATAAAATACTTTACATTAAAACAAAAGGAGCCTAAATACAATTTTTACACTAACTTTTTTCACTTACTCAATGATCTACAAATTTTTGTTATTCACACGTGAATATATACATGTGTGTGTGTGTTTTTACATTCTTTTTTAATGATTGACATATATTAATTATAAAATTTTTTTAAAAAATATTCTTATATAAAATCAGTAAATATTTATTTAATTGAATCCAATCAATACTGTTATTAATTATTCATAATATGATTGAGTATTTTGATAATTTATTGCAAATATTTATTACTTTTTTATTTATTTATTCCGAATACTCTTTGCTTTTTGTAACAATTACTTTCACGGATTTCATACTTGTCAATCAAATTTTATATTCATGAATCATAATAATCAATTATATATATGTTATATTGTTTATTTTTTATATATCCATCACAAACTTGTATATATATTATTATAAAAAGTCCGCAATAATGCATGGCATCCGCTAGTCCTTTATTTATTTGTTATGGAAGACATTTGATCCTTTCTTTTTTTTTTTTTTTTTTCCATCTCTTTTTTAGAGAAGTCAAGTCATTCTTTTTACTCGAGTCGTTTAGTGCCTTCTAGAATCTAGCCCTCTATAAGTCAACAAATTCCCATTTCATATTCCAATCAATTTCAATTTCCTCTAGTAATTACAGTAGTCTACTTTTTTTTTTTTTAATTCAATCATTTAGCTATCAATCATCACTATAACTCAAAATAATGATAACAATAAATCCCCATCCTAAAAAACTTTAAAGTTTTATAATGCAAATATGTAATTAATATACTTAAATTAGACTTAATATCATAAATATTCTATTTGAAAGCTGGAGGAAAATAAAAATTTTCTTCACTTTGAATATTCCTTTGTTAAGAGGATATATAAAAGATATATAAATGAAAAAGGAGAGAAAAAAATAGTTTTCTTCATTTTTTTTATTTTTTTTATTTTTCAAATACATTGATTATGTTATATTTTATTAATAGGATGCATAGAAGATATTAACAAGAAAATATGAATAAGATCTACAATATAGGAAACTTTGCTGGTTTGCAGCCTAAAAGACCATTGTCAGATAAGAGTTCAAGAGTATGCTTTCTTTGATTTAAACAGATGCCAGACCTGGTTCTTACCACTTCAAGACCTAAGAAATACTTTAAAGAGCGTCAATCTTTAAATTGAGACTAGAGGAGAACTTTAAGTTCATCAACAGCTGCATTATTACAAGTAGTAATAACAATGTCATCAATATAAATAAGAAGAGCAATGAAAGATGATGAAATTTGTTTGGTGAAAAAAGTATAATCTTTCTTGGACTGAATAAAACCAAGATTGAGAATAGTGGTTGAGAACTTAGAAAACCATTATTTAGATGTTTACTTAAGACCATATAAGGACTTGTTAAGTTTTGTAGACTTTAGACTTTCCTTGTCTAGGAAAATTAGGAGGAAGTTTCATATACACTTTTTCATATAGATCACCATGGAGAAATGCATTATTAACATCTTCTTGATGTAAGGACTAATTCTTTGTTGTAACAATTGCTAATAGACACTTAATAGTCACCAATTTTGCCACTAGAAAGAGAGCTTTTGAATAATCAATACCCTCTTGCTGAGGTATCCCTCAATAACTAATCTTGCTTTATACTTCTCTATGAGGCCATCAGCCATATATTTGATCTTGTAGACCCAAGATTTTTACCAGCAGGCAATCAATAATTGTTCAAGTATTATTAGACTCAAAAGTATAAATCTCATTGAGCGTAGCATCTTTCCATTGAGGTAAAGAATTAGTTTGATTAAAAAAACTTGGGTTCAAAGTGAGCACTAGTGGCTAAAATATAAGAAAGATAAGGAAAAGACGACTTAGAATAGGATAAATGATCACAAATAGGGTAAGGCTTACCAGACAAAGGGATATTGTTAGTAGAAAAATTACAAACTGAAGGGCCTTCATCAGGTGAGTTTGATCTGGCATTGGGACAAAGAGATGAGATGAGACCACAATGGTAATCCTGCAAATAAGAAGGAGTTTTTCAAACTCTATTAGATTACCTAATAGGTTCAAAATGAGAACCGGTAATATCATTGTCACTAGAATCAACAGTTGCATGAGGAGAAGAATTAGAATTAGCAGAAAATATAGGAGTAAAATAAAAAATTGGATGTGGAATAACAAAATTAGAATCAGAAACTAAAGAAGTATTGCTAAATGGAAAGATATGTTCATGAAGTATAACTTCTCTTAAAATAAAGAACGACTTGGTATCAAGGTCAAAAAATTTATAAACTTTAACATCAAAAGGATATCCAACAAAGACACATCTTCTACCTCTTAAACTAAATTTGGTTTTGTATCCAGTGACAATAACGTAACAAAGACATCCAAAAGTTCTTAAATGATGATAGGTAGAATGGTAAGAAAATAAAATTTTAAAAGGTGATTTGTCTCCAAGTAAGGGATTAGGAATTCTATTTATAAGATATATTGCAGTAAGAACACGATCCCCCCAAAACTGTATAGGAACATGAGACTGAAAATATAAGGATTGAACAACATTCGAAATGTGTTGATGTTTTCTTTTTCTACAATTGAATTTTGCTAAGGAGTGTCAATACAACTCAACTGATGTAAAACACCTTCGGTTGTGAAAAAATCTCTCATGCCAAACTCCTTACCATTATCAATTCTAATGATTTGGATGTGAGTATGAAACTGATTTTCAATCATATTAAAGAAAGCTATCAGATAAGTTCTCGTATCAGTTTTATTCGTAAGTAGATATACCCATGCACACCTACTAAAATCATCCATAATTGCTAAGAAATAATGAAAGCCATCAAAAGTTGTAACATGATAAGGTCCCTAAATATCATAATGAATAAGTTCAAAAAGTTTATTAGAAATAGAAGTGCTAGTGGGAAAAGATAGCCTCCTTTGTTTGGCTAAGTGACAAACCTCACAATGAGAATGGGAAACTTCAAGAGAATGATCAATCAATTTGAGTCTATAACTAGAAGGATGACCTAGTCTAGAATACAAAAGAATGGTTTTATTGAGATTGACCGTATTTTGCAACATAGGTACAGGATTTTACAGCACCAGATGGTATAGACCTCATTTTTCTTTACCCAATCCAATCGTCTTCTACCCAAAAGGGTCCTAAATAATACATTGGTCATTACAAAAAAAAAAAAAAATAGTTGCAATTTATAGAAGCAATCCATTTACTGACAGATATTAGATTGAAATGAAAACAAAGAATAATTAATACATTTTTCAGAATAAAAGAATCAAAGAATTTTACTGTTCTTTTTTTTTTTTTTGTACTAAAACTGAAGTACCATTTAGAAGTTTAACTGATGTTGAATAAAGGGAATGAACTTCAAAAAGAAAAGAAGCTGAGCAAACTATGTGATTCGTAGCCTCAGTATCTAATATCCAATCACTTTGAGAAAAAGGACACTAAATTACAGGCTGATTTAAATGAAAAAATTAAGTGAGTGCTTACTAGATTGGCTTCGCTTGTTGGATTAGTAGTGATAACAAGATTACTAGAATGATTCTATCCAGTTAAAAGAACTAACTCCTTTGACTTTAAAAGATTCATCAACTGATTATACTGCTCTTGGCTAATTGACATAGATACTAACTAAGTTGTACTATGATAATTTTCTTGAACTATAGCAACAGATTTATTTTCTGATGCATTGAAGGCTTGATTCCTATTCTTGTTTGATCTGTACCCTAGTGGATATCCATGAAGCTTGAAGCACTAGTCGATTGTGTATCTAGTAAATCCATAGTGAGTGTTGATCGGTTTGTTTTTGCTTTGATTTGTTGCCGTAGCACTAGATTTTGCTAAAAAAAAAAAAAAAAACCCATAAAATCTTGAGTTGAAGCAGGTGAGACAAAATTTAAACCAATTTCTCTATGTTTTTCTTCTTGTAAAATCAATGAGAAAACCTTATTAATTGGGGGTAAAGGCTCTAATAGTAATATATAACTCCTAATATGACTATAACTATCATTAAGTCCCATAAGGAATTGCATCGCGTATTGTTGATGCTGATAATTAGTCAATGTTTTCAAACCTCCACAAGTACACTTAGGATCAGGCCTATAGTTGATTAATTCCTCCTAATAACCTTTCAATTATGTGAAATAAGAAGTAACAAACATTTGGTTTTGAGACAGAGATGAAATTACTTTTTCGCAATTAGAAAATTCTAGGACCATTTCCTTGAGAAAATCTTTCTTTCAAATCTGACCAAACTTCTTCAACAGTAGCCATGTGTATCACATTGGCTGCTATCTCCTTAGAGATTGAATTTATTAGCTAAAATAAGACCATATTATTGCAACGAATCTAAGAACAATAGTTTCAATCAGTAGGATCAATAGGTTGAGGAACAAATCCATCAATAAAACCTAATTTATTTTTTGCAATTAAAGCCATCACAATAGATCTACTCCATATAAAATAGTTTTCACCTATCAATGGGCTGAGTAACTAAAATAGCACCTGGATTATCTCCATGATGTAGAAAAAATGGATTTGAAGGATCTTTATTTGAAGGTCCATCAGTCAATCCAGTCAAATCTGTGGAATTCGCCATGAGATTTACTTCTGATCAATGTAGCAAATTTATTCAAGAATTGATTAAGTGAAATTAGTCGATCTATTCAATTTCAAGAAATTGGAAGCACTTTTGCTCTGATACAATAACAAGAAAATATGAATAAGATTTACAACATGAACAAGATAGAAGAAGAACAAGAAAGAAACTTAGAAGAGAACCTCTGTTCTCAGAACGAGAAGATAGAAGGTGAAAAAGAGAGCTGATAGTTTCATTGAAAGAAAAAATTGAAATTACAAACAATACAAAAATACTTTACATACAAAAGAATATGTCTACATACATTCCGCATCTATCTCTAATAACTGACTAATCTAACTGAATTGACCGGTATGTGTTCTATTAATTGTTACTAACTAGTGCTGAGCTGTATTTATTGATCTGGCATTTTCTAGTAGATATATAAAACATAAGAGAGATAAAAAAAATAAAAGTTTTCTTCATTTTTATTTTTCTCTCTTTTTTGGGTACTACTAATTATATTTATTTTATTGCCTCTTTCATTTTAAAAAATAAAACAAATAAAAAAATATTCTCATATTTATTTTTGTTTCTACAAAATAAAACCAAAAAATAAATACTTTTTACAATTTGTTACTATTCCTATTTTTATTTTTTTTATTATTATTTACTTTCCTTTCACTGGTATGGTTGGTTTTTTTTTCTTTTTTTTTTCTTTTTTTTTTTTTTTTTTTTTTTTTGAGAACGTTCAAATATTACACCTCATAATAATTCAAAATCTCGCCTTACCTTATAAAACAAGAATTCACACCATGAGTGAATGAGGTTTATCCACGGAACTATCATATGACCTCCTCGTCTACACCACCACCACAGCAACAACAACAACTATTATATCATTAATTGAATGGTTGCACGTGCTTACTCAAGAAAATAAAGATTACATACCGCCCAAAAAATAAAAATAAAAATAAAAATAAAGATAAAGATGCAGTGCTTCTTGAAACTGGAACCGGGGCTGATACTAAGCCCGGTGTCAGCTCCGCGATAAGTATAATTTCGACTGTGCGTTTAAAATTTAACATTTTATATGTGTTTATATTTGTTTAATTTAAAATATATAAGTTCATCAAAATTATTAAAGTGACATTTAGTTTAGTTTTTTTATTTTTTTTATGTGTTAAAAATTTTAAAATAAAGAAATAGAAAATGTTTAATTTTTCTTATTTTTTGTTGAAACTCTCAAAACTAATTTTGGTCATTTTTCAGTTTATGTATAAATTCATTTTTTATTTTTTAAAATAAATTTTAAAAATACAACTAAACAAAGAAATATCAAACTATTTTTTTTATTTTTAAAAGTATAAAATAATAAATAAATTTAAAACAAAAAATAAAAGAACAAATCAAATAATACCTAAATAATTAACATTCGTTTTGGCACCAAACAAACAGCAAAGTTGCAGTCAAGCGCTCCCCATTCCTTGATACTTGTGAAATGGTAAAAAAACGAAAAGGGTACTGTAGGAGTAAAAATTGGTCAACTTCACGCTTGAGTCAATTTTTTTGTTTTTTGTTGGGGGGGTCTTGCCGGGGGGTGTCGTGATGCATTTGTCGTTTAATTAATTGTAGTGCCCAAACTAGGAATATTACAAACCCAAAAGTGCACAATTACGTAGTTTCGAGTTTTAAAAAAAATTTAAAAAAAAAATAATAAAGGCTGGGTTTTAAAGTAATATAAAAATGACACAAAACAAAATTTTATTGAAAATTTTTAAATCTTAGAAAAATTTTGGAGTGTTGTCATCCTTTAAAGGTCCCATTGGACGAGCAACAAATAGCGAAGAAACATTAGAGTATTATGGTTGTTAATTTTTCTAAGTTATTAAATTAATGACAGATATAATAGTTACTTCACTTTATCTCAATTTAAAAATTATTAAAATTTTTACTAATCACCTAAAAATTATCAGAAATTATTAAAATTTTTTATTTATTTTATCAAATATCTAAAAATTTTTAAAATTATATAAAATTTTTATTTATTTTGTCAAACACACAAAGAGTTTTATCTACTAATTTTTGCCAAAAACTTATAAAAAAAATTACTAAAAATTTGACCTCTAAATAGGATCAAATCGTGTTCGGATTGGGAATGGGTTTAAAAATTAAAGGGATAAATATTAATAAAATAATTGTTAAAAGAGTAAATTTTATTTTTCAATTTTGTTTAATTGTTTAATAATAAAAGCTAACTTATGATTTTTTAAAAATTAATCATATGGTATAAGAAGCCCAAAATGTCATTCTGGGCTAAAATTGAGACACCAAAATTACTTAAGTGAGTAAAAACAATATATCGAATAATATTTTGTAATATTTTAATAAGTCCAGAATGTGAATCCGCAAGAAATTTGACTTTTTCGTTATTTTTTAATCTTATATAATTTTCTTCACTAAATTATATATATATATATTAATAGTTTTAAGGCAAGCCATTAAAATTGAAAAAAAAAATTGCAAAAAAATAAGTTTAAAAATAAAATTTTCACATGAGTTATACAAATTTTCGCTTGGACGAGGACTTTTTCTTAAGGGTTTTTTTTTATTAATATAAATTGTATGTCTAAAACTAATAAAAATCAAAACAAATTTTAATAAGAGAAAAATTATACAGAACGAAAATTAAGAAAAATCAAAAATAAAATTGCGTACCAACGGGCAGGATTAGAGGTTGTCGCCCTCAAACGCCGTCATAAGTGGAACAAGCTATTGTTTGATTATTTTATAACCCTCGCGTGGGTTCCAGCTCCTTTATCATCTGTAGTTGTAAGAAAGGTGGTGCGTATGAAAAACGAGGCTCTCGTACAGAAAAAATTATTCAAATGTGAAACCACAGGCTCAAATTCACATTAAAATCTTGTATTAAATTCATAAATTATTACTCATATCGGGTATGTTTAGAATTGTATAAAAGTGTATAAAATAAGATAAAATTATATAAGTAAATGTCTCGTAATTCGTACAGTAAGTGAAAAATTTAAATTTTACTGTCTCGTAATTCGTATTTATAGAAATTTATAAGATTTTATTTTATTTTGTTGTGCGTCAAACCGAGCCACCATATGATATCAACAACACATGAGTGTACCAATTAGATATATTATTATTTGAAATATGAATATCTTTGGTGGGTGAAATTTACTCAAACTAAAATTGTAACAATCGAATGATTAAATTTATCCTAAGTTATATCAGTGATGTAAACGGAGATTCGCAAATCAATCCAACCTAATTTGAATACCCAAGTCAGGGTTTAAGTCAGTCTAACCTAGGCAAATACCCAATCCATGCTTCGTCCTGCCCTGCTCGTCTATTAAAATATTAAAAATAATAAAGAATATTAAAAAATTAAAAAATATTAAAAAATATCAATGGAGTGAATTGGGGTTAATTTTTTTCCGATCCTGACCCGACCTGATCTAACCCAAAAGGAGGTAAATTAGTTGGGATGGACCTACTCACAGTCAAGTCAAACTGAGTTACAGATGGATCAAGCTTGACCTAGCCCACTTTTCATCACTAGGTTATATATACATTCTTCATTTACATTCAACAGGAAAACTTAGTAGTAGTACTTTTAAGCTTAGTTTGGGAAGCAAAAAAGTTAACTTTTTTTGTTTTTTTTGTTACAGCTACTAAAAAATTAACATGCCATTTAATATACCTGTTTGTTTTTTAAAATAACGAAAACAGTTCAAAACGTATGTGGTCATTTGTATTTTCAAAATCTATTTTAGAAAATAGAAAATAGATTTACACATGAAATGTAAAATGGCAAAAAGTTATTTTGAGCGTTTTTAATCCAAAATAAAAAAAATCTCAAAATACGAAAAACAAAAAATGTCAAACTAAATACGTTTTCTGTTTTTCTTATTTTGAGATTTTCAAAACATAAAACAAAAAATAAAAAATAAAAATAGAAAACAAAAAATAGAATTACAAACCAAATGCCACTTAACTTTTTTGTAACTTTTTTTTTTATTTAAAAAGGAAAAAAAAACTATCTTTTAGGAGTTAATGTTTTAATTTTTTGCTAATTTGATATTTTTACCCTTTGTAATTTAAAAGAATTTAACAATATAAAAAAGTAAAATTTGGTCATTAAAAAAATTAAAAAGTTAAATAACCAAAGTTAAGTATTTAATTACTCTTCCCAAACGCACATTTACTTCATTTGTTATATTAAAAAAAAGATTTCTTAATAACATTACCGAATCAAATTAAGTGGTATGACATTTGAATTAAGTTTGTTAATATTTTAATAAAAAATAATAAAAAAATAATAATCATTATAACAATAGTTTGGTTTAATTTGTTAACTTTTCGAATCAACTTCTAGCAAGCTTTTAATCTAATCAATGTCAAGCCGAACTTAAAAAATTTAATATTTTATATTATATTTGTTAAAGTAATTCGAAAACTTTCAAAACTAAAATCCTCTTACGGATGGCAATAGGACAGATTGAATACAGATATGACAATATCTGAATTTGAACTCCAAACATTTCATTTGCCTCCAAATCCACTTCGAACAGAATTTTTTTTAACTTCCATCCCCGCTCTAAATGGAGAATGGATATATCCACAAACATTCGAAAATCAGGACCTTCTGTCCACCTCCGAATCCACCCCTAACTTAATACATAACTTGATTACACATATAACCTATTACTACCAAATAATTCATCTCTAAAACCAAAATATATAAATATTATCACAATAATAATTTACTAAAATAATACATAAATATTTCCAAAACTAACATTTTACCAAACTAACATTTTACCAACTGATAAATAATAAAGATACATAATTTCAAAGTATCAACATTATCCCAACTCAAAGTAACAAATAAAAAATATGATAATCCATAACTTAATTATTAATTCCAATTTTTTGAATCTCAAAAAAGTATCGAATATCAGATTCGAAATGAAACGAGACAAATTGGAGCAGAAGCAATCACATCTCCATATCCGATTGAATATCTGAAATTTTTTGTTAAAAAAAAATCCAAATCTAATTCGATCTCCGAAAAAAATTGAATCCCACATCCATTCTATTCAAGCAACAAATTAAATTTGGATGAATCAACCAAGATAGCCATCTCTACATTCTCTCTACAAAAAGCTCTTAGATGAAAGTATTTAATTTATTAAAATTGGCCACCAAGAGGGTAAAAAATATTACTCTGTATGGAATTAATTCTCTTTTTTTTTTTAAATCCGGAGGAGGGATTTTTGAGGAGTGAACTCCAAGAATTTTAGGCACCCAAAACTTGTATTTGTTAACTGGAGATTTTTTTTTTTTTTTAATTTTTGGAGTTCACCCTCAGAAAAATCTCCCCTTCTGACCAAAAAAAAAAAAAAAAAGGGAGTTAATTCGATACAAAATAATATTAAAGTCCCCCTTAGTGGGTGGGTTTTGGGGAAAAAAAAAAAAGAATAAGAAGGGTGATAACGGCGGGAATCTAACTTCAACTTGAAGATTGGAACTTTTAAAAGTAACTATTGGTATTGGGGGCACTCTTGCACTAGGGCAATGTAGTGGCATGTAATAATATATACAGAAAGAAAGGAACAATATTTTATGTGAGACGTGTGCGAGTTAATTAACATTAAAAGTGAAAATTTATGTTGATGGAAAAGATAAGCTCTATGTGTAGATTTAATACATTGAATTTGATAAAGAATGAATCCCAGACAATATTCAAATTTAGAGAGCAAATCCCTCGAAACAAGTGGGAATAGAAGTAGCTTCTTACGACATTTGCAGAGAGTCCTATGTTTTATTAATTGCATACTGTAGACTAATAATGCAAAGCATATTGTCTTTGTTTAATGCATTTTCTTCCCGATGTGAGAATTGTAAGTATTACAAGTTGCATGTGAAGCCAAATTATTTGGGTCGGGGGATCAGGTCAAAAATATTTTTTGTCAAATTAGCTTTAGTAAAAAAATTTATTGAATTAGTATCGCAAGTACTGATTACGACTAAGGATGTGTTTGGAGTGATAACAAGTGAGATAAATAGAAATAAAGTAAGATAAGTTATAGATTCATAATCCGTGCAATAAGTTTGAAGGCCTTTATTGTTAACCCCGGACTTGCTGACATGAGTGAGCATTCTTTAACCCTTGCTTTCAATGCTATACCTGAGATAATATTGAAAATCAAAGAAATTCACTTTCAACTTTGTTACGTTCAATTATTTCTTTTATTTTATTAACAACGGATGTTGGGAAGTCTTTATGTGCCGACGTTAAACATAGAGATCAAAGATTGATAGATCGAGTCAAAGAACTGGATAAGGACCAGGGATCGCTTCCTTTCATAGATTCGCCTCCTTAGCTCATTGAGGGTTTCTTCCTTTAGAGAAGGTGGAGTCGAAACTAATAGTTTTGATATTTTAAAAAAGAGGATCCTCAGTTCTCAGACTTCCCTAAATGCCCACCACGGGCTCTTTTCCTTTTCGGGTCTGGATTTTGTGCGTCGTTTCAGTCGTCGTGGTCAACAGGGAAGAAAAAAATAAATGAATGTTCTTTTGAGAAAATGTATAATAATCTACCTATCAAGACGAAAGCCAAAGGTGAGTCTCACAGGTGGACGTATCGAACCGAAATAAGATATTAAATTGACATCTTGATACACTTATTTACCATAATAATACAAAGTTTACAATAAAATAAATAGAACCTAAAGGTCACATATTTATGTAACACTTAAGACTTATTACGATTTGACAAGTCAAAAAAATGGGTCAAAAAAAATTTCAGACACTGATCAATTGAACCAATTCAACTTAATTGTATCTAGTTAGAAAACTCACGATAAATATAAAAGGATAACAATGATGTTTTTGATTGACTTAATTAAATAAGTATATATGGAGCTCGATCTTTAGGGAATGTTTGGTAGTTAAATTTTTAGCAAAAAATACTAACTTTTGATTTTCGAGTGCTTGGCAAACCACCAGCTTTTGCCACTTTTCTACTTGTTAAAGTAACTTCTTAACTCTAAAGTTATCAAAAGTAAAAAAATTTGCTAAAAGTTACCAAAAGTTGCTAAAAATGCTAAAAATTATCAAAAATTTTACCAAAAACTCATAGGTTATAGAAAGTTACCAAAAATTACTATTTACTTTACCAAACACATCAAAAATTATAAGTAACAACTATTGACAAAAAAAATACTAAAAACTGTTAAAAATTGTACCTCCAAACGCTCCCTTAGTAATGAAATACATGCACTTAGTTAAAATAGAGTTTCTAAAAAGGAAAGAATATGTAATTATAAAGTTTTCAAAGTCATGAAGTTAAACTTTCATTTTAATTCTTCTAACAGGAGGGAGTAGTTTTTGCAGGAATTTAAATTAGTAGACGGGCCTCCACCGTAACAGTCAAATGACAAAGCAAGTTGAGCAATCACTATTATTCATGGGTAGGGAGTTAATTCAAAATATATAAGAAGGATATGGTGTAATATATATATATTGATTGAAACCATTAATAAACATTGTTAGATTAGTAATAGTTTTCCACTTATTTATGACAATTGTCGCTGTCATGCTTGGTTTAAAACAGCAAACCAACTTGGCTATTTAGTAGTTTGATTCTAAAGACAACCAAACCTACTTTACATGGAAGAATGTGCTGTATGTCTTAGAAATTATATATATATATATATATATAGCAGTGTAGCTGGTGATTGAGACAGCCACAATGACAACGGAGGCCTAGCTAAGGCAGTGGTACTTTACTTGGTGGAGGGGGTCTGGAACTTTGAACTCTAGTACCTAGAATTTTTAAGGACATAGCTAAACATTCCTAGAAAGAGATACAGTTATTCGGATAGCAAAAAATTAAAAAAAATTAACATAAAAATGAGACGTGACGAAATTTAATTAAAAAAAATAATTTTTATAATTTTTGATGAAATTCAATAAAACAAACATTCCTACAGGCAAATATACAGAGACTTGTGAGTTATTTATTTTAAATAAAAAATATTCAGTAAAATATATTTTTGTTATAAAATTATTATTACATTATTTTAATTAATTTTCTTGATAAATTCTTAAGATAAAATAATATTTTTTAATTTTTATATATTACTAACTATGTCATCCATTTCTAACTCTAAGGCTCTGATTAATAATATTTATGTCATTTTTTATGCTCATAAAATTTAAAAAATTGAAAACAAAAATATGTTTGATAACCCATTATACAATTGTAAGAACGGTTTCCTAATTATAAGAGGAAATCCTTAATTGTGTGCAATCGGAATAATTTAGGCTAATCAAGGATTATAATATACTCATGATTAACAAGATAAATAAACAAGTAAATTAACAAGAATATAAAGCGTTGGGGAACAAAGAACATGTTCTCTCTCAACTCTTTTCTTCTTTATGTTGATGGTAACTATTATTGCTGCAGGCTTGTCAGTAGGGTTGGCACTTATGTCTCTCCCCCTAAAAACTACACGAAGAATATCTACGGCATACCTTTTGTTTGTAGTGCTAGCTAGCTAACTAGATTTTTATTATGAACATTGGCGGCACTTGAGGAGGAGCTAGTAACCTTCCATACATATACACTAGCAATTGTCGTTGTCTGAAGATACAAAAATATAATTTAATGTATGAATAATTTAAATTTAAATTTATAAAACAAATTTATATAAAAAGGTGTAAAATTATCATGTAAAAATAAAAATTATTAATCAAAAGAGATTAAGGTATAAAATTTTATTATTTATTATAAATATTATCACATTTTTTAAAATATTAATTTAAAATTTTTTATATAAAAAGTATTAAAAATATGAAAAGAGTGGGAGAAAAAGAAAAATGACGATTTAACAAATTTAACGGTTGAAAATATTTCAAATTTTAAATTTTAAGCTTCCTTGTTACATAAATGACATATAGTGTAAGAATATATATATTTAAAATTTAAGTTTTAACCACATTAAAATTGAAATTTTAATTTAAATGTTTATTTTTTAATAAAATTTTTAAAAATTTAAAATTTAAATATATTTTTTAAATAAAAAAAATTTAATTGACTTTATCTAATAGGTATCCATACATTATTTAATAATAATAGATAATATATGTAAAATATAATTGTATAATTTTACAAAATATAATATATTTATTTATTTAAATTTCAAATTTCAAATTCAAAGGATGTGTTTTATTATTATAAATATATAACAAGTAATGACGTGGCGAAATTTTAGTGATGATTGGAATAAATGTCAAAGTAAAAGATATGTTTTATTATATAGATATTTATTTGAATTTCAAATTTCAAATTCAAAGAGTATGTTTTATTATATAGATATATAATAAGTGATGATATGACGAAATTTTAGTGATGATCGAGATAAATGTCAAATTAAGAGATGTATTTTATTACATAGATATATAACTTTGCTTGCGGTGGTGGATCTAGTAGTGGTGGTGAACACAGCGGCTGAACCAATATCTAATGTGATTTTTTCACATTGGCCACAATACTTTGTATCTAACATTGACAAGCAAAAGGAACAAAATAATTTAATAATTGTGACAAACATTTTAAGATAAAAAGTATAAAGTTAACCCATCAAGGTAGTCCAGTAGTTAAAATTGCTTGGAACCAACCGT
Organism: Vitellaria paradoxa; assembly: GCA_019916065.1. NCBI lineage: Eukaryota > Viridiplantae > Streptophyta > Magnoliopsida > Ericales > Sapotaceae > Vitellaria > Vitellaria paradoxa. Next base: position 67,718,328 of record CM034234.1, on the reverse strand, counting down.
AAACCCAAAAGTCTCAAGTTCGACTTTCGTTAACTCCTACCCTGTTTTGCCTGGTGCGTAGGTCTTACGAGTGAGTTCAATTACTCTCAATTTACCCGTCCAGCTCCTTTGTTACAGGCAGTGGTTCTGGGTCACCAAAAATAATAATAATAATAAGTGTAAATTTAAATTTCAAATATTAAAATTACTTATTAGTAATTAGTTAAATATTTAAGAGAGAGACGTGTAATTTATTTCCGAAAAAAAAAAATTAGGCATCGAAAAATGGATTTGGTTACTAATGTAAATGCAACCCTTCTAATTATTGGGAGGCCGACTAATTGACGATACGAAAATGACATTCCATAGGTAAGGCATCCACGAGGGGCGAAGAGAGAAATTACACCAAAGGAGCAAAAAGCCGTGCCCCGGAAACCATGCCCACCTCTCAAATTTTGTTCTAATTCTCAAGCATTTGCCTATAAATCTGTGTCACCAAAAACATCAACTTGGATCCGAATCTCTATGTTAATTTATTGCGTCCCATCAACAACTCTACACCTAGCTACTTATAAGCAATGAATCATGCAAGCCCCATAACACGTTCACATTACAAGTATAACTTATTAATTAACTTCGTCCTAAAGAAAGGATTAAATTAATTTTGCGGCTTATAACAACCAACAACGTACAAAATTTCAACTGCACATAATCGCAATCCTAGAGTTGAGCACCAAGATTTGTTCGTATAATGCTTTGGACTATAAAATTATAGTGTAGCTTTCATTTGTCTTAAACTCAACAAACACCGCGTTTAATGCCTCCTAATCTAATTGTCTTAAACTCAAGATATCTAGAACTATTGGAAAAAGGGATATAAAAAAGGTAAAAAAATATTAGGAGTATTGATAAAACTTAAAAATTAACACATCAATTCTACACACACAAAATATGTGCTTCTACTAATATATATATATATATATATATATATTTCTCACATCCGCTCGGGCTAATCTAACAAAACATGCCCGAAACCAGAATCCATCCATAGTGAAATACTCTCTCTCTCTCTCTCTCTCTCTCTCCATAAATTTAATACAGTGGAAGTCCAAATTCAATCCCTTTAGTGCCACTAGGAAGTGTTTTGTTAGTTAAGTCATAAGCTAGCACCTTTCTAATTCTCTCTCTCAATGTATATTATAGGAATTCCATTAGATCACAGACCAATAGGATCTGCAACACCCGCAAAGATTGAAACCTCATTTCCTAATTAAAGGAAGGTTAGAAAAGAAAAATAATAACAATTTTAATAGAGAAGAAAATGAAATATATATATATATGTATGTATGTATATAGTAGGATTACTCGCTCTTAATACTGAAAGTAATTCAAAGAAAAAAAAAAAGAAAAGAAAAGAAAGAAAGAAAAGGAGAGAAAGAGAGACCACCAATCGTTGTAATTACTATGTCATCTCCCTTAAAAGATGACATACATTTGAGAGGAGAAGAGAGGGGTGAGAGTGGAGTAATTCCCAAAATAAATACATAAATAAATAAAATGACCTTCAAAATGCCCTCTATGGTACGTTATTGTAGATGTAACTCAATTTTCCTAATTAAGGAGGCAAATAGTTGTCTTAGATCTTGTATTTATGAATTTAAACCGACAGCAGTTCAAATTTTTCTTTTGGACCCATAAAAGAAATACCACTTCAGTAAATACTAGTCATTTTTTAAAATATATATATATATATATATCCAACCTAATTCACAAGATATAGGCACCTTTTCTCTGCAAGAGGAAGGCGAATTCCAGAATTCAAACTCTTAACTCCTCAGACATCACACGATGGAACAAGTTCAACGCTGGGCTAAACCACCTTCAAATATTAGTCATAATTTATATCTCACAATTTTATGTTAGGCTTCCATTGACCGTGAAGTCCCAGAGACACAGGGCAACCTAAGGCCTAAAACAGGCTCCCCCCCCCCCCCCCCAAAAAAAAAAGTTCTGAGGAATGTATTTCTTCAGTACCGAGCCCCCACATTCTTGCATGTAAAATGGCGGGTTTCCAAACAAAGGGTGCCTTTAATTTGCTAAAAAAGCCAAAAAAATTTCTAAAAAACTCTAAAAATCTCTAAAACTCTCTAATACATTTTTCTCATCTTGTACTTTATGAAATTTGTATAAATTTATATACATATAATTACATATCCCAACAAATTTTTACAAATCTTAATATATTTTTAACAAACCCAATAACATTTACACAAACCCCCAATAATTTTTCTACAAATCTCAAAAACTTTTCAACAATTTTCAAAAAATTTTGACATAAATCCATTAGAATGGATTCAAAAATCCGTTCCCACAAATTTAAAATCCAATATTCTGACGTAAAAGTTAAAAAGTTTCTGCTGAAATTCGTGGAAATAGACCAAAAATCCATTCCCATGTCACTATTCATCTCCAAAAATTATGATTTTGCCTCGAAACACAAAACGCCAAAATTTTACCTAGCCACATTTTTCATTTTTTTTTTTGGTTATTTTTTGACACTCCAAATATCCCCTAAAATGTATGCCCCAGTTAACACGAGTCCAAATGAAGAGTAGGTCCCAACCCCTACCCACACATCACACTGACTCCCTCCTGCACAAAGTTTCAATGCAATTTCATCATCAGCTGAGGGCCATCGCCTGTAGCAATACGTGTATTACACCCACAGCTATGCTGTGCTAATATATAGCTCACCTCACCAAATATACGGATCTTAATCAGATACTCGCCAAAGACTTATGTTAGTATTCCCACCAAGCTAGCCTGTAGCAATTTCATCATCAGCTGAGGGCCATCGCCTGTAGCAATACGTGTATTACACCCACAGCTATGCTGTGCTAATATATAGCTCACCTCACCAAATATACGGATCTTAATCAGATACTCGCCAAAGACTTATGTTAGTATTCCCACCAAGCTAGCCTGCCTGAGTAATGCAAGCAGGCTGTACTTGAAAATATTGTTTTAAAGAGAAAACTAAGAAGAAAGATTGAGAGAAAAGAAAGCTACTACATTAATCACCGAGAAAATGTAATTACCACGATTACCTTGGTAAACTCTTTATGGTAAGGCAACAACAAAAAATGTACTATGATTAAAACTACCCTTAATACTCATAAGCTGCCTTGTGAGCGCGCGCCAACAAATGCCAGGAACTAATGCAATAGCTGATACTGCACGATAAAGGACATGAAAAATTAAGTTGGGTAAAATTAAATGCCTTGAGTTGCTTTGATAGAGGTAAAAAATATATAAATAGTAAAATCAAGGCATTGGATCAATAAACAAAGTAGTAGCTCTAACAGAACATAATAGAAAATCCACGTGGGCATGTGATGGTCCCAAATCATGTCTTTGGGACTTCAACATATAAATACTTTGATCTTAAATAATAAGAAAAGGAGATAGGATTAGCAATTTTACATCTAAAAGAAACACTATAAATTGTAGATTAACTTAATCTAGCACCTTAGAGTAAATGAAGGTTCAAATGAGGAAAGCAGAGCACCAAGAGGAAGTACCTTAATTTGTCCTCGAACACCGAGCCTGATCATGCTGTTCCCATTCCAGAAACCACTAGTTGTTCTCAGTCCCTTTTTCAGGGATTGCCTAGGAAGAAGTAACATGCACCAGAATTCACTACTGGAACCAATGGGATACTTGAACCCCAAGACATCACCGCTGTACAGATATTTATTTTGGCAATTTTCTCTTTAGGTAGAGATTTTTTCTATTTATCAATTGCTATCAGAACAAGAATAAAGTAATGCAGTATATAATAATAGGCGTAAAGATTTTAAGCCCATAACAAGTCGATAGGGAGAGGTGAAGAGAGTCTTTAAGTATGCAATGAAACAGGATCATGTTCAGAAATCATGAGTCCCTTTAAACATGCTCAGAAGCAACACATCATGATTTTGACATTTCTGTGCAATTATAATTGAATACGAGCACAACAACATAAGATTAGTGAGGCACTAAAAACATCCAGTCACAAGAAGAGGACAAGAATAAGAACGGAAACTCTTAAAAAATACAAACACTCTTAGCTCCCAAAACGCAATATGAAACCATTTTCGTGAAAGTTGACAATACATACAAAAATACAAGAGCTAGGAATCAAGATTCTGATGAACTTTAGTATGGAGTGAGCCATATCTGCCTAACAGAGCGATGCTTTCCATTCCTGGCTTAATTACAGGTAGTCACAAGTGCCATCAGAAAGAAACCTGAGTTCCAACAAAGAAGGCCAACTATAAAGGTTACATGTCAGTTAAAGGGAATTCAAGAAGAAAACTCTGTGCTCCAGAAAATTTAGCAACATCAATGACAGAATGGACAAAAGCAATGAATAACTATGGCTGGAGCACCTTATTCTTTCCATTCATAAGAAGCATGTTCAATAGCTAGATAATCACCACGTATATCTTTTGCAACTCAAATTATCATTATCTATGTACACAGATTGGAACCTGCAGACATTGGATGTTTTACAATTATCATAATTCAATTCGAAAAAGAAAAAAAACATTGCATGGATTGACCCTCGATGCAAGAAGCTCTGTTATTAGACTTATTTAAGTCGCGGCACTTAATCAATACTCTTCTGTTTACAAAGGAATCCAAATTAAAATACTAAAACATTCTGTAGCATTACACTTGAACTCAGACAAGGTCTCACAAAACAAAGTGCTGCACTGTATAGCAGCACAACTAAAGATTTCCATATAAGGGAACTCTAAAGATTTGGTCTGCATGGATGGCTCCTCCTGTTTGACCCCAGTGGGAAATATGCAACAGGAGCATCCATGCTCACTAACACCCAAAAACTTGTTACGACAATACTCTGCCAAGCATGGAAAGGTTACAAAAAAACTTTAACAACTGGCAGGGAGATTACAGAAATAAAGAGCAGCATATTATTGTTTTTCTTTATTTTCTTTGAATTCCCATTCAACTAAACAAACTCTCTAAAAACCCTTTAGCGGCCTATAAACACTCAAATTTTGGCTAATCACAAATTGCCACATGTCAAATAAGAGACCAATTAAATCAACAAATTAAATCTTGTCACATGTCTCGTAGAGGATTTCAGTAAAATTACACAAGTGGACAAATGAAATGCCAGCACGTGTAAAAAGTGATGCAACTTGAAGATAACAAGATTGACCAATCAAATTAAGCCACTTGTCAGCAAGGCCCGCCACTACTAAAAATAATTATTATCTCTTGTAAAAAAAATAAATAAGGAATAATTATTAAAGAAAAAATAAATAAGGAATAATTATTAAAGAAATATAATATTATCTTAATTCCTTGATTTTATCTCTTATTAATAAATAAAATAATAATAAGATAATTATTTTGAAAAAGTTAAATTTTATTGTGACTCACTCCTACACATCTATAAATAGAAGTCATTGCCAAAGAGAAAAAGAGAAAAACACATTCTTTTGCTAACAAAGAGACTCTGTTGGATCAATCTGCGAAAGCTCCAAAGATTCTCAAGCACTAAGAATACTCGACCATAGTTACCAGGTTTGCAAGTCGATCTAGTACGTGTTACGGGTACAGATTCGTGGTACGGTACCTTCGCTAGTCGCGGTACAATGGGATATACTTAATTGGAACGCTATTTTAGATTGCAATTTCTTTTTAATTTTATTTGGTTCAATACGCAGTAGTATACGTAATCTGTAGAATGTTTATTATAAAATATATATAGTGTTTAACAGTAATAATAAACATGGTAAAGGAAATTATCTAAATAATAAAATTTTCTAAAGAATAAAAGTTATCTAAAAATCCAAATTAATGAAATTAATTTCTGATATCTATATCAAATCAATTACATTATTTAATTAATTGTAATATATAGCTTTTGAAAAATATTACTGATTAGCCATTACAATTTCTAGCTGTAAACGAGGAAGTCTATTTAATTTAGAAAATCAAATCAATTACATTATTTAATTATTTGTAATATATATATTTTAAAATAAATATTTAAATTCATTTAAGAATTAAAAATCCAAGTTAGTTAAATTAATTTGTGATATCTAAATAAATCAATTATATTATTTAATTGATTGTGATATAAATCTTTCAAAATTATTATTGACTGGCCATTACAACTCTTAGCTAAAAGCAAGGAAGTCTATTTACTTTAGGAAATTAAATTAATTATATTATTTAATTATTTGTAGTATATATCTTACGAGAAGATTACAAAATCTCTTGTTCTGATTTGAAAAAAGCAAAGAAAATTCGTAGAGTCCTTTTTGTTGGAACTAAAAAACACAAATTAATTATATTATCTAATTATTTATAGTATTTGACTAGGAATCTCTTATCGACTTGAAAAAATAAAAGGAAATTATAGAGTCATTTGTTGGATCAACTCCTAATTTGAAAATATCAAAGAAATCTCTGTTGGACAAAATAAAATTAATTATTTGATTTATCTTTATTACTTTACCCACTAAACAAAACACCTCTCTAATTATCCCTATTACTTAACCAAACAAAACAAAAAAATTTGTTGGATTAACCATTCACACCCACCAAGACATCAATCGATGACTAGTGATTGCAACAATAGGCAACAAAGACGAAGGGCAATGACGACTGGTGATTCCAAGTGATGGTAGTTTGTGATAGAACTTGAAGAAGGGTAATCGCAACTAGTGATGACAAGTGACAACAGTCGGTGATGGAAGACAACAAAGGGCAATTGTAATGGCGGCTACAACAATTTCAGTCGAAACTCGTTTCTTTCTCATCTCAGATACAATGATATGCTCGTTCTTCTACCAAGGGATGTGATTTGCACACCTTCGCCTGGGGATGTGAGCCGATCGACGAATTGTAAGGAGAGAGAGTGAATAGGATTAGGCGTTACACTATGAATATCTGACTACATGGAGTTGTGGGAAAAGCCCAAAGCCGAAGCAGAATTTAAAAGCTCTAGCTAATGCAGGCTTGAACAAATGTAGCCCCTAACTCAATACAGAAGCAGAACTCGAATGCTTTAGTTAATGTAAGCCCGAACATAGTTACCTAATTCGTTAACCCCCCTTCAACCCTCGAACCAGATCGTGCGACTCCAAATGGGGTGCATTTGCGACCCATATTGCAACATTGACGATCTGCTCACCTTCACCTAGGGATGTGAGCTGATCGACGAATTGTAAGGGCGAGAGAGCGAATAAGGTTGGGCGTTACACTAAGAATACCTGACTACACGGAGTTGTGGGAAAAACCCAAAGCCGAAAGAGAATTCAAAAGCTTTAGCTAATGCAAGCTTGAACAAGTGCAGCCCCTAACTCAATACCGAAGCAGAACTCGAATGTTTTAGCTGATGTAGGCCTAAACATAGTTACCTAATTCGTTAACCCCCCTTCGACCCTCAAATTAGATCAAGCGACCCCAAATGGGTTGTATTCACGACCCAAATTGTAAACATTGACATTCCATTGTCACGAGAAGAGAACAAGCATATCATTGTACCTGAGATGAAAAGAAACGAATTTTGACTTGAAATTGTTGTTGCTGTTAGGGTGTCTTACATCGATTGTGAAACGGGCTAGTGGTCAGTATATAACTGCAAAGAAAAGTCTCACCCTACGAACTAGCATTTGGGGATGAGATAAGCTCAAGACCACCCAACAATTAGTATCAGAGCCCAGGTGTACCATCAATCTTAGCCCACTGGGAGGAATGAGTTGTCGCTGCCTCCAACTCAAGACCCGATGTATGAAATGGGAGATCGTTTAGGCATCCCACATTGGTTGTGAAAGGGGCTAGTGGTTAGAATATAAATATGAAGGAAAGGCTCACCCTACGAGCTAACTTTTGGGGATGAGATAAGCTCAAAACCACCCAAAAGTTGCTATCGTCGCAATTGCCTTTCGTCACCTTCCATCACCAACTGTTGTCGCATGTCATCACTAGTCGCAGTTACCCTTCTTCAGCTTCTATCACAAACTTCCATCACCTGGAATCACCGGTCATCATCGCCCTTAGTCTTTGTTGCCCCTTGTTGTAGTTGCTAGTTGTCAATTAACGTCTTAGTGTGCATGAATGGTTAATCTAACAATTTTTTTTATTTTGTTTGGTTACGTAATAGGGATAATTGGAGAGGTGTTTTGTTTGGTGGGTAAAGTAATAAAGATAAATTAGATAATTAATTTTATTTTGTCCAACAGAGATTTCTTTGATATTTTCAAATCAAGAGTTGGTCCAACAAATAACTTTACAACTTCCTTTTATTTTTTCAAGTCAGGAGGATAAGAGATTCCTAGTCAAATACTATAAATAATTAGATAATATAATTAATTTGTGCTCTTTAGTTCCAACAAAAAAGGACTCTAAAAATTTTCTTGGATTTTTTTCAAGTCAAAACAAGACTTAGTAACTTCCTAGTAAGATATATAGTACAAATAATTAAATAATATAATTAATTTAATTTCTTAAAGTAAATAGACTTCCTTATTTATAGCTAAGAGTTTTAATGGCCAATCGATAATAATTTTGAAAGATTTATATCACAATTAATTAAATAATATAACTCATTTATTTAGATATCACAAATTAATTTAACTAACTTGGATTTTTAATTCTTAAATGAATTTAAATATTTTATTTTAAAAGATATATATATTACAAATAATTAAGTAATATAATTAATTTGATTTCCTAAATTCAATATACTTCCTTATTTACAGCTAGGAATTGTAATGACTAATCAATAATATTTTTTAAAAACTATATATCACAATTAATTAAATAATGTAATTGATTTGATTTAGATATCACAAATTAGTTTCATTAATTTGGATTTTTAGATAATTTTTATTCTTTAGATAATTTTATTATTTAGATAATTTCTTTTACCATATTTATTATTGTTGTTAAACACTATATACATATTTTATAATATACATTATGCATATTGCATATACTACTGCGTATCGAACCAAATAAAAATTCAAAATAAATTACGATTTAAAATAGCATTCTAGCTAAAGGTGCGTTTGGCGCACTGACAAACAGTAAAAAAACTCTAAAAACTTCTAAAAACTTCTAAAAGTTATTCACTTTTTATCTCACTGTACAAATTACGAACCCATAAATTATCTTACTTTACCTCACTTTTTGTCACCCCAAACAGCTCCTAAGTATGACCCCACTGTACTGCGTACCAGTTAAGGTACTGTACTGCGAATCTATACCTGTACCACATACTAGATCGATCCGCGAACCTCGTAACTATAGCCTCAAACAAATGCAGCCCCAAGCTCAATGCCGAAGTAGAATTCAAAAGTTTTAATTTATGAAGGCTCGAACAAATAGCAAAAACTTACCTTCCTAACATCCTAACAAATAGCAGAAACTTTCTAATTCCTTCCCTTTTCATTCCACCACTCTCCATTGCTCCCCCTACGCTCCTAGAAAATTAAGCATGATTTTTATGCATATAATGACTTACCAAATGAATTTGAAGGACACAATGAAGCATTGCACAAGTGTTGGCTTCATTCCTTCCAAGTATAAGGAGCTCGATCCACAACTAAATAGTCTCCTCGAATATCTTTCACAACACGAATCTCGTCGTCAATGTACATGGACTCAAACCTATAGAAACGAGGCATCTTTGATTCTAATCACAGGAAGGAAAATAACAATAACTGTGAAAACTAAGATAAAAGGGAGGAGGAACACACACCACAAGAAAGTAAAACAAACGAGAAAAACAATTACCATTGGCAACTATAAATCACTAAAATCTAGAAGGAATAAATCTCTACTTAACAACATTAAATAACAAGGATGCTCCATGTGATGTTCAAGAAATATAAGAGAACAAGACAACAAATAAAACTCTCAAAAAAAAAACAAGTTTAAGGTTACATTTGTATAATCTGTTAACAACATACTATTTATCAAGTGTGTATATTCACATAAAACAATTAAACCAAAGTTGATAAAAGTAAAACAGACACACACATATATAAAGACACGCGCATGCATATATGTATTTGATAGAATTGAATCCAATGTTTGTGCATTGCAAAATAGCTTCCAGTGGCCAACTATTATGGAAAAACAATGCAATACGACTGCAAAACACAACACATAGAATGAAATACACGGTCAACATAACAAAACATCAGTTAATTTAATATATGGTCAACATAAGCAAAATTCTAAATCAGGTAACTTGCTTCCATATATGAGAGAAAAGGTTCCTTTTTTAAGGTACTCCAGAGAACAAAAGCAGTAGAAAGGAGGTGGGTCCTGTAGCTCAAAGGGTTATAACAGCCAACTAATCCAGTAATTCTGTTTACATGATACTCTAACCAGTTTGGACACAAAACTAAGAGCATTATAACAGTCTTCCCTGCACTAGGACTCCACTAAGCATGTGCAATATAAAACATGATTTTGTGTATGAATTGAGCAATCTTGCAGAGTGTGTTCATGCACCTTTTAAAGGACAAAAAATGAGAATAACATAAATAATTCTTCAAACTCAACCAAGCAAATCAAGCTTCCAGTGTTTCCTGACCCTCCCACCTTCCTCCACAAATAATTGATGTGGAATTAAGAGTGCGTGTGTGTGTGTGTGTGTGTGTGTGTGTGAGAGAGAGAGAGAGAGAGAGAGAGAGAGAGAGAGGGAGGGAGGGCAGGGGAAAAAAGATTAAAAAAAAAAAGAAAAAAGAAGAAAGGAAAAAGAAAAAAAAGAAAAAGAAAGAACATCACAAAAGGCAAATGAAACATGTCCTCAAAGAAAGCAACAACCAATTGAAAGAACTGAAGAATCATTTTTCAAAGTTACTGTACCAAAATCAGAGAATCTGAAACTCACCACCCCTGCCCAAATGGGGGTAAAGGAAGATCCCAATTCTCACCGCGTAGAACTGCACTTGTAAACCTGGGAAAACCAAAATCACAATTGGTGTTACCACACTGCCTTAACCTTCGGTCCAGTTGAGATAGAACCGAGATAAAACAAGATAATCCACCAATTGAACAAAAACTAAAATCTACTCTTTACATATAATTTAGTTGTTCATGAGTAATCTAAATAAATCAAACAATCTCTGAATTAATCCGAATTGTCAACTCATTCAAATAAAGGTGAAAAAAATAAAATAAAATAAAATAATTCAAGAAACAACGTTGGGACTACTCAGAAATTATCGAATTAAGTTATTTAAATAAAAGAGAAAGCAACCGAAAATAAATAAATATTTCTTCCAAGAAACATCAAGAATACCTAAAATTCACTCTCTGGGACGAAGCAATTTCGATATTCGACCGAACAAAGAAAACCCCATGTGGAGGAAAAGTAATCACATTGTTGAGAAGACCCTTCTCCACATCAATAACCTGCAAAACGTCTCCGGCCCGGGTTCCAAAAAGGAACGCGTTCTTGATGATGAAAAGCTGTTCTTTCTCCGTGGTCCACAGCAACCTCCACGTGGCGGAGAGAGAAGGGCCGGTGGTGACCGTGTTTCTGCCCAGCGCGGCCATGGAATCGATGGCCTTGACGATCTCCGAAAGCTTTGAAGGGTTGTTCTGAGTCTTGAGGCCTCGGTCCTGGTCTGAGATGAGGTCGAGGAGGTCGCGCTTGGTGGAGAGAGATTGGTCCGTGAGGGACGAGCGAGTGAGAATAGGGGTTCGGCGTCTCTGGGGTCCAATAAGGCTAGGGCTAAGATTAGGGTTCGGAGGGTTGGGGCCGAGGAGGTTGAAAATAGCGGGAAGGGACAGAGTTTTGGCCATGCTAATTTGCTATGGGGTTTATATATTCTCCTTGGGTTGGAGAAGATTTGGAAGAGCAGTTCTGATAAAATAGCCGTTACTTTGGAAGATAAGTGGGGTCCATGGTATGCATCGTTGTGACTGAATCTACGCCAGCTAACCAATCCAAGTATCCAACCGACTCGTCGGTTTCGCGTGACAAAAAATAACGGAAACTATTAAAAATTTAATTTTTTTTTTTATTTTTTTATGTTTAACGGGCAACAATCAAATTATATTTTTAAAAAATAAACAGTAAAATTTTTTAATTTTTGTGTCAATTTTTTGGAGAAAAAAATCAGTCAAATAGTTTTTTTTTCATTGAAACAATTTGATATCAAAATTTATTGAAAGTTGTTAAAAAATTTTTGAAATTTACATAAAAGTTATTAGGATTTATAAAATATTATTAGAGTTTGTAAAAAAATTTATTGAGATTTGTAAAAATTTATCGGAATTTGTAAATATATATATATATATATATATATATAAATTTCACGAAATACCAAAAATATAAAATATGTCAAAGAATTTTATAAATTTTTAAAAGTTTTCACTGTTTTTTGGAATGTCAAATAGGCCCTTACATGGACACGAAACACGGACATTAAATATAACATTTGAAAAAAATAAAAATATGAATATGATGGAAATATGGTAAATAAATAATATTTTTATTAACTATTTATATACATGAATATAATATCTAAGGTAAAAATGATTGCATATATAATTTCGTGTACAAAATATAACAAAATATATGAGATATATAAATCTATAATTTTAAGAATTTGGGCAACTCCAAATTTAAAATTATTTTAGTTATATGTTTTAGAAAAATAATAAAATAATTTTACACACCACATATTCGATGCGTATTTCAAAGCATTTAAAAAATATGCATCGAATGTGTTGAATACAATGGCATACATATTTTAAAGTATATATACTTGCATAATTTGCGGGTAATATTTAAAGTATAGCTTAATTTTCACAGATTGCATGAAAATTGATGATAAAAAAAATTATATTAAACGAGTTTTTTCAAATTTCGAAAATAGTTTAGAATTATACCAAAAATTACGTATTTTTAATATAGAATAACGGCTTAGATTATTGTAATACATAACAGGATTGTACTCATAGGGCCTGTTTGGCCACACCAAATCTTACAAAAAATTACTAATTTTAAGTAATTTTTGAATTTTTCTCCGATCAAAATTTTTTATTTATCACCTTTTACGTCACATCTTTTCACTTTTATTGTACTTTTTCCTCCACTTCAGTTTTAGATTGACGGGTTGAGGAATAGAACGGCCATTCATTCTTCGGTAAAGTGAATTATTTTTCTTCAAGATTAAAATTTGATTAAAGAAGCAAACAAAGATAAATGGGAAATAAATGTACGCGAGTTCAAAATACGACAAAAATTAGGTGTAGGATATGTTAGATATTTTTGCTTTTAATTTTTCTACATTAATTACATGAATTCTTTTCAAATTTTGAGTAACGCTAAACTTAGACAAGTTATATATAATTTTAATATAATTGTGATATATATATATATATATATCACCAGGCAGCAAATTTAAGTGTACAACCCACCACGCAGCACCTGATGTATGACTTATTTTTCAACAAAAAAATTAAATAAAAAATAAATAAATAATCGCTTCAGGAACTGCAATGACACGCTGGACCGAATTTAATATTATTTTATTATTCATTGGGCCGGAAACTAAATGCTCAGCACGTTCACCCGTTTAAATTTATTTATTTTCAAAAAAACATTTTAAACTATATAATTAAATAAATAAATATTTTGGCGCTAAAACAAATATTATTTATTAAATTTGATGTAAAAATTTAATTTTTAAAAGAGAATACAATATATAAATACAAAAAATATTAAAAATACACATTTGCAAACTATCTCAGCTCGGGCCATGCCATTTACTCAACCCCAATCAGAGCCGCTCAATGTATTGGGCTCAAAAAAATCCCAAATTCAAAGTAAAAATAAATCAGGCCTGATTAGTGCCGATCAGACTTATCCGACCAGGCCCAAAATATCCGCATGTCTGTAGCACAAAAGTTACCTTTTTTTTTTTTTTTTTTGGATATAGTTTTGAAACCAAAAGAGAATGGCATGACCCGAAACTCCCATGCCCATTTTTATACCACATCTGGAGCAAATTTAAACCAGCGACCAACTATGCGAGGAACAAAACCTACTAACCAGTACGCTAAAACTGCAGGAGGCAATCATTATCTATAATCCAAATACATGCATAATAAGTCTTACCATGTATGGTTGCTAAAATCATGGCGACCACCATCACGCCATGTCACTGTTGTTTTAGAATAATTTCTCACTCCACACTTCCCCAATTTTTAAAATAAAAAATTATATAACCCTAAATTTGCCTAGAAAAAAAAAAATACGCCCGAACAAAATCCAAACCCACATGTATTAAAGATTTTATTATCATGGAGGAAAAAAGAGGCAAGTCATCTCTGGCATGTCAGACTCGATGACTTTAGCCATGTAACTTCATTCTACAGCGTCCAATGGATCAAATTTCAAACTGAGATTCCGTAATTGCTGATCTTTGAAACCTCCTTTGTCAGAATATTCCTTTCTCTCTTTGCCTCAGAAGCAAGATTGGAAACCTGAAGCAAGAAAAACCACATTAGCATTACGTAATCAGGAGAAACATACTGCATTGTTTGGGGACCAGGCCCACCTCAATTTTTAGTTAATGAGGTCGGTCAGAATGTAACGAATAATATATATATGTATGTATGTATGTATTTCTCCCAATGCTAGAAGGCATCTCAAATTATAAGGCTGTGCTATAAACTTCCCATACAGTGCACAGAAGAGTCCAAAACTGCAGTTATGAAAAAAAGTACAGGGATGCATATGACTGAATATGACAAGGACAATGAAAGGCTTGGAATATGTTAAATAAATTACTTAAACCACAGAAAACATCTAAAAGAACAATTGAAAGCGTTGCCCAAAAAAAAAAAAAAAAAAAAAAAAAAGCAAAGTATTTAACGTTAACTTCAGTGTGAGATGTCCCAAGATGAGGCAGAAATCATTTCCCACCAATACTTGCATATACAGACAACATGGCATATTCCACTGACACATTTTCATGAACTTCCATACCAAAATACAGAAATTTGGATAGTATGCCCTTGATACCAAAATTAGAGAGAGAGAGAGAGAGAGAGAGAGAGAGAGTAGAACTCTCCGGCAATGAAAAGGAAAATTTGAATTAGAATAAGTATCCGTTCAAGGTTTATTGCCACCATGTCCATACAGCTGTCATCTCAATGTCATCGGCCTAGAATGCAACTTAGGAATTAAAATGCAATGTGCTCAGACCATCCGGATTTGACCTGACGTTTCCACCTAATGTACATCTTTTCGTACCTTCAGAGCATTTCTCAGTGCCACTAATATCTCCATTGGTACGTTTCTTGTTTCCAAGCATAACAAAACATTTTATTCTCTTTCCAAAACATTGCACTCCAATTGATCAAACAATGTAAATTTACAATTGATGTAACCCCAAACATGTTGAACTATTGGGTAACTGGCTCTGGAGATTCTCCACAAAGGGAAGGTCTATGAAAGAGGGTTGTTTGTGCCAGACACAGAATAGAATGGGATGAGTGGACTACCAAGGAGATGGAGAGCCCTCGTCGGGTAGGGGTGAGGAATTGCATCAAGCCAACTGGCTATCCTTCAGCACATTTAGCTTAATGGAGATAGGGAGATGTCTCAGCAAGGAGTTTTAGGACATCTTCTCCATAGCCTGGAACAAAGAGGTTACCATCCAAAAGTGTGGTAGAGAGGTAGGGGCCAATTATGTATGGGAAGTCAGACTGAGAAGACACCTACAACATTGGAAGATGGACAGCTATATCGGCTTGTTGCAGCTCTTGCATTCTTTTAAGTACAAAGGAACACAAGCTCACACGGATCTTAACAAGTTCGAGGATGTTCTAGCTCAAGTCTATGTAAACTCCATTGCTGCGGGAAGGAGGGAGATTTCCCATGAAGCAAAACTTGGGGGGGTGGGGCACTGCCTAAAGTGGCTTTTTTTATATGGTGCTTGGTACAGGGTAAGATCCTCCTAACTATTGATAATCTGAAACGAAGGGGTTTGTTTAGTGTGAATTGTTATTGCCTTTGCAAGGATGTGGCAGAATCTATTGACCACTTCTTTGTGGATTGCTTGTGGACCAATGAGCTCCAGGACCTGGCTCTTGTATTTTCAGTGAAGGCTCAGCAGCATATTTTATGTTTCCCAGAATGGGGCTTGAATTGGCAGTTAATCAGATTGACTACATATAATGAGCCAGACTCTACCCAAAGGGCGGTTTGGTGTAGCTTTTGGGTGCCTCCACGAAGGGTGAATGCTTTGTTGGAGCCGTGCTTGGGGAGCCAGCATCCCCAAATATTCGAGAAGTGTGTGGGATCTTATGCATTTTTTTATTCTTTAATTGGTTTAGGAGGAGAGAAATAGAAGAAACTTTACAAATGCAGAATTACCATTGCATACATTGTTGACTTGTTTTTGTCTTTGTTATACAGTTGGTTAGAGGGAAGTAGAGGGTAGGTTAGGGATAGCAGCCAGGCTCCACCCTACCCAATTATGGAATATATATATATATATATATATATATATATATCCGAACTGGATACTCCGAACGAACAATTTAAATTGGTTACCATCCTCATAATCAATGGGTAATCAGGTACTCGTGTCCTTGAAACATGGGGCAAGTAATCGAGTAACAAAGTCGGGTGATAATTTGGTATTCGATTTGGGTAATCCAGTAATCAGAGTAAGTACATTATATTTACTGTCCCCCACCTCAAACTTGACAGGTATTTCATTTCTGTACTCAAGCCTGCCCCATTACCCGTTAAATTTAAAAATACCCGCCCTGCTCAAGCGGGGCAAAATTCCATCCCTAGAGCCGTAGTTAGTTACTTTTCTGAATTTCATAGAGAACTTGGAGTTCTAATTCAACCTTTGGGTCGCCCTTCACATCCTCTTGACACTTTCTAATAAATCTAAACTTTTATAAAAAAATATATATAAATACACAAAATCTCTAAATAAAATAAAAAATATAAATATTTCTAGTTTCTCTCTGGAAAAAGTCAAAATGAAATATGTAATCAATTAGGTAATCAATTACACAACAAGATGATGAGAATTTGTCTTAAAAAATTATATTGTGTGTGTCAATGAGCAAGGACTGAAAATAGGGGCCCTAATCCAGTATCTAGACATGTACTATTCTATGTGAGTTTTGTGGGATTCCAATATTTTGCCTATCTCCTGCATTGAAGAATTTGTTAATAGACCAAAACTCACATCTAAAATAAGATAAATGATGACAAATCCTTGTTCTATCAAACCTCATGAACAAAGTTTCGTTATATTTTCACACAAAAAGTAACAAATTAGCAACAAAATAGTAGCTTGGACAGAAATAGTTAAAAACAATCCAAAGTTAGATTCAGATATTCCAGCATTAGTGACCAAGAAACCTACCTGGGATCGAAATCGAGATGATTCTCTGCGAGGAAGCTCTCTAAGGACATCTTTCAAGCCTGGTGCAATGCAAAAACAATTGAGAGACATGCCCAAAATATTTTTCCTGCATAAGTTCAATTTTCTTAATTAACAAACTCAAGTCAAAATTTTCATACCCTGTGCTTGTCTTTCAATCTTATAAGCTGACTGGATAACACCTTGGATCTGCTTCCCTGCTTGTCTACATAGAGTGGAAGAAATTCAGACAAGGAATTCTGTAAAATATAGTTTGCCCAATAACACTCACGACATTTATAAACACTAACCTGAGTTTGGTCCTGCCTCGTGTCATTTCCTCTTCTGCTTGCAGTGCCCTCTTCTGAAACAATAAGGACATATTACGTGTTGCACTTTTTGTTCAAAGTTTGAAGTAAGAAATAGCATATGTTTTCAGTCAGTAAATTATACCAACAGGAATTAAGTACCGTGCAATGTTACAAGCATGGTAATTTCCATCAAATTGGCCTCCAGACTCCAATTATCTATTTGTAAGAGAGTCAGGCCCATAGATTTAATTTTTCTCACTTGCGACAGGTGAACTTCAGTAAATATTTCTACCACCCTTACCACCCAGCTGGGAGAAGAAACAATGAACAAGTGCCCATTTAGTTTGT
This sequence comes from Vitellaria paradoxa, assembly GCA_019916065.1. Lineage (NCBI taxonomy): Eukaryota > Viridiplantae > Streptophyta > Magnoliopsida > Ericales > Sapotaceae > Vitellaria > Vitellaria paradoxa. The sequence goes on along the minus strand of CM034234.1, from coordinate 67,700,243 downwards.
TTTCCAAATGTTTTTTGTTCAAAAAATGAAAATGCTTCTCACAAAAGTTTCCTTTTAGCCAAAGCTCGGTACGTATTACTTTGGTCTGGGACTTGAACATGCTAGAAAATAAAAACAGCCTAAAGCCGTTGCTTCTCAAATTTTTCATCATTTCTATTTCAGAAACGCAAAAAGGAAATCAAAAAATATGAAACAGCAAAAACAGGTGCAAAGTTGCTAACTGCTGATGATGGGCCCAAATTCTTTTCTGCTAATCAGGGTAACTTCCAATTTCCTCTATTAACAAGATGTGTGCAAAAGCAGTTGACCGGTAAAACTCGTGAATGAAAGACAAATAAAGCAATGATTGTTAAGAATTATTTTTTATTTTCTTTATTTTTGTTGGCTCAGTTATGAACAGTGAAAAGCATAGCAAAAAGACAATTATAGCCAATGAACTACTAAGGCCACGTTTGGTAACATTTTTGTTTTCTGTTTTTCTATTTATGTTTTCAAAATTTTGTAAACTGGCAATAAAAACATGTTTGTTAAATCTGTTTACGATTTTTTATTTCCAAAAAAATGAAAACTTAAACAGAAAAAAGTAAACAGAAAAAAAGTATTTTCACTCTTTTTTTTTTTTGTTGCAAATATTTTGTCAATTCTAATACTTTATCTATTTTTATTACATCATATTAAAATAAATTATTTTATTCAAATATTTTATTAAACTAAAGTTATTTTTAATAAATAATATAATTAAATTAATACGTAATATCTAATATTAATTTATTTCTAATAAATAATTAAATTAAATTAGTTAATTTAATTAATAAGAAATATATATTATTAAATTATTTTTAATAAATAATAAAATAAAATATATTATTCTAATTTAATAAATGATTTAATTACTATAAATATATTTTATTAAATTATTTTTAATAAATATTATAATTAAATTATTTAATTTAATTTCATAATAAATTTAAAATAATTAATTTAAATAATATTAAATATCTTTTATTAAGTTATTTTTAATAAATATCATAATTTAATTAATTTAATTTAATAATTAATTTATTTTATTTTATTTATTTAATACGAATTATACTTTATTAAATTATTTTTAATAAATATAATAATTAAATTATTTAAATTATTATGAAATATATTTTATTCAATTATTTTTAGTAGATAATATAATTAAATTATAATTAATATATTTTATATTTACTGGATTAAATGATATAATATTTATATTTTATTCAATTTTTTTTAAGAGATAATATAATTAAATTAAATTAATATAAAATATATTTATTAAATTCAATTAATTATTAAAAAACTAATAAAATTAAATATTTTATGAAAATAAAAAAATTAATAATTGTAAACAAAATTGTATTTCCAAATGCAGTTTTAGTTTTCATTTCAGAAAAAGAAAATAACAACAGAAAACATAAACATATAAACGTAAATAGAAAAACAACAGCATTACCAAACGGCCCCTAAGTGTCATGCTGCAGTTGAAGGTAAGTTACAGCACTCCTTTTTTCCACTGCATCTTCTCCAAACTTATGCAGCTCATATTTTATCAAGGGCTAGATGCATCGCACTAACTTTTTTTTTTTTTTTTTGGGGGGGGGTCTTTTAAACCTTGGAAATAGTTTCAGGACCTGGAAACTATTGTTGAACAAGTTTCAGAATTTTATATGTATCTAACTCTTTTCAAGCAACTGCGAGATTTTGTTATGTCTTGAGACAACATTTGCACTTGCTGCTAAAGACAAATCAATCTTCTGCAGTGCACCTCATTATAATTGTCGCCCCAACAAGTGCAAAGTTCAATTTAATGTTACCTATAAAACATGGATCATTTCAATGCATGGATCAAAAATCAGAAAATGGTAAGGGAATAGGCTTCTTTTTTATGAATAAGGGAATAACCTTCACAAATAGTTGTCATATTATTAAAATTTTTTGGCATATAAAAGTGATTTATTTTCAAAAAAATAATTAGCCAAGAAAACAAAAGATATATATTCATGAAACCAAGTGCACTTTGCCATTTTCTATTTGATATGAATATTTGCTCATTGTCCTTTCGTAAAATTTTAAACTTATGGTTATTGTCACACAACTTATTACCCATTCACTATTTTCAATGGTTTTTTTAATGAAATATAACATAGGTATAATCTTTTAAGATTGCCAAATTTAGTGTACTGGAAGTTTAGTATACCATATTCTAGAACGTGTACTAAAATGAAGTTCATAGGAGTAATAGTGATTTATGGCAACTCTTGTTTAATTATGCATTTGAAATCCTTAGATAATATAATGGTTGTTAAGCATTCAAGATCCTTGGTCCAATATTCTCATCACCGAATTACAATTACAAGTTCTAGAGCCTTATAAAACAGACGCCCATCTATTAGGACATCCTTGTTTTCTAAAGTTTAATACTATAGATCGATTACACATGCAAGAAGTGCCGTGGTATATGTTGTTTGCTAATGATATAATTTTAGTAGATGAAATAAGAGGTGGAGTGAATGCTAAGTTAGAAGTGTTTGAGAGAAGCATTAGAATCACGAAATTTAGGACAAGGACTAAAACTGAATATGTGAAATGTAAATTTAATAGTAGCCAAAGTAAAATTGAATGGATAGTTAGCATTGAAGGTCAAGAAATACTTAAGAGTCGACAATTTTGAGACTTAAAGGTTTATTAGGTAAAATTTATATACATATATATGGGAATGTTATGTATAGAATGAGGTGAGTTGGATCAATCGGAGAAGTGCATCCTATATTTTACGTGATTGATGTATACCTTTAAGCTTAAAAGGAAAGTTTTATAGGACAATAGTTAAACCTGCAATGTTAAGTGGTTCAGAATGTTGGGCAACTAAAAAACATACTAATAAAATGAATGTAGCCAAGATGAAAATGTTAAGGTAAATGTGTGGTAAAACGAGAAACGATACCACTAGGAATTGTCAGGTTCATGAGATAATACAGATAGTACCAATTGAAGATAAATTGAGGTAAAATTGATTAAAGTGGTTTGATCAAATACAACAAAAATTAATTAATATGCCAATTAGAAAGAGTGATAGCATTCAAGTTGTAGGTAATGCAAGGGAGCAGGATAGATCAAAACTAAACGTGGATAGAAATAATAATAAAAAATACACTTTGATGTAGTTTGACATAAGAGATGGCCCTTAAGCTAGTCGTATGAAGAAAAATATTCCATGTAGCCTATCCCATTTAGTCAAGAAAAATGATTAGTTGAGTTTAATACCATTAGATTGGTTATAATTTTTTAAGCTCCGAAATAATTCCTCAAATTTCAGGTCAGTCACATCTGCTGCTTAAGAAAGTATACTTTTTAAGTAAGATAAAGTTGTCAAGTTGACTCGTTACAAATAAAACCAATAAACTTGTAGAACCCCATAACGAAAAAAATAAACAAGATGTACTACCCTCACTGCCTTGTGTGTGCATTGGGTGGATTTTTTCTTTTTCTTTTTTTTTTTTGGGTGTTTTTTTTTTGGGGGGGGGGGGTGGCAGCTACCCAGCGGTGCATTAGAGAGAGGGAGGGAGCTGTTATTTAAGACAAAAATGAAAAATTAAATTCATCAAAGATGCAATATAAAAGATCCCATCACACAATCTGAAAAGACTAATTATCAATTTAAACTGACAGGAAAGCAAGGGGTTACCTCCAACTTTTCACTTTCTGCCTTTAAAAGTTCAATAGATTGTCGAAACTCCTTCACTTTAGTATCGGCTCTTGAAAGCAAGGACTGCACAAGAAATGAAGAGTAGAGACTAAAGTAAATACTAAACTGGAATTGAATATTTGATAATTGTAAGCTACTTGGGACCCTTGCTATACTTTGCCTAAGTGTAAAACAGAACTAAAGGAGTTCAAAAGGGCAACAATTGCAAACTACAAAGCAGTGAAGATTCATCAGCTAGATATCATCAAACTTTTTATTCATGCATGCTTTCAAACTTTATGAATGTGGATTTTACAACAAAGCATGAAGAAATGACAGCTCATCCCTCACCAAAAGTTTGCAAAAGAATGCTATAATGTTTATTTGATAAATCAGCACAAAGAGTCAAAGGTCAAACAATTTTAAGAAAAAATGGCACAGCCTTAGCATTTTAGAGAACACATAAATGGTAAAGATCTTCCCATCTCTGCAGGAACTTGGTGGTATTTTGGCTCATACATGTAGGCATTGAAAAAGTAGCATGGACAAAAAAGAAATCTCAGATGTCAGCATGAAATTCAATTTCATATCTCCTTAGTGCATGGTATACCCATTAAAAACATCAAAAACCGTAAAAAGAAAAAAGTAGAACTTTCTTTAATCTTATAATCCCAACTATCAAACTTCAACTTCACAAAGAAATATCACACTGCTTCACGCATCATGGAACCATTTGCATGGTATAATTAGATGAGCACACAACAAGCAATCATTTGATTGTGACCAACTCTCCGCAAAACAGAAATTCAACCTAGTACATCAATGGAACATTCTAATTCTGTTTTCATATGGGAGCAGCCCAACACACTTCTAAATTTACATATCAATTTTATTTTCTATTCAAATCACCTTTTTTGGTGTTCAGATAAGTAAATAAAAACTTCAAAATAACAAAAACTGGTATCATCACCAGTCCATGACAAGTCCTGCGCACATTTGACCAATGAACAATAACTGTTGATGAGAACATGATTATTGTTCAGCAATTTTTTCAATTTCTATTTGTACATTCATAAGATCTCGCCACACCAAACAACTAGCACTGGTAAAAAACACACCAGCATTTTTTAATTGCTACACGGTTATGAATTAAATGTTACAATATTTAATTTTGTGAAGGAAAAACTTCTTGATGTTAACCAGACAACTGAGAAGTATAAGTTATGCTAGTGGTGCTTACCTCTTCACTGGAAAATAGGCGCAAGGTACCATAGTATAGGAAACGCCTTGGCCCTGAAATTAATAAATAGGTTGAGGGTAAAAATATTGAAGCTGGTTAGGGACAAAAACTTCAGAAAATATATATTTATATATATTACTTTACAATGGGTGTGCCAGCATAAATTGAACAGGAATCTAGCAAGATTTAACATATTGATTATATTTTCATTTGTTGCAGAGAAATAAATCCCATATTCTTAGAAATTTAAAATGCTATTAAAAAAACCAAATATCAAAGCACTGCAACCCATCTCCAGTTGCAAGAAGTTCCAACCAAATGAATATATTTTTTCCTAAAAACTACTAACATGGTTATTAGGGCTTAGTGAGGAAGGCCAAAAAGTTTGGAGAATTATCCCTTTTTGTTTATGTTGGTTGATTTAGCGTGAAAGAAATAGAGGATCATTTCAAAGAACCAAATTTCCTACGTATAGAATGAAAAGTATATTTTTGTGTATTTTGTATAGATCAGTTGTGCCTGCGGGGGAGATGCAGATTTATTTGTTTTTTGGATTTTGCTGAGCATTTGAAGTTGTAATCTGGGGACTTTGAGTTCCTTGTTTTGTTGCATCTTCTTGATGCTTTTCCAATGAAAATTTTGATTACTCATCAAAAAAGTAAGGGAAGGCAAAAATTATGAATATATTTAAGCAGTGTTGATGCATTAAACTCTACCACTCAAATTAAAATTGTTAAGTTATACAATTTAAGCCATACTCTTCAGAGCCAGAAATCCCAGGCCAACAGCAGCACTGCTTGTAACCACTGGATGTGATGCAGCAATAAGAACACCCTCTGCAGGAAAATGATGATGATGAAACCCAAGGGCAAAAAATTAAGACCAAAAGAAAACTATGACAGTTGAAATGTGAGACGAAGGATGTGAAACTCAAGCAAAAAAGACCTTTAATCTTCCCAAAGACAATATCCTCATAAACACCATATTCAGACTTGAGATCTTGCAGAGAATCCTACAACCAGATTATGAAATAAAACGCAGGCATTAACTCATTTACGCATCAATAAACAGCTCTAACCATATTGATTGAAGAGAAAAAGATAAGAGAACAGAATAACAAATTCATGAGATAAAAAATACAATAAAAATGACAAGGCTTATATTATTTTAGTTAGTTACAAATAACAACAGAAGATAGAGACCTGAGATTTTCAATAAAACGATATTATGGTTTTCTGATGTGCAATCCCATTAGGAAGGATAAAGGGGATTAGGAAGGTGGAAATATTCAACAAAGCCTTGTGGAAAATGGTTGTGGAGGTTAACTTGTGAGTAAGATAGGTTTTGGAGAAAATGCTGGTGGCTGGGTTGTGTAACGGGCTCCTCTTAAGCTGTCTTTGCCTGATGGTATTGGGCTGTAGGAACGTAGCATGATTTTGTAAAGCATATCAAGCTAGTAATGGGAAAAGGGGACAAGGTTAAATTGAACCGTCACATTGGGTGCAAGGAGACAAGATTAGAAGAAGCTTTCCCTTCCATTTTTCCATTTTTGGGCTTTAGGAACTAGGATGTCAAAATTATCTGTATCCGGCGGTACATGCTTTATTCGGCCCGTTTGGGAAGGTACGGAGATAATAATAGCAGGTATGGGGATTTAGCATATTTTCCGAATGGACACAGAAACGAGACAGGTACAGCAGTCTCCACCTTATCTCCTACGTTTAAATATTTATTTATTAATTTATATATATATTTTTAATATTTATTTAATATATATATAAAATATATTTTTATTTAATATTTATAATACTTTTTAATATTATATATATAATATATAATTTATAATTTTATTACGTGTGGTGCATAAACGGAGACAGAGAAGAGAAATCCGTTACCTATCAAAGACGGCTATGGGAAAAATTTTTATCCTGAAGCGGGGATGGATACAAGAAAGATATTGCTAAACGGGGACGGGATGGCTATACCCGCTCCATTGACATACTATTAAGATCGTAGCGTGATTTTGTAAATCATATCAAGCTAGTAGAAAAGAGGACAAGGTAAAATTGAACCGTCGCATTTGGTGCAAGGAGTCAAGATTGGAAGAAGTTTTCCCTTGCATATTTCCATTACAAATCAACAAATAGGCTTTAGTGACAGCTTCTGACCAGAAGGTGAATAATCGGGTAATTTTGGATATTGCTTGAAAAGGTTCAGCAAGACTTGTAACTACTGGGAGCTGGAAATTTTACACCGTCTGCGCTATTCACTTGGCCGAGGTAGAAGAAGAAGAGAAAGTTTCTCTATGGTGGGCATTATCGGATGAAAAATAAAAAATAAAAAATTCACATCCATCCCTACTTGGAGACGGAGGTAAGCCTTGGATATGGTTGAGCATTTAACCCTTGAAGATTGCATTCTTTGTTTTTGTGTGTTTTCAAGGATAAGATTTTGATCACTGACAATTTCAACGAAAAAAAAAAAAAAAGAGCTTAAGTTTTAGTTAATTGGAGTTGAAATTCCTAAGGAGGGCGTGGTACAGAAGAGTCTTACAAGGGTCTGATGTAGATGAGCCGATCCAGTGGACAGAAACCGGTCGAGACGAGAACTGGTGACGGCAATGGCAGATTCTATGCTGTCGTCGATGGTCTTCTGCGCCAGCCGCGCTTGCTGGGCCGCGTATTCTATCCACGGCACGGCATGTTCTGGGGTTTTTGACTGTGAGTATCGATTGTAATCGATTGACGACGCTGATGGTGGTTGTGCGCTAGGTTTTTCGTCTTTCGATTCGGCCACTGCCATCGTCTCTGGGCGATTCAATTTCCAAACTTCGGCATGGAACGCTACGCGATTCTCTTCCTCGGTGTTTCGGCAAACCGCTCTCCACCAGGCTCCAATCACCCCGGGCGGTTGGGCTTCCGCTAATGGGCTGTGCCCACAATGATTGGAGTTACCATGGAACAGTTGGGTCGGGTTAACAAAATGGGTATTAATCAACTAATCAAGTAAAATATAAGAAATAAATAAATTTATATTTTAACAAAATTTATCAATTTTTTTAATTAGTACGTGAATTTTTTTAATTTTTTTTTTCAATTCGTTTTGATAGGTGCAAATAATATGCTTAAAATCTATCGAGCAATAAAAAAATTAAAATTTTGTTAAAGTTTTATAGAAAATAAAAAAATAAAAAAATAAAAATTAAATTTTATTCCCCTCCCACCCTGAATCACCCAACAATCAACTGATGCAGTGCAATAGGCAACCCCCACCACAGCGAGCTATTAACAGTTGAAATACAAATGAATGAAAACATTTTTTTAAATTAATTTTATTTTAAAATAAATAAGTAATTTGATTTGGTTTGATTTGATAAATAAAATTTTATATTTAAACACAATTTGAATTTAAATTTCAAAATTAATTTACTTTAAGAAAAATATCAAATTTGATCATGTTAATAGGAATTAGAAAATTATAGAAAATTTGATATAAAAAGATAAAGTTGTTTAATTATTGTTTAAAAAATTTAATTAATTCTCATCAAATTCCACTGTTTTATATTAGATTTCAAATTATAAATAAATCATAAAATTTAAATTGTGAAATGAAATCAAATCTAACTTGGGAAATTTTATTTTAATTTCAAAATAAATATTGATGAGAATTCTCGTCAAATAAAATAAAATCACATTAAATCCACAATTCTAAATATAAGAAAAAATAAAATAAGAAAAATATTGCCCCATTTGAGGCTCTACAAAATAATATAAATTTTTACAAATTGAGTGTTTGGTTTACCAAACTTTGCCAAAAGTTACAAAATAATTATTAATTTTCTTCAATCAAATTTCACTACATGTTATTTTTACACTAACTTTTTTTAATTTTTTTTGCCATCTAAACACCTCCAAAATTTGATTTTTTTTATTTATTGCACGAATTATGAGATTACAACTTTTACAAATTTATACTATTTCAAATACTGTATTACATGTTTTTTTATTTTTAGTTTATCACACTTCATCTTTTATCACGATGAAAATTACTTATTTTAAGTATGAGAAATCAAAATATAGTACATTTAGTATCTCCCTACAAAAAAAAAAAAAATTACGCGATTTCCACCATATAGAGTTTGCAAATCTTTGTAAAAATTAATTATTGGCAAAAATATTTTATTTTTCATAAGTTCAACGTCTAAAATGTTAAAAAATTTGAATTTTATAAATTAAGATTATAAATTCATCGCTTTTAATAGAACAAAGAGTTGAAATTTTTCAATTCATGAACTTTTATTACACTCTAATTGTACTTAATAAGCAACATGGAGTAAAAGTTTATTTATTTAAGAATTTTAAATTTCCAGTTTGTTAAAATGAATTTTCAATCTATTAACTTTGCCTCGAATTAAACTTATTCTTGCATTGGGTATAGAATTGAGGTTGTGAATAGTTGGCTTGGGATATTAATATGGTGTCTAAATCGAGTTTTTTTTTATTACTGTTAACAGTAAAATTTTTTGTGCAAATACAGTCGGGCGAGAAGTATTTTGCGAAATACTGTTAATGAATCGCAATCTAAGATCGCGGTTGTTGGGCAGCTCCTAAAAAAAAAAAACACTATCTCAGATGGTGTTTCTAAATTAATAGAAAGCAAAAACCACAATCTCAGATGACGTTTCTAAATGAGCTATACAATCGCTATCTCTGATGACGATTTTTGCTAAGCCTTAACCACTTTCTGAAAATCGCAGTTTTTGGTCAAAAGGCAATGAATTAATGACAATCAATGATCAAAAACCCGAAAATGCCTAATCAACGTCCCATTTCAAGCAATTAAGCAATAAAGCAATATGCACATATGAATTATTGATGTTGAAATAAGAATCTCAAAACAAGAAACGATTGAAGTCGGAGATCACCTCCAATGTCCACAGCCAATAGTGAAACTTCATCTGCCGATACGTCCAGCGACATAATCTCCGATTCTCTGTTCTCCAATTACCCTTGCATCCCATCCTCTATCACTCTCCTGCGATTTGTCAAGCCTTCAATTGATCTCGATTTCAACCCTCAACTCTCAAACTCACTTTCTGTAAATATACAAACATACATATGTACGTATATACGCACGTATCACGATTAACCGTGATTTCAGAAAGTGGCTCGAGGCTTAGAAACGTCATCTGAGGTGGTGGTTTTTGTTTTCCATTCGTTTAGAAACGTCATATGAGATAGCGTTTTTTCCTTTTAAGAGCTGCCCAACAACCGCAATCTTAGATCGCGATTTTATTAACAGCATTTCGCTAAATACTTTTCGCTCGATTGTATTTGCACAAAAAGTTTTACTATTAACAGTAAAAAAAAAAAAAAAAACTCGTTTAAACTTTGGTAATGATAGATGGGTGATTGTTTCAGAGTTATGAGTTTTCAACATTCATGTGTTTTTTTTTTTCCTTCAATCGAGCAGCTTAAGGTAAAAAAAAAACCCTTCAATTTTAAATTAATATTATGTTTTTGTAGACACGACAATTTTAATAGCGATAAATATGAAAATAACAGTGAATAACGATAAAATAAACATTAGGGTTAGGGTTTTATATTACTACAATTGAGAATGTAAGTACAATAAATTTTAAAATATATAACTCAAACATAACGCAATTTTTTTTTAATTTTTTAAAATTTATCTAATCAAATTTTAACACGTATCACTTTTACACTAACTCTGATTTTTTTTGAATATAGCAAATTCAACACGTCTATGCCATTTATTTGCATCAACTATGTGCATAACGACATTTAGGCTCTGTTTTGAGTTAAACAAAATAAAATAAAATCTTACAAATCTCTAAAAACATGAATTACGAGACAACAAAATTTAAAATTTTTACTCACTACATGAATTACGAAACATTTATTTTTATAATTTTATTTTATTTTATACACTTTTATACAACTTCAAACACACACCCACTAGCGCACCCACCTCCGGGGGAAGCTCCCTCTTATTTGCATTTGTTGTAAATCTATTGACCCTACTTTGTAATTTCAATCTCAACAAATACCTTAAACAATGCCCAGAACAACCCTATATGTTTCCAAACAAGTTGGGAGCGGGCTGCGGTAGGACAACTTAAATTTGTGGGAATTAAATTGAGATATGATACAAATGGTGGCGTATTCATGCTTTATGAAATTTAATCAGGTTATTTAGTTTATTTTTTTAATTTTTATTCTTTATTTTTATTTTTTATTTTAAACTCATTTTTTATTTTACATTTTTACAAATAAAAAAATAATTCAAAATGCTGTCATTTGTATTTTAAAATTTATTTAAAAAAACAAAAAATTGATTTATAAATGAAATAAAAAATAGTAAAATATCGTTTTAAGTATTTTTAATTTAAAATAAAAAAATTTCAAAATAAAGAAAATATAATATTTTTTATTTTTTCAAAATTTTAAACATAAAAACATTAAATAAAAATAAAAAATAAAAAACTAAATCAAATATGACCCAAGTTACTAGTGAAATAGCAACCCCGAGTGACATATAAACTTTATGGATGACCTTTAAATGGGAATAGATAAAATTATCATACTGAAATTTGATAAAAAGCATAATATTTTAATTATTACAATTAAAATTTTGAAGAATCAAATAAAATGCAAATGTAAATGGTAACGTGATTTCTGAAATTTAACCATAATTTAATTTACGCAAATAACATTAAAAAAAAAAAAGAAAGATAGAAACCCTTTTTTCCCGAGGAACGCTAACAGGTGTACTTCTCCCATCGCATGCACCGAACTCTCCGAATTTATAAACTGCGTCAATAGCTCTCGCCCCCTCACGCACAATCTCACTCGATCTCTGCTCTCTTGCTGCGATTTTGGGCGCCCGCAACCGTAATCCACCCCCTCTCGTTCTCTTTTGGTACTTTTAGCACTCTCTTCGAAAACCCTAATATTTCCTCATCACTCGTCATGATTCCTCTGTCTTCGGCCCTATCGGGCCAGATTCGGTTCCTGCTGCAGACGCTGAACGAATCGAACTCCGACGATGTATTTTCAGAGCTTTGTCAGGTATTCTTTGATCTAATATCCCTCATTTTCTATATACATATACATATATTTGATGTATATATGTATTTTTATGTACACTGATTACCGATCGATTCTAGACTCGTTTTTATCTCCATCGAAACCCTAGATTCTCTCATTTGTTGATCCAGATTAGCTCGATTCTATTGGTTTGAGTTCGAACTACTGGTTGTTCCGGTGTTTTTATGAGTAGTACACATGGAGGAAAGAAAAAGGAAAAAAAAGAGGTGGATTTTATGAAAATTTTGATTATTTGACTGTTTGAGACGAACTCTGATCCCAAGATGTGTGCGAATTTGATTTCAGTTTATTTATTTTTGAATTTGATCATTACATGGGAATCTTATTGATCACGATCATTCCAGGATGTCTACACAAGAAGTGAAGTATATAACTAAATTTGGTGTGTTTGTAAGGGCAGAGTGAACGGGAAGTTAGTTGGTGAGACTACTTTTGATGTATGTGTTGTGTGGTAAAAAAAAGTTAGCAAGACACACGGAACTAACATTCAGTAGAGTGGGAAAACAACTGTATTTATACAATTTGACATTTAGGTTTTGTTGCCATCTTCAATTTTATTATGCTCAAGTCAAGCTTGACTGATAGTTTATCAAGGATGGTCTATAGATCATTAAGTTCCTTGAATAATTCATTTCTTAGTAATCCAAATAAGAGCACGAGTAACAGTGTAGAATCTATCAATGAACAAATAATTGATAGACGATTTAAAAGATTCTATCCTTCCTGAATGATTGGCTGCAACGCTTTTAATAATTCATAATGAATTTTATGATCCCCAATCACATTCTTTTTGTTGGTACTTAGTTTATATTGGTTTCACGAGTCAATATGTAATAATTCATAATGACTTTTATGATCCTGAATAACATTGTTTTTTGTTGGTACTTAGTTTGTTGTACTTAGTTTGTAGTATTAAAATTTTATTTTCATGGACATAGAAATGATGATACTGACTTGCCGGCTGTCAATACAAAATGTTTATGTTGCCATCCATGTGAATTACACTTATGAAAACATCCATGTGAATGCCTTTTGTGGGTCCTTATATGCTAATAATCAGGGCAATTATCTTATTTTCTTGCCCATTCATCTAATAGTTATTATAACTTTATTTTTCTTAATTTAATAGAATATACATATTTTTGTTATCCTAAATTTGATTTTTTCTTGGGAATTATTCCCTCATCTCCAAATTAAGTGTTACTTAACAGTTATATTACGTGGACTTAGGTACAAGTATTACATTCAGTTGTGTGGTTCAAATCTTAGATCTGACAGAATCTTAATTGTAGGATATTGAGATATGTATTCAAAAGTTGAGTATGGATATGTGGATGCATTAAGAATACTTGAGTATATTGTATAATATGTGGATGCATTACGAATACTTGAGTATATTGTATAATATGCTGACAAGATACATTTGGTAGTTAGGAATAACTTCAAATTAAGTGAAGTCTAGTGAAAGAAGGATATTTTTTATCCTTAAACCATGTAGAAAGCTAGAATTTTAATTTTAGCTTTTAATGTCAGGAATGAGTTGTGGCTTTAAATATTATTGAATTTATCATCAAACTTAGAGGATACAAGTGTCTATTTTAGGTACCAGAGTCAAGCCTATCTCATAACCTTTATTCTTGTCATATCTGATGGATATAGGTGATTCGGAGGGAATGAAGGAGTTCATGTTACGGTATCATAGAGAAACTGAAAGCTTAAGAGAGCTTAATAAATGCAATGAAATTTATCTTTTTTTTTTGTTTCCACTTTTTCTAAAATTGGCTTTTGCGAAAGTTCGGAAAAATATAACTGCTTCGTGTTTATGGTGCAACGATAAGTGTTTCTTTGCGACCTGGATGTTGTGGGTTCAATACTTATAAACAATTTCTTTCTCTATTTACCGGTGGTATGATTGTGTAGCCCTCCCCAGACTCCGATTAGGCGGGGTCTTGTGCACCAGTTTGCCTTTTATGCCATTTACAACATATGATATTGTAAAATAGTAATATTATTAACTTTGTGTTTCCATTTTGAACGAGTATTTTGGGACAACTGAAAGTGGAAAGCAAGATATGCAATTTGGGACTGAGAGAGCATATTTGCTTGCTCCAATTAGGGAGCTATGTCCTTGTTGTGGAGGTTTTCCTGTCATTTGGCTTCAGTGTGTTGACAGGTTTTTGTCGAGTCTTTGAGCTGTAGAAAACTCCAACACATGTTGGACATGATTCCATAAGTATCCAATAAGCATTAATATCATAAACATTTTAAGCTGAAAGTTGCTTCTTTTTGGGAAAAAACAACTCATTGTAATATTTGCAATGACAAACAAGAAATAAATATCATAGTCTCACAATCATCATTGGTGGGATGCTACATTATTCAATCAGATTATGTGAACCCCTCCAACAATCCATCCCAGGATCCTGATTTTGACATTGACCATAAAGGCAATTTCTTTTGAACATTTATACCAATTGCTCTGACATTCATTGGTGAGCCAACTTAAAGATAGATTGATAAAACAGTTTTAAAAGTACTTTTTTATTCCAATCATCTCTGGTATGATGAAATGAGAAAACTGTATTTGAAATCATTGTCTACTTGACATGTTGTAATGGGTGATGATAGATGGCATAATGTTGGAATGGGCCATAAAAGTTGATCGTTGATGTTTTGTTTTGATAAGTTTGTCTTGTTAGTATTAACTAGGTGTGGCTTATAGAAAGTATTAACTAGGTGTCGAGCCACACAGTTCTCGTGTCTTGTCTTTTCCTCCACTTTTGTGTTCTTCCTCTTTAATTTTCTTCTCATCCTCTTCTCCTCTCTATTCTTCCTCCACCTCCCGTGTCAATCCCTTTCTTCTCATCCTCTTCTCCTCTCTATTCTTCCTCCACTTCCTGTGTCAATCCCTTTCTTTAATTACATTCTCCTTGTCTATCCCGTTATTAACAAGTTAGCTTTTAGAAAAAAAAGTGAGTAGTTAAGGGGCATATATGTTGTTCAAAATTGTGATATGGCTTAAATGGAAAGGGGAAATACCAAACATGTTTTCTTCCTTTATACAAGGCAAATGATAGTGCTGGAGCAAAATTTTATTTTATTTTCTGGCAACAGCATTCGTTGCATCAACCACTTGTACCATTTGCAGTGATAATTTTACATTGTGCTGTTTGAAACAAAAAATGCTCTGGCATCAACATTTCCTTTTATATAATAGTTAGATATAAATGAATGCAAGAGTATGATCTACTGATTTTTTTTTTTTTTTTTTGGTAATTAATATGATCTACTGATTTGTTTTGACAAGTAGCTTAATCTACTGATTCTTGCAGCAACAGTTATATGTTGACTGTTTTTCCCTTTTACTTTACCTTGATTTGTTTGCTAAAACAAAGAAGAGGGAAAAATGCTAAAATGAAGTCCCATTTTTTTTTTAAAGCATTTTCCCCTCTTCTTTTTCACATTGCTCTTTTACTTTGAGGACTTAAGAGGGAAAAATGCTAAAATGAAGTCCCATTTTTTTTTAAAGCATTTTCCCCTCTTCTTTTTCACATTGCTCTTTTACTTTGAGGACTTCATTTTCAATCAAATTTCCCTTCATCATTGTCTCATGGTTGCACTGAATGCCTTAGGTATTTATGTCCTATTAGAGCTGCAGTAGGAACTATTTATTTTCTTTGATGATTTGTCCTAGGCTCCTTGTTTGAATGGCTGGCAGAGTGGTCAAGTTGCTGTGGGTGCGGGGGGGATTAAATTGAAACAATACAATTCTTTGGTGCAGAGAAAAATCGGAGTGGGAGGCAGAGGTTAGGAAACTTAGGCTGTTCGGTGAAATACTTTTCATGTAAATAGTTAATGGTATATGATGTAAGGTGGCGGCTGCTTGTGGTAAAATATATTTGGAAATTTTGAGACATCTAGGGAAGAATGAGTTTCAGGGTACTGGGAAAATATGTTATGTATAATTATATGGTGTTTTCATGCCTGGGTAAGAATATCTTTCACATGATCCTAAGCTCTGGGGAAGAGCAATTGTGTCAGGTACACAGGAAACTTAATTTATTATTTCTTTAACCTATGATTTTTGAGAGTATATACATTACTTCATGAATATTAAAAGAACGACTGCAACCAACTGGTTCATCGAGATAGGATTTTGTTATACTAAGTCGATTTGATTCTATTTTTCTCCTCTTCTACATGCTTACTGATGTGGTGTCTCTCTTGATAGTATGCTGGCTTCGGAGTTGAGGGAAGTATACTGCTTCTTCAAACCTGCTTGGATCACCTGAATATTGAGGGGAAAGACTTGAAGTATATGCAACTGGAACCCATATTTGGTTCAATTTTCAAATACATCTTGGATAAACCAAATTTCAGTACGGTGCTCCGTGAGTCTCTTAGAAGTATATCAATCACTGAAAATTTTCTTGAAAATCTCTCAAATGCTTTATGCTTGTCGGCACATGAGAAAATTGGAATTGGTCTTGCTTTGTCAGATTCAGAAGATCCTGACATCAGATTGAGTGGTAAGTTACAACAGGCAACCCCACCCACACCATCCCTTCCACCAGAAAAAAATATAGAAAAAGGAAAAAGGGAATTGAGTGTACTTTTGGTTATTATTTGGGTTCTTTTCCTCCTTTTGTTAGTTTTTTTGTGCATTGGTTGCTTGTGCAGCATGATGTTAATGGTTACTGTTTTCCAGGGAAGAAGTTCTGTATGTCTCAGTTTAAAGAACTACTTGACGGTCAAATGTGTGTTGATTCTGCTGAGAGAATTCAGCAGGCATTTATGTTTCTTCATCGAACTGAGGGCCTGTCCATGAATGTAGATACATTTATGCAAATGTTATCTCTAGTGCAATTGAAAGAGGAAGGCCGATTTATTTTGGCTCCATTGCTTTCTGATGAATTGTACGAGGCAACTGACTTGCAGTGGTAATTATACAAATTTTCATAAAAGTCTTGATATTGGCCCTTCTTGTTCTGTTAGTTCAACACCTTGTTTAAGATGAAGATCATCACTGTGTTTTATTGTTTGTCTTGTTGGCTCCAGCAATGTGGATTTGTTCCATGAAGGCAATGGGAATGAATTTGATGCTATTTTAGCAGAAATGGAGAAGGAGATGAGCATGGCTGACATAATTAAGGAATCGGGTTATGGATGCACTGTTAATGTTTCACAGTGCAAAGAGATGTTATCTCTTTTCTTACCGCTGACCGAAATCACTGTCTCTAGGATACTTGCCACAATTGCTCGCACGCATGCTGGGCTCGAGGACAATCAGAATGCTTTTTCAACTTTCTGTTCTGCTATTGGTGGTGGCGGTTTGTCTGATCTGCCATTATTGAGCTCATGGAATGTTGATGTCCTTATTGATTCAATCAAGCAGCTTGTGGGTTCTATTTCATATCTTTTTGAATCTTGTTCTTTCTATCTCGTGCCCCATTTGCGGTCGTTTGAAAGTGCATTCCTTGTTTCTAATTTTAAATGTTGGACTGCAGGCTCCTGGAACCAACTGGATAAGTGTGGTTGAAAACCTAGATCATGAGGGATTCTACTTCCCCAATGAGGCGGCATTTTCTTTTTTCATGTCAGTTTATAGATGTGCATGCCAGGTTTGCTTCCATGCATAAATTTACTAAAATAAATGCATGTCAAGAATGCGTTGTCAGTTCTTTATGTTAATTTTGATGGAATTAAATTTGTTTTGGTGCAAAATCATTGAGCAGGATCCATTCCCACTCCATGCCATTTGTGGGTCTGTTTGGAAGAATACAGAGGGCCAGCTATCTTTTCTTAAATATGCTGTTTCAGTACCACCTGAAGTGTTTACCTTTGCACATTCTGGGAGGCAATTGGTATGATGGTCTTAACGTTTTGTTTTTTTTTAATGACCTCATCAATGATTTGAGCGATCTAGATGGCTGAACTAATCATGCAGGCATATGTTGATGCTGTGCATGGGCATAAATTTCAACAAGGACATGCAAATCATGCTTGGTTATGTCTCGACCTTTTGGAGGTCTTGTGTCAGCTAGCTGAGAGAGGTCATGCAAGTGCTGTCCAGTCTATGCTTAAGTATCCTCTTGAGCACTGCCCTGAAGTCTTGCTTCTTGGGATGGCCCATATTAATGTACTGTAGATATGCTTGTCTTCTGATCTTTTCATGATTCTTGTTTCTTTATATCCTTTTTGTTTGATTACTTATGCTAATTTAATTGCAGACTGCCTATAACCTACTCCAGTACGAAGTGTCTTTGACTGTTTTCCCCACAATACTTAAAAATAGCCTGGGAAGTGCTATGATTCTTCACATCTGGCATGTTAACCCTAGTCTTTTGCTGCGGGGATTTGTAGATGCTCACAACACTGATCCAGACAATATGACTAGATTTGTGGACATCTGCCAGGAGCTGAAGGTAGACACTTGGAGCAGTTTGGTAGTAGTCATTTGTTTAGCCAGTAAATGATGGTTCTTTTCTTTGTATTTTTCTGTGGAGAACTGTGATCAAAACTATATGAAGTGTGACATGTTTTGCTGACAGCTTTATTCATGTGACTATATCAATTAATGGTTGAATTGACTATTTAAACATCTTTAACTTGAGAATTTCCTGCTTTGTTGCTGTGTGTCTGTGGGGTGCGGGAATCTTTCTAAATTATCAACTATAATACTGCTTAAATTATATTATTTAACTATTATTTAGTCTTGGGATATACTTACTAGATGAGAAACTACTTTGTTGGAATGTGTTGTTAAACTGCTCAACTTAAAGGTCCGTAGTTTTGTTTGAAGGAAGGTTATTCCAAGTTTGTGCACTGTGTTAATTTGCAATAGCAATTTTTCTCTCTCAAAGGGGAGTAATTGCTTCAAACTATTGGTTGTCATCTATGTTTGCGTCATTGTTTTGAATCCTTATTATGCATTTATCATTCGTTATTGGGCAGCTATGGGTTCAGTTGAATCTTGTGTAATTGTTTCTATTTTCGCTTTTTCTTTATTTGTTATCTAATATTACTTGTATGTATCTTTTGTGGTGCAGATTCTCTCACCAGTATTAGATATGGTCCCTTTATATCTTGGTATTAGACTTGCTGCCATTGCTTCTCAAAAAGAATTTCTAGACCTGGAGAAGTGGTTGACTTCTAATTTAAGTACTTACAAAAATATTTTTGTTGAGGTAATGATTACTTTACTCTCATGGCTGCTGTTCTTAAAATTTGAAAAACCAATCATAAAGTGTACTGATATTGTTGATGCTGCTTCCAGGAGTGCCGCAAATTCCTGACAGAGTTCCAGTTTGGCGTGTCTCAGGACATTTCTACCGAACATTTCAACTATTCTGAAGCTATTTGGAAAATTTTTTCGGAGACAAAGCATACTGTTTTGAAGGTTTTTCTTCCACAAATTGGTCATTCTAGGTAGCCATATGACTTCTCTCCACTATCATGGCCTTATAATATATATATTTTGCAGGTTATTCAAGCTCATCAGGGCTCACTTGCCCCTAGCCAGTTCTCTGAAGAAATGGAGAAGCTGCATGTAACATGCTTGCATAGCACTTCAGGGATAAAGAATAGTGGGGCTAATGATTCATCAACTTCTGATGCATACGGGGATGACATTGAGGAGGAAGCAAACTCTTACTTCCATCAAATGTTTTCTGGTCAACTGACAATTGATGCAATGATTCAAATGCTTGCTCGATTCAAAGAATCTGCTGAGGAAAGGTTGATTTTTTACTAAATCTATCGTTTCTGCTCTTGTGGTATTTTCCTTGGACACATGGTTTCCAATTTTGAAGGCCTACTCTGTTTTGAATCATGATATTCAGATTGTACTGATCATATAACGTGAAAGCCTGTAGTGGTGCGGGATTTCTATTAATTGGATATGTTTTTTATATTGAACTGAATATTTCCAGTAGTATCTTTAATGGCAGTATTTACTTTTGAACTCACAGAATTTTGAAATGTTCAACTTTTGTTTACCCTTTTAATTGTTGTACTTTTACACTTGTAATTATTGAGCTTTGACTGGTCGTCTTGGCATTTCAAATGTTTGGCTTTTGCCTTCCCTGTAAAACACAAAGAGGATACTATGATGAAATACAGTATGATATCCTTCTATTTTCTTTGTCTGCTTCATTTTAGGTAATAACAAAGTTAAATAAAATAGGTATAAAAATTTATTTAAAAAAACTAAAGTAGGTATAAGAGTAATATGGTTAAATTCAATTTAAGGAGACAATTAAAGGCTTAAATATCGTGATTCTGTAAACTTTTTGGACTTGCGATGAACGTAAATCGTAGAGAAGACAGAGCGGGGAAAACTGCTTCATGTAGTTACCTGCTCTTTCATCGAGATTAGCGAATTACAGTCTAAGGAGGAGGGAAGTGGGATGTGAGAGAAGCCACAAAGAGTTGAAAACCACTTGACTGTTGAGGAGTTGACAAAAGTTCCAAGTCAGACATTGCTGCCAGTTCTTTGTGTTTAGGAAAGAAATGGCGACTCATAATCCAAGAGGTCCGCTCCGGAGCTGATCAGGGCATTTGATGGATTCGATAGCATATTGTGCAATTCCTCTCTCAAACCTTCCGCATGCATGTTCTATTTTAGTAGAGGTTACAATATAACATTCATGCTTGCTTCATTTAGTGAAGTGGTGGAAACAAACATTTTATTAGTTTATCTCTCTAGTCACTCAATGAACCGTGTATTAGGAAAAAGCAAGCTCTGTGATTGGGTTTTCTCATTTCTCATGCTCAAAATTTTGATTTGTTGATTTTGTTGTCCGAGTAAATGATATGCTGCACTATAAGAGCCTGAAGCTTGCTGTCATGTATTGAAGTTTAAAATCTTATGTTGTTATTGAGATTTGATTAAGTGGTGTTGATTTTCATTAGAATTATATCTGACAGGGAGCAATCAATTTTTAATTGCATGATCGGCAATCTATTTGAAGAATACAAATTTTTCCCCAAGTACCCTGAGAAGCAGCTCAAAATTGCCGCAGTTCTCTTTGGTGAGGATTGACAGAATTTATAGTCCATAAATGTATTGGCATCTTAGTTTTTGATTTTCTGACATTTAATATTTACCGTTAGGAGTTTGTTGAAAGTCAATTATTGGACAAAATCTTCATCTTTGTCACCATCCAAGTCTTGTTTGAATTTAGTTTGGTTTCATCACATCAGATGAAGTCCTTTCAGGTCTTGTTGTTCGGCAGTTTTGATCCACATATTTCAATGTGAGGTAAAAGTAGGTCTTGCTGGTTTTTTAAAAAGTTCAGGGGAAGAAAAAAATGGACTATATATTTTTATCAATTTTATTTTGTGGCTACATTACTTGGATGTGAGTATCGCTGTCAGATGCGGGTATGGATCTAAGTGTAGGATTCATATTTAAATCAAACTAATTAGCGGCTTTGTGTGCTGTAGTTCTTTGTGGTCACACATAGTTGATGCTATCATTTTTTTATCAATTGATTAAATATATATGTTGTGTGCTTACTGAATCATATTTCAGGCTCTCTTATCAAGCATCAGCTTGTAAGTCATCTTACTCTTGGTATTGCCCTCAGAGGTGTTTTGGATGCACTGCGTAAACCTCCAGATTCTAAAGTTCGTATTTTTCTCTAGTAATATGGCCTTTTTTTTTTAATTTGTTCGTTATGGTATGTCCCTGATTGCCTCTCTACACACAGATGTTTGTTTTTGGGACAACAGCTCTGGAACAGTTTTTGGACCGTTTGATTGAGTGGCCGCAGTGTTGCAATCATATCTTACAAATATCTCATCTGCGTGGTACTCATTCTGAGCTTGTTGCATTCATTGAACGGGCACTTGCCAGGATATCTTCAGCCCACTCAGAGTCAGATATGCTTAGCGCTTCTGCTGATCAACTGCATGGGTCTATTCAGGCTACAGCAACAAATATGGAGGTGCACAATAAATTTTTTATTTGCAATCCCATCTTTCTTTTCAAAATACTGCTGAATATATCAAACTGGCTTACATTGAAGATATCATGAAAGTTCTTCATAATAATGTTCTGTTAAATGTTATTTCTCCAATTTTATAAACCATAATTGGAATATATTTTGCCTGATTTAAGCACTTTGCATTGAGGTACTGAAGCCTTTATACTAATTCCGATTCTCATCTTTCGGAGTATTGAGATTTTGTTTATGTTATTTAATATCATTCATTAATTACAGGGATGATTTATATATGGCAGGGGATGATTTGTATGTGGCATGGCTTGCATATGTTGTAAAAGCCTGGTTTTGTGCTTTTCTTGGAATTCATTTCCTAATTCATAGTGCTGCACCAGGCATATTGTTGTGGCATGCACCTTTTCTAACACCCCATCATTATGTATTTCGTGTCACTATTTTATTTCTTATTTTTTTTGATAGTTGAATGAATGATTTTATTAGAAAAGCATCAAGGCGATGCTACCCATTACATGTGAGCTACAAAACAAAACATAGAGTTTCAACTCCATATTCTTAGCAAAATTCAAGACACTATGAAAGTTTGGCTTGCGTCCCTTCTGAACTCCAACTATATAAGACAAAGAGTATGCTTTTCATCCTATATAGGAAAATTCAATATTCTGAAAATACCTTCTATTTATTTCTCTACCTCAAAATAATCCTTCTTTTACAAAAAAGGAATAACTATCTTTCTTTTGAGGTGAATATTTCTCATCAAGTCTCAAACACATTCTATTCTTTAGAAAAACTAAAACATACCAAAATGATTTGAATTTGGCTTCTCATAATCAACAAAGAGATTA
The DNA here is from genome assembly GCA_019916065.1 of Vitellaria paradoxa. NCBI lineage: Eukaryota > Viridiplantae > Streptophyta > Magnoliopsida > Ericales > Sapotaceae > Vitellaria > Vitellaria paradoxa. The sequence goes on along the minus strand of CM034234.1, from coordinate 67,677,351 downwards.
TCCAAAGATTCCTCATTACACTTAGACAACAGTGGTTGATAATTATCTGCACCTTAGCTATAAGGTTATCAACGGTAAGATTTTTACTATGGATTGAGCACCAAGCAAAAAAGCTACTTTTGGCAGCACCGCAAACAGCCATATATTCTTCCAAGGGAAATGGGGAGCCTCTCTGCTTCCTACAATTGCTAATAGAAAGATTTCACATCAAAGCCTCCTGATCTTGACTTATTCCATCTAATTCCGTCTTCCTCCTCCCCCATATTTTGAAGTTACAACAACTATGCTAGATAATCATCATCCTCCCTATTGTGCAATTCAAAGTTCCATGATGCATTACTTTCTTCTGAAGATCTGCACTCTTCAACAGAGACATCCCTATCTGCTGCTGATGCAAACAAATCCTTCAAATTTCTGTTGTCAATCAGAGCATCTTTGAACTTTCTTCCAGCGTCTATTTTATTATTCTGATTCTATCCTATGTTATGCTCGACTTTCACTGTGACACCACCGTCACCCTTATGCTGCATTATTTATTGCTATTTCCTTAAAATTAAAAACTTCACAGTAGCTCATGTTAGAGGATGAGCCTTGGTGCAATGGTAAAGTTGCTCCTTTGCAACTGGAAGGTTGTGAGTTCAATACTAGGAAGCTGTTTCCCCAGATGCTGGGGGTAAGACTGCCTACATTGCCCTTCTTAGACCCCCCCCATCTGGGCAGTTGCCTTGCGAACTGGGCTCTTTTTTTTACACTAACTCGTTTTAAAATTGGCAAAATTATCCTATTAAATAAAGTTCGGTGGGATTTGATCACATGAAAAAGTGGAGGCTGACAGCACTATTGCTGTCACCTCCGTGACATCATGGTTTTGGGTCGTTGGATTAAAATTCAACATTTGCCTTGATCACATTGGTTGCAATGGAGAATTCTGCTGTATTTTTAGTGGCCATTGTTGTTGGGAATTATTTGCTATATATATATACACAAATCATGTTAGGATACTCTAAATTCTCACTCTTACATTAGCACTTTGTATGACCAACCTATTTTTTTGGTATTATTATGTTTTTTTTTTTTTTTTTTTTTTTTTTTTTTTTTTTTTTTTTTTTTTTTTTCGGGTGGGGGGGACACGTTAAGAATTATAAGGCATATTGCTATTTATTGCCCCACCCCACCACCAAAAAAAAAGAAGTCATTGGTGGCACCTGTTTTTGGAATTGAATTTTGTTTTTAAGATCATATTGCAGAGAAGGGGAGGAAGAAGTTGATTTCACTTTTTTTTAATTTTTCTTCCACTGATTTTCATTTATTTTCTTCCCCTCTTCTCTGTCTGCTGAACTAGCATCTCCATTTGTATTCTCTTATTTCTGCCATAATTTTGTATCCAAATTTAGTCTTCTGTGTGTGTTGAAGCTGTGTTTTTAAAGCAGTTGTGCAATCATAGCTTAAGGTCAATGGAAGATTCTACATTGTGTAAGACATGATGGAACAGGTTTAGTTTGGCAGTATTTCCTTGCATGTCAAATTGAGCTTCAATGATAATAATAACCCCTTTTGTCACCCTCTAGTAGATATAAGCAGTCAGTCTGAGTCGGCATTCCTATATCTCCTGTTTAATTTTGTTAGCAGTTACATTATTATTTGTGGTGACAATTTCTGGATGTTTTTATGTATCTGCGTCTCAAACAATTTATGCAATTTTATACTTTCTTTTTTATCCTCAGGTGCCTGGTTCGTCATCCCCATTGATTGCTTCTGTTAGTACGCAACTTGGGTCGCAAATTTCTTCTTCAATTCAGCTACAACAGAGGCATCAAGTTCGTTTAGATGACAGTCAGAAAGTCTCTGTAACTTTGTCTAACTACACAAAGCCTCTTGCAGGGCAACCTTCAGTCATTCCTGCAAGTGATGCTGCTGGCACTCAGAAGGCATGCACTTTGTTCCTTTTTAGTTGCAAATGGTGTAGTTAATGTAATCTCTACTATTGTTGGTGCATATTTTATGATTGAAATTTTGTTTGTGATACCTTTTTTTGTTTTGTTCCTTGCTTAAAATGCAGTCACAGGGTGCAACAAGTGCTACATCTGCGCTGCCCTCCTCTACTGGTTTTGCTCGTCCATCTCGAGCAATTACCTCAGCAAGTAATTTTATGTTTCCAATTATTATGCATGAACTTTTTATTTTCTCTATCTTTTTTTTTTTTTTAAATTCTTTGGAGGAGTGCTCAAGTGTGTGGATTTATTTTCGCCAAGCTCTGTGTCTTTAGTAATTAATATATTTGTGCCAGTTTTTGTGAGCTTTGGTTACGTTTATCTTTACAGGATTTGGCTCTGCTTTAAATATCGAAACACTTGTTGCTGCTGCCGAGAGAAGGGAAACTCCTTTAGAGGTATCTTATTCAAATGTTTATCGTCACCTGTTTAATTTGCACTTGGCATTTGCTGCACGTCAGTTTCCCTTATTCAGGTTTGATTTGTATGTACTGATATCATGTCAGATTGTTCTGTTGTCTCTATCGTAACACATTTTAATCATGCCTTTTGTTTTTTTATTTTTTTTTACAGCTACTTTTGCTGTTACTTTCACATTACAATCTTAGAATCTAATCCATGTGTGATATTTTGATTCATGTCAGAATATATGGAAATCATTAGACACATTGGCCAGTGGTTGTGGGTATTAATTTTAGTGCGCCGATATTTGGCGCTGTTGTGCTTGATTCCTGCTCCAGCGTTGTCTCTTACTGTTATCTGCTTGAATTAATTCACATGTAATGACAATATTTTATTCTAGGCCTTGGAGTGTTGAATCCTGAGAATCATGAATATGTACGGGCACAATATAGTGATAGATACAAGATTCTGTGATTTTGAAAAACAAATGAGAATGTGACACAGAGAATTACAAAAAAGAAAAATACATAATTTTTGTTAAAGAATCCAACTCAGAAACCAGTTGGTAAGGAGTGGAGAGACACATTAGGATCTTGTACCGGTTTGGGAGGCATTATTTTATCGATGTGGACTAAATCTTGACACGCTACCTCAAAGGTGATCTTTGCTTGCATTTGGATTGGTAGACTGGTGCATCGAGTATGAAAAATGCATAAACAAGAGATTGAGAAGTAAGGGGAGGGGAGAAGAATCCTCCCAAACCAAACTTTGATACCATGTTAAAGCATCCATTGGTAAAGAGTGCAGAGGCCTGTTAGGATCTTATATTGTTTTGGTAGACACTATTTTATCAATGTAGATTAAATCCCAACAATTTTTTTTAGATATAAATTTTAATATAGAGTCCGCAAGCACACAAATTTAAATATTTAAATATCACAACTTGAAAACATTTTGATATAGAGCCAGCATCAAAGGTGGATAGAAGATTTTATGATTTTTGGGATTATGTGGTAGCCTCTCTGCAAAGCTTTGCATGCATTTGACTCTACCTAGACCCTTCAATATAGTAGGCCTCATGCATCATTGACTTTGTGTGTGTGTGTGTGTGTGTGTGTGGAGGATTGTGTGACATGCTGGAACAAACGACAATAAAATTAAACTCCCGGAAGTGGTTTATATGAGGTGTCCTTTACAGGACACTTAGATTGATCTTATTGCTTTGTATTCTGGTTTTATTGGAGCTTGGATTGCCTTCAAACTTGCTCCATAAAAATATACGACGTGCAAGAACTAGCAACAATCAGATTAAACTCCTGAAATGCATTTTGCTCCATAGAAAATACATGGCATGCAAGAACTAGCAACAGTCAGATTGAACTTCTGAAATGTGTTTTAGATGATTTTAATGTGTTTTAGATGATTTTCCTCTTGGAGACTGAGATTTGTTTTAATCGTGTTGTTTTTAGAGTTTTATGGTAGTAGATTGTTATTGGAGCTCAGATTGCCTATTATTATATCTAAGAAAAACCATAGTTATTCATTGTGAACGTTGCATAATGTTATATCATGTTAAAGGAATAGATACTTTGGCATTTTTTGCTGGATCCTTACTAGCGCATTCTGCTTTGTCTGACTTTGTGTGACGTGTCTTTTTAATTGTAGTGGTTGGCATATTATCTATTTAATATTCAATTTGCTTCAACATTTACACATTCTTTCTACAGGCTCCAGCATCTGAGGTTCAGGACAAAATATCGTTTATTATTAATAATTTATCTGCTGCAAATATTGAAACGAAAGCAAAAGAATTTATTGAAATTTTGAAAGAGCAGTACTATCCCTGGTTTGCTCAGTATATGGTAATGAAAAGGTGAGTAAAATGAGTTACCCATCCTAATTTATAGTTGGTATTCAGAATTATCCATCCCTTTGAAGGCAATACAAATTATATCCATCGTGTAGAGGTGTTTTTGAGCTTCTTTTGCTTGATGTCTTAGTTATTTTTATAGGGTTGCATTGCAAGTCCTTATATTCCTCCTTTTATGTACATTTTTACTGACTAGTATCACATATATTGTAGTATATATAGCTATGGCATCTATATACGTAGTCTTCACCATAAATTGGTGAATTTTGTTAATATATTTGGTGAAGCCCCATCAGGTGATTTTCCTGAAATAATGTTTTAAACTAGAACACTTACATAACTAAGCTCTCTCTTTATAAAGATTCCTATTACGTGTTTAAGTTAGTTATTTGGAAAAATTTTTGGCAAACTTGGACACACATCTGAAATTCTCCTTTATTTAAAAAAAAAAAATTATTTTTTACAATTTCAAAGTTTAACTTACTATACAAAGAGTTAACAATATAATATAGCATTTATTTTGGTAAGTAAACAAAATTTTATTAAGAGAGAGCATCAAGAGGATGCCACCCGATTACAAGACACCAATCAGATATCCATACTCTCCTCAAATGTCAAAAAAAGTTACCCTGAAATCCACCAATATGCATAGATGACACAATGCTTTCAAATCTATATGAAGGATTATCAATTCCTTGAAATGTTTTTCTGTTCGTAAATTAACTAGTATGTGCAAAGTTACAACTGCTCATGTGGCTTATGCCTTTTTTCCCCATTTTTAACCATGCCGTTATCTCACCAAGATCCAAAATATTTGCTTTGTTTCTTTTTTCTCCTTTTCTTCATTTTTTTGGCGAACCCAATTCATTTCAAAACACAGGAGAGTCAAATCTCATTACCCCCGTAGATGCCATCAAGAAAAATATGGTTAATGGATTCCCTCTCTCATGTACAACCGACAACAATTATTTATAATCACCTCCATCGAGATAAGATTATCAATGATAAGATTTTTTTCACGAATAAAACCCCAAACAAAAAAACCTACCTTTGGCTGCTCTCAACTCCTCCAAATAAATTCCCAAGGGACTTTCTATTAGACTATTATAGATTTCACCTTAAAGGTTCCTAATTTGGACTGTATCCAACATATTTTTCATCTTCTCCTTCTCCTATATTTTAAGCACACAACATTTGTAACATATTACCAAAACTTCCAATTTCCCATTCACAAAGATCTCCATGAAAATTGAAACTCCAAATGATGTGTCCTCTATTAATTAAGAAGCACTCGACAATCGAAGCCTCCTTATCGATAGCCAAGGCATACATACTTGCAATCGCCTACCATCCAATCATGGATGGATTCAAAATCTGATTAACAATCAAAGCCTCCTTATCGATAGTCAGTGCATACATGTTTGCTATCACCTACCATCCAACCACGGATGGATTCAAAACGCCTACTTTCCCACCATGGATGGATTCAAAATCTGATTAACACCCCAACTTGAAAGGATAGATGATTCACAAAGACATTCCATCGGCTACTAATACCCTTCCATGAGCTCGAATGGGAGGTAGCCACTCTCCCCATTAAATCCCCAACTTTGATGACACAACTTCGCCCCTCAATTTCTCTTTCTAGGATGCATAACACAATAGCCACTTAGCTAACAATGCCTCATTCCCCATGGAACTGAGCCATTGAAAATAGTGACATATAGTAAATAGGTATGCTGGACAAAGTACTCATAATAAGAGTTACGTGAGCCCCTTTTGATAAGTATTTCTTTTCCCATCATGATAATCTCTTTTGAAATTTTCAATTACTGTTCCACACATTTTTCGCCTTATAAGAAGCATCCATATGCATCCTTAAATAAGGAGACGGAAGAGATCAATTTTGCACCACAAAATGGCAGTTCGCCTTCCAAATTATGAATATCCCCAACAGAAATCAACTAAGATTTTCCGAAATTTACCTGTAACACAAACACAATATCAAAACACAATAGCATGCATTGAAAACTCAACTGCAATGGATCAGTGCTGCATAAATACGACAGTCATAAGCAAACAATAAGTGTGACGCTTATATTCTATCACAACCAGGTCTCTCAACATCAAAGCCTTCAATAAGACCTCCCTCAATGACTTTAATAATTATATTTAACTCACTGCACACATCATGTATGCCCTAACTCTAGCATATATATCATTGCACACACAATGCATGTGATAGTTACTTTTTTCATTTATATAAAACTAAAGTGGTAGGATAAATAAAATTAAATGGTAGTTAAATAGTTAAAGTCATGATATTCCTTAATTAGGTAGTTAAATTTTACAAAATTTGAAGTAATTGGTGGCCGAAGAAAATTTGCAGTAATTGGTGGTTGAAGGGTGTAAAAGGAAAAGGAAAAGGAAAAAAAGCTTCACCAAAAATCGGCTTTAACATTGCTTCACAATATGCCCTTGCTGCTTCCTTATTATGATTATATAGATAGATATTTATGTATGCATGAGTTACCAATGTTTGTCTTTTTTATATGTGTTTGCACTTATTGTTTATTTCTGTCAACTTATATTCAAGTACCTGCCTCATATTTTGTTACATTCGTCTGCATGCAACTTTCATGTTTTATTGTAATTCCTGACAGAGCAAGCATCGAGCCAAATTTTCACGACTTGTACTTGAAGTTCTTAGACAAAGTTAATTCAAAGCCTTTGAACAAAGAGATTGTACAGGCTACTTATGAGAACTGCAAGGTTTATTTCGCATATCCTTTTGTTCATTTTTTTGAGACAGTAAATTCATGGAAAGTATATTTAGCTGGGACATGCTTGTTCAGGTTCTATTAGGATCGGAGCTTATAAAATCGAGTTCGGAAGAGCGTTCCCTGTTAAAGAATCTAGGCAGTTGGCTTGGGAAGATCACAATTGGTCGAAATCAAGTTTTGAGGGCACGTGAGATTGATCCCAAATCTTTGATCATAGAGGTTATTCTTCCATTCTCACAGTTGTATCAGAGTTGATTCTTTCTAATTAGATTTTAGTTGCTGTCATCTTGTTTGCTCTAACATTTCTATATTTTTTGACAGGCATATGAGAAGGGTTTGATGATTGCAGTAATTCCATTCACTTCCAAGGTACGGTTATTCTGGAAATTCAGGTGCATGCTTTGCTTTACACTTTGTGGTTATCATAAAATCTATTACTTGCTGCAGATTTTGGAACCGTGCCAAAGCAGTCTGGCTTATCAGCCTCCTAATCCTTGGACCATGGGTATTCTTGGATTACTTGTGGAGATTTATGCAATGCCGAATTTAAAAATGAACCTCAAGTTTGACATCGAGGTAAATGTATATATATTCTTACACGTATTGTTCTTTCGTGGGGTGCTTCTCTGTTTTTCAGGACACTGTTCCTATGTTCCCCATATTCTTTTGGTATTTCAGGTCCTATTCAAGAACCTTGGCGTTGACCTGAAGGATGTAACTCCAACTAATCTTCTCAAGGACAGGGTAAGGCAAGTTGAAGGAAATCCTGACTTTTCTAACAAGGATGCTGGCATGTCTCAACAGCAGATCGTTGGTGAAGTCAAATCTGGTACATTATCTGCACTAAATCAAGTTGAGTTACCGCTTGAGGTTGCCAACCCAACTCATCCTGGTGGCCATTCACATATACTATCTCAGGTCTGTACTACTTTTGGTTTTCCTAATTGCATGTCACCTTTTATTGCATATTTTTAATAATCTAATATACAAATCTTGTGTTCGATTTAGTATGGTGCTCCTCTCCATCTTTCTTCCGGTACATTGACGGAGGATGAAAAGCTGGCAGCTTTAGGCTTATCTGATCAGATCCCTGCTGCTCAAGGACTATTACAACGACAATCACCATTTTCTGTTAGTCAGGTCTGGATAATTCGCTGCTTCTACTCTCATATCTTCTTGTTGGTTGGTTATATAAGCTAGTGGTTGTTTTGCAGCTTCCTACACCAGCATCTAATATTGAACAACAAGTTATTGTTAACCCAAAGCTTCATGCCCTCGGACTCTACCTCCACTTTCAGAGGTATGAAACTGTTATTCAATTTCTGTTTTTCTAGTTATGGAGGAAACTGGTCATATCTTCTATGACAAACTAAATGCCTCTGTTACAGTGTGGTTCCAATAGCGATGGATAGAGCTATCAAGGAGATAGTGTCTGGTATTGTGCAGCGCAGTGTTTCTATAGCAACTCAAACGACGAAGGAACTTGTTTTAAAGGTTTTACTACTACTACTACTACTACTACTATCATCATCATCACTTGTTATCAGAAGCTTTCTTACTGGAGAATAACAATGAAATTATAGGATTATGCCATGGAGTTAGATGAGACCCGCATACGAAATGCTGCACACTTGATGGTAGCCAGTTTGGCTGGAAGTTTAGCTCATGTAACATGCAAGGTTTCTCTCGAACTGAAGATTTTTCTTAGTGTTCTATTATCTTGTTAGTTATTTGAGTATACAGTACTATTCAATTAAAAGAATTTTGTATTTTCTCTTTGTTGTCTGAGGTTTGACAATGATCGTGTGATTATGGCTAGGAACCCTTACGTGGATCAATATCAAGTCAGCTTAGGAATTCCCTTCAGGGCTTAAATATTGCAAGTGAACTTCTTGAACAAGCTGTGCAACTTGTTACCAATGACAACCTTGATCTCGGCTGTGCATTGATTGAACAAGCTGCAACAGAGAAGGTAAGGCTCCATTCTGCCTTTCCTTTTTTCTTTTTCCTGCGTATGAATGCATTTTTGTATAATTTATTTTCTCTCTCTATTAATGCATATGTTTTGTTGGTGCTTTTTATTCACTTTGATTTTGATATCAAGGATCAAATTTTGTTTTGATTAGCATGGGAATGGAAATATTTTTGAGAGTAACACAAAGTTTGTAAATTTATAGAAATGTTTGTAAGCACAAATTGAAATTTAGTTAAATGGGCTAGTCTCAATTGGAAAAATATTATGGTTTTATTATTATTAATATTATTTTTAATAGTGATACATATAGAAGTCCATATTTGATGGTTTTTAGAGTGTTTGTTACCTTTATTTGTTTATTTCTTTTCCCTCTTGAGGTAGCTCCTTGCCTTATTACATAGGCGAGCACCTCAGGCGATAAGGTGTCTGTCCTTGCGCCATGCGCTTTTAACAACACTGATAAATCCAAATTTACAAAGTTTTTTGTTATTTGTTAAGGATATGGATGCTGCATTTAATTTTGTGTTCTCTATCTTTTTTATTTGGGTGGTATCACCTCATGCATATATCAATATATTGATTTTCATTTATCATTTTTTTTAATCTAGAAAACGGAGAATTACTTTTGCCTTTTGGTTATGTCCTGATTAGCCTGTTCATGTTGTATGATATGACCCTCATCTCTCATTTGGATACAAATGCCCTAGATAATTTGTTAAAGTTTGTGCAAGCCACTTGCAAGGCTGATATAATGAATAGTTGCTTTACCATTGAGAACAATGGTGTCTTTGTGAAGGGTGTACCAAATATCCGCCCATTGAATTCTAGGTTGTGTTACACGTGAAAATATGGGCTAACAAGTGTAGATTGAGAGTTAACCCCAAGGGGTAACTCAAGTGGTCTGTGAGCTAAGATTATGTAAGCATGATGTCTCACGCTCTTGGGTTCAATCTCCACTAGGTTCTATTGTTTCTTGAGGGCCATTCCTCGGTGATTAATAATCACAACTATCTACAATTGCAAAAACTTAATGAGCTACACGTGCACAATATTTATTTTTCATATTCTTAAGAATATAGATATGTTGAATTGCTTCACCTTGTGGTTTGCATTAGGTTGAGTCTTCTATATCCTCTATTGTACCCGTGTCCACCAAAGGGAAGGGTATGGGATATGTGCCGACTCTCCTACAAACATTAGACATTTGGATCCTCTAATTTATTTGAAAAAATATTAGCTTACGTTTAATAATTAAGAATTTGTTTTTTAGCTTTTCCTGTGGATCGAAGATTAAAAAAAATTCCTTCCCCCACCTCTAAATTTCATTTAATTTCAAATACGTTTATAAATAAGAACTATATTATATTAGTATACTATACAATATATTTAAATATTTATGTCATGGCCACGTATGCATACCTAGCTTTTGGACACATACTAATATCCTGAATTTAAAATCTTGAGAGGTCTGACAACTGGGTAGATGCTTGCACCAAATACTCGTACCCATGTTAATGCAACAACTCCTTAAAAAAAAAAGTTAATGCAACAAAGCTTGTGGTAGTTATTGACTAATGTAGAGATTTTGATTCATGGACATTAAGCATTCTCTATGCTGAGAAGATTTATGGATAGTATATTTGTCCTAATGTATCTTTTGGGATAACAGATAGAGTGGCCACCAACACCCCCCCCCCCCCCAAAAAAAAAAAATTCATGCTGTCCGCACCAGCTTGTGTGCACCTTGATTGATTCCCGAGTCCTGAATTTAATGATCGGATAAACCTCCATTAGCCACCAAGAGTATTGATGTTCGTAGTTCCTTTTTTTTTTTTTTAAAACAATAAGTGTCTGGCTCGAGATAGTCAGGATTTTTAGGGGTTCACTTGTAAAACTTGTAGAGAGGAGCTATATCAGTAGCAAAGTGGTTGAATGAGCAGCCATTTCTCCCAAATTATGTTGGTCATGCATATTAGAGTGGGTCTTGGATTCTGATTTCTGACTTATGTTTCTGCAGAATTTATTGTTGTTTTTAGATGTTTGCATCTTTAAAATGTGTGTATATTTATTTCATTCATCTATGTCTAAAGGGTTAAGGTTGGTCAAGGACATTAGTAGATGAACTCTGTTCGTGGTAATATGACTTGATTTTTTTTACCATATTTTTGGTGATGGTTTTTTGGCTCATGTTGCTTTATATAGGCAATACAAACCATTGACGGGGAAATAGCGCAACAACTCTCTCTGAGAAGGAAGCATAGGGAGGGTGTTGGTCCTGCATATTTTGATTCGGGTCTGTACACACAAGGTCATATGGGTGTTTTACCGGAAGCCTTACGCCCTAAACCTGGCCGCCTATCCCATTCTCAGCAACGAGTTTATGAGGTACCCACCTTCTAGCCTTCATGCAATATATTTTGGCTGATAAATTTGGTTTTATATGATTGCATCAATGTTTTTTTGTCTGTGTGTGTGTGTGTTTTTTTTTTTTTTTTGGTTTTTTGTTTTTTTAGGATTTCGTTCGGTTGCCCTGGCAGAATCAGTCTAGCAATAGCTCAAATGCCCTACCAGTGGGTCCATCAGCTACATCTGCCAGTGCTGGCATTTCCAGGATGTTTAATTCAGCCTCAGCTGGACAATTGAATCCAGGCATTTACTCATCTGGTGTAGGAAACATAGGAACAAGCGCGGTGGCTCAGCCTTTGGATCTTGTCCCTGAGGAGATGGAGTCTAGTTCACCGCAGCTTAATAGGTATTTTTTCCTTTCTTTATTTTATCATTTTTTCTCCCAAATTTTAATAACTAATTTGTTTTTGTTTTTCTAAGTTTCAGTGCTTCCTCAACTCATATTGGGACAACTGAGAGAATTAATCCACATGACTTTGAAAATGATGCTATTGTTGCTTCATTTCCTAATGTTTCAGCCCCTGAATTACATTCTGCTGAGACTTCTAACATTTTGAAAGTAAGTGAAATTTTGTCCAGAAAAATCGATAACACTGCTTTTGACTCATGCTTTCTGATTGACGCATACTCTGTTTTATTACAAGGAATCGGTTGCTTCTCCACAGCCATTACCTACAACTTCTGCAATGGAACGCCTGGGCAGTAGTGCATCAGAACCTTTGTTGACGACAGGCGATGCATTGGAGAAATACCAAATTATTTCTGAGAAGGTTTTAAATAAACTTTTTCATATGTTTGTTAGTTTTTTTCCTTTCATCTTTGTCCCTTTAACTACTAGTTGTCTAAGAAATATTTGTACTGTTGCTGGCTGTTAAAAGTTGCTTTCAATCTTGCAATATTTCCCATGAATCTACATCATCTGTTGGATGTGGACATTGTACAGAGCGAAAACTTATTGAATGTTTGTGTGATTGCACAATGCTGTAAGAGACATGACATATCCACAGTAACTTCTGCTAGACTGCTAATCAGAATTGGGAACAAAGTACCATAGGAAATACATGCTTTTCTATGCATGTCAGCGTTCGTAGTTACCTTTTAGGTTCATCATATTTTGGGCTTCATTTGGTGTTTATTGTACGTGATTATTTTCATGCCTCCTGTTTCTCAATTTCCGGTCTTGTGGACAGTATCAACTGTGGCCAATTCAGGTGGTGCTGTGTCTCTTGTTATGTTATATCAATTATATACCTCAGTATGCTCAAAATTAACTTTATATCCATTCATAAAAATAAATATAATTCACGAATCAGTAGTTTGTTGAGGATGTAATGTTTCATTGACTCTTCTAAACTTGTGAGTGAATTGGACATTTAATCCTTGGGTTATGGTATGGATGTGACTCTCGGACATGCATCCAATGAATATATTCAAGCAGTACTTTACCATGAAACTATGCTTAAAGATTCATTATGTATAAAAAGCTCTACGTCAGTATAGAACAAAATAACGAGGAAGGTGTTGTAGATTGTTGCTTTTTGCTTATCTTGGCATGTGTCAAAAAGAATATATGTTTTCAAAACATTGAATTTCCTCTATATGAAAAGTTTATTTTTGGCCTATTTGTATAGATGGATTTTATTTATTTATTTCTTTTTTTGCTGTCGAGCTGGGGGTTGGGGTGGTGGGAATAGATTGGGTTTTTTTTTTTTAGTCATAAAAATATTCCTAAATTATGGGTTGGATTTTTTTAACTGGGTGGCGTCTAGGGGTGCACTTGGTTTGGTTTGATCTGGTTTGATTTAGTACAAAACGTAAATCAAATCTTAAGTCATTGGTTTAGAAGATTTGTAACCGTAACCGTACTGTTCAAATAAGAACCTGAACTAAATTGAACAAACTAATTTTGGTTTGGTTTGATGGTTTTTTATGGCAAGAAATACATATACATACCATTTAAATACGTTTCAACACTAAGTTTAGCTTGATTCATGGCAATAGTTATCTGAAGAGAAAAATGTTCATGTGTTCTTTAAAAAAAAAAAAAAAATGGGCATTTTGAATGTAGAGTCTAAAATTAAAATGGCTTGATTCTTTAAATAAAGAGTTGCAAGGAATGATTCAAATTAAAAGTAGTATTTGCTATGATTTCTATTTTCATAAACTTGCATATTTAACATATTATGTTATATGTATTAATGGTATTCATAATATTGGTTGGTTTGGCTAACTGATCATTCAAACCGTAATCCAAACCTTACTGTTCGACTATCTAATTTTTCAAACTGTAACTGACCTATTGATTCACAAAACCAAACCAAATTGAACTAAAAGGACCAGTTTGACTGGTTTGGTTGTGCACCCCTAGTGACATTCCCTCGATGCCTATTAATAAAGTCTATTTACTTCTGAAAAAACATTATCTGTAAACACCATTTTATCCTAAATTAAAAACGTATTAAAAAAATATGATGTGTAATTTTGTCCTAGCATATTGGGGTATGAGAATTATGTGAACCTGGCACTTAGAAACATATTGCACTCTACCTCTATAACTCAGCCCATATCTCAGAAGCACAGAGACGGACACTAGAATGAATACAACATGACACAAACATGCAAATATGTTAATTTTTAAAAAATATGAGGACACGTTAAAGGCATGTTAAGTTGGTAACAAAATAATACATACTTTTACATATATACATGGGAGTACAAATGTTTTTTCAATTTTATATCTAAAATACATTTGCCTTTCATTTAGTCCTATTTTACCCCAAAAAAAAAAAAAATTAGGAACACATTAGAATTTCTAAGTATTAAATTTTTAAAATTAAAATATTTAATGGATTACGAATTAATAAATATGAATTTCATATTTTGTTTCTTATTATTTAATTCCAATTTGCTCTTTCAAAATTATAATTTTTTTTCCACAGTATTTAAGTGATGAACACGTGTATGACAAGAGTGTCCAAAAAGTGTTTGGTTGTAAAACAAACTAAAAAAAAATAATATGACAAGTTTAGGTGAGTGTCTGACACGCATCGATAGAGTGCCGATGAGTGTTCGTATCCAAATTGGGATGACAACGGTATGCCACCTTTCTAGAAGTGTCTGTGCATCCGTATGTAACATAGGGTTTGCCAACACATTTTGTGGGATACAAAGCCTTGTATAGCTCCTTCCTTAGATGTTTACATGGGAGGCATTTGTGACACCATTTGTGTACAGGGCTAAAGGCTTCCAGTTATGACTTCTTTTTGGTATTTGCTTCTGTTCATATCCTTGCTCTCATTTACCGTTATTTTGTCAAGAAGCCTGCATCATTATTTGTCTTCCAAAAGTTCTTTCTGCTTGAAAATATAACTTCATTGATAAGGTTAATTTGTTATTGGTTGCAGCTAGAAACATTGGTTACCAATGATGCTAAAGATGCAGATATTCAGGTATCTTGTTTGTTTCTTTTCCTGGTAATATTATAACAAAGAAATTTATTAGCATTGGTATGTATATCTATTTATATACACTTCTCTGTCATCGGTATCGAGTCCTTAATAACTTTATTGGTTGTGTCTCAATATACATCGTTTGGTAATTTGTTATTCAGGGAGTTATTAGCGAGGTTCCTGGAATCATTATCAGGTGTATAAGTCGTGATGAAGCCGCATTGGCTGTGGCACAAAAGGTTTGTTACCTTCCCAGGGGTTATCCTCAAGTTGACTTTTATTTATTGTGAACATTTGAGCAGGAATTTCACCATTATAACAGGTTTTCAAGGGTTTATATGAAAATGCATCAAACAAGGCACATGTTACTGCCCATCTTGCCATTCTGGCTGCCATTCGCGATGTTAGCAAGCTTGTTGTTAAGGAGCTGACTAGTTGGGTATGCTTTAATTGACTTGGCCTTGTTTGATAAAATATGTTTACAGATTAAATAACTTAAAGAGTTGGTTTGATTTAGGCTTTCATAGTGAAATAGAATTGTTTTTTGCAATTGTAAATTTTCCCGTGTTATTGCATTGGTTGTTCATCTCGTAGATTGTGTTTGAATCGGCAAATTGAAAGGCTTTAATCATAATTATGAACTAGTGATTAATGGATATTATTGAGTGGTCAAATTGGGAAGGTACCAATCCAAAAAAAAATTGGGAATGGGTGTACTTAACTTTGGATATTCAAGCCAGGTTTGCTGATTTTTTTTTTTTTCCCTCTCTCCAATCGTTGATCAAATGGGAGTTGCTTTATGGGTCAGTTTTTGTAATTGGGTGCCATCCCTTAATGCCTTCTATTTATGATTTTTTATTTACTTATAAAAAAAAAAAATTGATTTACAGTAACCACATCTTATTATATTATGGCTGTTGAGCAGATTCTTTGGGTGATGATACTTGGTGCAGTACATGTTTTGTTGACAAGGGTTCATCCTTCTATCTGTTCTACATTTTATTGCCCCCTTTCGTCCTTCCAATTATTCCTTGTTAAGGGCCTGTTTGGTAAAATTTATATTATTTTTTTATGTTAAACAATTTTCGTTTTCTATTTTTCGTTTTAAGTTGTCGTTTTCTTCCTATGAAATAAAAACTGAAACATGTTTGTTAATGCACTTATTTATTTTACAATAATTAACTTTATCTTAATAAAATATTTATTTTTATTAAACTTTTTTATTAATTAAATAATTTAATTTTATAAAATATATTAATAAAATAAATCATTTTAATAGGTAATTATTATTTAAATTTAATTTATTAAAATAAATCATTTTAGTCGTAAATTATTATTTTAATAATTATAATAATAAATTACTATTTTTACAAATACTTTTAATTTAATAAAATATTTGAATAAAATAAATCATGTTAATATGATGAAATAAAAACTGACAAAGTATTCTATTTAGGGCCTAAAGTTGACGGAGTGTTTATGAAAGGAAAAAGAAAAAGAGTGAAAATATGATTTTCCTGTTTATATTGTGGGCTTGAATTTTCAATCAAGTTTCTATTTTTTTGGTAACAAAAAAATAAAAACTGGTTTACAAAACACATTTACGTTGTCAATTTTCAAAAATTTATAAACAAAAACAGAAAAATAGTAAACAAAAATTTTACCAAATGGGGCCTAAGAAAATTGTTAGGAATTTTCAAATTTTGAATTGAGGTCTGTGTTTTTTTATAGCAATTCGTCATTTCTTGGGCTTAAACAATTGGTGCATAAAATGGCATGAATGTTTACTAATTGGAGATACAGTTGCTAGATATTTTAGACATTTTTTTTTCTTTTTCTATTATAGTCTTGCAAAATGATATTGTTTTATAAAGTTCCTTATTTTTCTTTGTTTCATTTTGATTTTGTGATTTGATACTGCATTGCACTGAAAGTAAACAGCCCTGAGGCTTTTGTTAAATAGTGTGGCAGGTTTTGTTTTGATCATCTTGTCTTGATCGTTCTGCCGTTCTCTTGTATAGTAATTCAATTTTCTGTTTATTCTAATAGGTGATTTACTCCGATGAGGATCGAAAATTCAACAAAGATATCACTGTTGGCCTCATTCGTAGTGAATTACTAAACCTTGCAGAGTACAATGTTCATATGGCTAAGCTGCTCGATGGAGGAAGGAATAGTATGTCTAAAGTAATGTTGTTCTATTTATGTTGTACTAGAGGAAGTAACATAACTAACTAGTTGCATATAATGTGCAGAGGCTGCAACTGAGTTTGCCATTTCCCTTATTCAGACATTGTTAACAAATGAATCCAGAGTCATTTCTGAACTTCATAATCTGGTTGATGCATTGGCTAAGGTTTGTGCCTAATTTTGTTTGTTATGATAGATAAATTTAATTGTGGTTGTTTCTGATAGATTGCTTTCCTGTAGCTTGCGGCAAGGCCTGGATCTCCAGAGTCATTACAGCAGTTGGTTGAGGTCGCCAGGAATCCTGCTGCCAATCCTGCTACTTTGTCTTCTGTTTCTGTTGCAAAGGATGACGGCGCTAGACAAGCTAGAGATAAGAAGGTAACCTGAAATTTTAGTTTTATATTCTATGCTATTGTTTATTTTTCATTTTATTATTATTATTATTAATTTTTTTTGGATTTTATTTTCTGTCTGGACAGGCTCCTGGTCACTCTGCAGCAAGTAAAGAAGACTATAATATTGAGTCAGTTGAACCTGATCCTGCTGGTTTCCGAGAGCAGGTACTTATGACCTTGACCTGCTTTTGAGAATTCTGTTGTAGTCATGAATTTTATTTTTTTGTACTTTTAGTCATTGCGTAAAATGGACCATAACTGTTGCATTACATTATCCCTGTTTTCCATTAGCTTTACAAACTGATATGTTAGTTGGATTTAAACCATGGCCATATGCAAGTGGTTTTGGCATTATGGCCATTATGTGCTATTTGGGCTACTTAGTGCTTGTGGTAAGGGCCCTAGCGTATGATCTCGTCAATGGACAATTAAGAGGGAAGTCCACCTCTCTTCCCTTGTTGGTGTTCTTCTTTTTGGAGGAAGAACCTATGTCGAGAAAGGGTTAGTTAGCTCTTGATAGAGCTAGCCGAAAATCTACCGCCAAAAAGAAACTCTAAATTTTGATAATCTGATAGTCTGCTTTATTCGTTTGATAAAGTTGCCATTATATAAGCAGAATACAGAAGTATTGATTGAGGAAAGAAATAACAACTCCACCCTAATTAGGTCTCCTATTAGGGTGGGACTCTAATAGGAAAGAAAAAACATAAAATCAGGAAAGAAACTTTCAAAAAACATAACTGCTCCTTATGCCAGCAATTTTCCTAATCAAATCCTCCTAATTTTTCTCCTCCCTTTTAGCTGTTAATTACCATGATTTTTCCTCCCTTTTAGCTGTTAATTACCCGTGTTTTTTTTTCTCCTTCATTTCAACTGTTAATTCCCCTGATTCTTTGCTTCCATTTTAGCTATTTCACCCTGATTTTTCTTCTCCGTTTCAACCGTTAATCACCCTTTTTTTCTCCTTTGATACGTTTCTCCAACAAAAGCATCCATATCATCACTCCTCTCCCAGACATCGAGCTTGCCCTCAAGCTCGAACTCTGGATAAGCTTGTTTAAAGTTCTCCAATTCCTCCCAAGTAGCATCTTCAGCTGAAGAACCTGCCCACTGAATTAGTAACTCCCTTCGGCCCTTGTTCCACCGTGACTTCACAAGCTGTTGGGGACTAGGCACAATCTTGCCTTCCTTGATTGGTGGTAAGAAAGGAATAGAGGTGGTAGGAGTACCCTTGAATTCCTTCAACAAGGAGATATGGAAGACATCATGAATACGACTTTCCGGGGGCAATTCCAAGCGATATGCGACAATTCCTATTTTCTCCAGAATCTTGAAAGGTCCATGAAATTTAGAAGCAAGCTTGTGAAACTTGCGTTTTGCAGCGCTCAGTTGGCGGTAGGGTTGGAGCTTTAGCCACACCCAAGTTCCCGATTCAAAAGACAACTCCCTCCTCTTAGTATCATGAAAATGCTTCATTCTCTGCTGTGCTTGCACTAACCGCAACCTGATTTCAGCCCAAAATTCATCCCACTCCTTCAATATTCGATCAACTGCATCGACTACTAGTGCTTCCTTCCACATACGACAACAGGCAGGGTGGCTTCCTACCATAAACCACTTTAAAAGGAGTAGTATGAAGTGAAGAATGGTAGGAAGTATTATAACAATATTCTGCCCATGGTAACCAATCTACCCAAGATTTCGGGCTACCCCCTACAAAACATCGCAAATACATTTCAATTGTTCTGTTGACCACCTCAGTTTGTTCATCAGTCTAAGGGTGATAAGCAAAGGATAAGGCCAATTTGGTATTGCTCAAACAGAAAAGCTCCTTCCAAAATAAGCTAGTAAAAATCGAATCCCTATCATATATAATAGATTCAAGGAGACCATGTAGGCGAAAGATACCTTCAAAGAATGCATGAGCCACACTAATAGCAGAATAAGGATGAGTGAGAGGCATAAAGTGAGCATATTTTGAGACTCTATCCACCACCACTAATAAAACAGATTTACCTCCCACTTTTGGAAGCCCTTCTATGAAGTCCATGGAAATATTTGCCCAGACACTACTTGGGACTTGTAGGGGCTGAAGTAGACCTGTTGGGTGAAGGTTTTCCCATTTATTTTGCTGACATACCAAACACTTTTGCACAAAATCCTTCACTACACCTTTCATCCCTTTTCAATGGAAGGCTCCTTTCACTCTCTCTAATGTCTTTTGTATCCCTTCATGTGCCGTATTGTGAAAATGACTTAGGACCATTTGAATTAGAGGTGAAGTGGGCAGTAAATACACCTGGTCAGTGTAGAAAATCAAGCCATCATTCACTTTCCAATCCGCCCCCTCCTTGCCTGCTGCAACCCGCTGATATAGGTGCTGCAATTCTTCTACATTGGCAACCTCCTCCTTAATTGCTTCAAATAATGCGATTTTTGGCTGTGACAATGCATTCAGCTATCCTTCATCCTCATCTCTTCTAGATAATGCATCAACTGCGACATTAAGTTTCCCAGCCTTGTATTCCACCTTGAAATCATAACCAAGCAATTTACTCATCCAATGTTGTTGGGGAGAAGTTGTTAGCCTTTGTTCTAGGAGAAATTTAAGACTGTAATTATCAGTCCTAATCAAGAATGCCTTCCCCTATAGGTATGGTCTCTAGTGTGAGATGGCCTTAGCAAGTCCTATTAGCTCTCTTTCGTATGCTGCAAGTTTGAAGTGGCGAGTGGCTAACTTGCGGCTAAAGAAGGCAATTGGATGGCCTTGTTGTTGGAGTATTGCTCCAATCCCGCACCCTGAAGCGTCACACTCCACCACAGACTCCTCCTCAAAATTTGGTAGTTGTAGAACTGGAGCAGTTGCTAAAGCCTTCTTCAAATTGTTGAAGGCTGTCTCGGCTTCATCATTCCAATTAAAGGAATTCTTCTTCAACAAGCTTGTGAGGGGAGCTGCTATCTGCCTATAATCTTGAATAAATTTGTTGTAGTATCCTGCCAATCCCAGAAATATCCTTACAGTTTTAACTGAGTGAGGGGTAGGCCAATCCACCACGTAAGTTGCGCGGACCTCCCAAAACTGTGGAGTACCCACTTGGATGCGAGTGGGGTGTGGGTGTGGGTGCGGGTGCGGAGTCGGGTACGATACTTTCAATCTGGATACGACTGTGATGATTAGTTGAAGGAATCATCCATTTTGAACTTCTTCGGCAATGGCATTCTCCGGCCATAGTGTTCTCCATCCCAAAGGGTTCTTTGGATGGCTTTAAACTTTTGTCTTCTTTGTGTTGATAACACATATAATTAAATTTTACAACCTTTATCTATATTAAATAGAAGTCACATGTCCCAAGCAAGCTATTAATTACACTAATAGAAACATTCCCATGCGAGACTTTTGCTATTCCATTTGTGTATAAAGATTTTTTCTCTTCCATTTTGTGTATTATATATAGAGAGAGGGAGAGAGTCAGTAGACAAAAGGGCAAACTACAAATAACTAAAAATATATGCTTATAATATTAATTTATAAAATAATTAAAAATTACATGGGGATACGAAAGGGCAAACGACAAATAATTAAAAATATATACTTATAATATTAATTTATAAAATAATTAAAAATTACATGGCGTATCCTAGTATCCGTATCCGAATTCAGATCTATATTTGCGTATCCTCTATTCTCTAGACTTGCATTATCCCACACCTAGATTCACACCCGCACCCGATTCGAGTCTGGGGTCCGAGCAACATAGTCCACCACTGCTTGGATCTTACTGGCATTGGCAGACACACCTGCGCCATGGATTATATGTCCCAAATATGCCACCTGGGTTTCCCCCAATGAACACTTTGATCTCTTCAAAAATAAGTGGTGAGAAAGTAATGAATTAAAAACTACTCGAATATGTTGCATATGTTCCTCCCATGTCCTACTATAGATCAAAATGTCGTCGAAGAAAACCAAAACGAATCGCTTGATATAAGAATGAATTAGGGCCTGAAAAGTCGATGGAGCGTTGGTCAACCCAAAAGGCATAACCAAGAACTCAAAGTGACCATTTTTTTTTTTTTTTTGAAAAAGATAAGTAAATTTAATTTAAAAGCTATCAAAGCATCGATGAGATGCAAATACAAAAACAAGTGAGCAGAGATTGTACAATTTGTTCCGACCCCAAGATTAACTTAAGCATTCAAGAAAATTCAAGAAAGAAAATAAATCGATCTCCCTTCCATCCTTTGCCCAGCCATATAAACAAGCTAAAAAGTTGCTCTTGATTCTCAAGTTAGTCCTACTCTCGGCTTCAAATATTCTTCGATTCCTCTCCTTCCAAATCAGGCAGAACATACAGAGGACCAAATTCCATATGGATTTTTTGTGCTTTCCATGAGGCTGGCCCCACCAGTCCACAAGACCATGATGAGTTTCAAACGCGGTCTTCTCCACATCCTTTTTATCCATCCATATCTGGTGGTAACCTGACCTCAAATCCAACTTAGTGAAAAACTTCGCTCCATGTAATTCATCCAATAGTTCATCCACCACCGGAATAGGAAATTTGTCTTTCCCTGTTTGATCATTCAAGGCATGATAGTTAACACAAAATTTCCACGTTCCTTCTTTCTTTCGAACCAGCAGTATAGGTGAGGAGAACGGGGATCTACTGGGTCGAATGATCCCTTGCTTAAGCATCTCAGCACATTGTCTTTCAATCTCCTCTTTCTGTTAAAAAGGATACCTGTACGGTCTTTATCACCACTTGTCCTATCCCTGGAATGAGAGTGATTCGATGGTCACAATTCCTAATTGGAGGATGGCCAGTTGGTTCTTGAAACAAGACAGAATTTTCCTCCAGAAGTTGGTGCGATTCGGCTTGCTCTAGCGACTGCCCCTGCATCATATGCAATCTCGGCATGATTTGTTGTACCTGTCCCTGCCACTGAAAGCTCCTCCCTTCCACATTAAAACTCACAGTAAGTACAGAAAAATCCCATACTATAGGGCCTAGTGTTTGCAGCTATTTAACCCCTAAAACTATATCAAATGCCATCAAAGGTATAACATAAAGATCAGCACAAAATAGTTCATCGGATACTGCCACGTTCAGCCCTTGTTGTCCCTTCACAACCAGCCCAAGCTGCTGAACTGCCTTATCCCCTTTGAAATTATGAGTACTTCTTGAATCTACACGTACCAACAGGGGCCATTCATCAATTTCAGCTTTGACTTGCATGGTTTGAGTGCTATTTGTTCCCGTCATGGCATGTAGTGAAATTTCTGGCTCATTGGTCTCCTCTTCCTCTTTTGTTTCTTCTTCTTCTTGCAGTACTTCTATCCAACATAACCTTTTGCACCTATGTCCTGTTGTGTACAACTCATCACAGTTGTAACATAAGCCTTTCACCCTTGTTTCTGCCGTCTCAGCTCGGGTAAGTCTCCTTATACAAGGTGTTCCCACGCTGGTGGAACTTGCAGCTGTTCCCTTTCTGCCCGAACTCCCCTTGCTCCCTTGGGAGGTGGCTAGTGCAGAAAACGAGCTCGGCTACCTCCAAGAATTCCATGAGGCGGTGGTTTTCTTGCTTCCCATACCTTGTGTAAATTGCATCTTCCTCTCATATGCTCTTGCCAAGTTCATGGCTGCCCCCAAATTAATAGGATTCTGCATTTCAACGTCAATTCTTATTCCATCAACAAGGCCGGCTGTAAATAGATTTGCCTGAAGATCTTTGGGAAGGCCCACTGTCCTTACTAACAAAATTTGAAATTGGTTTTGATATTCCTCTACACTCCCTGTTTGTTTCAAATTTGCTAGCTCCCCAATTGGATTGTGGTTCAAATGGGGACCAAACCGCAAGTTGCAATGCTTCTTAAACATTCCCCAATGTAGGACTGGCTCCTCTTGCGCAAATTGAAAGTACCACAATTGCGCTTGCCCAATCAAGTGGAAAGCCGCCAATCTCACCTTCTCCTCTTCTGGCATTCTTTGAGCCAAAAAAAAATTGCTCACATCTATAGAGCCACACCAATGGATCTTCAACGCCATCATACGTAGGAAATTCCATCATGGAATAACGTGCTACTGTGTGAGATTCTGATCTTCCTTCATCTCCTACTTCTCCCCTAGATGGCATTGCCTTATTGCTGCTCTCTGCCCCTCTCGGCCCTTCCTTGCTCCTCTCTTGGCCAAGCCTTTCCATCATCTGAATCAGGCTATCAAACTTTTCCTTTTATCTCCATAAAACGTTGGTCTACATGTTGATAAAGGGCTGTCAGCTCTTGAATGGAATTATTGGCATCATCCATGGCGACCGGCTCTGATACCAAGTTGGTAAAGGCCCTAGCGTATGATCTCGTCAATGGACGATTAAGAGGGAAGTCCACCTCTCTTCCCTTGTTGGTGTTCTTTTTGGAGGAAGAACCTATGTCGAGAAAGGGTTAGCTAGCTCTTGATAGAGCTAGCCAAAAATCCACTGCTAAAAAGAAACTCTGAATTTTGATAATCTGATAGTCTGCTTTATTCATTGATAAAGCTGCCATTATATAGGCGGAATACATAAGTGTTGATTAAGGAAAGAAATAACAACTCCACCCTAATTAGGTCTCCTATTAGGGTGGGACTCTAATAGGAAAGAAATAACATAAAATCAGGAAAGAAACTTTCCAAAAAAAACTGCTCCTTATGCTAGCAATTTTCCTAATCAAATCCTCCTAATTTTTCTCCTCCCTTTCAGCTGTTGATTACCATGATTTTTCCTCCGTTTCAGCTGCTAATTACCCTTATTTTTCTCCTCCGTTTCAGCTGTTAGTTACCCTAATTTTTCTCCTCCGTTTCAGCTGTTTCACCCTGATTTTTCTTCTCCGTTTCAGCCGTTAACCACCCCTTTTTTCTACTTTGATGCGTTTTTCCAACGAAAGCATCCATATCTGCTTGTTATTTTGTTAGATATCTCGATGACTTCAGACCTCATTATATTTACCTTATTCTCTAATACAAAATCGGAAAGCCTCACTTTTAAGTTCAATTTATGCATTTAAAGTCAAAATTGGAGGATATATGAGTTCAAATATCGCCATGAAAGAGCTTGAGAGCTTAAGAGTTTTGTAGCTTTCTATAACTAGGATCTTACGTCTTTTATTCAGTTGCACCTATTTGTTTTGTTAAAGTATACAGCTAAGAGCATCAATTTAGCACATTTGTTACACTTGCGATATCTCAATTTTGATCAAGAACGTAGTCATGAGTATGAAGCAGTGTAATATAAATTATTCCCCACTTTTTTCTCTGTACTCTCTTTTCCTTGACCTGTAAACAGTGTATCCTGCAATATTTGCAACAAATAATGGTTTTAGGCATTGGAAAATTGACTGGGTTACAAAGCAGTACTGTTTAAGTTTTAAAATGCTTGAATTTTTGAGTTAAAAAGATTTTGTTAATAAAATGAGAAGATTCTTGATCAAGCATGTGTATGCCCTGCAATGTAGGAACATGGTTATGAGGGGATTTTGAAATGATCAATTGAACAATTGAGAAGGATTTGTTGGCCTCATCTGCATTTATTAAACATTTAATGCAAATTTAAGTTACCCGAGGTGGTAGTGAATGTGAAATATATTTTGCATTTTAGTTTCATCGAATCAAGAATGTTTCAAATAATTTATGTGAGAAGCCTTTTAGTCCCAAAGTTCACTGTCAAGGGGAAATGCTGATGTCTGATTTCTGCTGTAGGTTAGTTTCTGACAGTCCTGAACAGTATACTATAATAAATTATAGCTTGGAATTGTTTGCATTTGGCTTCAGTCCGCATCAGGCGATCTGGATTTTTCTCTCTGATTGTGTTGTGACATGGGAATATACGATTTGGAATGTTTGCATTTGTTTGGGGTTACTATGAAATCAGCATATTGCAATTGCATGCTTTTGGTGTGGAGTCAAGCAAAGATTTAATATGAAAGTAAAACCATGGTTCTATATCTATATAGTTCTCCCACGAATTTCATTGGTCAATGTGAGGAAGAGGTTGAATTTCTGATAGAAACAATTTCATGCTGGCGGAGTTAATGGGTGTGGTCGGAGAGAAGACAGTGGTTTGAGCCTAGTGAAAAGTTGGTTGGTCAAGAGAACAAGAAATGGTGATGATGGTTGCTGCTTGCATGTTTGGCCAGTTGCCTTTGGCATGCTGGGAAATGTTGTTCTGTTTTTGCTCCCCTCACCCCACACCAAAAAAAAAAAAAAAAGGCACCTTGTCTTTTCCCTTCTTTTGGGGGTGGATTGATAAATTCATTCATGGATATTGGATTTGAAGCTGAATAATCAACTATGTTTCATATCTGTTGAAATGTGTTTTTCTGTAGGTTTCGATGCTGTTTGCAGAATGGTACAGGATTTGCGAACTTCCTGGTGCAAGTGATGCTGTTTGTGCTCATTATATACTACAACTACAACAAAGTGGACTGCTCAAAGGGGATGATATGTCAGATCGTTTTTTCCGTTGCCTCTCGGTAAATTTTCTTCCTTCTCTGTACCCAGTATTCACATTATTAAAGTCAATTTCTGAATGCACCCCCCTCTACCCTCTGTTTTCTCTGTTATTACTCAGGAACTTTCTGT
Organism: Vitellaria paradoxa; assembly: GCA_019916065.1. Lineage (NCBI taxonomy): Eukaryota > Viridiplantae > Streptophyta > Magnoliopsida > Ericales > Sapotaceae > Vitellaria > Vitellaria paradoxa. Next base: position 67,651,278 of record CM034234.1, on the reverse strand, counting down.
ATCACATTGCCTATCTTCTGAGGTTATTAGTTCTAGCCCTCTACAATCATCTCAACAAGTGCAGCCCCTCTCCTTCCTTGCAATTGATATCTATGCAAAACTGGTCTTCTCAATCCTAAAGGTGGCTATCTTTGCCTCTGAATCGGTGTTTTAGTTTTCCATTTTTCTGTCGTTTTTTCATGCATTAATTTGCCATTTTGCAATTCTGCTAGTTTTGTCCTGTGGACCAAGGATCAAATAAACTCTCTCTTCTGCCCAAGGTTTGATTCCCAGCTAAATATTTTACATGTTCTGTAGTTGCTTATGTGGGAGCAGTGCTTTAGATAGGTGTTCGTATTTTCACAGGTCCTGGCAGTAACTGTTAGACTTATTCAGAAAGATGCAGCAGAGAAGAAATCATCATTTAATTCAAGGCCATATTTCAGATTATTCATTAACTGGTTGCTGGATCTGGGTTCCATGGACCCTGTCTTTGACGGTGCAAACTTTCAGGTATGGTATTTCTGAATTAGTTTTTGTCCATTCTTGTTGCCATTAAGCGACTAATTGTAGCTGTGTGTTTTCAGGTTTTGACAGCTTTTGCAAATGCATTCCATGCTCTACAGCCCCTTAAAGTTCCTGGATTCAGGTTCACTCATAACTTGCTCCATTATCTGTTCAGTAAGAGTCAACATGTTTAAACATGGTTTTGGATGTTGATTTTTGGTACCTATGAATCTGGTTTTCACCACAATGTTATGCTTTGTTCGGCTGCTTTGTTGGTTTTGTTGATGGAGCTTTTTTTGTTATTTTGCAAGTAATAGTTCTAAAAGAAACTGTTTTGTGCCAGTTGATACTGGCTTTGATCATCACTGGGTTATGCTCTTAGGTTCTGTTTGTTTCAATGTAAAATCTTTTCCAAAAACAAACATTTTATATTGAAACAAATGGAGTCATAATGTTCTCTGTCTGTTCTATATTCTTTTGGATGACAGTATTTGATAAAACCAATTCATTCCTATTTTGTTTTAGCATTACTAGGTGGATGAAATACAAGCCAAATCGAATTGTTCCTAACTAGAATGTTCTCTATCTGCTCTATATTCTTTTTGGAAGACAGTTTTATCGTTACTAAATGGATGAAATATGAGCCAAATCAAACTGTTTCTAATTAGAATAGTAGATAGGCTAAAATGCAAAAACTGTAAGGTAACCTCATGTGAAAGTTAACATCTTAACATAGACTAATGGCATAAGACATTAAACTTAAGAGCCGACCTAATAAAACGAAACCCATTAGAAATCATAAAATTTGATGGTTAAATCTAAAAGGAGGAAAATTTTAAATGTTTTAAAGACAAGATCATAAATGAATTTAGTTGAAATTTAGAAAATGAAACATAAATAATGTGGAACAAAGTGAGCATGTGTATTAAAGCAATATGAGAAGAAATTCTTGGGGTGAGGAGGTACAAAGAAGTTCAAAAACGAAGTGTGAATTTTAAAAATGTGGAACAAAGTGACCATGTGTATTAAAGCAATATGAGAAGAAATCCTTTGGGTGAGGAGGTACGAAGAGTTCAAATAACGAAGTGTGAATTTTAAAAATGTGACAAAAAGTACAAAAATGGAAAAAAAATGAGAGATATTATTGTGTTAGAAACGAAACCAGAATGGTAGCTAAGAGAGAAAATTAGTTATTTTTATCATATAAAGCTCAAGGTGAATAAATCAAGGGGCAGAGGAGAAATTGTTTTGATAAATTATTGAATGAAAATTAAATAGGAAGTATAAGTTTAGAACCGGATGATTGAATTTGAAAATTTTTGCAAAATAGATTCTTTCATAAAATTAGCGCATTCGGAGTGTATTATGCATTGAAGAATATCAAAATTGGAAAATTTGTAGAGCTTGTAGAGCTTGATGGTATACTAATTGAAGTGTGAGTGATGTGTGAAGAAAAATTATTTTAATGCCAATTTCTCCAAAAACAAGTGATCGTTTGTGATATCTTGGTTCAATTATTCATGTAGATGGAGGAATTGAAGAGGTTTGTTGTTCATATGATTCAAGCTAGGTGGTTGAAATGAAGTGGTGGCTCGGGTGTTTTATATTATTAGAGAATAACTATTGAGTTGAAAGGAAAATTTTAGAGGTTGCTTATAAGACCAACTATGCGTTACGATGCAAGACTATTGGGCCATTATGAAGCAACACTTTTATAAGAAATAAATATATTTGGAAAAAGTTGAGGAGGTACTAATAGAAGAGAAGTTGAGAGAAAGTTGTATAAGATGGTATGATCACGTCCAACATATACTTAGGGACGCATTAGTACGAAAGAGAGAGTCGGTTCAAATAGAATGTTTAAAGAAGAGAATAGTTGGACTTAAAATTATATGGACTGAAATTATTGGGGAACACGTAATTTCATATAACTTCACGAAAAACATGACTTGTGGTAGAAATAAATGAAGAGGATTTGTGTAGTTTTTCCCAATCAGTTTGGGAATAGGGCTTTGTTGAGTTGAATTGTAAGGGTAATATCCAAAGTTACAGTAATTTTAGGGATATTAAAATGATGGGCCGGCAGTTATACCATGAAACTTATAGTACGCGGACCAAGGAGTTGTGGGATCTAGCGCTGTCCAGATCTAATATCGCTTGGGTGGCTACGGAGAGGGCGAGCCCCTTCTTGGAGTCATGGTGGGCAGTCAAAATATCTAAACCCGAGAAGTATGGGATCTTATAGTGTTCTATATTCTTTAATTAATTTGGAGTGGACAGGAATAGAAGAAACCTTACAGATATAGAGTTAGCTTTGTATAGTTTGAAGGTTGTTTCTTGTCAACCTTATATAGTTGGCTGAGTGGGTGTAAGGATTCAAATATGATCCCCTTTTTGAGTTTTGTAGATTATATTGAGTTGTAGCTTCACCGTCGGGCTTTTGCATCACCTTGATGCTTTGCTTAAATTATGACGAGTTGCCAAAGAAAAATGGAGGTCAACTATAGAAGCAATCTACTTATTAAGATGACTAATTGAGCGATATAAAGAAAAGAAACAAGTTCTTCATATGATTTTTATAAATTTAGAGAGAGCTTATGTTGTGATGCTCACAAATTTGATTTGGTGGGCAATAAAAAAGAAGGGTTTCACATATAGGCATATTGAGATTATACAAACCATGAATGGTGGAGTCTCTTTAGTGAGGTCAATTGTTGGGCACAATAGTTGATTTTCAGCAAGCCCCTCATCAAGTTTTTGCATGAAGTCCTTATCATTTAGTAGTTGTGTTGAATGATTTGACTTTTAACTAGACATAGGTGAAGAGGTGCCATGGTATATGTTGTTTGCTCATTGATGATATAGTTTTGGTAGATGAAACAAAAGAGGGAGTAAATGCTAAGTTAAAATTGTTGAGAGAATAATTGCAATCTTGGAAATTTAAGATGAGTAAGAGTAGGATTAAATATATGGAATGTAAATTTAGTAGAAACCAAAATACAAAGTGAATGAATAATTAATTAATGGTCATGAAATGCTTAGGAGTGGACAATTGTGGTATTTTGGGTCTATTATGCAAGTATAGGGAGAGATTGGTAGAGATATTACACATCGAATTAAGCAAGGGTGGAACCAGCATTTTTTGTCGTCGAGGGCAAAAATTTTGTATTATTTCAGGAGAAAGTGAGAATATTTTTATAATAAAAATATGATGAATAATTACAGTGAAAAATAAAAATTTGCAAAGATATTTTTTAAAAAATAAATTTATTTTAAATAAATTTGGTAATTTTGGCATTGTACATGTGTCGTGCTTGAAAAAAAAAAAGAAAAAAAGAAAGGCAATTTTAAGTGAACAGTAGGGGTGGATTAGCAAAATTATATGGGGGCAAATTAATAAAATTATATCAAGCGATATAGAAATAACTATTTTTTTTTTTAAGTGGAATTGGCCGGCCCCTAGCATTGGCTAAAATTAAAGCAACTTGGATTAAGTGGAGATATGCATCCAATATTTTATGTGATGGCTGTATATCTTTAAGATTAAACGAAATGTTTTATAGGACAACTGATACACTAGCCATGTTATATGGTTCAAAGTGTTGGGCATTAGAGAAAAAAATATGTTAATAATTTGAATGTAGTCGAGATGAGAATGCTAAGGTGAATGTGATAAAATAAGACAAGATAAGATAAGATTAGGAATCACCAAATTCGTTAGATTATAAAGGTAGCGCCAATTGAATATAAATTGTGGAAAAATCGAAAAGAAGGTTTGTCTATATGCACCATAGACGCGCCATTTAGAAGCGATAGCATCAAAAAATCGTGAGCAATGTAATGGGGTAGGGTAGAGCAAAAACGTGAATATAAATAATAAAGAAAGATTTGGCTTGATGGAAGAAATGACTCTTAACTGCGTGGAAATGACGGGAAAGAAAAAAATTCATTTGGCCGACCAAAATTTATTTGGGAAAAGGTTAGGTTGAGTGTTGATTTTTTTTTTTTAAATTTACTTGCTGATTATTAAGTGCTGAATTATTTTGTCCATCTCATATAATCTGTCCTGCAATGCAGATGTGATTTAGAACATTTTGTGCCCTGATTACATGCTTTCCATTTTTTGACCTATTGGACTGACATATCTCAATCCTTTAGTGGCTTGCATGAGTGAGAAAGACGAGCAATTCATGTTTTTACAAATAAAGCTTCTAATTGCTGGTGGTAGAAAATGTTGGTTGTATGATATCAACAATTAATGCTATGAAATTATCTAGTTTTGGATTTTTTTTTAATTGCACATGGCTTGAATAAGTTTCATATATCAACATTTTCTCATGCATTGCTAACTTGGTTAAAATGCTTTCAGCTTCGCATGGCTTGAGCTGGTGAGTCATAGGAGCTTCATGCCAAAATTGCTTACTGGAAATGCTCAGAAGGGGTGGCCTTATATGCAGCGCTTGCTTGTAGATTTGTTTCAGTTTCTGGAGCCCTTCTTGAGGAATGCTGAACTTGGAGAGCCGGTTTTGCTTTTTCCCTTGATTTGTATTTCTTCTCTTTTCCTCGCATAATTAACTTCCGCTGACTGCATCTTTTGACCTTGTTTTAAAACTCTTGCAGGTTCATTTTCTGTATAAAGGAACTCTAAGGGTGCTGCTAGTTCTACTTCATGATTTCCCTGAGTTCCTCTGCGACTATCATTTCAGCTTTTGTGATGTCATTCCTCCCAGCTGCATCCAGATGCGGAACATAATCCTCAGCGCATTCCCCCGTAATATGAGGCTACCAGACCCATCTACTCCAAATTTGAAGGTGTTTCATTGATGACAATTTGATTAAATTGCTTAATAATTTCAACTAATCCAAAAACTAACTGCTTTGTTTTCTTTGTGCAGATTGATTTGTTAGCAGAGATCAATCAATCCCCACGCATTCTCTCCGAGGTTGATGCAGCCCTTAAAGCAAAACAGATTAAGGGTGATGTAGATGAATATCTGAAGGTATCTGGAATTTAGCAACTGATGAAAAAAAAAGGGGGAAAAAATAAGTGGTTCTTCTTCCTCCTCTTTTTCTTCTTTCCCTCGTGCATATTCTTTCTTAAGCCGTTGGTCTTTTCCTTTCAAACTTATCTGCAGACAAGGCAACAGGGGTCTTCATTTTTAACTGAATTGAAGCAGAAATTGCTGCTGCCCCCAAGTGATGCTGCCCGGGCTGGGACGCGGTATAATGTACCTTTGATCAACTCTCTTGTGCTCTATGTTGGAATGCAGGTGTGCCTATGCTGTCTTTTCTTTTTCTGTATAAAATAATGCTAATAACGTGATAGCAAAGAATGAATTTGCCAAACTTAATGGGAAAAAAATTCTAACAGAAAGTAGATCAAATTAAATATAACTAAGTTGCAGTATCCTGAAGTCAAGTGGCCACAAGAAGTCCCCCTTCTTGATATTAGCCTCTCAACGGAAGGCTGCCTAGATTGGAATTGGCCTCTCAAGGGAAGGCTGCCTAGATTGGATCCTCCCGAGACCCCGCAATACAGGGAGCCCTCTATTTCTCCTGGTACAAATGATTTTGGCTTAGGTGGATATTATAGCCTGAAGCATCTGATTGGCAGTTGCTTTTTTAAAAGCATCTAGTCTAATCTATGTTTCAAAAAGTCCAAGCTACAGAATATATTTAACCCTTACAATGTAATATGTTCTGGTGTCAGAAAATTTGATTAATTTTCAGGAAGTGTGCAAATGTGATCATCTTCCAAGAATTTTAGAGTTCAATGTCTGGAATTTGGGAAAGTATTATTTTAGGGAGACTTTAAGTTGTAAGCAATTGATTTCAATCAATTTTGTTGTTTTTCGTCTTTAAATGATGAAATTTAAACAGACCCTCTAAAAGTTCTTAAATCCCGGAAACACAATATTTGTCTATCCTTTGAATTCTGAGTAAAAGACGTTTTTTATTCTTTATTTTATTTTTTGGTGGGGGTTGAACGATAAGAATAAACTAAAAAATCTAGTATCGTTGATCCTTTTTTTTGTTTTCAATTAATATACTAGCTAGAGCTTTGCTTCAATCAGAGAGAGCTAGTTTTTTGTTGAGTGGGGCAAGTTTTTTGTAAGCTAAAATAATACAGTAGATGAGGGAGATCATTTTGGGGGCAAATAGGTTCAATCATCTATGCATAGAATGTCTCCATTTTTCCCCCCTTCAGCAAGACACTGGGGGTTCAATGGCAATGCATGTGAATTCAAAGTGACATGACTTTGTGGGTTCTCTTTCTTTACTTCCACCCCCATACCATTCTTCTTGTATGTTTTTTTTTTTAGTACTCATCTTCGGGCGAATTCCTGTAGGCTATACAACAGTTGCAGGCAAGAACTGCCACCCACGCACAATCGATGGCCAGTGTTCCATTTGCTGTGTTGCATGTTGGCGCTGCCTTGGACATCTTCCAGACTTTAATAAATGATCTAGATACTGAAGGGCGCTACCTCTTTCTGAATGCGGTTTGTAATCAACTACGTTATCCAAACAACCACACACATTACTTCTCCTTCATCCTTCTTTACCTATTTGCTGAGTCAAACCAGGTGAGCAAGTCTTTAATTATATTTTCTCAATATTGTTAGTGTCTAATACTTAATATTACCGCAAGGAATTATTCCAACTTGTGGATCATGTTTAGTAGTAGACAGCTTTGACTAGATGATTCTTGATGGTCTAATTTCAATTTCTTCAATTTCTCACCGTAAAAGTTCCAATGAATATTTTAGGAGTTTTTTTTTTTTTTTTGGGGGGGGGGGGGGGGTATTAACGTACTTTACAATATATGGGGAAGGGGGTCACCAGATTTAAACCTGGGTCATGGAACTTGGTAATGTAGGATTTTAATTTCAAATAGATTGATTATACCCTAAGTTTAATCTATCATATATGCCAAAGGGGTTTCATGTCAAATTATTAAGAATTCGATAGAGGAGTAAACATACCTGAATTCATGGTAATGAATGAATGGGGTTTGAGGTCTTTCACAGACTAGTCATGATACTCAAATGGGTTCTCTCTCACATATGGGAATGAAGAGATTTACAAGCGTGAATGATTAGCCTTGGGACCATAACTCTTAATGTTCCTTATGTACTAGGTTTTAATTAGAGCTCCATTAACCCTAATTAGTTTAGTATTGGGTAATTGCACATTGCAAAGCCCATACCAAATGGATGCTTCTAGAGCCCAACAACTGGATCACTTAAATTGGCCCTATTTAATCAGATAGCCTGTATAATAATTGTTAATCAAACATAGAAGCCCACATTAGGAAATAATATCCCAACAGGTAATGCCAAGATGTTATCAGTTGTCCTACATCATCTAATATAAATTTTTATTAATATACCTCTGGAAATATATTCATCAGCAATTCGTATTGTCTCTGCAAATCGCACTTCTTATAATTAGAATTTACACTCCTAGCTTAAAATCCAAGTCATCGAGTGAATTAAGAATACTGTATTGATCCGTCTCTTAATGGAAATTTACTTCTATGCTGAGCAGGAAATAATTCTGGAGCAAATCACAAGGGTTCTGTTGGAACGCCTGATTGTTAACAGACCTCATCCGTGGGGTCTTCTGATTACTTTCATAGAGCTGATTAAGGTAATTCTATGTTCCTTTGCTCAAGTGTACAACCTCAGGTGTGCAAAGCCTGTGTGTTTTACGATGTTTCCCTGTTTGTTGTTGACCAGAATCCACGATACAACTTCTGGAGCCAGTCTTTTACGAGGTGTGCCCCAGAGATTGAGAAACTGTTTGAATCAGTGTCGAGATCATGTGGAGGCCCAAAGCCCGTGGACGAGAGTGTGGTCTCGGGTGGGATACCTGACAACATGCGCTGAGTCTTCTGCTCCTGCCAATTTGTGTTCTTGTCTTGTGTCGCGCGCTTTACCCAATTGACAATCGACTATTGTGATTTGTTGATGTGCATGATATGGTAACTTAAATTCTAGTGTAAATATTTTGTTTTCACACTTCTTATACTAAATCCTTGCTCTGGTATTTTTCCTTCTGCTCTTATAGCTTAAGTTGATCTGTCCTTTTTGTTCTAGTGGGACCTTGAATGAGCCTTTTAGCTTTTGGGGGATATAGGGGGGAAAATTATGTAGAATTTTCCATTTAAATTGTACGAGCATAATGCTGGGGAAGTTATGCGGATATTTGCAACATATTCAGGTATACAACTGATTAAAAATAGGCACATAGAAAATTTAATACAACACTTAATGCAAAAATATGTAATGTTAAAATATTATAAAGGGAAAATTTTAAATACCTAGCAGTTAATTATTCACTATAAACCTTCAAATATAGAAAAGGCCGGAAAAAAAAAAAAGGAAAAGGAGTACGACACTTGTGGATTTTTTAAACAAAATGAAATAACGAAAATAAAAAGCGAAATATGTGTTGGAATGATAATAAGTTTCAGATTTTTGATGTTAAAAAAAGATTTTATCATCAAATGCTAGAAAAAATCTTTCAAATAATGACAAGAAGATAATCATTCGATATAAATTTATTATAAAAACAAAATGAAAGCTATGCCTTTGACAAATATTTCAATTGTACAATTGACACCTTTATATTTTTATATATTGACGTTTAAGTTTTATTTTCGCGTTGTGTGATTAACGTGTCATTCATTTGTTAATAAATTTGGCAAAAAGATCTAAAATACAATTTGGCCTCAAATACAAGAAATTAACTATTACAATTGGCCAAAATAAGAATCAATATAATATAATGCAGCCACGAGGTGTAATTTTCCCCGATACTCATCATCAAACGGGGAACATCTTTAGTTTCAATTGAAATTAAACAAACAAATAACCATTGTTAAAACGACGACACACATATAAGATCATATGCATCATTTATCCATTGGTCAAAAGCAGCCATGAAAAATAAAATTTATATGAACCACAAACTGAGATTTAGCAAGCTATAGTTATCTAAACAAAGGAAGGCTTTCTCAAGCCTCCCTACGAACAAAATACAGCTTGCCCATGACATGGAGAACGGCAACAAACGCTATGAAACCAATGCTCATAACCAGAACAACATTGGGTGAAATCTTAAGTCCCGGTGCATCATCTGTGTAGAACTGGAGCATGGTGCCGCTGGCTCCCCCTGCAGTAGATCCCCCAGCACCAGTTGTCCTCCTCCTACGCAGGTTGGCAGCAGCAGCTGCTGCGCTTCCTCTTGGAGGTGCTGCTCCACTTAAAGCCATCTCTTCTACAAGAACAATTCAAGAGTTTAGAACCAACCACCAATAGCCCCTTTAGTTTTTTAGGTGCATAAAGCTACAAGCCATTCCAAGAAATAGTCACACGCACTATATAACACGAGTTGTGATAGTTCTAAAATGTATAAAATTAAATTATATCAGCACGATCAGGACGCTCTCGTGCTACAACCAAAATTCAATGTACAAGTCAAAACATCCTAGTTCAAGTTTACTCTCTTAGGCCTAAAGATTATACAGGCATACATAGGTTACCCTGCATATGTCTACCAGTTGAAAGTCATCTTAAAGCTTTCAGTTTTTATTTTTTGCTCCTTTACTTTCCCATTGTTGTCAAATTTTTTTTTTCTTTTTTTCCTTTTCATTGTTTTTTTCTTTTTTTTTCATTTTTCTAATTGAAAAAAAAAACATTTTTCGATATTTACAAATGTTGTAAAAATAAAATGAAGATACATGGTGCGGATGGCAATCCAGGCTGGGGTGTTGTATTTAAATTCATACTCGTGCATATTCATATTTATGTTCAAACATCTCAAAATTTAATGACCATGTTAAATACTTAATTTATTTTAAAATCGGGTAAAAAATCATGTCCATTTTAGGTCAATGAATTCGGTGGGGTGGAGTGGTAGGTTGATGGATTATGGCAATCGTCGAAAATGACAATAGTTGCAGCAATGCTGGCAAATACTAATGGGCACAGGCAGGAGGGTAGCAATGCCTATTGGTGACTGAAAATAGTGACAATGATGGTAAGTGTGTTATAATAGCCAGCCGGAGGTGAAGGGAAGGGGACAGCAGCGGGGTGGGTAGGGATGGTGATGAAAAATGACAATAGGTGTGCGGTGGCAGTAAGTAGGTGAAAATAGCAGTGATAATAAGTGTTTGTGGGTTGCGGAGTTGTGAAACCTTGCCTTGAGAATTGGCTTGGCCTTGGTACTGTCGAATATTTAATCCTTCCCTAGAGGCCTGGTGGGGAGTATGAGGAAGATATGAAACCCTTTTCCCTTTTGTATACGCTGGTTAATTTGGGGGAGAGATAGATAGAAGGAATTTTACAGATAGAGAATTAATATTGTATAGGTCAAAGAGTTATTTTTTGTCTCTGTCACACAGATGGTTAAAAGGGGGGAAAGAGCTGAAGCTTTTTTTCGTTTTTAGAATTTGGTTGATAGCTTTGAGTTGTAACACAAGCCTCTGCTTTTTTGCGTCTTCTTGATGCTATTTATAACCTCTATAAAAAAAAAAGAAAAAGAAAAATAGTGATATGGTGGTGGCATTGGCAATTGTCAAAAGTGCTGGTGGGGGAGTGATGGTAGCCAATACGTAACGGTGGTGGGAAGTTGAGGTAGCAATGTTGATCGTTTTTATGGTATCGAGCAATAAAAGTGAAAGCAAATTTTGAAAACAAGTGTAAACATTTCTTTTTTTTTTTTTTTCCCATTTTCTAGGTTTTTCAAAAATTTTATTGGTAAGTTTTTCAAAATTGTCACGACAAGAAAAATGCCAGTTTTCAAAAATTTGAAAACAGACACAAAAAAGAAAAAAAGTTGCCAAACACGTGTTGCATAGTCTTTCCAAGGAACATTTGAGCAGTAAGTCTTGGAACAAAATAAACACACACACAAGTGATAAAAGATGGATACTCAATCATCAAAGCACAAATAACTTGTATAAGAAATTGACTAACTTCCACCCTCATCAGGTCACCCAAAACTTAAAGAGATTCTTGCTACGTGATTATACATCACACCTTGTAATTTATTTCGAGTAACAGTAGCTAAGAGAAAAACCCTATTAACAGAGAGAAACACATTCCGATTAATTCCCAAAAAATATAAATTTGTATCAAATAAGAACTAGTAAATAAATCCAAACATGGAAGTACTGAAAACAAAAAAAAGGCTCAAATATCCATGATCACGAGGCCTAATTATCACTGTAAATATGTCCGGTGATCAATAACTCTACAGATGCAAACCCCATCTATGATGATACCTAAAGATGTAAACAACAATTTCTAATATAACATTCATCATTTTGAAGTTGCCTCGAGTAAGAGCTTCACATGAGTTGATAGAGATATTTTGTATAGAAGTCGAGTTTCAATAATAATAATAATAATTCAATGACAATTTTTGTTTTGTATATAAATGACAGTCCGATACACGAAACTCTCGCCTTATGTGAGATCCGAGGAAGGGTCGGACCTTATCTTACATTTGCAAGAACTTGTTTTTACGAGTCGAACCGTGACCTCAGTTCACACGGCGGCAACAAGTTTTGTTTTGTATATGACAAAACAAAATCTAGGAAAAATAAATATAACGCCTCCGAAGGAATCAAATCTCACAATTATCTCAAGCGTCAAACCAATTGTGACTTACTCAGCAGAAATCGATCGTAAACTTTTCTCAACATGACAAAATCCCCCAGACACAATTGAGAATAAAAAATTATCATAGCATCAAATTCAACAGCTAAACCCCTAGAATAAGCACAGATCTGGTCAGATCTCATTCTTCTTTGATCGAAACCCATGGGAAGACCAAAAATCTAGATGAAATAAAAAAAAAAAAGGAATCTCCTTGACAATCAAAAATCGCACGCCTCGTATCATACATCATGAAATCACGCGACATCGAAGTGTATATTGTGTGCGCGCACAGAGAGAGAGAGAGAGAGAGAGAGAGGAACTCACACTTAGTCTTGTGATCGAAGGGATAATCGCCGGTGAATCTCCCAATTCTGAAGGTCAGAGAGACAGATCGAGAGGGAGAGGCTTTTGAGGATTGACTCGGTTTTTGGTGAATCGCGAGTCCAAATGCTACCTGTGGTAACTTTACCTATAGGCCAGATGGAGGGGAGGCTACTTATTGTACCAATTATCACCTGCCACGTTGACCTCGCCACGTTATAAATATATAATAAATACTGAATATAGGAAAACAAAGAATTTTTTCAATTATGAAAGATGTTTAGAGGGTTTTTTTGGGTCAAAACACTGCTTTTTTTCAGTTTGTTAAAAATTTTCTTTTTCACATAAAAATAAAAATTAAAAACAATTAGAAAAACTACTTGAAAAATAACAAAAAAAAACCCTTAAATGATGTGTTATATAAATATAATTATTTTTTCTTTGCTTATTAAATCATTATATTAGATTTTTTTTTTTGCTTATCAAAATCAACTTTACAAGATCCTAAGAGTAGCTCAGCGGTCGACGGATAACTCCCAGATAACCTAAATTTGAAAATGAGAGTTCGAATATTGCTAAGTGTGCTTTCGACTTAAACGGAAAATGTTTTGAGCTGGATAATTTCCCTCCGATTTATCCACTGATTATGCGAACCGGTGATGTCTGTAATAAAACGATGGGGTTCCGGGTTAATCAAAAAAAAAATCAACTTTACAATGAAAAGTGGTTAAAAATACGTTCTTTGTTTTTTTTTTTTAATGGTTACAATCTAATACACCATGTCAAATATATATTTAAAAATGCATTGGTATAAATTCTGCAAACTTTTTTAGGATACTGTCAAATACTATTATAAAATCCGACTCGGAATACCTTAAATAAATGATAAGGTAGTTCATTTCAGACATAGGAATTTAAAAAGTGGATAATTATTTATAAATATATTTAATACGAGAAAATGAAAAGTGAAAGCAGAGTGGGGTGGAATATAAAAAAATTAGTTTGAAAAATATATTTTCTTATTTTTTAACAATGACACTTCATTATTTTTAATTTCCTATCAAGCATATTTAAAAAAAAATTCAATTTTCTATCAACTATATTTTTAAAAATATTCTCTAAATTAAAAAATATATATATTTTTTTATTTTTTACAAAAAAAAACACACAAAATATGTGTAAAATAGCGAAATTAAATGCAGCTTTGGTTGTTTCTTTAAAAAGACAAATAAAAATAAGGAAAATTAAAGAAAAAGTAAAAAAAAAAAGGATTCCTTGATTTATATGTTTTCTCTTTTTGTTATCTATTTTCTGTTTTGAACTCATTTTTCATTTTATGCTTTTGAAAACGAGGAAAAAGTTCAAAACGTATTTGATCACTTGTGTTTTCAAATTTTGTTTTAGAAAATAGAAAATGAACTTGTACATAAAATAAAAAATAACAAAAAATTATTTTGAACGTTTTTAATCCAAAAAAAAAAATTGAAAATAATGAAAACATGATATTTTTTATTTCTTTATTTTTGATATTTTTAAAACATAAAATAAAAATAAAAAAATAAATTAAATGTCACTTTAATTTTTCACACACATCGATGTGCACCTCCGATTAGCCAACAACATAGTGTGCCTGCAGTAAAAGCATTAATGGTCAAAACTGCAATCCCCACTGTCCTGCCCGTGTAATCCTCAAACCGTTCGAGCGCGAAAGCCCACCTGCCAATTAGATGGCTCCGTATCCCCGTGCAGATAGCCATCCAAAGTCTTAAAGAAGAAGATTATTCAATTTCTAAACTCATTTTGATGTTTTTGCGGCCAAATTAATCAAACTTGCACCGCTCAATATCACACTTCTAGATTGCGCACATAGCTTTCTTCATGCATAGTTGCAAGCTGATGCAAAGTCAAGACAAAGCATTACCAGGATAGAGCAATTTTAAGTTATAAGGGACCGCTCTGTGTGGAGCTCAATCATTACTGCAAGATGTACCAGGATAGAGCAATTTTAAGTGATAAAGGACCGCACTGTGTGGAGCTCAATCATTACTGCAAGATGAGAATAATAAAGGAAGAAACTGTAGCAATCCCAGATCAAAGTTCCTATGTACCTTTTAACAAATAAAAATTAATCCTTTCAAAAGGCATTGAAGAGCAGGAGGACACAACCTCACCAAGCCACATGCCACGTCAATATTTATCACAAAAGACAAATCCCATATATGGCACAACTTAGGGAAATCAAACCAAGTAACCAATCGTAGACCAGTACACTAAGGCATGACAAATTTACAATGTTCGGATTGCAAACAGATATAAACAAAATGTCAAAATCCTGAAACATATACTTGTAAATGAAATTTTTATATGATAATTGAGATGCTATTACTGTAACACTGTTATACATGATTTGTGAAAAATAAAAGAACCAAAAAAAAAAAAAAAAAGGAAAGAAAGAAAAACTGCAGAAAACAAGAAAAGAACCAGAACTGAAGTAATAAATTCTTTGTCTGACTCCTAGGAAGTTAGAACAACAGAATATATTAAAAAAAAAAAAAAAAGAATCTCATCTCTACTTTTTCTGACCACTAGAGATACAATGCCTACCCTAAATACATAAATCAAATTAAGTCGATATTATCAAGTTGAATTTGGGGAAACAGGTCACCCAGTGTACATTAAGCAGCAAAATTAGAAAATGCTTAGAATGGCTAGCATCCTTTAGCAGACCCTTTGTAAGCAAAAAAAAAAAAACTATCGATATTAGACCGCCCTGGACCCATTATTTTTGACAGGTAATGGCCAACAGATAAAAAGAATTGCAGTGCATTGAGAATATGCCTGTGAGAATGTGATGACAGAACTATCTGCAGCTTCCAAATTGATAAAATGTCCATACACCACAAGCTTGGAGTCAGCAACAAAGTTGCAATTCAAGTTTCATACCCCCTTGAAAGATCTACCACCTTTCTTTCCCACTCCAGTCCCTTCAAGACCAGATAATAGAATAGATCTGGAATCTGGCCGCCACTTCAACTCTTTAAGAACAGAAAACAAGGATGCCATTGCTGGAGTGATTTCACTGTCCTTTATATTGTTACAGGAGACCACTCTAAGCCTCTTAAGCTCTTTCCATGAAAAAGCTACTGCGTCCAAACCTTCCATTGTCAATAACGAGCATCCTTCCAAGGAAAGAAACCCAACTCTCCTACAGAGAGAATAAATATATATATACACACCCGTTAACCATTTGAAATTAAAGTCAATTAGCAGCTCGTATCATCACTGAAATATTTCTCAACAAGAAGGAAAGATGAGAATATGAGGATAAAGGTAGGTTAACTATGAGTTTAATTTAGCGGCTAAATCCATCCTGCTGCAATTCATAGTTTGAATTGTCTCTTGGATTCCCTTGCTCCCTCTATCAAAATAATCTATAATCAGGCAACTGCCTTGAATAAGAGCAATGACCAAATGTCATAACCAAAAAGTACCACAATATATGATAACATCATAATGCAAAATTGAAACAAATCCCAATTGATGGATGACTGATGGAGCAAGCAACATATAAGTAGAATGGTCAGGTTTTAGATTTTGCATCTTTGTAACGGAAATGACAAAATGAAGAGAAGAAAAAATCAAATGTATTTGAGTTGAGAAGAAGTTGATATGTCCCTCAACCCAGCACATCAAGCCAAAAAGGATTTTTTGATAATTACCACCCAACACAACAAGCCAAAACTAGGTCTAGGCGTAGTTGGGGATGTAAACTTCCACACACACAACCCCCCCCCCCCCCCGGGCCCAAAAAAAAAAGAAAGATAATAATAATGATAATAAGAATAAGAGAGAAAGAATGTAAGTAAATTTCTAATGTTCATTTCATGGGCACACAAGCAATTAAACATATATCCTCCCAGCTGTACATATCATGAATATATGTTACGCAGCATATGTCTAACTTTCTGTCACTTGTCCCCCCCCCCAAAAAAAAAAAAAGTAAAGTTTCTAACTTTCTGTTATTTAGTTTAACACCAACATCACTGTCAAGGTGAATTTATTATTTCTTCAACTTCTAGGCATTATACAATTTCAAGAATATTAATGGTAGAAAGCATCATTTGTTCTCCCCCAAGTCAGAGCAGGAGGTACTCGTACTGAATCATGAAATTTTAAAATTGTCATTGACAAGTTAAGGAATCTATCAATAGCATCTCCTTAATTGTTAAGTTCAACATTGGTTGTGTTAAACTATGAAGCAAATGAAAGCCAAAGATTAAGTTATTTTAAGATAAAACAGGCAGGAAATGAAAGTCAAGTCATACCTACAAATACTTGCAATGCCAAATACACTGTCCTCTAATCCCCAACAGTCCTCGAACATGAGCTTCCTAACAGATTCACACACTATAAACAAACCTCTCACACCCTGCTTATCCCTCATTTGACACCTTTGCAAATGTAATTCTTCAAGTGTAGGGCAAGAACCCAAATGCTCATCAGGCCCCGGATTCAGATCAATATTCTTGCAAGACCGAAGCTTCAAAGTCTTCAAATTCGTACAGAAAGAAAGCGCAGATAACCACCCACCATCCATCCGGTGGTCACATAAGGTCAGTTCCTCAAGCATATGGCAGCACTGCCCGATAGCTCTAATCCCATCATAGCTTCCCTCACAACCAACCAGCTCAAGCTTCACTAACCGCTTACACCCTTGTGCCACAATTGTCAACCCAATGTCAGAAATTATTGAATCATAAAACCATCAACACAACCAATCAATTTCAAAATCTGTAAATTCTGGCATCCAGAAATTCCTTTCAAGGACAAATCAGGGCAACGATGCAGCTCTAATTCCTGCAGCGTTAGGCAATCCCCTGCAACACACGACAACCCTTCTTCACTCGCACCAATGACAACAAGCCTTCTCAAATTGGGGCACCCCTCGGCCAAAATTCGAATCCCTCTATCAATTACATATGAACTCAATAAATCCAGTTTTTGTATAAAACCACCTCCAGATATGCACGAATCAAGATGAACCGATACAAATTTATTGGTTAAGAAGATTCCGGAATTACGAGAGGACCTTATACAAGCTCGAACAAGATCGATATCAGTGAGACTAGGGAACCGATGCACAAGTCGACCCGATTCAAGAATTTCCCAATCCAGTAGCTTGACGGAGAGAACGAGACGACCGCTAAGCTTCAACCACCGCTTGCAAACAACAGAATTGGAAATATGCTGAGACTCGGGAAGCTTCGAGAGAATCGAGAGGAGAAGCTCGTCGGAAAGGAGGGAAGTGTAATCAAGTGCGGACGAATCCGAGTCCGACTCCAGGTCTAGGGTCAGGATTTCGTCGAGCTCCGGCGGCGTCCCGGATAAAGAGTGCAGTCGCATTTTGCGAACGGCATGCCTGAGAGCTTGTTCATTCACCCAGACGTCCGGACAGCTGAGACGCCTCCTCGACGGTGGCTGGCGCTTCCTCTCTGGCGAAACTGGCATTTAGCAGAGTTAGGGTTTGGAGAATTCAATTCCGCTGCGCTTCGAAGGCTCGTCTCCTGCATATCCCTAAAATTTCGAATCAAAGGCTCCGCTCCAAATGTGCTCTGCAATTGTAGTCTGTTGCATCGCTCACCCACTTTCTCTCCGTACGAATTCACAGAGTAGGGTTTCAAGTCTACTTCTTTTGTCTGCTACTCTCTCTCTCTCTCTCTCTCTCCCCCCTCTTTCTCTCTATATATTTTTTTTGTTTTTTCAGAAATGAACCACCTAGGGTTCCATTTGCATTTCATATCAGAAGATGAGGCTGGGGAGGATAATTTCTATCGAGAAATTATCAGATGTCAACGCCTCCAACGATTTATTTTACATTCGCACGATCTTGCTCGTTCAGGCAATTCAATATCACTAAGATTAATCTTTTTGTGACGTGTAGCTTTCTTGTTAGCGGATATGGTTGAGAGTCGATGGGGTATATCGAGGTTGATGGGTTCTCATCTTTGGTTCCTCCATGAGTTGGAAAATGATTACTAAATTATTTTTATAGAAAGTGAGCTTCAACTAAAAAAAAGTTGGCTTCAAAATTTGTTTCATAATTATGTCATCTGATTATCCTGTAATTAAGGGATTGTTTGGGAAATATAACGAAATAATTAATAAAAAATAGTAGGGAAATAATACTATGAAGGGTAAATTATATTTACCACCTTCCTTCAACATTTGAACAATTACAATAATACTTTATAGCATTTTAAAATTATACTTACCTCTTTATTTTGAAATGTGTTAACATTGACCTGTTTCTCTTAAATATGTTAACTTTTAAAACCTAACAAAAAATATCAAACTAACTAAAATTTTAGATACTTTTTTTCTTATTTTACCCCTTTTCATCTCACGTATTCGTCAATTTTTTTTATAAAAATTCTTAAAATTTTTTTACTAATTTTTAAAATTTTTTTGTAAAAAATTTAATAAAAATGTAAAAAGAAGGGGTAAAATAGAAAGCAAACCTAAAATTTTAGTGACTTTAACATTTTTTTTTAAATTTTAATCATTGATTTGACATAAAAGAATCAATGTCAACAACATTTTTAAATAAAAAAAGTAAGTGTAATTTTTAAATTTTGAAAAATATATATGTAATTATTCAAATATTAAAAAATGATGTGTAATTTACATTATTATTAATTCGCATTTTGATTTTCCCTAATCGCATCTCGATCTTAAAATTACTAAGATACTAACAGTTAATAATTATTTAGAATAAAAAGTTCTTATCAAATGAAATATATAGATAATTATGTTCTTAATAATAAATTATATGAAATAATTTAAAACCGATTAAATTTTACATTATGGTCATATAAATTAAAATGTGGATTAATTCACATTATAGTATAAAAAAATGTAACACTAATATGGCAATAATAGATGAAGAAATATCATTTTATAGATTAATAAAATACAAACGTGTATATTTAACGAGTTCAAATTAACTACCAATATTATTAAGTTTGGAGTTAATGATGCATGCATTTTAGGGTATTGTGCACCCTTAACTCTTGAATCAACGAATAATGCCCAATTTAAAATTTGAGGTGGCATAGGAACTTGTAGTGCGCATCTTTAAACAATATATTAGTTTGAACTCCAATTTTTTTTTTTCTTAGAAAAAATGACAACTTCGTAGAATGATGTCAAATTACTTCCACATTAAGAATCTAAATAAATTTATTGAATGTTAACATTTTGAGATGAAAAAAAAATTATTAAATGCTACTATATTTCTCTGTTTATTTTATTATTTAAAATTTAATATAAGTGATAATTGTTAATTAAGATAAATTAGATTATCACTTGCTTTTTGAAAATAATATATTTTAGTAAATACAACCTAACCCACCAAATTGGAAAATTTATAGTTTGGTGCGCACTGGGTGAAACCTGCCCCGTGACTCTAGCCAGCAAAGTACCACGAGGAGGTAAGTCAGCCTAGGCAAACCCTGGCTGACCGGCTCAGTCGAGAAGGCTGTTAGATGGCCATCCACAATTAGAGAAAGGACTGCCCAAGAAGAGTCGAGCCCGGGACCTATTGGTCCCAGACCCTTCAGCCTGTCATCCAAACTAACTCGACTACCCCTTTCGGGGTGAGTTCAATTTCAAACTTTAATAAATGTGAAGTTGCTTTTAATAGTAGGTGCATTTATGGACAACAATAAACTTTGCCCTTGAAAGTTCATAACGAGTTAATTAACACTTCCCCATTAATGATGGTAACTTTTAAACCATGATCTTTTTTTTTTTTTTTTGCCCTTTTTTCTTTCATTGATTTTGACAAACAAAAGTTTACTTAAAAAAAATAATGAATTATTTACTCCTACTCTATAAATTAAATAGTTTAATAATTTTCATCATAATACTTTGTAATTATATACAATAACAAATTACGACTTTTTACCTTTTTGTATTATTTATGGAATTCCATTTCGACATCGCATTTTTTTTTATTATAATCAATTATCTTATTAAAATTTTAATCAAATATAAAACTCTCATTTAATAAAGAGACACATTCACAATTATATATTAATCGGTTCTACTCTAAATGGTCAATCTCTTCTATGCTGACAATCTCTATGGCTATGATTCAAAAAAGAGATTGAATGATCACTATAGAGATTGGGTGAATGGCGAATGGAAACCTCGGGCGATCGCTTTAAGCGGTCGCTAGAAGAGTATTAGCGACCGCTTAAGGCGGTCGCTTGAACTGCTGTCGCTAATCCCGTGCGGCCAGGTATCGACGATGAAAAAATTCGCGTGACCACTTAATACTGTTCTAGCGACCGTATTTGCGACCGCTTAAAGCGGTCGCTGATTCTCTAATTATATCGAACAGAACGCCTCCCTCTTTTCCTTTCCTTCCCTCCCTCTTTTCCTCTCCCTCCCCCGCGCTCTCTCTTCTCTCCCCCCTCTGCCGTGCTGGAGGTGTCCCGCCGCTGCCGCCGCTGCCGTCGCCGGAGATTTATTTCTTTCGCTCTCTTGCTCTCTCTCTCTCTCTAATAAACGTGCACTAATTTTTTTTTTGTTTATTATAGTTTTTTTGGAAGTTAAGTCAACACTACACCAGGTTTGGATTTTTTTTTTTAGTTTGAAATTTTTTTTATATTTTCTGTATTTTTCATGTTTATTGTTGGATAAATGTAAATAAATTTTTTTTGTTTTTGTGGTTAGGGGTTTGATGATTATCTATACATGCATGTATGTATTATTGTTTGTTTAATTTTTTTTTATTTTAGTTACTCTTTAACTTGTTTATTTCATGTGATATTGTGTAATTTTTTTTTTGTATGTTGCTGTTGTTTTTAATTTTTTTTAATTTGCTAATTTTTTTTTCTGTTTTTTTTGTTTGCTGTTTTTTTTCTGTATTTTTTATTTGCTGTTTTTTTTAATATTCTGTTTTTAATTTTATTTTATAAAAATTGGTATGTTGGAAGAAAAAAAAAGAGATTTTAGAAAAAATTTAGTGAGTGGGAAAAATTGTTGTGTTTTGTGCGGTGAATAAAAAATTTATATTTTATTATCTTGTAATTTGTGTTTGTAGAATTTATAAAATTTTGTATTATTTTACTGTACTCCAAAAGTTGCCAGTATAGACGATAAATTTAAAGGATTTGGGGAGTTTTGTAAATTTCATGATTTGCAAGTTATACCGTTAAATTAAAATTTAATGATTTAAATTAATTTAAATTTTTTTAATTAAATAATATAACTGTATCTAATATTGAATTAAAATTCAATAATTTAAAATTCTGAGGATACTCTGAAATTCTCAGAATTTAAAATTCTGAAGATAGAATTAGAACGTTAGAATAAAATGAAAAAAAATACTTATTTAATTTTTTATTTAATTATTAAGATTAAAATTATAAAAATTAATGAATATTTAAATTCTTATAATTTAATTACCTATTTTTAATATGATAGGTAAAATATATTATAAAATAATAACTTAGAAGAAATATAATAATGTGACCACTTGACATGAAAAATAAAGAAATTAACATCTTGTGATACTTGGAAAATTATGCATGTGACCTTTTGTCATATCAATCCTCATAGATGAAGTCAAATTTTTGGCCTGGGAGCTATTTTTTTGGGGCGTTAAACTTGGGCTTAAAAAATTATATTTAATGAATAAAAATAAAATAATATATATACAAATAGTATAATCAATTGAATTTTAAATTTTAGATTATATAGGAGTATTTAGTTATTAAAAATATTAAAAATTTTTATTAACTATTTTTAATATCTTTCAATTAAATTTTGCCACGTGTTACTTTTCACTAATTTATTTTTTTAACCATTTAAACACTATCATATAACAACTAAGAGAAAATAAAATTTTAAGGAGATTTTTTTTGGTAATTGACTAAATTTTAAAGAGATTGATTTATAACTTAAATTTTTTTAATTCAAAATTTATATATACCAATATTATTTTTTTTCTAATAAGACTAATTATTTTTAAAAATTTTTGAGGAATCAAATTATAATATAAATTTTTTAATAAAAAATTTACATACATAAATATCATTTTTTTTTAAATCAGATATGTCACCCGGGCCCACCACAGCCTTGTCCGCGTCAACCCTTGGGATGGTTTTACAAGTTAGGAAAATAAATATTAGTCAATTTTTTTTTATTATTTTTTGTCTATACAATATTTTTTTATTAATTTTGTTTATTTATAATTTTAAAGCATAGTAGTCACGTTTAAAAATTTATAAACAAATACTTCAAATAAAAAAATCACCCACAGATGAACCCAAAAAAAAAAAAAAATTGACTTTTTTATTTCTCTTTTTACAGTGGGTAAGTTCTCTTATTTTCAATTATTTCTTTATAAATATCACAGGATGAGGGTAAAACACTATTAAATTGTAATACATGTAAAACTTCATAATCTAACTCTTGCTGGGAGGCTCATGCCTCTTCCGCTTTCAACTGGTAGTTCGACTGGTATCTTATACTTCATTAATTTTACTATATTATTTATTTTTAAAAATTAATTAAATAAATTATAACATTTATCAAAAATAATTTTAGTTTAATAAAATCTTTGAATAAAATAATTCATTTTTAATGTGATGCAACAAAAATAGATTAAGTATTGAAATTAACAAAATATTTATAATAGAAAAGAAAAACGAGAGTGAAAAATTTTTTTTGTTTAAGTTTTTTCTGTAAACAAAAAAAAAATAAAAATAGATATATCAAACACGTTTTTGTTATCTATTTTCAAAAATCTATAAAATAAATGGGGAAACGACAAATACAAATGCTACCAATAGGAAACTTTTATTATGGTTTAATTATTATTATTAGGTGTCTGGCAGGACGAACCTATTCATGAAACGAGAGAAGATTTTTTCTCCACTCATCAAATTAAAAAGTCATAAAAATAAAAGTAAAACGAAGAATGTTAATTTTGAAATAATAAATAGAAAGTGAATGTAATTACGGCAATTGATATATTTTGTATTAATTGTTCTTCACTACGAAATTAACTTTGTAATTTTGTAAAAACAAAAAATGACAAAGGGTAGAGAGAGTTTTTGAAGTAGTGCTAACATCTTCACCCAATATGGTAATTTTTATAAATAAATTGATTAACTTACCTTACGGAAATTAAATTATATTATGATATTTATAATGTTAGACAATAATACTAAAAATATGAGAATTAATATATAGTTTAATGTAAAAATAATATATAGTTTGAAAAAAGTATAAAAAGTTAGTAAAGTTGATAGATTTTTTAATAAATTAAATACAATAAAGTTTGTAAACTTTTAAACATATTACTTATTTTCATAAAAAGAATACATTTAAATAAGAATGGATGCATAAGACAAAAAAAAAATTAAATAATTTTCACTTGTATGTAAGTTCTCTTATTTTATAACATTTTCATGAATGTAAATAGCATACTTAAAAATTATTAAAAAAATATTATGAAAAATATTAAATAAAAAGTATCATAAATAGGAAACAATAATACTAAAAAATATTAATATCGTAATATTTGTTGTTAATTTATATATTTGAATTAAACAATAATACTAAAAATAGTAAGATTAGGTAAATAATAATATTAAATTACAATTTTTAGGTTCATTAAATATTTATATTAGTTAAAATATTAAATAACGAATTAGAATATTGATAATATAATTAATTTAGGTTAAATTAGACGCTTTCAATTAATATTGTAATGGCTGGTTACTCAAATGATTGAAAATACTTTTATTATTTGAAATCATAGTTTGATTTATGTTATAATGAGTAAATATTGAATTGTTCGTAATATCTATTGTTAATTTATTTAATTTGTATCGTATTATTTTATTTGTTGTATATTTGATCTTCGGATAATTTATTGAAGTGTTATTTTTTTGAATAACAATAATTAACTCTAATTAACTCTAATTACAAGAAAACCCCTAATCTTGCTTGGGCCCAATCCAACATTTTTCTTGGGCCTTCTTGGGCCCAGTCCAATCCAATACGAATACGATAAGAAAATTAGGTCAAACAATAATATTATAATATTTTTCTAGGTAATTTACCGAATAATATAGTAATTAATTACACAAGCAGCAGTAGTTAATAATATTTAATTAGTTCAATTAATAACTACAATAAAACCCCTAAACTTGCCTGGGCCCAATCCAACATCTTGCTTGGGCCCAGTCTAATCCAATACGAATACGATAAGAAAATTAGGTCAAACAATAATATTATAATATTGTTTCTAGGTAATTTACCGAATAATATAGTAATTAATTACACAAGCAGCAGTAGTTAATTAATAATATTTAATTAGTTCAATTAGTAACTACAATAAAACCCTAATCTTGCCTGGGCCCAATCCAACATCTTGCTTGGGCCCAGTTAATCCATACGAATACGATAAGAAAATTAGGTCAAACAATAATATTATAATATTGTTTCTAGGTAATTTACCGAATAATATAGTAATTAATTACACAAGCAGCAGTAGTTAATTAATAATATTAATTAGTTCAATTAGTAACTACAATAAAACCCCTAATCTTGCTGGGCCCAATCCAACATCTAAATACTTTATTCTAAGTTAGAAAACAAACAGACATTGAGAACTACTTTATTTTATTCATTTGCATATATTAGTGAAACTTAGACCCGTTTAAGAATCTCGTACGCCACCTGTTTGGTCATCCTTAGGTAACGGATTAGGTCTTTGACCAGGTTCGTTGTCCTTTCGATGAACGTGGGGGATTGACGTACGCGATTCTTGAATTGTCCAGTATGGACAGTTTGGGAATGCAATTATCCATCCTGTCTTCAACAACTCATGTACTGTCCTATGTTAGATGAAGCTTCGGTTGACGTCCTGTTGTTCTCCGGGTGCGTACACAGGGTACGACTGATGTCGTCTGTGTATCGTGTACTTGGAGAACCACGCGGACATGCTGCCGAAATTTTATCTAATTAGGGGACAAAGGCATTGAGTTGTTGAGTGCAAGTTGGATCGTGTATTCTCGAATGGGATAGGACCAACCACCCTGTAATGAGGAGGTAAAGTTTAAGACTAGGTGTTTTGCATATGGCACTACATTTTATAGTAATGACATTTTTTTCCTCTTGGGACTCCACAGACACTCTAAGCGAGATGGATAAGAGTTGGATTGATTTGCCGAATAGGATGTCCCCGGAGTATGTGGAGGGGATTAATCAGTTTATTGCATTCACCAGTGGGTTTCCCAGTGGGTACATTAGTTGTCCTGCAGGAAGTGTGCTAACCGGTATTACTATACACGGGAGGTTGTCAGAGAGCACCTGATCCGTAATGGGTTCCTGAAGCAGTATAAATTCTGGACTCTCCATGGGGAAGAGTATACCGCCTCTCGTCCGAAAGAAACCGTTGAGGTGGAGGCCGAGGTTGCAGAGGAAGCTGATCCAATGCTCGCGATGCTAGCTGATATCGCATGTGGATTGACACATGAAGACAACGGTGCCGGTATTAATCTGACGGGTGGAACTAGTCCCCGCTCGGGTGCAGATGAGAGTCATTGAGATATTTTGAAATACTCGATGATGCGCAGACAGAATTATCCTGGATGTCAGGAGTTCAGTAAATTGTCATTTATCGTTGAGTTGTTACATTTGAAGGCGTTGAATCACTGGTCAGATACGTCATTTGACATGCTACTACAGTTACTCCGTAGGGTTTTACCAGCGGGAGCTAAGCTTGCAGAATCGTACTACCAGGCACGCAAGTTAACTGAGAATTTGGGATTCACATACGAAACTCTGGATGCATGTCCCAATAGTTGCATGTTGTTTCGGAATGAGAATGGCAACCTCGATACGTGTACCGTGTGTGGTGTTTCGAGATGGAAGAATGTTGGTACTATCCAAACTCGGCAGAATCGTTTGGGTAGTTCAAATCGTGGTAAGCTTGTGGCTGCAAAGCAAGTGCGCTACTTTCCACTTAAGCCACGATTGAAGAGATTTTTCATGTCATCCAAGATCTCTAAACTAATGACTTGGCATGCCGAGAACAGGGGGGATCATGGGAACTTATCCCATCCAAAACTCTCCGGCGTGGAAGGATTTTGATAGAAGACACCCTGATTTCGCTGTCGATTCTCGCAGTGTACGGCTTGGTTTGGCGGCTGATGGATTTAACCCATTTTCAGGCATGACTGGGGCAACTCACAGTACGTGGCCTATACTGTTAGTTCCATATAATCTTCCACCTTGGCTGTGCATGAGGCAACCTTTTGTCATCCTATCGACATTGATTGACGGACCTAAGGGTCCCGGGGATAAAATAGACGTTTATATGCAACCATTGATTGAAGAGCTTAATGAATTATGGACTGATGGTGTGAACATTTGACTCAACAAGAAATGAAATGTTTAAACTACGGGTAGCATTACTATGGACAATTAACGACTTTCCGGCGTACGCCAACTTATCTGGTTGGAGCACGAAAGGAGAGTTCGCATGTCCTTGTTGCAATCAGAGCAAGAAGTCAACTTGGCTAAAGTATGGTAGAAAGTGGGCGTACATGGGTCATAGACGCTTCCTACCTCCGTTGCATAGGTTTAGGAAGGACAGAGTCTCGTTTGACGGCACTCGGGAGTTCGGTCCGGCACCACGAGCAATGACCGGGGTCGAATTGCTGGCCCAGATGGAGCGGGAGCAAATTCGAACAGTATATGACTTTCAGGATCTGTTAGCCCCCCGCTACCATCTATTTCTGTGCAAATGAACCGAACCCATAATTGGAAGAAGAAAAGTATTTTCTATGAGTTACCCTACTGGAAAGACAACTTACTCGGCACAACTTGGATGTCATGCACTTGAGAAGAATGTTGTGATAATATATTGTGGACGATCCTTGGTGTTAAGGGGAAATCAAAGGATAATGCTAATGCTCAAGTGATTTGCAGAGATGGGTGAGAACTCCATTACACTTGCAGCCGGAGAGTCCAACAAGGCATATGCCACCTGCACAGTACACCATGAGCAAGGAGGAAGGATGCGTTCTTATCAATTCTGAAAGGCGTGAAGGTACCTGATGGATATTGCTCGAAGATTTCGAAGCGAGTTAACATGAGCGAAGGACGTTACAGGGTTTGAAAAGTCATGACAACCACGTCCTGCTTCAACAGTTGTTGCCTATAGCAGTAAGGAATTGTTTGCCTAATAATGTTGGGCAGCCGTTGATCGAGCTCAGTAATTTCTTTGTTCTTCAGGCAGTTGTGTTACAGAGTAATCCATACAGAAGATTTAAAGGGTCTGTAGGACAGGATTGCTTTGACACTGTGTCATGTAGAGAAAATTTTTTCGCCGGCATTTTTTGATGTCATGGTTCACTTGACTATACACCTAACTGAAGAAGCTCGACTTGGTGGCCCTGTCCAATTTAGGTGGATGTATCCGATCGAGCGATATATGAACACATGAAGAGGTATGTGCGGAACAAAGCTCGACCGGAGGCATCCATAGCGAAAGGATATTTGATGGATGAGTGCATAAATTTTTGTGCGGCATATCTAAACGATGATGTCCAAACGACTTTTAGCAGGTCGGAGCGGATAAATGAAGGCCCTATTGGGGAAGGCACGTCATTTGATCTCAACCATATCGAGTGGATCCAAGCTCATCGGTTCGTGCTCTTCAACACCCAATCAGTTGTGCCATTGACCCAGTAAGTCACGTTGTCGTAATAAAGAAAGTTAATTACATCATATTTGTAATAAAAATCGTGATTATTCTCAATCCTGTTTGATTTGCATTGCAGGAGACACATAAACAAGCTGAAACAGAACATGCCTCGTGCAACAGACAATCAAATTCGAATGTCCCATTATCAATGTTTTCATGACTGGTTGAAGAACTACGTGTTAAATATTTTCATATTTTTTATATGATTTTCACATCACAATGAATTTGTGTTTAATTAATTCATGATAATTTACATTTCATAGGTATACAATTTATGAAGTACTACGGATTCTATTTTGACCGATGAAATAAAACAGTTGGCTGATGGTCCTTACACGACAGCTCGACGTTTCACAGCTTGTGACATCAATGGGTTTCGATTTCGCATCAAGGAAGTAGATGATAGGCGAGCAACACAAAATAGTGGCATCGGTTGTCCATCTATTGACGGTGGTTACTATTACGGCCAACTGAATGACATTATTGAAATCGTTTACAATCGCGGTTTAAGATATTTATTATTCAAGTGTGTTTGGGCTGATCCAATTCGCGGGGTTAAAGCTGATAAGTACCAATTTAAATTGGTCAATTTAAACAATTTGTTACATCGAGATGTACAAATAGAAGCTGAACCATACATATTGGCATCCATGGCAGAGCAAGTTTACTATGTTAGCGATCGAGCTGATCCCAACTGGCAAGTTGCAGTTAAAATGTCAAGGAGGGGGGTGTACCAGATCGACTGCGATGAGCCAGATATTGATCCATTCGCCCAACAAGTTCTTGACCAAGATGCAATTGTCCAACGTGATAAAGATGTTAATTGGGTTAGGGACACGGTCGAAGGAAATACGGTTGATTTACATACCTAATACACGGTTGTGTACTTTTTTATCCGAACAAGGTAGATTTTAAATTTATTTTTCTTTGGATTTGAAATTATAATAAGTTTAAATTGTGAACAGTTAGGGAGCCATGTTCGGACGCTCTAGGAGGAGGACTGGTCCTAGGACGATGGTTGAGCATCTGGGCTATCCTGTGCTGGGAGTAGCTCAGCAGATGCTGTCCCACCTTCACCCCTATGTCCACGCGTCCTTCAGTGACTGACACAGATGCAGGTAAAGTTCTTTAATTTCGGAATGTATCTTATCCAATAACAGTATGTATATTCTGTTATTTTATCATGTAACAATTTGTTTGAAACAGATTCTCCCACTTCGAGCAGGCTTTCGAGGTCCGGCAGAGGGCCCTCGAAGGGATTGCCGCAGTGGAACTACGGATCTCAGTGGATGACCGTTCAGTGGGATGACACGCCCCATCCGGTTGGGAAGGATGGACGGTCTCTGATTTCACAGCTCGGACATTTGGTCCGGAATCCGATCAGATTCCCGTTGACTACCCTCGAGTGGGATCGTTTCCCAGATTCTACGTTTGAGGGTCTATAGACCGAGGTACAGGTATGAAAATTTTATATTCTAATTGTACGTGGTTTATGTGCTGAAACTTGTAACAATAATATTCTACAATTTGTCATTTTTAGGCCAATGTAGTTAATGTTCCTCCAGACTTCCGGGACGTTATGTTTGCCAAGTGTCAGAAGATGTGGAAGGATCATAAAAATAATATTAAAGATAAATACTGGAAAGGTCATGAGAATGACCCTGACATCCTCCAGCGGATCCCACCGGGCGTTCTTCCCCACCACTGGGCTGAGCTCGTCAGGTATTGGTCGAGTCCCGAGGCACAGGTGAGTAGATTGTGAGTTAATTATTTTTCCTTAAGTTTTGACGTTATCAAGCATAAATTACAAAAAGTAATCGAAAAAAACTTAAAATAGGCGGAGGCCCAAAGGAACTCGCGAAATCGAGGATTGCAGGGGCCGGGGCACAAGGAGGGGACTCGACACTTTTCTCAGGTTCGCCACGAGGTAAAAACATAAGCTTATCACGCCAATAGTAACTTTTTTATTTATCTTTTCTAATGATAGTAAATTATTAACATATAATTTACCTTTCAACAGAGGACAGAGGAGGGCCTGAGGACAGATCGGATGTCCATGTGGTTGGCGACTTGACGTACTGATTCGCCGGAGGTTCAGGCTATACATGTAACAAATTTTAATATTTTGTCCAATCAACATATAATTTAATTTTTTCTTTAGATAATATAGTTAGTTATCTTATTTTTTCTATTTCGGCTTGTTTGCATTAGGCGCAGTTTAATGCACGTCTAGACGAGCTGTCGCCAGATGAGAGGGAGTCCGAAGAGAGGAGGGATGAGATATTTTTCTCCATTGTCGGACGCGATGGTCATGGATACACGCTTACGCGGGGCGCAGGTATTCCACGCCGATCTTCGCACGAGCAGAATCATCTTCTCAGGCAAGACGTCGCGATCAGATCTGCTGCAGACCTTTCGAGCTGAGATGGACGCGCGAGAGGCAGCACTTCGGGCCGAGATGATGGCTGAGATGGAGAGGCGCCTCTCTCAGAGTCAGAGCCATCCACCTCTTCCTCCTCAGGTTAAAAATTTTATTTCTCGGTACTATTACTCAATTAAATTATATAAATTTATTATTCATGTCTTCTTAAGTATCACGTTCTAATTTCATTATTATTCATTGTAGGGACCCGGATGATGGCGGATGGCCCTCTTGGACTGATTAGGATCTATTTGTATATATTTTGATCAGTACATTTATATATATTTTTGTTTTTGTATTTTGAACATTTGTATATAATAAATTTTATTTTAATTGTAATCTAATTTGATATTATTTTTGTATATATAATCATAATTAGGAGATATGTTTTTTTTTACTGATTTTATGAAAAATTTCATTAATTCCATGTGCAATTAATAAATTAAATTTATATAAATATTTATACATAAGTAATTAAATATAATAGTTATTATAAATAATTAATAACTATTAAATAAATAATCATTATAAATAAAAAATAAAATTATTATTAAATCATTTTTTTTAAATAATTTGATTTGTAAAACAAATTATTGAGATCTTATTATAACAAAATTTAAATTATAATTATTGAGATTTTTAAATAATTTAAATCTTTAAAAAAAAAATTACTTATAATTAGCGACCGTACGTGGCGGTCGCTAATAGTCCATTCGGGTCGCGAATACTCGTTGGTGCAAATGGCCATGGATCCCGCGCTAACTTATTGCGACCGCTACTCAGTATTTAGCGACCGCTAATTACGGTCGCTAATGATTCGCGCCATATTCGCGCCACTAACAGTATCTTCGCGCCACTAACAGTATCTTCGCGCCAAACAAACAGCGACCGCTTTTTCAGTATTAGCGACCGTTTTGAGCGGTCGCTAGTACCCTACGTCTAAACTCGAGCGGTCGCAAATAATTTAGCAACCGTCATAGCGGTCGCTAATACTTTTAGTGACGAAGCAAATGCGACTCGTTTGACGCGATCGCTAAGCCGTCGCTAATACTTTTAGCGACCGCTTTTTCACCTTAGCGACCGTATTTGGCGGTCGCTAGTTCCACAATTTCAACTAGTGGATAGAGAATGATTAATACTAGATGATAAGATATGAAATTGAATAAAACATTGATTAAATTTTTATGTGAAATTAATTTTTTAGTGTTTGTTTTGTGGGGGGTATAAAGGGTATAAGAGATACGATTCGACGTTAAGTAAATTTGGACCTTTCAACTTTTACAAGAAGTAATTTAGAAAATGAGAAATATACAATACAACCTACTCCTAAGTATTGTATATCCATTAATTTATGAGAGTTCAAACTGAATTATAAATTCAGAATTATTTTTGCCAATTAAACTTAAGATTATATAGAGTCCACGAGATTCAATTCTCAATCTCATATCTCAATATGCAGTGCACCCCGTAAGTTCAAACTTTTCCGGCGATCAGAATTTCAATGCTCCCATGATGCCAATAATCTTTTTCTTAATTTTTTAAACAAAAAAAAAAAAAAATGTATTAAGGAAGGAGATTAATTGTTTATACAGCAATCACCCTCAACAATGTAGATCAATTCTAAAGGGTAAGAGAGAAGAGAGTGCCTAGTGGGAATAGGGCCCTTAAGGCAGTTTGAAGCAAGAAAATGTGCAGTGCAATTTGCTCACCTTTTACACTAAGAAAAGATCCAATTTTGAGAGGATTTCCATGCATAAACGTCATCAAAAAAGGAAGAAATTTCGCATGGAGCAAAGCTAGTGTTAGTACATAAAGAAGAAATAATGATTGAAGCATCACTTTAAAAAATAACATCTCTTAAGATCCAAGGTGAGGCCATAGAACAAGCAACTCTAATTGTCCAAGCTTTAATAGTAAGTGTCGAGAGAATCTGAATTCTTCCATAGTTGATGTCCAAAATAGCTCCAAGTGAGTCCCTTAAAATGATTTTAATGAACCAATAATATAATAAAAATTATTAGAAGATTGATATTTAAAAATTTTGAAAGTATAATTAGTTGATTAATATATTATAAATTTTTAAAATTTAATTAATATAAAGTGTATGTATTTAAAATGTTATTTACCATAAACACAATGCTAGGCATGTTAGATGATAAAATGTAACGAGTCAAAACTTAAAAAGAAGTTTGTTTTATTTATGAAAATTTGAGTTCATTTATTTAGTTTGAGAGTTGTATTTATCAAATGCTTAATTGAATCACTAATAAACTTTCTTTGTTACGCATATGTACAAAATTTTAACTTATCACAGTTTGATTAATTTTTAATTAGTCGTTATTCCATATGTATTTATCAAATGCTTAATTGAATCACCAATAAATTATCTTTGTCACACATATGTACAAAATTTTAACTTTCAAAATTCAGTTAATTTTTAATTAGATGTTAATCCACACGGAACCATTTAAGTCAAATTACGTGAACTATAAGTTGATTCTAGATATAATTAAAGTTCTAAATACACAGAGATTTTTTTAATACGCTGAACAGTATATAACTAGAAAATTTCATAAGAATTATTAGTGAGAATAACGTGGATAAACTGTGAGAGTATCACTTTAAATGACTATATAATTACATTAAATTATTATTAAAAGAATGATAGAATTTTCTTATAATTTATCATTTTCTTCTAATATAAATGGTGGGAAAATTATCTTTACAGCACCTGTACTTAAGTCCTTAGTCACTTGTTGCATCCCCAATACTTAAGAAATGTGCACTAATACCCTCTGTACTGTTCCGAAAAGTGACAAGTCTAACAAAGTCATTGAATCTAATAGAGCATGTGTTTCGCTCGTGGGATAACTGTAACTGGGTTGTATTAACCCAAAAACTAGTATACGGGCTAACTAAAATACCCTTACAATCCAAAGCTTCTGCTTCGTCGTTCTTTCTCTGCCAACGTTCTTCCCCGGACGTTTTAATAATTAAAATAAATAAATAATTTAAAAATAATTTTTTTAAAAAATAAAATAAAATTAATTAATTTAATCATTATAAAATATATTTTATTAAATTATTTTGAATAAATAATATAATTAATTAATTAATTTAATTACTATGGAATATGTTTTATTAAGTTATTTTTAATAATAAATCTAATTTAATTTAATAATTAATTTATTTAATATGAAATATATTTTATTAAATTATTTTTAATAAGTATCATAATTAAATTATTTAATTTATTATAAAATATATTTTATTCAATTATTTTTAATAAATAATATAATTAAATTATAATTAATATATTTTATATTAACTGAAATAAATGATATATTAGTTATATTTTATTCAATTTCTTTTAACAAATAGTGTAATTAAATTATAACTTAATATATTTTATATTTATTAAATTAAATTATTTTAATAAATAATTTAATAGATTAATTTAATTTATTAATCTAACTAATTAAATTAAAATGAAATATAAATTTTATAAAATTCAATTAATTTTTTAAAAAGTAATAAAATAAAATATTTTATGAAAATAAAAAATTAATAATTATAAACAAAATTGCAGAGACTGTTATTTAGAGGAAAAGAGAAGGATGATGGAGGAATGTTTGCACGTGGAGGGTGTAATAGATATGTCAAAGGTAATATTATTAGAAAATTCAGCTAACAAAGAGGGAAAGCTTGAGGAGATGAAGAGAAATCAGTGCACATTAAGATTGAGTTTAAGAAGAAAAAACTAATTTTTTTTGTAGCTAATTACTTGTGAGCTATTAAAAAGTTAGCTTTTTGTGTCTGGGAAGGGAAAAAAAAAGTCAACTTTTTAGTAGCTAACTTTTTAACTTTTTGTTAATTTGATATTTTTATTTTTCAATATTTAAAAGAAGTTTAAAATGTAAGAGGGTAAATTTGATCATTGTAGAAAAATCTAAAAAGCTAGTAGCTGGTAGCTATATGATCCCAAACGGAGCCTAAAGGCCTTTGAAGTTGTTGCCAAAGTAATGGCGGATGTGATAAGCTCTCAAAGGGTATTTTTGACTTTTCATCGCCTAATGTTAAGACGTTGGGTTTATCACTTTTCGAAACAGTACAGGAGTTATTAGTGTACATTTCTTAAGTATAAGGGGTGCAAGCGATTTGAGGGTTTAAGTATAGGGAGTATAAAAGTAATTTTTCCGTAAATAATTAATATCAACTCGACACCTTAAAAAATGGAAAATTATTAATGCTTCTAGAGCACAAGATTATTGAAATTATACCACATAAACAAATCATAATTGCTCTAGTGAATAACTGGAGAAACTAGATATATGCAAGATAGAAATAGAATAAAAAAGAAAAAAAAATTAATTCTATATATATATATATATAAATATCTCAGAAATAGGAATCCATGTTATTAAAAGATTTTCTGCAATTATTTTTAGTATGGAATGAGTAAATCATCTACTATGGTATCTTATTGAACAAAAATAGTGATATTATTCTTCCATTAATCAAGAATTTCGATATATTAATGACTTTCACTGTAAATGTAGTCATGTATTACAATTCTAACGACATACGATGTGGAGTAACTACTTTAAAAGCGCCAGATATAGGGATGGGCATCTTGGCCAACCTGTCCAAATCCAATTTGTTATCCGATCTGAATGGATGTGAAATTTGGATTTTTATTTTTTGGAGATTGAATCGGATTTGGATTTGGTTTTTAAAAAAATTTAGATATTGGATCGGATATGGGGATAGCATTGCCTCCGCCCCAATCTACCCTGAATTCGATATTCAATCCGAATCTGTCCCAATCTACCTCAATTTGTTCCAATTTGTCCTGAAAAATATTTGAATAACCCTAAATCATTTGAAACCATAATGACAACATCGTCACTATGCCATGGCAAACAATATTCACATTCATAATACTCTAGACTTATTGGACTTCACTACTATTATCATTAAAATGAACATTGATAAATAAGTTTAAAACAAAAATTGTCATCATTTTGTATTAATTAGGGCGTGTTTGGGAAATATATTATAAATTTAATTTTTTTTCATACTTTTGTGCAAATTGAAGTTTTAAAAGTTTAATTTATTTCTTTCATACGCAAAAATTAAGAAAACTTAAAGAGGTAAATTTAAAATTTTATAATGTATATCATTTGGGACTCTAGATTATTGAAATATATTACATTATTAACAAAATATGTTATTATGTATTATTTTGATTTTGGAGATGAATTATTTGGTAGTAATAGGTTACATACAACTTAAGGGCAGATTCGAAGGTGAACAAATGGTTTGGAGTTTTGAATATCCGTGGATATATCCGTTTTCCGTTTGGAGCGGGGATGAAGATCCAAAAAAATATCTGTTTGGAGTTCGGAACAAATTTGGAGGTAGGCGAATGATTTGAAGTTTGGATTTGGATAATACTATATCCACCTCCGATCTGTCCCGTTCCCATCCCTAGCCAGATAAGTTTTCCAAATAAACACAATAAAAGAAAGAGATAGATTAGATAGTCAACGGGCTAAGGACCGTTAGATTGCATTAGGAAAAAAAAAAATGACATTCAGCGGGGTAAAATTTTCATCGGGCCAGAAAATAGCAAGCCCATAATAAGCTCAATTGGTCAACATACATGGATTAAAAATTAAAGCCCAAGACGAGCAATCCACCAAAACACCTTGGGCCCCGGATTAGTAAATCAACTTTTATCGTTACAGCATAGATTTGTGGAAAAAAAAAAAGAAAAAGAAAAAGAAAAACAAAAGTGATGGAGAAATAACATTACAATTTTCATTATTTTTTAATACTTAATTTAATAAAAATTAAAATCTTGTAACAAATATATATTTATTTTATTACTATTTTTCTAATTTAATAAAAAAATAAATTTAACTTTTTTTACTCCATCTAATTGCTTTGCTTATATTTTTTTAATTTTTAATTGTCTTATGCTCCATTTGGTAAAGAATAACTTATAACTGAGATACCAGCTACTAACTTTTTGATTTTTAAAAAAATGATTAAATTTATTTTTTTACATTTTAATTTTTTTTTAATTTTCAATAGTAAAAAAGTTAAATGAATAAAGAGTAAAAAAATTAATACCAAACCAAACCAAACAAAACCTTTTTCCACTAGGTGGGGTCGGCTATATAGATTTGTCGATGCCAATTAGATCTGTTTAGGGGCATGTCCTCCGATAAATTTAGGTAGGTTAGGTCATGTTTAATGGTTTCTTTCCAACTTCTCTTGGGTCTTCCTCTACCTCTCATACTCCTGACAATCTCCATACTTTCACACCTTCTAACAGGTGCCTCTACTGGACGCTTTCTAATATGGCTAAACCATCTTAATCGATGTTCTCTCATTTTATCTTCATTCGGTACTATTTCTACTTTGCCCCTAATCTCCTTGTTCCTAATCCTATCTTTCCTTGTAATCCCGCACATCCACCTTAGCATCCTCATCTCTGCAAGTGCTATCTTCTGACCATGATGATACTTTACTGCCCAACACTCTGATCCATATAGTAGTGCTGGTCTAACCGCTACCTTATAATACTTTCCTTTCACCTTGAAGGAGATTTTTCGATCGCACAAAATTCTCAAAACACTCATCCATTTAAAAAAATTAAAATTTTTCTTAAATAAAAAAAAACTACCTTTCTAGTAACTAAGTACAAAAGGTAGCGTTTTTATCCACAAGTAAAATTTAACGGCGTGGAGGGCCACCACTTTCTAGGCGAAATACTGCAGTTTCCAGCTCATCCAATAATAGGGGAGGGGGGCTCGGAGAATTGTGCAAACGTGCGCCTATGCGCACGTTAACGGTGCGTGATATGGCCGGGGACTGGGAGCTGGGCTACTTTCGGAGAGATCGCGTGGACGAGACATGCGGTGAGGGAGACCCTACCGTGTCTACAGCTTGTTCACTACTTCACGCTCTTTCATTCCTTCACACGTGTCCGCTACCGACGTCCTTCCAACGTTCCAGTTCCCAACGCGCGAACAAATACACATAAGTCAGCTCCTTTGGTGTTTTCAAAATTACACGTAAGGTACTGTTTGAAAAAATAAGCTGAGAACGCAGCCACCAACAACTAATTTTTTTTTCTTAAAATAATTAAATTTATTC
This sequence comes from Vitellaria paradoxa, assembly GCA_019916065.1. NCBI lineage: Eukaryota > Viridiplantae > Streptophyta > Magnoliopsida > Ericales > Sapotaceae > Vitellaria > Vitellaria paradoxa. The sequence continues at coordinate 67,613,417 of CM034234.1, read as the reverse complement.
TTTTAAATATTAAAAAACAAAAATATCAAATCAATAAAAATTTAAAAAACAAACTATTAAAAAATTAATTTTATTTCTTTTCACAAACATAAAAATAAAGACAATTAATAACCACTTAAAAGCAAAAAACTTAATTTTTTTCTACCTAAATTCAAAGATACGGAACTTTTTATACGTCAATAGATCCAATAAATTAATTTAAAGATAAAGTTATCGACTTGGTTGAGACAATTTTTTTTTATTTAATCCATAATAGCTTCATTCAAACCGATCAATTAATATTATTTTTATATTTTATTTTTAGGATGTGTTTGGAGTAATAAAAATGAAATAAAATGTGACTTAGAAAAATTTTTTGCGTTTGGTACACACATCTCAAATCGTTATTTTTAAAATATGAATAGTGGGATTCTCGTTATGATGGATTGGATTTCCGTTTAAATGGATTCAAAATTTTGTATCAATTATGGCCTCTTTACAAACAAACTGGACTCGAAATAGTTTTTACAATTCGTTTGGATTGAAGTTGGTTATGCGAATTCGTTGGAATAGTTTCTACAACCCAAAAAAATAGTTATAATAGGTGCCATTTGGTAGTTTGGGAGTACGTGGTGAGAATGATAAAATTTTATTATTATTTTATTAATTGAATTCCAATTATCGAATTTTGTTAGAAAGTATTAAATTTTTTTCAAACTTCGAGAAGATAAAAATATGTAAAAATATAATAAAGATTTTCAGATATTTTCAGAGGTTTTTATCAAAGTTTGATGCACTAAACACACCTTACGTGAACTCAAGTTATTATGCAATAATTTTGCTAACTTCCACGTTGGGTGAGAATTAGACCCTGTTTGATAGCACAAAAATATGTAAAAATCTATCAAAAGTTGTAAAGTAAGTATTTGGCAAAATCTCAAATTTTGTCACTTTTCTACTCTACTACAGTAATTTGTTCTACTTAAAAGTTATTAGAAATTTTTTCAGACACACAAAAATTGCTAAAAATTACCAAAAATTTTACCAAACACTCAAAAGTTGTTAAAAATTATTAAATGTTGTCAAAAAATTTACCAAACATCTAAAAGTTGTAAAAAAATTACTAAAAATTATAACTTATTTCACCAAACACACTAAAAATTACAATTAGTAATTTTTGACTCAAAATTACTAAAAATTAATAAGAATTGTACCTTGAACGTCCCCTTAATTAAAATAATAAGTTACAAATAACAAAACCAAATAGCCACGTGCAATGCAACTCCACTCTAATAATTATTAACCCGCATCTTATATCGTATTTGTCAATTACACGTTCGTATATCACAAGAATGGTATATAGGAGATATTTCCCTATTTTCTTCTTTACTGACAAATTTCCCAAGCCGTCCTTATCTCTCATTTCTGGTATTTAAAATTATGTAGCTCAATTAAAATTATTATCTCCATCTTATAATGTTCTAAACATGAGGGGGAAAATCAAATGTCTATTAGTTATTAGAGATTTGTAGGCTTATTTGGAGTACTAGAAAATAGCAAAAATTTTTAAAAATTATTTATTATTTATTTTATTATATGAATTATAAATTTATAATTTTTATTAAAATTTATCACTTTTTACCATTTCAAACGTACCCTTAATCGATGTGTATTCGATATTTATATATATATATATATACACACACATTGTATAGTAATCAATGTGAGTATGTTATCTCTATATATACACACACATTGTATAATAATAAATCTTAATTACTATACAAATCTTAATTATTCTACATATAATATATATATATACACACATATTGTATAGTAATAAATTTTAATTATTCTATATATGATATATGTACATATATATATATAATCGATGTGAGTCTGATACCTTTATATATATATACACATACATTATATAGTAATAAATCTTAATTACTATGCAAATCTTATTTATTCTACATATGATATATATATATATATATATATGGTGGTTTTACCCATACCACCACACACTTGTGATTTATTTTCCGGCGGTGCGTCTTTCTCTTTCTCATTAATTAATGTTTGATCTTCTTCTTCTTCTTCTTCTTATAAATCTGTAGGTGAGTGACTTATTTATAAATATATTTTTTATTTTTAAATAAGGTTATTGTCATGCGTAGTGCATATATCGCTTGAAAGTACCGACTGCAGTCCAGCCCACATAAGATCACTTTATATATACCGGTCCTCTACCTTTCCAATTACGACGCCCTTTCTCTTTCACCATCTCTGCTCTGGCCCACTCACTCTCTCTCTCTCTCTCTCTCTGCCTCTTGCCCTCCCCCAAATAGAATTGTTCTTATCTTCTTCATGTTCATAGATGTACACCCAATTTTCTCTCTCTTCCCCCAACACCCACAGAAGTTCTCCAAAATGAAGAAAAAATGAACAAAGAATAATAGCAGCATCTGTCTCTCTCTCTGTGCAACAGAATTTGCTTGTCCCAGAAGATGAGCCAGTGTGTTCCAAGTTGGGACCTCGACGAAAATCCCACTCCTCCAAGGCTCCCCCTCCGTCCTCACTCCAACTCCAATTCTATGCTCCCTGACGCTCCCATGTAGTCACTTCTTCTCTCGCTTTATATATATATATATATATATGTATTAAAGGATACAGGGGCTGCCACACTGCCCCACAACCGCCCTTATTCCATGACAATATATAGCCACTATGTATGCATATATATATATATATATGTAAATGTATATTTACATGTAATTGATCTTGATGTCGGTGGAATATATATGGCGCAGGTTAGAATACGAAGTTGCAGAGTTGACATGGGAAAATGGTCAGCTAGCCATGCATGGTTTGGGCCCTCCGCGGGTTCCAACCAAACAATTACCCACCACCAGCACCAGCACCAAGTACGCTTGGGAGAAGCCACGCGCCGGCGGAACCTTGGAGTCCATAGTTAACCAAGCCACCAGCTGCTTGCCCCACTGCAAGCCCGCCGCCGACGGCGGTTGTGACGTGCTCGTGCCGTGGCTGGACCGCCACCGTGCTGCTTCTGCTACCATGACCATGGACGCTCTTGTGCCCTGCTCCCAGGAGCCCTCCGCTCACGTGCCGGAAGGGATTGGCACGTGCGGGGTGGGATGCTCCACGCGCGTTGGGTCGTGTAGTGGCGCCAACACGCTCGAGAGCAGCGAGACGCTCAAGCGTGCGAGGGTGGCACGCGTGCCGTCTGCGGCGGCGGCGACGGGGCAGGAGTGGAGCAGCCGGGAAAACAGCGTGAGCGGGAGCGCCACGATTGGGAAGGAGAAGGACAGCCGGCAGTTGACGCTTGACACCTGCCAAAGGGAATTGGGTGTGTGCGGGCTTACCTCTACTTCCAAGGGATCGGCGGATAACACCAGCTCCGCTAAGCACACCAAGGCCACCACCGGCGACGACCATGACTCCGTCTGCCACAGCACACCCCAGGCAACCATCCTTTCTCTCTTTTTGAATTTTCCTAAATTCTTTTTTTATTTTAATTCAAAAATAAAAAATAAAGAATAAAAAAATAAATTAGGGTCTAAATTGTTTATATATTATAAATTAAGGATTTTTGATAAATTTATATCATCATTTTGCTATAAGATATGTTTTTGTTAAAAATTTTTAAAGAGAGAGGCTGGGGATATCGATGAAAACAAAAGGAAAGCAGGTGGGAAATCGTCTGTCTCAACTAAAAGGAGCAGGGCAGCTGCCATCCATAACCAGTCCGAACGTGTAAGCGCTCTCTTTCTCGTCTGTCTTATTATTAAATTAAAAGATTATGCAAAAAATAAAAATAAAATAAACTTGACAATAATAAAATTGTCATTAAAATAAAATTTTATCAATTTATTATTTTTTAAATAGTAGACCTTGTATTAATTATTATTTAATATTAAATATTTCAGTTTAGGATATGTTTGGTTAACAAAAATTTGGACAAAAATTACAATAAAAATAAAAAAAATGTGACATAAAAATTAAAAATGATATATAGAGAAATTTGATTGAAAGAAAGTAAAAAAATAAATAAATTAAAGTTGATAGATTTTGATAAATTTTAATATCCTGAACGGGTCCTTAATTGAATGCAGAGAAATGAACGGGTGATTAGGGGAATAAGGGAAAATTCAATTTTAGGAATTGAATTATATTTTGAACTTTTAAATTTTTATATAAGTTTATCTAATGAAAATATTTTAATTTTGATTATTTGATAAACTTTCGTAAGAATTCAAAAGTAAAAAATATAATTTTAGCTCATTGGAAATTGTATTACATGTGGTTATTTAGAAAAGAAGAGATAAGATCAACCAAAGGATGAAGACATTGCAAAAGCTGGTCCCAAATTCCAGTAAGGTGTGAAAGCACTATTCTTTTTCTCTCTCTCTTTCTCTCTCTCTCTCAATTTCCTTTTCTTTTCTTTCTCTATTTTTTTTTCTTAGAAAAGTTTGTGTGAATTAATGGCCAACTTGTTATTCTATTTTAGGATGCATACACACACACACACATATATATATATAGATATATTGGAAATTCTGTTAATTAATAAATAAGAATGGAAAACAGTAGGAAACTTTAAATTTGGTCCCCTCAATGGTTATAGTTTGTGGCATCCTCAATCGTTACAGTAGTAGTATAGCGATCGATAATCTTCGTGCACGCGCAATGAAGGAATATAGTGATGATATTCTTAGAATTAAAAGAATTTAATTAATGGATTTTTTTTAATTAACTAAAAGAATATTTTTTAATTAGTGTTTAGTTCTTGCAATTTGGATGCACACAATTACTCGTAGAATATTATACCTATTTGATTGAAGACTTATCAAGTCCAACGTTTTGAGAATAGAGTAATTGTACTCAATTAATTAAATTAAATCATTATTAATCATATTGCTAGGATTTTAGTATATTACTTCAATTTTATTTTATTTTTTAATGTGAGAGCAGCAATAATAACTAAACCAAACCAAACCTTTTCCCACTAAGTGGGGTTGGCTATATGGATTTGTCGACGCCAATTAGATTTGTTTAGGGGCATGTCCTCTGATAAATGAGAGCAGTAACAATAACTTAAAAAAAAAAAAGGGCTTACTACAATTCCAAAAGTACTTAGTCCTCGCTAAGTAGATGGTAAGAGTGAAACTAATTTAGGATAATAATCCATTTGGTAGCATCTTTTAGACTAGCAAAGTAGGATAGGGGCAACATGAGACACTTACGTTGCCTTTTTAGCTGTTGGATGTATGTCAAGTCTTATCCGATGGTTGAAATATAAATTTATATTTAAATAGGTTCGTAAGTATTTTAATTATAAAAATCAATATTAAAAATAATTAAAAATAATTGATAAAAAGTGATAGCAATTGCTCTAAAAACTATAATCATGGTATACTTTAATTATAAGTAGGGGTGCACAAAATTCTCGAACAACTGAAAGGTTAACAGTTTGGAGTCTTAAAAGTATCAATTAAATTTTTATTGATTCGATTTTTGGTTAATCTATTTCAAAGCCTAACCTAATTCAACTAAAATTTTTAACTTACTTTGGTTAATTAACAAAGTTTGCCATTATGTTGCAAGCCATCCAATAAAGATGAAGTTGGTTTAGCTTTCAATTTAAAATTTTCAGTTTAAATTCATTATTAAGATCTGCCTATCTCGTAATTATCGGGGGATTTAGTAGGAATTTGGCCAATGCACACTCTTAATTAAAAGTACAGCCAAAACAACAAAATTGATCGATTATTTATTTGTTATACCAAATTAGGCTTCGTTTTTGTAAGTGGAATAACATTTTCCATTGATTAATTCTAAGCTACTAATTAAACCTAACAAACCAACATACCAGTCAAAGCTCCAGTGGCCACGCAAAGTTGCCAAGACAGACAGTGACAGCGATTTTGAGTAAGTTGTGGTCCAAAACTTTTGGTGGGTAGGAAGAGAGGCACTGCTTCTTTGGGAATCATCAGTCAATCGATCTGATGATCCTAGTCCACAAAACACCTTCCCCCTTTGGGTCTACTTGACAGAAAGGGTTGTTTGGTGTGCAGACAATATCTCCCTGTAACAACATAAATAGTCCTCCACTGGTAGGTCCTCAATTGTGCCCCTTCCTGTGCTCGTCTCAAAGTCTTTAACTCAATCATTGTTATATATATATATATGAATTCTGATGATGAAGTTGCACCTATATTTGGTTAAACCTGCATGAGAGTTACCTACCTTGCATTGGGCTGAGGTGAGCTGCACAACACAATGCACGTGGAGTTAGAATGAAGTTACTTTTGAATAAGGAAGGGTACATTACACTTACTTTTCTTTTTAACATTTAAATAATTATAGTTATTATTTTTTAATATTTAAAAATTATACTTACTTTTTCTATTTTAAAATATTACTAATATTAATTCTATTCCGTTAAATTAATAATTAAAATTTAACTAGAAAATGTTAAAGTAACTAAAATTTAGGTTTTTGGCCTTATTTTATCTCTCCTCCTTTCGTATTTTGTTGGTTTTCTTTATGAAAATCTTCAAAATTTTTTTTATGTTTTTTAACTTATTTTGGGAAATTTATATGTAAAAAATTAACAAAAATGTGAGACAAAGAGGAATAAAATAAAAAAACACCTAAAATTCTAGTTGTTTTGATATTTTCTATTTAATTTTAATGAATAAGTTAACTGAAAAGTATCAATGTTAATAATAATTTAAAATAAAGGAAGTAAATGTAATTTTTAAAAATTAAATAACAGCAAGTATAATTAATTAAATATTGAGAAAAGATCAGCATAATTTATCTTATGAATAATTAGATCAAAATGGCATTCATTGTTTACCTCAATGAATGAGGACACATCAATAACTTCGTAGTGTGTTTTTCACTGTAGAACTATTGAACTCATCTTGTATATTTTCTTATAACTTGATCTTCGCCCTTAAGATGGCAGTAAAATAATTATTAAGAAAAATTTATTATCAGGTTTCTTGGAAATTAAGAAGAATATTAATTAGCATATGCTTAATGAATGACCATGACTAAGCACATTTTCGTTTTCTTCTCCTTTGGGTCATTTTTCTCTTTATTTTCTAGTGCATCTCTTTCTTTATTTATTTCCACTCTTTTTCTTACCCCTCAATTTATATAATATAGCATAGATTATTTGTAGAATTGTGTCTAATTAACCCAGAAGAATGAGTTGATTTCAGACCGACAAAGCTTCGATGCTGGATGAGGTGATTGAGTATCTGAAGCAATTGCAAGCTCAAGTTCATATGATGAGTAGAATGAACATGCCGTCCATGATGTTGCCGATGACATTGCAACAACAACTCCAATTGTCTATGATGTCTCCAATGGGGATGGGGATGGGAATGGGGATGGGAATGGGTATGGGCATAGGGATGGGTGTCATGGACATGAACACCATTGCCCGCCCTAACATCACCGGAATTCCTCCTGTTCTTCACCCCGCTGCCGCCTTCATGCCTCTAACTTCTTGGGAAGGTGGCTCCGGCGACCAACGGTTGTCGGCACCTCCGGCAGTAATCCCGGACCCCATGTCCACATTCCTTGCTTGTCAATCACAGGTAATTAAAGATTATCTTATAAGTGTGGACATTAATTATAAAACACATAAATGATTGGTAAGGGTATTATGAAAGAAATTAAAAAGAAAAAATTGACTATTGGAAAAGAAAAGGAGAGAGAAAGTTGTCAAAGTAAGTTTAAATATTTTTAGTTGTATTGGGTAAGTTAAGTACAATTACATTGATATTATTGAGTTAAAATTTATTTTTATATTAGATGAGCACAATTAGTATTAGGTTATTTTTTTTTTCTTTCCTTGATTGGGTACAATTTATTGCGTTAAATATTTTTTCTTTTTTTTTTTTTGGATGGGCACAATTAAACACGAAGACAATAGATAAAAAGAAAATAGTATAATTTTTCTTTTAAGGGTGAGCACGTGTCCACCCTAAGCTCCGCCCGTAAGTGTACATGAATAATGTGTTATAAGACCTGTGCATACATGTGTGTGATTGATAAAATTAATAATAAGATAGCTAAATAAAATAGAAGATTTATGTTTAGTTCAGGAAGAAAATAAGTTATTATTAATTTTTTTGGGTAGTTGGTTATTAGTAAGTTATTAAAAAATTAACTTTTCTTATTTGGTTTAAAAAAAAAAAATTTTACCTTTTTTTTTTTGGACAGCTAGTATTTTGAACTTTTGTTAGTTTAACAATTTTATCTTTATAATTTAAAATAAATTTAAAATGTAAGAAAGTAAATTTGATCATTTTAAAAAATTAAAAAAAAAATGAGTAGTCTGACGGTGAAAAGTTCCTTTACTTCTCTATCGGAGCCTTAGTATGTCTGTTATTTATACGATAAAACTAGGGTTGACTATGGTTTTTTGCTGCAGCCTATGACCATGGATGCATACAGTAGGATGGCTGCATTGTATCAGCAACTGCATCATCAACATCCAGCTTCTGGTTCTAAGAGCTGAGGCTTATGCTTCACATCCGTCAATAATATTCCTTGCCGATAAATTCATACACAAATTCTACGGAAATGGAGAAACGTGGGAATTGGTTTGGGGAACCATACACAGACTTTGCTGTATAAAATTGTGTGCAAGTATAATTACAAGATAGTAGAGAGTACTGTTAGGTGCTAATATTGATATTTTCGATTCGAACTAAGTTTATTCTGGCTCAAGGAAGCTTTTCTCTCTCTCTCTCTCTCTCTCAATCCCAAGAGGTTAGACGAGATGACCTAGGTCTGAGAGTTAAGAGTTTACCTTCCCAAGCTCCCAAGTTCCAATCCTTTTCCTAACAATTCTTGAGGCCAATCTCTTAAATGCAAAGTGCAGTAAAGTTAGTAAGATGAATCTCCTTGATTAGATGAACTGTATGTAATTTTTGTGCGTGGGTTCGATCCACCCTTTGTGTGAACTTGCAACTTACTGCTGTCTATATTAAGAGACCGGTATGTGCAGCACAAATTAAAGGAGATTCACTCCATAGGGATTTGGTCTAGAGAGATTATTTGGTCTGGAGAGTGAATTTCTCGAGACCAAATCATTTTCTCTCTCTCTCTCATGCAGGTATTTTATATTTAAAGTTTTTCAACTTTTTGTGGAATTAGTTTATAAGTAATGCTACACTTACATTTTTTTGTTTACACTCTTTTTACACCTCACTGGTCATGACGAGTCATAATCGGTATAGTCTATTCAAAATCATAACAGTTACGCGTAGAAGATAATATCTAGCAATTGTAATAATTTTAAATAAAATACACTAATTATGACTCGTTATGATCAATGACATATAAGAAGAAAGTAAATAAGAAGAAAGTAAATAAAAAAATGTAAGTGTAACGTTACTATTAGTTTATAACTAGTTTCATGGTTTGGTTACTTGCATGTTTGGCTTTTGAATCGGTCTTTGATTTCTATCTTGTCATGTCTTTTCTCTGTGTTCGGTACTCTTCTGTAAAGGTTAACCAAAATCTCATAAACAGTAGTCTGTCAACTTCCTCAGCTACCAGTCTAAGATGCCTATCCCCACAGTTAGTTATTATTATTTTTTATTTTTATAAAGGTTCTGTTTGACGTAAGAAAAAATAAGATAAATTGAGATAAAATGTGATTTGGGGTTAATTTTGGCGTCACTTTTTTTTAAAAATTCACAAACCGTGGAAACGGTTTACTAAATCCGTTCTCACGGATTCAAAAAAATTCACAAAAAATAGCGACAATGGTACTCATTTGAAAGCTCTCGACATGAAGAATATGATTGTATAAAAAATTTATACATTCTGATAACCTACGTCCAAATTTTTTATTTTTTTAACGAAATATTGAAATTTTTTGAAATTAGTGATGGCGGGAAAATTAAAGATAAAAGAGTTGTTAGAGATTTATAAAGATTTTCAGTGTTTTTTTTTTTGTAGCCAAACGCAGCCAAATTAAAGTAAGAGAAAATTTTACTTTTCTACTGGATGGCTCAGTAAAATTAACTTCATTTAGAGATATAACTAATGTCATATGCAGGACCGGCCCTGACATTTGAATTGCTCTAAACCGACCTCGAACATGGTTGCCCTCTTATACTAAATCGGCGATGAGAGAGGGACGCGATTGAAGAAAATGGCGGGAGTCGGGGAGAGGTTGCTTGTTAGGGAGATTGAGTGCTGAGACGAGGAAGATTGAATGTTTACAGTTTACCTTTAAATTAAAAAAAAAAAATTTCAGCTTAGGGGTTATTGGCCCGAGGGGTTGCCCCGGCCCCGGGGGGTTGCCCCAGCCCAAGGTCTTGCTGGACTTACCCCTGGGCCGGCCCTGGTCATATGTAGGTTTTGAGGGGGTGTTTAGTTGATAAAAAATGAGGTAAAAAGTATAATAAAAGTAGAAAGATGTGACATAAAAGTGAAATATAAAAAATTTTAATTAAAAATAAATATAAAAATAATTAAAATTAGTGAATTTTAGTAATTTTTAATGGTACCAAAGAGGACGTGAATTATGCAAACTGATCCCAAAGCATCCCACATAAGCATCAACCTCTCGTACTTTTTGTACTCCTTGCATTTCTATCTTAAGCTTGCTGAGTATTAGCTCATCTAGTCAGAGCTTGTTGTTTCTCTTGAACAGTTACATTTTAAGAATTTTTCAATCGCAATAAATTAACAAGGTAAGATTATTAGGCGAACCTTCTTAAAATTTTAAATTGTAGTAAGTTTTTGGGTATAAAATCAAACTCTGTTATCGTGCAAGTCTATGCCTTACTACGATAAATTAAGGTTATCTATGTGTACGTTACCAATCAACTAAAATTCTTGTTAAAGATTGATTTTGACAAATAATTTCCTTGGTTAGTCAATTTTTTTCTTTTTTTTTTTTCCCAATTTTATATCCACCACATTTATTACTATCCTTAGAAAAAGTAAATTGTGACAAGATGTGCGACATGCCGATGATACTTTTTGATAAAAGTGTATCTTAAGGATGTTTGATTGACAAAAATTAGATAAAATGTATAATAAAAATAGAAAAAGGTGACATAAAAATGACATATCGATAAATTTGATTGAGAAAAATATAAAAAATTAGTTAAAATTAGTGAATTTTGTTGAATTTTAGTGCTTCAAAGAGGACTTGATGAATATGTGATTAGCTTACAAAAAGACACATCATTTTGATATTTTGTTCGTAAATAATTTTAGTTAGATAGCACTAAAATAATCCATTACCTTAAATTAACTTTTAAGTTAATTTTTGAATTCTTAATAATCTAATTTATGGAAAATTCATATGAGAACTGTAACGTGTTTTTATTTTTTTGGGATAAATATATAATAATTGCTTTGCTCCATGCCACTGCCTAAGAGTCAGCTATACAATAAAATTGACATTTACCTTTCATTTGCTTAGTGAGCTGTGCTATAGCAAATTGTTGAGAATCTAACTTATATATAGAAAACTCGTACGAAAACGCTAATGTTCCTCTTTCTTTCTTTCTTTTTTTTTTTTTTTTTTTCTCTATTGGGAATAAACAATGAAGTAGTAAAGTTTGCTGGCTATTAGTACAATTTTTTTTTTTCTTGGGAATAAACAATGAAGTAGTAAAGTTTGCTGACTATTAGTACAATTTTTTTTTCTTGGGAATAAACAATGAAGTAGTCAAGTTTGCCGACTATGAGTACAAAAGTACACAGATTGAAGTACATATACATGTTCTAAGATCTCTCTCTTTGTAATACCATGTCACTACCCTTACAAAAATACTGATACATATATATATATATATATATATATATATATATATATTTGTGTCTGTATATGTGGCTGTGTTATAAGGGAGTGTTTGGATAGTAAAAAGATATAACAAAGTTATAAAAAGTACGTGTAAAAGTAATGTATAATAAAATTTGATTGGAAAAAAGAATATTTTGTAATTATTGACAACTTTTGATTTTTTTGGTGTACCAAACACTCCCCAAGTATGAATATCATTAATAATTATGATTGAGGAGGTCTGAAGTTGTTTTTAAAATTTAAAGACATGAAGTTAAATTTCAGTTGTAAAATTAATATGGACTTTATGTGTCCCTTAATTTAAAAATACAATTTTTATTTTTTAAAAGATAAATCAGTCAATAAAAAAAATATTAATATGTTTATCTGTGTTTTGTAAACCTCGCTTTCTGTGTCATAAGTTTGAATATCATCAATAATTATATATGTGTGTGTGAAGCATATTCAATCGACTAATCAGCAACAGTGTCTGGCCCGTCTGAGTCCACGTCCACTGTGAGGGGGGAACACCTAACATGCAATGTTTACTAAAAGATATGCACATAAATGATTGGAGGCACTGTTTGGATCAACTTGGATTAAGGGTTCACCACATATTTGCCTGTAGGGTTTTAGATATAAATGATCAAGGCCACTATCTGCTGAATGACTTTGGCCTTTTCGTATCACTTCATTTGATAAGCTAATTTGTCCTCTTCAACATTTTTCATTGTAGTTTCGTAATTTCTGGACATAAATTAACCTTGCGCTAGACACCAAAAGCATTCATTTAAAATTGTGAAAAAAATATTGACGTGAGACCAACTAGTCCATCCACACAAAGAGGTTGTCCACCTTTCTTTAAATCATGATACATACATATATATATGTATATATATATATTCTTTTGTATGGCGTTTTCGTCATTTGCTTCTTATTTCTCACAGTAATGATATCCGTGGCATGCATGGACCATTATTTCTATCCAAAGATTCCCAACCTTCCTTAATTTAAATCATAAAACATACATACCTATGTTATGTAATTATATATATATATATATATATTCTATCGTGACGGTGTTTTCGTTATTTGCTTTTTATTTCTCATGTTGATATCCATTGCAGTGGGACCATTTCCGTCAAAGTAATAGTTATATATAAGAAATATATATGGTGCAAATCCTACGTTAGTAATGCATAATTTTGAATTTAATTTTAATTAAGAGTAGATTTCTTTTAACACAAATGGATCAGAAGATGTAATGTGTGATATTGATTTTTCTATTCATGTTAAGCGCTTAATTGACAGTATTTTATCCCAAAAGGATTATAACTTTAATAGTTATAATTACATTTTCAATATTAATTTGGATTCTCGTGAAAGTTCATCCAACAGATGAAAATATTCTAATAATTGTTGGATCAACTTCCATAAAAATACAAAAGTTAATAATATAACTTTAATTTCTAAAATTGTATTTCAATTTCAGAAACCTTTAATTTGTCATTTGATTGCGTAAAATACATTGATAATATATTAAAATTAAACATTATAATTTAGGTTCCGTTTGGGGCTCAATTTTTTTTTAAATTTCCAAAAAAATTCAAAAATTTTCAAAATTTTTTAATCAAATTTCATCACGTCATTTTTACATCAATTTAACACTAATTTTTAAATTTTTTTAACTTTTTCAAAACTCCAAACTCGCTTATTAGGGGGTGTTTGGTAGTCTAAAAATGAATGAAAAAGTACAATAAAAGTAGAAAGATGTGACATAAAAGTGATAGGTGAAAATTTTTTATCAAAAAAAAGTACAAAAACTTAGTTAAAATTGGTAAATTTTGATGAAATTTGGTATGACTAAACAGACCTTAAGGGTGTTCAAACATCATTGGCCGATTATTGCCAAAGAAAAAAAAAATAGAGGTGCTATTTAAATTAATCAGTTAACACTGTCTAGTCTTTAAGAGAGACTTTTGTCCTTCCAGATGCGCGCACCCTCATACGAGGAGAGCTGACGATGATAAGCATATTAATTCCAATTATGTAGAATTTAATTACCTTGTACGTACATAGCTGGGGATCCTTTTCCACAACCATTATTGTCATGATCTTCTCCCTCAATCTATAAGGAAGACTTTTGCTGGCTAGAAAGCTTTTTGTGTGGTCAAACTCAGTGGATTTTGTTGGACAACACCAAAATCACATTCCCTGTATACTGATGTAAGAGTATCATCTATATATATATGCATATATATATATATATATATATATACAGGGACAGGTTAATGGGACCTTAATTAAGATAGGTAGTGGGTCTAATCATGTCAAAGCTACAGAGAAATTAATGTCTGGCCAACCAGCCAGCTGAGCTACGCAGGTTATACCAAAAAAAAACAGTTTTGGGTGGGTTTATTGAACCCCCAAAAAAAAAAAAAATTACAACTTTTGTTCTAGTATTAATATTTCTTGTTTTTTAAAAAAGTTAAATACATGGTAAAAATTAGTAAAAGTTAAAAAAAAATTAAAAAATAATAATAAAATTTAGAAAAAATCGGTAAAAGTTAGTAATTGTGTTTGATAAATTTTAGTGAAAAAAGTTAATAATTAATGAAAAGTTGGCCCTCGCTAAATAGGTCTAAGTTTATATTGGCTTTCTTTTTAAAAATAAAAAAATAAAAAAAAAAAGCAAATTAGGATAATGTATAGTATTACTATCCAAACAAGAATTATATAAAAAATATGGTGGTTAGATTAAAAAATATTACGTTAGTAGATGAATACAATAAATTTAATATTTAAAAAAATATTTTTTAATTACTGATCACACGAACAGCGTGGCTCTAATTCTACTTATACTAAGACGAGATTTTTAAGAAGATAAAATTTGTATAAAAGATTTGTGAAAATAGAAATCTTCTTTATATATATATATATATATATGCTAATGCATGTAATGTGAAATATCAAGCTCCCGTATAGAAAAAAAGTATTGATCAAACACGAGTGAGGAATATAAATATCTTGTTGGGATTATGCCGAGTCCCACCTGCAACGGAAGCATGGCAACAAAAAGGAAAAATAGCATAAGTATAACAAAAAATATATATAAAGATATACGTGGTTCGGATTTAATACTATATTCACTGAAGAGAAAAAAATTCCACTTAATACTGAATGAGTACAGTGAGATAAAAAAAAAATATCCAACTCAAACTCAAGCTCATTAGTATTTTTTTTCTCTCTTACACTCTCCAATATTCTAACTATTTTTTCTCTCCACCAAACTCGCTGTTTTTGCATTTTTGTTTTTCTTCACTCTCTCTCTCACACTCTAACTTCTCAACATAAGGCCCCTTCTAAATGCACATAATATTGGCAGCGTTAAACAGAACCTCTTGAGTGGCCAAGAAAGTTCTAGCACAAATAAATGCTCTCTAGGACTTAAGCATGAACCAGCATTGATTCAACCAATTGCACTCTCAAGACCAGTCAACCCATTCCAATAGCCCATCCTATAAATGCACAATTAAAGCTATTAAACTATTTCTTCTCAATTTTCCACATGGACAAAACCCAACAAATACATCCTTTTGCTCATGTGACATTGCACCTCTTTGCTCGGGTGTCTTGCACCCCCTCATCGGGTGCCTATTCGAAAATATCAGAAACCAAATTAGATGCAAAAGAAATTCTTTTGCTTGCACACATTTTTTCTTCAATTTTTTCAAAGTACATCACTTGAACTACTTTTCGATGTTGTTCTCCACGCAACGAGATTCTTTTACTTGCGCCTTCACACGCCACACTTGTGTAGTCCGACACCTATATTTTTTGCTTGGTTGGGGTTAACCATTTGCGTGCCATACTTCAACATGACCTTGAAACTTGTACAAATTACCCACAATTTTTCCTTGCAACACAACTTTATTATTCTTGAAAACCTCAAGAACACCATCCATTGTCGCAAAACTACAACCATTAGAATGTAACAGTCAACCTTATAATCCTTCCATCAGACATATAAAAACGCACTGTTCCTATACCAACAACCTTATTCACTATGTTGTTAGCCATCCTAACGACACTTTCATCACAAGGCTCATACGCATAAAAATATTTTCTATTTGCACGCATATGGAAAGAACTACCAGAATTCATAATCTAATCAAAATTTTTTGTACCTTCTGAAGTCACTGTGAGTAAATCTACTTCATTTTTAGAATAGCTCTCAACAATTGCTACATTAGGTTTTTTGTTTTTTTTTTTTACTCTTCATCTATTTTCACTTTAAGTTTTGGGCAAAACTTAATTATATGCCTTTCTTCATTACAAAAGTAACATTCCCTTTTGTCAATATCCTAAAACTCGCCACCTCGTGAGTATAAGCACCTCCTTAGCTTGGACCCTTATTACTTTGCTATTGTTTGTCCTCTAGATTGGCTACAATCAGATGCAATCAAAACACACTCATCCAATATCTTCTCGCTCTCATTCCTCCCCATCAACTCATGGGATAAGAGCATAGCAACCACCTCGTTAAGCCCAAGAGTGTCTTTTACATACATTAATGTGGTCCTGAGATGCTCATACGAAGGTGGCAATAAAACCAACAAAAGAATTGCTTTATCTTCTTCCTTGATCTTTGTACCAATGGCTCCCAACTCCGTTAGTAGCCGATTGAATTCATCCAAATGATCATCAAATTTTCCTCCTTTAGACATATGCAACACGTACAATTGTTTCTTTAACGACAACTGATTCATCAAAGATTTGGACTTATATCTACTCTCTAACTTTGCCTAAAGTTCCGTTGAATTCGTTTCATTGATGATTTCCCAGAGAGTACTATTCCTAAGGTACAATCGGATGGTGCTTTTTGCAAGCTCTCTAATTTCTTCCCATTTTTCTTTCTTCATTTCTTTTCACACTTCGGCTTAAGTGCCTTTACCAAACCTTCTCTCACCAAAATGTTCTTAACCCTTTGTTGCCAAAGAGTGAAATTATTGTGGCCGTTGAAAAGCTCGATCACATACCTAGTGCTTTTTCTCGCCATAACTTGGCTCTGATATTACTTGTTGGGATTATGCCGAAGCCCACCTGCAACGGAAGCGTAACAATAAGAGGGAAAAATAGCACAACACAAAAAGACACAAAGATATATGTGGTTCGACTCCCATGCTTACATCCGCGGGAGAGAAAAAAATTTTACTAATTATTGAATGAGTACAACAAGATAAAAAAAATACCCAACCCAAACCCAAACTCACTAGTATTTTTTTTTCATCTATCTTTCACTCACTAATATTCTCATTATTTTTTCTCTTTACTAAACCCACTGTTTTTGCATTTTTGGTTTTCTTCACCCTTTCTCTCTCACACTCTAACTTCTCGGCACAAGGCCCCTTTACATATATATTATATAAGTTATTTTTTATCCGTCCTAAACTTGAATACATTGCAAATATCCACAACAATGCAAGGAAGTTTGTGTATATATATATATATACACATGTACAGTTGCCACGATGGTTGCGATTAATATATCTGTATATATTTATCTTCTTATTATTCATGCCAAATTAAAAGGTTTATTCGTTTAAGCATGCATTAACTAACGGACCTTATTTTATTTAATTCCTACCATTTACAAGTTAATGATTGCATCAAAATAATGTGAAAGTGGAAGTTTCCTTTTATTTCACTTCCTTTCTATTTCTTTTCTTTTTTACTTCATTGGTGAATGAGGCGAAATCAATGAATTTCCCAACTCTATCAAATGGCATGGGCATGGAGCCAAAATATGCATGTATGTTTGAAACTAATTACACCCCTCGATGTGCGTTGGAGCTCTGGCTATGTTAATGGATATATATATACTAGCTAGTGTGATTGAAAGCCATTCGTAATTTGCATGGCCAATATATATATATTTATATACATGTATATTGTGTAATGACTGGAGAGTGAAGGAAACGCTTGGACTCTGAGTTCACCACATGATTTTGTGCTAAAATCTTGGCATTTTGTCCTTTTCACGGACTTACTTCCACCATATATATATATATATATAGTCTCCAAGGACTTGTTTTATCAGAGTAGCATTTCATACAGGGTGACGATATGACCCGGGGGTGAGGGTTGTATCCACAGCTTAATTGGTTAGTACTGTACGAAGATGACTTTATCCCTTAGGCTTCAATTGTGAGTTTAGGAGTGAGGAAAAAAAGAAGGAAAAAAGCAAACATTAATTAGAAAAGAAGGGAAAAGAAGTGAAATAATAATAATTTTTTTTTCATTTGTTTGAAAGGTTGGGAGAGAAAAAATAATTATTTTTCTTCTCCTATTATTAATATTATTGAGAAACTTTAGCTCCTTGAGTCGAAAAGTTTATTCACAAACTCAACTACATCTTCTTAAGAAGCTAAAAAAAAAAATTTGATAAACTCTAATACATTTTTAAAAAATTCTTCTAAAAATAAAAAATTTATTCCTCTAAAGTTTTATTTAAAAATAATAGAATCAAAATAATGTGATAGTAATGATACTTCTGTAATAAAAAGTGTATTAATTATAATGGGTTATTCACTTTAAAACGAGAGTCCCATATCCAAACCACATTAATTATTGGTGAAAAATTTTAGAAGAACATTTTGGTAAATCATTAGCCCTTTAGAAAAGGATAAATTATATTTAAAACTCTTAAACATTTAGGGCCTGATTGGATGGTGCTAAAATTTCAGAAGGATAAGTTTTAGAGAGGGTATAAGATAAGAGAGGGTATTATTTTTAGAGGGTTGGCCTACATTGATGTGATGTTTATGGAGGGGGACAACTTTTGACTTGGTTTGGATGTTTTATAAATAAGAGGAGGTGAATGATGGAAAAAATAGTCAAATGACTCTTTTGCCCTTGTGGTGTCCCAAACTTGGTTACCCATTAAATTAAACTTGGTTACCCAAACTTAATTATATGTTTATGTTAATTATATAATGTGAAAACCAACTAGTACAAATTAATTATAAATAAATTATGTTATTAATAAATTAAACTTTATAAAATATATAAATTAGTTTCGTAGACAATAACATCCCAATTTATCCGAAACTTCCTTAGTCACTTATTTTTTTCTTCTTATTTAAAAATATCAATATATGTGTAATTTTGTATAAATTTACTAAAAAATAATATTATTATATTTGCTAAAAAATAATATTATTATCTTAAAATCACACCACCTCCTATTTGGAAAAAATATATTTTTTTAATCACACGACCCCTTATTTGGAAAAAAATTATATTTTTTTATTTTTATTAATATAATTTTTAATACATTTTTTCATTAGAAAAAAAAGAATTTATTTCTAATATAAAATATATTTTGTGGGTGAGAAAGGGGATGAGAAGGGGCATAATGGTCCAATTTAGTCCATATAAGGGAGGATAATTTTTGGAGAGTTCAAACCCTCCAAAAATAATAAACTTTCTTCCAAGATTAAGAAAGGAGAATAATTTTTAGAGGACAGAAATTTTACTTCCTAAACCAAATAAAAAACATCACATCAAAACTTATAAAAGTGTATTATTTATGGATGCCATATTTTGTAGCATCTAATCGACCCCTTAAGAAATTATATATAGATTCCCTCAACATTTATAATTTAAAAAAATTTTTCTTACTAACTCTTACCTCTTCTATTAGTTTTGACCCTAACTTTGTTAAATATTTAATATAAAGATAAATATACCCTTAGCTTAATTAATCAATCACAAATAAAATAAATATAAATATGTATATACTCCAATGTATATATATAAGCTAGTCGGTAGTGGGCGGACGTGGGTGACCTATACGGCAGTGGCTCCCTCCTCTGCAACATCTCTCGATCCAACACTTCTCTCTCTCTCTCTCTCCTGCAAGCATGCAGATGTTGCCCTTTTGTTTTATAAATGAATGGAAAAGTTAAGAACTCATGATGCTCCTTACTAGAGTGATAGAAAGGTAAAAATAATTGAACATAATAAGCCTCTTGTTTTGATGCTGCTAATGATTTTACTGAAAAAACAAAATGTGGGTTTATTGATTGTCTTACCACCACAGCTGCTTGCTTTTCTTTTTCTTATGAGAGTTGAAAAATTGCCCACAAAAACAAAAGAGAACATCACAAATCTGGCAGTGTATTAGGAGGGAAGCCATTATTGAGAAACTTACTTTTGGTGGACGTTAACTTATTTCAACATTAACCCCTTGCTCTTAGCACTGTAGTAAGCCACTTTTTGTCTCTTAAGGAGGGCCATTAAATAAGTCAGTAAAGTAGATGCAGCCTAGATGTAGGATTTAGACTAAATTAAGGCATGCTCTATTGCCATTTCATGCTTTGGTTCCAATCTGTTCGGTTATTTGGACATCGATGTGCATTGTGTGAAGTGTATAAACAGAAATACTTTGGAAAAAGCATCACAAATTCTCAAATATTTAGGACTAGGCTTTGGGTCTAGATTAAATTCCTTCTTACTTTTTTTTCCCCTTCTCAATCCTTAATTCAAACACACCTTAAACATAAGTAATTCAACTTGATTAGCGGGTGGTTCTTCCATGAGTTTGTTATTGATTTTTAGACTAGTTTTCACTCCTTCCATTGGGACTTATTGGTTTCTAAAGAAAAGGGAAACCGAATTGTCAGAACAACTGGTTTTGGTTCTCTAGTTTGAGGATTAGGAAACTCCCAAGGCCCCCCAAAGTGAAGCCCCCTTTGGAAGTCAAAATCAGCTATTACTGTTGGGATTAGATTAGCATTGCCATTATGCTGAACAGCCCTTTCCATTAGCTCCGAATAGAATGCATGTAAGGCCTTTTGCTTGGCTCTCAGTGCTGACTTCAAGTGCTCAACTAGTTTTGGCTCTGTGCAAGAGAAATTTTATTGTTCATCACTAGGGATGTAAATTGGTCGGGTCGGCCCAAGACCTGGCTCGGCCCGACCCAGAGTCGGCCCAGTGTCCATATGGACTCGACCCGACCCGATCTGCCCCTCCCCCTTCCTGGGTCAAGGCTTAGGTCATCCTTGACCCGGCCCGAGGCCCGACCCACCCAACCCACGCCGGCCTGACCAGCCCCCCGCCTCGTGTGCCCTCGCCCCCTTCCATTTCTTTTTTTTTTTTTTACCGTTCTGGCAGCAGAACAATATTTTTTATGTAATTAGCTATTGGGGATGGCAGTGCCGCAATGGACCGTTTGGTCCCCCCAACGGTCCATTTTAATTTTTTTAATTGCAAACAAGTCCCAAAAAATTACAAAACTCCCACACCCTCTTCCATTATAAATACCCCACACTCGCATTCACTTACCTTTACAAAAAAATTAACAAAATTTCTCTCCAAATTTCTACACTACCAAGCTATCAACACTCAAGTGTGCTATTCAATTGTGCTCAGGTGCATTCGATTTTGTCAAATTTGAAATCAAGATTTCAAGATCAAGTGATTCAAGGTTTCAAATTATTTCAAGTTAGTATTTAATTAATTTTTTTAATTTGCATACATATATTTTTTTAATTTGCATAATTTAATTTTTTTTATTAAATTATTTTTTTCAAATGAATCCACAGGACACCCAATTTTTTGATTTGGAGGATGGAGACTCAGTATCCTTTCCCCTTTAAGAACAAATGGAACAATTTACATCACCATAAATACCAACACTTACTAGCATAGCTGGTGATGTTACTGCATTATCTTCCTGCCACGCCCAACAGCGAGGCACTTCAAAAGCATGGAACTTTTTTATTAGAATTCCACATGATGATGGAATGCATAAGGCTAAATGCGTTATTTGTGAGAATTTATTAGATGGTAGAAATACATCTGGAACTAGTCATTTAAAAAGACATTTAAATAGAAGGCACCAACAAGATCCTCGCATTAATAGTTTAATTGATCAATATTTTTCACGTATAACACAAACTCAATTAGGTAATGAAAGGGGTAATTTAAATATTTTTTCTTATGACCCTGCAAGAACACAAAATAATTTAGTTAGATATATTGTTAAAGATGAACAACCTTTTATAATGAGTGAAAATTGACATTTTCAAGAATTTATTCACGATAGTTTTACACCACAATATTACAATTTTTCAAGAAATACTTCAAAAAATAAAGTTTTACGAGATTTTGAATCAAAAAAGGATGAATTAAGAACTTATTTTAATAACTTTGAAGGAAATGTTTGCTTGACCGCCGATATGTGAAAATCTTGCCAATATATTGAATATCTTTGTATAATTACACATTATATTGATGAAAATTGAAAAATAAATAAACGCATTATTTCATTTAAATTAGTTGAACAACCCTTCACTGGATTCAGCATTGGGGACCTTATTTTGCATGAACTTGCATCGTGGGAATTATGTACAAAAATATTTTCTATTACTTTAGACAATACTTCATATAATGATGTTTGTTTTAATTATTTAGCTAATGCTTTGTCTGCAAATGGTCCATTATTTCATGGTCGTTGTTGTGCCCATATACTTAAATTAATTGTAAAGGATGGATTGGACATTTATGAATCTTCTATTATAAAAATAAAAAGAGTTGTAGTTTGTGCCATGAGTTCTCCAAAAAAGAATTAGTCTATTTGCTGGTATATGCAATCAAATTGGTTTAAAACCCAGAAAATTACCAATGGAAATTAATATAAGATGGAATTCAACCTATATAATGTTAAAAGTTGCTATTAAATATCAAAAGGCAATTGATTTATTTATTTTAAGTAATCAAGCTATTGGATTAGATAGTATTGAGCCAATTGATTGGGCAAATGTAATTTTTTATAAAGATTTTTTACATGTTTTTGATGTTGTTACTAAAATATTTTATGGAATTTATTATCCTACTTCTTCTTCTTTTATTTATCAATTAGGGGTTATTGATGAAATTTTTAACAAATATGGTGCCCAAGAATATTATGCTCCTTTGATTGTTGTAATGAAGGAAAAATTTGATAAATATTTTAACCCACTTCCCATACATTTTGGTATTGATACTATTTTAGACCCCAAGTATAAAGAAGATATTTTTCTTCAATTATTAGAGATGATATATGGGCATGAAAGTGCCCAAGAACAATTAAATAAAATTAAACAGCAAATGCAAGCTCTATTGGGTTGGTATGATAGCAATCGTACAACTGTCCAACCAACTATGGCCACAACGTCCTCTTCTCACCGTGACTTTGGTGGCAATACGTCCCTTTGGAGAAGAATAACATCCCGACGGACAGATGTATCAACAAGTGCAAGTTCAAATTCATCCGACCTCAAACGTTATCTCGGTTCACCTCTACTAGAAAATGAAGATGATTTCAGTCTTTTAGACTGGTGGAAGGGATAACAATCAAAGTTTCCAATTCTTTCAGCTTTAGCTCATGATATACTCGCATTTCCAGTTTCTACCGTAGCAAGCAAACATTTAGTGCTAGTGGACGCGTTATCAGCCAATTCAGGAGTCGACTGGCCCCTTCGATAGTTGAAGCCTTGATGTGTTTACGAGATTGGTATCTTACAGAAAATAGACAATAGGAAGATATTGAAAAAGAGCAACTTGCCCTTGATTTTGATGCAATGTATTTAGGTGAAAGAGAAGAATACACTAGTAGATTTAGTGATGAATAATAATTATGTATAAATAGAGTAATATTTACAAATGATAGTTACTCTTATAGGTGCCAACCTAGTTGGGATGTATAAGACGTGAAGTGATGCACCTATTAATTACTCTATCATTTTTTTTTTATAATTCTACATTTATAAATTGTAATTTTAAATTTAATGTTAATTATGTAATTGGTTGTTGTGTAATAAATTTTAATTTTTATCAATAATGATTTTAATGTGTTTGTTTGAGTTTTATTTTGTATTTTATTTTCTTAAAAAATAAAAATATATTAAAAATAGGCCGAGTCGGTTAGGGTGGGTCAGGGGCGGGGTTACGTGACCCATGACCCGACCCAACCCGACCCGAAGATTAGATGGGGCAGCAGAGGCGGGTTGGCCCGAAATCCAGGGCTGGGTCAGCCTAATTTACATCCCTATTCATCACATGATCTCTAGCATCAACTGATATAAGTTTCAATTCTCATCATCTTCTTCCTGGGTAGCTCTGTACCTAATCTAATTTTCTTCGGGGGTTAAATCAATCAATTCAACAAGAATCAACCCACGACCATCATGGCCCACAAAGAACAACAGATGCCGAGGAAGGATTTCAACGAATGAATCTTCCCTGGTAAAAACCCGAATCAGATTCTCACCAGAAGATGGATTTTCTACAATCACATTTGAATTTCCTTTTTAATGGTTTCATTCTCTATTTCCAAAACTACACCTCCTATGTTGTTTTGAGAAATAGAGCAACCTTTATTGACCTCAATATATATATATGTATATATATAAGCAGATGGGTTAAGTCGAGACCCATGTGAGAAAGAGAGAGAAATTAAGGAAGTGTTGGATCGAGAGACCTTGTAGGGGAAAGAGAGTTGTTGCCACTGCCATAGCCGCAGAGGTCACCAGCATCCGCGCTCTGCTAGTCATCATCTGCTTATATATATATATATATATTTATTCTATTTGTCATTAATTAGTTAAGTTGAAAGTATATTTGTCTTTATAATATTACAATAAATATTTAACGGAGTTAAGGTCAAAACTAACGGAAGGAAATAGGATATTAATAACATTTTAAAATAAAAGTGTTTGTAAATTTTAAATGTTGAGAGGATCGATGTATAATTACCCAAATATTTAAGAATACAGGTGTACCCTTTAAAATAAGACCAAAGAGCTAGATATATATATATATATATATATATAAAATAAAACACATATTTGATTTGGCATTTGTCCTAGTCATCAATTTATCATATATCTATAATAAAACACATCTTTGAATTTGAAATTTGAAATTCAAATAAATATATATTATATTTTGTAAAATTATACATGCATATTACATAAACATATATATATATATATATATATTATATTTTGTAAAATTATACAAATTATATTTTACTTATGTTATCTATTATTATTAAATAATGTATAGATACCATTAATTCAACTACATTTTTATTTAAAAAATATATTTAAATTTTAAATTTTTTAAAATTTTATCAAAAAGAAGCATTTAAATTAAATTTTCAATTTTAATGTGCTTAAAATTTAAAATTTAAATACATACACTTTTACATTGTGTGTATTTTATATAATAAGGAAATTTAAAATTTTGAATTTGAGATATTTTTAACTGTTAAATTTACTAAATGGTCAGGATTATTTTTTTTCTCTTACTAAATTAATATTTTTTAATACTTTTTATATAAAAGATGTTATTTATATAATAAAAAAGTTTAAAATTTGGAATTTGAGATATTTTCAACGGTTGAATTTGCTAAATAGTCAGGAATATTTTTCTTTTTTTCTCACTCTTTTCATAATTTTTAAATAATTTTTATGTAAAAGATTTTAAATTAATATTTTAAAAAATGTGCTAATAGTTGTAATAAATAATAAAATTTTACACCTTGATGAGGAATATTTTTGAGCTCGAGTAGAAAAATAGGAATACCCCCGGTTAAAAGGTAATATGGTAAGCCGAGAAAGCTTTCCGAGCTGGCTCTCGTTAAAGACCAATCAAGCTAGGGGAGGCCGGGCCAGAACGATCCGAGCTCCTTATTTAAGGATCGATGAGAACTGGGTAACACCTTTATACGCACGTGAGACTCCGACGATCTCGACGGCGGAATTAGTGTCATTTGGATTAATCCCAATAGGGAAAATCACATTGGCTCAAATCCTTCACTTACCTTATCCAAATAAGGCAATTACAATAAAATCGGGGAATAGCCACAATTTGTTTCCATCAAGAATCCCACCATTCACCCCTATAAAGGGAAGTTTTCTGAATCTGGTAAGGGGGATTCTCTTTTCTAATCAAACTTTTTGTGTTTTATCACTGACTTGACTGTCGGAGACTTTTTAGTAGACACTACACCGATGTCAGAGATAGGCGGATCCTTTTGTTTCCTCCGGATCTCCATACCTGAAGAAGCCGGATCGCGGGTCGTGAAAATTAGTTATCATCACACCTTAATCTCTTTTGATTAATGATTTTTATTTTTACAAGTTATTTTACACGTTTTTAAGTAAGTTCGCTTTATAGATTTAAATTTGAGTTATTTACATGCCGAATTATATTTCTGTACCTTTAAGTACAGGCAATTGCTACTATAAAGTTCTAAGGAAAGAAATAGATATATCGCCTAATTGCAATCAATGCGGCGAAATAAAATGTTATAATTATATATATATGTTCACTTTTAAAAAGTTGCTCGAATATTCTATTTTTTTTTTCCTAACATTTACAAAAGTTGGAAAACACAACATGACCAATTTATACATATTTTTGTAAACACACTAGGCATCACAAATTGTAATCATATATTTAGGTGCTGTTTGATAACGCTATTGTTTTTCTATTTACATTTGTATGTTTATATTTTTTATTTTTTGTTTTCTATTGTTCTTTTTTTTTTTTGAAATGTAAACTGAAACTGCGTTTAGAAATATAATTTTGTTTATAATTTTTAATTTTTATAAAATATCTAATTTTATTAGTTTTTAAAAAATTAATTAAATGTAAAAATACATTTTATGATTTAATTTTATTATTTACTAAAAATAATTAAATAAAATATACTTCATAATAATTCAAATAATTTAATTGTGATATTTTTTAAAAATTATTTCATTTAGTTTAATTATTTATTAGAAATAAATTAATAATATAGGTTACATATTCATTTAATTAATTTAATTTAATTTTATTATTGATTAAAAATAATTTTAGTTTAATAAAATATCTAAATAGAATAATTTATTTTAATATGATATAACAAAAATGAACAAAGTATTAAAATTAAAAAAATGTTTGCAACGAAAGAAAATAAAGTGAAGACACCTTTTTTTTGTTTAAGTTTTCATTTTTTTTTTACAATAAAAAACGTAAATAGATTTAACAAACATATTTATCTTACCGATTTACAAAATTTTAATAACATAAATAAAAAAATAGAAAATAAAAACATTATCAAAGGCCTTAGAATTTCACTTTCGGAACAATAAACTAGAAACGAGGAATGCCAGCTGGCCATCAAAAAAGCCAGTGGGTATGGCCCGTCAACTTCGATCTGTAGGGGGAACCTATAAATCACAAAGAAATGGGCTTGTTTATGCTGCATTTTTTTACCTCTTGTAAAAAGTAGAAGTTGGACCAAAAAGGAGCAAGCATATTTTCTATTTTAACCATCTTTTTGTGCTTTTAGACCCATAGAATAATATGTATTGCAACCATAGAGAATTGACATAAGAAAGTGAAGCACTGGAAAAGAATAATCAATAACGAAAACTTTTATTTTATTTTATTCTTTTTAAATTAAGGAAGATTATGTATTTCTCTCTATTTTGGTTTTGAAATTATGAGGTGTTTAATGCGATGAAAATCGTTGAACAATTTTGAAAACCTCTAAAATTCTCTAACACATTTTATATTTATTGTATTTCGTAAAATTTTTATAAATTTATATATATCTGTATATTCCAATAACTTTTTACAAACTCTAATAAATTTTTTTACAAACTCTAACAAAAACTGACATAAAACCATTCTGACGAACTCAAAAAATTGTTCGGATGATTTTTTTTTCTAAAAAACTGGCGTAAAAGTCAAAAAATTTTACTATTCATCTCTAAAAACATAGTTTGATGAACGTACCTTATATATGAATTATGTCATGAAATTTTATTTTTTCTTATATTTTTGGAAAACAAATAAGCCGTACGTCTTTTATTGGGGGCGGAATGTGGGTGGATGCTAAAGCATATGGGGCCAGCCCGGCCCATTTATTTTCTAGGTCAATAGCCATTGCCCACCACAAATTATGCTCAGCTGACTCCTATTGATATAAAAAGCCCACTTCAAAATGGACCTGTCATCATTCTGCAATTATTAATTTTGGGCTATAATGTTGAAAATGATTTTAATTATTGGGGCCTGTACAATCTCCTCTCTCTCTCTCTCTCTCTCTCTCTCTCTGTGATTAAAATTCTACTGTAAAGAGGGCATCATATCACTCCTCTCTTTCCATCCACCAATTCGTATAATAATTTGATTTATTTTCTTAGAAATTCATGGTTCCGAATCTTGTGAATATTAGAATGGGAGCAAAAAAAGTTCTCTCAAAATCATTTTTTTTCTTTTTAATTTTTTTATCTTAAATAATTTCTTTGACCAAATTTTAATTTTTTATTATTTAATATCTTTTAAACATGTGATTTATATTGATAAAAAATTGCAAAAAATTAATTTTTTTAACATGTACATGACTTTTCTTGTCTAAAGTTTTTTTTCCTTAATAAATTTTATGAATATAAATAACTTGCTTATAAAAAAATCAAATTTCGGTTAAGAAAAATCATTTAAACTTATCTAACGTAAATAATAATAATAATAATAATAATAATAATAATGAAATACAACACATTCAGGACGACAAGTAAAGAAAAGTGAGTTAGGTTTCGTTTGGAGTAAGAAAAAGTGAAGTAAATTGAGATAAATTGAGAGTTCGTAATGCGTACAGTGAAAGAAAAAAGTTGATGTGATATAAAATTAATAGAGATTTATAAAATTTTTTAGAAACAAATTACAAACCAAACGAAGCCTTAACAAAGTATTTATGACCACAAGTCAATAAACCCACATACATTATTCTAATAAAAAATTCTAAGAAAAAGAAAAAATCCTAGTGATGGAGGATTCCTCGCTAACTTTTTGAAAAGTTGAAATGTAAAATTTTGAGAGGTCTTGGAGTTTATACACACACTTACTTACACACACATATATAAATATATATATTCATATACACATATATACATGTATGTGTTTTTTATATATTCATATATATATATTTTTTAACTGAGCTAGACAAAAGAGTAATTCAATTAAAAATTAGTGAACTATATATTTGTTTAAGCACAGAGTTGTGTGATCGGTCGATCTTAAAATATTATAAAATGACTTGAAAAAGAGAGAAATACCAATCCCATACTCTTTCTTGAAAAGGAGAGAAAACCCATAAATTATACTTTCAAAATGATTAATTAAATTGCTCAAATAAAACTGACGTTTATGACTTTGAGGTTAACCTACTTTGAGGTCACCGACTAAAAATTTGTCCAGAACTGGAAAAGGTGTCTCTCCCCCTCTCAGTTTCTTTGATAATGATATAACCATGTGGAAGATTGCATATCGCTATTAGACTTGTATTATAGTTAAATCATATGATTAACAATTGCTAAATCAATGCTTTGTAAGCAAATTGATTTTTTTTAACCATAAATTCACAACTAAATCTATAATTGGTATAAACATCTATATTGATATATTAAAATAACACTATAAGTTAATTAGCTAACTCTTAATTTTATTGAAACTAATCAATTTTTTTAAAACTTTTTAATTATTCCAATTAACCTAATCTTTTAAATTTTAACTAGCTATGAATTACATTTTTAGCAAATACTTTTAGGGTCCATTTGGCGTGGCGAAAAATAACGAAAAGTAACAAAAAATGTAATTTGAAAAACTTTTTAAAGTTTAGCGTGCAACTACCAAACCATATTTTTGGGAGGTGAATAGTAAAATTTTTGACTTTTATGTCAGTTTTTTAGAAAGAGAAACCCTCTGAACAGTTTTTTTAATTCCGTCAAAATAGTTTTGCGTCGTCAAAATTTATTGAAAGTGGTTGAAGAGTTTTTGGGATTTGTAAAAAAGTTATTGGGTTTGTGAAATGTTACTGGAGTTTGAAAAAAATTTATTAGGATTTCAAAAATTTGTTATGATATGTAGATATATATAAATTTTTAGAAATTTCACGAAATACGAGGAGCATAAAATGTGTTAGAAAATTTTAAAAATTTTTTAGTATTTTTTACCCTTTTTAGGGCACCACGCTTAATCTCTTATTTTATATATATATATATATATATATCCTTAACTATTGCTTTGTAAAGATGATATAGGCTCCGTTTGGGGTGACAAAAAACTCTGAAAAATAATGAAAAATACTAAAAATTTCTAAAAATTATTCACTTTTTACCTCACTGCACAAATTACGAACCCACAACTTTTTTTACTTTTTGTCACTCCAAATGCACCCAAGTTATCTCATGTATTGTACATAATATGTATACAACTTCTAATATATTATTTTGATACCTTAGGATGTCCAAATTAATTTATGCACACAACGATTATTTCTAATATTTATACATTAATAATAACCTGTGCCTACAACACCGAACAAAATTAGCATTAAATTTCTTATATAGTTGAAACTTTGGACAAAAAATTCAAATTGAAAAAACTTTAATAATCCATAAGTTTTAATTTTTTTCAAAACTTTAGACCCTAATAGCTAGTGTATGTGTTTTAGTCTCTTTCTCCAATTAATTTTTAATAAATACAATAAAAAAATACAAATTATGGTGTTTTAATTTAAAAGATTCAATTTTTTAAAACCATAATTGAGCTGAATTTCAATTGACTGTTTTGATTTGTATATGATCTCAATCCTTAGAATATTGTGGAATTTAAAATAGTCAAATCGTTTTTTGAGATAGATAGTAGTAAGATCTACTTAAATAAGAATTTAGCGAGAAGTTAAAAATATAAAAATAATCTCAATCGTTGAATGAAAAAAATAATTCTTAATCATTAGATCTTAATTTGTGAAAAGAATATTTTAAAAAACCATCATATTTTATTATATATATGTCAAAGACACACACATTGGCAATTGTTGGAACTTTTAATTTTTTTTTCTAATAAATTTTTACATGTTATTTGTGATAAAGAATTGTATTGTAATTATTCCCACACATTTATAAATTTCAAAACATTTGGAAAAGCCAAAAATTAAAAATCTTACCTTTGACCGTTTATGATATAGAGGCATGTTTGTTTAAAAGATAACATCTTACTCCTAATTTAATTCTATATTCACTTACATTTTATTTTATTTTATTTTTATTAGATAGCATGCACCTTTTCATGAGATGTAAATATATTATGGGTGTAATGGAAGATTTCATTTTGAGAGAAAAAAAATATATAATTAAGCTTAGTATAAAAATTTGAATTTCACTAACAATAACCCTAAGTCATTTTTTTTTCCTTTTTTTTTTATTAAAAGTAGTGCAGGTTGTTATTTTTAATATAACTCATTTTCTTTATCCCTTAATTTCTGTGGTGGTGATAGTCACGTGGAGCGTTGATTAAATCCAATTTGACTTAACTTTCAATTTTGACAACCTTCAAGTTTAATTTTTTTTCAGAAAATAATTTTTTATAAATTTGACGAAAGTTTGAAATTTTTTGGGGAAGATTAAAAACCAATTATAATTTTTGTGTATGTAATAACTTTGTATACATTTGATAAAAATACTCAACATTTAAGTTTTATTTACTTTAACGTAAAATATATTTATCATTTTTAAGTGTTTGGTTATTTATAAATTTGTTAAAATCTTTAATATTGTAGAAAATAACTTATCATTAAAAATTGGAGCAACTGGATTTGAATTGGCACAAAACAAATTTTAGAGTAGTTTTTGGTTGAATGGACTTGAGCTTGACTTTCTTGTCAACTCAAATCATAAGTCTCAAGGTCTAAGACTTTATACTTGAAAAATATTTTTTAAGATTGTCACTATATGTTCAAAAATATTTACAATGAGATTCTTTTGTATAAAATATTTTATGTGAAGAATATTTTGCATTGTAACTATTTTACGTCGAGACAAACAAGCGGAATCTTAGTGGAAAATTTAGGATCGGTTTGGCATCTGTAAAAAAATTCTAAAAATTACTATAAATCTTCAATAACTCTTATACTTCTAATTTTTCTATCACTAATTTCAAAAAATTTTAATATTTCGTTAAAAAAATAAAAAATCTGGAAGTAGGTTAACCAAATGTATAAATTTTTTATACAATCATATTTTTCGTGTCGAAAACTTTCAAATAAGTACCATTGTCGCTATTTTTTGTGAATTTTTTTGAATCCGTGAGAATGGATTTGAAAAATCATTCCTACCGTTTGTTACTTTTTAAAAAAAAAAAACACCAAAATTAACATTAAATTACATTTTATTTCAATTTATCTTATTTTTTCTTACTCTAAACGAGATCTTAATATGCATTTTGTAAAATACTTAACTTTTGGTATAAAAATTGAAAACTTAAAAAATTAGAAGTTATCAACTAGGGATTTGGGAACTTATATTATAATTTAAAAAAAAATTTAGAGGTTATCAGACAGAATTTAGAAGTTGATATTATTTTCAGTGTTAGTTTCCAAATAGTGATGCTCAAATTGTTGTAGTAAAACCCGATTGTTAAAATAAATAAATATATTTAAATCATTAAATTTTAATTTAATAATTCCGGATGACGCGCCTCCTTTTCCACCGAATGACCGCAAATCACAATGAGGATTTGAAACGTATCCAACGATGGGCAAGAGCCCTCCTGACGCAGACCCCGATGCTCCTGAACCAAAAGCGAACCATGGGATCACATTCACAACGCCACGATCGTCAAAACTGAAAAGATAATGAAATTACGGGTAGTCCAAAATCCTCGCTAAATGTCACCGCCCCTCGTATTAATTTCTGAATATGACACCCACGTGGGTAGTCACTGCTGATGCTTTAAATAAGGACCGTTCGATCATTAGAACTAGAGACATGGATTCAACTGCCTGTAACCCCCATTAACGGCTTGGTTAATGGGCATCGATAAACATTACAAAATTGTGAATCGCTTTCAATCGCAACCGCAAATCTTCTGTGAAAATAAAACGTGGACAACGATCCCCTTGAAAGGTGGTGATTCTAACTCAGTCTCGGGGATGCATACACACGTCAATTTGGTGGGGGCCACGATGCTTGTTGGACATTTGTGCTTCGTTGATGTGGGGTCCAAATGGTAAACAATCCTTCGGATTTGGGCACCTGATTTCCGCATGCGGCCCTTTGGTGTGGGCCCTACATGCTGCCAATCAGCCCTCGTGAATCGCACAATTTCAAGGGAAGCCGACATGATTTTTTGTTTGGCTTTGTTGATAAAAAAAAAAAAAGGAAAAAAAAAAAGTAAGGACAAGGGAAGAAAACAAAATTTAGAAAGTAAAGATTTTGTTTTTGTCCGAGTAGGTTGAAAAAGGTTGAACAAAGGGGTTTGTCTAAGCAATAATTAATAAATATTATTTTATCTTAAGCCCTATACATATTGTTCGACAGTAAAAATTACCGTCGGAACTGCTGACCACGCCAACCGGAAATACAATCGCCGACCTGCCGAACAAAAACAGAAAGAAAGGTAACGGCCGGAGAGGAGGTCTCTGACCGGAAAACCCTCCGATGATTAAGTCAGCAAGTCGCTTAAAGAAGGAAACTTTTTGGGAACAAGTGAGTAAAAGCTTGAGTTGGCAATAGTCAGCTTACCTTCGTGGTTCAGTAGAATATCCTATTTATAGTAGTCTGAGTAATGATTAAAGCATACCTGCGACTTGACGTTACGCACACTGCCGTGTCCCTCTTTTCTATCCTTGCTTTAAATACCCTTCCCCTTCATTTAATGCCTCAAACCCCTCATTAATACACCATGCCTTTCATTTAATACTTCTGGCGACTTAACACGGCATTACAACCGGAATTTCAGGGTCAGACTGTCTTCCTGTCACATCAGCCACCAAATCGTGACGAGATAGACCGATTTAGTTACTTCCTCAGAGACAAATACCCAGTTCAATCTTAACTAAGGCGCATTTATGGTCACGAGCCCTCTTTAAAGGCTGTGGGTCCCAGGTTCGACATTTACGAGCCGCCAACAGATAGGCCGAGCAAACTAGCTTCCACGATCCTCGGCTATAACCACGTGGCAATACACTGTTCATTGATGCTGAGGTTCAGGGTATTCTTTGGAACACTAACTTTGAATCATGTGTTCACATATAACACTCACGTGGAACTCTCGTGCCATTAATCAGTTGTTCGGCAGGACGCCACGTGTCACGACGGAACGTGCTCGACGAATGACTATGTGGCTCACACGAGTATGCTCGGCACTAGGCCACGCGGCGCCAGATTACACTTGTTCGGCACAAGTACAGCTTAGTATTATTTTACCCAACATTTTACCCCCACTCTGGTTGGAAAAAGATATTTTCCGAGCAGAGTAGCAGAGTAGAATAACCTTACCTTACAGATCCTTCGATCTCCCTACACAGTTTGTCGTTTAGTGTCTCCCTGACGCGCATCAAATCTGATTGGACTCTTCTCTCTCCTCGTAACGACACGCGTAGTGCCCTTTCAGCTTTTCATCTGCCGCGCCGCTTACGTGGACTCCCAGATTCGGGGTGTTAAAATGTGAATGGTCAGAAATTTGAAAATTGGGGCGGCAATAAATGCCATTTTTGCCGCCCGTTGCCTTTTCATTGGAAACGTTTCAGTTACCCCCACAGATACATACACATATACATATATACCTGGTTCATCTTCTCTTACTTCCTTTCCGCGATTCGAGCCATCAGATTTCCCTTGCTTCTTTCCCTCTGAGTTTTCATCTTCGCGAGCCTTCATCCTTCCCGTCGTTCTTCGTTCCTGGTGAGTTAATCCCCTTTTTACTTCAAATCTTCCGTTATGGGTAGACTCGCAAACGAGCTAAGTTCTGAGGAGAAAATTAGGATTTTCAAGGAGAAATACCAAATTCCTCAGAACGTAGGTATTAGGCTCGCCGAACAAGGCGAGCGCGAAACAGGGGAATTCCCCATAGTGGCAATCACCGAAGGTGGCCTTAGGTTACCCCTGCACCATTTTCTTCGCTCTATGATGAGCATTCTAGACCTTGGCCCTAGAAACCTCACCCACAACTTTTATAGAATTGTTAATGGGGTAATAGAAATAAACAGGCGATACGGATTCCACATATCCGAGTGGGATCTTCTTTACTGTTACTCTATCCAGAAGGTGAGGAAGGATGAGAACAGGTGGTACCTGAAATCTCGACCAGAAAAGGCCTTGGTCCACATGCTGCTTGATACGATTAAGTCGGAAAGTGACCTGTGCGTCGTCACAGGTCACTGGACACACGATCCAGACGAAGATCGTTATCCAATCGTCCCTCGGGTTTCTTTGGGCCCAGGTTGGTTGATTTCAAATACTACCAGTTCTTATTCTTCTTCGGCATTTTATCTTCACTTTTAAGCATGCTAACTGTTTGATTTAATATCTGTGCAGCCGTCCAATCAAAGAAGTTCTGGGCTACTGGCCTTCGTGCTGACAAGGATCATCTTAAGGAGGTGTTCAAATTCCTGGGAGGTCCAGATCTCTATCCCTTCGCCAGAGCAGTCCCAATTCTGTTCAACTTTACCCCCTCTCACCAAACGTTTATCGCCCTCCTCAAGGTTTCGCAACCTCGGAGGCTATCAGGCGTCTTCAGTGGTGGTTTCGGGCTTCTGCTGAAGAGAAAGAGAATTACTACGCCTTAAGGCATCCAGGGTGGACTCGCCCCCCTCCATTTGCTATTCCATTGGTTGCCGAGCAAGTTCATCCCCCACAAGCGGTAGTTCCTGATCCTGCCGAGCATCCGAGGAAGCGCAGATTCGTTCTGTTAGACGAGGAGGAAGAGGAAGAAGAAAAGAAGTTGAGATACCCCCTGCTTTCGACTACTTCTCCGATCTAGAAGGGGAAGAGGAAGGAGACATGGCCCCAAAGATCGACTATAAGAAACTTGCCATGGCAAAGGCAAAGGGGCAAAGGGCCGAAGAAGCCTAGAAGAAGAAGGCCGTCGAGCAAAAAACTGGTGGGAAGAGAAAGATCGATGAGGGGAAAGCCCCTGCTCCTTCAACTGCCGAGCAGATAATGAAAGTGAAAATGGAGAAGGGGAAGGAGCAGAAGGCAGCTCAAAAGAAACCATCTGGTCCTCCTGAGCAGAAGAGGGCCAAGACACAATCGGCAGACACAACTCAAACGGCCGAGTAGTCGAAACTGCCGAAGGAGGACACCGCGAGGGGGCCAGCACCTTCCAAGGTCGTGCCACCCACCAAAGACGCACAACCAAGAACCTCCGAGCCATTACCTACTCAACCGATTGGGCCCGTGCCTCTTGCTATCGAGTATCCGGCCAATCCGGTTCGAGACTCCCCTCCATTTATTCCACAAATCCTTATTCCCAGCCTCGAGCACCCTCAAGGCCGTCCCTTCACTGTCCAAGATACAGCCCTCAACCACGCCGAGGAGTATCTTAAGGGTATCCTCCCTCCTCGGGATGTTCATAACACAAGGAAGAATAGAACGGAGGATATCCACAAGACTCTGATGAAGAACATCATCTCTGTAAGTACAATGATATTCCTTTATGTGCATCCTTTCGTTATTATAATTTTTCTAACTTTCTGTTCTTTCTGCAGACTTCTCTCCACACGATGGAGTTAATTGCTCGGAGTCAAGCCTCCGAAGCCAGAGCCGAGCAGGATAGGACGGACATAAAAGAGTTGAAAGCGAGTGTGAGGACCTTGGAGAAGGAGAACAAGAATCTCCAATCCAGCAATGACGCTCTGGTAAAAGAGAGAAGTCAGCTTCGAGATGATAATAAGGAGATCGAGCATCAACTTAATACTGCCCTTGGCCAAGTTGCTGGAAGCATAGCTCGTGTGCAATCAATGGATAAAATCCTAACTCGTAAAGACGAGGAGCTGTTAGAGGTCAAGGGCAAACTCTCAAGGGCCGAGATTGAATTGTCCTCCACAAAGACTGGACAAGAGTTACTCCTGAAGGAGTTGGAGGCTTCCAGGGCCGAGCAAGGGAAATCGAAGCAAGAGCTTGCCAACCTTCGGGCAGAGCTTGCACTGAAGACTCGGGCCCTGGAAGAGAAAGAAGCTGCTCTCCGAGAAGTCGAGGAGAAGGCCAAGGCTGAAGTGGAGGCCCAGATCAACGATTGCGTGGATCAGATGAGGGATGCTCACAACGACTTCTTTCTTGAGGGTTGGGAGGCCGCAATGAAGAGGAACAATATTGATCACACCAACCCCATATATAAGGAGGTCCCTTATCCTGATTCGGAGCGCCCAATTCCCCAATTCAGCTTTGAGCGTCCACCTCAAACTCCCTCAATTCATACTGCCGAAGAAACAATTGACGAGGGGGAGGTCGAGGTGGATAGTGCCCAGAAGGACACCTCCCAGGCGCTTGAACAGATTGATCTAATAGTGGAGAGTGATCCTACTAAGGGGGGAGAGAAGTGAGCCTTCTTGTACATATGTATATTTTTTCTTTTATTCGGATGTAACAATATAGAACTTTTGGCTCTAAGTAAATGAAAGTAGTTTGGTATTTCTCTAATCTTGTTTTATTTTTCTATGTCTTTGTTTCTTTAGAACTGCCGATGAATTGATTGGGGAATGCCTTAACTGGCTTGCTGATGAAATTATAAGGAGTGCTGCCGATGAGTACCTTGACGTTTTTTCCTACGAGATAGCTACAAACCCTTACAACAAATGTTAATGCCCCATCTAAGATTTAGGGTAGCCTCTTCGGTTGATAGTCATGTAAAAATGTATTGTAACTGTACTCTGAAGGATGTAATAAAAGCTTTTGAATTGTCTCCTATTAGTAGTCTGTCTTTCCATTTATATGTTTTATGCATTAAATTGAAGTATGTACCGTGAATGGATTTGTACCGATTCGCCGAGCGACCATAACCCTTAACAGAAATACTTTAAACATTAAACCTTTCAAGGGTAACAAGCTCATGTAGTAGATGACTTCAAGCTTTTGCTAAAGAGGCATAACTTTAATAAATCTCACATACCTCGATAAGTTCGGCTGTCCTCCAGCTTTCATATAATAACGGAAGTAACTTCCTTCTGACAAAACTTCACTTTTTAATCTCATACCGAACATCGGAGAAGTGAATCTTTATGATACGAGGGCTTTTGCACACTAGCGCCGAGCTTCTTCTAAATGCTTCTTTGTGTTGCTAGGACTTTTGCTTCTATTGTACTAACGCTAAGGAAACTGAGCGTGGCTTCTTTTCTTTCTAATTAATAAACCAAGGAATCGAATCTTAAAAAAAAAAGCGTGTCTGGTCGATGAATAAACCAGGATTGGGCTAACATCAGAAATGATGTGAATTTTTTCTGTACCAATGGTCGGCGAACCGAGCATGGCTTTCTTTTGATAATTCTTTTCAGGAAACTGAGGAATTGAATCTCAGTCTAAAGAGCATTTCCTGGTCAGTAAATAAACCAGGAATGTACCAACGCTGGGCAGGCCGAGCGTGGCTTCTTTTGATAATTCTTTTCAGAAGACTGAGGAATTGAATCTCAGTCTAAAGAGCATTTCCTGGTCAGTAAATAAACCAGGAATGTACCAACGCTGGGCAGGCCGAGCGTGGCTTCTTTTGATAATTCTTTTCAGAAGACTGAGGAATTGAATCTCAGTCTAAAGAGCATTTCCTGGTCAGTAAATAAACCAGGAATGTACCAACGCTGGGCAGGCCGAGCGTGGCTTCTTTTGATAATTCTTTTCAGAAGACTGAGGAATTGAATCTCAGTCTAAAGAGCATTTCCTGGTCAGTAAATAAACCAGGAATGTGCCAACATCGAAGGAGATGGGGCATTCTTTTCGTACCAATGCTCGGGAAGCCGAGCATGGCTTTTTTTCTATGCCACCACTCAAAGAGACGTGGCGTCTTTTTGTTAAGCAGGGAGTGATCTCAAGCTTTTGAAATTGCTTTTGCCTTGCAAAAAGAATTGCTTTTCAATAAACGTACAAAGTCTTTAATCAACAAATGTAAAGAAAAAATTAATGATAGTACAACTTTAGATGGGCTATATTCCACGGTCTTTTGATTGGCTTTCCCTCCATGTCAATTAACTTGTAGGCGCCATTGCCGAGCACCTCAGAGACGAGGAATGGTCCCTCCCAATTAGCTCCAAGCTTTCCTTCAGTTTGATCTTTCCTGCTTCCCATCAATTTTCTCAGCACCCAATTGCCAGTGCTGAATTCTCTATGTCTGACCCCTTTATTAAATTTCTTCCTTGTCTCTTGCTGGTAGTTGGCTAACCTTAGTGCTGCCAGTTCCCTTCTTTCATCGATTAGATCCAAGCTTATTCCCATAGCTTGATCATTCTCCCCTCTGTCAAATGATAGAGTTCTGATGCTCGGGAGGCCAGCTTCCAAGGGTATGACGGCTTCAACACCGTAAGCCAGAGAGAAGGGAGATTCTCCGGTTGATCTTCTAGGGGTTGTTCGGTAGGTCCACAGTACTGATGGCAATTCATCCACCCATCTCCCTTTTGCCGCTTCCAGTCTTTTCTTAATCCCATTGAGAATGACTTTGTTCGTAGCTTCGGCTTGACCATTGCTTTGGGGGTAAGCTGGTGTAGAGTAAATATTCAGCCCTCGTGAATCGCACAGTTTCAAGGGAAGCCGACATGATTTTTTGTTTGGCTTTGTTGATAAAAAAAAAAAAAAGGAAAAAAAAAAAGTAAGGGCAAGGAAAGAAAACAAAATTTAGAAAGTAAAGATTTTGTTTTTGTCTGAGTAGGTTGAAAAAGGTTGAACAAAGGGGTTTGTCTAAGCAATAATTAATAAATATTATTTTATCTTAAGCTCTATACATACATATATATATATATATATAATATAATTATAATTAGGTGTCACATGTTACAATCGCAACGCAAGTTAGATCTTACATGACATAATAGTATTGACAGACTCTACTTTATATATATATATATATATAATATGGTATATGTAGATAAGTAGTATTTATATATAAATCATTTTTTATTTAATTTGGTTTTTCACAAAAATAAAAAATATAAATAATTATATTTTATTAACAAATAATTGATACAACGAAATATACATAAGATTGAACTAGATAATTAATTTACGAGACCAAACATTTACATCGAAAGCATCTTTTTTCTTATTGCTGTGGTTTGTGGTAGTGATAAAAATTTTTATAAAACTAAAGCTGTTAGATACTTAAGACTAGTTAGTTCATTATTCGATGAAACTAATTATTTCGTGATGTGTAAAATTAGTGGAAGTAATAAAATTAATCAAATAATTCGAGGCCAATTAGTATTTGATTCGCTAAAGTTTATTATAAAATCTAGTTAAGCTTACATATAATTTATAATTTATTTATATTTAACTCGTTTAATAGATTTAATTGAATTTAATTTGTAAAACAATCAAATTACTTGGACTTGCCTGAATTTATACTAGCTAGCTTGGAGATGGTTTCAGTTGGCTCAACATAAATTCTTTCAACTGACTTGAAAACATACTAACTAGCTCGGAGCTGGGCACAGTTGGCTCA
Source organism: Vitellaria paradoxa (assembly GCA_019916065.1). Classification (NCBI taxonomy): domain Eukaryota; kingdom Viridiplantae; phylum Streptophyta; class Magnoliopsida; order Ericales; family Sapotaceae; genus Vitellaria; species Vitellaria paradoxa. Next base: position 67,573,057 of record CM034234.1, on the reverse strand, counting down.
GTTGGCTCAATATGGAGTCCTTTGGTTTTCACAAAATTTTGCAAACATTAACTAATTATTAATTTTAACCTTTTTTTTAATCTTCCATTAAAATTGACGAAACACATATTTGACTTTTATGATTTTTTTTTAATTTTTATCAATTTTTTTTCTAATTTTAATAATTTTTTTCAATTCTCTTTTTACTTTTTTCAACTTTTATAAATTTTTGTCAAATATACAATTTTTTTCAAAAATAATATGTGACAGCACCAAATCAAAAGTTGCTAAAATTCTACCTTTCCCTCTTTTTTTTTTTTTTTTCTTTCTTGCCCGAGCCAAGCGGCCTCTTATTGTGTCAATAATAGACAGTTTTTTTTTTTTTTTCTTGCCCGAGCCAAGCGGCCTCTTATTGTGTCAATAATAGACAGTGTATTGTGTTTGTATCAGTTATAAATGCTAAATAATTTCTCCAATAAAATAGTAAAAATTGACTTCTCTGCCATTTATTAATTGTACGAAGAAATTAATAGACCTTCATTTTATTTGGACTGCTAAAATTAAGGCAAACTGGAAGGGACTGCTTGATGGGTATTGCCACTTATAGTAAGACAAAATGGATGGTGTAAGAGCTACGACTTAGAAAAAGAAAGAGATCTGAAATTGCTGCCGGTTCAAAGTTGTAGAAGCTAGCTAGCCATTTTGAAGGACGATTTTTCTAGCAACATCGAAAAAGTTTCCTTATATGAGCATATTATAATCAAATAATTGTATAATTGTGTTAGCCATCTGTTGACACTTAAACAAATGTCCAATTTACTTTGCTTTATGATTGTTCGGCAATAAAAATTTCTCTGCTAGAACTGCTCTTTACGTCAATTGGGAATCTAAAAACAAGGCTGCCAAGCACAGAGAAACAGAATGTTATGGTCAGAGAGGAGGTCCCTGACCAGAAAATTCTCCGATGGTAAAGTTAGCAAAGGTGTTTAGGGAATATCAAGCAAAGAGAGAAATATTAAGTTGATAATAGAGAGCGTACCTAGATTTTGGAGGTAAGTGTTGTATTTATAGTTAATCGATATGAATAAATTAACAAGTAAATAATTGAATTGCAATCATTGTATATCTCGTGTGTATATATTAAAATATGCAATAATCTCTCTCTCTTTAAATGCGTTCGTTTTACTTTTAATGCCTTGCATCCTGCATTTAATGTGCGTGAGGCGAAGTGGGCATCTAAGTAGCCTGAATTTGCCCTTCCAGATGCCTAAATGTCACATCTGTCTGCGATTTGCAAAGGAGTAAAGTAACTAAGTTAATTTTTAGGCACTAAATTTAGTTTATTTATTACTATCTTGTATTTATGGTTAGAACCACACTATTTTGGTTCCAAAACGAAGTGGAACCCAACTTCAATCATCCTTTGATTGCCCAGCCTTGCTGAGCACTTTTCTATCACGTTCAGCAGCACGCCACATGCCTAGGGTTATTTCTGTACTAACATTATGCCCCCACTCTGGTCGGGATAATTTATTACATGACTAGAGTAAAGAAATAAACTTATTTACATTTTTTCCATTTATATTAGATCTCTTCATATCCTTGTACACGGCTTTATTTCTGACGTGTCCTCTCCTGACTGGTCGTATTGTCTGCCCATTTATATTGCGTGATAGCCCCTTCATCTCTTAACACATAAAAATATCAATCGTTGCTTCGAAACCCTAAACGTGTTGTCAGCCATCACATTAACATCAATTCAGACGGCGCATTAAGTGAAATTTTTGTCACCAGTTGTTTCACTTATGCTTTATTCAAAATTTTGATTAGTATGTATATATCTCGAGCTTTTACCATTGGTGCCATTTCTGCACTTTTTCCATTCATTCCAAGCGTTAAAGCACTCCTTGAACTCTCTTTCTCTCACAATCTTCTCTTGCTTCCAAAATTTTTCTACAGTGAGCTCCTAGTGTTTTTTTTTTCTCTTTGTTTCTTTTTGTAATTCTTGTTTTGAAGATCGAGAATGGGTAAATTTGTTGATAAACTTGGGTTTGCTGAAAAAATCATCATTTTCAAGCAAAAATATGATATTCCAAACACTATAGATATTAGGTTGGTTGACAAAGACGACCAAGAGCTAGGGATGTTTCCTATAGTGGCTATTACAGAAAGGGGTTTGAGGTTCCCTATTTCTCTTTTTTCCTCGAAAAATATTTCACATAGTCAATCTCTCTCCTAGATTTGTTTCTCACAGCTTTTATAGGATAGCCAATGGGGTGGAGAAGATTAACCGTAGATACGAATTCCATTTATCTAAATGGGATTTGCCATACTGCTATAACATTCAGAAGATTAGAAGGGATGAGAACTAGTAGTATCTTAAATCTCGACCTGACAAGGCCCTCGTGCTCATGCTTCTAGACAATATCAATGGGTTTGAGGATGACGTATGCGTCGTTTCAGGAGAGTGGATGTGTCGTCCTAATGAGGACTTATTTCTTCTAGTCACGGTAGTAGCACAAGGCCCAGGTCGAGAAGTTTTAATACATTCCCATTTTTTCTTTTTCTTCTTTTTATCTTTATTCCATATGATGTCCTTATTTTTATCATTCGTGATTTTTTGTATGCAGATGATCATACCAAGAAAGGTTGAGCCAAGGGTACCCTCATCGACTGTCCTCATATCGATAATGTGCTGGAATTTTTGGGAGGCCTTGATAACTTCCTATTCGCGAGGTTGGTGCCGATTTTGTTTAATTATCGGCCCAGTTATCATTTGCTAGTTACAGCTCCACGGGGATTTGCGATCGGTTAAATTTCTCAAACTCTTTAATAGTGGTTCGACTGGGCGCCAGAATGGAGATTTGAGTTCTATTACACACATAATCTGACTTGGCGCCCGGCTCCCAACGTTGCATTTCTTGTTAAAGATCTAATCCTCACCGACCAACTAATTCTCGAAGCCATTCCCATCATGAAGCCATATATCTGTGAAGCTCTCGAGGTCGAAGAGGAAGAAGAAGTGGTTTTTAGCTCTTTCGAACTAGTCGAGCAAAAGATGGCTTCGAAAAGAGATGTGAAGAAAGCTTCTGAAGAGATGACTCGTGAGAAAAAGGCCGCGGTTGCCAAGAAAAGGGTTTTTGAAGTTGAAGCCGCCAAAGCCAAGTAGGGCCAAAAAATTAAAAAGGAATAGATTGAAGTAAATAAGAAGGTTGCTGGAATTTCAATAAAAGAGCCTGTTAGAATATCAAAGTAAAGAATTGAGGAGTCTATCTTCTCCCCTCTCCAAGCATTCTTATTTATAATTAAATGTTACAATCGTAGAAGGAAATAAATTTAAAGGAAAAGGAAATACAGCCAATTACGGCTATCAACACAAGAAAGGAAAACTCACTATTCGTCTAATAATACTAATAATACTAATATCTTCTAATACGCCATCTCAAGCTGGAGTATACATGTCAAAAATACCCAGCTTGGAAGATAGAGATTGAAAGGCAGGACGAAACAGCGGCTTAGTTAGAAGATCAGCCAGTTGTGACGATGATCGAACAAAAGGAGTACTCAGTTGGCGGCGCAATAATAAATCGCGAATGAAGTGACAATCAACTTCGATATGCTTAGTGTGTTCATGAAACACGGGATTGTTGGTAATAAAGATGGCAGCCTGATTATCATAATACATAGGCATAGGTAAAGGAACATCAATCCCAAAGTCACATAGAAGAAAACGGACCCAAAGCATTTCAGAAGCAGTATGGGCCATAGCACGATACTCAGTTTCGGCACTTGAACGAGCAACAACATGCTGCTTCTTACTGCGCCAAGTAACTAAACTGTCCCCAACAAAGGTGCAATAACCAGATGTCGAACGACGATCAATATGACTCCTAGCCCAATCAACATCACTATAACCAGTGATAGCGAGTGAGGAAGATGGGCGATAAAGAAGGCCACGACCAGAGGATTGTTTGAGGTAGCGCAAGATGTGACAAATAGCTTCAAAGTGAAGAGTACGAGGAGCATGCATAAATTGGCTAACAACCCCCACAGCATAAGTGATATCAGGGCGAGTGACTGTAAGATAAACCCTCACCAAACGACAACAACGACTGACGTCAGAAAAATGTTCACCTGAAGTAGTATCCAATTTAGTAGAAGGATCTATATGGGTTTCTGCAGGACGAGCACCCAATAGACTAGTCTCAAAGAGTAAGTCTAGAACATACTTGCGTTGACAAATAGAGATCCCCAGAGTAGAATGAGCAATTTCAAGACCCAAAAAATACTTAAGTCCTCCGAGATCTTTCGTATGAAATTGAGTAGCTAGATGTTATTTTAAAGCCATAATACCAGATGCATCATCAACATATACAATCACAATGATAGTGCCAGAAGAAGTATGACAACTAAAGATAGAATGATCAGCAGAAGAACGGGAGAAGCCAACTTCAATAAGAGCAGAGCTAAAATGATCAAACCATGCTCTAGGAGATTGTTTCAACCTATAAAGAGCACGCCGCAAGCGACAGACCAAATGCTCATTGCCTGGAGTGGAATAACTAGGGGGTTGATCCATATACACCTCTTCTTGTAGCTGACCATGAAGAAAGGCATTTTTAATGTCAAGCTGATGCAACGACCAAGACGACTAACTGCCACTGCAAAGAGGATGCGAATAGAATTCAGGCGAGCCACAGGAGAAAATGTCTCAGTATAGTCCACACCATAAGTTTGAGTGTACCTTTTAGCTACCAATCGAGCCTTAAGGCGTTCAATAGATCCATCAGGAAGATACTTAACCGTGTAAACCCAGCGATAGCCAACAGTCTTCTTACCAGGAAGCAGAGAAGTGAGTTGCCACGTCTGATTCAGATGAAGAGCATTCATCTTGTCATCCATAGCATGTTTCCATCCCGGAATGGATAAGGCCTGCATATAAGATGATGGAACAGACACAGACGACAAGGCACAAACAAACGAGAAAAGAGACGATGAAATACAATGATATGACACATGATTAGCAAGAGGATGGTGAGTGCAAGTTCGTGTACCTTTCCTTAATGCAATGGGCAGATCAGACGAGGGAGCAGGATCTTCAGACGAAGAAGCAGACTCAGCCGAAGATGGAAAGATCACTCTCCTATCACGATCGCGCTGATATACCTTTGGTAAAAGAGGAATAGAGGGAATAATAGGAACCACAAGAGAGGTCTCCTGTGGATCTAGGGTGGGTGTAGGGGTGGAATCAAGGGATGATGGTGGAGGCAAAGGGACATATATGGAAGAGATGGGAGCAGGAAGAGTAGGAGATGACGCCCCCTCACGAGAAATAAGGTCAGAGGACAGAGTATCACTATCAAAAGAGAAGAAAACTATGGATTCAAAGAATGTGACATCAGCACTGACAAAATAATGACGAGAATCAGGATGATAGTAGCGAAATCCTTTTTGTGTGCAAGAGTACCCCCAAAAAGTGCACTTACGAGAACGAGGGGATAGTTTATCAAGTCCAGGATCAAGGAAATGAACAAATGCAATACAACCAAAAACACGAAGGGGAAGAGAAAAGAGTGACCTATTAGGATAGAGAACTGATAAAGGAGATTGATTAGACAGGACAGGTGTAGGTACTCTGTTAATAAGGTAACATGCGGTAAGAACAACATCTGCCCAGAAAATTTTAGAAACATTCATTTGAAACATTAAGGTGCGAGTAACATCTAACACATGATGGTGTTTACACTCAGCAACACCGTTTTGTTGAGAAGTGTGAGGACATGTTATTTGATGAATAATTTCCTTTTCAAGACAAAATTGATCGATGACAGGTTGAACATATTCTAAAGCATTATCAGATCTAAGAATTTTAATTTTCTTATCAAACTGAGTGAAAATTTCATTATAGAAACAAGAGATAATAGAAGGTAAATCAGTTCTCTGTTTCATTAAAAAAAGCCAAGTCATACGAGAAAAATTATCAATAAATAGAACGAAATAAAAGAATCCATTGATACTCTTAACTCGAGAAGGTCCCCAAACATCAGTATGAATGACAGCAAATGACTCAGACTCATGACTATTACTACGACTAGAAAAGGTACTACGGTGATATTTGTCAAATTGACAAGCCTCACAGTTTAAACTAGGCACATGACTCAAATTTGGCACAATAAGTTTTAATCTTGCCAAAGACGGGTGACCTAGACGACAATGCCACTGAAGGGGAGCGACAGAAGTGCGGAAAGCAATAGAAGGTGAATGTGCTGGAGAGAAATCACAATCAAGATAGTAAAGTCCATCCTTCTCATGCGCCGAACCAATCGTCTTTTTCATCTTGAGATCCTGAAAGACACAAGAATTTGTAAAAAAAGTTATTGAACAATTTAATAGTTTAGTCAGTTGACGTACATAAAATAAATTAAAAGGAAATTGAGGAACATAAAGGCTAGACTCTAAATTAAGTGATGAAGAGGGATGGAGAGTCCCTTTGCCAGACATAGGACTAGATGATCCATCGGCTAACACTATATTATGATTAGGATGACGAAGATTAGAGAATAAAGAAGAATTACCAGACATATATGAACTAGCTCCTGAATCAATAATCTAGGGCGAAGAGGTAGAGGCCACAAGAGCAGAGTTACCTGAGTTTGCCAAAATGGCAGTGGAGGTAGAGGGAGTAGAAACACGTAACGACTAGATGAGCTCTTGGAGCTGAGAAGAACTTAGAATATATGTCTCCTGAAAATCAGACGTGGGAGCACTAATTGGAGGCACTGAAGGCTGTGTAGAACCATGATCATTGACATGATGTGCCTATTCTGGTTTACCATACTTCTTCCAACAATAGAGTTCTATATGGTTTGTTCCACCACAAAAAGTACACTTACGTTCACCCTTATTTCCAGAAGATCATCCTCCACTTCTAAAACCACCACGATTGTTCCGTCCACCACGGGAGCCACGAGAAGACCCCCCACGACTATGCTGGCTAACTAAAACAGAAGAATCTGTAGGTAAAGTTGTATTATCAGTATTGGAGGAACGATTACCCAATGAGAATCGCTGGATACGGGAGTAAGCACTAGCTGCAGTAGGTAATGTCTCGCTTGCTAAAATCTAATCCTTGAGTCCTCGGAGGTCAGGATTGAGGCCAGATAAAAAGTTAGCTATCATAAACTCCTCCCAATATTTCTTCTGCTGCAGTCAGTAAGTCCGTACTAAAGGGACAATATTGCAATAATTGTTCCTATAAACTTTTTAAATGACTATAATATTTAGATAGAGATCTGTCAGCTTGTTTGGCTAAGACTTTTGGCTCGTATAACTCATAAACCCTAGAAACATTGCTCTTTTGAGAATAGGATTTAGCAAGGCACTCCCATATCCGTTTAGAGGAATCACAAAATTCAACCGTGGTGGCAATAAAGTCCTCTAAACTATGCCACAGAAGGCCCATTACGATTGCATCTTCACTCATCCAAACATTATATGTAGGGTCAGTTGAGGGAGGTGCGTAATCAGTAAGATACTTCAGTTTGTTCTTACCCCGGAAAAAGGTTTTAACTGCATGTGCCCAACTCAAATAATTGTCCCCATTTAATTTCTTGGGTGTAATAGAACGAGGAACATCATCAGCCTTGAGAAAAACAGTTTGATTGAAGATTTTATCTTCTGATTTTGCCATAATAGTACCAGGGTTTTTAAAGAATCAACACCCACCAATTAATGAGAACTAGCAAAGGCACGCGGCTAAAACCAGGAATCAACCTTCGCTAATTTAAAGGAAATCAACAGGGCAGCAAACCAACAGTAAGATCAAGCAACAGGGTAGATCCACAGGAGTCAACAAACCATAGAGAACCAGCGAGAATAGCAGCGGGCGAAGGACCAGTCAGCGAGAAGAACAGCAGGCGAAGAACGAGCAGCGAGCGAAGGACCAGTCTTCAGACGAAACAAACAGGGCCATCAGGTGAGGATATTACCGAGCAAGCAAGCCACCATCACATCTGCATAAGCTGGGCGACCGCCGTCAAAGAAGCCGGCAGTCAACCAGTGGGTCACGCGCCTGTACACGCCGGAGATACCCTGGCGCGTGAAGGCTGACACAGTGACAAGGGTGGCACGTGAACTTAACTGCGGCTTCGTCAAGCAACCGGCCTTCTAGGGTTTGTTCGTTAGTCACTGGCAAGCTCCAAGGTACGGTTGGCCAGTGACTTTAGTCGTCGAAAAGTTCACCGGCGGCAGACAGCAGCGATTTGGCTCTCTCTCTTTTCTTTTTCTGTAACTCTCTTTTTTTTTTATCTTCTCTGCTCTGATACCATGTTAGAATATCAAAGCAAAGAATTAAGGAGTCTATCTTCTCCCCTCTCCAAGCATTCTTATTTACAATTAAATGTTACAATCGTAGAAGGAAATAAATTTAAAGGAAATGGAAATACAGCCAATTACGGCTGTCAACACAAGAAAGGAAAACTCAATATTCGCCTAATAATACTAATAATACTAATATCTTCTAATAGAGCCAATTGAAATTCCTCGAAAGTCCTTGCGAGCGAAGGAAGAAGATCCAAAAGCAAAGAAAAAATAAAAAGTTGGTGAACCCAGTGATTTAATTGTCTTGGAAAACCCCCCGACTTCCGAAGCACATCAAATTGCTGTAGAATCAAATAAAGAGGTGCCCTGACCTTTATCCCCTCCACAATAAACCGGTCATTCCTTAACTGAAGGAGAGAATTCAGAGCTAGTCCATCTACGGACAATCAAGCCCTGGACGCCAATCTAAAGAAGCCCCCAAATTCATACCCCAAATAAGGGTGCCTTAGTTTGAGAGTTCTAGTGGTCGGCCTTTCACTATCCTGGATTCTGCACTTTTTTACCCCTATGAATACTTGAAAAGGGGTCGCCACTCCTCATAATTTTGACAAGATAAAAAGGAGCTGAACGAAAAGCATTCATAAAAATTTGCGCAAAATATTGTAGCAGTAAGTTACTCTTCCTTTTCTTCTTGTTATTTTTTTATACTTTTAACTACTAACATTATCTTACATCCTCATTCTTTCTTCTTTTTTGTTCTTACAGTCTTCTCTCAACGTTCTAGAGCTTGAAATGCCCAGTACTTTATTTTTGGTTATTTATGTATTATTTTGGATTAATAAATAATTATTTTGAGATTTAATTAAATTTTTTTATCTTTCCTTAGGTTAGGCATAATTAGAATTGGTAGTTGGTTAGAAAATTGGGCCAAAGGCCTAGCTCTCTTTTTTCTTTCTTTCATTTTTCTTTTCTTTTTCTTTGCTTTTTCTTTCCTTTGGGGCTCGGGTTACTAGGGGGAAGAAAAAAGAAAAAAGAATAGAAGAGAAGGAGAAAAAAGAGAGAGAGAGAGAAAAGAGAGAAGGTATGGTCAGGAGCGAAAGGATAGCAGATCAGGTAGTATTCGAGGCTGTGAACGCCATGGTGAAGTCCATTTCGCGTGATTTAGCCTAAGGTGAAAGAAATCGGCTTTTGAAGTTTGGGAGCCACAACTTAAATCTTCATTTTTCTTCATTTTCTCTTCGGATCCAAGGTGGGTAGAACCTATATTCGTGTTCTAGACGTCGCAAAGAACATTTTGACATATATATATATATATATGCTTGATTTAGGTGGATATTGTGTGATTTGTACATTTATGTATATATATGTGTATATATGTATATATATGTGAAGATCTTGCATGTTCTTGAGTTATTATTTTATTAAATGCTGTAGAAACATATGATTTAAGTTTCTAAAGGTGTCTATATGAAAGATTGCCGAAATGGTGGCTTGATTGGATGATTTGCAGAGAGATTTGGGCTGGGTTTGTTGAAAAGGAACCCAGAAGGGGGTTCTGGGTTCTGTGGTTCGGACCGGCTGAAGCAGTGGTCCAAACCACAATGGGCAGTTGGATGGTCCAGACCGACTGCCAGATGGTCTGGACCACAGCTTGGTTTGGCTCCAAGTTTTACCCCGTTTTGGCTATCTAACGCATGTGTTGATGCCCAAACATATTCCTTGATGATTTCTAAAAACGAAATTGATTTCAACTCATTATTAAACCAAATGAGAATGTGTTTTATGTTAGGTTAATGTTTAATTATATAACTGAGCATGTCATGTACATGAGGCTGGGGCGGTATTATCTAGATTGTGTTATGACTATGGGTTGGCCAAAGGGCACCGTATTTATATTGATTTCCTGCTTGAGGTAAGCGGATGCCTGCTTGAGATAAGCGGATGCCTGTCTAAGGGTGTAACACGGTTTCCTAGCAGAAGGATTAGGAAGTGTAATACATTTCCCTATTCGGTTTATATACATATATTGAGATAATGTGATTGTAACATATATTGATGAGATGTATAGGTTATTCTATCGATCATGAGTTTGGTTATGAAGTAAGAGATGTGAATTAGGACTACGGTCCGACGTGGAATACATAGACAGCTCAGGCTAGGGCAGCTTGAGTCCAGTTTTAACCCAGAATGGTAACAAATAAGATAATTGCATCATATTGCATTATATAGGAATTTTTTTTATATAATGTTTGCATTATCTTACATATACATGTTCACATTATGTTTGGTTGCTACGGTTGTGAGTTATATTATATGCTTGAGTTTGTTCATTAGCACAAACTAGCACAGTTCTACCTACTGAGCTGGTTAGCTCACTCCATCTATATTATAGGTGATCCGGTGAGGTCAGGAGGTAGCCACTCAGAGCTGAGTTAATATTGACAAATTAGTCTGTTGTACTATTTTGTTTATATTTATAGGTTCGTATTCATATTGTGCAACCCAGGGTGTATGTTCTAATGTCGAACTATATATATATATATAAGACTGTTTTATTACTGAAGAGAGCAATGTGGTTGTATAAGCCCTAAATTTAGCCACTGGGGAGTGGTCTCGAATTTATTGTGATTAATGATACCTTATTTTATTTGGGAATGAGGAACATATTTAATTGCTTTGATGATGGCTATTGAACTAAGACTTAGCCTTGACACATGTTTTCATTTAATTTATTTTGTTTCCATATTCCCATGCTATCCGTCCCAGCCAATTAAAGACAGATTGGTATCAGAGTACTAGGTTACGTTTCTTTTGGGTCTTGGGTAGTAAGGCCTATTCCTTTTCGTTGAGTAATTATCAATTATCAAAATGCATTGTTGGATTTGGAATTGACGATGGTTATATTTTATAGAATGTCTGGGCAAAGAAGAGGTGGAAATCAAGGGAATTCGCCAGGTGGTCAGGACCCTAATGTTCCAGGAGTTGGTCATGAGGGTTTTCATGAAGTACCGTTGGCTGATGGTGGCTTTCCACAGCCAACCTATGAACAAATGGTGTAATTTATGGCAGCCCAGTAGGCCCAGATATAGGGGTTCGGTGTACCGACAGTAGTTCCTACCCCAGCAGTGGCAGTAATACCTACACCAAAAAACATCATGGAGATTATCAGCCAATTTAAGAAACATGATCCCCCTAAGTTCAATGAGGAAGGAGATCCAATCGAGGCGGAGAAATGGCTAAACGAAATTTCAGAAATGACGGAGACTTTGAACATAGGAGGTGATGAAATCAAGATTAGGGTAGCAGCCACTACAAGAAAAAGTATTTTTAGCGACCATTTTTCGTGACCAAAACTAAATTTGGTCACTAAATATTAGTTTTTAGCGACTAAACATCATTTGGTCGTTAATAATTTATATTTAGCGACCAAATATAAATTGGTCGCTAAATCCCAGGCATTTGGCGACCAATTAGTCGCCAAAAGTTAACCTTTAGCGACCAAATATCAATTTAGTCTCTAAAGAGTTCTAAAATATTTCCCTCCATCCTTTGGGGTCAACAATGTCTTTTTGGCTACCAAAACATTTATTTTCATAATTTTTGACATTTATTTTTAGCGACCAAATAAGTTTAGTCGCTAAATTCCAAGCGTTTGCTCAAAGTTAACTTTTACCGATCAAATATTAATTTAGTCACTAAAGAGTTCTAAAATATTTCCCTCCATCTTTTGGCACCAACAATGGCTTTTAGCTACCAAAATATTTGGTTGCGGAATATTTTTATAATTTTTGACATTTATTTTTAGCGACCAAATAAGTTTGGTAGCTAAATTTCAGGCATTTGGCGATCAATTTTAGCGATCAATTGGTCGCCAAAAGTTAACTTTTAGTGACCAAATATTAATTTAGTCACTAAAGAGTTCGGAAATATTTCCCTCCATCCTTTGGCGCCAATAATGGCTTTTTGGCTACCAAAACATTTGGTCGCAGAATATTTTCATAATTTTTGACATTTATTTTTAAAGACCAAATAAGTTTGATCACTAAATTTCAGGCATTTGGCGACCAAGTGGTCACTAAACGTTACCTTTTACCAACCAAATATTAATTTAGTCGCTAAAGAGTTCTAAAATATGTCCCTCCATCTTTTGGCCTCAACAATGGCTTTTGGCTATCAAAACATTTGGTCGCGAAATATTTTTATAATTTTTGACATTTATTTTTAGCGATCAAATAAGTTTGGTAGCTAAATTTCATGCAATTGGCGACCATTTGTTCACTAAAGATTAACCTTTAGCGACCAATTAGTCGCCAAAAGTTAACCTTTAGCGAACAAATATTAATTTAATTACTAAAGAGTTCTAAAATATTTCCCTCCATCCTTTAGCGCCAATAATGACTTTTGGCTACCAAAACATTTGGTCGCGAAATATTTTAAAAATTTTTGACAATCATTTTTAGCGACTAAATACGTTTGGAGGCTAAATTTCAAGCATTTGGCGACCAATTGGTCGCCAAAAAAATCTCTTCATCGACCAAATATTAATTTAGTCGCTAAAAAAATGAAATAGTTAAATAAAAATAATTAAATTTTATTTCTTTCTCTATTTTTCTCTCAAACAAATTTATTTATCTCTTTGCATGATTTAAATTAGATTTCATAAATTTTATTTTAACGTTTATTTATTAATTTTAATTAATTTATAAAAATTATCAAAAATTATAATCATAGATCAATAAAAGAATATTACCAAATTAATGCTAAAATTAAATTCACCAAATCAAATTTAGATAATTTGAATATATAATCATTTTTTGTTTCAAAGTAAATATGTTGGAATAACCTTTATAGTTCGTATGACTTATAATCAAATGAATATTAAACATTTTAATATCTAATAATTGTTTAGTGTAATTTAATATTAATTATATTAAAGTGATATTATTTTAAATTTAAAAATAAAAATAAAAAATATTATTTATTAATTTTAAGTAATTTTATTTCTTTATCTTTTTAGAACTTATTTCCAAATATAATCACCTAAAATATTTTTTTATTAAAAATAAATTCTTAAAATAGTTTTCAAAAATTTTGCTTTTTAAAAATAAATTTCTAAAACTAAAACTAAATGCGACCAAATTATTTTTAAGAATATAAATATAAAATGAAGAAAAAAATATATATAGTGAGCCGTGATATAACTAAATTAAAGATATGTATTAAATATGTGCTACACATACGAATTGGAGGAAAATAAAAAAAACATTTAAAGTTATTTTTAGTTAAATATAATAGTTATTCATAAATTATTTACTAAATATCTATATAGTTTCATATATTGTTTATGATTTCAAAATATTGAAACAAAAGTTAAAATAATTAAATAAAAATAATAAAATTTTTTATCACTTTTGCTAACTAATTAGTCTATAAAGGGGCACTTCTTGCAACCAATTAGTTGGTAAAAGTGTTAAAAATTTATTATAAAAAAGTTAAAGTAATTAAATAAAAATCATAAATTTTTTTATTATTTTTGGCGACCAATTGGTCGCTAAAGGCGTATCTTTGGCGACCAATTAGTCGCTAAAGGGGCACCTTTGCCGACCAATTGGTCGCCAAAACTAATGAAAGTTTGTTTATATATACAAAAAAGTGTAAAATATATATACAAATAATAGCTTGGCCTAGTAGTCAACCACATGAACTTCCAAAGAAATGGCACGAGTTCGAATTTCAGTAACAACAACAAAAATCTCAAAAATATAAATTCAACACGTGACGGAATCATAGCTGACACGTGGCGAAATCATAGGCTGACACGTGGCATGATGATAAGTCAGCAAATGATACCACGTGGCGCCACATTTGAATTTTTATTTTTTTTAAATTAATTCAAATTTCCAATTAAAGACCCTTTTAGTGACCAAAATTTTGGTCGCTAAAGGGTAAACCTTTGCTGACCAAATATATGTTTTTCACCAAAGGCGTATCTTTTAGCAACCAAAGTTTGGTCGGCAAAAATTATACTTTTACCGACCAAATATATTTTTGGTCACCAATACCTTCTGCCACTAGCCTTTGCCGACCAACAAGCGATCAAATTATATTTGGTCGGCAAAAGTTTTAGCGACCAAAAAATAAATTTTCGTGACCAAATTTTTGGTCGCTAAAAGTGTTTATTATTGTAGTGAGCACATTAGTTCCAGAGAGGTGATGTTCATTGGTGAAGGTCATATAAGGGCATGATTAATATTCATATTTTGACTTAGGAAACTTTCAAGGAAGCATTTCTTGAAAGGTTTTTCCCAACCGTAAATGAAGGTCTAGCAATTTCTTACACTGTAACAAGGGAACTCATCAGTATAGGAATATGAGAGGAAATTTACGGAGCTGGCTAGGTTTGCCCCACATTATGTGCTAGATGAGCTGGTAAGGGCCAGAAAATTTGAATGGGGATTAAGTGATTACATTAGGAGGTAAATCATCGGATTAAGACATCAGACGTACTCCAGGGTGGTAGCAGCAGCTCTCGCAGTAGAAAGGGATGCCATAGACTTCAGGTCCAGGATTTGTGGAGGCCAGGGACAGACTCGAAAACAAATGATAACGCAAGAATATGGTTCTGGTTCTAGGCAAAGGAAGGGCAAGGAGAAGATCAGTAGCTTTAGGAGGAGATCTTAGCAATATCAGTAACTCCCTTATCAAAGGACGAGTAGTTCTGGTTCGGGGTCAGGTTCAAGTTCGTCAGGCAGTCAGCGACGACAACAGTTTCAATCCCTCAGCGAGGACGATTCCATGATCAATTTGGACAGAGATTGTGTTACAAGTGTAATTAACCGGGACACGTGGCAGTTAATTATCCATTTGGGGAGATGTCACAGGGAAGTATTGAACCAGGTGTTCTACAGATTGAGTACTGTCAAATACAGTTGTATCCAGTAAGGTCAACACCATCGAGGCAACAACAACCTATACAACAGATTCAACAACTTCAGCAACTGCATGGTGGCGGCAATAGCCAGCAAGGGAAAAGTAGAGGTGATGGCAGCTCAGGGAGTCAGATGACTCAGGGGCGTGCTTATGCACTTGAACAGCAAGATGAGACTCCACATACTTTTGTGATACGTGGTACATTTTTGTTGTTTAGCACTTTGGTGCATGTTTTAGTTGATACAGACACATCATATTCATTCATTTCACATGCTTGTGTAAGGACTTTGGATTTGACACATGAGAGGTTGGAAGAGCCTATGTTTGTGGATTCTCCTACAGGTAGTAGTTATTTAGTGAATTGGATCTGTAGAAATTGTGTTTTACAATTGGGTGACGTTCAATTATGGACTGATTTGAGGGTTTTGAAGATGAAAGAGTTTGATGTGATATTAGGAATGGATTGGTTGTCCACTTATCATGTGACAATAGATTGTTATGGCAAATTAGTGACGGTTATCCTACCTGATGATACTACAGCTAAGATTTGGGGCGAGGAAAGAGTAGTTTTGCCCTCTCCGTTGCTTGACACGAGGTGTGTGGGGAAATTTTCTAGTTTGTTGGCCAGTTTGAGACTAAGTGAGAAGGACTCTAAACACTTTCTCCCAAGGATTTTTTGTGAGTATGAAGATGTATTCCCTGAGGAATTATGTGAGTTACCACCTTAAAGGGAGATTGAATTTTGTATAGATCTTATGCCAGACACTTCTCATATTTCTGTGACACCGTATCGTATGGTGCTGGCAAAGTTAAGAGAATTAAAAGTTCAGTTGAATGATTTGTATGCTCGAGATTTTATTCGACCTAGTACATCGCCGTGGGCAGCATCAGCACTATTTGCAAAGAAGAAGGATAAGACCTTAAGGTTCTGTGTTGATTATCGATTGTTAAATTCAGTGACTATCAAGAATAAGTATCCATTGTCGAGGATAAATGATTTGTTTGATCAGTTGCGAGAATTAGCTTGTTTTTCTAAGATTGATCTTCGTTCAGGTTATCACCAATTGAGGATTCAGGAGGAAGATATTCCTAAAACGGCATTTCGTACTTGGTATGGTCATTTTGAGTTTGTGGTTATGCCATTCGGGTTAACGAATGCTCCAGTGGTATTTATGGATTTGATGAATAGAATTTTTTGACCTTACCTAGATTGGTTTATGGTGGTGTTCCTAGATGATATTTTGATTTATTCTTGTGAGGAATGCGAACACGAGCAACATTTGAGGATAGTTTTACAGACACTTCGGGACCATAAACTGTTTGCTAAGGCTAGTAAGTGTGAATTCTAGTTACCTGAAGTGAGATTTTTGGGTCATGTGGTTTCTAGTTGAGGAATTGCAGTGAATCCTTCTAAGGTTTCAGCTATGTTAGATTGGGCGCGGTCGAGATCTGTTTTAGAGATTTGCAGTTTCTTGGGTTTGGTTGGTTACTACCGTCGTTTCATACAAGATTTTTCTTGATTAACGAATCTATTAACTCAGTTGACTCAGAAAGAGGTTAGATTTGAATGGGATGATACTTGTGAGAATGCTTTTAATGAATTGAAATGGAGATTAATAGAGGCTCCAGTATTAATTATACTTGAACGTGGAGTGGAATATTCGGTGTACTATGATGCTTCACGTGAAGATTTGGGATGTGTCTTGATGCAAAATAACCAAATAGTGGCGTATGGGTTTGGGCAATTGAAGCCACACGAGCGGAACTACTCGACGCATGATTTGGAGTTGTTTGCGGTGGTCTTTGCTTTAAAGATTTGGCGGCATTATCTGTATGGTGAGAGGTTCAGACAACAAAAGTTTGAAATATTTATTCACTCAACGTGATTTGAATACGAGACAGAGAAGGCAATCTACCAAACGATGCTACTATATCGAATGAGTCTCAGTCCAAGGCCTAATGTCAAGGTATATAATCCATGTCATGTGAGCATAAATATGACCCTCAAATTTTAGGGTTTATGATATGTTTTGCAAAGATCATAGTAGATACATGAGATTATATCACCTTGGACGGTTGGACCCTTGTGAAGAATTAATATTATTTATATTGATATATATATATATATATATATATGTACACCTAAATTCACGCTTGGCTTTTTCCTCAAGAAAAGAAACTCAAAAAATCCTTGGTAGGGACAACTTCTGATGGAGCGGATTTTAACAGAAACAAAGCCTTTCCATTCCATCGCTCTATAAATAGCAGTAAGTTAGCAAGCCAAATCATCAAGCAACATATCAGCAAGCTGTATAAACTAGTAGCAGTAATTATTCAGCCAGCCATGGCATTTGTTTCCAATTCCAACTTTTCCTTGTTTTTCATTGCATTCACAGCTCTCTTTTCCCTTCTCATTCGCTCTTGTTCCTGCTTCAATCCTAAGCTCTTCAATGTCTCAAAGTTTCAGCCTGATTCGGATTGGTCCCCTGCCGGTGCAACCTGGTATGGTAGCCCTGACGGCGCCGGAACCGATGGTAGGTAACATATTGTAATACTCACCTCCAATCCCCACTGTTGATATTGCCAAATGCTACACGAATTTACCCGTACGAATCCCACATGAATGCACTCACACATATGAACGGGTGAAGATTAGTAATTAGTTGCCATATGCTAGCATTGCTCATTATCATAATAATGATTTTTGAAATAATAATTCTAGCGAACTCCTTCAGCCATTGCGGCTTACGCTTAGCTTCCGTGCTATTATTTCTTATCAAGCTTCATCTTTAGCCGACTCAATCAAGTTTTTAATCTCCAAAGTCAAACTAATTCCTGCTATTCACCTTGAGTTTGCTGGATGTCAAAATATATTATTCTATTACTATATAATGTTAAAATATTTTTATGTAACTAACTATTATATATATAATATATAGGATTTTTTATTTTAAGTAACAGAATTATTTATATTGTGTAAATTGTATTCTCCAAAACTTTATAAATAACATTCTCTCTTTAATTCCATTGTAAATATATAATACATCTGCATACACTCTTTTAATTTTCTCTCCTATTATTATTCTACTTTTTTAACAAAAATATATTTTAGTAAAATTATTTTATTTAAAATAATCGATTGGAAAAAAGAATTTGATTTTATAACCCTGCCCATAAATCTATCAATAGTGTGAGGTTGATGTATATTGCTTTGTTGTTTTATTAATGTTGCTAAATTGCCACTACATATATATATATATATATATATTGTACGTGCGCATAGGTGGGGCATGTGGATATCAAAATGCTGTGGATCAACCTCCATTCTCTTCCCTAGTATCAGCTGGTGGCCCTTCTTTGTTCAAGTCAGGAAAAGGGTGTGGAGCTTGTTATCAGGTGATATTCATTAACATATAACATATAAATATATATTTATATATATGATCTAATTGCGTGGTTCTTTGAACTCTTTAATTTTCGAATTAATTCAAATTGATCATGAAAGTTAATATATATGTATATCCAATTAATTTCAGGTGAAGTGCACTGAAAATGCTGCATGCTCGGGAAACCCAGTGACTGTAGTAATCACAGATGAATGTCCTGGGGGTCCTTGTCTCGCAGAGTCAGCTCATTTTGATTTAAGCGGCACTTCCTTTGGAGCGATGGCTGTATCTGGCAAGGCTGCTCAATTGCGCGATGCTGGAGTTCTACAAATACAGTACAGAAGGTGGTGCTATATATATGTACCCTATCTATATAATAGAGAGAGAGAGAGAGAGAGAAACCAATATTTATAATATGGTCTATATACTAGTCACTTGAGGCATAGAAATAATTCGTTCAAACGTTTAAGTTTCAAAAACATTGGTTGAATATAGGACCCCACCACACAAACAGGAGTCATGCATGGACTGAACTATTCTTTTATTACAATTGTTAAAAAAATTTAGAAAGAGAGTAACTTCTAATTAATTAATTATCTGGGCTTGATTGAAAAGCAGAGTGGAGTGCAACTACCGCGGAGTGTCCTTGGCTTTTCACATCGATGCCGGTTCGAACCCCAACTACTTTGCTGTTCTGATCGAGTACGAGGATGGAGATGGAGACCTCTCCGGGGTTGGTCTGAAACAAGCCTTGGAGTCCGATTCATGGGTTCCCATGCAACAGTCTTGGGGCGCTGTTTGGAAACTCAACTCGGGTTCAACGCTCAGATCTCCCTTCTCTATAAAGCTCACCGGAGAGTCTGGGAAGACCCTTGTGGCTAACAACGTGATTCCCGCTGGTTGGCAGCCTGGAAAAACTTATCGGTCTGTCGTCAATTTTGATGACTAAAAGTTAATGAATTGGGGAGAAAAAAAATATGGCACGTAGCTTACTGCAAAAATGGACTCCAAGTCTACTTTAAGACGTGACTTTGGTTTGTCTTGTTACCTTAGCTATGAACAAAATAGAGTTGCCCTATGTGGAAAAAATGTGGCTTGCTTTTTAATTTCTTGCACTAATTGTTCTCTTCTTATCGGTGGAAAAAACACACACACATATTTTGGCTCACATTTTGGACAATTATGAAACTACTCTCACATTTTGGAGGTATTAGAAATTATGAAACTACTCTCGCAAAGCAAAATTTAAAGAGCATGCAAGAACCTTTGAATTATTAGGTTATAAGCAAATCCGGGCTATTAATTTAGCAAGCAAATCAATAGTAAATTTGGGCTTCATTTAAAAAATTAGAGATTTTAAATTAATGAATTTAAAATTAAATTATATTAAAATATAGTTAGCGAGTGAGTGAATTAATTTAGATAATAATACATGAAAATTTTTTTTAACAATAAGTACTAAAATAGCAGTGCAATTACTTTTTAAAACGGTAAAATTATTGGTTTAAGAGATTTACATATTGAAATAACTATTTTTTGTGATAATTTTAAATCATTGTAATTTATCATGCTAAACCATTTAAATTCATGATAAAATTTCTATAAAAATTATGCATGTAATTATGTTTAAATAATTTGTCCTAATTAATTTCTTGAATTTTAAATTCATAAATAAATACACAACCTTTGAATCTTCTTCTACCTTTATTAGGTGAATTTACTAGTAGTTTCAGGTTTTAAAAGAAGGGGAGTTGAAGGCCATTGAGATTGCCGAGTCTCTAGAAATTCTAATTAATTTTGCACATTTCTACATGTGATGACTAAATATTTCACTTGGATTTGTTTATTCCAAGAAAAAAAATGTACACTTAATATTTTAATTTATTTAAATTTCGGAATTTTATATAGTAATAATAATAAATAATAATAACACTATAATAATCTTTCTACCAGGCCCAATGGTTGCTCCATGGGCCTCAATTCGGTGGCTCAACCCTTGTGGATGTGAGTTTGTTGCCAAGGCCCAAATTTAAGTTAACTATAATTACTCGCAGTGTGTTCAATTAATTGGATATGAAATCCAAACAACTTTTGTTCATTAGGTCGCTTCCATGGCGTCATTTTGGATGTGTTTAGAATTATATAAAATTATATAAAATAGTATAAAATTATAAAAGTAAATATCTCGTAATTCGTATTGTGAGTAAAAAATTTAAAATTTACTATCTCGTAATTCGTATTTGTAGAAATTTATAAGATTTTTTTTTTTTTAGAATTCCAGACAGAACTTTTATGAAAATTGAGATGTGCACGCAACAATTGAATAATTTTACAAATATATTTTTTTTTTACAAATTTTTCATTTTTAAAGTAAATGAAAAAATAAAAATTTAATCTTAATTACCATATATAAACAAGCCAGAATATCAAGATTTAATTTGTGGCGAAATATTATATATGCAAATAGCATCGAGATTGAATTTGTATTTACCAAAATATAAAATATTGATTTGGTGATTCAAAAAGTAAAAACACCCATACTGAAGGACGTCAGAGACAAACAAACGGAGATCGTCTTTCTTAGGTAAGTGAATAATTTATTATTTTGAGCTACAATTATCGAGATGGTATGGGACCCACCAATTCTTTTGAATCGGCAACGACTTTAACGGCTCGCCGGTTAAATCGGTTACTTAAAAAATAAAGCAATTTATAATAAGAGCAACTTAGGGCAATTTTCATACAACTGGCGATGTTTCTAGTTCCAAAAAGATTTAAAAAAATCAAAAATAGTATTAAAATAATGTAAAAGTGGCACGACATAAAATTTAATTGAAAGAAAATAAAAAGTTTTAAATTTTTTTTTTAACATTTTTTGAAAAATTTTAAAACTTCACATATAGCCATAATACTAATAGTATTTGGGGGGACTCTACTAGTTAATACAATAAATGATATTTACAACCATGGATGTGGATACCGTAATCTTATTTACAAACTTATTTACATGATATATATATATATATATATATATAATTAGATTCTAGTTGCGTTTACGTGTCACCATCTAAGTGAATATTATTATTATGACACGTGTCATTCAAAATATTTAATTTAATTAATTAATTATTATTAAATATCAATTATCAATTAATATTTAGAAATTATCTAAATTTAATTATAGTTATGAATGATACGTTAATTAAATTTTCTATATTCAACTCTTGGGCTCCACTTGAAAGTTAATCTTCTATTAATCTTTCATAATTTTTTAAAAAAAAATTACTATGTGTAAATATATAAATATAAAGTTCTCAGAAAAAGAAATAGATATATCCCTTAATTTTAACGAATGTGGGGAAAATGAAATGTTGTAATTATATATATATATATATGTTTCTCGAATATTCCATTTCTTTTCTAACATTTACAAAAGTAGGAAAAACACAACATAATCAATTTATACATATTTTTGTAAAATTCTTGCAATCGGCATCACAAATTGCAATCATATATTTAGAATTTTACTTTCGGAACAATAAATTAGAAATGAGGAAATCAATGTGTACGATTCCATCAGAATATATTTAATTTTTATTAGTTGAATGTGTTTGTGTGTGTATATATATATATATATAGAGAGAGAGAGAGAGAGAGAGAGAGACATTTCCTATCCTTAGTTGGTGCCGTCTGGTGATCAAAAAAGCCTAGTGGGTATGGCCTTGTCAACTTCGCTCTGTTGGGGGAACCTATTAATCACAAAGAAAATGGGCTTGTTTATGCCACATTTTTTGACCTCTTGTAAAAAGTAGAAATTGGACCAAAAAGGAGCAAGCATATTTTCTATTTTGGCCATCTTGTTGTGCTTTTTGACCTATAGAATAATATGTATTGCAACCATAGAGAATTGACATAAGAAAGTGAAGGACTGGAAAAGAATCATCAATAATGAAAGCTTTATTTTATTTTATTCTTTTTAAATTAAGGAAGATTATGTATTTCTCTCAATTTTGGTTTTGAAACTATGGGAGAGTTTGATATGACGAATTTCGATGAAAATTTTTGAAAATTTTTAAAATTATTTTAACACATTTTACACTCCTCATATTTCGTAAAATTTTTTAAATTTATATATATCTGCGTATCCCGACAACTTTTTAAAGACTCATAAATTTTTTTACAAACTCTAATAATATTCCACAAACCCCAATAGTTTTTTTACAAATCCAAAAAATTTTTCAATCGTCAGACTGTTCCGACGAATTCAAAAAACTGTTCGTACGGTTTTTCTCTCTAAAAAATTAACACAAAAGTCAAAAAATTTTATCATTCATCTCTAAAAAATATAGTTTGTGGCTGCGTGCTAAACACTAAAAAAATTACATAAACTGTATTTTTATTATTTTTTGTCACTCCCAACGCACCCTATATATGAATTGTGTGGTAAAATTTTATTTTTATCTTATATTTTTGGAAAACAAATAAGCCGTACGTCTTTTATTGGGGCGGAATGTGGGTGGATGCTAAAGCATATGGGCCTAACCCGGCCCATTTATTTTCTAGGTCGATGGCCATTGCCCAGCACAAATAATGCTCAGCTGACTCCTATTGATCTTTGATAAGAATAAGCCCACTTCAAAATTGGACCTGCAATCATTCTGTCATTGTTAATTTTGGGCTATAATGTGGAAAACATAATCTTTAATGGGATTTTTGGAGGTCGGTCACTATTTATGAACTTATAAGGATTTAAGTCATACTCAAAAATCTTGTTTGTGAATAAGTCACACTTGCAACAAAAAGACCAAAAAAGACATCACGCATTTTTCACTACATTTCAAAACTGCCAGTTTTATCCGAAAATAGTGCACACTTCACTCATAGTTTTCGCGACTTTCCATATTCTTTACAAAGCAAGTAAAACTGATTTTTGAAAACAAAATCAAAACTATTTGAGAAAAACTTAATTCCGCGACTTTCCATCTTCTTTACAAAGCAAGTAAAACCGATTTTTGGAAACAAAATCAAAACTGTTTGGGAAAAACCTAAATCGATCATCATTCCTAAATATCTTTATTTTTTTTTATTTTGAAACAGTACCGATACTGTTTTGAAGATGGCTCAAAATACTAATCAACCCTATGGATTTCTCTTGCCCAAAACTCGTTATCTGCTTATAATTCATGGTGTTGTTTTGAAAACAGTACCGATCAAAACAGTACCGGTAAAGCAGTATCGATACTAATTTGTACCGGTACTATTTTCATACTGCCTAAAAAACATCAATCGATAAATAACACAAACCAATCATACAAGCCAATATCATCATATTTTTTGAAACAGTACCAGTACTGTTTTGAAGATTGCTTAAAACGTTAATCGGCCCTATGGATTTCTCTTACCCTTAAAACTCGTCATCTGCTTATAATTCATGGTGCTATTTTGAAAACAGTACCGGTACTGTTTTGTACCGGTACTGTTTTCATACTGCCTAAAAAACATCAATCGATACATAACACAAACCAACCATACGAGCCAACATCATCCTATTTTTTGAAATAGCACTGGTATTATTTTGAAGATAGCTCAAAACGTCAATCGGTTGTTTTGAAAACAGTACCGGTAAAACAGTATCGGTACTGTTTTCATGTTGTCTAAAAATATCAATGGATACATAACACAAACCAACCATACGAGCTAATATCATCCTATTTTTTGAAGCAGTACCGGTACTGTTTTGAAGATAGCTCAAAACGTTGATCGGCTGTTTTGAAAACAGTACCCGTAAAACAGTATCGTACTGTTTTGAAGATAATTCAAAATGCCGATCAATTCGTGAAAAAGATAGACCAAATAAGCTCTATCTTCTTCATATCTTCACGATTAAAATTGTAAACAATGAAATTGAAAATAAGGAAGGAAAAAAAATGGAAAAAACGTGATTCTCGGTAAACCATATCTTCACGTGATTCTCGAAAATAACTTGTGTAACTTAATCATGGAAATAAATGATAGTATTGGTATATTAGAAACTATATTTAAAACAAACTCGTGGAACCTACTCAAAAGTGTGACTTAAATATAAAACTTTCTACATTAATGTGACTTAAAAGCAATACTTTTTTTTTTGGTATAACTAATAGCCTTAAAAGATTATAAAGTATGACTTAAATACAATTTTTCGATCTTTAATTGCTGGGGCCTGTACAATCTCTCTCTCTCTATGTTTTGAAAGGTAAAGTTTTTTTTTTTTTTTTTAATAAGGGGAAGAAGAAAGACTAGAACTCAAGTCATGAGCGAGCAGAATTGGCTCTTAACCATTGATTTACATGCCACACTCCTCTTTCTCTCTCTCTCTCTCTCTGATTAAAAATCTACTATAAAGAGAGCATCATATCATTATCAGGTCTACCTGATCATCATCACCTCTCTTTCCATTCCACCAATTCGCTTAATAATTTGATTTATCTTCTTAGAAATTCATTGGTTCCGATTCTTATGAATATTAAAATGGAAGCTAAAAGGTTGTCCCACAAAATCATTTTTTTTTCTTTTTAATTTTTTTTGTCTTATATAATTTCTTTAACCAAATTTTAATTTTTTATTATTTAATAACTTTTAACCAAGTTATTTATATTCATAAAAAATTACAAAAAAAAAAAAAATTACTTTTTTTAACATGTACATGACTTTTCTTGTTTAAAAGTTTTTTTTTTTTTTTATAATTTATGAATATAAATAACATGCCTTTAAAAAAAAACAAATTTCGGTTAAGAAAAATCATTTAAACTTATCTAAAGTAAATAATAATAATAATAATAATAATAATAATAATAATAATAATGAAATACATCAGTGTTTTATCATTTCAAAATCGTGTTTTGATGTAATATAAATGCTGGACGACAAGAAAAAAAAAATGAGTTAATAAAGTATTTATAACCACAAGTCAATAAACCCACATACATCATTCTAATAAAAATTTCTAAAAAAAATTTCCTAATGGTGTTGGATTCCTCGCAAACTTTTGAAAAGTTGGAATGTAAAATATTGAGAGGTCTTTGACTTTATACATTATATATAAATATATATATTTATATACACATATATATATATGTGTGTGTTTTTTATACATTCATATATATATATTTTTTAAATGAGCTAGACAAAAGAGTAATTCAGTTAAAAATTAGTGAACTATATATTTGTTAAGCACAGAATTGTGTGATTGGTTGATCCTAAAATATTAAAATGACTTGAAAAAAAGAGAAATACCAAACCCATACTATTTCTTGAAAAAGAGAGAAAACCCATAAATTATACTTTCAAAATGATTAATAATTAAGGGCCCATTTAGTTTATTTTCCGTTTCTTTTGTTTTCTAAACTCATTTTCTATTTTACGCTCTTTAAAATAAGCAAAAAGCTCAAAACGTATTGTCACTTGCGTTTTCAAAATTTATTTTAGAAAACAGAAAATAAGTTTACATATAAAATGAAAAATGACAAAAATCGTTTTGACCGTTTTTAATCTAAAATAAGGAAATTTTCAAAATAATGAAAATATAATATTTTTTATTTCTATATTTTGAGATTTTTAAAACATAAAATAAAAACAAAAAATAAAAAACAGAAAAATAAACCAAAATGCCACCTAAATTGTTCAAATAAAACTAACGTTTATGACTTTGAGGTTAACCTACTAGCTTCACCGACTAAAAATTTGTCCAAAACTAGAAGAAGAGGTGTCTCTCTCCCTCAGTTTAGTTGATAATGATACAACCATGTGGAAGATTGCATATCGCTATTAGACTTATATTATAGTTAAATCATACGATTAACAATTGTTTAAATCAATGCTTTGTAAGCAAATTGATTTTTAACTATAAATTCACAACTAAATCTATAATTGGTATAAAAATCTATATTGTTATATTAAAATAACACTATAAGTTAATTAGTTAAGTCTTAAATTTATTGAAACTAATCAATTTGGTAAAAATTTTTAATTATTCCAATTAACCTAATCTTTTAAATTTTAACTAACTATGAACTACATTTTTAGCAAATACTTTTAATCTCTTATTTTATAACTACCTATATATATATATATATATATATATCCTTAACTATTATTGCTAAGTAAAGATGATATAGTTATCTCATGTATTGTACATAATATATATACAACTTCTATTATATTATTTTGATATATACCTAAGGATGTCCAAATTAATTTATACACACATCAATTAGTCTTTAATATTTATACACTAATAATAAGTCGTGCTTATGACACTAAACAAAATTAGTATTCAGTTTCTTATATATTTGAAACTTTGGACAAGAAATTTAAATCGAAAAAATTATAATAATCTATGAATTTTAATCTTTTTTCCCCCAAAACTTTTGGTTCTAATAGATACTACATGTGCTTTGGTCTTTCTCTCCAATTAATTTTTGATAAGTACAATAAAAAAATATAAACTATGATACTTTAGTTTAGAATATTTAACTTCCTAGAAATCATAATTAGACAGAATTTAAATTGAAAATTTTGATTTGCATATAATTTCTATTTTTAAAATATAGTAAAATTTAAAATATTCATATCGTTTTGTGTGATAGATGGTAGTAAGATCTACTTAAAAAAAATTGAGCAGAAAGTTAAAAATATAAAAATGATATCAATCATTGAATAAAAGAAAAAATAGTTCTTAATTATTGAATCTTTAATTGTTGGATCTTAATTAGTTGAATTTTAATTTGTGAGACAGATATTTTCAAAAAACATCCCGTTTTATTATATAGATATCAAGTACACACATTGCCAACTGTTGCAACTTTTAATTTTTTTTTTCTAATAAATTTTTACATGTTATTTGTGATAAAGAATTGTGTTGTAATTATTCTCACACATACATAAATTTCAAAACATTTGTAAAAGCTGAAAATTAAAAATCTTACCTTTTGACTGTTTATGATTCAGGGGTACGTTTGTTTAAAAGATAAGATCTCAATCCAAATTTAGTTCTATATTCGCTGAACTTTTTTTTTTTTTCCATTTTTTTCCCCAGATAACATGCACCATTTCATGGGATATAAATATATTATAGATGTTATGAAAGATTTTATTTTGAGAGAAAAAATATAATTAAGCATAATATAAAATTTTGAATTCACTAACAATAACCCTAAGTCATTTTTTTTGAACGCCTAATTTTTTTTTATTTATTTAAAGTAGTGTAGGATTGTTATTTTTAATATACCTCATTTTCTTTATCCCTTAATTTCTGTGATGGTGATAATCACGTGGAGCGTTGATGAACCTCAATTTGACTTGACTTCTAATTTGATGACCTTCAAGTTTAAATTTTTTCAAAAATAACTTTTGTATAAGTTTGACAAAAGTTTGAATTTTTCGGACAAAATGAAAAAAAAAATTATAATTTTTGTGTATGTGATAACTTTGTATGTGTTTGATAAAATACTTAACATTTAGGCTTTGTTTATTTTAACGTAAAATATATTTATCATTTTTTAAGTGCATCGCGACTTAATTTGCGTATTGAAGTCGACGTGTGCAGGTTGGGAGACTTTATTACGACTGACATTTTTTTTAATATTAGTTCCCGAATAACACTACTCAATGATTTAGATATATTAATATTCTTCTTAAATTAAAAATAAATGAATATATTTAAATCATTAAAATTTAATTCAATAATTTTTGATGAGCCTGCTCCTATTCTTTCGAACGGCCATAAATCACAACGAGAATTTGAAATGTATCCAACCATAGAAAACAATGGGCAAGAACCGTCCTAACGCAGACCCCAATGCTCCTGAGCTAAAAAAGAACCATGGGATCACATTCACAACGTCAGTGTCGTCAAAACTGATACGAGTTAACGTCCCATGAAAGAGGTCTACAAGTTTTTATTATCATTATAGTCATTAAATAATTTGTTATTGTTTTAAAATTAACAACGCGTAATATATTGAACATGCACCGGTGCGTAAGCGTATCAGACTTACCCCTTTCCATGAAATTACGGTAATCCAAAATCCTCGCCAAATGTCACGGTCCCTCGTACTAATTTCTGAATATGACACCCACGTGGGTAGTCATGGCTTATGTTTTAAATAAGGACCGTCCGATCGTTAGAACCGGATTCAACTACCTATAACCCCCATTAACGGCTTGGTTGATGGGCATCCATAAACATTACAAAATTGTAAATCGCTTTCAATCGCAACCGCAAATCTTGTGTGAAAATAAGACGTGGACAACGATCTCCTTGAATGGTGCTGACTGTAACTCGGTCTCAGGGATGGATATACACGTCAATTAGGTGGGGGCCACGATGCTTGTTGGACATTTCAGCGTCGTTGATGTGGGGTCCAAACTGTAGACAAACCTTCGGATTTGGGCACCTGATTTCCGCATGCGGCCCTTCGGTATGGGCCCTACATGCTGCAAATCGGCCCTTATGAGTCACACAACTTCAAGAGAAGCCGACTTGATCTTTGTTTAGAGAAAGAAAACAAAATTTAGAAAGTAAAAGTTTTTGTTTTTGTTTGATTAGGTTGAAAAAATGGTGAATAAGGGGGTTTGTCTAAGCAATAATTCATAAATATTATTTTATCTTTAACTCCTACCCCTCTCTCTCTCTCTCTATATATATATATATATTTATATATGCAAGTAATTAATATTTATATATAAATCATTTTTTATTTAATTTGGTTTATCAGAAAAATAAAAAATATAAATAATTACATTTTATCAACAAATAATTGATACGACCAAATATACATAAGATTGAACTAGATAATTAATTTATAAGGCCAAACATTTACATTGGGTGCATCTTTTTCTTACTATTATTGTTGTGGTAAAAAATTTTTAAAAACTAAAGTTGTTAGATACTTTAACACTACCTAGTTCATTATTTGATGAAACTAATTATTTCGTGGTGTGCAAAATTAGTGGACGTAATAAAATTAACCAAACAATTCGAGAACAATTTGTATTTGATTCGGTAAAGTTTATTATATATAAAATCTAGCTAAGCTTACTTATAATTTATAATTCATTTATATTTAACTCATTTAACAGATTTAATTGAATTTGATTTGTAAGACAATCCAATTACTTCAACTCGCCTGAATTTATACTAGCTAGTTTGGAGTTGGCTCCAGTTGGCTCAACATAAATTCCTCCAACTGGCTTAAGACACTACTAGCTAGCTTGGAGCTAGGCTCAGTTGGCTCAATATGGAGCCGTTTGGTTCTCACAAATTTTTACAAACTTTTACTAATTATTAATTTTTATCATTTTTTTAATTTTCCACTAAAATTGATGAAACACATTTGTTACTTTTATGATTTTTTTTTAATTTTTATCAAATTTCTCCAAATTTTTTTAACTTTTTTCAATTCCTTTTAATCTTTTTGAACTTCTACAAATTTTTGTCAAATATACAACTTTTTTCAAAAGTAAGCACCAAAATAGAAGTTGCTAAAATTCAACCTTTTTTTTTTTTTTTTTGAGCCAAGCGGCCTCTTATTGTGTCAATAATTGACAGTGCATTGTATTTGTATCAGTTATAAATGCTAAATAATTTCTCAAATAAAATTGTAAAAATTGACTTCTCCGCCATTCATTAATTGAACGAAGAAATTAATAGACCTTCATTTTATTTGGACTGCTAAAATTAGGGTTAGCTAGAAGGGACTGCTTGATGGGTATTGTCACTTTTAGTTAGACAAAATGGACGGTGTAAAAGCTAGGACTTTGAAAAAGAAAGAGATCTGAAATTGCTGCGGATTCAAAGTTGTAGAAAAAATTTCCTTAGACATATAATCATGTTATAATCAAATAATCGTGTAACTGTGTTAGCCATCAGTAGACACTTAAACATGCGTCCAATTTACTTTGGTTTATGATCAAAGTCAAGGAAAGTTCTATCATGTGCGGATTGAAGATCGAGTACTAGTATTAATTAACTATTTTTTTTTTCTTTTTCTTTTTTCCCTTTCTAATCCACATATTTTTTTTTAATCTTTTTGTTGACTCTAAATAATTATTTAAAAAAAAAAGTCATTGTATTTAGTAGATAAGATTGCATATATAATTTTTCTCTTATTTTAAACATTGTTTTTGCAAAAATCTCGTGTGCCTAACCAATTTAATTTTTTCTTTTTTTTTTTAACAAATCTTTTATGAAGTCATTAGTACATAAAAATTCCAATCTACCAAATGATGCTACTATATCGGATGAGTCTTAGTCCAAGGCCTAATGTCAAGGTATACAATCCATGTCATGTTAGCATAAATATGACCCTCAAATTTTGGGGTTTATAATATGTTTTGCACAGATCTTAGTAGATACATGAGATCATATTACCTTGGACGGTTGGACCCTTGTGAAGAATTAATATTATTTATATTGATATATATATATATATATATATACACCTAAATTCACGCTTGGCTTTTTCCTTAAGAAAAGAAACTCAAAAAATCCTTGGTAGGGACAACTTCTGATGCAGTGGATTTTAACAGAAACAAAGCCCTTCCATTCCATCGCTCTATAAATAGCAGTAAGTTAGCAAGCCAAATCATCAAGCAACATATCAGTAAGCTGTATAAACTAGTAGCAGTAATTATTCAGCCAGCCATGGCATTTGTTTCCAATTCCAACTTTCCCTTGTTTTTCATTGCATTTACAGCTCTCTTTTCCCTTCTCATTCGCTCCTGTTCCTGCTTCAATCCTAAGCTCTTCAATGTCTCAAAGTTTCAGCCTGACTCGGATTGGTCCCCTGCAGGTGCAACCTGGTATGGTAGCCCTGACGGTGCCGGAACCGATGGTAGGTAACATATCATAATAGTCACCTCCAATCCCCACCGTTGATATTGTAAACCTATATGAATTTACTCGTACGAATCCCACATGAAGGCACTCACACATATGAACGGGTGAAGATTAGTTAGTTGCCCTATGCTAGCTTTGCTCATTATCATAATATGATTTTGAAATAATAATTCTAATGAACTCCTTCGGTCAGTGCGACATGCGCTTGACTTCCGTGTTACTACTTCTTATCAAATCTCATCTTTAACCAATTCAGTCAAATTTTTGATCTCTAAACTCAAACTAATTCCTGGTATTCACCTTGAGTTTGTGCCATGTCAGAAGATATTATTCTATTATTACATAACGTTAAAATATCTTTATCTGATTAACTGTTATGCATATAACATACAATATTTTTAACTTTAAGTAACATAATTATTTACGTAGTGTAAATTGTCTTCCTCAATACTTTATAAATAACATTCTCTCTTTCATTCCATTGCAAATATATAAGACATTAGTATACACCCTTTTATTTTTCTCTCTCGTTATTATTCTACCTTTTTTAACAAAAATATATTTTAGTAAAATTATTTTATTTAACATAATTGATTGGGAAAAAGAATTTGATTTCTTAACTCTGCCCAAAAATCTATCAATAGTGTGAGGTTGATGTATATTGCTTTGTTGTCTTATTAATGTTGCTAACTTGCTGCTATATATATATATATATATATATTGTATGTGCGCATAGGTGGGGCATGTGGATATCAAAATGCTGTGGATCAACCTCCATTCTCTTCCCTAGTATCAGCTGGTGGCCCTTCTTTGTTCAAATCAGGAAAAGGGTGTGGAGCTTGTTATCAGGTGATATTCATTAACATATAACATATATATATATATATATATGATCTGATTGCGTTGTTCTTTGAACTCCTTAATTTTTGAATTAATTCAAATTGATCATGAAAGTTAATATATATGTATATCCAATTAATTTCAGGTGAAGTGCACTGAAAATGCTGCATGCTCGGGAAACCCAGTGACTGTAGTAATCACAGATGAATGTCCAGGGGGTCCTTGTCTCGCAGAGTCAGCTCATTTTGATTTAAGCGGCACTTCCTTTGGATCCATGGCTGTATCTGGCAAGGCTGCTCAATTGCGCGATGCTGGAGTCCTACAAATACAGTACAGAAGGTGGTGCTATATATATGTACCCTATCTATATAATAGAGAGAGAGAGAGAGAGAGAGAGAGAGAGAGAAACCAATATTTATAATATAGTCTGTATACCAGTCAGTTAAGGCATAGAAATAATTCGTTCAAACGTTTAAGTTTCGAAAACATTGGTTGAATATAGGACCCCACCACACAAACAGGAGTCATGCATGCACCGAACTATTCTTTTATTACAATTGTTAAAAAAATTTAGAAAGAGAGTAACTTCTAATTAATTAATTCTCTGGGCTTGATTGAAAAGCAGAGTGGAGTGCAACTACCGCGGAGTGTCCTTGGCTTTTCACATCGATGCCGGTTCGAACCCCAACTACTTTGCTGTTCTGATCGAGTACGAGGATGGAGATGGAGACCTCTCCGGGGTTGATCTGAAACAAGCCTTGGAGTCCGATTCATGGGTTCCCATGCAACAATCTTGGGGCGCTGTGTGGAAACTCAACTCGGGTTCTACACTCAGAGCTCCCTTCTCTGTAAAGCTCATCGGAGAGTCTGGGAAGACCCTTGTGGCTAACAACGTGATTCCCGCTGGTTGGCAGCCTGGAAAAACTTATCGGTCTGTCGTCAATTTTGATGTCTAAAGTTAATTTACTGGGGAGGGAAAAGAAAAAATGGCACGTAGTTTACTGTAAAAATGGACTCCCAAGTCTTCTTTAAGATATGACTTTGGTTTGTCTTGTTACCTTGGCTATCAATAAAATAGAGTTGCCCTATGTGGAAAAAGTGTGGCTTGCGCTTTAATTTCTTGCACTAATTATTCTCTTCTTGTCCGTGGAAAATACGAGTCTTGCATTTTAATTTCTTGCACTAATTATTCTCTTCTTATCGTATATATTAATATTTATATATAGAGCGAGAGAGAAAGTGAGAGAGATCAGAGAGTTTTTACTATTTTGCATGACAAAAAAGCGTTAAATATTTGTCAATTGAGAGTGAGAATCGACAAGAAGAGAATATATTGTATTAATGGCAAACTTCAACGGAAGTTTGTATAATTTGCCCTAGCATATATGATCATATTTGATTATATCCAAACAGCCCCTCTCCTCCCAAAAAAAAAACACACACACGCACACATTTTGGGCATAATATAAATTATGAAACCGCTCTCGCAAAGCAGAATTTAAAGAGCATGCAAGAACCTTTTAATTTTTTAGGTTAATTATAAAAAAAAAAAAAGGCGGGCTATTAATTTAGCCAGCAAATCAATAGTAAAGTTAAGCTTCATTTTAAAAATTAGAGATTTTAAATTAATAAATTTAATTTAAAATTAAATTATATTAAAGTATAGGTGAGTGAGTGAATTAATTTAATTAGATAATAATACATGAATTTTTTTTTTTTACAATAAGTACTAAAATAGTGGTGCTACTACTTTCTAAAATGATAAAATCATTATTATAACGGATTTACATATTGAAATAATTATCTTTGTTATAATTTTGAATCAGCATAATTTATCATGCTAAATCATTTCAATTCATAATAAAATTTCAATAGAAGTTACGTAATTATATTTAAATAATTGTACTAATTAATTTCTTAAATTATAAATTCATAAATACATACACAACCTTTGAATCATTTCCAAATAACCACGATATATTCTTCTATCTTTAGGAGAATTTACTAGTAGTTTCAGGTTTGAAAGAAGGGGAGTTGAAGCCCATTGAAATTGCCGAGGCTCTAGAAATTCTAATTGATGTGATGACTAAATATTTCACTTGGATTTGTTCATTCGAAGAAAAAAAAAATGTACACCTAAATTTGGGAATTTTATGTAGTAATAATAATAATAAATAATAATAATTAAATTGTAATAATTTTTCTTCCTGTCCTAATGGTAGCTCGATGGGCCTCATTTTGGTGGCCCAACCCCTGTGGTTGTGAATTTGTTGACAAGGCCCAAATTTAAGTTAACTATAATTACTCGCAGCGTGTTCAATTAGTCGGATACGTATTCCAAATTTTGATCCATAATGTAAAGAAGATTTGGTAAATGAAATTTTCGGTTTGGAACATATGTCTGAATCTCAAAACTTGAATGAATTTGAGAAGAATATAAGACTTGGCACTAGTAATGGAAAAAAATAAAATAAGGCGATATGAGATATAAGGATAAATTTATAATTTTACTTAGATGGGTAAAGAAAAAAAGAGTGAATTCTCATCAATTTTTTTTCTTATTTTGAATTAGATTTCAAATGATTTAAAAATCACAAAATTTAAGTACCGAGATGAAATTAAATTAAATCTAACTCATCAAAGTATCATTTTGATTTAAACGTAAGATTGATGTAAAATCTCAATAAACAAAATCAAATTCCATAAATAAATACCAACTTTACAAAAATAGTGTAATTGTTAATCTATTTAATTAGATTGAACAAATCATAAGAAGAATAAATAATACAAAGTTAAAAAAAAAATTGGGTTAATTGCCAAAAATTGGAATCCTTTCTAAGTTGGTGAATTATTTTCAAGTTATATATATATATATATATATATATGTATGTATGTATATGCATGTCCCTGATTTCCTTTTCATTCAATTGGGGATCAAGGGCTCAATTAATATATAAATGTGATATTTAAACAACACCAATTAATTAGATTGCAATTATTGTCAAATCAAATGTGACTTTTCTCCAAACAACTTTTGTTCACTAGATCTCTTTCGTGACGTCATTTTATGAAAATTAAAATATACACGTGACAATTAAATAATTTTACAAATATTTTTTATAGATTTTTAATTTTTAAAGTAAATGAAAAAATAAAAATTTAATCTTAATTACCATATATAAACAAGCCAGAATATCAAGATTTAATTTGTGGAGAAATATTAGATATGTAAATAATATTTGTATTTACCAAAATATAAAATATTGATTTGGTGATTCAAAAACACCCATAGTGAAGGATGGAAGAGACAAACAAACGGAGATCGTCTTTCTTCGGTAAGTGAATAATTTATTATTTTGAGCTATAATTATCGAGATAGTATGGGACCCACCAATTCTTTTGAATCGGCAACGACTTTAACGGCTCGCTGCCTAAATCGGTTATTTAAAGAATAAAGCAATTTCTA
Organism: Vitellaria paradoxa; assembly: GCA_019916065.1. NCBI lineage: Eukaryota > Viridiplantae > Streptophyta > Magnoliopsida > Ericales > Sapotaceae > Vitellaria > Vitellaria paradoxa. Next base: position 67,537,257 of record CM034234.1, on the reverse strand, counting down.
ATAGGAACAACTCAGGGCAGTTTTGCTACAAATGGGAGGCTTGGAGTTTCAAAAAAATTTAAAAAAAATAAAAATTATATTTTGAAGGGGAAAAAATAAAAATAAAAATTAGTATTGAAATAATATTGTGGTTAAAAAAAAAAAACTCTACTAATGCAATAAATGATATTTCCTTACCATGGATGTGGATATCATAATCTCATTTACAAACTTACTTACATGATAAATACATATATTTTAGTTGCACTATGTGTGACTATCTAAGTTGATATTATTATTGTAACACGTGTCATTTAAAATATTTAATTTAATTAATTATTATTAAATATTAACTATCAATTAATATAAAAATTATCTAATTTAAATTATACTTATGAATAATACGTTAATTAGATTTTCTATATTCAACTCCTAGGCTCCATTTGAAAATCAATTTTTTAGTAACATTCAATAATTTTTTGACAAAAATTAATTGATATGTAAAACTTTTTGTATGTTTGGTAAAATAAATTAATAGAAAATTTTAATAATTTTTGGTAATTTTTAACAAAGTTAGTAGGTGAAACTTTTATTTTTGGTAAATAATTAAAATTTTTAATAACTTTTAACAATTTTTTAGTATTTTGTAAAAATTTCAATAACTTTTAAATTAGATTAAAATAAAAGGAACATTATATTCATTGTTAACTGGGCAAAAGTTGATATTTTGGCAATCTATTAGCTCAGCAAAGTTGGTAACTTTTGATGGTTTAGCAAACACCTAAAATATTAAAAGTTGATTTTTTTTCGACTATTTTTCTTTTTCAAACGAGGCCTTCCTATTGAAATTTTAAATATTATAATTATCTAAATTGAATAATACTTATTTATTAAAGGCATGCTTTTTTGGAGTACAAAAAAATCTCCAATATCCTCAAACTTTTTTCAATTTTTTCACACCAAAAATTTTCAACTTTCTACTTTATTTAATTTTTTTCAACTTTCTTTTTCAACTTGTTACAACTTTTACCAATTTTCTCAAATTTTCTCCTAGTTTTCTCCCAAAATTTTTAACTTTTTTCAACTTTTTGAATAACATACCAGGCAGTAAACTTTTTCAATTTGACTTTTTTTTTGGCAAAGTACAAAGAATACCCCTACAGTTTACCCTTAGTATCACTTTGGTTCCACACGTTTCAATTGCAATAGTCAAATACTTACACTTTCGGTCAAGTATCAATTCAATCCTTCCGTTAGTTGACCCTTAGAAACAACTGTTAGACTGATGATAAAATGATAATTTCATTTATAATTTACCCCTGGTGTCACTTTAATCCCTCACATTTTCAATTATAACAATTGAATCCCTACGCTTTCAACATATACTAGAAATATATTTTATTAAATTATTTTTAATGAATAATATACTCTAAAATATATTTATTAAATTATATAACATATTTTAATTTGAAATATATCTTATTAAATTATTTTTAATCAATGAAATATTTAAATTATATTTAATATATTCTATTTTTATTGAATTAAATTATTTTGCAAAAATAATATGATTAAATTAATAATATAATTAAATAATATTTAATTTATTTTAATTAATATGAAATACATTTTATTAATTTTAGTTAATTTTCTTGATAAAATTAAAAATTTTATTAAAGGGTGATTTGATGGTTTCACTAGTAGTTGTTATAATTAATAGAATAGAATTAAAAAGTCATATATATGAACATATACTCTCAAATTAAATATATATACAAAATTATATATAGAAAAAAAACTGCAGAATTAGAAAATTTAGAAAATAGCGATACTAAGGCCGTTTGATAACATTATTATTTTTTATTTGTTTAATTTTTCATTTTTTGATTTTATTTTTTATTATCATTTTTTCTAAAATAAAAATTGAAACTGCGTTTACAGATGTAATTTTATTTACATAAATTAATTTTTAATAAAATATTTAATTTATTATTTTTTAAAAATTATTCAAATTTTATAAAATATATTCCATATTAATTAAACTATATTAAATATTATTTTAATTATATTATTAATTTAATCATATTATTTATGAAAAATAACTTAATTCAATAAAAAAATATGTTAAATAAAATTTAAATATTTTATTTATTAAAAATAATTTAATAAGATATATTTCAAATTAAAATATGTTATATAATTTAATAAAATATATTTTAGATTATATTATTTATTAAAAACAATTTAATAAAATATAATTTAAATATATATCGAAAGTGTAGAGATTTATTTGTTATAATTGAAAACGTGAAGGATTAAAGTGACACTGAGGGTAAACTATAGATGAAATTATCATTTTATCCTCAATCTAACGGTTGTTTCTAACAGTCAACTAACAGAAAGACCGAATTGATACTTGATCAAAAGTGTAGGGATTTGACTGTTACAATTGAAACGTGTGGAACCAAAGTAATATGGAGGGTAAACTGTAGGGGTATTTTTGTGCTTTACTCCTTCTTTTTTTTTTTTTTTTTTGTTTGCGCTCAAAATGAGCACTACATGTATATAAAGTGGGCCCTAAGAAACATAGCAATGCCATGCATAACCTAAGAGTATGTTTGTTTTGGTCATAACATAGTTAGTTTATATTGGGATAATTTTTGCCTTCTATTATATTAGTTGAAAAAAGGTGGGGGTAGCAATTATTCTTAGGTAAAGGGAGTAAATTGTTACTGGTAAAAATGGTAAATAATAGATAATAATGAAAAAATTATACCCTCTTCTTATTATCCCGTAAAATATTTATTTACCCTTTCTCTCTCAAACAATGTTCTCTCCTAATATTTCAAATATAATATAATCATTATCGAGTAATATTTACTCTTTTAGACCCCGATTGACAGTACAAAAATGTGTAAAAATCTACCAAAAGTTACAAAATATGTATTTGATAAAACCTCAACTTTTATCACTTTTCTGCTCTAGTACAATAATTTGTTCCACTTAAAATTTACTAAAAATTTTACCAAAAACACAAAAGTTATTAACATTTGTCAAAAAATTTTACCAAACACTTAAAATTGCCAAAAATTTTACCAAATACCAAAAAATTACAAAAAGTTGCTAAAAACTGCAAGTTACTCCATCAAACACACAAAAAATTACAACTAGTAATTTTTGACTAAATATTGCTAAAAATTATTAAAAATTATGTCTCCAAACGCCCCTTTAGTCCAAATGTAAGTATCATGAACCAGTTATCTTCTTAATTATTGCTTAACAATTACTTATGTAATATTTTATCCCAAAATTTCCATGTCATACTAAACATTTCCTAAAATTAGGGATATCAATGAGACGGGTACGCGAGGGTATCCGACTCGACCGAACCCGATAAAAATCCATTGGAAAATACCCTAATGGGATTGGGACGGGTTTGGGATTGAAATTTAATACCCGTGCAGGTTTGGGACGGGTTTGAGATTTTTCTATAGGGTACCCGATACCCGATATCCAATACTTGTTTATACTTATAGGATACCTGATATCCAATACACGTAGGGTACTTGTAAGGTACCCGTTTAATAAAATAAAAAATATATATTTATATATTTACAATTATAATATTATCCCTAAGATAAAATCTTGAACTTCTTAAGTCAAGATCATTTATACTTTATTGGCAGTTGCACTTGGTTTTGTTGGGATAATTCATTTGGACATATTTAATTTATGATTTGTTGTATGTTATTTTCACATGTCATGGATTGTTCCAATTTCTATATTAGATTTGGAAGTCCTTTATAAACTGTGATTCCTATTATACTATTCCAGGAATATGCTCTTGTGTATTTTGTATATTTATTTCTACTATTTATAGTATATTTTGTTTATCTTTCAAAAAAACTTGGAAGTCTTTTAACCAATAAATTTGTTTAATTTAATAAATTTAATATTTTTGTCACTTCCTAATTTTTTATTTTTTATCTCAAATTGGGTATTTAACGGATACTTAACAAGTAATCTGACCAATTGAACATAAACGGGTTTCGCGGTTATGGGACGAGTTTTATGAGTTTGGGACGGGATGGGTTTAAGATTTCAACTAAAAAAATAAACGAGTTTAGGACGGTAATGACAACCAAAAAATAAACGGGTTTAGTAATGGGATTGCCTAATTAGGCGGGTACCCTACCCGTTTACATCCCTACCTAAAACATGTGTTTTTTAAAATATTTAAATTTATTAATTAATTATTATAAAATATTAATTACCAATTAATATAGTAATTATTTAAATTTAATTATAGCTATCATTTAATATTTGAATCCTATACCTTAATTAAAACTTTTTGTATTCAATGCGTATCATCGCTTTTAATATTTAAATTTTAAATATTATATATATATATATATAGGTATAGTTGTTCAAATAAACAAAATGAGCCTCAATTTTTGTCACTTTTCTGCTCTATTACAATAATTTGATTCACTCAAAAGTTACTAAAAATTTTACCAAACGCACAAAAGTTACTAACAATTGTCAAAAAATTTTACCAAACAATCAAAAATTGCCAAAAATTTTACCAAGCAGATAAAAATCACAAAAAGTTGTTAAAATTGCAAGTTGCTTCGTCAAATACACCAAAAATTACAACTAATATTTTTAACTAAAAATTGTTAAAAATTATTAAAAAGTATGCCTCCAAACGCCCCTTTAGTCCAAATGTAAGTATCATAAACCAGTTATCTTCTTAATTATTGCTTAACAATTACTTTTGTAATCTTTTGTCTCAAAATTTTCATCTCATACTAAACATTTTCCTAAAACACGTGTTTTTTTAAAATATTTAAATTTATTAATTAATTATTATAAAATATTAATTACCCATTAATATAGTAATTATCTAAATTTAATTATAGTTATCATTTAATATTTGAATCCTATACCTTAATTAAATTTTTTTGTATTCAATGCGTATCATCGCTTTTAATATTTAAATTTTAAATATTATGTAATATAGGTATAATTGTTCAAATAAACAAAATGAATCTCAACTTTTGTCACTTTTCTGCTCTATTACAATAATTTGCTCTACTTAAAAGTTACTAAAAGTTTTACCAAATGCACAAAATTTACTAACAATTGCCAAAAAATTTTACCAAACACTCAAAAATTAACAAAAATTTTACCGAACACCTAAAAATTACAAAAAGTTGCTAAAAATTACAAGTTACTTCATCAAACACACCAAAAATTACAACTAATAATTTTTGACTAAAAATTACTAAAAATTATTAAAAAATATGTCTCCAAACGCCCATTTAGTCCAAATGTAAGTATCATAAACCAGTTATCTTCTTAATTATTACTTAACAATTACTTTTGTAATCTTTCATCCCAAAATTTCTATCTCATACTAAATATTTCCTAAAACACGTGTTTTTTAAAATATTTAAATTTATTAATTAATTATTATAAAATTTTAATTACCAATTAATATAGTAATTATCTAAATTTAATTATAGCTATCATTTAATATTTGAATCCTATACCTTAATAAAAATTGTTTGTATTCAATGCGTATCATGCTTTTAATATTTAAATTTTAAATATTATATATACATATATGTGTGTGTGTGTGTGTGTGTGTGTGTGTGTGTGTGTGTGTGTGTAATATAGGTGTAGTTGTTCAAATAAACAAAATGACAATGACTTCGAGTGTTCATTACCTATCGTCTTTCTTAATTTTCTTGGTTACTGTCTTTTCACAACTAAGCTCTTTTTCCTTCTGCTTCAATCCTAAGGGTGACGCCTCTACGGTGGCAACGTGGTATGGAGATCCAACTGGTGCTGGAAGCGGTGGTATGATAAGAGACAAATATAGATAATTTATTTTCAAAATATATTGAGTTGGATAGTAATATATTATGAATGTGTTTAGAGTGATAAAAAGTAAGATAAAATGAGACAAATTATGAGTTCGTAATTCATGCAATGAGATAAAAAGTAAATAATTTTTAAAGATTTTTAAAAAATTTTAGAGATTTACAGTAAATTAAACGGAACCATATATAATATAATATATAATGGGGGTGTTTGGTAGACAAAAAGTGAAGGTAAAAGTATAATAAAAGTGGAAATATGTGACATAAAGGTGATAGGTGAAAATTTTTGATTGAAAAAAAATACAAAAATTAGTTAAAATTTGTGAGTTTTGGTGAAATTTAGTGTGGCCAAACAGGGCCAATATGCACATTAGTGTATTCATGCAGTCGTGATAATATTTTCTGGAGTTTATTTCAACTACATCTCTTGTGAATTTGGTTTTGTACACTTAAATTTCATAAATTTTATAAATATCTACTAGACCCTCAAATTTTATATTACCTTCACTAGGGGACTCCTTTTATTAGATTTTCGTTCAAAAGATGACTTTTCACCAATTCATTGCAATAAAATTATCTTTATACTCAAACTATTAATATAAAAAAAATACATAAAAAAATTTAAGAATAAGATTCTTTCGTTATTGTTTAATACTAATGGAAATTAAGTGGAAAAAAATAATGAAACTAAAAATTTGTCTCTTTCATATTTAGTTTATTAAATTAATAATAGAAAAAAATAATGATAATTTAAATACATGTAGAATTACTAATTTATATACAACACAAATTTAAATCATTAATGCGAAACATAATAATTTTAAGCACAAATATAGAAAAGGTTCAAAATAATTTAATAAATTAAATACAATGTAATTGTTATATTAGAAGAAAAGGATATAGCATATCATAATATAAACATTTGTTTATTCATACTAAAGGTGTAAAAGTAATTTTAAATCATTAAATTGGTCAAAAATTACTTTTTAAATGAAAAAATTTAACAGAATGGTTAGACTGAATGTGATACAAATCTTAGAGGTACATTAATAAAATTTTTAGCATCTATGTGTATAAAGTCAGAATCACACAAAATGTGAGTGAAATAAATAATCCTATTTTCTGATAATTTTCCATACTAAAGTTTATTATAAACATATATATATATATATATATATATAATTTTTCACGTTCGGGCATGCAGGCGGAGCTTGTGGATATGGTGTTCCAGTTTTGAAGGGATCGCCCTTTTCCAAATTCATAACAGCTGGAGGTCCTTCTCTATTCAATTCGGGCAGAGGATGTGGCCAGTGTTATCAGGTGAAACTTTTTTTCTTTTTCTTTTATTTACTATTTGCTTTTTTCCTAAATAACTTGCTTGCGTGAGCAGAGATGATCAAAAAGGGTTAAGAGCTGGTCTTTGACAGTTAGACAGAGTGTAATTTTATATGATATTTTGAGGCGTTTGGAGTAATAAAAAGTAAAATAAAATGAGATAAAAAGTGAATAATTTTTAAAATTTTTTAATATTTTTTTTTACTCTTTTTTAAAATTTTTTGTCACTCCAAACAGAATTCATTTATCATGTATAATACTCTTGTCCCGATCAAAATTTTAAAATTATATCTCTAATCCTCTATTATTTAAATTAGCGTATTTTTCTTTGGTTCAATATTTCATGTTGTCAAGAATTCTTAAATCTGGATTTAAAATAAAATAAAATTAATTAAATTTATTTTAAAATATATTCAGATCGCTATGAACTTGGACTTGTTTATATAAATCCATGTTTTACCTAAAAATTAATTGTGCTGCTAATTTTTTTTCCTCCAAATCCATCTCCCCGTTTGGAGTAAGAAAAAATAAGATAAATTGAGATAAAATGTGATTTTGGGTTAATTTTGGCCTTTTTTTTCTAAATAGTAGTAAACCCACGGATTCAAAAAAATTCACATAAAATACTGACAATGGTACTCGTTTGAAAACTTTCAACATAAAGAATATGATTATAAAAAAATTTACGCATTTGGTTAATTTACTTCTAAATTTTTTGTTTTTTTAGCGAAATATTGAAATATTTTGAAATTGGTAATGACAGAAAAATTAGAGGTATAGAAATTGTTGAAAATTTATAGTGATTTTTGGAATTTATCAGGGATGCCAAACGGGGCATATATGTGTGTGCGCGCGTCCAAACTCATCCAAACAATGTGCCAATGGTTGGGCAAACTGAGCCTCTTAATCTTACAATAAGAAATAAATTCTAAGCATGACCATGAGCTTGACATAAGATAAAATAAAAAGTAAATATTTATAATATATTAAAATTGAGAAATAAAAAATTATAAAATTTTATTACCAAATTTATACAATTTCTTTTTTATTTATCCAATAACAAAGGTCAAATAACTTTTAGTTCATATTTATTTAATTATTATTTCTTTTTAATCTTGTAAAATATAGGGTAGTATTGTACGTGCTTCAAACCAATTTTTTAATTTTTCAGCACTTTATTTTTCTCTCTCTCTCTCACTCTCTCTCTCCCCTAACTTTTCTCAAGAGAAACTTCTTTTATATTTTATTATAAAGGTATAAAAATATAATTTAGAGTATCTGCTGCGAGAGTACTATTTAATTAATAATAAATCTGTAAAATTAGAAAAAGGTATATCTTATTCTATTTTAGAGAATCTGTTGAGAGAAATTGTTGCGGATTGCCTTATGTTATGTTCAGTCAAAATTTTGTCGATAAAAAAATATTTGAAATTAATATATATATATATATATATATATATATGTATATGTAGATACAGATGTAGATCAAAAACTTGACAAAATTTAAATTCTCTAACAAATATCTATTAATTTTTCTTATTTTTCTAATACAACAAAAAAGAAAATAGAATAAACCTAGTTACTTTTTACCATTTTTTTCTTCATAAATTCAAGTTACAAACACGTTATTATTATTATTATTATTATTATTTTTGGGTTCATTTTGAGGGAAAAAAATTCCGACGCAAATAAATTGAAAAATGAAGAACAATTTCAAGAAATGATCTTAAATTTTGCGTACTGATCCCTTATTGAATTCAATGAATTGTTTGGTTGATATATATTTTCACATGCGTGCCTGTATATATATATATATATATACACACACATGCATTAGGTATCTTGTAGTTCGAATCCGGCATGCTCAGGTAAGCCGGTGACTGTGACTCTTGCTGATTTCTGCCCTCCGCCGTGTGGAGCACTTCAATTTGATCTGAGTGGCACTGCTTTTGGAGCCATGGCACTCCCAGGCAAAGAAGATCAACTACGCCGGGTCGGAAGACTTGATATACAATACCAAAGGTGGGGTATACATATATAAATTTTAGGACACCAAAGGTGGGGTATATATATATATGCATATATAAATATTAGGATACCAAAGGTGGGATATATATATATATATATTAGGTTGCGTTTAAGGAGGAAGAGCTAAATGGCTTATTAGTTACTTGACTTATTTACTTATTTTTTAAATGATTAAATTTATTTTTTTATATTTTAATTTTTAAAAATTTTTAAAGGTAAAAATATTAAATTAATAAAAATTAAAAAATTACTTTAAAAAATCACATTTTTTCTCAAATACAAAATTAAATAATTTATTTTTAACTAATTAGCCCAACTATTTTCTTTCCCAATCTAAGCCTTAATCGGTGCATGAGTGTGATTACATATCTGACCAAACGGGTGCAATGTACATGCATTGCGTGTTTGTTTGTTTGTGGAGTTAATTCGACATAAAGTCATTAATTATAAGAATTATTTTTCGAAAAAAAATTGTGAAAATATGTGGCTGACAGGCTTACTCTATAGTGGCTTACGAATAGAAAAGTTTATTAAGAAAATGACGCGCGTGGAATATTTGTAGGTTAATTACTTAAAAACAACAAATTTATAAAAATATATCTTCATTTCAACACTATCGTTGTTATTTTATTTTGGCTGAATTTTGTGGTTCGTGGCGGGCGCAGGAAGGGGCAAGAGAGTCAATTGACTCCACTAGATGTAAAATTTCTATAGAGAATAATATAAGTTTTAGAGTATTTTTATAATTTTGTCCTATAAAATATTTTTTCCAAGTAAATTGTCCCAATACCTCAAATAATTTACAACTTTTACTCTCACTTTTATGTCATGCACACTACCCATTATCTTTCAGGACATTGTATGCAAGTGTAAATTTATGGAAATAGTATAATTTTTAGGATATTTTTATAATTTTACCTCATAAAATATTTTTTCTAAAATAAATCGCCTCAATACCTCAAATAATTTACAATTTTTGCGCTTACTTTTATATCAGGTACACAACCCATTATCTTTCAGTACATTATGTGCATGCCCAAAATTTATACTTGTCGACTTAACCCAGTGGGTCCAAATCCTAGATCTGCTACCGTTCGTAATATATATATATATTTTTGATAACATAATGACGTGGACACGACTGCATAAGATTTTTTGGACTAGTTAGAGTACCAAAAACTCTTGAAAAATTGAAAAAATTTGCAAATTTAGAGTTTTGTCATTAAATATTATTTTAAACGTAATCGTAAAGAGTTACAAGTTTATTCAGTTGAAATTGTTTCTGAGCATAAAAATATTCATTTTTGTAATTTTTCGACAATTTTTAATATTGATTGAATACAGAAATTTAAAAAAAAAAAAATTTCTCTCCGACCTTCACATGAAAGATTAGAATTTATTTGTTTTTGATTGCATTAAATAATATTTTTCTTTATGTAATTATTAAAATGAATGTAGGGTTTCATGTCGGTACGGGGTTGTCAAAGTGGCCTTCGAGGTGGATCCCCATTCCAATCCAAACTACTTTGCAACGGCCATTGTATATCAAGATGGGGAAGGTGACCTTGCTAAAGTTGAATTACGAAACGGAGGAAGCAGCTCGCCGTTCCTTCCCATGCAACGGTCATTTGGTGCAACTTGGAAGATTGACATTTCTCCCAACATGAAAGGCCCTTACTCTATAAGGCTCACCACACCCTCCGGAAAGACCCTGGTGGCAGACAATGTAATTCCTTCGGGTTGGCAACCCGGTCAAATATACAAGTCAACTGTGAACTTTTGAGTAGTTTACTGTAAAAATGGACTCCCAAGTCTTCTTTAAGATATGACTTTGGTTTGTCTTGTTACCTTGGCTATCATTAAAATAGAGTTGCCCTATGTGGAAAAAGTGTGGCTTGCGTTTTAATTTCTTGCACTAATTATTCTCTTCTTATCATATATATTAATATTTATATATATATATATATATATAGAGCGAGAGAGAGAGAGAGAGAAAGAAAGAGAGATCAGAGAGTTTCTACTATCTTGCATGACAAAGAAGCGTTAAATATTTGTCAATTGAGAGTAAGAATCGACAAGAAGAGAATATATTGTATTAATAGCAAACTTCAGCATATATGATCATATTTGATTATATCCAAACTAGGGATAGGCACGGGACGGGTAGGGGACAGGTACGCATATCCCTATACCCGATTTCTAAACTAAAATCAATCCCCATACCCTACCCAATCCTCACTGGGGATTTATTTTTACCACCCATCCCTGACCCAAACAGGGAACGGGGATACCCATTGAGAAACGGGTATCTGAATTAAAAAAATATAAAAATTTTAAAATTTTAAAATATGACTTATAAGAAAATAGAGTAGAATCCTAATATATATTTAAAAAATCAAAAAATACCATATATATATATATATATATATATATTTAGAAAGCATTTATAAAGTTTCTATTTTCTTACCATATTAATAGGTTCTACGGTTCAAATAAGAAAAGTAAACAAAGAAACATTTACAGTTGGTCTATATTAATTTATAGTTTCTTTGTAAACTGGAAAATAAAATAATTTAATAGGAAGGTGATAGATAAAAAAACTCAAAATATTAATTCACTACCTTACTGCACACTAAAAAATTAAATATATATATATATATATATATATGAGAGTATTGATAGGGTTAGAGAACGGGTAGGGTAAGGTATGGGGCGGGGACATACTCATATCTGTACCCTACCCGATCCCCGAATTTTTTTAAAAAATGTCTCCGCACCTTACCCAATCTCCAAAAAATCCTCGAATCCCCTACCCGTTTGGGACGAGGATCGAGTAGGGTACGAACGGGTCGACCGAGATGACCATCCCTAATCCAAACTCCCCCTCTCCTCCAAAAAAAAAAAAAAAAAACACACACACACACACACACACACACATTTGGGACAATTATGAAACTACTCTCACATTTTGGAAATATTAGAAATTATGAAACCGCTCTCGCAAAGCTATATTTAAAGAGCATGCAAGAACCTTTTAATTTTTTAGGTTAATTATAAAAAAAAAATGCGGGCTATTAATTTAGCAAGCTAATCCATAGCAAAGTTAAGCTTCATTTTAAAAATTAGAGATTTTAAATTAATAAATTTAATTTAAAATTAAATTATATTAAAGTATAGGTGAGTGAGTGAATTAATTTAATTGGATAATAATACATGAATTTTTTTTTTTAACGGTAAGTACTAAAATAGTGATGCTATTACTTTCTAAAACGGTAAAATCATTGTTATAAGGGATTTGTATATTGAAATAACTATTTTTTGTTATAAATTTGAATCATCATAATTTATCATGCTAAATCATTTAAATTCATAATAAAATTTTAATAAAAATTACATAATTATGTTTAAATAATTTGTACTAATTAATTTCTTAAATTATAAATTCATAAATACATACACAACCTTTGAATCATTTCCAAATAACCACGATATATTCTTCTATCTTTAGGAGAATTTACTAATAGTTTCAGGTTTTAAAAGAAGGGGAGTTAATTACCAAAAAAAGAAAAGGAGTTGAAGCCCATTGAAATTACCGAGTCTCCAGAAATTCTAATTAATGTGATGACTAAAATATTTCACTTGGATTTGTTCATTCCAAGAAAAAAAAATATATACGTAAATTTTAATAATTTTAATAATAATAATAAAATTATAATAATCTTTCTTCAAGGCCCAATGGTAGCTCGATGGGCCTCATTTTGGTGGCCCAACCCCTGTGCTTGTGAATTTGTCGACAAGGCCCAAATTTAAGTCAACTACAATTGCTCGCAGGGTGTTCAATTAGTTGGATACGCGTTCCAAATTTTGATCCATGATGTAAAGAAGATTTGGTAAATGAAATTTTAGGTTTGGAACATATGTTTGAATCTCAAAAATTGAATGAATTTGAGATGAATATAAGACTTGGCACTATTAATGGAAAAAAATAAAATAAGGTAATATGAGATATAAGGATAAATTTATAAATTCACATAGATAGGTAAAGAAAAAAAGAGTGAATTCTCATCAATTTTTTTTCTTATTTTAAATTAGATTTCAAATGATTTAAAAATTACAAAATTTAAGTACTAAAATGAAATTAAATTAAATCTAACTCATCAAAGTATCATTTTGATTTTAAACGTAAGATTGATGTAAAATCTCAATAAACAAAATCAGATTCCATAAATAAATACCAACTTTGCAAAAATAGTGTAATTGTTAATCTATTTAATTAGATTGAACAAATCATAAGAAGAATAAATAATACAAAGTTACAAAAAAAAAAAAAAAAATTGGGTTAATTGCCAAAAATTGGAATCCTTTCTAAGTTGGTGAATTATTTTCAAGTTATATATATATATATATATATGTATATATGTATGTATATGCATGTCCCTTATTTCCTTTTCATTCAATTGGGGATCAAGGGCTTAATTAATATATAAATGTGATATTTAAACAACACCAATTAATTAGATTGCAATTATTGCCAAATCAAATGTGACTTTTCTCCAAACAACTTTTGTTCACTAGATCTTTTTCGTGATGTCATTTTATGAAAATTGAAATGTACACGTCACAATTAAATAATTTTACAAATATTTTCTATAGATTTTTTATTTTTAAAGTAAATGAAAAAATAAAAATTTAATCTTAATTATCATATATAAACAAGCTAGAATATCAAGATTTAATTTGGGAGAAATATTAGATATATAAATAATATTTGTATTTACCAAAATATAAAATATTGATTTGGTGATTCAAAAAGTAAAAACACCCATAGCGAAGGATGCAAGAGACAAACAACCGGAGATCGTCTTTCTTCGGTAAGTGAATAATTTATTATTTTGAGCTACAATTTTCGAGATATCATGGGACCCACCAATTCTTTTGAATCGGCAACGACTTTAACGGCTCGCTGGCTAAATCGGTTATTTAAAGAATAAAGCAATTTCCAATAGGAACAACTTAGGGCAGTTTTGCTACAAATGGGGAGGCTTGGAGTTTCAAAAAAATTTTAAAAAAATAAAAAATATTTTTTTGAAGGAAAAAAATAAAAATAAAAATAAAAATTTGTATTGAAATAATATTGTGATTAAAAAAAAAAAAACTCTACTAATGCAATAAATGATATTTCCTTGTCATGGATGTGGATATCATAATCTCATTTACAAACTTACTTACACGATAAATACAAATATTTTAGTTGCACTACGTCTCACTATCTAAGTGGGTATTATTATTGTAACACGTGTCATTCAAAATATTTAATTTAATTTAATTAATTATTATTAAATATTAACTATCAATTAATATAGAAATTATCTAATTTAAATTATACTTATGAATAATACGTTAATTAAATTTTCTCTATTCAACTCCTAGGTTCCATTTGAAAATCAATCTTTTAGTAACATTCAATAATTTTTTGACAAAAATTAATTGATATGTAAAACGTTTTTGTATGTTTGGTAAAATAAATTAATAGAAAATTTTAATAATTTTTGGTAATTTTTGACGAAATTAGTAGGTGAAACTTTTATTTTTGATAAAATAACTAAAAATTTTTAGTAACTTTTAACAACTTTTAACTTTTTGATAAAAATTTCGGTAACTTTTGAATTGGGTTAAAATAAAATGACCGTTATACTCATTGCTAACTGAGCAAAAGTAGATATTTTAGGACCCGTTTGACAATGCTGTCGTTTTTTTGTTGTTGCTGTTTTCTATTTTTTATTTTCTGTTACCGTTTATTTTTTTTGAAATGAAAACTAAAATTGTGTTTGCAAATACAAGTTTGTTTATAATTATTAATTTTTTATTTTAGAAAATATTTAATTTAATTAGTTTTAAAAAATTAATAGAACTTAATAAAATATATTTTATATTAATTTAATTTAATTAATATAATTAATTAAATTAATACAGTAAATTATTTATTAAAATCATTTAATTAATAAATATAAAATACATTAAAATATATTATTTATTAAAAATAATTTAATAAAATATATTTCATATTAAATAAATAATTAAATTAGATTAATTATTAAATTAAATTATCTATTTTTAAATTAATTAAATCATTAATAATTTAATTTAATTTAATTATGATATTTATTTAAAATAATTATTATTAAATTAAATTAAAAATTAATGTAATTTAATTATTTTATATAAATTAATTTAATTATTAAATTAAATAAATTAATTATGATATTTATTTCAGATAATTTGGTAATAATTAATTATTAAATTAAATTAAATTAATTAATTTAGTTTTATTATTTATTAAAAATAATTTATATTAATTTATATGATTAATTTAATTTATTGAATTTAATTATATTACTTATTAAAAGAACTTATTTTAATAAAATATTTGAATAAAATAATTTATTTTTATGTAATGTAACAAAAATAGACAGTTTTAAAATTGACAAAATATTAGCAATAGAAAAAAAATCAGAGTGAAAACACATTTTTTCTGTTTATGTTTTTCTGTTTTTGTTTTCTTTTTTTTTAAACAAATCATTTTTTTAAACAAAAAAAACGTAAATAGGTTTATCAAACATGTTTCTATTGCAAGTTTACAAAATTTTGAAAAAATAAACAGAAAACAGAAACGTTACCAAACAGGGCCTTAGCAACCTACTAACTCAGTAAAGTTGATAACTTTTGGTGATTAAGCAAATGCCTAAAATATTAAAAATTGATTTTTTTAGGCTATTTTTCTCTTTCAAACGAGTCCTTCATATTTAAATTTTAAATATTATAATTACTGAAATTTAATAATACTTATTTATTAGAGGCATGTCTTTTTGGAGTACAAAAAAAATTTCCAATTTCCTCAAACATTTTTTCACACCAAAAATTTTCATCTTTCTGCTTTATTTAATTTTTTTCAATATTTTTTCAACTTGTCACAACTTTTACCACTTTTCTCAAATTTTCTCCAAGTTCCTCCCAAAATTTTTAACTTTTTCCAACATTTTGAATAACATGCCAAACACTCAACTTTTTTCAATCTGACTTTTTTTTCTCTTTTTTGGTGGCTCAAAATGAGCACTACATGTACATAAAGTGGGTCCTAAGAAACGTAGCAACGCCATGCATAACCGAAGAGTACGTTTGTTTTGGTCGTAACAGACTTAATTTATATTGGATAATTTTTACCTTCCATTATACTATTTTGAAAAAGGTGAGGTAACAATTATTCTTGGGTAAAGAGGGTAAATTATTATTGGTGGAAGTGGTAAATAATGGGTAATAATAAAAAATTTATACCCCCTTCTTAATATCCTGTAAAATATTTATTTACTCTTCTCTTTCAAACAGTGTTCTCTCCTAATATTTCAAATATAATATAATTACTATCGAGTTATATATATTCTTTTAGACCCTGTTTCATAGTACAAAAATGTACAAAATATACCAAAAGTTATAAAATAGGTGTTTAGTAAAATCTCAACTTTTGTCACATTTTTGCTTTACAGTAATAATTTGCTTCACTCAAAATTTACTAAAAGTTTTACCAAATGTACAAAAATTACTAACAATTGCTAAAAAATTTTACTAAATACTCAAAAATTGTCAAAAATTTTACCAAACATCAAAAAATTACAAAAAGTTGCTAAAAATTGTAACTTGTTTCACTAAACTCACCAATTAATATTGCTTAACAATTACTCCTGTAATCTTTCATCCCAAAATTTCCATCTCATACTAAACATTTCCGAAAACATGTGTTTTTTGAAATATTTAAATTTATTAATTAATTATTATAAAATATTAATTACCAATTAATATAGTAATTATCTAAATTTAATAATAGTTATCATTTAATATTTGAATCGTATACCTTAATTAAAATTTTTTGAATTCAATGCATTTCATCGCTTTTAATATTTATATTTTAAATATTATATATATATGTGTGTGTGTAATATGGGTATAGTTGTTCAAATATTATCCCTTAAAATATTTATTTATCCTTCTCTCTCAAACAGTGTTCTCTTCTAATATTTCAAATATAATATAATTACTATCGAGTTATATCTATTTTTTTAGACCCTGTTTCACAGTATAAAAATGTGCAAAATCTGCCAAAAATTGTAAAATAGGTGTTTGTTTGGTAAAATCTCAACTTTTGTCACATTTCTATTTTACAGTAATAATTTGCTCCACTCAAAAGTTACTACAAGTTTATCAAACAGACAAAAGTTACTAACAAACGGAATTCATTTATCTTGTATTATACGCTTGTCCTGATTAAAATTTTAATATTCTATCTCTAATCCTCTATTATTTAAATTAGCCTATTTGTCTTTGGTTCAATAAATATTTCAGGTTGTCAACAATTTTTAACTTTGGGTTTAAAATAAAAAAAATAAATTAAATTTATTTTAAAATATATTCAGATCCCTGTGAGCTTGGACTTGCTTATATAAATATTCCAAGTTTGACCCAAAAATTAATTGTGCTAATTTTTTTTTTATCCAAATCCATCTCATAGATAATATGTGTGTGTGTGTGTCTGTCTGTCTGTCCAAATTCATCCAAACAATGTGCCGGGGTGGTTGGGCCAACTGAGCCTCTTAATCTTATGATAAGAAATAAATTCTAAGCATGACCATGAGCTTGAGATAAAATAAAAAGTAAATATTTATAGTATATTAAAATTGAGAAATAAAAAATTATAAAATTTTATTACCAAATTTATACAATTTCTTTTTTATTTATCAACAACAAAGGTCAAGTAACTTTTAGTTCATATTTATTTAATTACTATTTATTTCTAATCTTTATTTACCCCCTTTTAGTGAAAGTTTTTGCCCCATTCCCACTAGGGGGTGGACATAGTTTGAGTCAGATTAGATTTAAAAAAAAAAAAAATCGGGCCTAAGTTTTAAATTCTAAATCTGACTTAAACTCATTTACTTTTTTAATTATATTTTTACATAAAAATAATTTTAAAAATTATAAATATAAATAGTTTGATACAAAAATAAAAAGTTTTTATAATAAAATATTAACATAATAGTATAGAAATACATAAAAAAATTATATATTTTTCTCAAGAGAAACTTCTTTTGTATTTTATTATAAAGGTATAAAAATATTATAAAAAATAATTTAGAGTATCTGCTGTGAGAGTATTATTTAATTAATAATAAATCTGTAAAATTAGAAAAAGGTATATCTTATTCTATTTTCGAGAATCTGTTAAGAGAAATTGTTGTGGATTGCCTTATGTTATATATGTTCAGTCAAAATTTTGTCAACAAAAAAATATTTGAAATTAATATATATATATATATATATATATGTATATGTAGATACAGATGTGGATCAAAACTTGACAAAATTTAAATTCTCTAACAAATATCTATTAATTTTTCTTATTTTTCTAACACAACAAAAAAGAAAATAGAATAAACCTAACTACTTTTTACCATTTTTTTCTTCATAAATTCAAGTTACAAACACATTATTATTATTATTATTATTATTATTATTGGATTCTTTTTTAGGAAGAAAAAAAAAGCCGACGCAAATAAATTGAATTGAAAAATGAAGAACAATTTCAAGAAATGATCTTAAATTTTGTGTACTGATCCCTTATTGAATTCAATGAATTGTTTGGTTAATATATATTTTCACTTGCGTGCCTGTATATATATATATATATATACACACACACACACATACATTAGGTATCTTGTAGTTCGAATCCGGCATGCTCAGGTAAGCCGGTAAGTGTGACTCTTGCTGATTTCTGCCCTCTGCCGTGTGGAGCACTTCAATTTGATCTGAGTGGCACTGCTTTTGGAGCCATGGCACTCTCAGGCAAAGAAGATCAACTACGCCGGGTCGGAAGACTTGATATACAATACCAAAGGTGGGGTATATATATATATATATAAATATTAGGCTGCGTTTGGGAAGCAAGAGCTAAATAACTTATTGGCTACTTGCCTTATTTGCTTATTTGTGAAATAACCAAATTTATTCTTTTACATTTTAATTTTTTTTTAAATTTTTAAGAACAAAAATATTGAATTAACTAAAATTAAAAAATAACCTAAAAAATAACTTTTTTCTTTTCCTAAACACAAAAATAACTGATTTGTTTTTAGTTAGTTAGCCAGCTATTTTTCTTTTCCAAACAAGCCTTAATCTGTGCATGAGTGTGATCACATATCTAACCAAATGGGTGCAACGTACATGCATGCATTGCGTGTTTGTTTGTTTGTTTGTTGAGTTAATTCGACATAAAGTCATTTTAAGAATTATTTTTCGAAAAAAAAAATGTGAAAATATGTGACTGACAGGCTTATACTATAATGCATTGCGATTAGAAAAGTTTATTAAAAAAATGACGCGCGTGGAATATTTGTAGGTTAATTACTTAAAAATAATAAATTTGTAAAATTATATCTTCATTTCAACCTTATCATTGTTATTTTATTTTGGTTGAATTTCTTAATTAGGGGGGAACACAAGAAGGGGTAACGAGGTCACTTGATTTCACTGGAAGTAAAATTTTTATAAGAAATAATATAATTTTTGAAATATTTTTATAATTTTATTCCATAAAATATTTTTTTCAAAATAAATTACCTCACTACTTCAAATAATTTACAAGTTTTTTCTTTATTTTATATCAAGCACACTACACATTGTGTGTAAGTGAAAATTTATGAGAAAAGTATAATTTTTAGGGTATTTTATAATTTTATCTCATAAAATATTTTTTAAAAAATAAATCACCATAATATCTCAAATAATTTACAAGTTTTGCCCTTTTTTTATATTAAGTACACAATCTATTATCTTTCAGTACATTGTATGCAAGTGCAAAAATTTATGCTTGTTGATTTAACCTAGTGGGTCTAAATCTTGGATTCGCTACTGTTCATAATATATATATTTTCTTACAACATAATAACGTGGACACAACTGCATAAGATTTTTTGGATTAGTTGGAATACCAAAAACTCTTGAAAATTTGAAAAAATTTGTGAATTTAAAGTTTTGTCAGTAAAAATTATTTTAAACGTAATCATAAAGAGTTACAGGTTTATCCACTTAAAACTGTTTTTGAGCATAAAAATCTTCATTTTTGTAGTTTTTCGATAATTTTTAATATTGATTGAATACAATTTTTTTTTCTCTCTAACCTTCATATGAAAGATTAGAATTTATTTATTTTTTGATTGCATTAAATAATATTTTTCTTTATGTAATTATTAAAATGAATGTAGGGTTTCATGTCAGTGGGATGTCAAAGTGGCCTTCGAGGTGGATCCCCATTCCAACCCAAACTACTTTGTGTTGGAAAATTTGGAATTAAATAGGAAATGGTGAATGAGAAATTGCATTTTCCATAGAGCACTCTTGAATTGGAAAGTGTGAAAGGCTAAGTGGAAAGTGTGAAAACACTTGTCCCACATTGGAAAAGAGGTAAGAGGTTAAGTGCTTCATATATGGTTACACTTTTTATGAGTGGTAACCAATGTTAAGTATACTATGCCTCGCGCGCACGCACAGGGGGGTGCAAATCCTACGCCCCGACGGAGGCCCGATAAACTTCTGTCGTGTGCAAGCGCGCGACCTGCGGACACGAATGCCGGTCCGAAAAACGAGTCTCGCGAGTGGTCCAGTTTTAGCCTTTTAATTATCCACCAGCAGTTACAGATATTGGCTTAATTATGTAACAGGTTTAATTCTGCTGTTATAAACCTTTCAAATTCGAATTTGAATTCTGAGTTTATTATAGAATTAAATTAATTCTGTAATTGCAGCAGGTTAATTCCTAGTTTGCCCCTCTTCCCCACATTATCTATATATACAGCCTTTTCCATGCTTAAAAAATTAACCAGCAGCAAAAAGACTCTCTCTTCATCTTATTTCTTCTCTGCGTATTTCCTCTTCCAGTGATAGTGTTCTGCGTTTGTTTATTGTTCGCTGAGAGTATCGAAGTCTGTGTTATCTTCGGTGCTGTTGTTAACCGTTGTATCCTGGGAAACAGACGTCCATATAACCTCACGCACAGATAGAGGGGACGAATCTGTTTTAAGGAAACTGTGTACATCACAGTCCTCGGTCTTCCTGCATTTTCTGTTTTATTCTGATAATATATATATATATATTATTGCAACTGTTATTTGAAGAAATAATAATAATAAAAATATATATATATTTCTGCCTCTCATTTCATTGTTTCGTGGAAGTCATCTTTTCTTTTAATTTAATTTTAATTTAGTTTCCTCCTTCTTATTTTTATTTTCAACAATCTTAAAACAGATTCAGCTTTAATTAAAAGGAAAATGGCTACCGGAAATGATGCTTCTAATATGATTGCTGCAAAAGAAGCCAAAGCCTCTGCCTCTGTCTCTACTGTCCATTTGCCCGGACTGACTTCTGCACCTACGGTTTCTGTAAACCATGGTGAGAAGCCTGAAAAGTTCAATGGATTGAACTTTAAAAGGTGGCAGCAAAAGATGCTGTTCTATCTGACCACCTTGAATCTTGCAAGATTCTTGACTGAGGAGGCTCCTAAGTTGTCCGAGGAAGAAACAGATATCCAAGTCGTCAATGCGGTTGACGCTTGGAAGCATTCTGATTTCTTATGCAGGAATTATGTTATGAATGGTTTACATGACTCATTGTACAATATTTATTGTACAATGAAGACTGCAAAGGAGCTGTGGGAATCCTTAGACCGTAAATATAAAACAGAGGATGCCGGAGCAAAGAAATTTGTGGTCGGTAAGTTCCTTGATTATAAGATGGTGGATTCCAAAGCTGTGATCATTCAAGTGCAAGAAATTCAAGTAATTTTGCATGAGATTCGGGCAGAAGGAATGATTTTGAGTAAAACCTTTCAAGTGGCTACTATTATTGAGAAGCTACCTCCAGGGTGGAAGGATTTCAAAAACTACCTCAAACACAAACGAAAGGAAATGAATCTGGAAGAACTGATTGTTAGACTTCGTATTGAAGAAGACAACAGAAATTCTGAACATAGAGGATTCAATCTTGCTGCTGCTAAGGCAAATGTAATGGAGCATAAGTAAGGCCCCAAAAACAAGAAAATTGCCAAACCGAAATTAGGCTCAAAAAGTGGAATTTCCAAACTGAAGTTTCAAGGGAAATGCTTTAATTGTGGCAAGATAGGTCACAGATCTGTTGACTGTAGACTTCCAAAGAAGAAACACGAAGCAAATGTGGTGAATGAAATTGCTCAAGATGTGTCAGATATAAACCTCTCTGCAGTGGTTTCTGAAGTGAACCTAGTTGGGTCAAACCCAAAGGAATGGTGGATTGACACTGGTGCCACTAGGCACGTATGCTCTAACAAGGACCTGTTCACTACTTTCGAACCAGTTAATGGGGAGAAAATTTTCATGGGAAACTCTGCTACTTCTGCTGTAGAAGGCCAAGGGAAAGTGCTGTTGAAGATGACTTCTGGGAAAGAACTGACTCTGAATAATGTGTTATATGTGCCAGAAATCCGCAAGAACTTAGTGTCTGGGTCTTTGTTGAATAAGCATGGATTTCGTATGGTTTTTGAGTCAGACAAAGTTATTTTGTCAAAATCTGGAATGTATATGGGAAAGGGTTATGTAACTGATGGACTTTTTAAGCTCAATGTTATGGCTATTATTAATAAAAATAAGAAATCTTTTGCTTATTTGCTTGAGTCTTCCAATTTGTGGCATGGTAGACTAGGACATGTTAATTTTGATACATTGCGTAGATTAATTAACTTGGATCACATACCCGCATTCCAAATTGATTTAAAACATAAATGTGAAATTTGTGTTGAGGCAAAATTAACAAGATTATCTTTCCAAACAATTGAAAGAAACACCGAACCCCTTGAATTAATTCATAGTGATGTTTGTGATTTAAAATTTGTACAAACAAGAGGTGGTAATAAATATTTTATCACCTTTGTTGATGATAGCACAAAATACTGTTATGTGTATTTGCTAAAAAGTAAAGATGAAGCTTTAGAGAAATTTGTTCTCTACAAAAATGAAGTTGAAAATCAGCTTAATAAAAAGATTAAAAGATTGAGAAGTGATAGAGGTGGCGAGTACGAAATACCAATTGGTGAATTTTGTACGCAACATGGAATCATACATGAAATTACTGCACCTTATTCACCTCAATCAAATGGTGTTGCTGAACGTAAAAATCGCACATTGAAAGAAATGATGAACGCGATGTTACTAAGTTCAGGATTACCTCAAAATATGTGGGGTGAAGCTATTTTGTCAAGTAATTACCTTTTAAATAAGGTACCCCGAAAGAAAAAAGAAAAAACTCCTTATGAGTTATGGAAGGGTAGGAGACCATCCTACAAATACTTGCGAGTGTGGGGGTGTTTTGCAAAAGTAGCTGTTCCAACACCAAAGAAAATAAAAATAGGTCCTAAAACGGTGGACTGCATATTCATTGGGTATGCACATAACAGTAATGCTTATCGGTTTCTTGTTCATGCATCTAAAATACCAGAAATACACAAGAACACGATAATGGAATCTAGGAATGCATCGTTTTTTGAAGATGTATTTCCCTGTAAATCCAACGAGATGTCAAGTTCTTCTAAACGAACAAATGAAACTATGAATGAAGGAAGTCATGATTCTGATCATGAACTAAGACTTAGACGTAGCAAAAGAGTAAGAGTGGAAAAATCATTTGGAAATGATTTTCTAACTTATTTGTTAGAGAAAGAACCACTAAATTATTCAGAGGCTGTAAATTCCCCTGAGGGACATCTATGGAAAGAAGCAATTAAAAGTGAAGTAGATTCAATTTTGCAGAATCATACTTGGGAGTTAGTGGATCTTCCTTCTGGTTGTAAACCTTTAGGGTCCAAATGGATCTTTAAAAGGAAAATGAAAGCAGATGGTACCATTGATAAGTATAAAGCCAGACTTGTGATCAAGGGATACAGGCAAAGAGAGGGCCTAGATTACTTTGTTACGAGAATAAATTCCATTAGGATGATACTAGCTATCGCTGCTTTGCGAAACCTAGAGATACATCAAATGGATGTAAAAACAGCTTTCCTAAATGGTGATTTGGATGAAGAAATCTATATGGAACAACCTGAGGGTTTTATAGCTCCAGGACAGGAAAGGAAAGTTTGTAGATTGGTAAAATCACTATATGGCTTGAAACAAGCGCCAAAGCAATGGCATGAAAAGTTTGATAATGCAATGATTACCAATGGATTTAAGATTAATGAGTGTGATAAATGTGTTTATAGTAAAGAGACTGAAAGTGGCTATGTCATTTTGTGTCTTTACGTGGATGACATACTCATTGTTGGTAGTGATTACAAAACAATTAAATCTACCAAGAATATGTTGAATTCAAAATTTGACATGAAAGACATGGGACTTGCTGATGTGATTTTAGGAATTAAAATCATAAGAGCATCAGATGATCTTATTTTGAATCAGTCACACTATGTGGACAAGATCCTTGAGAAATTCAACAAGGATGATTCTGGAATAGCGAGAACACCATTAGATAATAGTGTTCATCTATCCAAGAATAGAGGAGAGGGTATTTCTCAAATAGAGTACTCTAAAGTTATTGGAAGTCTAATGTACTTAATGAGTTGTACTAGACCAGACATTGCTTATACGGTTAGTAAATTGAGTAGATATACGAGCAATCCGAGTGTTGACCATTGGAAAGCAATAGTGAGAATACTTAGGTATTTACGGTATACTCGGGATTATGGTCTACATTATACCAGATACCCAGCTGTTTTAGAAGGATACAGTGATGTAAATTGGATATCTGATATAAAAGATTCAAAATCGACTAGTGGATATATATTCACATTAGCAGGGGCAGCTGTATCATGGAAATCCTGTAAGCAGATTGTTATAGCCAGATCCACAATGGAGTCTGAATTTATAGCTTTAGATAAAAGTGGTGAAGAGGCTGAATGGCTACGCCATTTCTTAGAGGATATTCCAAAATGGGAAAAACCTGTGCCACCAATTTGTATACATTGTGACAGTCAATCTGCTATTGGAAGGGCTCAGAGCAATATGTATAATGGTAAGTCTAGACATATACGTCGTAGACATAATACCATTAGACAACTACTCTCAACTGGAATTATTTCCATTGACTACGTGAAGTCAAAGGATAATATTGCGGATCCGCTAACCAAAGGGTTAAATAGAGAGTTAGTTGAAAAGTTGTCAAGAGGAATGGGACTGAAGCCCATGGGAAAATAAGCTTTTATAAAGGAAAACCCAACCTATTTGACTGGAGATCCCAAGATTTAGGTTCAAAGGGAAAACCTAATTATAAAACTTAATAAGGTCACTGTGGGGGGGCTATCCCTCAACCCATTCCTATAATGAAACAGTGATATTGAAAAGAAAAGGATAGCAAAGGTTTGCTTTAATGATTCTTAAGTGGAGTAAGTAAATTACTCAATATTGAGAAATCACCTATGTGAGAGAGAAGTGGGGCCGCTTCAAAGGAGAATTGTTTAGGGCTCAATTCTTTAGAAACTCTTGCAGAACCAGGTTGATGTTCATGGTCAAAACGAGCATAATCATGAGAACTGAACAAATGTTTAGATGACTCCTGTGTGCAATATATGGCCCATTTACATAAAAAGCAGTTCAGTTCAAGGACATCATGTCTACTGAACAGCTAGTAAAGTAAATATATTGTCATAAAGGAAGGTTCAAGGGATAACTCCTACCTATCCTATGCAGGTTTCAACTATTGAACACTATCACAAATTTATTTTAAAATCAATTTCTATTCATGTGGGGAACTGTTGGAAAATTTGGAATTAAATAGGAAATGGTGAATGAGAAATTGCATTTTCCATAGAGCACTCTTGAATTAGAAAGTGTGAAAGGCTAAGTGGAAAGTGTGAAAACACTTGTCCCACATTGGAAAAGAGGTAAGAGGTTAAGTGCTTCATATATGGTTACACTTTTTATGAGTGGTAACCAATGTTAAGTATACTATGCCTCGCGCGCACGCACAGGGGGGGTGCAAATCCTACGCCCCGACGGAGGCCCGATAAACTTCTGTCGTGTGCAAGCGCGCGACCTGCGGACACGAATGCCGGTCCGAAAAACGGGTCTCGCGAGTGGTCCAGTTTTAGCCTTTTAATTATCCACCAGCAGTTACAGATATTGGCTTAATTATGTAACAGGTTTAATTCTGCTGTTATAAACCTTTCAAATTCGAATTTGAATTCTGAGTTTATTATAGAATTAAATTAATTCTGTAACTGCAGCAGGTTAATTCCTAGTTTGCCCCTCTTCCCCACATTATCTATATATACAGCCTTTTCCCTGCTTAAAAAATTAACCAGCAGCAAAAAGACTCTCTCTTCATCTTATTTCTTCTCTGCGTATTTCCTCTTCCAGTGATAGTGTTCTGCGTTTGTTTATTGTTCGCTGAGAGTATCGAAGTCTGTGTTATCTTCGGTGCTGTTGTTAACCGTTGTATCCTGGGAAACAGACGTCCATATAACCTCACGCACAGGTAGAGGGGACGAATCTGTTTTAAGGAAACTGTGTACATCACAGTCCTCGGTCTTCCTGCATTTTCTGTTTTATTCTGATAATATATATATATATTATTGCAACTGTTATTTGAAGAAATAATAATAATAAAAATATATATATATTTCTGCCTCTCATTTCATTGTTTCGTGGAAGTCATCTTTTCTTTTAATTTAATTTTAATTTAGTTTCCTCCTCCTTATTTTTATTTTCAACACTTTGCAACGGCCACTGTACATCAAGATGGGGAAGGTGACCTTGCTAAAGTTGAATTACGAAACGGAGGAAGCAGCTCGCCGTTCCTTCCCATGCAACGGTCATTTGCTGCAACTTGGAAGATTGACATTTCTCCCGACGTGAAAGGTCCTTACTCTATAAGGCTCACCACACCCTCCGGAAAGACCCTGGTGGCAGACAATGTAATTCCTTCGGGTTGGCAACCCGGTCAAACATACAAGTCAACTGTGAACTTTTGAGAGCTAACTTTCACGATTGTACTTCGGAGGTACCCGCTCCTTCCCTTGAAAAATAAAAGCACGTTGAAAGTTCTTAATGGCCCCCTTTGAGGAGGTAAAAATCAGCAAAAAAAAATTGTAGGATTTTAATTTCAAATAAATTGATAAAATCTTAAAATCAATCTATTATAGATGTCGAAAAATCTCATGTCAAATTATCAAATTAATTTGAAGGGGATATTTGAAGGGAGGTTGATTAATTTTGTGACATATAAAGGATAACACGGTAATTTTCTTTTCAAAATATTGCCATATTAAATAAAGAGATGTACCTTAACTTTTAATTACTTAAACTGACAATTTAACATTTTAAAGTTTTAATTTTTGTTTTTTATTGTGCTTGGAATATGAATGTATGGAGGGAAAAGAAAAATGAAATAAAAATAAAATTATTAGTTTGTATTTTCATTTATGTTTAATTAATTAAAAAGTAATTAATTAATTTTTTTGACTAATATCTATTTATTTTTCCGTACTTTTCTAACTTAACCGAAAAAAAGAAATAAATTTTAATTTTTTCACTTGTACATGTATGTGAGTTGCATTAGAAAAATTGAATTAGAAGTGGACAATAAGAGTAAATTAGTAAACTATACGGGGGCAGATTAAAAAAATTATATCAAGTGGTAAAAAAATATCTATGTATAATAAAAAATTCAATGGAATCAAATACACCCACACAATGTGTGGTTCCATCTTCTATCAAACCCACATCCACTATGTTAGGTGCAACGAAATTTTTTTTAAAGGGTCATACGTACTAGTACTACTCTCGTCCAAATACATTTAATTCTAAAGTTTCAAAAACATTGGATGTTCGCATGATTTTAAAATATGTAGTAAATTAGAAACATTAAAATTAACATAAATAACATTTCATCTCACTCTGCCTAAGTTAAAATGGGAGACACGAGTGTTTAATCTTACATCAATGATAGTTTAGGTAACATTTCTCGACGCCCATCCACAATACTATTTGTCTATCACAATATCTCCAGATTTTAAGCATGCGATCCCATCCATTTGAGTTTCGACTCTTATACTACTTTTAGTACAATCCCGATCAACTGTACAGTATAATATTATCTATTTTAATCTGAATTTGGTGTAATGTAATCCCTTCATAAGGAATTAACCATCCTAATATTACTTGCGTCCAAGCACGTTTAACCTAAAAATTCTAATAGAATCCAGTATTCACATGAGATAAAAACACGTTGTATTATAAATTTGTTGAATATAACATATATAATAATTCACCTCACTCTGTTCGGGCAATGGGAGATGAGGGTTTTATTGCACCTTCTTGGTAACTGACCAGCATTCCTTTGCCGACAGTCCGTCACATGTCTTCTCCCAATGTAATTTTTGGCAATAAAATTCCATTCATTCCCTTGTGCTCCTGCCATCCAAGGCTCCAAGCATCGCTTAAGGAAAAATTCATTTTCTTTTTTTGTTGTTTTTCCAGGTGGTTTTTTTGGGAGAGAGGAAAAAAAAAAAAAAGAGATTGAAAATCTTTTAAAAAAATTGTAGTTGAATTGTAATATAATTAAAAGGATGCATAAGGCAAGTTGAAACACTTTAATCGCTTTATCTTCTTCTTCTTCTTCTTTTGTTCCCCTCCAACTTTGCTATGGATTTGTTTGGCATGATGAGATAAAAAAAAAAAAAAAAAAAAAAAGGGAGAAGAAAGACAAGAAATTTGGTTCTTCCTCCTTTTAGCATAACAGTTATTATACATGTACATATATATATATATATATGACGTACACAATGATGCATAGGTGCTTAATTAAACATGCAAAGACAGCCAAACCCTAGACCTCGCAAGTGGATAGACCCTACTAATCGATCTCGGAAAATGTATCAAAGGCATAGTGGGATGTTCTATTAAAGATGAAGAGGGGAAGAGGGGAAGAGGGAGAAAAATGGTCAACTTCAAAAATTCATTCCTCTATTGTTCGAGAAAACAGCATTTGGAGTAATATAGAATGGCATGCATGTAAACTTGAGTCCCAGCCCAAATTGCATATATATTGAAAAATAGGAAAATAATATGCGTGTATATATATATATATATATATACGTATATTGAAGCATAATAAGAATACATATTTGCTCCCTCTTCAACACACAAGGTGGGCCTATTGCCAGCTCAAATTATTAATAAAATTGACAAATCAGCCTTCGACCTAGGATTTGTAAAATGCTTGATCATAAGATGATGTCCTTTGCTCCACGTGAACACAACCATGTTGTTGTATTAATTGCATGCTACCAAACATGTTCTTTTTATACATTTGGTTAGGGTACGACAATTAACTATTAAACCACGAAAATTTCAATAATTACCTATTACTAATTAGGATAAATATTTTAGACTATTTGTTTCATTTTTCTTTTTTTCGGATGACTTATGATGTTTGGATCAGTTTGCGTGCGCTTCGACTCATTTCTAGGAATATTAAAGTTAATAACGGGGTAAACTTTCCATGACCACGATAAGGAGACTCAAACGAGTGACTACTAGAGAGTATATTTAAAATTATATCAATTGATTTACCTCTCAAGATTAGACTATTTGTTTCTCAATAATTAAATTTTAAGAAAAAATGAAATAAAATTTTAGTAAATTTTCAATATATTTATCAAATTATTAGCACGAAACTAAAAAAAAAAAACAAATAAAAAAGTTCACAACTTTTACGGCATTAAGTTAGAAATCAAAAACAAAATGAGCACTTTCACCCTAAATTGGGCATTTTAATTTTAAACCCCAAGAAGCATGAAAATTGGGGGGGGGGGGGGACCAAGTCTACCATCTTCCCCCCTAACAAAACGGCATTTATTTCCTTGGAAAACTGCATTCTCAAAGGGAGGTTAGTTTCCCACAAATTTCCCACTTCTTTTCACCATTCATTCCCCCAACAAAGATCCAAAATTGAAGGGGCAAAAAATTAGAATACCCATTAATAATAGTGTCAAAAAAAAATTATAGTTTAAAAATTTTTACTAATGTAATATTTAAATATTTTTTTATCGTGGTTATAAATTTAATTACTATTGCTAAATTTGATATGAATATTTATTTATTTATTATTTAAAAAAAATAACAAAGTGAACATGACACAACAGCGTGCCGCCATGCCGAAGCTTCGTACACTGCTTTGCCTCTAATTAATATCAGCGTTGAGAGCGTATAATAATCTGGAATTTTTAATTAATTAACCGATTTTACCCTCTCACTTAGAGCTAATTGCAATAACAGTGGGAAAAAAAGCACTCCTTTAGGCGCAATATTTTCAACTCTTACCATTGCGCTGGGGGCAGATGTGTCACAGGCTTCCTCTTCAAGTGCTGATTAATTGGACTGTATTTATCCTTACGTCACAGCCGCGTGGGTTAATCTGTGGTCCGGTCCACGTTTTGTTTCACTCCGCCTGGCGGTTACAATAAACCCACCGGTTTTCTTGACCTGCACAAGAAATGCCGCCGGCTAATTCTGGTAACCTTCTCTTAGATTACCAAAATACCCTTCCATCTATTTCGTGGAATTTATTCTTCTAGTTGAATTATCATCGCATTATTCCAGTAATATTTTTTTGATAAAAATTTTCCATATTTAGATCGATAACGTGAAGATAGGTTGGAAATAAATACAGCTCCCCGAAGGTTACATACATTACTCTCTCTCTCTCTCTCTCTCTCTCTCTCTCTCTCTCTTTCTGCCTTTCATGCATGAGGTTTAATTAATTTTTATTTATTTCCTTTTGCCGTTTTAGAAAAATTACTGCAAGTGAAATCCGAACCCGAATTTTAGCAAATTCTCTCTAAATTATATATATATATATATGTATATGTCTATGTATATATATATGTATGTAACTCTTGGTGGAGGAATGCTTGTCACCTACTCCTTTTAAGTTTCCACTCTCTCTCTACTTCTCAAGAAGTCTCGCAAAGGAAGGGAAGAGAAGAGAAGTCACAGGCAGAGAGATAGAAAGGGAGGGAGGGAGGGAGAGAGAGAGGAAAAGAATTTTGCTGGGTTTTTTTTTTGGTTTTCTGTGTAATGGAGAAACACAGGTGCAAGCTCTGCTTGAAGAGCTTTGCAAATGGCAGAGCTTTGGGTGGTCACATGAGATCTCACATGGTGAATCTATATGTTCCACCAAAAGCAGAGCATCATCGCCACCAACTCGATGAAAAGGCCGAGTCTGCTTCATCTTCTTCTGCTTCCGATGCAGAAGAAGAAGAAGAAGAAGAAGAAGAAGAAGAAGAAAATGGAGAGAAAGATTTGCTTGGTAGTTATGGGTTGAGGGAGAACCCAAAGAAGAGCATTCGCTTGGTAGATCCCGAGTTCTCTTTTGCAGCGGATGTTGGGTCTGTGGTTCTTCAAGACAGAGAGAGCGAGACCGAGTCTTCGAAGAACCCAATTCGGAGACGATCCAAACGGATTCGAAAATCGGGAATTTCAGAGCACCACCATTACCATCACCACCAGCACCACCGCTACCACCACCACCAGCACCACCGCCAATGTCAAGAACATCAAGAGGATAAGAAGAAGCCCAAATCTGGGAAGACTGAGCCCTCCTGGGCAGAGCAAGAGCCGGTGAGTTCAATCTCGGACGCCACCACCGAAGAAGGCGTTGCTTATTGTTTGATGATGTTGTCAAGAGATAAGTGGATGAGAGAAGAAGAAGAAGAATCAGAACCTGAGGAGTCCACGAAGTGGTTAGATGAAGATGATGATCAAACAGATAGGTCTGAGGAGCTGAAGCAGAGCAAGGGTCGGGCTCGAGGGAAGTACGAATGCGAGACTTGTCACAAGCTGTTTCGATCTTATCAAGCACTTGGTGGGCACAGAGCCAGCCACAAGAAGAGCAGAGAAGCTGCCCAGAAGAATATCATCAGCACAACAACCCATCATCCGCCATTAGATGCTGCAGAGGGAAGAAATGCAGGAACTAATTCTGAGCAGAAAACTCATGAATGTCCTGTTTGTTTCAGATCTTTCTCATCTGGGCAAGCCATGGGTGGGCACAAGAGATCGCATCTTCGTGGCTCAGCACCAGCTCTCCCTCCTCCTCTCCCTCCTCCTAAACCACCCTCTAAATTTGGTGAACTCTTGATAGATCTTAACCTTCCTGCTCCAATTGATGAAGATGACATTAGCCAAATCGAGCTCTCGGCTGTTTCTGATGCTGAATTTGTCGACCCCTATCAAGCACTGAATGACCAGAGTTGAAAAGTTTGCACAAAATTGATTGATTCAAAAGTAACTTTTTTATTTTTATTGTTATTTTTTAATTTTTCTGCATATCTATGAGTTGATGTTACATCAGTTTGTTCACTTGGCCAATTTGGTTAACTGGGTTTTCTCTATTTTCACATAATTTTCCCCTTCTTTGGTCTAGACTGTAATTAATTTATTTGAATTGTGTTATGCCATTGTTACTGCTGATTTTGAACATCCATTAATGGAGGAACCAGAAGAACTTATTCATTGCCAAATCTTCATATATATGACAGTGTACTACAAATTTATAAACACGCAGAATTTGCCCATCACTTGGATGAAATTTTGAGAAATTCAGCATTGTGTAATTAATGGGTTCTGTTAGTAGTTTCCTGCTGTTCTACCTTGTTGCTTCTTCAATTCCTTTCTTTTTTTTTCTGTTAATAAAAAAAAATGAAATCTTTAAAGAAGTTAATCAAGAACCCTGTATTTTATAACACTCCCCCCCCCCCCAAATGTAATTTCGACCTGTCACTACTGGCACTGTACAGTTGGGGAAGCTGAAGCTGATGCTGAAGCAAAAGCAGAAGCAGCTAATTGTCTCTTATCTCTCTCCTTTTTCTCTTCCCCTTTCTATGCCTGTGAGTCTGTGACTGTTCTAAGCTTTACTTGCTGATTTGAATATATCGGTCCAGTATAGCCTAGAGAATAGTGAGAGAGAGATTAATTGTTGAATGACCGAAATATCCTTCCTCTGTGGCACATTTACTAATTTACCATTTATATATATGATGGCAGAGATTGGAAAATCTGTTGTTTAACAAAGGGGATAGTATTTTGTTTGGTTTGGCATGGCCTGAGGTTCAGGTTCATGCAGGCCTAGGAAACTTCAGTCACATTCATCGAAGACCGCCATTAATAAATGGAAAAACGCCATGAATCTATGGCATTTTTCTTATCCTTTTTCTCATAATGTTTTCAGATGACTTTTATGTCATTTTGGTGAATTTCTCTTGCTTGCCCATTTTGATATATAATCATGTTACTAATTTTCTGATATTATATAAAATAATTAATCCTTATGTTCAACACTGGAGTACTTTCGCATGGGTGGTCATATGGAAAATTAGAAAGAGGTGACAGAAAGTGGTGGAAATAACAATTCTAGCAAAATATTAGGTAAAATATTCTAATAAATTTTTGCGGATGTGTTGTGGTGGTTTACCCATCATTTGTGTACACAAGCATAAAATGTTGGTAGGATGAGAAGAGAGAGAAGAGAAAAGTGAAGTATATGCTTTCCTTGGAGCACAAGGACTTAGCGGGCCGGGTTGCAATTTGATGGCCCTTCTCTGGTTATTCCATTTCCTTTATATATGTATTGTGCGGCGATAAAAACTTCCTTACTGAAATTTACCCTCCACATCAGTTGGAGACTCAAAATCAAGCTTGTCGATTACAAAGAAACAGAAGATTATGGCTGGAGAGAGGACCTCCAATCAGAAAAACTCTCTAATGATAAAGTCGGTAAGAACTTGAAGTATTTTATGAAAAATTAACGAAATAGCGTTATGTTGACTATAAAGAGCACGTTATGTTGATTATAGAGAGTGTACTTAAATTTTAGAATTAAGTGTTATATTTATAGTTAGATAATATAAATAAATTAATAAATAAATAAATAAACAAATAATTAGATTGTAATCATTATGTATCTCGTATATATATATATATATATCATCGCACACAGTAATTGCCAGC
Source organism: Vitellaria paradoxa (assembly GCA_019916065.1). Taxonomy (NCBI): domain Eukaryota; kingdom Viridiplantae; phylum Streptophyta; class Magnoliopsida; order Ericales; family Sapotaceae; genus Vitellaria; species Vitellaria paradoxa. Next base: position 67,502,888 of record CM034234.1, on the reverse strand, counting down.
TCTTTAAATGCTTTTCTATTCTCATTTAATGCCCCCCACTCTGCATTCAATTATTTCAGTCTCCCCAATTATTTTTTCTCGTCACTCGAGAACACGGCACGTGTCCAGGCCTATTTTCGTAACAACATATATATATATATATTTACCAAATTCAAACCATAACGGTTTAGAAATTGACCATAATTTTCAGGGATCTTTTTTCCCCCAATACATGAAAGTTAAGATCATTTTTGAGTTTTCACCTGGCACAAAGCTGTCATACTAGCAACATAATAATTAAAGGGCAATAATGTGAAAATAAAAAATAAAATTAAAAACACCATTAAAATTAATAACATGAATAATTGTGAACATATCATTTTAAAATAAATAGAAATATAATTATTTACAAAAGTATCACTTACACGATATTTTAATTATATTCTCTAGTAAAAATATAATTTTCCAAAATTAAATTAATTAAGTTCTATCTTTTACAAATAGTAGAAATGCATATTATATATATATATATATGTATGTATGTATGTATGTATTGAGGCGGTAACTCAACATGAGAGCAGCATTGATTTATGCTGAAGAATTGATGCAAAAAAAGAAAAAAGAAAAGAAAAATCAGTGAGGAATGAATGCTTATAGTGTAGTCTATGAAAAGTTGGCCCATGCATGATGGCATGACAGTTAATTTATTGCTTTCTTTGAGGATGAACTACCTAGAATGACTTCAACTTATGGTCAAATTGAAAACTTTGAGACAATATATATATATATATTTATATTTTGCATGTTACCTTTTCTTCTACCCTAAAAATTAAGAAGTTACATTTTTTTACCACTAGGCCACTTTCACTTAGAAAAAAAGAAATAAAATCAGCAGCTTTTCTTTCATGATATTATGCCTTCCTTGAGGTCAACATTGTCATACTAATTAATATTCTATCGAAGATGCTTTCCTATAACTCTTTCTTTTTCATTTTTCACTAGCAAACAAAAGGTTAAAAGAGAAAAGATTAACAAAAACTAGTGCAACTAGGTCAAGTGCTAGAATATACTTCTTCTTTCCACTTCCCTAGCTTGATGCCTCTGAAATTTTTTTTTTCTCTGTTCATATTTCATTGGCCCCTTTTTTTTTCCTTTAATCAGACAAAAAAATGGAAACTTATTCTTATAAAATACTCATAGAAATGACTAAATTGATGTTCAACAGTGCTCTCATGTACACATTTGATTCTTTTGTGCATTTTCAAAAGTGGATGTGTTGTCTTCTTCAAGAGAAGCTTTTATCTCTTGGGTGTTCAAAAGTAACCCATGAATGATATATATGCCTTTGTATATATATATATATATTCCTCACTATCTCTCTCAAAAAATTATCTCTAATGCTGATCTAATCATCAGCCAAACCCATTACCAAACTCTAAGACAATAAGTCGTAATGGAAGGACAGCTAGCTAGCTTTGGCTTGGCTGGCCTTCATGGTGATTTTGTGAGTTTGGTGGTGGCCATGAGTCGGTTGGTCGGTTCTGTTTGCATTCACAAGATTGAAAGAATTGAACAATAAAAAAAAAAAAAAATCAAAGGAAAAATGCTCGGCCTATGTTTGGTACGTAGGAATAGAATAAAATAGAATAACAGATAGGGATGGAATAAGGGTAAAAATGAAATGTAATATTCATTCCATTCTTTTATTTGGTTGCCAAAATGAAAATAATGAGAATAGAATAAACATTCAAATTTCATAATATGATTACATATTTTAAATATAATAAAATATAATAAAACTACTAATATTAATTTTTTAAAAACTATAAAAAAAAGATTTTATTTTCGAAACACGAATTTAAGTAAAAAAAAATCCACAGGTAAAATGATCATTTTATAATTCAAGATCAAATTGAGCCAAAATTTCTTAATTATTAAAAAACATGTCAAATAAATATTTTTTAGTCTTTTGGGATGTCTAAAGTGCAAATGTGGCCCAAAAATGAATCCAGATGTAAAATTGGATCGAAATTTGAATAAAAATACAAATTTGGACAAAAAAATGGTCTAAGGGTAAAATTGTCATTTTATAATTTGAGTTCGGATTGAGATAAAATTCTATTTGTTATCAAAAAACACATTAATAAATATTTTTTTAACCTTTTGGAAAGGTCAAAATGCAAATTTGGGTAAAAAAAACAAACTAATAAGTAAAATGGTTGTTCTACGACCTAAGTTTGGATTGAATCAAAAATTGCTTAGTCATTAAGTAGTATAAAAGAATATTTTTATTAATCTTTTGGATGTCTTAAATATGAATTTGAAAAAAAAAATTGGATATCTAGAGGTAAAATAGTCATTTTACAATTTAGGTTTGGATTTAGTTCGAAAATAAGATTAAGAGATAAAATAGTCATTTTATAATCCAATGGAGTAATTAAAATTTTTTTATTACAAAATAGTTACCTGTTTTTTATTTTTATTCTTTTTAGTTTTTGAATCAAATTTTAATTACAATGGAATAGCTATTCCATCACATAAATTGTGGAATGCCTAATGTGGGAATGGTTATTTATATGGAATAACATTCCAACTTAATTTTTTTGATACCAAACATGAGAATAGATTGAAGTGAAAATGGATTTTTTTTCCATTCCATTCCATTCAATTCCATTCTTACGTACCAAATATAACCTCAAAGTATAATACATTTCGGTAAATTTTTATATTTTAAAACTATTTTTCTATCAGAATTGAAAAAAAAAAAACAATGTAACAGTGATAATCTTATAATTAAAATGTATAGTAGTCTTTTCTTTTAATTTGAAGGTATAGGAGTGTAATTAATTTAAATAAAATAATTTCTAACTATAGTTTATGTAAAAACTTTTTTAACAGGAAAATATTAGTTTACAAAAAATTATAAATATATAAATATATATATATATATATATAAGAAAAATCTACCAAAATTGTTTACCAGAATGATATGCTTTAGTTGTGAGCTTATCACTTTATATAAAATAACCCGCTAAAAATTAATTTTATTAAAAAAGTGTCATTACTGCATCATTTTAGTAGCATATTCTTGTAAAATATTCTGATAGAGAAGTATTTTCTTTATAAATCTATTGTTTTTAAGTGATAGGCCTACAAGTGTTTCACATTATTTTAATTATTTTTTTTGGTAAATATTTTTAGTTTTATAGTATTATTTTTTTATTTTATTAATACTATACAATCAAAATTCATTTTTAGAATTTTAGGCCATCATGATCGTTATAGTGTGATTACAAATTTATCACTTTGAAATACCTAATTAGTTACAATAAACTTTTATTATAGTAATGTTACTATCACAACAAATCTACATGAACCATAAAATCTTTAACTTTTGATATAAAACAAAATACTTCAGGGAGTTAAAGATAAGCATAGATCCGAGAATGAGTCCGTAAGAGATGACAAATTTTTGTAAGAGTGGGTGAGGAAGAGGAGGAGGGGTTTTCAGACTTGTGTAGAAGTGCTTTCCTGGAAGGCTAAAGCAGAATATCACACAAAACAATTAATTAATTGGACACTTCATTTGCCGGCTTACAAAGGTTATTAGTCAAGAGGTCTTTTTACTCTCTTTTTATTCCTCATCTTCCTCTTCTAGTACGAGAAAGTCTACAACCTTTACTTTAGGGGTGAGCACTAGGTGAAACTCGTTCTGTGACCCTAACCGGCCAAGAACCACAGAAAGTAAATCAGCTTAGACAAGTCCTGACTGACCGGCTCAGTCGAAAAAACTGCTAGACGGCCCCTACAATAAAGGGACGACCATCCTCCTGAAGATGAGTCGAACTCAGAATCACATGATCCCAATCCCTATGACACACTGACCGGCTCAGTCGAAAAAACTGTTAGACAGCCCTCACAATAAAGGGACGACCATCCTCCTGAAGAGGAGTCAAACTCAGAATCACATGATCCCAATCCCTATGACACGTTGTCCGAACTAACTCGACTACCCCGAATGAGCTGCTTATTCTTCTTCAAAATTCTAACCAAACACCACATGCATCATCTTCCTCCCGTCATCATCACTAATTTCTCCCGATATCACTCGTTGTAAGTCTTCTATTGAGTTATATTCAAACCATTAATGGTGGAAGTACAAAGTGGTGCACAACTATACATAGAAACAATTGTAGCCTTTGCTTGTGGCATATGGGCTCCATGATGATTACCTTTTAACTTCTTCAACATCTTAGGGGACGTTTGGACACACATCCAGCCAGCTTAATTCCTCCCCACCCAAAGTTTTCAATAATTGTCGGTAAATGGCATGCTTGTAATTCTTCTATCGATTTATTTATTTTATTGGATGAAAATACATTTGGTGTCTTGAAAATTTATTAAATTACTAGAAGATAACCAGATTAAATTCATTTTAATTAATTCTCTACTGTATGTGTGTATGATATACCTGATTAATTATGAAATTGCGTATGATTGATGATTTACAAACTTGCCTCGCTCCTTTTTAACTCGACTAAGCAATCAAAACTCAAGTTTGATCATTTCAAACTCAATCATGTAGAAGTAAAGCACAAGCAACATAGGCGGCTCGGCTCAATTCGGCATTCGAGGGAAGTGCACGAACCAATTTTGGGATGATAATGGATACGCCAGGCACAAGTGAGATATATCTTATTTATATTTAATTATATTCATTTATAATATTTTTTTACTCATTTCTATATGGGCATTAAAAAATAACTCTATATTTTATTCATAACCATTAAGGAATCTTCTATTTGTATTATGGTTGGACTTTTATAATGAAATAGCAATATTTGTATTACGTTTAGAATGTTGAGGAAGAATGTTGTTTGGGAGAGAAGTGTAAATAAATTCTTTATGGAATAATGAGAAAACGGTATAATTTTTGTAAAAATTATCTTACTAAAATTTACTTTATATTACTCTAAAAATAAATATGCCCTTAGACTTATAGGAGATTTTGAGCAACCCAAGCATTTAAATTTTAGCAAGTTCGATATTCATAAGTGACGATAAAATTAATCATATTAGTAATAAGTAGTCAGACATGTATTTATGTATCAATAAGAGATTTAAGGAATAAATAAACTATTACTTGTCTAGTTTCTGCCACTATATATAGTGTCCACCCACCGCAAAGTATGAAAGTTAGTTAAATGAATTTTCATGCTTACATATACTTAAGTTATTTAAAGCTTATATAAATCTAGTAATTAAGACTTGATCATTTAGGTACAAAAAAATCATTTTTTTTTAACTTAGAATTGATTTAAGAAGAAAACTAAAAACAAGGTTAGTTTTTCTTGAAATTAATATTTTTTTTTTGTTTATTTAACATATTTGCGTTTCATAATTTAAAATACGATTGAGTAATTTTGAATTTTTTTTAAAAGGCAAAAAGTTCAATAGTCAAAAACAATTTTTTAGCTAACTAAAATGAATTGTGTCAAAAATTCGCTATAACGGGATGTATCAACTCTTTTAGAATAAATGATTTGTGTAAAAAAATTTAAATTAATTTTTCAAAAACCAAAAATTTTCATCTTCTGATCTTCGATAACCTTATACACAACTCCTAAAATGCTGTGAGTAAAAATGTATAAGTTATATGCACATTCGACAACCTTATACACAACTCCTAAATGTGTTGTGAGCTTTGTTTTTGTGTGTTTATAAATATGTGCAATGTACGGATAATTTATGTATAAATAATAAAAAAATTCTAATTTTGATAAAAAATCATATGAAACAAAAAATAAAAAATAATTTTTCTATATCCAAACTAAGGTTTAACATCTCTTCACACGATTAATTAGTGTATATTTAGAGTGTCAAATTTAGTTAAAAATTTTTAACTTTTTCTAATTTTTTAAGCTCTTTTCATACCAAAAATTTTTAATTTTTTTAATTTTCTCAAAATTTTACCAAAACTTTTTAAATTTCTTTAACTTTTCACATTTTTTGAGTAACACACTCACAACCCCCCCCCCCCCCCCAACAATTTAAAATTTGTACAGACACTACGTCGAAGTTTTTAACAACTAAAATCGCCTTTTATGTATGTCTATATATGTCCCCCGGGGATTTTCTTTCTCCCTGGGCATTGATCTAGTTAATCTTTCTTCGAAGTATGTTAACTTATCTAAATTACAATTATACCATCAATTCTATTATCATAGTTTTATTTATATATTTTCTTGAATTGATATGATACCTATTTTTATTCTGCCGGAAATGCCCTTTTATTATAACAAATGTATCTAATAAATATTTATTTTTTATTAAATAAGTTTATTTGTACTCTACAAATAAATTCTTGCGCTCTATGTGTAATTTTATTTAATAAAAAAAGTAAAGTGAAATATAATAATTCATTTATGAAGTACAATGGACCCACCCTTTTTATTATACCCAGCTACATTATTTGTCTAAAAAGCCCACATTGATATTTTCCCCAAAAAATTTAGTAACGGGCATAAATAAAATAATAAAAAATAAGAAAATATTTCTAAAAGAGATAACTTTCAAACTGGAAATTTTACTTTAGAGTGTGTTTGAAATAATAAAAAGTAAGATAAAATGTGATTTGGAGAAACTTTTTGCATTTCATACAAACATCTCAAGCCATATTTTTTTTGAGATATTCCCGTTCCAACGGATTAGATTTTCATTTGGACGGATTCAAAATTTTGTATCAGTCATGACATCTTTGCAGAGCAAACCAGACTTGAATCGATTTCTACAATTCATTTGGATGAAAGTTGGCTGTGCACATCTGTCGAAACGGTTTCTGTAACCCAAAAAAAAATAGTCACAATGGGTGTCATTCAATAATTTGGAAGTTCCATAATGAGAATGGTAAAGACAATTTTACTATTTGATTAATCGAATTTTAATAATCGACTTTTTTTTAGAAAGTATTGAACTTTTTTTAAATTTCGAGAAAGTAAGAATGTGTAAAAATGTAATAGAGATTTTCAAAGATTTTCAAAAATTTTTAGAAAATTTCACCAAAGTTTGATGCACCAAACACGCTCTTAACAAAATAAAAATTTGAAATTTTTAATATATTAAAATTTTGTTACACTGCAGTTCAACCGGAAATTTTATTTTAATAAACTAAAAATTTAAAATTTTTTATATATTAAATTTTGTTAGACTTCAGTTTAACCTAGAATAAAAATTGATGCTTTTGAAATTTAATTTTTTTAGTTTATTAAAATAAAAATTTTAATTTAAGTAAAACATGCTGGGCTGTTTGGTTGGCCAACTTTGGCCAAAAAGTATAACAAAAATAGAAAGATGTGATATAAGGGTAATAGGTGTTAAAATTTAATTGAAAGAAAGTACAAAAAATAGTTAAGATTTGGTGACTATTAATTTTTTTTTTTTGTTGGCCAAACAGCCTCTAATCGGCTCATCCAAACAGTTCCTTTGCAATGTCAATTCATGCGACTAGTAGAAATGTTGGCCATGTGTATTTTTATTTATTTATAAGGGCATATAAAAGTTTTTATATCTATGTGCGTATACGCATACGTGCCTACACATATAAATAATCAAACCAAAGCATGCAAGTCTGGTGGGTGCGGAGACTCTGGCTGATTGTCTTCTTGGTTCGAGAAATGAGAAATCCGAAATCCATGGACTCTCTCTCTTTCTCCCGTTCTCGTTTCTCCATGATCGCCTCTCAGTTGCAGACCCTCTCCATGTAGGTAATTCTCTCTCTTTCTCTCCCTTCAATGGGTTTCGTTTCATTACTCGATCCAGTGCTCTAAATCTGAGACGTGACTCGTTTTCTTAATTCTTGTTTTGAGATCGATAAAATCCTGGATCTTTGATCTTTTGGGTATTGTTTAATGTTTGATTCAATTCTTGGAAACCCAACGTTAATGTAGCTGTTCGTAATGTGTTTGGTTTCAGATGGTGCATGGTGATTGTTTGTGGAATCTTAGGGACTTGTGCAATACTGCTTGTGGATTCGATTGAATTCTATTCTAATTAGGAAGTGGAGTACTGAAATTGGGAGGTTTTGTGAGTTCGGATTTGATATAGATGGCGTCACCTCCATTTCAAATGGAGGATAGGCGAATGAGGAATTTTTTGATAAATTGGTTGATGGAGATGATACTGGTATTGTTGAATCTGGCGCTATTCTGGTAGAAAACGAAGGGTCGGATGAGATAAAAGCATTTTCAAACTTAAGTATTGTTGAAGTTGATGTTGGCAAAGGAGATTCTAGTGCCAGTGTTGATTTGGGGGTCAACAGGGAAAAGGAATCTGATGGTGGGGGTTTCCCAGCATCTTCAGATGGTCACAAGGACAATTTTCTTGCCAAGGAGAGTGCTGACAATGTTGTTCAATCGAATGACGTTACTTCTGAGGCAAATGATAAATTAGATTAAAAAAACAGCAATAATAGTTTATCAAGTGGAACAGGTGTTAAGGAGGTTGATTGGAGTTTGTTCAACTCCCCATCACATCTTCATAGTGGTAGAGGAACTAGTTCATATTCAGATTTCTTCAATGAACAGGGCGATAGTTCAGAAGATTTGCATGGAAAGGAGGCAAGCAATTCTGAGTTAGCATCAAACAATGCAGTCATATTGTTCCTGAAAATATGGCTTATGATTTAAGTTCATTTAGTTCTGTACAGAACAAAGAAGGTCAATCTTATGGGTCACAAATGGAATATCCCATTGTTGGGCACAGGGGCGGAGCCAGAATTTTTGCCCAGGGGAGGCACCGGGCGCCAGGGGCATCGGGCACTAAGGGGGGCACCGAACACCTAAGAAAAAATAACAATCGACTTATTTTTCAATTGAGAGTAGGAGAAAAACGATGTTATTTTTAGAGAGAAAATAAATTATTCTTGAGTATTAACTAGTGAATATATTTCTCACAGTTAATGGTTCAAGCACCTGAAATTTATTAGAGATATCCCTTACTACAAAAAATATAATTATTATTAAATTTTATTATCTATAGAATTTATTATGTTATATGCTAAATTTACTGATAGTATAAACAAAAATATGCAATAATATATTAAAAGATATACTTTATTTTACAAAAAATACTAAGTTTGATTCTTTTAAACTTCTTATATGTTAAAAAAATTTGAGTTAACTTTAAATTTTTAATAAAATCAAAATATCTTAATTTTTAATTAATTTAATTTTTAAATAAAATTAAAATAATAAGAAGGACATTTTAGTTATTTTATCTAAAAAATTGAGGGGTCACTTGCCCCCCCCTTCCCCAACATAGCTCCGCCCCTGGTTGGGCATGACTTTAATAGCAGTCAATACTGGGAAAATCTCTATCCAGGCTGGAGGTACGACCCAAACACTGGGCAGTGGCATCAGTTGCAAGGTTATGATGTAAATGTGAATTTCCAGGAGCATTTTGATTCCAGAATTGGGTCTGCTGGTGATGGTATTTTTATGGAGCAAAGTTCAGATGCTTATTATTTTCAGCAAACAGCTCAGTCTGCTTTGAGAAATGTATTGGAAAGTACAGCAGCCAATGTTACCAGCTCGAGTCAAGGTTCACATCAGAATATAGAGTACCCTGCTCATATGGTGTTTGATCCCCACTACCCCGGTTGGTACTATGATACAATTTCCCAAGAATGGCAGCTCTTGGAATCTTATACAGCAACTATGAATCAGCTAAATAGTGTCCATAGCCAGCAGGATCAATATGGGATTGTTTCATCGGGAGAATCTTTGCCTCAAGTAAAAAATAGCATTAATGACAATTTAAATCAAGTTGGGAAGTTTGATTCACGAGGCCTTAGTAGCCAAGGTGAATTAATGGGCTAGGAGGGTTCCGTGAATGATTACAACCATCAGAACAGGAACACCTGGCAAGCAGCATCACCTCCTAACAGTGGAGTTATTGGTATTAGTGATAATCAAGAATCACATCGTCTTTTTGATTCAAATGATCATGTGAATATCTCCACTAATCAACAAAATCAACAAATGTCGTTTAAACCCTCAGGAACTGCTACTTTAACTGAGGAGACAAGTCAGAGTTGTGGTAGTCCTAATGACAATTCTGGATCTCAATCCTTGACCCCCGCTGCAAACTTCTCTCAGCATAGAAATCAACACAATCGGGAGCCAAGCCAACAGATGTATTTCTCGCCCTCTTATTTTGATAGTGAGAAATCACCAAGTTTTCCAGACCAACCACTTCAGAGTGGCTCTCAGTTTCCTTATGCCTCCACTGTGGGGAGGTCATTGGCTGAGCAGCCTCCACATGCTCTGGTGACTTTTGGATTTGGCGGAAAACTTATAGTCAGTTCTTTCACAAATTCAGCATATGGAGGCCAGGTTAAACTCTCTCTGCTCGCTACTTTCAGTTTCTGAAATTTTGTTTTCTTTTTCTCTGTTTGCTCGTCTATTTTTTGTTGATATCTAAAAACACCCTAGTCTTTTCAATGTTATAATTAAATATTTCAATTTTAAATGTTTATTTCATGTGAAGGACTCGGCTGGAGGTGTTATTAATATTCATAACTTGATGGATGTTCTGGACAAAGCTAATGCTTCAAGCACTGGATCAGGAACTTGTAATTATTTCTGTACATTGTGTCAACAATCATTTCCTGGTCCTTTGGTTGGCGGGAATGTTGGAAGCGGAGAGGTGAATAAATGGATTGATGAGAAGATTGCTAACTGTGAATCTCCAGACATGGACTACAGAAAAGGTGAACTGAGGTTGCTCTTCTCTTTGCTCAAAATAGCATGTCAGCATTATGGAAAACTCCGATCTCGCTTTGGCACGGATCAAGCATTGAAGGTAAGTTTTCCACTTGATTTAACTTTTTTGGATTTATTCTCCATTAAATTCATTATCTCCTGCTTCATTTTATGGAGCAATACCATATTGGATTATTGCCTCTCAAAAGAGAAAAAAGTATTTTTTTTTTCTTTCATGTTGCTTTTGAACATCTTCAAATAACTTGCTTTCATTATAAAATGCTAGCCTTATTGCAACATACTTTATAGATATTACCTCTGTTTGTGCCTGTGTGTGTCTGTACAGACACGGGCAAGGGGTGCATAAATGCTACACTAATGTTAGTCTCACAAAATCTCTTCTTTACAATCCCTACCTGATGTGGATATGCAGACAACCTATCCTTTTTAATGATCCTGTAGGACTATACTGAATTACCGTATGCCCAATGTGACTAAACACCTCACCATTAATTTATCTTCATTCTTTTGTAAATGCGTCTCATGGATCAACCTAGTGAGTTGACACGTGCATCCTTAACAAACTTCCATACTCTCCCCCTTTGATGTTGAGTAGCCTTACCCATGGGCCCCTAGATCCTTCGAAGGCACTCCCACCAGTCTCCTATGTAATTGCACTGGTGGCAACCCGTTCACTGCCAAGGAATTTTCGCTTAGGTGCACCACCTGCTAGCTCAAGTCATACACTTCCCAGTTCTCGGATTAAGCAAGGATATCCTCTGAACAGTATCTTTAGCTAGTTACTTCATCTACTTTCCTGTTGGCCTACACATAGTAAGGTAGTCTCCAAATATCTTCCAGCATTCTCATACACAGTTTAGCTTGGAGGAAAGACCTAGAAGCCCGACTTGGAGCTTTTTTTTTTTTTTTGAAAAAGATAAGTAAATTTTCCATTCAATGGTAAGTCAATTCCTTCTATGTCATTTATGAATTCTATGAAAATATTCATCTGTTTAGTTCTCCTATGGCAGTTCCACTTTTCTTCTATACACTTGACCATGTTAAAATCTCCACCCAAATACCATGGAGATGAATAGTCGAAGCAAGTTTAGGATTGACAGATTCTTAGTGTCTAGTGAATGGGAGGATATATTTCCTGAGGTTCTTCAAAAGTCTATGCCTCAATTATGATTAGATCACTGTCCTCTGCTGCTGGATGGGGGGGGGGTTCTAAGAAGTGGGCCCAAACTTTTTAGATTTGAAAATATATGGTTGCAAGCTGATGGATTCACTGAGATGATCGCCTACTGGTGGCAGGGTTACAAGTTTACTGGAAGTGCCAGTTTTGTGCTGTCACAGAAACTTAAATGCCTTAAAAATGACCTGAAAAGATGGAACTTGGATGTATTTGGAAAAGTAGAAAAACAAAAAATACAGCTTGAGAAGGAAATCCAAATTTTGGATATGATGGATGATCACAAAGGACTCACAAATCAGGAGAAGAACTGCAGAAATGAAGAGATTGAGAAGCTGAATAAAATAATCAAAATGGAAGAAATAAGCTGGAGGCAAAAATCCAGAATCAAATGGCTGAAAGCGGGCGATAGAAACACAAAAGTTTTTCACAAAATAGCTTCAGCGAATAAAAGGAAAAATTGGATTGAAAGGCTGATAGTTAATGGCTTGATCACTGATAATCAGGAGCTTATTCAGCAAGGAATATTGACCTTCTACGAGCAGCTGTTCATGGAGCAAGAAGAATGGAGACCTAAGGCTGATGGGCTGAATTTCTCTCAAATCAGGGTTGATGAAGCAGAGAGGCTTGAGCAGCCCTTATCAGAAACTGAGATTTTTAAGGCACTAATGGAGCTTAGTGGAGATAAAGCTCCTGGACCTGATGGGTGGAGTGTTGCTCTCTTCCAAAGGTACTCGAGCATTTTTAAGAAAGACATTCAGCTGGTATTTGAAGAATTTCACCACAGCTGCAAGTTTCTTAGAAGTTTGAACTCCACCTTTATAGCTTTGATTCCAAAAAGGCAGGTGCAGTAGATATTAAAGATTACAGGCCTATTAACTTGGTTGGTGCTGTCTACAAGCTAATTGCTAAGGTTTTGGCATCCAGGCTGAAGAATGTATTGGATCCCATCATCTCTACTTCTCAAAATGCTTTTGTAAATGGAAGATTCTAGATGCAGTCCTAGTAGCTAATGAACTCATTAGCTCAAAGGAAAAAAGAAAAGAAGCAGGTATTGTTTGTAAATTGGACATAGAGAAAGCTTTCGACCATGTTAATTGGAATTGCTTGATTTACTTGATGAGGAGAATGGGTTTTGGAATTAGGTGGTGTCAGTGGATTCAATGGTATATCTCAACAGTTAGATTCTCAATTTTGATCAATGGCTCTCCAGATGGTTTCTTTGCATCATCACGAGGGCTAAGACAAGGTGACCCTCTCTCCCCCTTTTTATTCATAATTATCATGGAAGTGCTTAGCAAAATGCTACAGAAAGTGGAAGAGGCAGGGCTGATAGAAGGCTTCTTGGTCAGCAATAGAGCCAGTGAATCAACCAGTATTTCTCATTTACTCTTTGCAGATGATTCTATAATTTTTTGTGGTGCAGACAAGCTACAATTGGGACACTTGCATTGTATTCTTTTGGGTTTTGAGGCTGTCACTGGTTTGAAAATTAATTTGAGTAAATCAGAGGTGATTCCAGTTGGTGTTTCTACTTATCTTCGGGAGATGGCAGCTGTTTTGGGATGCAGACTTGGTACCTTCCCAACTACTTACTTAGGTTTGCCTTTGGAAGCACCATCAAGATCTAAAGTGGTTTGGGAATCTGTCCTAGAGAGATGTAGGAATAGATTAGCGGTATGGAAGTCCAGATACCTCTCAGCTGGGGCTAGAGTTACACTGATTAAGAGTGTGCTTTCTAGTCTTCCAACTTACTTCCTTTCCCTATACAAAGCTCTTGCCTCAGTTTTGCATGAGCTTGAGATATTGCAAAGGGATTTTCTATGGGAGAAAAGTGAGGGGTCTTTCAAGCACAGCTTAGTCAATTGGAAATCTGTTTGTTCTCCTATTCGACCTGGTGGTATTGGTATCAAAAAGTTGCAGCTACAAAATGAAGCTCTTCTAGGAAAATGATTGTGAAGATTCTCTCAAGACAAGAACAGCCTTTGGAGGAAAGTAATTTCAATTAAATATGGGAAAAATCTGGGTGGCTGGTGCTTAGTCCAATGTTCTAACTCTGTTGGTGCAAGCATTTGGGGAGGAATGAGGAAGAATTGGTCGAATTTCTCTCGCTGCATTTCCTGGAAACTGGGCAGAGGAGATAGAATCTTATTTTGGAAGCATGATTGGCTAAATGTTGGCTGTTTGGCTGCCCTCTTTCCAGGGATCTTTGGCCTAGCAGTGAATAAGGATGCATTTGTACAAGACTACTGTGATGAAAGGGGCAGAAATTGCACTTGGTCAGTGATGCTTAACAGGAACATAAATGATTGGGAATTGAATGATTATTTATCACTCATGGAGCTACTTAAAAATGTTTGTCTGGAGGACTTTAAGGGCTCTATGGTTTGGAACATGTCTAAGGAAAGAACTTTCACTGTCAAGTCCTTCTACCAATTCCTTCAAGGAGACCCAAAAGATGTCTTCCCATGGGCAAATTTTTGGAACAAAGATATTCCTCCTAGAGTGACTTTCTTCACTTGGTGTGCAGCTAGGGGGAAAATTTTAACCATGGATAACCTTAAACTCAGAGGATATTCTATAGTCAACCGATGCATTCTGTGCCTTAGACAGGAAGAATCTAGTGCACATCTTCTATTGCATTGTCAATGGACAACGGAGATATGGAATTTGATTCTTGCATGCTTCGGAGTTCACTTATGCTTCCCATGGAGTCTAAGTGACTTTCTCTTGGCTTGGTGGGGACAGCCCTTTGGAAAGCATAAGAAATCCATTTGGAATGTGGTATCATTTTGTGTGTTCTGGTTAATATGGAAGGAGAGAAATAGAAGAATATTCGAAAATGAAAACATGACAATCTTGAAGATAAAAAGCTACTTTCTCTCTTGTCTATATGGTTGGGTTAGGGATGGAAGGGAGATAGATCTACCTTCCCTCTTAAACTTCCTTGATCAGATTAGTTGATCTCTGTTTTGTTTGGAGTAGACATTTTGGTTTGCCTTGTTTGGCTGGTTTTATCTATAATTGATTTTAGTTTGTCTAGTGATAGCATCACTTTGATGCTCATGTAAATTCCTTTGCTATAAATAAACATTTACTTATCTTTTTCAAAAAAATTTTATTCAAAAGAATAAAAATCTATCTAAGCATCGATGAGATGCAAATACAAGCCCGACTTGGAGCTGTCAAAGGATTTTGTGGCTTTGAGGGTAGATTTAAAGGTTCAGGAGATATTCATCTTTCTCCAACAGGGGCCTTTGCCTTAGTTAATCTTTAAGACTAAGGGTACCAGCTGAAAATCATCTATTGACAAGAAGGCATGTGGCACTAAAGAACTAGGAGACATCTAACTGTCTCTACAGATGGTAGTCATGTCAGATGGCTGCAGCACCACATCAATGATATGCTGTCACACCCTTCTCGGTTAGTCCAATAGGAACAAGCCATTTGTCGCATTGCACCTATACCCACATGGCAAGCCTAACTCTCTAGGTATAAATGTTTCTATAAATGGGAAAACTCGCCATTTATCACATTGCTGAAGTCTCCCACTTACTCCTACTTGTGCACATTGCACCTGTACAGCATACCCACATGGGCATGCCTTGCTTTCTATGTATAAATATTTCTGTAAACAGGAAAACTTTCCATTTATGACATTGCTAAAGTTTCCCACTTACTCCTACTTGTGCTCAAGGATCAAATTTTCATTTTGATTGTGTGTTTCAGTTAGCATAGAAACATAAGCATTTTAGAAATATTTCAAAAATGTTTGGAAGCGGCAAAAAAATTTACTAAAATACATAGAAATGTTTAGAAACACAAATTGACATCTAACTAAATGTATGACACATAACAATAAATTAATGAAATAACTTATTATTTTTGCATGTTTCAGTATTTTTAGTGTGTTTTATTGTATTCCAATAGAAACAATAGAATTATTATTTCAATTGTGTTTTGATCTCTTAGGAAACGGAACTTTTGAATCATTTTGTGGAAAATAAATGATATTTTGTTCCTTGCTTGGACTTGAAAAATTTCACCTCTCTTGACTGCCTTAGTTCTCTCTATTCTATTATCGGTGGAACCTCAGGCCATATCAACAGCTGCCATCTTCCCTAGAGGACCCTTGGCTTAACCAATCACCCTCTTTCTCTTGACAAATGAACCTCTAGACATGTTTTTAGGGATGATTCATTCATAGAACCCCCAAGCAATATCAAAATAAAATTTCCAAATTAGTGACCACTGAAACTTCTCAGGAATCCTCTTAGAACTTTACCTTACTTTCACCTTAATATAGATGTGGTGCTTTTGTTATCTTTCCTAACCTATGAGGAGCTGGCGACTTGACTTTCATCATATTATGTATTTACTAGAGGCTTTCTTCGTATTCAACATCTGCTCTTGATGAAGCCAGATCCATCATTCAGGATTGCCTTGAATGGTCACTAATTTGGAAATATCATATTTACTTTATTTTCATTAGCCATCCCTGATTAGATTTAGTGCTTATTATTTTACCCCTCTATTGCCTCTTTTTTGACAGCTCTCTTCTGGTTATTGACATTTGGTCTTCTTCTGTGTTTCCTGATTTTACTAGGAAAGTGATTGTCCAGAAGCAGCTGTAGTTAAGCTCTTCGCATCTGCCAAGGGAAATTGTAGTGAATATGGTGCTTCCAGTGGCTGCTTACAAAGCTTTCCCTCTGAAGGAGAGAAACAGGTAGACATGCCTCTTTTGCTTGATTTTCTTAAATATTTCACAAAAATGATTATATATATATATATATATTTATGCCTATATTGGTGCTTTAGGATACTGCCCTTAAGGTTCAGAAGCTTCTGGTTTCTGGTAGGATAAAAGAGGCTTTACAATGTGCAAAAGAAGGTCAATTTTGGGGGCCCGCCCTGGTTCTTGCAGTTCAACTTGGTGATCAGGTTGATCCGCCCCCCCCCCCCCCCCCCCCCGGTCCTCCCATATTCTGAATGGCAGTCTCTGGTTTATCAAGCAAGTTCATTTATGTAGAAGAGTGTCACAGCTTATTTGTACTCAAGGCTAACACATTTTTTTTTTTTTATCTTTTTGTTTTTTTTCAATTGATGCAGTTTTATCGCGATACTGTGAAACATATGGCGCTTTGCCAGTTAGTAGTGGGATCACCTTTGCAGACATTGTGCCTGCTTATTGCAAGACAACCTGCAGATATATTTTCCAATACCTTAAGTAATAACAGTCTGCCTGGTGTTGTAAATATATCTCAACCTTCTTCTGAGGTGATATATTTGCTTGAAACTGTTGTTAAAAAGACTGCATTTTCTAGTCAGTTATTTTCTCATTCCTGTCATTCCAGTCATTTTTAGTTCTACTCTTCTAGGAAAAGGCTTATATCTCAATTACTTGGCTTCAATTTATGGCTGCACAATAACCACCCATCATTGCAGGCAATGCTGTGTTTGCTTGGAATATAGGTTATCATGTTATGGTAATACTCTGGCAGAAAATTTTCCAAATGTTTCCCCACAAACATGTAGACTCCTTTTTCTTTTTTTACTCGTTAAGTAAAAGGTAAGGTCTCTAGCCTCCTGTGTATGTGCTTGTGTTTGATAGGAATGAATCCTTTAATATTGTTTTTGGTTTATAGTCCTAACGTGGTCGAGGAAAAAGACACTTGAATTTTTACATTCAACTTTTGAGGATTGTGGTAAGATATCCAGATGTTTTAGTATTGTTTGCAATCTTAGTGTAGAAGCCTTGGTCCATTAGACCAGAGTATAGGATTGTGAGTTGGAGCCAATGGATGAATTCTTCAACTCTTTTATGGGATGAAGATCCCTAGAGAAGGTTAGCTTGTGAGCGTAAGCCTGTAAGGGAACGAAAGGAAGACTCTTAGTTAGGTTCCATTCTCTCCTTTTCATTAACATGGAAATTACATTTTGATAGAGAAGTATCTGACATATTAGGAATCATACAAAGTGTCTTTATTTATCTTAGATTGTAATCTTGGATTCAATCCATGTTATTGGTGATTTGGATAACAGAGTGTGTGTGTGTTGGGGGGTGGTTTGGTAGACTTGGAGGAGTCTAACCTTTCTGAGAATAATGTTAACTATCGAATATGGCGGAGTCACCCGAGTCCAACAGATGAGTGAGAACCAGGGCAATCCAGAATAAAAGAGAGAGAGTGACTGTTGTAAGTGAAAGTAGTAAAATGGTGAATGTTTGATGCCAAACGCTCTGGAAGAGGATGGTTTATATAGGTGAAGAGGGAGCTTTTTTTAGGCAGAGTCAAAACTTTGAATCCGTTAGGAGGATATCCGGCCTTGACTTAGCGCGCCATAGGATAAGGATTCCTTACACAAATCTCTCTCTAGATTGGTTGGGTGAATCCCCAATGATCTCCTGATTTTAGCTTCCAATCTGCTGAATCCCCAATGATCCCGCACATTTGTTAGGTTAGCTGGAGAAACCCTTGGACCTTGTTCCAAGTCCGGGAGGTGAGACATCCTGCAGAAATGATGTTCCCGCAGCCATGTAATGTATAGTAGTCTTCCCGCGGCCAGTTAATACCATTTGGGAAATGCGGTTATGCTGCGGGGGAGTATGAAAGGATGAACTTGGGCCCTGATGTCACAGCTTAGGTACCTACACGGAGAACTTTTGCTTTCTAATTGGTGCTACATGTGCAAAAAATCCAAGCTTTTAGGGGATTGTCTATTCCATTGTGAGCTTTTGGGGTTTGTAGAATATGCTCTTCTTTTTTCTATTTGTATTGATACGAGTGCTGGGCTGGTGGGTGTCTTGAAAAGGGTGAACAAAGCATGGATTATGATATAACAAACCATTCTAGAGATGATGAGCTTGTGGTGATGGTGATGTCACTTCTTGAACAAGCAATTCTAGAGCTGTTATTTTGAAGAAATAGGAACTCTATCAAATGTAACAGCTCCATATAACTAGAAATTTTTAATCACTTAAATTATTGGGAAATAAGATCTAAACTTCTTGAATAGTTTTTACTAATTCAAGTCAGATTATGATATTACGAACAACAACCTAAAAACTGATTTGGATACCACATATAGTTCTATTATATAAATATTAAAAGTCTATTTTGCACTTCCCCTAGAACTACTAGCAGCAGTGGATTATTATTATTATTTTTTTTATCAGTAAATAAAAGTTTTTGCTGATAAAGAAAGAGAATAGCAGCAGTGGATTATTGACCTATAGTTCCATTGAAAACTAATGATGGTTTGAATTCTTTTTTCTCATCCCAAGAAATCTTCAAAACACCACTTTCTAATAAGCGTACTATTTGTGCTTATATGGGTTTAAACTCAAATTTAAGGTAATGAGGTATCCTTTTAGATATTTGTAGAGTCTGTATGAGAAGTTTAAAAGAGAAACCTAACTAAATTGCATCAAAAGATAATTTATGTTGGGCAGTGTGGAGTCGGATATCACTGTGCACAATTATGCTTGTGACAAGGAGATCTAAAGCTACAAGTGCAGAATGGCATCATGGATATTTATGCATGCATGGATATTTATTTTTTGTTTTATTCCGTTGTTAGATTTAGTAATATATATAATTAGTACTCCTTAATTTATGCATTCCTTATTTTGTATATCCTATCATAATTAGGATTACTATCTCATTCCTTATTTTGTATATTCTATCATAATTCGGATTACTATCTCCTATCAGGATTAGGATTATTGTCTTCTTATATAAGGAACCTTGTAACCTTGCATTCTTATACACAATCATCAATATTAATATATAATTCTTATCTTCTTCTTTTATTCTAACATGGTATCAGAGCTTATAGTTTTTGATCCTGGGTAGAATAGGCATCCAACAATCACATCTTTGGCCGCCAGTGTTGCCCTTCCTGGCGTCACCTCTGCCTTCGCGACTCCTTTAACGCTCTTTCATGCGCCCTCAATCTTTCAATGCGCTTCTATGCGTCTTCAACCTTCAACGCGCTTCCATGCGCCTTCAACGCGTTCCTCTGCGCCCTCTTCAACGTGCTTTCATGCGCCTTCAACACGCTTCCATGCGCCTTCAACGCGTCTCTTTGCGCCTCCTTCAACGCTCCTCTGTGCCCCTGCAACCTCTCAACACGCCTCTCTGTGCTTCCTTCAACGCATCTCTATGCGTCTTCAATCTCTCAACACGTTTTTCCGCGCCTCCTTCAATGCGCGTCCGTGCTCCTTCAACCTTTCATAATCCTGCCTCTCTTTACCTCACTGATTCTTCTATTGAACTGTTTCCTGAGGATGTAGATGTTCTTGCTGTGATTCCATCTCCTGTTCCTGAAACTGTTGATGTTCCTGATAATCTCTCTAATAAAGTTGTGCCACACGCTACAGTCTATCCCGTGGAGTCCCCATCTGATGATTCTATTTCTTCAACTGATCAAATAGCTGATACCTTCACCAAGTCTCTTCTGCCTGGCTGGTTTGATGCTCTCGTCACCAAACTAAAGTTGGTCTCTGCTCCACCACCTTGAGTTTGACGGGAGGTGTTAGATTTAGTAATATATATAATTAGTACTCCTTAATTTATGCATTCCTTATTTTGTATATCCTATCATAATTAGGATTACTATCTCATTCCTTATTTTGTATATTCTATCATAATTAGGATTACTATCTCCTATCAGGATTAGGATTATTGTCCTCTTATATAAGGAACCTTATAACCTTGCATTCTTATACACAATCATCAATATTAATATATAATTCTTATCTTCTTCTTTTATTCTAACACCGTTATTTATTGTTTAGTTTCATTTGGGCTATAGGTTGGAGCTATCTGTATGCTTGACAACTGGGAGGAGAATTTAGCCGTTATAACTGCTAACAGAACCAAAGATGATAAGCTCGTGGTTATTCATCTTGGAGATTGCCTATGGAAGGAGAGAATTAAGGTATGATGTTTTTGGATTCATTTTTCATTTATTCTTTTCCTTTTAACTGCTCCCACCCCCATAAAACCTTTTTGTGACTGATGGCATCATGGGAGTAAAACCAAAATCCAAAAAAAGAACTGTAATTTATGTTGTTTTAGTTTCCAAAGGAGTTTCACACTATCTTCAACCAAGACATTAGTTGTTTGACTCAATTGAGTGGAGTTTTTTTTTTTTTTTGTTATCGGGCCTTAATATGGAAAATCTAACACTTAAGATTTTAATTTTGTAGCATGGAATAGCACAAGGAAGATGATTATCTTCTCCGGTTTGTTGATGATGTTTTGTAGGTAACTGCTGTGCACATTTGTTATTTAGTTGCTGAAGCAAACTTCGAGTCATATTCAGACAGTGCACGAATCTGCCTTATTGGTGCTGATCATTGGAGATTCCCCAGAACATATGCTAGTCCTGAGGCTATTCAGGTGTGCTGCACCTTGCAATTTATCACATGTATATAACAATAGACTAGGAGATGCTCAAATTTACCAACATAAGATCTATACAATACATGCATGCTTCAAGGGCTGTTGTTCTAATGCCCATGGTGAATGGTTTAAACATTTTTTTCACGATATTTCCCTTTCTGAATTTTGAAATCTCTCACTTTTCTTATTTTCTGAATAATGTGACTGAAATAATCTTCTGAAATTGAGACAGGGAACCGAGTTATATGAATATTCGAAGGTCCTTGGAAATCCTCAATTTTTT
Organism: Vitellaria paradoxa; assembly: GCA_019916065.1. Taxonomy (NCBI): domain Eukaryota; kingdom Viridiplantae; phylum Streptophyta; class Magnoliopsida; order Ericales; family Sapotaceae; genus Vitellaria; species Vitellaria paradoxa. Next base: position 67,481,264 of record CM034234.1, on the reverse strand, counting down.
TTATTACCCTTTCAACCATATAAGCTTATCTATGCATACATGCTGGCTGAAGTGGGAAAGGTTTCAGATTCTTTTAGGTAAGTACTGTGCAACATTGGTTCTATATCTGGTAGTGCCTCTTTGACTTCCATCTTTAACTTGAATGTGCTAGCTCAGATACTGTCAAGCTATTTTGAAGTGTTTGAAGACTAGCCGGGTACCAGAAGTAGACATATGGAGAAATTTAGTATCATCTCTTGAGGAGAGGATTAAAGTTCACCAGCAGGTATTTCTTAGATATTTGGTTTGTTCCCCAATCTAGCTTTCATTTTAGTATATACTATAAAGAAACCATTTAGAGGGTGGATATTCCATTAATTTGGCTCCAGCAAAACTGGTTGGTAAATTACTCAACTTGTTTGATACTGCTGCCCATCGTGTCGTGGGAGGACTTCCACCACCTGTGCCCTCAACTTCACATGGTAATGCTCAATACAATCAACATGATGGCCAAAAACTGGGCCCAAGGGTGTCTAACAGTCAGTCAACAATGGCGATGTCTTCTTTGATGTCTTCAGAATCAATGGAACCAATAAGCAAGTGGCAAGGTGCTATTCAGAATAGAAGCATTTCGGAGCCAGATTTTGGTAAATCACCAAGAAAGGTAAATATTCCTTCTTTAAGAAGATAATGGCCAACAGAAGACTTCTTGGTCTCATGACTGCTTGTGTTCTTTTAGCTTATTGGTTTGCAATTTCTGCTATTTGTTATTCTGCTTCTACTAGAACCTCTATTGCTTGTGTTACAAAAAATTATCATTAATACAATTATAGAAGAGGGGTGCGGTACAACTATTATAGTTTGATGAGTTGGGGTGAAGTGTTTCTTCCATTGACGAGGTTAAGCTTAAGCATCTATATTTAATACTAAAACATTGTTTCCCTCTCCTTTTCTCCTTCATTCCAATTTTACATGACACTCTTCTTCTTCATTCCCCCTTTTTCTTCTCTTCTCATTCACAAAATTTACATTTTTTTTTTTTTGGTCCCACATTTATAAAAGACCATAACTTTACTTTTTCTTTTACATATAAAACCACTATAGTTGTTGTATATAATTTTAGTAAATGTAAAGTGAACTCATGGGTTCCTATAAGGGACCCACTTGCTTATTAATTCACTATAGTTATAAATTTTACACATTTCGAATGCCTTAGGAATTAAATTAAAAAAAAAAAGACACAAAGCAAAAATGCCTAAATAATAATTAAGAAATTGTTTAAAAATTATTTCTCTCATAATAACAATTCTTAGTATTTTTTAAATTTAAAAATACCAAAAAATGTATTAATTAGGCTTGGAAATAATTATTTTTCTAAATTCTAATTTTAAATTTAAATTGGTCCCATAAACCATATTTTTTTATAAAACATAGTGTACAATTATTTAATAATATTTTTAATTTGCTTTATTTTTATAAAATCAATCAAAAAATTATTACCAAATCCTATGTGGCACTCTTTATATTCACCCTTCTACTTTTTCTATTTTTACAAATCTTTGAATAAAATTAGTCTTTGGAGTGATTTTTTTTTCTAAATTCTAATTTTAAATTTAAATTTGTTAGGTTGACCATATTTTTTATAAAGCATAACATTCGATTAATAACAATATTTTTAATTTATTTTATTTTTATAAAATCAATCAAAAAATTATTACCAAATCCTTTGTGGCACTCTCCATATTCACCATTCTACCTTTTTTTAATTATTTTTACAAATCCTTGAACAAAATGCCATCTTTTCATTTTTTAGTACTTTTGTTTTTATTCAAAAAACATTTACTTCCTTTTGTTTCACATCAGTGGATGACTACAACTACACTTTTGTTTTGTCTACAAAACTACTATGGTTGTGATATGTGATCTTTATCAATGTAACCCATGGGTTCCTTAAATGGAACTTGCTTATTGGTTCACTATAGTTGTAAAATTTACTAAAAAATTTATTTAAAAATTATTGAATATTAATTAAATTTAAAAAGTCTAACGTCTTTGACAATGACAACTCTTATTATATCATGAATTTAAAAATACAAAGAAAAATGATTAAATATAATTTAGCATAATAGCAATTTTTTAAGAAAAAATTTCAATTTTAAATTTAAATTGGTTGTGTAGATCATTTTCAATCGATTAATAATATTCAATATTTTATAAATCTATATTATAAAATATATATGTATATATTAAAATTGTGTAATTCTTTCATTTTTTTCTCATTAAACCAAATAGTATGTGCACTCTTCCTATTTATAATTCTACTCTTCATTCTTTTAGAAATTTTTGAATGAAATACTTTCTTTTTTGTTTATTTTTTCAGTATTCTTTTTTTTTTCTCATTTTTCTTCCTTTTGTCGCATATCGGTACATGACCATAAACTAAAATTTTTCTTTAATCTACGTAGCCACACTAGGGTGGTTGTACATGATTTTAAGTAGTGGAAAGTGAGTTAATGGGCTTCTAAAATGAGCCCACTTGTCTATTGATTCATTGTTGTTGTAAAATTTACATATTTTCAAACATATTAGAAATTAAATTAAAAACGCAAAGAAATATATTTAAATAATAATTAAGCTTGAAAAATGATTTACATGATTGAATATTAATTAAATTTAAAAAAAAAATCTAACTCCCAAAAATCTTTCACATTTGTTGTAAATTGTAATGGTAAGCCAAGGGAGCCCCCGCTAACAGAATCTTTTTTACTTTTACTTTAAGCCTGCCCATTGACTCCGAAAACCCCTGATGTGTCTCTCGCATAACATCAGAAACAACTCTTAGTGTATTTTAAATTAAAAAATACAAAGAAAAAAATATCTACTATTAGGGCTTGGGAGTGCCTAAATATTAATTACACTGAAAAGTAAATTTTTTAAAATTCTAATTTTAGAGTTAAATTAGTTATGTTGACCATCCGGTTGAAAACCTGATTAAAATACTCAGTATTTTATTTATTTTTATGTAATACTGTGTCTAATTAATAAAAACAATATCTTTAGTTTTGAGTTATTTTTATAAAATCAATTAAAAAATTATTTTAATACAATTAAGATTAATAGTATTTTTAACTCAAGTTAATTTTACAAAATGAGTCAAGAATTAAAAAAATAAACGCATATATTAAAATTAAGCAATAGTTTGAAATTAAAAAAAAAAAAAAGATCAAGCTGATTAGGTAAGTTTGAGATCTAATATATATTCTAAAACAAATCTTAATTTTTCAGATTGGGGTCAAATCAAGATTTGATAAAATATAAATTTTTAGTACTTATGTAGAAGCCTAACTTTGATAATTCTATTGGATCACTAACATCAACACAAACAATGAATATAAATATGAGAAAATAACTTAATAACTGTTTTATGAAATTATACAACTTTATTGAAATATTTTATAATATATTTAAAAGTTATTTTTTTGTCAATAAAAAAATATTATACAATTTCGTGCATCGTACGAGCTAACACTAATAGAGGCTATGTTGTTCGAACTCAGGTACGAGTGTCAGGCTTATGTATGTATTCAGGTGTCAGATTCGTCTACCATCTATATTTAAGAATATGGGAACTCGACTAAAAAAAATGTTCAAATTTTGGATATGTCTATGGGGATGCAGCACATAAAACAATATTATACGTATATAAGTGTAATTCGTAATAATATATACAAACAAGGAGGAGATAAGTGTATATTTTTAGTGTAGTAACAACACTAATGAAGTAAATTATAAAATAAAAATGAATTTAAAAATAAAAATTCAATCATGAAGTAAATTATAAAAGCTGATTTAGTATTTTTATCTTTTTATACAATGAAAGACCAAAAAGAGTTTGGAGTCACACTTCGTCTAAAAAATTTCTTAAACCAACTTTCATCTCTTCTAAAATTTTCCCACATCTCACATGGATTTTACACTCGTGTCAGTGTCATATCATGTTAACACAAGCATTTCATTCTAAAATGGAGAGTTCAAGTAATATATAGTAGAGTTGTAACGTGCATGGAAAAGTATCACCACTTCCAATTTTTCTCAAAAGTTAGGTTATAACACATTTAATACCCTTTGGGGTCTGTGACAATTGCATGGACCACTTGTGGTTTCTAAAATTATAATTACATCCCTCAATGCTTCAATATTAGAAAACTCCCCCCCAAAAAAAAAAAAACAAAACAAAACAAAAGTGACATAATTATCAATGAGACAAATAGAAATAGTTTTGTCACCTTTTGAATTTGTACTCCCCAATCTTGCCTATGTATTTTACATGAAAATAATGAACTTCATTTAACTAGTCAAACTTTGCCACACCATTACCTTATCTTAAAATGTTGCGCCAAAAGACCAGTCACTACTCACCTCTGACCCCATCACCTTCCTTTTTGCAAAATCTCTCTCGTGTCCTTGTATCATATTCAAATTCCTCCATTACTACAACCCCATCCCACACCAAATCACTTCCTATTCCAAACACTACCGCCTACCTCACCACCATTATCAAATCTAATCAAAACCAAACTTCCTGTTTCAACCACAACATATTTTGTGAGTAATGTGTGTACGGGATTTTGCATATAATTAAAAAAACAAACTAAAGAGAAGTAAGGAGACCTGCAAGTTCAACAATTTTCTAGCTGAATTAAAGATAGTAAAATGATAATGGAGGTTGGCAGCAATAATAGTGGTTATGATGGGATTGGTGGGAGAAGTGAGGCCAGGGTGGTGAAGATGGTATTTGGTTATTGTGATTTAGCAATTTTTTTTATGATGGGAATTTGTGAGAATAATTGGTTGGTCATGAAGCATGGTAATTTAATATTCTTACAATTTTTCCTTCTCCATTTTCCTATGTCATCATCAACGCTGAAGGTGGTGGTGCTTGGCAGCATTATGAAACTGCACAGGTGGTGGAGCCCTTGCAAACATCAAACACTAGTCTAATTTTGCAAGTTAAATAATAGAAAAGGCCAAATTTCTTTTTCTTTTGAATTCTTGATGTGGAAAATAAAGTTGAAAATAAATCCTTTTTTAGATCATCATATGATAAGAAATGCGAACCAGAAATTTTTGCTAGCTAATCCATGGTGCAAAATGTCTCTGAACTTTTATGATCTTCTTATGTGGGTTCAGTACTCAGAAATAGTCTCTCCAGATACTAGGGATAAAACTTCATACATTGTCCTTCTATAGACCCCACATAGGGGCACGAGCCTGGTGCACTAAGCCGCTCATTTATCTTTTGATAAATGTCAGACTTGAAAGGAAGCCTGTATTCAGGGCCGGCCCAGGGGTAAGCCCAGCAAGACCTTGGGCTGGGGCAAGCCCCCGGGGCCGGGGCAACCCCTCGGGCCAGCAACCCCTGAGCTGAAATTTTTTTTTTTTTTAATTTAAAGGTAAACTGTAAACATTCAATCTTCCTCGTCTCAACACTCAATCTCCCTAACAAGCCACCTCTCCCCCACTCCCGCCCTTTTCTTCAATTGCGTCCCTCTCTCATCGTCGATTTAGTATAAGAGGGCAACCATGTTCGAGGTCGGTCTAGGGCAACCCAAATGTCAGGGCCGGTCCTGCCTGTATTCAATCATCAACCCATGTTGATTTAGTTGTGCAAATTGAAAAATTGCTTTATTGTGGCAAACGAACTTCTTAAGTTGGTTGTTCTATTTCACTTGCGACTTTAAAGTTGTGTTCTTAAACTTAAAAACTTTTATGGCTTCTAGAAGTAAATTATGTACTTCGCTAAAAATTACTTAAAAAATAGACATTGAAAAGCATAGAGTAACAAGTTACAGAAAAAGTAACCTTTTATTCTTGATGTTACACCGAGAAATGTTGGAATGCAAATTTTTAACAAAAGTTAGAAGCAGAGTGAAGCTTATGCTTTAAAGCTAAGAATGAGATCCTGAGGAATGTAGCAATTGCCTCTAGCACCTCACATTTGGATTATGAATATCATTTTACATATAAAACTTACTTAAGCTAGAGGGAAAAGTAGAATGTCAAAGACAGATATTTTGTTAGCCTTTCCTTTTTTTGGGATCTCATGAAATGCTTCAATTGATGAGGTGTATATATGAACTGCCCCGATGTATTTGTGCAGGCATGCAGAGAAAAACAAGTTTGTATAACATTTGATCTATGTCCATTGTACTTAACTGTTCTCATTTTTTTTTTTTTTTTTGGCTCAGGTTGATCCATCCAAGGAAGGAGGTTCTGATTTGCAAGAAAATGCATGGGGCAGAATTGGGTCTTCTCGTTTTAGTCGTTTTGCCTCACAGCTCTTCCAGAAGACTGTGAGGTTGGTCCTAAGATCTCGCCCAGATCGACAAGTAATTTTTAGATCTGTCTTCCTTTTTTCTGCCTTTCATTGTTCTGAGGCAAATTCATAATCAAGGATTATATCTTTATTGGCTTCCCTGATCAGTTAATTACTGTCCTCTTTTTTTACTGAAGGCTAAGCTGGGTGAGAAGAACAAATTTTATTATGATGAAAAGCTTAAGAGATGGGTAGAAGAAGGGGCTGAACCTCCAGCTGAGGAACCAGCCTTGGTACCGCCACCAACAAGTGCAGCTTTTCAGAACAGAACACCAAATTATGCTTCTAAAGATGGACCTAATTTTGACAATTTGCATTCTGATGGTGGAATAGAACATAAACATGAAAACCCGCATTCTTCTGAACGTAATTCAGGGATCCCACCCATCCCACCCAGTTCGAATCAGTTCTCTGCCCATGGACGTGTGGGTGTTCGTGCAAGGTATTGGCAGTATAGAGCTTCTGGTTTTCATTTTTTTCCCTTCCTTTCTTTCGTTCATTTTAGTTTATTGGTGAGATATGGAGTGTTTATTATACTAGTGCCCTCTGAAGGGCGTTTAATTTCCTTCTTTGTAGTCACTGCTTCTCTTGCGTTGAATAATCAGGTATGTGGACACTTTCAACAAGGGTTGTGGAACCCCATCAAACTTGTTCCAGTCGCCTTCGCTTTCAGCTGCAAAACCTGCAGTGGTTTCCAATGCAAAATTTTTCATCCCTACTCCGGTTACCTCGCAAGACAAGATGGTACGAGCTACAGGTGAAAACTTGCAAGAAGCTGTTGTTAGCAATGAAAGTCCACCTACATCTGTTGAGGGCAATTCATGATCTCCATCATCATCAACAACATCCCCAGTACCAACAATGCGTCGGTCCCCTAGTGTGGATAATATTTCAAACAGGAGAACTGGAGTGATGACAAACAGTAAAAGCTCCATTCCCCCCCCCCCCATTCTCGACGTACGGTGTCATGGAGTGGCAGTTGTTTGGATACATATAAGAACCACTGAAACAAAACCTCTTGGCGACGAACCAGGTACGCCTCAATCTCTGATTATGCCCGGGGACTCCTCATCAATAAGCTTATCGGTAAATGGCAGTAGTCCTGACGGTCGTGGTCCTGGGGATGAGCTCCACGAAGTTGAACTTTGAGCTGTCTGAATATTCACCCTCTGATAGTGGATGTTTTTTTGAACCCCGTTTGGGTGAATAAGGATTGGGGTTTTGGTATTTGGGTCAAAAAGCTTGAAGCAGCTTGAGATACACACCATTTAACCCAGATTCGATCTTATTAAGATTGCAGATGCAGACATCATCGGACATTTCAGGTCCCCTGTGAAAAGATCAACCATTGACATTGTTGTACAGGTCAATTGTTGATTTATCTGTGACCGTTGGTTTGAGGGTCCCTTCTATATTCCATACATATGAAGAGAAAAATGGCTACTAATTCGAATTTTGGAGGATTAAGTTGTTCACTGCTCCTGTTCTGAATAAAATTTTGTTCGATTTATATAGAGCAGTATCAGAAACAAAAGGAAGAAAACGGTTTCCTTCTAACATTTTCCTTTTACCAAGAGGGAGCTAATACTCCTCTTGAGGGAATTTTCCCCCACTCAAAGTTTGTTTTTGTAAAATTTTATGTATGCCTATGGAAGATGAACAGGACAGCTTTGAAGAAATTTCGGCAGCATTAATATTTTTAATTGTAATTAGAAGAATTACATATAAATTACCTCTTTTACGCCTTCTACTTTGTTAATTGATAGGGTTTTAGCTTGTAATTTCATCAAGTCTTTGCCATTTTGGTGGTGCTGTATAAACCCCCTTACCGTGGTAATTGCTCCGTGGGATATAAATTGTTGGGAAAGACAAGGGATGGGGCTAAAAATGAGGATGGAATCTCAGACCCAAAAGAACTTTATGAGCAGGTTTTGTGGTGGATGGATTAGAATTCTAAACTTAGAGTGAAGTTTTTGCAGATTAACAATATATTTGAAGCATAATAATCTTTTATTTTGAGATTGTCCAAATAGCAGAATTGATATTGGGAATTGATTATTTTTATTATCTGTATATATAGAAATATTAACATTATTTATCATTTATTAATGCTATTATGAAATAAAAGGCAAAAAAAATTAAATCAGCCTTTTTATTTATTTTTTATTTATTTTTTTTGGTAAGTGCCTTTTTAGTTTGATTTGATTTTTTTTTTTGAATTAACAGCTCAATTACAATTTAAAAACTAATATATACACATTTATACTAGTATGTAGAAGGAAGAAACTATCTTGTTTTCACTCTTAATTTGAAATTTGCTCACAATTTCTACTGCCTTAAATCTTTTTAATCTTTTACTTAATTTTTGTATATGGTTCATAACTTTTTGAATTTGAATATAAAAAAAAAAGATGGGGATAAAAAAGAAAATTAAAAATAAAAATAAAACAGAAAAATGAAGTTAAAGGAAACGGCCGAGAAGGAAATAAAAAATTAGAGTGGAACCAAAAAATAAAATACAATACACAAGGAAATAAATAACTATAAAAATAAATAAAAACAAAAGTAGTTTGTGCCTCCACTCCGCAGATTGGGTGTTTGATTGATAAAAATTTGTCTAAAAAGTACAATAAAAATAGAAAGATGTGACGTAAAGATGTACGTGAAAAAATTTGATTGGAAAGAGTACAAAAATTAGTTAAAATTAGTAAATTTTGATGATTTTTGATGTCATCAAATAAAACTTTCGCTAGTTCAAAAAATATTAAAAATTTTTAAAAATTTTTAAAATTATTCACTTTTTATTTTGCGTAACACCAAACACACCCTACACTTCGATCATGCTGTGTGTTTCGCATTTCTCTTCCCTTACCCTGTGTCCTCCCTCCTCTCTGCTGACAAAAAATGGAAGATACGTGTGTGTGGGGGTAACAGACCCAATTCACTTTCCAAACCCCAAAGAACCAGAGATTCGCCATGGATCTCTCGACTCAATACCATCAACAAGTCTATGACCCATCATCTCAAGTTCAAGCCTATGATCAATCAACACAAGCTGCTTTTTACGCGCACCATCAATTCAATCAACAACTGGAATACTCATATTACACCCAAGATTACCCTAATGCTTATCAACAGCAGCAATCTCAGCAAGAACCCCCTCCGGTTCACCCCCCTGGGGTTCCAATCCCACCTGAACAAACCCTTGTCCAGAATCAGCAGAATCCGTATTACCCACAAGGGGTAGCTGATCAACAGGCGGCTACCACGGCGGGGGCGAACCCAGCCGCCGCTGCGGCCGTGACGGCATTGTCGCAGTTGACGCAATTGCTTGCGCAGAGCGCTGTGGTGGGGGTGTCGCAGCCGCAGTGGCACGGGAATAATGGAGGGTCTGGACAGGTGGCGATGCACGGTGGACCACACCCGCCGGTATGAATTTTGTTCAGTTTCTTATTGCAATTTGCGAGACATAATAATTAGGGTTTTGATTATCTAGCGTTGAATTGTTCATATTGGTGTGCTGTTTGTTGGGTATCACTGAACAATCTTGTTTCTCAGTTCTTTGATTTTACAATCTGGTTCGATTTACTTGGATTCATGCTCTTATACTCTAATGGAGGGTGTGGCTCCGTGCACTTCTTTTTCATTTCATCAGAACTTCACTTGTTATCACATCTTTACTCATTTTGTTGACTCTCATAAACACATAATAATATACTTGCAGTTAGGGATTTATATTTTGTTTGCCCGGCAATATGTTCCTCAAATCAATGTGAGCATCCTATTCATATGTGTTTGCAAGACATTTATGAATGTGTACTTACATTACATAACACATACAACTAATAGGATTAGCTGACCTAAATCATCATTCTTTCTCTTTTCATCATTTATATTGTACAGGGGGCCCATGAATATATAGCCTCTTTTGCTGTACCTAAGATTCCCAATTTCAGGATACATGTTGAGATGGAAGAGTTGCGATGTGAAAAAATAAATTAGTATTGAGAGCATTCCTAACCTGGGTAATTTGTAGAATTATTCATTATTGGGCCCATTTGTAAATTTTTTTTATAAACAAATTCTTATAGAACAGCACTTCTCTTGCCTTAAATTTATCCTTTTGTAGATTGGAACCCCACGCTTTACTTTATCTATATCTAACTCTTTTGAGTACTTATTGATGTATTTTTTCTTTTTGCTTTCTTTTTAGTTTTTTTTTTTTTAAATGCCACCATAAAATTAACTATGATCCAAGATGCAGGATGATTTTAGGAAGGTTCCATATTGTTTTAGACACACATCTGACACCAATACTCATAGGACACATCTCCAAGTCTCTTACACCTTTCGTACACTTATCCATCTGTGCCCCATTATTTTTTAATTGTTTATTTTTAATGGAATGCTTTTCGAACATACATGAAACACATATAAGTTTGTAGAGAAGTATTGAGTTTTAGAATTCATAAAATTCAAAAATTCAAAAGATTAGGGATTAACTAGTGTATATATATATATATATATTATTTTAACTTTATTGTTATTTTAATTTTAATTGTACAGATATTAGGACTTTTTTGTTCACATTTCTTTGCCAATATGCATGCTAAGAGATGATTTCTTGTTATGATATAAATAACAATATAAATGCTTTTGTATTATAAACAAACAAAGAAATAGTAAATCATTTCCATGTACCTATATAAAAAGATGTAACTATTTTTTGATGTGTCCTAGCCATGCTGTGTCCCAACTTTTCTGGAAATATCCATGTCAGCTTGTCAGTACACATGGTTCGTTTAATATGATCCATTGGGCAAATGCTAGGCTGTAAGAAACAACTTCTTAAAAGTGTGGATGAAAAGCATATTGAGATGAATGCTTGGACCATAAATGACATAGGAATTAAAGATTTGAGGATGGTTGTTTAACCAATGTTGGATGCAATATGAGAAAATATTGGCTAAGATGCAGTGGACTCCTAGGAAGAGTGATGGGCTGTAATCAAGGCTAATGTTGGGAAAGGCAAAAGCCAAACTAATATGATATGATATTGGTAAGAAAGGATGAGTTAGTGTGTTTGACTGACGTTACTTCCCTACAACGGAATGGGAAAAAAGGTTCGTGGAACCCACCTTAAATAGTTGGGATTTGGCTTTGTTAGAGATTATTAAGAGGAACTAAACAAGATTTATGTAATACATGCCAATTTTCAGACAAAAGTTACCTCTCAGATTATGGGTTTGACGGTGTATGAGGCTGTACAGCCTCTACCCACTAAACTACGATTTTAAACCTGATATAAAATGTATGTGTGTCTCAGTGTTAAATAAGTGATTAGTTTTGTTTGCCCAGTCTTCTTCTTTTTTAATCTGCCTTCACGCATGTTGATACGACGAATTTTAAATTATAAGTTTTATGAGTTGTTGCGAAATGGAGTAGTTGCCATGCTTATTGCATTTTACCATGCAATGTCATCAGAAAAATACATTTCTATCATTTTCAGGCATTTGCTGCAGGGTAATTGAGTCGGAACTTAAGCATTGTAACGTTCATATTATTGGTTTAGTAGTCTAATTATTGTTCATTTAAGTATTATGCTTGCATTTGAGGAGATCCCAACAAGGTTTTTTTTCTTTTTTTTTTTTTTTTTTTTTGGCTTTTTCATTCTTTGGTAGGTGATGAATTTGATGACTTGATGGTCTTGATAATGAAAACAGTCTCATATTTTGGTTTTTTTTTTTTTGAAAAAGCAAATTGATGTTTGGTTCAATAATCTGTGATAATGTTGCATTGTTGCTTATATGTTTAAACATAGTCTGTTTTACTTTGTACAAAAGGCAGCATTGATTATGTTGCAGCATTTTTATCACATCTTAGTCTTATTCTACTACAACACAACCTTTTGTTGATGTTCTTTTCTCAGTTCAGAACTATGCCAATTTAATTTAGTCATAGGATGTCTATTTAATCATTTATTGGTTAACCAAAGCAGTGGCAGTTACTAAAAGGACTACATCGTAAATGCCACTGCTCATGGGTAATCTATTTAGTCATTTGTTGGTTAGAATTTATTTCAAGCTCAGTCACCAGCCTAAATGAGCTGCGCTCAGGCAACCATGTACTTAGTGTTGTAAGCTCATCTAAATTTTGGATACACCAAAATATGGTTCCAATGGTTTATAAAAGCCTTGCAGTGGGAAATCACACATCAATTGTCGAAGTTGGGGTTCCCTCTTCAAAGCTTCTACAAGGAGTTGAGCAAATGAAGAGAATATTTTTAGCTGAGCTGAGAAAAGAAAATCCTTCAGCCATGGTGAACTGCTGAGAGTTGTTATTAGGTGAGCAATGTGGAGCTAACTTAAGCTTGAACATAAAATGATGTGGTTGGCTAGGACCCGAGCTCAGCTCAACTGGCTTAAACAGGCTCACGACTTATCCAAGCTTGAACAAGCTTTTATTAGCCTTACTAAACTCCCTGCTTAAAATTGCTTGTTTCCTTTGCAGCAGTGCTTAGTCACAGGATATTTGCTGGTTTGAAGATTGCGAGTGTCTGAAATGGTACAAGATATTTCTTAACTCCATAGGAGTGAACTTTTATGTGCTTGCTTGTGCTGGTAGCTGTTAGATTTCAGCAAGTCTATCCATTTACTCTTATAGGATCAAGAAGAGGTTTCCTTGACCGCAGAAGCTTAAAGCGATCATTTCAATCATAATGCAAACAGATCTTTTGCTGTTGCTTACGAGGCAATTGTAGCAATAGCTATAAGTGCCTTGTTGCACATTGTTATTGATGTATGGTAATAGATCTCTTTTGGTCGCTTTAGAGCTCTTGTGGCCATTTTGGCATCCCTTGCTGCTGCATTTTCCTTTTATGTTCCCAAACTTGTGTGTAAACAGGTCTGTTGACACTCATTTTTGGGTTTTGCAGCTCATATAGCCATAACAAGCCACTTCTTTGTTTGTTCCGCTGATTAACTGTAGGGCCTCGTAAACAGGTTTCATATGATGTGCCTTGCAGTTGAGAGCATAGTAAATTTTTTCTTTAATTGGTGTTTTCTTGAGTTCATTTCTCACAAGGGTTCTGCTTTGATCTAGGTGTTTTGTTCTCTGCTTTTTGAATTAGGCGAACAATGAGCCTTTGTTGAAGGTTTTAACTGAGATTTGTGGAAGTTGTGAACCTCTAACAGCATCATGCTGCTCAATATTTATGGATGGAGATGGATGCATTTAATGTTTCAGTGGAAAACATTGGTGGGCCTTACTCTTCGAATAGCGATTGATTTTGTTGGACGAACAACCAATGGTTGTTGTTAAGCATGGAGATGTTTTGTTATTCATGTAAATCTATTACTCTGTAGCACTTAGGTCTATCTTCATTCTTTTTTTTTTTTTTTTTTGGGGGGGGGGTGGGTTTATAACTAAACAAGAAATGCATTGAAGAGCATCAAGGGGATGCCACCCAAATACAAAAGCTCCACTATCTTCATGTATCAATTAAAATCCGTATTTTTGATAAAGAACAAAAAGCTATGTAAATCTGGTTATTTTCCTTTGGATAACCAACTATGCAAGATATACAAAAGGATGCTCTTTAGCATATACAAAGAGATTTCTGTATCTTAAAAACTTCATTACCCCACCCCCCACCCCAAAAAAAAGCGCGTGCACACACACACACTCTTTCTCTCCAACCAAGCTATGCAAAAAGAATTAGCCACCAAGCCTTTTTCTTCCCCTTATGGATCTTAGCTCCCCACAATGATTTGAAGAATTGTTTGACTCCCATAGGGAAGACCCAATTCGTTCCAAAACAAAACATGAAAACACCAACTCCCACAACTATCTTGTCCAAGCACAATGTACGAACAAGTTGTTGATGGATTCTCCATCATTCTTACATAAGCAACACCAATTCACCAAAGTTAAACCTTTTCTTGATTACATTGTCAAGCATAAGCATCCTGCCATGAAGTTACACCAAATAAAGAACGCCACCCTAGGTGGAGCCCAGTAGCCCAAGCAATCATCCAGGGGAAATCTGCGATCGTTAGGTATGTCTTCATTTACGTTGACTTTGCTTGGAAAATACTCTGTAAATGCAAGACCTCTTTTTACTGTCTGGGTTGCAATCTAAAGGCTTCTTATTTAAACAAATAAAGCGTATAAGCTTCTCACTTTTCTGCAACATGTTTCTAGATTATTCATGGTAGGTGGAGCATTTAAGATATAAGTGCATTAATTGGGGGATAGAAGCTAAGGTGATTATGTAGGGAAGCTGTGTTTTTTAATTATTTTCTTTGGGACATTGGTCATCATTTTAAAGGGAAAGTTGAAACCCCAACCTATCCGACAACTCTGGGGCTTCTTCTAAAGGCGATGTTGGAACTGTAAATGAGATATATCTATGGAGCCTCAAAGTTTCAACTACCAACCCAAGGGGAAAGATGTTGGGTTGAACGTTGAAGTAACATGTTATGAGCCCAGGGACATGGTTGTGCATCTCTTCCTATTTTGAGAGTGAGTGAGAGATGAAAATAGGTGAAGACCTACCTTTAAACTTTTGTTTTTCTATACGCATGCCAATGTTGTATTTGACAGCTGTTATGTGAAATGGATTGCACATGCTGCAATTTAAGTTGCATACTTGCCCTGATTATGTTTGCTTTCTAATCTTGTGAATAGCCATTGAAGCGTATGGTACATATATATTCTTGAATGTCATTCTGCAGATTGGACAAACTCCACGCATGGGTGGAGGTGGAAGGGGTGGTAGACCTTTTAGAGGGGGTGGTCCAGGCCATTTTGGTTCTAGACCAAATGGATCAAGCCCTCCTTTTCGAGGTAGGGGACGAGGCAGGGGTCGTGGTAGGCAGATCTCTGCAGCAGCGGCACTTGTGCAGGGAGAATCATCACAGGCCACTGGAGAGCCACTTCAATATTTGACGCCACCAGCACATGCATCAGGTCCTGGGCTGGCACCATTGGCTGCATCTGCTCCTGTCTGGCCTCCACCGCGCATGGCATGGTGTGAACTCTGTAGGGTTGACTGCAACACTGTTGAAATTCTTGAACAGCATAAGAATGGAAAGAAACATAAAAGGAACTTGCAGGTATATGAAGAGTTGCAGAAACTTAACAAACTCCTGGTTGGAGGAGAGAATCATGAGCGAGCCTCTGTTCCTGAAGTCAAGCAAGAAGCTCCTCCTATTCAGCCTGAGAAATTTGAGGGATCTGAGGATAAACAACCCCCACAGGAGAGTATATCTTCTCAAGCTGTTACTGAAGTAAATAAACTTGGGTCTGAGCAGCAAAACGCTTCAGAGGAGGGAGAATCAGCAAAGCAGCCAGGGATGGATCCTTTTGAAGGTCGAGGAGGAAACGGATTCAAGCGTAAGATGAGAGGTGGGCGGGGCGGTAAGTGGATGAGAAGTTATGAAGGATCAAGAAGATCAATTGTGCCTCCCAAACCAAAACGAATTCCCTTGTTTTGTGAGTTGTGCAATGTCAAGTGTGATTCGCAGGTGGTTTTTGAAAGTCACTTGACTGGTAAAAAGCATCTTTCAAACCTCAAGCGCTTTCAGGGCCACCAAGCTACAGTTGGACAAGCTGCACTTCAGGCACTTTATCCAGCTCTTCAAGCACTTTTCCCTTCCAACCCTAGTGCCACAACTTCCTTTGCTCCTCAATATCACGAAGGTCTTTATGTTTCTCAGGGCATTTTTCAGCAGCCAGTAATGCTTCCTTCTGGTCAAGCATCAGCTGGACTGGCAACCACGTCTGCATTGGCTCAGGATCCCAAGACTGAACAGTCACAAGTCATATCAGAAGCTCAGAGTCAAGATGCTGCTATAGTCGAAGCCAAAAATCAACAGTAGCAGCCATGAGCTTGAATCTGAACCAGGCACAGGAGCTGAACGTGTTCCTTCTAGCTCAGCATCAGGCGAAGCTACTGACAATTCAAGAGCATGAAGAATGACTCTTTTGACCTTGTTGTTCTTGCTGGAAATGACAACGCCATGGGGTGATAATGAATTAAGTTATATATCAGCTGCAGACACATCATAGTACTGCTGTCCCATTCCCCCCCCCCCCTTCTCTCTCTTCCTTGGTGCTAGTCATGAGGATTTTTTGGATTTTCTTCAGTTAACTTTTTCAGGCTATTTGGGTTTAAGATAGATCCCAGTTCTATCTCTTATGCAGGGTTGGAAGGATGTTTAATCCCAGTTCTATCTCTTATGCAGGGTTGGAAGGATGTTTGTTCGTAAATGGGTCTGGATTATCTTTTTTTTTTTTTTTTTTTGAAAGGTGGTTTTGGATTATCTTGTTCAACATTTAATTTCACTTTCTGTGGTGGTGGTATTAAAGAGATGGATGTCTCTAGAGTGGTTCTGGATTCGCTTTAAGTATCATTTAATTCCACCCAACCAAAACCTTGGGTGGATTTAGGTAGAAACGGTTGTTTCTGAATTTCTAAGGAGTCGATGTTTCTAAATGGATTTCCTTCTTGGGGTAGAATTTTGCCGACTCTGAATACAAAATCTCTGGGATGGCCAAGGAATTTTTGGAATCCTTCTGGGTTCAGTTGCTTTGGTTTAGTGTGCGTGTGTGGATGTCCAATCCCTTCACCATTAAATCTTCTCCGTCCTTGCCTAACCAATTTGTAGTTCAATCTCGTCATGCAAAACATGAACAAACAGATCTTAAGCTGTGTTCATAAGAAAATCACTCCCAGGCTCACAGGGCACAAACATGATATTGATGCCCATACAATAACATATATATACATACACCCGCAGGAAGAGCTTTACTTCACATAGCTAAAAGTGCATTTGACAGTAGTAAAAAGTAAACCAGGATTCTTCAACATAACAAAAGAAGAGAGAGAAACAAGCAAAGTTACTGATTTTCTTTTGGGGCGTGGGGGGGGGTGTCTTACTATCACTTGCCTAAGAACCTTCCAAGCCTTTTTATACAACACAACGTTATGCATAAAATACACTGCACGAAATTAACAGTCTGGACTGGACAAACTTCAACTGTTGAAATTAAACCACCTGAAGACTGGTGGGGGTACCAGTCTTTTATTAAATCTGGAATCCGGCACAAAAACAGCTTTCAAACTCCCTCCCAGTGTGTGTTGCTTCCCATCTCCTTACCTTTTTACGAGACTTACCATCGTCTCTGCTCTCCTGCCCTTCCATTCCACAGCTCCTGCTTACCTGCATTAAGTACATCTTATCAGTAACTGTTTCCCATATATTGTTTAATGGTCAGTAACAAACTACCATAGAATGTCTTACTCACAGTAACTGGATATACTACGAGCAAAAGACAAGAAATTGAAAAACTTAAAAAAGTTTCAAACATTTCATACAAGATTCAAGAGTACAAACAAAAAAGGAAATAAGGGCTAATAATCAAAAGCAGATGTTCATAGCTTTGAAAAGCATATTTTTACCATGAAACCAGGGAGTTGGTGTGAATCTGTATCAACTGCGCATGGATTTTACTCTAGGTTACTGTCTCCCTTGTCTTCACATTATAAGCCACAACATATTTTTTCTTCCAGTGAATCAAGTTTTCGTGAATAAGGAAGACCAAGACTTGGCCATTTTCGAGCCAGCCAATAGGCAAGAAAAACTGCCACAGAAATTTCTGCCCCGTCTATTGCTTCTCTAATCTTGTAAACTTTACCCCATTCATGACGGTGAAAGTCCTCCAATACGCATACATGAACTGCTACCCGATGACTCAAACCAACACAAGATACACGATTCCCCATCTCACAAAGCCAATAAGAATTCTCAACAAATTCATTTGGGACTCGAATGGAGTGCGTAGTTTCATCACGAAGATCAATCGCATAAATACCATTTCTCCCTTGAGACCAATACAACACTCGTCCAACAGAGGCTGAAGTCCGTTCCACATAATCAAAACCATTTATTGTCAGTGGAGTGTCCAGCTTTCTCCATGACATATTGTTACCCACAGTCAACACAATCCATCTATGTGATCCACCCCAGCTCATACAATGGCACACCACCTTGTACTCCCCAATGTGAGGAACTAATACAATATGACAAGCAGTGTAAAGCTCATTTGTCCCGACAGGGAAAGGTAAACTCTCATACTGCCTTGTAACAGGATTTCCAACGTAAAGGAATCTCTGAGGCTGAGTGCTGCGAAAAAGTGACAAACCCCCAGAACTAGAGACCATTTGTCCAGGGAAATACCAATTCAGAGTTGTCACTTCAAACTCTCCCCATAACTCAAGGAAGCGAGCATTACATGGTTTAGCATTCTTTTGGATGAACAATCCAACCTTTGACTGAAGGAGTGTTCCCTTATAAAAGAAGGGCTGCGTATAATTTTTGCCCATGCCTTGCACACATACCCCCCACAGTAATGAAGAAACCCAGGAGGGAGCTTAATAAGAATGTGGAAGAAGACGTCCTCTGGAAAAAAATGGCAAGGCATTCTGCTGTGTATTCTGCCATGTTCTTCGAGAGATGGGACCAGTCCTATTATAATAAGGTAAAGAACACTATAAGAATCAGTTGTACTTCGACATGCTAAATTTAAACCAAAAAATAAAAATAAAAACAATGTTTTTCACACATCTAAGGAAACGAAAAATACTATAGATATGGACACATTCTGGCTCAAAATCAAAGATGGAAGGAAGAAATACATACAAATCAGAAATTCTAAACAAAGGTATATATAATACATACATAGAGTAATTATATAGGGCAGGACTGCTCAGAAGTTCATTTCTTGTTTGGATAGAGTAATTATATAGGGCAGGACTGCTCAGAAGTTCATTTCTTGTCTGGATGGAGTAATTATATAGGGCAGGACTTCTGAGGATTCAATAATATCACAGGCAACAAAAGAGGGAGAGAGGAAACAAAATGAACTTACAAAAGACTGATCAAAACCCTATTCAAGCAAACTTATGGATTGGTGTTCTGTTAGCTTTTCAACGGAAAGAAAGCAACCGGCACAGAAGTGTTCTAGCAGAGGTTTTTCGGCTTACATTCTAAAGTAATATACATTTCTAAAATTTATATAAAGGACAATTTTTTAATTTTCTACTAATATAATCACCAAGATGGTAACAATAGCATCCAAATGGCATAGATAGAACAGTAAAATAAACATGAATATCCTTCCCACTTCCCACTCCCCCACTCTGCGCTGCACAAAGGAAAGAAATTTAAATAATTCAACTACATCATTCAACAAGAAAATAACAAAACATAAATCAAATCAATAGATGGAATGATCACTAGTAATCAGAAGCAATATGTGCACGTGCTTTGGAAAAAAAAGAAAATACATGCCTCGAAGGAAATCAAATCCCTCTTATCTTCTTGAACTAGGTTTTGGTGATTTTGAACTTCAATTGATTTTCTATCCATCTGAAACCTTTTTTTTTGCTTCACTTCATGTCAAATTGAAGTCAAATCCCTTAGGATCTTCAAAACATGAGGTATTAATGAAGAAAAAAGGAAAAGAGATGGTGTGAAAGAGAAGTACGAATCGCTTTATTGCCTTCACATTTCTTCATTTTCCCAAAATAGCCTCCATTTTTTTTTTTTTTGGGCATGAGCTCCCTATCATATCCTTGCTCATAATTTAAATTCTAAAAAAGAAGGAAATATTCTGATGAGAACAACAGTTTACAAATTTATTTCTTTTTATTATTATTATATATTATTTAGACCCATTTGTTTTGGACTTTATTAATAATGAGTTTATATTATTAAAGGTTATTTGGACCCATTTGTTTTTGGGCTATTTTAGTATTAGATTTATTTTATTTTAGGCATTTGTGTTAAGCTCATGAATTTTTCTATTTAAACACTAATTAAGGTTAACAGAATATTATTGATTAAATGATATTTTGATTGCTTCTTTCCTACAACTGCTATTCTTCTCCCTCTCCTTCTCTTCTTCTTCTTCTTCTTCTTCTTCTTCATTGATTCTTTCTTCTTCTCTACAATCCTACATCAACTTTGAGTCTTATGAGTCTATGTCAGAGTCAAAGTACTCTATACAAACCACTAAGTTGCAATGTCCACCTAGCGCCCCTATTGTTTCTGTTAACACTTATGATTCTATTATTGATTCTCATCTTTTGACAGTTAATTCCTTATTTGATCATGACGAGTCACCACATTCTCAAAATGTGTCTGAAATGATTGATTTGGTTCTACCATCATCTTACATTAATTTTGTTAGTATATTTGAGGATATCATGAATAATAACCATCAATATTGCATAAACTTTATCATTAGTGATGGTTACTTTCTCAGGGGATATTATTTAAACAACTCAATGGCTTTATTTATTGACCTCATCAGTTGGGAGTTCTTTGAACCTATGTCTAAGTTGTTCTTCTGTGAGATCATTCAATTGCACGAGTTCTCACTGCTAGTGCATAATAGAAACTTTCTTGCATATCTTGAACAATTTTTCTCACAAGTTATATGTGACATGTCTTACCACTATTTTGTTAATATCATTGAGTCTCATTCCATTCGTCCGTCTTCGAGGAATTCTAATTTAACAAGTTTAGTTACATCATCACTCATCACTTATTCTCAACCATGTATTCCACCTCTTTTTGATAATGCTGATATTAAATGAAAAATTAGATCGAGTAATAATTATTATAAATTTCCTATTGATGTTTTTGATGGGAATATAGACTTTAATAGATGTAACTCAATAGTGACCTATGCATTGCCTGTTTACTACCCCATATCGTCTTACCAAAATTTGCATGCCTAAGATATTGAACCATTTTCTTATCTTTTGCGATCCTGCACCCAATGCAATTGTTTTTACATTGCCATGTGATATGAGTTTTGTCGTAATTTTTTATGTGGAGAACTTGTTACCTTGTCGAGACATCTTTGAGCCTCAAATATTATCTGCAGGTTATAGCGATATTTTCATGCCAGTTCCAATTCCTGCACCTCTTCAGCGGTGTCCATCTGTGTTCAATATTAAGGACCTCATTTTCCTTCAACTCCGAAGAAGTCTTGTCAAGTGAAAAATGCAACCTAACAATAGTGCCAAGTTTTCAACTCGACGAAGTCGAGTTCTTCTCAATCCGAGAGAGTTAATGAAAACATTAGTTTACAAATTTATTTCTTTTTTTTATAATTATTATTTATTATTTAGACCTATTTGTTTTGGGCTTTATTAATAATGAGTTTATATTATTAGAGGTTTTTTGGACTCATTTCTTTTTGGGCTATTTTAGTATTAGATTTAGTTAATTTTTAGTTTTTGTGTTAGGTCCATGAATTTTTCTATTTAAACCCTAATCAAGGTTAACAGAATATTATTGATGGAATGATATTTTGATTGCTTCTTCCCTACAGCTGCTGTTCTTCTCCCTCTCCTTCTCCTCTTCTCTTCTTCTTCTTCTTCATTGATTCTTTCTTCTTCTCTACAATCCTAAATCATATTCTTTTCCA
This sequence comes from Vitellaria paradoxa, assembly GCA_019916065.1. NCBI lineage: Eukaryota > Viridiplantae > Streptophyta > Magnoliopsida > Ericales > Sapotaceae > Vitellaria > Vitellaria paradoxa. The sequence continues at coordinate 67,459,405 of CM034234.1, read as the reverse complement.
AGTGTGGAAACAAACTCCTCAAAGCAAATAAAACAATGCAACGGCAAAAGAACCAAAACAGAAGCACGAGATGATGGAAAAGGTTCCAAAAGAAGTTTTTGGAGACCATGGCGTGTCGCTACTAAAGCGGAAATGATTAAACTATGGTTTGGAGCATTCTTCATCAGGAAACAACTAATTACCTCACTGGTTGATATTCATGAGGTGAAGGCATATGCAATATGGGTTACCATTTTTATTCTTCTCAAATTTAAATAAACATGAATATCCTTCCTCCTTCCCAATCCCTACTCTGCGCAGGGCAAGGGAAAGAAATTTAAATGATTCAACTATATCATTCAACAAGAAAATAACCAAACATGAATCAAATCGATAGATGGAGTGATCACTAGTAATCAGAAGCAATATGTGCATGTGCTTCGGAATAAAAGAAAATACATGCTTAGAAGGAGATCAAATCCCTTTTATCTTCTTGAACTAGGTTTTGGTGATTTTGAACTTTAATTGATTTTCTATCCAACTGAAACCTTCTTTTTTGCTTCACTTTCTGTCAAATTGAAGTCAAATCGCTTAGGATCTTCAAAACATGAGGCATAAGGGAGAGCTAACAAAGAAAAAGGGAAAGGAGATGGTGTAAAAGAGAAATACGAATCGCTTTATTGTCTTGCCATTTTTTCATTTTCCCAAAATAGCCACCATTTCTTTTTTCAATGAGTTGCCTATCATATCCTTGCTCATAATTTAAATTCTAAAAAAGAAGTAAATATTCTTTTCCAAGTGTGGAAACAAACTCCTCAAAACAAATAAAACAATGAAACGGCAAAAGAACCAAAACAGAAGCACGAGATGATGAAACAGGTTCCAACAGAAGTTTTTGGAGATAATGGCATTTCACTACTAAAGCGGAAATGATTAAACTATGGTTTGGAGTATTTTTCATTGTGAAACAACTAATTACATCACTTGTCACTACCAAAGCAGAAACGATTAAACTTTGGTTTGGAGTATTCTTCATCGAGAAACAACTAATTACCTCACTAGTTGACACCCACGAGGTGGAGGCACATGCAATATTGGTTATCATCTCTATTCTTCTCAAATTTAAATAAACATGAATATCCTTCCCCCGTCCCAATCCCCCCTCTACGTTGGGTAAGGGAAAGAAATTTAAATAATTCAATTATGTCATTCAACAAGAAAATAACAAAACATAAATCAAATCAATAGATGGAATGATCACTAGTAAACAGAAGCAATATGTGCACGTGCTTTGGAATAAAAGAAAATACATGCTTAGAAGGAAATCAGATCCCTCTTATCTTCTTGAACTAGGTTTTGGCGATTTTGAACTTCAATTAATTTTCTATCCAACTGGAACCTTCTTTTTTGCTTCACTTCGTGTCAAATTGAAGTTAAATCCCTTAAGATCTTCAAAACATAAGGTATAAGCGAGAGCTAACAAAGAAAAAGGGAAAGGAGATGGCATGAAAGAGAACTACAAAACACTTTATTGTCTTGACATTTTTTCATTTTCCCAAAATAGCCTCCCTTTTTTTTTGGGGGGGGGGGACATGAATTTTGGGGGGGGGGGGACATGAGTTGCCTATCATATCCTTGCTCATAATTTAAATTCTAAAAAGAAGGAAATATTCTTTTCCAAGTGTAGAAACAAACTCCTCAAAGCAAATGAAACGATGCAACGGCAAAGGAACCAAAACAGAAGCACGAGATGATGGAAAAGGTTCCAAAAGAAGTTTTTGGAGACAATGGCATGTCACTACTAAAGCAGAAATGATTAAACTATGGTTTGGAGTCATCTAAATCGAGAAACAACTAATTAAGTCACCTGTCACTACTAAAGTAGAAATGATTAAATTTTGGTTTGTAGTATTCTTCATTAAGAAACAACTAAGTACGTCACTAGTTGATACCCACAAGGCGGAGGCACATGCGATATGGTTTATCATTTCTATTCTTCTCAAATTTTCTTTTCCCTCCCTTTCTCCACTCCCTATAATTCTCTCCCTATTTTGTTTTTTTTCTAATTTCTAAATTAATTAAAAATTGAGGGGACTTAATGAGGGAAGTTAAGAGGTATTTATGGAATCCACATGGTTTCAAGAGAAGAGAGATACTAGTATTCCCCCTTCATGAAATAATATAGACAAGATTCACTCAAAATAGAAAGAAAATGGAACTTAATCGAATAACTTTTGGAGGTTGGAAATTCACAAACATAAATAAAGGAAAGGAAACTGAATGCATTAGGGATATCAAATATACATGTACCCGGTGGGTACCCGTTTCACCCACCCCGTTCGGGAAGAGTATGGGGATGTTAGTAGCGGAGACGGGGACAGGTATGGAGATTTAAAATGTTACCCGAACGGGTATGGGGGACAGGTACAAGTACGATAGTCCCCACCCCGTCCCGTCCCCGTTTAAATATTTATTTATTAATTTTGTTGGTGTGGTGCCTCCTTTAGAAGTCCCACATCGGTTTCTCACAAAGAAGTGGAGGCCTTGTGAGGTTATAAATAAAGGTCTCTTCCTCTTTGGTTAAGTGTACCAATCAAAGTCAAAGACTTGTATATGTATTTTTAATTTTTATTTAATATATATAATATTATATATGTAATATATATTTTATTTAATATATATAATATTTATAATAATTTTAATATTTATTTTATACGTATATATAATTTGTAATAGTTAATATATTTGGCAAGTAAACGGGGACGGCGAATTCATTACCTCGTGGGGACGGATATGGAGAAAATTTTTTTTCCTGAAACAGGGATGGAGACGGGGACGGGTAAGGGTATTGCTAAACAGGGACGGGGAAGATTATACTCGCCCCGTTGACATCCCTAGAATACATTTATAATTGTGGTATTTACAAGTGTTAATGGATAATTTCAATTGCCATAATCACCATCCCGCAAAAGTTGAGACACATTAACATATGACATTAAGAACCATTACAATGCACTGCATCAAGTAACAGCCACTACATGAAATTAACACCACACCACCACATCATAAGACTCTCCCACACAATACATCATAGATTTTAAAAGATAATTAAGTTTAATACTCAACATACCCCCTTAAATTTAATGGTCGTAATACGTGAAAAACTTCATACCTAAGTCATTCTAAAAATATCACCGACTTTATCATGAGCCTCCACAAATTTGGGTTGCACTTCATTCTTCGTAATGAACTCTAGAATAAAATGATACGTTACATCTATATACTTACTTTAGTCATAAGACTCAACTCAACAAAACCTTAACCTAAAACTAGTTGGGGTCATTATTTTGAAATATCTTCCTCCATTCATTTTTTCAAGGGTTATATTTTCCACTAAATTATATGAAATTAGGTCTTTATTCACGATTTTACTTCACATAATTTTAGAAGTACTTTTTGCACTTTTGGCACCTTTTACTTGGATCCAATCACTCTTCTTTACTAGTTAATCTTTAGGTTTACATTAGACATGATCAAACCATTTAAACAACTTTCTCTCAACTTTTTTCTATCAGTACTATCTTAACTTTCTTTTAGATATATTAATTTCTTATTCAATATTTTCTTGTATCAACACACATCCATTTTAACATTCTCAGTTCCACCACACTCATCTTATGAGTGTTACTTGTTAATGGCCCAACACTCTTACCAGAGAATGTAGTTGACCTTATAGCCGTCTAATAAAATACCAAAGACACTTCTCTATCTTAACCACCCAACACGAATCATATGGATAACTTCCTCTTCAATCCCTCTATTTGTATGGAGAATTGATCCAAAATGACCACTTTTTGGCACTATACTTGCATTAATTATGGAAGATAAAATTCTTTCAAGGGCTTATATAGACTTATTATGATGGAATATCATCCCTTGGATTACTGGTTGACATATATCCCCCTTGAATAAAATCCGTTCTCTCCTGATTAATATTGTTGGTTTGCTCTAGGTTAAGTCTATTGTGCTCAATAGGCTCTAGGGCCTTGACTTGTCTCTATGCTTTCCTATTTGTATGCAAAATGTTGACTCCATATGCCAACTTATGACAAATATAGATAGCACATAAGCTGATTTTTTCTATCCCTACTCTTTTCTGCCTATGTCTAGCTTCTTGTTTCTCCTGTCACTTCTCTCTTCTCTCTACTTCCCTTTCTCTTCCTCTCTTGATTTATCCCACATCAACTTGGTATCAAATTCAAAATCCCCAAGCTTTTCTAAATTTCATCATTGTTCCACAATATCCAAATCCCAATGTTTTCTCGAATTAGCCCATTATGCCAATATTAGAGAAAACACCTAACCATGCCTGACGATTCTTTAACCACCAAAGATCCTCATTGATGCCTCTAACGTTCGAAATTCTAGCCACTAACACTTTAAAAACCCCAAGCTTAGGTCGTTACCGCTGCCCTTGCCTTGACAACATCACCCCAGCCATCAACAAGCCCAACCAGAGCCACCAAGAGCTTTGCCAATCACCGACAAAGCTCATTGTCCAAGCTAGGCAACTACTCAAAAACTTCGCACACCATCACTCATACAAGATGTATTAGATCCATGCGCCGAAATTTCCTTCTCACGCGTGACCTCTCAGTTCGTCGTTAGCTTGCCACTCCAGCAGTTGTCCTAGGCAGGCAGCTCTTCAGTGAGTGCCAGCAATCTTTCCAATGATTGTAGACACATTGAGATAAACCAATTGAAGTAGCTAAATTGCTCTTAAAATGGCCTCATTTGGATAACTTGTCCTTGCATGCTTTCCAAGGAGACATGCTTCACACAATTGATTGGGATGGTTAAACGGCATCCCATTCACCATCCTTTTCTCTTTAAATGCCTTGAGTCCAAATCTCATTCATCAGTATCTTCAATCGCTTCTCGCTCATGTGGCCAAGTGTTATGTGCCATAGGTTTCGTGATGTCTCATCTTCAACAGCATTCAAGCTATTGGAACATACCTTCACCATCGTCTTGTACAGTGTGTTGCATGATTCTCCTTTGGCAACGACAAGTGATCCTTTTGTTAGCTTCCATTTACCATTACCAAAATGATTCTCATAGCCCAATCGATCTAGTGTGATGTCGGAGATAAGATTTAGAAATAGGTCTAGGACATGCCTTACATCCTTCAACACCACCGTGCACCCAACATTGGCTTAGATGCAAATGTCTCCTATGCTAACAATCTTGAACTGACTTTTCGTTGCCCATTTTGACAATACCGAATTCTTCAACTTTGTATGTGGTGAAAAATTCCCTTTGGGCAGTAGCATGATAAGATGCAACTGTGTCGACGATCCATTCTGAGCTTTGGTCTTCAAAGTAAAGACATTCTTCTTCTTCGACTACGAGTACCACCACACCTTCGGATAAACTAGCAGTTGTGTTACTACTATCTGTGTGTTGCCATGCTTTTGTTCTCTCTTCAGTGCTCAATAGTGCTCCTTGATGTGACCTTCTTTGCTGCAGTGATGACACTTAACTCTAGGTCTTGACTGACTTCGTCCTCTAGACTTGCTTTGATTGTTTGGCCCTCTGTTAAATCTTATCCGACTTAGACCTCTTTATCGTCCTTTGTTCTCTGTAACAAGGGCTTAGGATTGTTCTGAGCCCATCTCCTTCCTTCTTACCTCTTCACTGAACAAGGCATCTTAACCATATCCATAATAATCAATCCATTAGGAGCCGAGTTGCTGAGAGATACGACCAAGGTCTCCCAACTATTTGGCAACGATCCAAGAAGTAGCAGCGTCAGTATCTCGTTGTCCAAAATCTTGTTGATAGTTTGGTTTACCAAACTCTGAAAGTTGCTTAAATGCTCAGTAGCCAAATTTTCCTCTTTATACTTGAGATTTACGAGCTTCCTCATTAATAGAGCCTTGTTTCGAACCATCTTCCTTTCGTACATATTCTTCAATTTTTGCCAAAAATTATATGCGTCTGTCTCCTTGGCAATGTGATGTAGGATGCCGATGTCAATACACTGCCGGATTATGCCAACAACTTTCCGGTTGATCTTGGTTCATTCTTCATCCTTTCTTTTTGTGGGCTTTGCACCTTTCTTCTCAATAGCTCAATTAGATCCTTGTAGTAGAGCAAGTGCTCGATCAGCAATTTTCAAATGGCGTAATTTGAATAGTTTGGTTTTATTACACTATAGAGCGAGTCGTCCATTAGCGGCTTGCAAATGGTGTAATTTGAAGAGTTTAGTTTTATTGCACTATTTAATGACTCTTCCATCTCGCCTTTTTCGGAGCAGAATTGATTAAAACTAACCTCGTGGTTAAATCCGAAACGTTGAAAAACCTTGGGAAGAGCCTTTTTGAAAATCTAATACCTGTGGTCAAAGTTCGGTCAAAGTCAATAGCACAAATGCCACGTCTCAAATTCTGAATGACCCACGTGGCATAGAAAAATGATGTCACCGCCTTTTGATGATGTGGCACCCTCCTGCTAACGTGGATTCACCTTCACATGTCAGACGCTTGTAGGTCCGCGTGCTGACATGGCACCCCCTTGTTGATGTGGATTCACCTTCACGTGGTAGGTGTTTATAGGTCCACGAGCCTAGTGTAGCACCTACTATATGATGTGGAGCTGACCCGACTGGTTTGGTTTCCCCTTTAAAAGGAAATAAAAAATTAAGTAATGCCCCCCAGGGGGCCACCTATTGATGTGGATTCACCTTCGCGTGACAGTTGTTTATAGGTCTGTGTGCCAAGCGTAGCACCTACTATATGACATGGAGCTAACGTGGCTGATTTGGTGAGTTTTTTTTTTGTTCTACTATTGTTGTAAAAACAATATCAAGAATTGCTGTTGAATAAAAATTATTTAGGAAAATACTGTTAATGAGAAAACACGGTACCATACCACGATTGTATATTTTGTGCGGCTAAAGAATCACAGTTTGAAAGTGTGGGTTTTGAACGATAAAATGCTATTACAAATCGCAATTGTTTTTTTGCCGCTACAACTCGAGGAAGGAGGTGATGGGGGGAAGGGAACCAGGTGATGACCCGCTATTTCAAATCGCGGGTTTTAGAAAACTCGCGCTGTGAAAGCGCGATTATCACTGCTGTTTCATATCAACCAGCCTAATTTTTTCTTTTCTTTGTTTTATTTGCTCCTCTCTTCTTATGTCAGCCTAACTTTTACCTTTTTTTTTTTTTTTGTTCTATTTGCTCCTTTCTTTTTAACGTCTAACTCTACTCCCTCTATTTTTGCCTATTTGGTTTCATTTTTGAATCTCTAGTTTATATTCTAATTTTTTCTACATCTCTTCCTTTCTGTCTTTAAACTCACCTTCCTTTAATTCAATAAAATTTTATTTGTAATTTTAATTTTAAATTTAATTGGTAAGATTAACTAAATTAATAATAATTAAAATTGTCAAAGTTTGTATTAAATTTTATTGTCACAATTTTAACAATTATAATTTTTATTTATTTTTAACAGTTGTAATCGTTGTAATTTTTAATAGTTCTAATCTTATAATTTTTAATCAAACCCCCAAATAACAAAAATTAGTTATACGTTTGAGATAAAATGCATTATTTTAAAATATGTTTTCAAATTAATTTTATGAATTAAAAAAATATAATTTATAGTAGGGGTGGCAAAATGGGCGGGTTGGGCGGGTTAGTGATGGGTTTAACGGGTTAGAAATTAAATGGGTGCAACTCAAACCCACCCATTTAAAAAACGGGTTAGATATGGGCGGGTTGAATATGGGTTATATCAAACCCATGAACCCATATCCAACCCATTTACTTATGACCCAACTTACTTTTTTTAAAAAAATTAAAATTTATTTCAATTAATGTGTATATATAATATATAAATACATCAATATTTATTTTAATTAATATAATATTATACATATTATATAATATTATATATTATATTTACATTTTTCAGTTAATTTCGAATTTGTACGAATCGATTTATTTTTTATTCAATTTTAAATTAACAACTCTCTCTTTCTCTGCGCGCACGCGCGCACGTATGCGTGTTGGGGGGTGTGCGTGTGTGTGTGCGCGTGCGCGTGTGCATGTGTGTGTGCATGTGTGCGTGTATGTGCAGGTGTTCGTGTGTGTATGTGTGTGCGCACGAGCTCGTGTGCGTGTGCGTGTGCGCGCCCACACGGGCGTGTGCATGTGTGCCCCCGTGTGCGTGCGTGTGTAGGAGTGTATGCATGTATTTGCACGCGTGTGCGTGTGTGCGCGCGCGCGCATGTGTGTAGGTATGTATGCCTGTGCGCGCGCGCGCGCGCGCGTATGTAGGCATGTATGTGCGCGAGCACGCACATGTAGGCATGTATGCGTGTGCGCGCGCATGTAAGCAGTATGTATATGTGTGCGCGCGCGCGTGTGTATGTGTGCGCGCGCGCGTGTGTATGTGTGCACGCGCATGTGTGTAGGCATGTATGCGTGTGTATGTGCGTGCGTGCGCGCATGTGTAGGCGTGTATGCGTGTATGTGCGCGCGTGCGTGTATGCGTGCGCACGCGCGTGCGCCTGTGTAGGCGTGTGTGTGTGTGCGTGTGGGCGCGCGCATGTGTGTGTAGGCGTGTATGCGTGTGTGGGCGCGTGTGTGTACGCGCACGTGTTATTTGTATTGAATATGGAGGAGAATAGGAGCAGAGAATGGAAGAAGAAATAAATTATATATACTGTATATATTATACATTTATTGTATACGCTGAATATATATATACACGTATCATATATATATATAATGTATATATTATACATTTATTGTAGATATTGCTAGAGAGAGAGAGAACAGTATAAAGAGAGAGAGGGTTAAACTAATTTTTTTAACTTAAATGGGTGTTTTAATGGGTCCCGTTTCACAACCCATTTGCACCCGTTTATAAATGGGTATTTTATAAGTTACCCAATTACAACCCAATTAGTAAAATAATAGGACCCAAACCCATTTATTATGGGTTTAATTGGGTGGGTTGATGGGTTTGGGTCAATTTTGCCACCCCTAATTTATAGTCTAACTTTATAACGTTAAGCCCTGGTTAGTAATGTTTTTATTTTTTGTTTTTCTATTTATATTTAGAAAATTTTGTAAACTATCAATAGATATATATTTTAAATATGTTTACATTATTTTAGTTTTTCAAAAAAAAAAAATTAAACAAAAAACGTAAACAAAAAATTGTACTTTCATTGTTTTTTAATATCTATTGCAAACATTTTGTGAATTCTAATACTTTGTCCACTTTTGTTACATCATATTAAATAAATTATTTTATTCAAATTTTTTATTACACTAAAATTATTTTTAGTGTAATAATATAATTAAATTAAATTAATTAAATTAATAGGTAATATATATTACTAATTTATTTCTAATAAATAATTAAATTAAATTGGTTAATTTAATTAATAGGGAATATATATCATTAAATATTTTTAAATAAATAATAAAATAAAATATATTAATTTACTTTAATTTAATAAATAATTTAACAAATATAAATTATTTTATTAAATTGTTTTAAATAAATAATATAATTAAAATCTTAGTATTCAATTGCCTAAAATTGACTTTGGTCTAAAACAATTGATCCAGAAATGCTTTGGAGCCTCCATCTAGCATTATTACATTGAACTGTACATTATATAGAAGAGTCAAACAACACACAACTCAACAAGGCCACTTTGGTTGACAATGTGGACATATTTTCACGTATAATCAAATTAGTTCGATTACCATTAAGTTTAAACCTCAAGACCTGTGACCTCATGCCTTTGTGTGATTCAAGCCATAGGTATAAGCTAACATCAACACATCCTTCAAAATATGCTTCTTCTCCAACTTCACTGATTCAGTAAGGGAGAAAATAACACAGTCAATGTAATTGATGTCCCCAGACAAAAAGCGTGTGGTTTCAACCCCAGGAATTAGTTGCTCCAACACTCTAGAATGATCTGAGCAAGACAATAAGGCAAAACACAATATATACATATATAAATTGTGCTGACACTTACCTCTGAGCAAGACACACTGGAAGCTAAGAAAAAAATTATTCTCTTGCAGCTTGAATAACAAGATTTTCTGCCTTATCTGTTGCCAAAGCAACAGAAGCAGTACCTTTTAAATAATTCCTTGCAAGTGAAAATTTCCCAGCTTTCAGCAGACCCTTGCAAAACTCCATCAACATGTACTCTTGGCCTAGAAAAGGAAAAGCCTTTTCTCGCAAGCTCAGCAAATCATGCCACAATCGTTATCAAAACGGCTTGGTTGCCATCGGACAAATTTGGAAGGATGAGATGAAGAATCTATTTTATACCATTTCCATCATAATGTGCCTCCAACAAAAAATTTATTGGCTTGGGAACCTGGACATAAACAAAACCATGCATAATACATTTCAAATCCATTACAAGTGCCATAAATATTGGGGAAGAACTTGAATCTTGCTGTAAAGAAGGATACTGTGTAGTAGAGCTTTGACATACATGAATTGCAGCCAATAAATAAATGTAATTTGGCTTATTTACTAATACACCTTCAAATACAAAAAGTAATTTGAGGCTCCTTCTAGGCCTTCGGTTTTGGGTGGAAACCCCTTGTCCTGAAATAGTTTGTAAATGGGGGAAAATGTAAGGAAAAATTTTAGATTAGATTCTTCATAGAGAGCTAAATTCATCAGTAAGAGTTTCAAAACACTAGTTCTTACCATCAAACGATACCGAGCAAGAATATCCAACTCCAATTCCCGTTTTGCTCGAGTTATTGGAATCTGTCTTGGTAGAAAATGCTCCAAAAGTGATGTCCAATCACTGAAATTTTTTAACATTTAACAGAAGCTATAAAAACTGAGTTTTAAAGTAAAAAAGAAACAAACTGAACAAAGGCTAAAAAAATTAAAAAAGAAGAAACTACAAGACGGTAGAGAAACAAAAAGAAGGAACTTCACAGCAGAATGCAAAAAGAGGCTGAGAATATAACCAAAGAAAAATAACAAGAAATACCGACGTGCAATCATTATTAAGACAACTGTTTCTCCAAAAAAAGTCCTTAACTAATTAGGCTATGAGTGATAATCAGGCCTGGATTCAGGCACTCCCCATCCATTGTGCTCTTCTTTAATTGGCTCATCTAACCACCCACTACTACTTGCTTCTAAAGGTGGAGATCCCCCAAAGAAGCCCCATCCAAGTTGAATGGTGTCAATTTTTTCATTGCTCCAAACATTTTCATTAATAACTTCACAACTTGGAAGGTAATCAAGGGGTAATCTATCCTCCATAGTAGACCAAATTGAAGCATTTATTCTCATTGCTAATTCCATTGCCTTTGCGGCAGTTTAAACTGCAGTTGTCAGGACTGAAGCTTGGGTATCATGCAGCTCCTGTGTGGGAATAACATGAAATAACAAAGTTGCAAATGCAAAAATCAATGCGGAAAAAAATGAATTCCTCCTTTTGCATCTACTTTAACCCAATGGTTTCATTAAAATTTCACAATTCCTCAAGTAAATTATCTATAGCAGCACATATTTACCTTGTTTCAGTGCTTAAAATATATTTTCCATGCATATGTTTCCCAGTTCCCTGTGGTAATACCATCTAACAACAATAAATATCTGATTTTCTCTACTAAATGTGATGTGTCACGTAAAATGATCACAGGACAGCACTATCATAGGATCAGCACAAAATTTTTGAAAATAATACCGGCAGAATTCCTCTGCATGCGTTGTATAATGATTGAATTTGTTGTTGTCCACCATCCGTGGCAGATGCAAACTTGTAGTGAGTTTCTGGCATAGAACAACAGGATCATTAGGATATATGAAAATCAAAAAGGACAGCCAGTCATTAATATGGGATAAGGGTTATTTTATTACCAAAAGTGGCATAAATATGTACTCACAGGCCAAACAATTTTGCAAGAGAGGAAAGCAAGACGGTGAGACGAGAGATTCTGTGAGGGACTTCTGTGACTGAGAGACTTCTGCGAGGGAGAGTGACTAAGAGGCGAGGGTTATATGTATGGCAAATAGCCGCGTTCTGGTAAGCACGGGTCTTCAGTCAAGCAAAAAACCGCTTTGTCAAAACGCGATTCTTGCATACCACAATCCAATATCGCGTTTCATTATTCGTGGAAACCCCCCGTAACCGCAGTATGGCACCGCGGTTTCTCACTAACACCTTTTCAGAAATAGTTTTCCTTCAACAGCAATTGCAGATATAGTTTGTAAATATCTGTAAAACAAATAGTTTTCCTTCAACAGCAATTACAGATATAATTTGTAAAATATCTGTAAAACAAATAGTTTTCCTTCAACAGCAATTACAGATATAGTTTGTAAAATATCTGTAAAACAAAAAAAAAAAAAAACGTTTGATTTGGTTTCCCCTTTAAAAGGACTCGAATGTAAAATATCTGTAAAACAAAAAAAAAAAAAAAAAAAACGTTTGATTTGGTTTCCCCTTTAAAAGGACTCGAACGAAGAACATTGGGTGTAGAAAGTCAGCAAACAAACCAACTCACCAAAGCCTTGCCTTGTGTAGGTGTGCAGATAATTTGTATATATACATATATATTAGTGATTGAAATATATTCCACCCAACCTTCTTCTCCAGCGACGTCACCGGCGCGTGACTTTTCCAGTTGAACTCCAGTGTGGCTCGTGTGGGAGCGTCAGAAGGACTCCTGCAATGATTTTTACGTCTTTGAACTCGGCTCGGGGAGTGGAATGCAATAGCTTGCTCAAATCCGTGATTTGAGCAACTCCGAAAACGAATAGATCTGAAGAACACAATTCCAGTAGGCCTCGTATGACTCTGATATCAATTATTGGGCCAAATTGAACATGAACAAAATGAAAATGACAGAAAAAATCAAACACAAAGAGTTTACAAACAAACTCTCACACAAATTCTCTCTCTGTCTCACTTTGGTTCTCACTGCACTTCACTCCATTCCTCACACCCTCGGCTATTTATAGACAAAAGTCTTAAGCTAGCAAACAAACAACCATTCGGTGCATTAAACGCACCCACCGGCAAAGTCAAGAATCGGTGCTGACATGGTCGGTGGATTTCCGGCGCAGCTTTGGCATTGCAGCACTTCTCGGTGCTTCTGGTGCCTTCCATGGGTGTGGATGTCACCCAACCTCCACTACATCAAAACTCTCTCTTTCCGTAAAAGAAATTAGCATCACAACACACCCACAAAATCATAGCAGATAGAGAATTGAGTTTAATAATTGACAATTACCCCACCCTAGGATGTCAACCGGGGGTTACAGGGCGCGTATAACCTTTCCCTTTTTATTTCCGTTACCGTTAATAATACTCTTATCTGTTTTCGTTTCCATTTTCATCCTTATTTCAAAAAAAAAAATTTTATATTCATCCCCATCGGATAATAAAGTCTCCGTCCTCATTTATTTATCAAGTATACTAATTATTACATATTATATATATAAAATAAATATTTTAAATTATTATAAATATTATATATATAAATAAAAATATATATTTCATATATATATTAAATAAAAATTAAAAATATATATATAAATCTTTGACTTTAGCTAGTGCCCTTAACTAAAGAGAAAGAAACTTTTATTTATAATCTCACAAGACCTCCACTTCTTTTGTGAAAAATCGATGTGGGACTTTTAAAGGAGCCGCCACACCAACAAAATTAACAAATGAATATTTAAACAGGTACGAGGTGAAGTGTGAACTACCATACTTGTCCTGTACTCATTCGGGTAACAGTTCAAATCTCTATATTCGTTCCATCCCCATCTCCGCTATTAACATTTCCGTACCCTTTCCAAACGGGGCCGGTGATGCGATACCCACTAAGTTTGGTATATTTGACATCCCTACTCCACCCTGTGGGTTGGGGACAAATCCGGTGTACTGGACCATCTGATACATTTACAGACTATTAGATTAAACAGTAACATTTTTTTATCCAGGTGCACTGGACATACCCCCTTCCAAAATGGGTTGGTTAGTCCAACCGTCACATCAGTTGTGTTCAACTTCACGCCCAAGAGGAGTTTTGATGTAGGTCAGGACAATGCCACAATCTGGGTTGAGATTTTTTTTCGTTTTTTTTTTTTTTTCTTTGGTATGTATATTGAAGACCCGTTTGTAGAAGCCCACAAACAAAACAAGGAATCGAAAAAGGAAAGAAATAGAGCAAGGGAAGAAACGAACCATGGCGCTGGCATTGAACAGATAGTCTTTAAACAGCCTCTTGAGAAAAATGGGATCGTCGTCCCCGGACTAAACCTGACCGAAGCCGATCATTGGGTTGCCCAAAGCTTTGTCCAACGGCCATTTTCTCAGCGGCAATTACCAGTGCAAAGAGATGGAAATCCAACCGGGGTTCTGAGACGTCTTTCGGCTTTTCAGTATTTAAATTTGTTTTTCGTTATCAATAAATAAAATTTAATGGGAAAATGAAAAAATAAACTTAAAAAAAATAATTGAACTTCATTTAGTCTCACTGTCATATATTTTTTCTTTTCTATTTTTTGTTGTCATATATTTTTTTGAAATGAAAATTAAAATTGCATTTGGAAATATAATTAATTTTATAATTATTAATTTTTTATTTTAATAAAATATTTAATTTTTTAATTTTTTAAAAAATTAATTGAATTTGATAAAATATATTTCATATTAATTTAAATTAATCAATTTAATTAATTTAAATTAAAAATAAAAATTATTTAATTCAATAAATATAAAATATATTAAATATTAATTTAATTATTTTATTTATTAAAAACAATTGAACAAAATATATTTCATAATAATTTAAATGATTTAATTATGATATTTACTAAAAATAAATTTCATATTAATTAATTTAATTATATTATTTATTAAAAGATAATAAAATATATTACATTTTAATTTAGATAATTAAATTAATTTAAATTAATTATATTATTTATTAAAATAATTTTGGTTTAATAAAATATTTTAATATAATGCAACAAAAATGGATTGGTTTGGCGCACTGAAAAATGTTAAAAATCTCTAAAAGCTATTCATATTTTATCTTACTGCATAAATTATGAACTCACAATTATCTCACATTTTTTGCATTCCAAATGCCACAAAAGTGTTCAAACTAACAAAATATTTTTAACATAAAAAAAAAGGAAAAACACTTTTTATTTACGTTTTTCTATTTAAGTTTTAATTTTTTCTAGAAACAAAAAATAAAAACAAGTTTAATAAATACGTTTTTGTTATTAGCTTCAAAAATTTATAAACATAACAAAATAATAGTAGATATAAATATTACCAAACGAGACCTAAAAACTTTTTAAATTCCAAAACCATTAACTTTGATTTTTCAATGAAAAAAATCTTTAAAAAGCCAGCCTCCATTTGGGAGAATAAGAGAGCAAAGGAGGGAAACGGAAGGAAACTAAAAAATAAATAAAGGGAAGGTAAGGAAAGGGAAGGGGATTGAGGTTAATTATTATTATTATTAATTTTTTTTTTTTTTTTTTTTTTTTGACTGGAAGAGATGTGAAGTAAATGGAGGCAGAGTAAATCATATAATTAAGAATAATATTATATACCCTTTTAATTTATATTTATTTGTGACACAACTTGTGCTATAAGTATGATTCACTGATATTTCAGTCACGGGTGTTGGATACTGTAATACCATCCAACACTCAAGAACATTCGTTTAATCAAAATAACATGATTTCCTAAAAAGGAAAGGAGAAAAAAAAAAGAAAAGAAAAAAGAAAAAGAAACTGTTCTCGTGGGCGCGGGCATCCCAATGTTAACAATTGATCTAATTAAGATTCTTTCCCAACACAAGAATGGTATTTTCTTTGAGCACTGTACAAAAACAGATGGTAGATCCTACACCGGCTGGATCTCCAAACCAGTGTGTTCAGGAGCTTTTGTTGAGGAAGATGAAGACTCCTCATTCTGAATTGCATTCATTTCTTGTACCGGAGGAGGGCTTACAACAGTGGTTGATGTGTCAATATCATCCAATAGACGTCCCTTTATCTCCCTGTGCTCCTGGCACACGGCACACCAATGCAAGCAACAGTGCACCAAGCAAGGCTCGCATGGAGAGTCCTGCAAAGCAGCAGGACAAAATACACAAAGTCAACAAGCAGCAAGCCAGCATGGTAGAGTTGAAGTTTTTGTCCAAGGAAAGTGAGATGGAAAGTGTTCTTCTAGCTGTCAATGCAGTCAAGAGCGGATCCAAATTTGACGTTAACTGAGCTGAACAAAGGGTTTAAAAACAAAGGAGGTTGAGTTACAAAAATTTAGGCTGAACAAAAGTTTTAAACGTAAAGTAAATTGGGTTACAAAAATTTAGGGTGGCTAAATTTTCAAAAAAAAAAATAGAACTGAAAAATAAAATTTTGGCCAGGTTATCCAGACTACAACCCAGGGCAGGCCAAGGCTGTATCCGCCCCTGGATGCAATTAGTCGTGTTTGTCCAGTTACTTCAAGATCAGAACAATTGAGTTGGGTATATAAGCCTGGGAGCATTTGCTGAACATGAGGTAATTATTTGTCTGAAGAGATACGCAACCCAAGCAAATATGCAATAGTAGATACCAGAAAATATATCCAACAAACCTTGAATCATTCTGTTTGACATGAGGCATCTAAAATAGCTTAGAAAGTTCAGTACTGAAACAGTAAAAAGAGTTTGAAAATATGCAGGAAAAAGGATTTACAAAATTGTAAGCAAGAAAAGAATTGATATGAACTTTTGCTTGTGCACAGGCTTTCCTCCACATATCACATAACACATGGACCCTTGAACTCAATATCTGTTGTTGCAGACGTTAATTCAGTGACGAGAGGTTCAAGATGCAGTTATCATTAGGGAAGTCCAAAGAATTTTTCCGATATAATTTCTGTTTACAGTATAAAGTCGAAATATCTGAGCAAAAAGTGTCAAGTGGTGTACTTTAAAGCAGTGAAAACATATTTTCAAGCTTTCATCCTTCAAAGTGCATTCAACAATTAGTGGCCAGGAAACTGAGAATCACCTTTAGATGATACTTTCTTTGCAATGCTTGCCGAGCCAAACTAGTATAGGTTCCACATAGCCACCAAGCAAAGAGCAGACCCTCACCAATGTAAATTGACGTCTGTGGATCAATCATGCCATGCAAAGCAGCTGTCACGGCAGCAAGTGTCAAACCACCTTCAACACAAATGACATGACCAACACAGGCACTCGTCCGAGAGACGTCTTTGGTTACACTTTCAACATTTTGTCCGAACAGTACACATGGGCAAAATAGTCCTGTTGAGCCTAGAAGACAAACAAATTAATTCAGGAATGTAGAAGGCCAGTATGTCAAGATTAATGACTAAATGAGACACAAAATACATTTATGCATCCTGTATTACATATTATCAAACTCGACTGTAAGAATCAACTGCTGCCGCTATTACAACATCCAGATGACTATTATGCAGAACTTGGTAGAGAGTCAGTAACTCTTGACACACTCTGTTTTCAATTTCAAATAACTTCCATCTTTTGTGTAGTTTTAAATATGTGCCTTGCCACTAAAATCGTCGACTCGCTGAAAAAGTAAAGCAGATTCGAATCCTTACAACTATTGGTATCTTCGGCACAACCAAAATCCCAGTGGACCAATCTTCATCAGCAGGGGGTTCGTAGGTTGGAGGAAGTGTTTGTCCACATTCTATGCATTTACGACCAGTCTCCTGCTGAGTAACGCAATCATCAATAAAATGATACAAATGCAAAAATTATGCCTATACCCAAGTACAAGGGAAAAAAAAAAAAGACACATTCCTAATTTGGATGATTAAAAACCACATAATCAACAGCTTATTTAGTCTTCACATGGAAAAGGCGAAAAGGCCAAAATATAATTTATATCTTGAACTTATCTTTTAACACCACCTTATACCAAATTGGTAGAAACATTTTGGGTTTGACTACTCTCATACAATCTATAAGTTTCAATGTTGAGAGTTTCGAAACGTGGTTTGAGACAAGCAAACATCATTCTTCAAAAGAGAATCACCCGTCTTAAAAAAGGGACAAATGCAGTGTCATTCTTCATCTCAAATCCAAATGGCCATCACTTTCACCATGCATTTTAGTAACCCCACCAAAGTGAACTTTGACAGACAATATTTCTATGAAGAGTAGCACTTTTCTCCCAAATGATCCATTTCAAACCCTAAACCAAATATTGGTCCAAATCCAATTTTAAAGTAACATAACCAACAATTACTGTCATTTGAAAAACTATAAAAGCACCCGTGTTTGTAAATAACACAAGTAATTTTTTACGAACAACCCATACTTGCAATTTTGTACAAATTCAAAATGTGTCATAATTTATTTGCCATCCATTTCAGGAAATTGCAACCATCATTGGGTCAATCTCTGAACCTACCTTCTCCCTAATCCATACAATTCACAAACACAAAATTCAAATTTAACCACTCACAAGGCAATCACCCAAAACAAATTACCATTATCTCAAAGCACTTAACAACAAAATCATGGTCATCATTTCTGCCTTTCACTTTCAGAAAAATGACCATGAAATCACAATTTTTAAAACTGACAAATCTTTTTTTTTTTAATTTGTAAATATATATATATATATATATATATATTTGTGTGTACAAAATAAATTTGTACAGGGTTATCACACACATTGCAAATTTTTAAAGAAACCCATCATACCGCTAACAAATGAAAAATCCGCCAAATGTTATAGGGTCAAACATAGTCCATATCTATATAGGTTATATATATATATATATATATATATATACAGATCATATAAACAACAAGAATTGGGTGTATGTACGTCAAGAATTGCATTTTAACAATGACGAAGAAAAAAAATCAAAACCCAAAAGAAGAAACAGAATTGCAAGCAGGAAGGCATTGGCATTTTCGAGAAGTGATGAATACACGCGCGCGCGCAGAGAGAGAGAGAGAGAGAGAGGGCAAACCCGGGCGACATCGATGGGCTGGTTGAGCTCTCCAGGGTTGATGCTCTGCAACGAAGCCTGCGCCTCGGTGAGCTTCACGTATGTCCGCTCCGACATCTCATCTAACTCTCAAAATCATCAACAATAACCAAAAACTTACATGTACATATTTGTGTGTGTGTGTGTATATAAACATTCACGTACGGTGAGAACTGAGAAGAGAAGAAAGAGGAGAGAGAGGGGCCGCTAAAGAGGGGGAAGCATTGTCCAAAAATGGAGTGGGGAAGGGGAGGAAGTACAGCTACTTGATTTGGAATTCTCTTTTGCTCTTGCTTTTAACTTCCCCGCAAAAAAAACTGAAACTAGATAGAAAAATGAGAGGCAAAATCCACAAAACCCGCAAAAAAAAAAAAAAAAAAAAGACAAAACAAATTCTTAAAATGTCGTTAATTAGTTGAAACACTCTATTTTATCATATAATTTTCTTACCAATTATAAAATGATGTCAAACAGGGGATTTGTACATCAAAAATTGTATTTTGGCGAATTTTTTTTTTCCTTTTAAATCATAACTTCATTAATTGGTTACTTATTACTTTCATGGAAATTACCTTATTTAAATAAATATTTTCCATTATTATCAAATGGGAAAATTTCATAAAAAAAATGAACATTGAATTGAAAAAAAAAATATTTCAATGAACTAAAAAATTAAAATATTAAATGTATTAATTTTTATTACACTCTAATCGTACCCAATACAAAAATTACATTCACCTATTATAAATGTAATTCAATCAAATTTCTTTTTTTTGGGGGGCGGGGGGGAATTTTCCTAATAATTAACTTTCAACATGAAGTTGTGTAATTCTCCCAAGTAATTCGGTTTTTTTATAATTAAAAAAAAACTGTCCTCAGTGCCGGGTCATTTGTCACAAATCATGATGGTAGTAAATTGATTATTTTAACACCATCCGTCATTTTCAACCTCCACCATCTCCTTATCGGAAACGTCATCACCCACTTTCCCCTACACCCTTCTGTTTGTTTACCTTGCATCTAAAATAAAATGAAGTTCTTCTTACAATCAAAGCAAAGAATCAAAGATGGTATCTTTTGTTAATAATACATACAAATATAATATAGTTGTGTGTGCGTATATTTCATTTCACTTTCATTGATATATATATATACACACACGCAGAGGAGAAATTTTTCATTTGCTGTCAAGGGGAACAAACATGGGCGGAGGAGCCATGCTAAAACCAGTTGGTGGCGCAGTTGGGGCTGCCATTGGTGGAGGGCCCTCTCACCTTGTCACCAATAATTCCAGGCCAACCACCAGCCTCCAAGCCTCTTCTTCTCATCTGAACCTTCCAGTCTCAGCCAATTCCAGTGCACCCCTCTCAATCCCTTCCACCAGGTCCTCAGGCCTTGGTACTGATTCTACTGAAACCTGCACAAGAATTGAGTCTATGGATGGCAAGGAAGAAGGTAAAGAGCAAGATTGGCCTCTTACCATAAATTTGAGTCTGTTTTTGGGGCTGTCCCCTCTCAAACAGAAGTTGAAAAGGCCATGTCTGATCTTCAAAGGTAATTAAGTATGCTATGTAGCTAAGATGTTTGTTGTTTTGTCACCTTGTGTGTGTGTGTGTGTGTGTGTGTGTTTGTACTCCCAAGTAGATTGTTTTTAGTCATTTGTAAAGTGCATAGATTTAAAGCTTGGAATTTTATTTGTAGGGTTTGGATTTGGGTGTGGAACTGTTTTCCATACATATTAAAATGGATTCTTCAAAAACCCTGCTTAATTTATATGTATATATACCTTTGTTTGTGTATAAATCGATGCAGTCTCACGCAGAATTTTCATTCCCAATTGGAAATTGAGGAGAGGAGGAGAGAGATTTGGTTACTTTATGAGTAGCCATGAACTCAACCCAAATTTTCAAATTGGAATATTCATTGAAACCGGCAACCTCATCATCTTTCCTTCAATTCTAGTTCCTCATGACTTGAAAACCTCAGTTTTGGCACCTCTGCTTAGTTCAGACTTAGAGATGTACCCAAAGCACTATTCTGATCATAATGCCATCTCTATGCAGATTCATCGTAGGGCTTCAGACATCTGAATTTGATTGGCTTCAGCATACGTTGCACCTCTATGATCCGAGAATGTCACGGTTTCTAGGATATGGAAGAGTTGGCGATGCTTTTCATTTGCTGCAATCAGATCCATCAGTTCAGGTGCCTTAATTATTTCACTCTATATTATAATAAGAGTTGTGGAACCCTTTATCATGCTTTGTGGACGGTTGAGGTTCAGTTTTCGCCTTTGGTGTTTGACCATAGTGAATTCTACTCCTTTGTGGAAGACAATTGTACATGGTAACTTTGAGCTCTGTTGATTCTGGAGCAGTGAGAACAGTGAGTTGAGGCAATTAATGTTGTCAAATTACTCTTTGACGACTTTTCATCACTACTTAAACATGTTAGCAGAACAAATGAGGCAAAGAAGAAGATCTGAAGATGGATGTGGCGTGAGAAAAAAAAAATAGATGGAACAAATGAATTTGTGAGATGATAAAAGTAGCATCGATTAAAGATAAAAGAAGGAAAATGGGTACTAACAAAGAAATTTGGTCAAGATAGTTGGTGCATGTATAAAAAGGAAAGGTTCTAGAGAACACACCACAAGATAAGAGTGTCAAAATTAACTAGAGTTAAAATTATAACTTTAATAGCTTTGAATGGCAAACCATGATTCATATAGCCAATCCAACTAGTCGAGACTGTAGGCCGAAGTGATTTGAGTTATGAATAGAATTCCAAAATCATAAAACAAACACTTGAGTTATATGGATGGTATTTGAGCAAATCTTGCTTTTGTCTAATATTCCTGTCTATATTTTTGGTTATGGAGTATTGGATATATTCTCTAAATTTCACACTTCCTCCTTCTGTTTTATTAATTTCTTATCAGCAGCAGTCTGAATTGTACTTTTTCAGAAACTGCATCTTCAACTTAAGGCCTCTCAAGGAGTTTGCTCTTATTTGTATGTCGAGACTGATGAATTAAATATCATCTAACAAATAGTTTGGTTATCTACATTTCACAATTTTTTCTTTCTGTTTTTACTAATTCCATATCTAAAATGAATCTTGAAGATAGTGGTCTAAATTATACTTGCTCCGAGGTTACCTCTTCAACTTCAAGTCTCTCAAGGAGTCTGCTCTTATTTGTATGTAGAGACTGGTGAATTCAATATCATCTGATAAGCTGTGTGGGATGCCATATTGAACAATAAAACAGTTCAGGATTTCTGGGAGTCACTCTGCCCAGATAAAGCTGTGTGGAATGCTATATTAAACAATAAAACAGTTCAGAATTTTCGGGAGTCACTCTGCCCAGGTTTGTTCACATGGAAACAAATAACTTTACATGGATTATTTATTTCAATTTTCTTATATAAGTGAGCTGTAAAAATCAAAACTTAATCCCAATCTATACATTCTAAAATGCCTTTCCAACTCAATAAAATAGTTTTATATTGACTTTCAACACACCTATATTTTGACAATGCTGAATTCAATAAAACAAGGAGGAAGCCCTCCTCACTAAGATGACATTTTCCTGCACAACTGGTTCCTTATGCTATGTTTGAAATGTGGATTTGTGCAAGGGAAAGAAAAGTGAAAACAAATGATTGGAATGCAAAATGAAGTAAAAATAACGAGACTAAAATGAACAAATATTTATAAAAAAAAAAGGATTAATTTTTACTTGGTAAGTATATAAAAATTGCACAAATTAGTAATTTTATTTTCCCTTCAATTTTCTTTCGATATCGGATTGAAAGGAATAGAAAATAAAATTCCTAACTTCTGTTAGTTTGTTGTACTCAATCAGGTAAAAATTAATTTTTGTTTCTTTGACAAATATCTCTTATTTATATTCTTATTTTTTTTAACTCAACAAATTTGACATTTTCACTTTATTTTGTTTTCTTACCATTTTTTCTTGTTTTCGTTTTCCTTTTCCTTTTCCTTTCCTTCAACGAGATCATGTTCAAAACATAGTGATCTAAGCAAAATGAAAATGTGAACATTCAACATTCTTAAGGCAATCCTCTATCATTTGCTTGTGCCTTGCATTGCAAATTTGTCTTTATACCTCCTTATATATTCAATGTGAAATCCATTGATCCACGCAGCTAAAGAGGAAAGGGAACTTCAAGGTCAAAGCTGTAGTGAAGAACTGGACTTGGCTGCATTGATAGTGAAGTGGATTTTGGACATGGCCAAGGCAATGGTTGTAGAACTCATTGGGAAGTTCAGCTCACTTGTGAATGAAATTTTTGAACCTCCTGGGAAGAAAGAGCAGGCTTCGTCAGAAAACACTGATCAATTGGATGATAAACTTATATCTTCTTTGATGCTATCCATCCTCATTCTTTTGATTGTGGTTGTAACCCGGGCTCAAGGGGCCTAATCTTAATCTGTGTCTATATAATATATATAGTTCTGAAACGGTTCTTCATTGAATCTAGTAAGCAGTTGGCAATCTACATTCACCCCTTGTCGGTGTAAATGCAATTTTTATATATTTGGCAATACTACCGGTGGCTTGAATAACTAGTTACCGACCCATCAAAGATTTATTGTCACACTCCTATTTTAGGACACTTATTTAGTTCCTTAAATAAAGGAGGCACAATCGTAATCAGACGATAATCACATCTCATAAATAATATTGTATTAAAATAAAGTATCACCCACTAGATTTGTACGTATTCATTGGCAAAATAATTAAGATCACACACACAAATACTTAAATCTGTACAAACTCAGAGTTTCTAACATATTAAGTCAACCCTTAGTCTGATACTATTAAAACTCTAAATTATTTATGCAAATTTTCGATTACTTAACACGTGTTTAAAGTAAGGCAACAGTCAACCCAAAGTCCTCTTCAGGTACCTACAGCCACTTCTAGACTAAACTTGAAACGTGTAAATTTTAGGTGTAAGTATCACGCACTCAATGGAAATATTAAACGTAAATTAAAAAATGACAAATATAAACTGGAGATATTCTTCAATGATTATATAGATAATGAACTCACAAACAAATCATAATCAATTCAAAAGTATCGTAACTGACAGTAATACAAGTATCTCAACTCATAGTTCATCACCGCTTTTCATTTAATAATGTTATCATTATCACTAGATCCCAACTGGCCATCTTATGGTATGCTCGTATGATAAATGATTTAAATTGTAATGCAACACACATTTAGCCCCCTCTGACCTATGAGTCGAGCGCTTAACTGTGGATAGTGGCTTTAATTTAGCATGTCTCGTTAGCCCCATCTGGCCTCATTATTGGTCTCATCTGACCTGGTCCATCTGGCTTTTCATTTTTTTTCTCTTTCTTGGCCTCATCTAGGCCTCTTTATTTTTTTCTTTTTCTTTTTCTGGCCCCATCTGACCATAATATAAGTACAATGCACACAATTCATGTTGGCATGCAACAATATTTTTTTTCCAAGTAAAATATTATTTCCCAATTTATCATTCACTAGTCACCACAAATCTCAACTAACACAACAAATCTATAAATACATAACACTTCGTCTCATAACAAACAATTAATAACTACAACAATTCAATATAATTTATCAATTTATATTAACACTTTTTACCTTTAAGTTTAGTATACTCACCTAAACAACCGATATTATGAGAAAATCAAATTATTGGGGTAGGTTGCTATTGAGTATCCTGGGGTCTTAATTTTAACCCAAGTAAATTATACAAATCAAAAATTCAACAATTAAAATATAACTCAAATAAATTAATAATATAAATTTAATAAATAAAACAAAATTATTTTACCCTCAATGTGTCTAATTTATTTAATCTTTTATAAAATTAATTTTATATAAAATAAAATAATTTACTTTGACAATTTGACCAAATACCTAATTTTTCCCTTCCCGTTTTTCCTTCCGTCGTACTGTTTTCTTTTCCTTAGCTTTCCTACTGTCTTGTTTTTTTTTTTTTTTTTTTCTTCCTCGAATTACAGTGAGGAATGTATATGTAAAAGGGATATGGCGGTTTAAACTTCACCGCCTTTAGCATCCTGTCGTCCCCCTTTTTTTTTTAATGTTTCAACCCGCCACGTGGCTCAGGAGGGGCCTTACACACTAAAGACCTAGCATTCAATTCATACTAGCCAAAGCGTCACCCTCCAGCAAGCATCAATTGCTTGTATATATACATTTTCTATGCTTGGCACGTAGCCAAGCTGCCAGAGTAGATTCACCAATCAAGGCCACGTCATCATTTTATTCACTCAACTAAATGATTGTTTAATTTAAGGTAGTGCACCAATTATTTCAATTGAAATTCGTAAAAAATAAGATAATACCTCATTAATATAATTAAATTTATGTGGGTAAATAAAAATTAAATTAATAATGTATTTATAAATAATAAAATTCAGAATAGTTACATTTATGATTCCAGAAGTATGTTAATGATAAAATTCATTAGATGATTAAAAATTTAGAATGTACAAATTCAAGAGATATATGAAATATTAAAGATGCACCTTAGACAAGTCTTGTCTAGAACCATCATCCAACTATTGGGTGTTATCTTATTGAAAAATGACTCAATTTGGTAGAGGTAAAACTTCAACAAATTAGGACAGATTTGAAGCTTGGTTAGATGGAGTATGTAATTACTATATAGATTTGAGATTTGATCGGACTTAATTAATTCAAAGGAGTATGCAACTCGTCTAACTTAGACTAACTCGAATTTAAGCTTAGGAATTGAAGTTCACGTATTAATGTACTAGCTAACATTTATTTTTAGGTATGTTGAGGTTGATCTTACATTTAAGTAAAGAATTAGTGAACTTCATATTATTAACAAATCAAGTAAAACATAAAAGGACATAAGTTGTAGTCTCCAACTAATACAAAAGTCTAACTGCCCAGATAAACTCTAATACTCATTAGCACCAAGCTAAGACATGAAACTAGCGATCGAAAAGTGTAGATAGGCTCCTTCTTCTTCTTCTTCCTTTCTTCTTCTTCTTCTTTTTTTTTTTTTTTTTTTTTTTTGGTATGCACTTTGAATTTAATGAATCAATGGCATTTAATACAATGGTTAAGATAAATACATATATTTTTTTTATTAAATTATGTAACCGGTTGCATATATATCTATATATATTATTGTGTAAATATATATTGGGTATCATATTTTTTGAGTTGTCTAAACATAACCCAAATTAATTTCGGTTAATTATGTTTTGTCTATGCTTAATTTGGTATTCTAAAAAGATTGTTGAAGTCTCATTTTTTTAGGTTGTGTTGGCACTGAAAATATATTATATATGTAGTACAATTTCGACTACAAAATTCAATAGTAATCTACTTCACCTTGTCAATTTCGTTCCCAACTTCATTAGCACTTTCCCAACCTTCATAGACTTGTATCTAGATTTAATAAAAATGAGTCCAATTCAATTTCAACTATATGGTTATAGTTCAACTAAGCTAATTCATAGTTGTAATGAACATAATGAGACAATTATTCTTTCTAAGCCTAACACATATCAACTATCACTCTATAAAGGTGTTTCCACGTGTATTAAATATACTGTAACCATTAACGTCAAAATATATCCTAAAAAATAAATAATATTTTTAATTTCTCATTATATATTCACAAGATTTCATGAAATGTCATAATACTAATTATAGTGCCAAATAATTAAAATATTACTTAAATTTGTCATTTACTGTGACATTTTAGAATAAATTCACAAAAGTTACGAAATTCAGCCTAATTAAACTTACAACATTGCACACATTTTATAAAACATTAATGAATATAATTTAATGATAATTTAAATAGCAATAAATATAATTTTAAAACTATAAAACATTAATGAATACAACATCTCACAAAACATTGATGGATATAATATTGCAACTCTTTTTTAGGTCATTGTTTTTGCATAATTGAATGAATGATTTTTTATTTATATAATTACAATTATAGATATAATAAAAATTTATTATTTGATAAAAAATATTATAATCATAGTTAATTAATTAATGATGTATATTTCGTCAAATTATTTAAATTATTTTTTGACAAAATGTCATGTCAAAATGTTTCTACTTTTTTTTAATTATTTTAAATGATTCACGAATTACTAATTTTTAATCCCATTGAATGCTGAATTTGTTATGATCACTCCTCATCATGCCGAGCGGACCGGAGTAGGTCAGGTGACTCAGGTGCACCGGATGCAATGCGAGCGACTGTGAAGCGCGCAAGCCATCTTGTAGGCTTTCGCTTTTTTTTTTTTTTTAATTTAATAAAATATTAATAAAGTAATTTTAGTGACGAAAGGCGGGTTTTAAACAAAAACAACCCAAAATGCAATTTGATTTAGCGATTTGCAAACAAAATCTTCCAAACCCTTGGTGATTTCACGGCCCCCACCCTTGATTTGTCGAATTGAAGCCATCTCTTCCAGCTGCGAAATCAACAGCGCAGGCGCGACAGCGCCTCGAAGTCCGGACCAAGGTTCGTCCGAAGAGCTGCCATTCACCATCGACCAAAGGCTAAAAAATCTGTTCTTCCAGTTAGCAACTCTGCAACGGCAATATTGTTTGAATCTCACCAGGATCTCAAACATTGTCGAAAACCAGGTCAGTTCTGGATCAATCTCGCAAATCATAAACACATCAAAGTAATTTACCGGCGGTCTGGAGAGCCCACTTGGGGTAATTTACCGATGAATTAGTGTAATCGGGTTTTTATTTATGAGTCTTGTTTAGTTTTTCATAGGTTTTGAAAATCAAAGATCTCCGTTTCCAATCAGTTAGTTAAATCCTATTAGTAGCATGCAGCTCTCTAACTCTATATAAAGCCTTGCATATATATATATATATATATATATATATATATTTATTTATTTTAGGGGTGTTTGGAAGTTCAAAAAAAATTTTAATTTTGGTAATTTTTTGGATGTATTTTTTTTATTTTTTGTGTGTTTGGTTGAACTAAGTGAAATTTTTAATATTTTTTTTAGTAACTTTTAGTGTTTAGTAAATTTTTTACTGTAGTAAAGTAAAAAAGTAGTAACTTTTGGTGTTTAATATTTCTTTTACTATAACAAATTAAAAAAGTTGTAATTATAGAGTTTACTTTTTTACTGTAACAAATTAAAAATATAAAAAATTATGATTTTGTCAAACATATCAAAAGTTATAAAATATAACTTTTGATATTTTTTTTAGTTACCAAACGGTACCTTAGTCTAATTTTTTAACTCAATAAAAAATTGAATTAAATTAACTTTTTTTATTTTATTTTACGTTCTTACCATTTTTATTCACTTTTTCTTTCCCTCTACAAATCTATGTTCCAAACATAGCCTTAAAGCTTTCTTGAGAATTCTGTGATGCAATTCAAACCAAGGTGTGATGCCTAGAGTTGTTTTCTCTTTCTTAATTTTTTTCACGCTTGGCCTACGGTACCGTAGAGCCAGACATGTTTTAAGTCCTTCCCTAACCCAAAAATCATATTCCAATAGAAGTGGCTAATCACAATTTCACATATCTAATTTCCAAAGGAGCACAAAACATCCCTCAAAACCTCTTTTTTCATAAGCTCTGGAAAAGCCCCCAACCCTTTTTTGTTTCATTACCAAAGCCGTTGCCTTTTTTTTTTTTTTTTTTCCCACCATATATGACTTAAAAATCACATATTTTTACCACCTTTTTAGCCACATAAACTCTCAATTTCAGTGATAAATTATAGCCTTCCAATGCAGCATCACATTAATTTTGGGCTCACAATTTATAGAAGTCATTCCTGCACTCAACTATCAGTTCAAATCATTGAGAAACAAACAATTTGTCAAGGGACAATTTTTCTACCACCAAATTTACACATTTCTTATGGACAAATGTGACTCTCAAAGGAAAGAATTCGATTATTTGATTAATTTTAGACTATCTGAAGGATTGATTCCAAAGTCCATGGTCGAAAATCTCCAAAGTGTGCTTTTCTTCTGCCTTTTTCATAATCCAAATAAAGAGGTGAAAGAAAAAGAAAAGTGAAGTCTTGAGATGTAGAAGCAATGACTTCTAGTGCAGATATAATAGCATTTGTAATGTGGGGGCAATTATCTAACCACCAAGAAATATGAATATTGGATGGTGGTTGATTCTCCAAAATTTCTGCACGGTGTTATAATGTAAAATTTCCTCTGTTATTGCATTTGACACTAAATGAGTTATATTCCTTTAATTGAAGGTACCAACACAATCGAGTCTCGAACTGATCATGGTAATTACTCGATCTCTATATGTCTGATTTACATAATTTTGTTGTGTGTGTGTATATATATATCTATAGATGATTATTGTGTCTGTAATATATTGATTCCGATGTTGTTTCGATTATTGTTCATACTAGCCAATTTGATAGCTCTGATCAATCTGTTATTATCAAATCTACTGAAGTAACTTAATAATGTGATTCTTAATTGAAAATGTAGATTTTTTGAATTATGATATTTTTTTTTTTTTTGGTAATTAGAATTATGATATTGATTGCAGAAGATTTATCTTTTTATTGAAAAGTTGTCCTGGTTACCAATGTTCATTTTTTTTTTAGATGAAATAGCTTTTTTCACTGCCCAAAAAATTATGTGATCTGCCCATTGATATCAATATTGTATACGTGTATTCAATGATTGTTGAAAAATTATCTAGTAATTTGATGCAATTGATTATTAAATTGGGCTAAATGGTGACAATTCCGTGTGATATCTGTTGACTTACATCATTGCTTAGTTAGTTTGATTATCTCTTCTTTTGTTTCATTTCTGCCTTCTGCTCAGTGCTTTTGTTAGGATTGACCACGTTGACTTTTGATTGTATTTATAACTTTAGGTGTTTCTACAGCCAGACCCATTTCTCAATGAGCTCACCAACATGTTTGAGCGCAGCACAGAAAAAGGCTCTGTTTGGGTTAATCTCAAGCGCTGTAAAGTTTTCTTCTTTTACATCTTTCTTTGTTATTGTCCATTGCACAACTTACCCCACTCTTTGATTTATGGTTTTGTGTATTTTTCTGTAGCATCCTTGAAGTCTAAGGTCGAGAGAAATAAAATGGCAACAGCTGGGGAAGATATTGAGTATAGATGCCTTGTACGGGCAAGTGATGGCAAAAAGACCATTTCTACTTCGGTAAGGAATATTCTGCAATAAAGTGTTTGTGGTTCCCTTGCTTTATCGTGAAGTTTTTTACTAGTACCAGTACATGAATGAGCTTTTTGGAATCTAGGGAAAGGGGTAAATAATTTTCATTAGAAGATAATCCGTAAGCATGTCACCGGATATGCATCAACATCTAAGCATGTCACTGGCTATGCATCAACATCTAAGCGTTCTTTAGCTGGTTTGGAAATTTTTATTATTACACATTATTAGTGCTATCAGGACGGAGCAAAATGCATAACTATAATGCTAAAAATTTGAAAAACCTAACTGAATTGACAGTATAGTCTATATTCTGTTGGAGGCTTATGGATGGGTTAGCATTACTTTTACGCAAATTTTTTTTGGGTTATTTTCCAGCATGGCCAGTAATAGAAGCTAAACACAATGCATTAACTGGCAGTTAGAAAGTGAGCCTTACTTTCCCCTTTCTCCCTCTTCTTTTGACAGATCGCCGGGCATCGAAATGAGTTTTAGGATCCAATAGATAGGTCGAATAGAGTTTTTGGGTTTTGGTTGGAAGGTCAATTCCTCTAGTTGATTTGATTTGGACTAGATAGAAAATTGCATTATATTCCTATAGAGAGGGGATGTATAACTTGTGTATGTCGTGTGCTTTGGTTGATTAATGTCTTTGTACTCGTTGAATGCCCTATTTAAGAAGACTATTTTCTTTAAAGGGTAATTATATTTTATTTCCTCATTGTTTGACCAAAAAAAAAAATACATGACCGCTGTGTGGTTAAGAAGTGAGCACATAACTCCCCTAAACTTTTGGACTAAAGTGCTAAATGGTCAATATCTGTTAAATTTAGCAAGAATGTGATATTCATATGCCATATAATGCTCCGTCTTCTTTCTTGCCAAAGAATGATAATTAAATAACTAAAAACACCCTTAAAATATAAAAGGGTCCTGCAAAATGGAATTGAAAGAGGGCATATTAGTTATTTAATGACACCATTATTTGGTGGAAAAGAATGTAGCTGAGTATTACTTGACATGCGTACATCACACGCCTGTTAAATTTAACTGATGCCTTCCATTTGCACTTCGGTCCAAACATTGACATACGGTCATGTTTTTGGTTAAACCACAGAACTCCCCCCTCACCGTCTCCCTGCCGCCCTCCTCGGGTTTTTTTGGGGGAGAGGGTAAAATTTATATGCTCGAGCTACCTGCCTCATACAAGAGTTATTGCCATTATCAAATTTTGTGAAAATTGTGT
Organism: Vitellaria paradoxa; assembly: GCA_019916065.1. Classification (NCBI taxonomy): domain Eukaryota; kingdom Viridiplantae; phylum Streptophyta; class Magnoliopsida; order Ericales; family Sapotaceae; genus Vitellaria; species Vitellaria paradoxa. The sequence continues at coordinate 67,427,827 of CM034234.1, read as the reverse complement.
TTACAGCAGTCATTCAGCTTCAAAGACGCTCCATATGAAAGACTTAAGCATAACTCTGAACAATTGGATATTTGCTTTAGCTAAATCTAGTTGACAACAAAAATCTATATGAAAACAACAAAAGTTGGCAGATTACATGATACAAGTAGATGAATAGGTAGGATTTATTAATTAAAAAAAAAAAAAAAGAAGTTACATGCATGGGTAGGGATACAAAAACTATTTGCAAGTGATCAGAAGAGCTAGTTTTTGAATTGTACCTCAGGTAGCATTCACCAAAAACTGGATTACGGAATTTGGAATTTGTCTTTTGCCTTTTTTTTTTGGGCCCGGGGGGGGGGGGGGGGGAGGGGAATATGCCTTCGGTGTCCCTAAGGAAAGCCCAAAAACAAAAAAAAAATAATAGTCTATGAATTGTGGTGGCCTGGTGGGTTTCCCGAATCAATAAAAAAAAGCGGAGGAAAGTATGAAGAACTGTTCCTTATTTTGCTTAGTTTGGTTGCTACAGAGTGAAAGAAACAGAAGAGTTTTCCATTGTGTTTAAAGTTGTATAAATTTATAAAATTTATAATCTTGTAATTCGTGCAGTGACTAAAAAATTTGAATTTTATAGAGATTTGTAGAGAATTGTTTTATTTTGTAGAGTACCAAACAGCTCGCATGTTGAGAATAAAAAGGAGACCTCTCTGCTTAACGAGTGTGCATTGACTTCATGGTGCTATGTTGTTTATCTACTGAAGACTCTTCCTTGGTTTTGCTTGTGATGAGAGGTGGGGGCAAAGGATCACCAACGCTTTCAAGCTTCTTATGCAACTATTCTCAAGGCCCGGCTGACTGCTTTAAAGAAGAGGGAGAGGAAGGACAAAAAGAAGACTGCAGATGCTGCTGATAAGAAACAAGGGGGCTCAAAAAAGAGATCTTCTGCTGTATAGTCCTCTTTTTAAACTCGATCTCCTTAGTTTCGGCATTCACTTTTTTGTCTGATGGGGTGCTAAGATTCTCCCTCTTTTTTAAAAAAAAATAATGAAGGAAAAAATATTTAACAACTCGGAGAAGCTTTCAAGGGGGCTGAAGAGATGCTGGCTTTTGTTTAACATGCTCTATTTTATTGAAACATAGGATTAAGAAGTTTTTTTTAAAAATTATTATTATTATCATTTTAAGGTTCAAGTGCAAGAATTTATGTAGATGTTTATTAATCCATGGTGTAACAAATTACTTCGTATATATTTTCTCAGTAATTGTAACATGAAGAAGAGGGTGTTTGTTCACATAGGAAAGTGGGGGCTTATTGCACTAGCAGGGTTCACTTTCACCAAGCGAATTGAAGTAAATGACAAAATGCCAATTAGGTGTATTAATCGCATTTGTCAAAATAATAATAATAAATAAATAAAATGAAAAAAATTCACTTCTATTTGAGTAGAAATTAGAAAAAAAATAAAACATTAATTTTTTTTTTTTTTTTGAACCTAGTGGATAGTTACCAACATGAGTTTTTTAATTTTTTTTTAACAACTTTTAAGAAAAAAAAATCAAATTTTGGTGAAAGAGGCATTTAAGACAAAAGAAGCAGCAAAAAAAAAAGCTTCTAACTCTTTTATAACGCTTTGTTTGGTTATAAAATATATATATATATATATCGATTTTTTTTTTATAGCTTGGTTTATACTTGTGATATAAATAATTGAAACTCTTTTTTGGGTCGGCAACCACAGTTCTATTTTTGTCTTATGTGATTTTTTTATTAAAATTAATTTTTTTTATAGAAACCGTAACTTTTAAACGAGTTGATTGTATTAATAAAAAAATTCAGAAACTCAAAAATTAAAAAATTCAAATTCGTTTGAATAAAAACTTAAAAAAAAAAATTTAAAACTTGTTGATTATAAAATTACAAATATATCCACTCATGCATAATTTTTGTAAAATCTTTTCTATTAGTTGCTTTGTTGTTTTACTTTACATACCATCATATATATATATATATATATATATATTACCAAACCTAACAAATCAAGTCAAAAACTTGATCTTCCAAGTAGGGTTATAAAGAATACACACACACCCAAACTTCCAATATTGGAGCCAGCCCATCGCTAAGGCTTGCACGCAATAGATCTGCGCTCCCACATGAAAGAAAGGCGAAGGAAAATTTTTTCGGAAACCAAACCAAACAAAACAAGTCAAAATTTTGGTCCGCCAGGTAATGTTATAAAGAACACACACGTACCTGAACTCTCAGTGTGGGAGCCTACATACCATCTTTTAAAGGGTGTTTGGTTAGTAAAAATTTGACTAACAAATAAAGTAAAAATACTAATATTCAATATAAAAATGATATGTGGTAAATTTAATTGAAAGAATATATAAAAAGTTGATAAATTTTGATGAATTTTTATTAATTTTGACCAACCAAACACTCCCTTAATACCATAATTATGTATTCATGTTGTTTTAACGTTGTTTTTCAATTATTTTACAACTCGCTTACTGTCAAAAAGTAACTTTTAACTTACTTACCCAAAAAAAAAAAAAAAAGAGAGGAAAATAACTTTTAACTTTCTGCCGCAAAGATTTTTACTGAGTGTAGTAGAGCAACATCAATTGTTTTAAAAAGTTCTAATTTTTAAACGATATTTAACGGATTTTTCTAAATAGATATTTAACAGATAAAATGTGACATAAATAAGTAATTGCATCCATTTCCAAAAAAAAAAAAAATCCTAATTGTTCCGAACTTTCTATTTTAGAATGAAATATATAAATTTCAAATTCTAACTATAAAATAAATAAATTTGAAACAGCAATGAGTTAAAAAATAATAATAAACAAATCTAGTAATGTTAATTACTATTTAAGCAAGTACTTTACCCATTTATTCTAGAGCTCCAGCGACTATACTAATTCATCTCCACCAAAGCTTTCACTACACTCTCATAAATCTCATTCCCCCCACCCCTTAATTTTACACGATCATATTAAAAAATGATTTAATTAATTACATACTCCGTTGCTCTGTACTTCAATTTTAATTAATCAGAACAGTATCTCAAACCCATAAATCGGTACCCCAGAGTGGAGAAAAGAGGGAGGAAAGAGAATTAATTGCAAAGATATGGTAAATGTTATGCATGTACGCCGTACGTATATCTGGAGAAGAAAAAATAAAACTGAAATTAACTTCTGAGTTAAATTCATCCACAAGTTAAGTTGAAAATTAAATAAAACGACCGAGTCTGATGCTGGAACGCGAGTGGAACTACGGATAAAAACGGGTGAAATACCTACCCGATTAACCAATTCTATTATGAAATACGTTTATTTTTTACTTACTATTACCATTCCTAATCCGTCTTATCCCAAACCTACGAAACCAATCAAATTACCTATTAAATACCTAATTTAAGATAAAAATAAAAAAGTTAACAAGTGATAAAAGTATTAAATTTATTAAATTGAACAAATTCATTAATCAAAAGACCTTCATTTTTTTTTAAAGGTAAAAGAAATATACTATAAATAGTAAAGATAAATGTATAAAATACACAAAAAAAATACCCCTCGAACAATATAATAAGAATCACAGTTCATAAAGGACATTCAAACCCAATATGAAAGTTAGAACAATCCATGTAAAAATAATACACAACAAATCATAAATTAAATAAATCCAAATAAATTATCCCAACAAATTTAAAAGCAGTTGCCAACAAAACATAAATGACCTTTAACTTAAGAAGTTCAAAATTTTTATTTCAAAGATAAAATTGTAATTATAAATATATAAATATATTTTTTATTTTATTTTATTTTATTAAACAGGTACTTTACAAGTACCCTACAAGTGTTTGACACCCTCTAAACATATACGTATATCAGATATAAATAGATATCAGATATCGGATACCCTATAGACAAATCTCAAAATCATCTCAAACCCGCACGAGTATTAAATTTCAATCCCAAATCCGTTCCAATCTCATTAGAGTATTTTTTTCCGACGGACTTTTATCAAGTTCAATCGAGTTAAATAACCTCGTGTACCCATCTCATCGACATATGAGTGGGACAAGAAATTTTAGGCAGGAAATTATTAGATGCTAGGACTTTTTTTTTTTAAATGTAGAGTGGGTTCCACGGTGCGGTGCACTATAATATTTTCTCAAATATGCAAATAATTTATAAGTCAAAAAGTGATGTCCAACATATCAAAATCCAAAAACATCACAGCCAAAAAAAGCCAACACAATATCTCAAAATCTGAAAGAGAGATGAACAAAGAAGCAAATCAGATCTTATCAAGAGCAGACAGCATTATCCATTAACAAGGGCTCTCTCCTCTTGCGTACGCATTTCATTTCCTCTGCCGTTAAGTAAACTCTATTATGTCAGTACCGTTTTAAAATTGGAGAAGCTTTTGCAGATATGGTAACAGACGAGATCAGGTCAACCAGAACTTCGGACCCATCAATTCACGGTCCGCAGCAGAACCTTGGCTAGCAACCTTCTGAACACGAGACGAGAATTCCTCGGCCTGAGAGATTTAGGGTCTGTCAGTGTTCAAGGGAACGAACGGGGAAACAAAACATTCACACCCAAAAAAAAAGTAATTTTGGATTACTTCTCATTTCAGCCAAAACAGGACCAGGTCCATCAACATATTCCACATAGTAGGTAGGGGGAAGACTATAAAAATTAAACAAATTATACGATAACTCCGTTTGAGGTGACAAAAAAACTCTAAAAAACAGTGAAAATACTGAAAATTTTTAAAAATTATTCACTTTTATCTCACTACACAAATTACGAATCTACAACTTATCTCACTTTATCTCATTTTATCTCACTTTTTATCACTCCAAACGCACCCAACATATGGTACAGGAGCATCCACGGGAATGTTTCCCAAAGCAATTATAAAGGATATTATTTTACTAAATTTACAACCCACCTCGACTACCAAAACGGAGCAATTCGATTGCAAAAGTTACCAAAGCTAAATACGTAACAGGGTAAATTACATTGACCTCTCGTGACAAACGGATTTCTCACAAGCCGCCCCCATAGTTCAAAAACATGACACCTCGGGGCTCATTGGTCAGGGAAGGCTAATTTAATTTACTCTATAACATTGTACCATCAATCTCATTCAATTTTAGATATAAAATCAGTTGCAAGGCTCTTTTGAAAATAAGCACAAAGGAAAAAAATGCAGAAGATACTACTAACCTTTTCATCAATCCACATGAGTGAACTTAGTTGATTATTCAATATTCGGACAACAACATCCAAAGGAGTCATTCCATCAACTGTATCAAGTTCTCCACCCTAAATGAAACAAAAGCCAAGTGTTATCTCCCAAAATACATTCCGCAAGGTACAAGATCATTAATCTTTTAACATTTCAAAAATGTTTTTGGAAGCTTTTTGAGAGCGGCACACAAACATTAAAGCATCTAAATTATTTAGAAGTATTTATTCCATTAAATAATAATAATAATATAATTAAGCAACTTACAGGATTTTTGGTGCATTTTATTATATTTCAATGGAATTGTTCTACTAATGTTCATTTTGATATCTTAGGAAACATAAACTTCTACAAAGAAATGCTATTAGATCCTTGGTTAAAGGTTTTCATTACCTGGCTGGCATTGAGTGTTTGAATAATTGTTTTGATCTGTTCAGCCATCTGTTCCAGTTCCCTCTCTATTACTTCAGCTTGCTCATACCTGAAATCAAACCAAGAGAAAGTCCCTGTAACCATCCCCAGATCTAGAAACCAATACGTATAATCAAATTTTGACCTGATTAACAACAAGCCAAATTTTTAGGATATTCTCACAAACCAGATCAATTGAAAAGTTGCCCGACTATTTCAAGCATTGGTTAATAGATTTTTTATTTGTTGATAAATAAGCATTGGTTTTAGATTCGTTCAGTATAAATTTTTTTTATAAGTGCATTCAATTTATTATATTAGAAAAAAACAAATTAGTTACTATTTCAAGATCCTACTTGAACACTTCCAAATAAGTACTTGTATAGACCGGAAATGGCATAGGCATTGAGGTATGTGACACAGGACAGCCTAGCGTTTTTGAACTCTCAAGGCTGTACACAAGGGAAAAGGTATTGGGTGTAGGTTTGGAACCAAGTGGAATGAGGTCAAGAATTGTAAATCAATGGATTTTGAGATTTTGGCCTAGATTTTCAAGATCAAAGCGCCAAAAACAGATTTAAGAATGACAATTGCATCAATTATAACAAATAAACAGAGAGAGATAAGACCCTGCTTCATAAGGGCCATCTTACAATAAGACCCAAACCTTGGAAGAGATCCATTAATTCTTTAACCAACAAAACTTATATTCTGTTCTTAATTCATCCTTCAAGGGGCCTTTATGTAGATACTAGAAATCCCTATAGACAAAAAAATAATGCACTTGATCGGAGTACAATTATACAGTGCCGGGTTTGAATGTCCAGGGGCCAATTTTCCCAGGACATGGATTTCCGCTTAGGCCCCCATCTGCAAACCAAACATGGCCCGGAAACATATCATAATTTGTCACCCTCACCCTTGCCTAAAACCACTAAATTGAAAACTCAGAAATACTTTTCTCCAGGATTCAGCATCAAGAATTCAAGCCGACATTATTTCTTATCTAGAAATTAACTAGAACATAGAGAATTAGATAACCCAAAAATAAATCAGGCATTTAATTTCTTAAATGGCCAAAAGCATTCAATCAATTTAAAAGAAACAGAAAAGAAGAACATGTGCAGCCAATAAAAATAAATAAACATGTGAAACTGTAAAATAAAAAGGAATGGTTATTAAATACACACATTGCATCTCGTGTGGATGCTGCTTCATCATCAAGAAGCATATTTCGCTCATCCTTGTATATACGTTCAGCTTCTTCTTCGACACTTTGCAAAGCCTTATCAACCTAAGAACAAACCCAGAGAAAAAGAAAAATACATTTTACTGACCAAGCATCTTGCAAATACTAAATGCATGATACATTTTAACTGTTAAGAGCCTGATTTCATCATATAAACTGAGGGAGGGATATAAAACAATAAAATATAATCAAGAAATAAATCTAAAAGAATGGAAAGTAGAGGCAAGGAAACTAAATCCCCCCTCCCAACCAGGTATTTCTTTTCCCTTTCTTTACAAGCCAAGGGAAAAGAAATGATAGGAACAAAACAGAGTAGGGAATGGGACTCACATGCAAGCACAGCTATCGATAATTTGGACAACTAATAATCATTATCTAGTTCCAATTCAATCAGACAAGTTATATTATCACAATGGATGCAATAGTTACAATTTTCTTTGAATTGTGAGATGGCAACCCAGTTATTTCAATTGAAACGTATGATTATTTATACACCAATGTATGTAGGATAAGACAGCTAGAATAACTCAGGTCCAGTCTGGTCTCATTTTCAGGTGTGTTTAGCTCACACAATCAATCAAGTTTCCACATAAATCACACAACATAAAACCATTTGAGTGAGTTGTTATTTCTGCTAATCCTACTTAGGGATAATTGAAAATTACCAAATATATAAATAAATAAATAAATAAAAGGTGAAATATTATTGTACTCCCAACACTTGAATCATTCTCTTCCAACAAAAATCCCTGATTGGTGCTGTTTCAAGGAAACTAATTTAATCCCCAAGAATGTGATAAGAAAGCAAAACGCTATTTGAACGGATAATTGTGAATTGTTATTCACATCTAGAAAATTTAAAGACTTGAAAAGTTTACATATGCAAAATTATGTAGGAGTTCCCAATAGGCCTGCAATAAGAGAAGCAACAATTTACAATCTCTATTCATGGTTACCAACGCAGAGAGAGAGATAGAGAGAGAGAGAATCTAATGTGGGTACCATAAACAAGAGGGGACTTCAGTTAACAGAGTGCATTTCCATTACACTGTAAACTGAAATGAATCTGAAAAATGCACCAGGAAAATATTAACAAAGGACATATCAAATACCTCCTGCTGATGGGTCTCAATAAGTTCTAGTTGCCGCTCCAAGTTAGCTTGAGTCTCAACCACTTTGGCTACTTCACTCTGATTGAAAGTTAATGCATTCAAGGCAGGCTAGTTATTCAAAATAGGCAGGCTTACAATGACATCATATGAAACCAATGAACACATTTTATAATATATAATCATATTATTCAATGGTACAAATCTATGCCATCGAACTTGAATGGAAATGCGAAAACTAAAATAAATCCCAATCTAAAGCATAAATCATCAACCCATTCCATTTCTCCTCAAAAGAGTCATAACGATGCAAACAAGATGCCCGTTTCATTTGGAAAGATATTGCCATAGAAGGCAAAATAAGGTTCAATAGCTAATACACTTAGCAAGATTCTAGTTCATAATTTGCCAAGATGCATTCTAGCGTACTGCATTTTTTGCTTTTCAATTTCCATGGTTGACTTTTGATAATGACAACCCTATATCAAGGGTCAAATTAACAGGTCTAGCAGGTTTGAATAACGACCAAGCCCCTATCATACTGGATTTCCATGACCGGATGGCTGCACAGTTTCTTGGCTAAGCTCAATTCCTTCATTTTATTGGACTTTGAAGGCTTCATGGACACACATTTCCTTGGCATCTAAGATCAATTCCTCTGTAAATAATGTGTTTTTTTGGAGGCAACAAATGAAGAATGTCTCAAGTCAATTTAGTTTTAGTGGGCATGCAACAACTCTTTGATATCATTAAAAATGTCAACTCCACGACTGATGTAGAATAAGGGTCAAATAACCATATAAAACCAATCAAAAAAAATGACTTGGCAGTGCCAAATATATTAGAAAATTGGTCACCTCGAGTCTAAGAAGAATATCACGATTCTGCAAGATTCTTCTGTCCCACTCAGCTATTGCATTGGCCTGCTTTCGAAATTTCCCAGTGCGTTCTTGTAGCTCAGAGTTCCACTCCTTGATAATCTTACAAACATACACGTGGAAAATTAGGGAATATTGGAGAGAGACCGAAACTGAAAATATATAAAAGTAAAGCCTAAACTTATTTATCCCCCCCCCCCCAAAAAAAAAAAGCCAAGACTCAACAGATATCTTAAAAAGTAATCAGTGATGGATACCATACAACATAAAATAATCAAAAGCAAAACATACACAATAATACAAGGAAAAAATCAGTGTTCTGACCCTCCCCAAAAGCATTGTGCAGTGGGTTGCCTTTAGTCATAACAGACGCTAGAAAACTATATCGTTTAGAAGTGATTTGTACCAAAATCTAAGAACTTTGGAAAGAAGAATGCACAAAAATGAAAAAGACTGGCCATGTAAAGCACCTCCTCAACTGTTTTCCCAGTTATCTCAGATGGTAATTTTGGAGCAGGAGATACTGCAGCGCTAACAGTTGAAGTAGTCCTAAAACCAACCAACACAAGGATAAGTCAGAAATTGAAAATCTTACAATGTCACTAATCAGATTCCCAGGTTATTTCCATGAATGCTGAATAATTTCCTATGCCATGCCCTAAATGTTATAGGGGTTTTGAAAAACTAAAATGGAAAGAGCAGGCAGAGGTGAGCAACCCCTCATAAGTGTTCAAGCTTTTTCTGATAATAACAATCAGAAGATTTGCAAATTTCTTCTCTCCTTTTTTAAACATAAAAGGCAGTGTCCGCAAACTGAAAACTAAATCAAGATACAAAGAAAGCATACAGACCCGGTACCAGAAGGTGTAGTCAGGGGCATTGATGCCGGAGCAGCAGTAGCACTGGTACTGGACGTTGTTGTCGCAGCAGCACCAGGTGGTGCACCTACAGACAGATTAGCATAATCACACAGCACGAAAACTTTTTTGTCAAGAAACAGCATCTACTAATATAGGCGTCCAGAGTCCAGACCCTAAAAAGATTTTAGATGACCCGTCATTGGACAATAAGAATATCTCCACTATACAATTGCCTGGTCCATTTCACTCTTGATAGAAGCCACCTCCTTCATGCAAATCATTTGCCACATCTCAATCTCCAAGATTTTAACTTATTCAATTACATTGAACATTGATAGTAATCAGAAGCATCAACAGTTTTCTTAACCTCCAATAGAACAAATTCACTTGAAACCCAGCAGGGTGCTGCCCTGTACATTACAGTTCATTAAATCAACAGTTCTCAAATTCTCATAGTGTGATTGCTCAATCAGGTGTCAAACCTACTTTTTTTTTAAATTTAAAATATTGATATATGTATCCAAAAATAGGGTATTAATACGATGTTAAGATGTGGATATTTAAACATACCTTATATATTTAGGAACAAACTTGAAATAAATGAAAATTAAAGATATATATATATATATATAAAAGATCATGTCAACAGATAGCACTGCAGATGACATATTAATCAACATGGAAATTAGTGGGTGGAGTGTATACCACCATGGAAAGAAAGCTAGAAGCAAAAGCTACCATCTAACTGTGAGTACCTGGCCTAGGGTTAAACAACCCAAGGTAGTTACATCATCCCACAGTACACAATCCCATACCTCATGTTACCTTTGATTACACACAGAATGATCGACGATAACCCATTCGCGGCAACAATCCTACCGTAGGAAGATAAATTTTCCTTGGACTTTGAACAAAGCCTGAGGACTACTTCAATGAATTAATGACTAGCGGGATCATCGAAGATTCAGTGGATTGGAGACTCGAACCAGAAGACTGTTAGAATTCATCCAACCAATCTAGAAAGAGAGAATTAAGTAGGTGACCCTTACCCTTCCTTAGAAATGTTGAATCAAGGCTAAACATTCTCTTAACAAATTCAAAGCCCTGATTCCCACCTCAAGCTCCCCTGGTATCTTATCGGACAATCATTCAATGTTTGATTGACAAATTTGATCATGTCTGAATGGAGCACGCCTTGAAGTCCAATAACAGGTATCTGGACACATTGACTACCCTCGCATCCAAAATAGGGACTGGGAAGGAAGCAGCTACCATCAAAGTAATGAAGAGAACATTGCCATGCTCAATAGCAAATATCCTACCGGAAGAGACTCTGGAAGATTGGAGGACGCCCATATTAAAGAATTGAAGCTACATGAAGGTAAAATTCCCATCGCCCAACTCAAACACTACACACTCTACCAGAGATTATTGTATTTTGGAGCTCCAGGGGGGACTTTGGCCAAATGTTTGGGGAGAAAATGAAGCTAAAGAGAAGTTGGTAAGATATATGAAAGGACATGCGAAACAGGAGAAATCAGCCTTTACAGAAGAGCCCAGAGACAAGGCTATTTCTCACCATCCATGGCTAAAGAAGCCGCGTTAATTCAACAGCAGTGTCCTAGATGCTAGGAAAATCCGAAGAAAGCAAAATGCAATTTCATTGCCACCCCAATAGATTGGAGACAATATTACATTAATTACTTGATAGAGGGATCACTTCCCGCAGATGCGAAAGATGCTGCGACAATTAGAAAGAGAGCTCTTTCCTTCTTTGCTCATGAGGGACAACGGTACAGGTGTGGGTTTGAAGGGAAAGCCTTACCTTACTTAGCTGGAACAGAAATACAAAAGGCCCTGGAGAAGGGACATGAAATGGAACATAAGAGAGAAAGCAAGCTCTATGCTCATCTACTGCATATAGGATATTACTGGCCCACAATGGAGGAAGATGCAAAAAGTCATACAAAGAGGTGTAATTCCTGCCAAATACACTCCCATCTCATCCACGGCCCAGCGGTCGATCTTAGAACAGTGGGGACTCCAGGACCATTTCACACCTCGGCCATAGACTTAATTGGACCCATCAATCCTCCTCCTTGTGACAACATCTAGATCATTGCAACAACAGAACTATATACTAAATAGGTTGAAGGAATTCCCTTGCGAAGAGCCACAAGGCCAGTAGTGTCAAACTTTATTCGAGGATACATCATTTGCCGCTTTGGAATCCCTAAGGTAATACTGTCAGACACTATCACTCCTTTTGTAAACTCACATGTGGGTCAGCTTTTAGCTTCATACGATATTTCCCAGCAGAAGTCATCCGTGTACCACCCCAAGGGGAATGGGCAAGCTGAAGCCGCAAACAAAACATTGCTTACCATCTTAAGCCGAATGCTGAAAGATTATCACTCCAATTGGGCTCATGCGTTACCAATGGCTTTATGGGCCTATGGGACATCCAAGAAAATATCTACACAAATGACTCCTTTTTCCTTGGTCTATGGCACTGAGGCAGTCCTACCAGTTGAAATAGCCATACCCTCAGCAAGGATAGCTCTCCGAAGTGAAACAGTCCCAGAGTCTAAACATATAAGTCTAGAGGTTTTGGACGAAAGTAGAGAAAAAGCAAGAGAAAAATTGAAAACATTCCAAAGCCACATTAGCAGAGCTTATGACTCCTTGGTGAAACCCACGAAGTTCAAAGAAGGGGACTTAGTGCTAAAGACAACAAGGCATGTGATGAGAGGACTATCAGCACCAAAGTTTGCACCTAAGTGGGAAGATCCATATGTTATCAAAGAAGCCCATGGTGAAATGGTTGGTACAAGATTCTAGATCCCAAAACAAACAAGTTAAGCTCCCCTATCAATGTTAAATGGCTCAAAGCTTAGTATCCCTAATGTATTGATCTTCTTATTAATAAGATGAAGGATTTCATTTGAGTGAAACTTACTTTAGAAGGTATGAATATTTTTGTTTGAGAGAACCCCTTAGGCATCCTTCTTAAAGGCTTCTTATGCTTGGTTCAAAGTTCTCTAAATATTTTCCCTTCGTCGGAATTTTATATCCAAAGAACCCCTAAGGCATCCTTCTTGAAGGCCCCTCATACTTGGCTCAAAGTTCTTCAAATATTTTCCCTCCGTGAGAATTTTTTCTCCGAAAAACCCCTAAGGCATCCTTCTTAAAGGCTCCTTATACTTGGTTCAGAACTTTTTAAATATTGTCCCTCCGTGGGAATTTTATCTCCAGAGAACCAACAACGCATTCTTCTTAAAGGCTCCTTATGCTTGGTTCAAAATTCTCCAAATATTTTCCCTCCGTGGGAATTTTATCTCCAGAGAACCCCTAAGGCATCCTTCTTAAAGGCTCCTTATGCCTACTTCAGAATTCTCCAAATGTCTTCCCTCCATGGAAATTTTATCTCCAGATAACCCCTAAGGCATCCTTCTTAAAGGCTCCTTATGCTTGGTTCAGAGTTCTCCAAATATTTTCCCTCTGTGGGAATTTTATCTCCAAGGAATCCCTTAAGGCATCCTTCTTTAAGGCTCTTTATGCTTGGTTCGATTTTTCCAGTAATTCCTTCTACGAAAGTTTCGCCTTCTTTAAGGCTTCCCGCACTTGGTTTAAATTCTCCAATAATCCAAAACGCAAAGGTTATTCTGCTCAATTTGAATTCTCCAATATTTCCCTCAGTAAAGAATTATTATACTTGGTCCAAATTCTTCAACACATCCTCGCCGTGGAATTTCATTCTCAAAGAATCCTAAGGTATCACTTCTAAAAAACTCCTTAGGCACGAGTACTGATAACATTTTCCCCTATGAAAATTTTTTCCCGTGAGAGTCCCTAGAGGGAATTAGTTCTGCAATACAAATTGCAAAAATATCCCTATGCAAAAAAGATTACTCTTGAAAGAGCATTCCTATGGGAAACTTGTAGAAAATTCTTATTAAAACTTTTGTAAAATAAAGTTATTTTGTGAAGAACATTCACAAGGAAAAGTCTTCATATCCCAACCTGTTTTTACAAAGAGAACTTCTCATTTCATTCAAAACTCATCTTTTACACATTTACATCCCAACATTCATCAAAACAAGTTCATTCTTTCAAAATAACATCACCTGTACATCCTAGAATTCACTTTTAAGAGATCATAAACAAGAGGAAAAACATCTACTTAAAAAGATTTTCAAGTATACTACTATCAGGAGCCCATGTGGCAACACTAAGTTCCTCCAAAACTTTGGCATGATTTGATAGCCTAGCATGATCACTTTTCATCTCTTTGAGCAACTTCTCAGTCTTATCAATATCTTGTTGAAGTTTAGTTAGTTCAGCTTTAACATGAGAAGCTTGTACCAAATTGCGAGCCTGTTGCAAACCAGTCTCTAACCAATGAATATCGATATGACAAGATCTAACTACGTTTAGACCTTTACATAATCCACCTATCTCTTCGAGAGTTAAGCTTTCCAACGATTTTTCATCTAAACTTTGCATCAATAAACCAAGATATTGGAGATTCATCACGCGAAGGAAGCGTGATTGTGTCATCACCCCACTGAATATATCGCCGTGATGATGATATAGCCGGTGCAAAAATGGCAGGAAAAGGGGGGCAACTCCATCAAATAATTCTTCTTTGCTTAGTAAAACCGTTGGAACTTCAGGGGCAACATCCATACTTGATGTCTCTGATACAGTGGACACAGTGGTTGGAGTAAAAGTCGTGATCACGACAAGAATAGAAACATCAATGGAAGCATTGGGCACTAAAACAGGACCCTTGCAACCTGCAAAAGTTACCTTTCTTAGAAAAGGTTCCTTTGCTAGATATTAAAAAAAAATAAAGTAAAATAGCATGGAGTAATTATTTGGAGAACTATTTGACAATTAACATTTGCTACTATTCATAGCAGTACATTTAATGTTCGTCAGTAGAAAGCAAAAATGACACGTGTGTGTGCGCACTCTTTTGTATGCCACGTTAGCAACACATGCACATGGGGGCTTTTGCCGGTGCCTGGGCTACAATTAAACAACTCAAGGTGGTTACATCATCCCGCAGTACACAACCCCATACGTCATATCACCTTCAATTACACACAGAATGATCGACGGTAGCCCATTCGCAGCAACAATCCTACCGAAAGAAGATACATTTTACTTGGACTTGGAACAAGGTCTGAGGACTCCTTAAATGAATTAATGACTAGCGGCATCATCAGAAATTCAGTGGATTGGTAGCTAGAACCAATGGATTGTTATAATTCATCCAACCAATCTAGGGAGAGAGAATTAAGTGAGTGACCCTTACCCTTCCTTAGGTACATTGAATCAAGCTAGACATTCTCTTAGCGAATTCAAAGCCCTGATTCCCACCTGAGAGACTCCTTCCCCACCTATATAAACCCTCCTCCTCTGGAGAGTTTGGCAGGATACATCAACCATCCAACCCACCACTATCCCTACTCTCTCTCTCTCTCTCTCTCTCTCTCTCTCTCTCCCCCCCCTCGTTCCAGATTGCCCTGACTCTCATCTCTTCGCCAGACTCCAGTGGTCTCGCCATTTCTTGATATTCAATATAATTCCCGCAAAAGGGTTTGGCTCAATCCACCAGAACACCCCACACTAACTAATGCTTCCACGTTATTTTATTTTCATATCCTTTTTACTTTCATCTTAATCAGTCCTTGCCCCCGGAGGCTGCAACATTTGCCCCTGCTCAACCACGGAAAGTTTTGAAACTATTGGTTTTTTTGCCAAACACTGCCTTCTTTGCTCATCCACACCATTAATCTATGCCCTTCCATCACCTAAGCCTACTTCAAGAAATATGGCAGAACACCCAAAAAATATCAACCTATGGGAATGCAGGGACATGAATCACATAAAAGACAAAACTTGAAACTAAACCACATTGAAAGAATTTTTTTTCCTCTGGCAACTGCAATCATCGTAACAAAACTCCGCCAATTCCCTTGGCAGACAAGGATCAAGTATTTGATGTGTCATAGCCCTCAAAAGGTTTGCAAAGAACCCAAGTATTGTAGGTTTAGATGCCATAACAAATTTCTAGCCTATTATGTAAATTATATTTACCTAGCAATAAATAAATAAATAAATTTCTAGCCTATCAAATCAATATAACTTACTTAATGTTTGACATTCAGGTAATGCCAATAAGATTAACAGTGACTGAAAAAAAAAAAAAAAAAAAAAAAAAAAGAGAACAGAGAATAGAGAACTGAAATGAAGCCAGTTAAAATGGAATGAAATTTACTACAGATGAAACACGATGCGCTCTATATATGATTTAACCACTCATATTAAATAAAGTATCATAATTGCATGTACTAAACATGGAAAATTCAATGAACTCACTAAACAATGATACAGCAGCTGTAGACTGAGTTGATGAGGCAGGAGCTGATGTTTTGGTAGAGAGTGAAAAACTTGGAAAGGAGCCAGTAGGTGCTGTTGAAGCAGCTATAGTAGTGGCGGCAGCTGAGGATGAAGAACTCCCACCAAAACCTGAAAACGATAGCACTGGAGCAGACGAAGCAGAAGCAGGAGGAGTAGAGGCAGCATAAGATGAGGAGGTTGTGGCGGCCGGAGTTGAGGCACTCGTGGTGGTCGTGACTGTAGAAAACAATGGCGAAGCAGCTGTTCCAAAGCCTACAGAAGAAGGCTTTGTAGCAGGAGTGATTGTGCTTGGGGTGGTGGATGTGGCTATAGAGGCAGCACTAGCACTAGTAGAAACCGCGTTTCCAAACCCAAAAGAAGATTGAAAACCAGAAGAGGTCGGAGTCCCAAATGAGAAACTCGATGCGCCTGATGAAGATGAACCTTCTGAAGGTGTTGAAGAAGCGATACTAGCTGGTGCAGAACTTCCAGTACCCTTTGAAAAGGGGGAAGTAGATGGAAACGAAAATGCTGGCGTGGATGATGCCGAAAAGAGTGAAGATGAAGTTGAACTTGAGCTTGACGCAGATGAGCCAAACAAATTAGTAAAAGAAGGCGCAGTTGAAGCTGAAGAACCCGAAGAAGGAGAAGACCCAAATAATGGAGAAGAAAAGGACTGTGTGGATGTACCAGTAGAGACGGAACTCGAAGATGAAGAGCCAAACAAGTTTGAAGAAAATGGAGAAGCAATGCTACCGGAAGAAGCAGAACTCGAAGATGAAGAACCAAACAAGTTTGAAGAAAATGAAGAAGGAGTGCTACCGGAAGAAGCTGAATTTGAAGAAGATCCAAACAAGGTTGCAGTAGCAGTAGAAACCGAACCCGACGATGAAGACCCAAAAACTGTTTTAGTGGTGGCTGAAACAGAGCTCGAAGTAGCAGATCCGAACAAGTTTGAAGCAGTAGTCGAACCCGAGCTCGATGATGACGCTCCGAACAAATTAGAAGACCCAAATGGAGACGCCGCGGCACCAGTCAAAGCCACCCCGAATAGAGGCGAAGAAGCGACGGTTGAGGCGGCCGACGCCGAAGAGCCAAATGCAAACGAAAATGACGGAGCTGAAGAAGCAGAAGAAGCCGGAGAAGACCCGGAAGCGGAAAATCCAAATCCGAAGGAAGGAGCGGCTGTGGATGAACCTGAGGCCAGAGCAGCGCCCCCAAATAGTGAAGCCGAAGACGTCCCAGAAGCGGACGATGTCGAAGACGAAAAGCTAGGGGTTGTAGAGGAGGGAGCGAAGGAGAATCCGAATGGAGACGAGGAAGAGGAGGAGGAGGTGGAGGACGACGCAAATGAGAACGGGGACGAAGACGACGAAGAAGGGTTCGAGAAAGAGAAACCTGAAGAGGAAGACGATGACGTAGAGAATGCAGAGAAAAGAGAGCTCGAGGAGGACGAAGAAGACGAAGATGGATTGGTGGAGAAAGAGAAGCCCGACATCATGCTTCTTTCTCTAAAGACGGAACTCGATTTTCTGCGGGTATGTGTGTCTGCGTGTGTCTCTGTACTGCGTGCGTCTCTGTACTGCGTGCGAGGGTTTTTAAATTTGGGGGAAAGGATGGCGATGCCCTGACCCGGTCAACAAATCGAACCGTCCGGTCCGATTTCTAATTAGGGATCAACAGAACCTTTTTTTTTTTTTTTTTTTAATCAAATTGTGTCGGTTCAAGCTTTTGTAAATATAATTTCATCTTTTCTTTTTTGGGGGGTAATGAAAAGAAATTTCAATTCTCGATTCAAAATACAGGACTGGAAAAATCAAAACTTATTTTTCGAACGAGAAAATAAAATACTCAAAGTAAGATTAAAGTAGACATATATTAAATAATATAAAATAAGACATAAACATATTTTTCATTTCAAGAATCCATAAACAATAAATAAAAATCCAAAAGTCATTTTCAAATACACAAATATGGGCAGACACGTATACATAGAGAGAAATATATACCATTAGAGGGAGAAAATAAGTTTATGTAATCATATGAAAGGTATTGATAGAAGCATTTATCTATGTAGAGGTCAACGGAGAATAATAGAGCCCATCTGACGAAAGGTTTCTAGAGATATCCACCTTCGTCACTTTTGGGTCAAATTCCGACACTTTGAAATAATATCAGATAGTGGCGTTGATGCTTATAGTAGTAGTAGTATAGGTGGAGCCACCAATTATGCCACCATTTTTCTTTATTCAAATTTTAAAACCAAAGAGAGAGAGAGTGTGTGTGTATAATAACCCAAAATTTTAAATTTTTAATATATATTAGTTTACAAAAAAAAATTAAGATTTAAGATTGATAATAATTCTTTGTATGTACATCTATAATTGCTTTGCACATATATATATTTATGCACACATATATATTTATATGGTAAGGAGAGACTTGGGCACTAAGTTAAAAAAAACAAACAAACAAATTTGTTGAACTTTTTTGGAAGCTTCCTATGCTTTACTTGGTTACCAAGTATAACATATACATATATATATGTATGTGTGTGTGTTTGTTAAGTGCTGAGAAAAGAAAACCGTGAAAAAAGAAAATAAAGAGAAAGAGATAAAGAGGGGAGAGAGAAAAACAAAGAAAATAGAGAAAAAAGAGGGAGAGAGTGAGAATTAGGTTCAGGAATAGTAGGACTTTGGTATGTTCGACGTTGTGATCACCATAACTGTGTCGGATCGTAGTAATTCGGCCAAAGATGGAAGACACGAATGAGCAAAATTTTGAGATCTTAGGGTTTCTTTACTTTTCTTCATATCTAAGGTAAGGATTTAATGCATTATATTTATATATATCAGATGTAAAAATATTTTGATAAATTTTTATGTGATTATTTTGTATCAATGTAAATAAATTTAGACCACATTGTGTAAATTCTATCTAAATCAAAACACCAAACTATCACGGCCAAAACTAGAAAGAATTATAGAAGATAATATGTCAAAGCATATTCCATGAAAGTTTTCAAAATTTCCCTTTAGCCTCAATAGTTTTATATAATTATGAATTGACCAAAAAATTTTACAAAATTTCAGTTTTGACCCCATCATTAAAGAAATTTTCAAATTGACCCCAAAAGTTTTGAATAATTACATAGTAACCCCCAAACTTTTGAGTAATTATGAGTGATCCCAGGTTTACACAAAATTATGATTTTGCCCCTGAAAGTTGTGAAAATTATAATTTTACCCCTGAAGTTGTGAAAATTTATGGTTTTATATTTATAGTTAAATACATGAAAAATACGTAATTTAGAATGCCTAATTTGAAATATTTGAGTGATTTATTTTATTAATAGGAAATGTTTATGGAAGTGATGATTTGATGTTAATGGTTAATTATAATAAGTTGTTTTGTTGAGATGATACAATGAAAGATAAAGGAAACATGAATGATGTTGTGATTGCGGGATTGTATATGCTAAAAAAATAGAAATGGTATAAAGATTACCCTTGGGTTGAAAAACTATAAATCTGCGCAGGGGTTGGTATTCATATCAGTAGGTTAGTAGCCTATAACGATGATAGTTATCGGGTTAATCGTGGCCATCGGGTTTGGACCCGTAAACGACGATATTATATAGTATCATGACTATGATGACTATGATGTGATGGTAAAGAGATAAATGAAAGATAATAATTGAAATATTTTTTAGATTTATGTTGATATATGTTTTGATGTTGGGATGCGTAACGACTTGTAATTTATGAGTTATTAACATAAAATTACTGCTAATATAATATTTGTGCATATCATATATGTATTTATTATGCATTGTGGGCACAAATAGATTAATGCTCACGTCCCTACATATTCTTTTGTAAGTCATGAACCCGAGACTTAGGTGAGCCATTGTTGGATTTACTTTTGTGTTGTTGCGACATTACTCAAAACTGTAATATTATTAATTTAGGGATTTATCTGATATGATCGTAAAAGGTTTTAAGGACTAAGGGTGCATTTGGAGTCTCAAAAAAAAAAAAAAAAAAAAACTAATGGATGGGATTGATGTGATGTAAAAATGATAGGTGCAAAATGTGATTGGAGGGATTTGAAAACGTTTGAAATTTTCTGAAGTTTTTTGGTTTTTTTTGTGGCTCCAAACAAGCCCTAAATCTTTATTATATTTAGAGTTGTAGTTGGAGCATTGTTGCCCGGTTACGCTGAGGTTTAGTTGTTATTAATTACTTTTAGTGTATTAATAAAATTATTATTATATATTATAGATGTTTGCTCTAAGGTAGTGGGATGACTCTGATTAGAGTAATGGATATTTTAGTATATGTTGTGTATAACCCTTTCACTTACTCAACGAGTTCTGAAAAATCGGGGTGTGACACAGAGAGAGAGATATATATTTTAATTCTAAGTCAAAGGTTTTTTTTTTTTAAAGAAAGAAAAAAACTAATTGAACCATCAGCAATTACAATAACACCCACCTTTCTCTTATGTTAAATGTAATATAATTTTAATTTCAATTAACTTTTAAATATAACTAAGATAATTTAATTTTGAAGTGAAATAATTAAATTAAATACTGTCCGTGTTTGTCGATTTAGTTTAAAATTTGTATAATCATCCCAATTTTTTTTTCTTAGTGATTGGTAGGAAGAATAAAGCATATAAAACCTATCTTGATAAATTTTTGTACCCATATGTAATTAGTAATTAGGTGACATATTTCTTTTTTTTTATGACATTAAAATACCTTTATTAAATAGTCTATTTGATTCTCCTCTAAACTTGTATGGACGAGATTCAGCTCCGTTTGAAATGAGAAGTTAGAAATTCGGTTTTTGATTATTCAACTTTTTAATTTTTTTTAAATAATCAAAATTCCTCATTTACATTTTATTTTTTTAAACCATAAAAATTAAAAATTTTAAATAAATAAAAAAATAAAAATTTTGATTTTTTTAATAATTAACTACAAATTAACTTCTTCTTTTTTTCTTTCAAACTAAACCATAAAAAGTTTACTTATTTCTTCAATGACTGGGGAACGTAAGGTAGGCCCAATTTTTGAATTGGGCCGAATGAGACGAGATATTTTGTACTAAATACAAGTGAATGAATAGCTGGGATATTTCAATCCTAAAACCTTCACTCAAAAGGTTTTTTTTGATCCATTTAGTCCCCTTCCCTAAATTTTCGTCAACCATGTATTGAAAATTTTCAAAATAAATCTTTAAACCTAGAGTTTGATTAAAAAGAACGCAAGCTTTTTGGATATTTAACAAAAATTATAAAACCAAAGAGAGGAAAAAAAAATCTATTTGATTGAAATAAAAACTTGAAATTTTAAATGTATAAAAATTTATTATACCTCCATCGCAGTTAATGTAAAAACTAATTATACTCCGCACGTATTCAGTTACACTTGAAATAAAAGTTGATGTATTTGAAATTTTAAACTTTGATTCATTCAATTAAAATTTTTTGGTCCACAAATTTAATTAATTAAAAATTATTTAATTATTTAAGTATTATTATTATTATTATTATTGACAATTGAACAGGCCTTTATATTTCAACTACCCTTAGAAGAACAGTGAAGATGACATTAATCCCTACCATAAAAATTGTGAACGGTCAAAATCGGCCTAATGCAAATAAGACTTTTTATTATTACTATTATTGTTATTTTTAATCCCTTGTGTACATATTATTGACCAAGCTAATAATGCATGCAAATTTGTAGATAGTGTTAATAGGTGTGTTTGGAGTTGTATAAAATTATATAAAATAGTATAAAATTGTAAAAATAAATATCTTGTAATTCGTAAAGTGAGTGAAGAATTTAAATTTTACTGTCTCATAATTTATGTTTGTAGAGATTTTTAAGATTTTATTTTTTTTTAGAGTTCCAAACGGAACCAATATCACATCCCCGCTGAAATTATGACACGTGAGCAAACATTAATTAAATCAAGATCATTCCGGTTTTATATATATGTATATATATACACACAAACTGAAAGCTAGCTAAGAGACGGGTGCCCAAAAGCCATGAAAACCAAGAGGAAAGTTGAGAGATTTTGGGACTTCAAGTCTTGCAACAAGCGCATCCGCTTCCCCAATCCTCTTGGAACTCAAAACAACTAGGTAGCATCTCTGCGTTGAAACTGCATACTGCAAAGCCCAACCCACTGAACTCTATTAGAATAATAATAAAAAAAATTAATTAATTAAGGGATAGTTTGGAAGTCCAAAATTGTTTAGTTAGTATAATATAAAAATTCTGATCCATTCGAATGCAGTCTCACATATTCGTTTAAACAGTTTTTATCAAAAAAAATTACATTGAAGTTGGGAATTTTTGAATAATTTTGACTAAAATGAGTATAAAAGTTTGTAAGAATTTGTAAAATTTGGAGTTCGAAAATAAACACAAGGAAAATGAAAACGGGCAAGAGTTGATAAAAGTTTGTATAAGTTTGTAAGAATTGGCATTTGTATAGGTTTAAAACGAAAACAGGCAAGAATTGATAAAATTTTGTGTAAGTTTGTAATAATTGACATTTGTATAAGTTTGTAAAAATTGATAAAAGTTTATATTTGTTGGAATACCAAACAAACACCCTGAATAAATAAATTGAATGTTCTCACCTCCACCACAAGAATGTATCCATCGTCTTCTTGCATCCCTCCCCCGGGAACAAAAATGGGCTCGCCAATGAACCGTCTGTTGCCGACTGACCACGTTTGAATCGACTGATCTAACATATTCAGTTTCACCACCGTGTCAAAGGGAAAATTTGGCAATGCTCGTCGAGAACCGGAAGTTGTTGCCCCATAAATGAATGCGTTCTTGCTGCCGGAAAAGTCTTGATTGATCACCGGAAAGTCTGCAGGTTTAGTCCACTGATTTAACGGCGTCACTGAACAATTTTCACAGTTCCCTTTTGCATCCAATGCCATAGACACCTGCAATTAACACGTCAAATACCTCAACTGCGTTAATTGAAATCAGAAGAATCAGAATGATACGACAGTCCTATTTGTATAAAAACCTGAACAAGACGAGGCAACAGCTTCTCTTCACCTTCCCTCACATTCATCATCGAAGGGTCTAATTTACCAGTTTGCCAATCATATCCTGACCCAGAGCAAGCAATTATTTATTAGAATTATTATTATTTTAAGAATTTTCCCAAATCAAAAACGCCTGTAAAAGAAGCTAATAATTACCAAACATTTTCTGAAAGTTGAACCATTTGTAAGAGCAACCGCTGGCTTGCATTTGAATCTCCACATTCCCATTCGCGTCCGTCTCTTCAAAAGCGTTGGCGACATGCAATACCCACATTTGCGTCGGAGCTTCCACGGGCACTCTCCAATCTCTCCCGGTATTGTTGTTTGTTTCGTCGGAAAATCGAGGGAGCAAATAAATGGGAGATGTGGGCTTGCTGGGATTCAACGACAATGCCGATATCATTGGAGACAACCCACACACTGCTGCCATTGATCCTGCAATTTCAAGCCAACGAAAACGCGTACAAAATTATGATATATAGTTAAGGTTTGGTTTAGGAAATAAAAAAAGTAACTTTTTTTTTTTAAGTAGTAGTGAGCTAATAGTTAGATAAAAAAAGTTATTTTTTTGAATTTGAAAAGATAAAAAAATTAATAGCTCATTTAGTTTGTTTTTCTATTTTTTATTTTTTATTTTTATTTTTTATTTTCTGTTTTGAATTCATTTTTTATTTTGTGCTTTTGAAAATAAATAAAACAGCTTAAAACTCATTTGTTTACTTGTATTTTTAAATTTTATTTTCAAAAATCAAAAATGATTTTTCACGTGAAATGAAAAATGGTAAAAAGTCGTTTTGAGAATTTTTAACAAAAAATGAGAAAAATATCAAATTAAGGAAAATAGAACTTTTTTATTTTCTTGTTTTTAGAGTTTTAATAAATAAAATAAAAATAAAAAATAGAAAAGTAAACCAAATGCCACCTTACTTTTTAATAATTGATTTTTTAGTTTTTGTTAATTTAATATTTTTACCTTTAAAAAAAATTAAAATGTAATAAAATAAATTTGGTCATTTTACGTATAAGCAAATAATTTAACAAACTAATATTCCAAAATGAGCATAAGCATCTTTCACTTTTTTTTTCTCTTTTTTAAAGAAAAAGAAAGAAAGAAAAATTCACAAAATTATATATTTATTTTTTTTCTCCAAAATTATATATTTATTTTATAAATATATAAAAACATTTATTTATACAATGCGATTACGTACCAGTGACGTCAAGCTTAATGCGATTGCCAAACAATAAGTAGTGAGAGTCCGCAAATGCCCAATCATGGATCATTAGGTGATCCGGGATTTCAAATTCTCGGCTTCCCAATAGCTTGAAGTTCGAGTCAAATTCTGCGAGACAACGAATGAAATGCGTTACATTTTTAGATATTTTCTTTAATTTTGGATATATAAATAATATATCTAAAAAAATTGGAAAGCGAAAAAAAAAATAATTTAATAAAATTTTGTATAAAATAAGAAAAAAATAATCTTCCTTTTGTGTTGTCAAATTAAGCCTAATAATAAATATGATGAGATCAAATTTTCTTCCTATGCCTTGAAAAATTTCAAAATTTTATATCTACTTCAGACACTTCTCTTATTTCTTTTGACACTGAAAATTTGTTAAAAAGTAAAAGTCAAGGTTAAAATTTTATCATATCAAATCTCATATCAAATTATATCTTTTATTTTATTTTATACCTTACAAACTAAATATAAAAAATAATTAGCGATGAGTTTAGAGAAAGATAAATTGAGAATTCGTAATGCGTGCAGTGAAAGAAAAAAGTTGATGTGAGATAAAGTTAATAGAGATTTATAGAGTTTTTTGGAATTTGTTTACAAACCAAACTCACCCTATATATAAAAATTAACTCAATCTTATATCTAGTTATTTAAACTATTTCTTAGTATTACTTAGATATCACATAATCCCATCACTCAAACATAGCTAAAGTCACATTTATTTGTCGGACACAAATATGGGATTGGACAATGTTGTCTGTGAGTCCCACAAAAGTGGCGTTTGATTTGTAATTTTGTTATGGGATATAATGTCCGTTTCGGATATACAATCCGCTGAATGGGCGAATTAAAAATCCGAGAGAGATTGTGGTATTATTTATACCTCACCTTCGAATTTGTTGCCCGCCAATATTTAAAGGTCCAAAATTATTTCTTATCACATTTCATGTCAAATCATATATTTTATCCCACATTATATCCCATCAATCAAATACTAAAAAAATAATCCCATATAAAAAAGTAATCCCGTATTATATTCAATCTCATGTATTATCTAATTGTATTACTTGTACTCCATCATTCACTCCCTTAAAACAAACATAGCCTAAGGATATGTGACCAGATTAACTTAAAAGAAAATCAATCAATTAGACCCCATTTGGTAATATTTATAGTTATTATTTTTTTGTTTAAAAGTGTTTAACATAAATTTGTAGAAAGATTTTACAATACCATAAAAAAAAATCACATGACTTTATGTAATTCGGGGATATATATATATATTTATATATATTTGTATAGTTGTCATCCCTTTGTTAGACATTTAATTCAATATTTTTTATTTAAATATTTATTAGGTATTTAACAGAATTTCACCTTTTAAGCACCATTTGTTTTCAAGTATTATATATTTATTAGATATTTAACAGAATTTTACCTTTTAAGCACCATTCCTTTCAAGTATTATTAATATGTTTATTGAGTGGGCTCATTGCTTTAAAGGCTTCTTCTAGAGCTATAGAAATTGTTGAAATATACTTAAAATTTACTGTACGAATTACGAATTCATAATTTTATTAAATTTTATTATTTTTTGTCACTCCAAACTCTTTCAAAATTATAGAATGTCTAGCTTACCATAGAAGGTAAAGTTACTGCGAGGAAGAAGCATATCCTCTGCATTGCACGACATAATTAGAAGTCTGTCTCTACGAGCATCGATCTTATAATGGGACAACATTCTCTTCGGTGGCATTTTAAACACTCCTGCATGTGCAAATTATGCAGCAAACAGATTTAGGGGTTGTTTGGAGTGTCAAAAAAATCAAAAAAATAAAAATCGGTGTTAATATAATGTAAAAATAACACGTAACAAAATTTGATTGAAAAAATTTAAAAATTATTGAAATTTTTGAAAAAAGTTAAGGATCCAAATAGACCCTTAATGTTTTTTGAATTCATTCCAATTGATAAATGTTTGTGTGTGGTGTATATACTGCATAAACACTTATATTGATTCAATTCAAAATTTTATTTTATTATACTTTATTTGCAAAAGTAAAATACATGGTTAAAATATAATAATTCATCACTATAACCAATGTAAAATTACTAATAAAAATTTTAATTCGTTTTTTTTTTACAAGTATAATAAAATTAGAATGTTTATTTAAATAAATAATAATAATTTATCAAACGATACCGTTGCTAAATTTTGAAAAAAGAAATATAATATGAAAATTATTAAAATTTTGTGACATGATATCTGAAAAACAATAATATGATAAAATAAACTTATGACTGGTTCAATTCAAATATTTATTTTATTATATTTTATTTGTAAAAGTATAATTGGTGACTAAAAAATAATAATTCATCATATAACGTGTTTGCTAAATAATATAAAATTATTTAAAAAATTCATTTTTGGTACACGTACCCTCGAAATAATAAAAATTGTTAGAATTTTTATTTTTTATTTTTTTGAAATAATAATTTAATAATTAGTACAACCAACAGATAAATTTTGAAAAAATAAATATAGTATGAGAACTTATTAAAAATTTGTATCTTGCTATTTGAAAAGTAATGATACGTTGAAGTAAATTTACGACGTTTATATTGGTTTAATTTAATTATTTATTTGATTATATTTTTATTTATAAAAGTATATTACATATGATAAAAAAATAATATTTCTTTTTTTTTGGTAAGTAAAAATAATAATTCTTCATATAATAAGTATGCTAAACAATGTAAAATTATTTTGGCACAAATACCCTTGGAATAATATGACTAATTAAAATTTGTAATATATTTTAAAATAATAATTTAAAATTAGGTTGCTAAAGATTTTTAGTATCCCACGTGGCGAACATTGAAAAAGAATAGACTGGTGGTTGCCTGGTGGTTGTTACATAGGCCGGTGATTGCTTTTTTAATGTTCGTCATGTGGGATACTAAAAATTTTCAGCAATTCAATTTTAAAAACGTACTTTTTAACTATTAGGCAGTAACTAAAAATACCGCCTCCAATAGTGATGGTGATAACGATAATAATAGGAGTTACAAATGATTTTAGAAATTAATTTTCCTTCTTAGTTTTAGCTTAAATGTTAACTTCTTCTTTGAGGAAAAAAAATAGCTTTAAGGTACGTTTTTTAAAAATTTCTTCTAAAAATAATAGGAATCATACTTCCAAATAAAAATAATTATATATTATTTTCACAAACTGATATAAATATACGCTTAGGTATTATTTGAATGAAAAAACAAAAATAAAACAAAAATGAAAAATTAGTGTAAAAGTGAATAATAATAAAATTTAATTAGAAAAAATTAAAAAAATTAATAATTTTTATAACTTTTGATATAATTTGATAACCCAATAATCTACTGGCTGCAAGCAATATTCTTGAAAGGAAAATCTACCAGCTGCAAGTTCAAAAAAATACTTAATAATTTCACACATACCGTACAGGATTGGCTTTAGCATTGCTGCCGCCACATCCCAAACTCCACCCCTGAACTGTCCGGCCACCGCAGGCGGAGGTGCCAGCAACGACTCTTGGCCATTAATTAAGTCGAACTTCCCTATGGTGTCTAATGTCCCCAGCTCAATCTCGTAAGGATCTCCACCTTCCCAGAGGCAAAACAACCGCCCTCCCCAGGCCAGCACACTGGTGTTTGCAACATTTTTCATCACCTTGGTGTTCCCAACCATCTTGCAGCCTTTCAGCACCGAGAAGGGGCCCCGGTGGGTGAACCGCCACCGTCCGGTGACTGGATCTCGTTCTTCCGCCTGAGCCTCCGTCTGTATATACCTGGACCCAAAATTTGCAATCAAGAAGATAAAAATATAATTTTCAAATGAGTTGGAAAAGTAAAAATAAAAAAGTAAAAACAGTGGAGCAAAATATAGTCCAAAAGGGGCGAAAATAATGAAATACAGAGTGTGTTTAGTTTGTTAAAAATTATTAAAAATTTTTAAAAATTATTATTTTTTATCTAACTAAATAAATTACAAACTTATAAATTATCTTCCATTATTTTATTTTTTATCGCTTCAGATACACCACTAATAGTAAAACATTTTAACGTAAGAATGACGTGGGTCATGTTTATAAACATATCACAGTTAAAATAACAACTTACTGACATGTTTTATTTTGCAAATGCTATTATTACGTGGAGTTATATTTTCTACAATAAATTTTTACAAATCTTTGTAAATTTTTTTCCCTACATCAAACGACATAAATCTTTATAAAATTTCTATAATCTTTAAGAATATCAATAAATTTCTACAAATTTTTCAAAAATTCAATACAAAATACTAAAAATTTTGTTGTTAGAATCCATTCAAAATAACTTTTAGTATTCATCTCTATATTTTTTTTTTGATATTTATTAGCTGTACTTCAAATGTCAAAAAATTTATCAAATCGTATTTTATCGCAACTTTTACCTAATTTCTACAATTCCAAACGTCCCTATCATTCTAAATGATAAATTTAATAAAAAAAACAAAGAAAGTCTTTTCATAGATATATATGTAAATTATTAGATAATTAAAGGCAACCTTGTGCAGATCCACTTTTCGTACCTAGCCATGAACTTGACCTCTCCTTTTACCCCATCAAATTTGAATGCTCTAAGGTACCCATGCCCGTCTAAAGGGTGCACTGTGGAGCCGTGGTCGTCGGTGAAAACCCCCGGTCCGGTAAGATAATACGCCCCAGAAGGGAACTCCGGCGGTATCGCTCCTTCGACGACCCGGAGGGTGATTGGCTCTGCGGCCTCCAAGCGCTGTGACACAAAGAGGAATTGGTAGTCCCAAAATGCAGCCACCGAGTCATCTAATACTTCCGGCGTTGAGATTAGGTCGCCCGGGCTGGTGATTGAAATGGCTCGTGACAATTTAGGCAGCAGAGACACCTTGTTCGGCGGCAGCACCGACTTTGCCTGTGGCGTCGGGAATATCGACGGGATACTATGACAAGATTTGGCCTGCATCCTTTTGCAAAGTGGCGTGAGTAATGCAAGTAAAAACAGACTAGGATATACATATATATATATATATATATATATATATATATATATATATATATATATATATATATATATATATATGTACCATGTAAATGTGACGGAGAGTTGTGACTGCCGTTAACTTGACATTAATTGTTAACTAAAACTTATTTTAATAAAATAACATGTTTCTAGGGTAGTTTGGAAATCTAATTTTTAATAATTTTTAATTTTTTTGACAGAAGTTTATATCTAAAATTTTTGTATGTTTAGAAAAATAAGTAATAACTTTTAATAACTTTTTGTAACTTTTAAATTTTTAACAAAACTCTTGTCAATTTTTTGAGTTAAACAAATTATTGTTATTGAAAAAAAAAATAGACAAAATTTGATATTTTGTCAAATACCACTCTTCCAAAAGTTGCTAGTTTTTTACCGAAAATTGCTCTTTCAAATGATGCCTCAAATATTTATGCATGTTTGGCATCCTTAAAGTAAGTTGATTTATTTTGGCCATTTTTCATCCTGTATAATTTTATTTTTTTATCAAAATGTGATTTTCCTTTCTACATTTTTGGCACGTTAAACATTATTAAAAGAAATTAGTTGATGTCACTAACACCCCCTCAAATTTGGCAAATTGACGACAAGACCCCCTAGCTTTTGAAAATAGACACTAACTCCCCTTACCACTCACAATTTATAGTGTTTATCCCATAATAACTTAAATTTTCCATCATTTCACGAAATCACATTTTTCACAAAATGATCCTACCTAAAATTATTTAATTAATTATTTTGAGCAAACATGATTGTCTAAATTAATCACGCTCTGTCTAATTTAATAATTCACCAGTTTCACAAATTTACCCAACAATAAAATATATTAATTTAAATATACTCTACCCCTACCTTAAATTATTATAGTAACCCAATCTTAACTCCTCCGACGAAGATCTCGCTACTGGAACGTGAAGGTGCTGCCGGCAATGGAGGCTGCGGGAGGATGAGGAAGGAGGCCGGCTGGTGCAAGATTGGTTAATTTGCAGCCAAATAAGGCGGTGGCTGGTCAACTCGGCGATGAACGAGGACCGTCGGCGTTGGGCTAGTTCTCCGGTGAGCTAGTCGCACGGGAGGGAACTCGGCTGCTGGCTTGATGGCGGCCGGCGCCGGTTGAGCAGGTGGCTGGCAGCTGCTGCTCGGTGCTCGCCGGTGACTGCCGGCTCGAGGGGAGCTCAGTGACTGGATAATCGGTCGCCGGGAGATAGAGAAAGGGTGGCAGTGGTTGGCCGGGACCTGGCCCTGGGCTGGCTTCGCCGGAGAAGAAGGAGACCGGGGATCAGAAGATTCAGAACTCTATCTCTGGTCGTGCAGTTCAAGGGGAAAGGTTTGGGGAGGAGATGAACCCGTTTGCATATAATATATATTATATATACATAGAGAGAGAGAGAGAGAGAGAGTGTGGCACGTTACTATCAATTAAGACAAATGCACACACATCATGTGCCAATTTGTAATTTCATTTTTCTCTTCCCTCACACTAATTTCTTTTTTATTTTTGTAAATTTTAATATATTTTTTTCTTACAACACGCATTGAAAAAATAAACTAAAAAGCAATTAGAAAAAAAATAAAGGAGAAAAGATAAGTTAAGCTTAGCATTTAGAGCGCGTTTAATTTGTTAGAAAATTACTGAAAATTTAAAAAAATTTTATTTTTTATTTTACTCTAAATTTTACGAACTCATAAATCATTGAAAAAATAAATTAAAAAACAATTAGAAAAAAATAAAGGAGAAAAGATAAGTTAAGCTTAGCATTTAGAGTGTGTTTAATTTGTTAAAAAATTATTGAAAATTTTAAAAATTTTTATTTTTTATTTTACTTTATAAATTACAAACTCATAAATTATTTCACTTTATCTTATTTTTTGTCACCCTGAACGCACCATTAACAAATAAGTTAAAAAATATTTATGAATTTTAAAATTATGAGGAAGAAGGCATCAAAACTGATTCTCCTCCTATATAGAACGCGCGAGGAAATCAAAACACACGGAATGCAAAAGTTCATTAGAAGGAGAAAGTATTTAATCCGCACTCACCATGTCACCAGCTTAATATTATATGGTAAATAACATCTAATTATAATATTGTCCCAATTTTAAAAATTCAAAACATTTGATTAATTTTAAATTTAAAAATATTTCTAAAAAACTTAATTTAAGGGGTGTTTAGTTGGCAAAAGTTTTACCAAAAAGTACAGTAAAAATATCAAAATTTGATATAAAAGTGGTATGTGGTAAATTTGATAGGAAAAAAGATATAAAAATTTGATAAAACTTAATAGATTTTGATTAATTTTGACCAATCAAACACCTTATTAACTGTATTATTAATTATATACCATATTCAATATGAAATTTGGTATAATATTTTTAGTATCACTGAACACGTAAGATGATTAAAGCGTGGTGGATTATGTCTACCGCACATTTGTTGAAAGTTAGGAGCAGCTAGGCCAGGTCCTTTGGGCAACGTAGTATTAATTGAAGGAGTTTTGATTGTAACATTAGTTGTGTTTGAAGTTGTAAGAATTAATAAAAATTTTATAAAGATTGTAGTCTTATAATTTGTACCATGAGTAAAAATTTTAAATTTTTGTAAAGATTTACCGTAAACAAAACGGTTCCAAATAAAAGGCCAACTGTTGCATTGGAACTCAATTGATGAAGTTTTTTCACCACAATGAAACTGGAAAAGTTGCGAGGTCTTGGCTGGTGAAATTAATCCTTAAAAAATTTAAAAATATTTTAAAATAAATAAATAAATTCAACAAAATGAGTCTTTAAAGAATTCAACAAAGTCATGAATTTACTTTCGGACAATTTTAAAGTTTAATATGACTTTCTTTAGAAATATATCTATATATATATATATATATACACACATTTTTTTTATTTGATACTATTTTGGTATACTATTCATATTTATAAAAAATTAAAACAAATTTATTTGAGTTCACTCATTATGCATGAACATATGAATTTTTCTACTTTTAAATTTTTAAGCTTTTAGTTAAAATATGTGAATAACATGCAAAAAAAAAAAACTGCCAAACAAAGAAATAAAAAATTACATTTTAGTGAAAAAAATATTATATATCACCAAAAAAGGGGGAAAACAAGTTAAATAATTTTAAAAAAATGAAAAATGGAGATGTTAAATAATTTTAAAATTTTTATGTAATAAAATTCACTCATTGATTTGATATTTTTCCGGCGTCGGTTTAAACTTTACTGTCCGATTGGATGCTGCAAAAGGCAGCCTTCATAAATAATACCCCTGTATAAGCTTTGATGTGATGGTTTTTGCTTGGTTTGGGAAGTAAAATTTCTCTCCTTTAAAAATTATCTGGCCTCCTTAATCTTGGAAAAAATGTATATTATTTTTGGAGAGGATTTGAGTTCTCCAAAATTATCCCCTTTATCGTGGATTAAATTTGTCCATTTTGCCTCTTCTCATCTCATCCCCTTCTCACCTACAAAATATATTTTATATATTATAAATAAATTCTTATTTTTTCCAATGAAAAAATGTATTAAAAATTTATATTAATAAAAATAAAAAAATATAATTTTTTTTCTAAATAGGGGGTTGTGTGATTAAAAAATATATTTTTTTCAAATAGGGGTCATGTGATTTTAAGATAATAATATTATTTTTTAGTAAATTTGTACAAAATTACACATATATTTATATTTTTTAAATAAGTAGAAAAATACCAAGGAAGCTTCAAGCAAATTGGGACATTATTATCTACGAAACTAATTTATATATTTTATAAAGTTTAATTTATTAATAACATAATTTATTTATAATTAATTTGTCTAAAATTAATTTGTACTAGTTGGTTTTCACATTATATAATTAACATAATTATATAATTAAGTTTGGGACTGCAGAAGGGTAAAAGAGTCATTCGATAGTTTTTTACATCGTACACATATTTTTATACACCTATTTTAGAAAATCATCCAAACTAAATACTATTTATTATCGCTTTTATAAACATCACATTAATGTGGGCTCGTTCTCCATAAATAATATTCATTTACTATCTTATACACCTTTCAAAAATCATCTCTTAAAATTTTAGTTGCATCCAATCGAAGGGTTAATGGTTGAGATTTATTAATTGAAATATTTAATAATTGAGATTTGTAGCGTACGTTCAGACACAGAAAACTTTTAATAGTTAACACATAGTGTGTTAGCTTTTGAATCTTTATTTTTAATTTTTAAATATTTATTTTTTAAAAATTTTTTTACTTTAACTTCTCCTCACTCAAATTTCAAATAAATCTGCAACCACGTAATGATAATGCTTTTCAATTATTAAATTCAAGAGTAGTTGTTCATCTTGGCAAGAAGTATTTGGGAAGCCAAGTGGAATGTTGAATAATTCAGCCTTTCAATAATTAATCATCACCTCGTAGAACAAATCCAAGGGCACCTCGATCGAAAAATAATTAAAAAATGAGTGCACGGTGTAAGAAGAAACAGCTGATGTTTTGAGGTACCAAGGACGGGTTTGGTGAGATGCTGCAGGGCAAAAGGACAAAGAATGCGGGGGCCAATTAATCTCGCTTTTGCCGTCGTCGAGGAGTCTAGCTGAGCTCATCTTTTAAATTAATAAATTATTCAAACTACATATATTATAGCTTTTTTTGGTTTACTAAAATTTTTTTAAAATTTTTATTTTTTATTTTACTACTACACGAATTATAAACTCACAACTATTATTCTTGATTTATTTTATTTTTTATCATTTCAAACACACTACAGACGTGTTTAGAGTAATAAAAAGTTAGATAAAATATACTTTAGAAAAATTTTTGCTGTTTGGTACACATATCTCAAACCGTATTTTTTGAATATGAATAGTAGAACTCCCATTTCGACAGATTGAATTTTCGTTTGGACGGATTCAAAATTTTGTATCAATCATAACCTCTTTACAGACAAAACCAGATTCGAAATAGTTTCAACAATTCATCTGGACGAAAGTTGATTTTGCGAATCCGTCGGAACAGTTTCTACAATCCGTCGGAATTGTTTCTATAACTCTAGAAAAAAATAGTCACAATGAGTGTCATTCGGCAACTTAGGAGTCTGTGATGAGAGTGGTAAAAAAATTTTTACTATTTAATTAACCGAATTCTAGTTATTGACTTTTTTTTTATAAGGTATTGAATTTTTTTTTGAATTTTGAAAAGATAAGATTGCATAAAATGTAATAGATATTATAAAAGATTTTCAGAAATTTTTACTAAAATTTGATACACCAAACACACCCTACATATACATAAATAAGGTTTTGAAAAACATAATTGCAATAATGTGACGCTTGCGTTTAGTGCGCTTAAAATTAGAAAAAATCTCTACAAATTTCTAACACATTTTATTCTCCTCATATTTCGTAAAATTTATATAAATATATATATATATATCCCAAAATTTTTTTACAAATTATAATAAATTTTTTACAAACTTCAATTATACTTCCACAAAATTCAATATCTTTCTACAAATCCCATGAACTTTTTAATGACTTTCAAAAAATTATAACATAAAACCGTTCGAACTGATCCAAACAAATATTTGAATGGATTCTTTATTTGAAAAACTGACGTAAAAGTTAAAAAATGACACTATTTATCTTTAAAAAACATGGGTTAGTGATTGTACGTTAAATGTAAAAAAGTTACCAAAATCACATTTTTGTTGTTTTTCATTATTTTTAAACGCTCTAAACGTCCTCTTAATTGAATACTACTGTGATGACACATATTTTTTTAAAATATTTTAGATATAATATAAGTTTCCAACAATAAATTTTTATTTGATAATTTATTAAAATGCTATATTTTTTATTTTTTAATATAATTGTTAATTTATTTCATTAAACTATATAGTCTATTATTATTTTTAATTTAAACATGCGTTTTCTTATTTTATATTTTAAAAATATAAAAAATTTGTCAATCGCGGATGGTTAATCACTAGTGTGTATATATGTATATAAATATTTCCGAATTAATTAGTTTTAAAAAAATAAATTTTAGTTTTTTAATTCATTATCTTATATGAATTTTTTTATTAAAATTTAATTTTCTTTAAAATTTTAATAGTTTTTAGGTGTATTTTTTAAGCCTTTTAAAAAATTATAGAAAAATACTTTCAAATTGAAAAAAAAAATACAAAGAGTTCATTTGTGGTTTATATATATATATATATAAGTATGTGAATGAAAAGTTTAAAACTTATCAAATTAAAAAACATTATATAAAATAAAAAATTCGATCGAGAAAGCTAATTTATGATTCTTTTCCAAATTCAAACTTGAAAGCAGTATGAAAATATTATTTGGCAAATTTGCATGGAGGGATCACAAAGAGAGGTTGGGGTTGACCATAATGGTGCAAATTAGGTGGTGGTAGGCCATGGTTTGGGGTGCAGCCCCCTTGGAAACATGGCCATTGTCGAGGCACAAGTGGGCTCAATGGCTCCAACGTTGATGATGGTCAGGTGACACCATCCGAGAGAGAGAATAGAGAGAGAGAGAGAGTGAGAGAGATGTGGATGTTTCCTGATTGTACACAATGTACAATCATGATGCCCTATTGCTTGCAATTTTGTAGCTTTCAAAATAAAAACAAAATTAAAAAAAAAAGATTTGTTTGAAATCCCGTAGATTAGTATGGATTTATAAAAATTATAATCTCGTAATTTTTATTGTAGGTAAAAATTTAATATTTTATAAAATTTATAGAAAATTTTGGAGATTTAAAGAAGTCCAATTGACAAAAAAAAAAAAAAAAAAAACAAATGAAAAACGTCCATTAAACAAGTTAATTAATATGTATACATATACAATACCAATGCATGTCTTTTTCCTCCTACAGTTTTGAAGGTCTTTAATATTTTTTAAATTTTGCACTTTTGTTGGTGTATAATTGTCAATAATTTGTTTAATTTAAATATTATGAAAGAATAAATAAAGGTATAGGAATAATATCGTATTTTATACGTATACAATACTAATACATGTCCCATTCCTCCTATAGTTTTGAATGTCTTCGATATTTTTAATTTTGTACTTTTGTTTGTGCATAATTGTCAATAATTCGTTTAATTTAAATATTATGAAAGAATAAATAAACATAAAGGAATAAAATGATAAGGGTCCGTTTGGGAAGAGTAGCCATTAGTCAAGGTTAATGGCTACTTCAACAGTAGTTGAAATTTTTTACCCTCTTATATTTTAATTTCCTTTTAAATTTTCAATGGTAAAAATGTCAATTTAACAAAAATAAGTTAGTCGCCTAAACAAAAGTCACTTTTTTTTCCTTCACAAACACAAAATTAGCTAGCTATTAGCCATTAGCCATTTTTTTCCTTCCAAACACAAAATTAGCTACTTTTTTTTTAGTTAGCTACTAATTATTAGCCATTAACCAATGGTAATTGTTCCCAAACGGAGCCTTAAAAAAAGTGAGGAGGGAGTGAGGAGAATATAACAAAAATGGGGAAGAAAAGTGAAATAAAAATGCATACGTGATATACTTGCATCCATCCTAAAATACGAGTGTTTAGTTGACGAGAAGGTATAACTAAAATACAAAAATTTGATATAAAAATTATATGTGATGAAATTTGATTGAAAAAAAGTATGAAAAATTGGCAAAAGTTGGTCAATTTTGGTTAATTTTGGCTAATCAAACACCCCATATTGAAAGTGGTATTTTTTTTTTTAAACTAAAAGTGGTAGTAGTTGAAGATATAATTATATAAAAGTAAAATAAATTTATTTATTAAAGGAATAGTTTAAAAAAAATTTCTTACACGATATCTAAAATTAAGTTACCTAGTTTAAAAAAATACCAAAAAAAAAAAAAAAATCAACCAATTTAATGACTTCGCTATTGCTCTTTTCTTGCAACAGAATAAATACATTATAATATTTATCATTCTCCATTTGGAAAACTGCTCGGAGACAAAATGGGGTTGGAGGCATATCAAGAGTTTGAGGATATTCTTGGTAATGAAATATATAGTCGGCATCCATTGATCTGATCCCTCAGTCTTTCTACTGAGCCCATCGTTTAAATTAATAATTACTCATTATCTATATTTTCTAGTTAAATTAGTTTGGAAAAAAAATTCTAATTTTTTTTTTTTATAATTTTTAGGTATGTTTTTCTTGTCTTGTATAAAAAAAATAAAAAATACTTTAAAATTAAAAAAATTGCAAGGAGTCCGTTAGTAGTTTTTTTTTTTTAGTATATAAATAACATATTTAAATTTTATTAAAATAAAAAGTTAATTAAAAAACCATATAATACAGAAAAATCTAAAAAAAAAAAACTAATAAGTGGTTTTTTTATTAGTTTTTTTCCCCCAAATTCAAACATCAAAGCAGTATAAAAAATTTATTCGGCAAATTTGCATGGGGGGATTACAAATGAGGTTGGTATTGACCATGATGGTCCAAAGTGGGGAGTGGTAGGGCCATGGTTGGGCTTCTGGGGCGCAGCCACACTGGAAACACGGGCATTGTCTGGTTACAAGTGGGCTCAATATGTGGCTCCCCAGGGGCTCCAACATGGATGGTGGTCAGGTGACACTGTATGAGAGGGAGAGAGGGAAGCCGATGTTAAACTGCTACGAAGTAGTTCCATTGATAACTATTAGAAGGTGCACACACTTGTGTGTATTTTTAATTAATTTTTATTTTATTTAAAATATTAAAAAAATTGTTTCAAACAATAGATAATAAATCATTATTAATTAAAGATATTTATGTGGTGGTAAGGCTCCGTTTGGTATTGGCTAATGGTTACTTCAACAGTGCTTGGTCGAATTTACTTTCTTATATTTTAACATTCTTTTAAACTTTTAAAGGGTAAAAATGTCAAATTAACTAAAAAAAAGCTAGCTAAATTTGTGTTTGGGAAGGAAAAAAATTGACTTTTTTTTTAGATGGCTAACTTATTTTTGTTAATTTGACATTTTTACGCTTAGCTAAATTTGTTCCCAAACCAAGCCTAAGTAATTAAGGAACATTCATGTAAAACAAAAAAATAAAGGATAAAATTACTTAAATAACTTATAAAAATTAGAAAAATTACTTATATATCACTTTTAAATGGTGAGTGCATAGCTTTTGTTGGTTAAATATTATTTATGGAAAAAAATTAAATTTTTACCAAAAATTAGATTCATGAAATTTTTGGCTTTAGCATACCCCCCTTGTTTCCTTTACAATAGTACTAGATACTGATGTATACGTAATGCGTGTGAATAATTTTTTGTCTTAATAATCAATAAAAAAAGTGGCTCAAATAGTGAATAATAAGTAGTTAATGTTATTTAAGTAAATAATACATAATTAAGGAGTATTAAAATAAATTAAAAAACTTACAAATTAGTAGGTAGTTAAAGGGTATTTAAGATACATAACAAATAAATAGGTGAAATTATGTAATTATGTGACAGTTGTGAAAATTTACTTTTTAGTGCCATTAAAGTATGGATAATTATAAGAAGTTAAAGGATATTATAAGAACAAAAAATTAACAAACTTAGGTGTTTACCCTATAATAGTATAGATATCTCAATGCTTTTGAATTCTTTTGTATTTTCATTTCTTTAAATTTAATATGTAGTTTTCATAATTATTAAATAAAACTTAATTTTTTAAAAATATGAATAACACTCTCTTATATATCAACTGCTAAAAAAATTCATAAATTTTATTGTACTTCACAATAATACTTTTTAAACAAGTAAAATCTATTTACCTATTTAAAAAGATAGCGTGATCACCATCGGACTCATTTATGTTTAGATGCCAAGTTTAAAATTTGGGTTAAAGAGAGTTATAGTGACTTTTGCACTTAAGCGATTGAAGTGTGAAATATTAATAGTTACATTTTTCTCCGAATGATTAACGGCGGAATTTCTTTTTCAAAATATTTCAATCAAATTAAATCAAGACCATTAGATCATTAAAAAAAAAATTTTGACCGTTAATATTTTACACTTTAGATACTTCACACTTCAACTGTTCAAGTGTAAAAGTTACTGTATAACCCCTCTTAACCTCCCTAAAACTCCTAGCTAAATTTGTTGAGTTCAGATTGAAGAGTCTAGAAAAACCTAAATGGACAACTCTTCAAAGTAATATTCAAACATTTTTGACAAATCTGCAAGGGGAGGCGGCTTTGCAACTAGAGAGTGGGTGGACCTCTGATCGTGGTAGGGACCATTGTTGGGGAATTGAGGTGCAGGGAAATTGGAACACATGGGCATTGTGCAGTGGAAAAGTGATGAGTGGGCTCAGTGGTTCCTCGAATCTCCATTGATTGAGAGTGTGACATGAATGAATTGGGTCTTGTTCATTGAGATTTTGTCTCACTTCTTATAAATGGTCATAACCACGTTGAATTAGTAGGCTTTTTCGTCATGTCAAATTCTTCCAGAGAGTTCGAAGTCCACTTAGTCTAGTGCAATTAAGTACAACAATGTATTTACTAAATGTACGTGTGTGAAATTTTTTTTTCTTAACAAATGAATATTTTTTAATTTTATACAAATTTACTAAAAAAAATTTAGAAATATTAGGTTTTGTTATGTTATCTTTTAACTTTTTATTTTAGTTTAAAAATTATATTTTTATTTTTACTAATTACAATTTATGAGTTCAAAAATAAACTCATTTTTATTGATGTTGCAAAATTGATGAGAGTTGCTAGGAACTCTGATTGACATCTCATTAATTATAACTCGTTTTACAACATAATTTTTAGTATTTTTATTGGTCAAACCATCCAAAATTACAAAATGTAACTTTTTATGCATAATGTTTACAAAAATTTAGCAGAAATTTTTGAAATTGATAATTTTAATATATGTTTGGTAAAATAGCAATTTTGATAAAAAAAATTTAACTTTTACCAAAGGAAAAAAAAATTATAAAACCAAAAGTTTCTGGAAATTTGGACTGCCAAATGCATTATTAGTATTTTTTTCTGATTGCTTTTATCATAATTTGATTTTATTTTTTGTTTGATAATTTTTGTTCATGTTATTCACATCCACAAAAAAAAAAAAAAAAAAAAAAAAAAACAGAAAAAGCTTAGAAATAGAAATGTCATGGACATAGGAGAAAATAATTATTTAAAAAAAGTTAAGTCTTTAAAATACATAATAAAATATCAAATGTTATACATAACACAAAATATGATAGGTAATATTATTACAATTTTAAGGAAATTAATATAGTACTTAATAAGAAATCTAAGCAATCCAAAAAAGATTAAATTAAATTATTTAGTAGACTGTATGTTTAAGAGCAAATGATGTTGTGACATGTGTATTTATTTAAATAATAAATTTAAGTAAATATATTTAATGTATTAATTGTGACAACTAAAGAAATAAGAAATAAGTTAAATTAGAAAAATTCAATTTCAGTAAATTACAGCATGTTAACATCATCAGTTTTTTAAAACTCCTTTCTCGTAATATAATTTGAGTAATTCGGAAATAATTTAAATTAATTATAACAAGTTAACATTTTTGTTAAAATTTATTTTTCTTCATATATATTGTGTTTGGTTTGCTAAAAAACTTTAAAAATTTATGCAAATCTCTGAAAATCTCAAAGAATTATTTAATTTTTATCTTACTCCACAAATTACGAACTCATAAATTATTTCACTTTGTCTCACTTTTTGTCATTCAAAACACACTCATAATCTGGGCAATATAAAAATAATTAGATTAATTTTTTAGATTGTATATTTAATGTTAATGACATCGTGAGATGTATGTTCAATGAAATAATAATTTTAAAGCTTGATAACCTTTACAAACCTAATGGTGGAAGAAGCCAATGACCATAGGTTACGTCTGTTTGAGGGATTAGATGATGGGGGATTAGTAACACTGTGGGACCTACTAATAGAATTGGATAAAAGATGTGATTAGTTTTTTATGTGAAATTATTTTGTTGGTGTTTGGTTGATGGGATATAAAGCAGGATAAAAGATGTGATTTGATATGTGATATGATAGGAAATAATTTTGAACTTTTAGATCTTGGAGGGAAACAATTCGGAGATGGGGGATTATTAATCCCACACCCCGTGGGATAACTCGTGGGATAACTCATCCCACAAAAAACTTCATTATTCATCCAATCCATGGGACCCATGGATATCAAACAAATATTTTATTACTTCTCCAATCCGTGGGACTCATGGATTACTCATCCAATCCCACCTCCTTATCCCGCGAACAAACACGCCCATTGTAATTTTATATTTATTAATTATAAAAATGAGAAAATTAGATTAAAGATTTTGAGCTGAAGACAACATAAGCAAATAATATATATAATTAGATGAGGTGAAATTGGATTAATGTTAATTCTATGGATTTCACAGTCTTTTATTTGCTTATGGGATGATACTACTCTAATTAATATTATATTTCCGTATTTTTTGA
The DNA here is from genome assembly GCA_019916065.1 of Vitellaria paradoxa. Classification (NCBI taxonomy): domain Eukaryota; kingdom Viridiplantae; phylum Streptophyta; class Magnoliopsida; order Ericales; family Sapotaceae; genus Vitellaria; species Vitellaria paradoxa. Next base: position 67,385,718 of record CM034234.1, on the reverse strand, counting down.
TTAATTTTCTCTAAAAGCCTAAAGCTCTGAAATTATTTATTGTTAAATTATAATTTTTTATTTTATTTTATATCTTATTAATTAAATATCAACAAAAATAATTTTAAATAAAATTTATTTGGTGAATCTATTTGCACTCCACAAATAAATTCTTACACTCTATTTTACTTTTTCATTAAATAAAATTGCGCAACTACCCTCATTATTCAAATAAGTTACATTGTATAATTTTAATGGCATAAATATCTTTCTACAATAAGAAAGGTAACTGTGTAAATTTATTTAATAAATGAGTAAAGCACAATGTAGAAATCTATTTGTGGAGTGTAAATAGACCCACTTAAAATTATTTATATAGTATATCTAATTCCGTATATTTGTTATAGCATTACTCACCATTGATCGAGGAATTTGAAGTGAAAGATTGGATATATATTTAAATTTATTAGTTAATAAGTATTAAATATTATTTATCAATTTATATTGCAATTATCTAAATTAAATCTACATATCAATTAATATTATAATTCAATTATGACATTTTTGAAATATATTTAAAAAATTAAGAGTGAAGAAAAACTCCAAAATTAATAAGCGGTACATATGGAAGGAGATAAGATGAAAAATATTTATAATTTATGAGAAACAATAATTAATAAATATAATTTTTATTAACTATTTTCTACTTTAATTATTTTTTCATGCAAATTTATTAGCAATTGAAGATAAAAATAATTTACAAAATTCTTTTATTTTTTTAGAGATTTATTTTTTTATTTTATCAAAATTTGATAAGACAGAAAATTAATATGAGCATTTTGTAATTTAATTATATATAAGATTAAATAGAAATAATTATTTTAGTTACATCTTTTTTTATCTATGCATTATTTAAGTTCTATTTTTTAATCTGATAATTACTTATATAAAGATATTCATGCAATAATTATGTGTGTGCAACAACGAAAGATAATTAATCTTATATATTTACAATAACAATCAATTACTTGTGTAATAATTAGTAATTATTATTATGATACGTGATTTTTAAAAAATTTAAATTTATTAATTAATAGTTTTAAAATACTACTTGCTAGTTATCAATTCATAGTATAAATTTATAATATAATTATCACTCAATGTTTAAATTATAAAAACTAATTAAATTTTTTTATAATTCAGCACTTATCACTGATGCACCATCTGGAGTGCTAACAAACTCTAAAAAAAATTCATAAAATTCTAACAATCTCTATAGATCACTAAAATTCTTTATCACACTTTTGCTTTTTTCCACTTTTATTAATTTTAAAAAAATAAAAAATTCATAAAGAGGTTAATTGAGTGCGAATTTTTTTTTCACAATCATATACTTTGCTTAGAAAATTTTCAAATGAGTACCATTGTCGCTTATTTATCTCCATTTTTTAAATTTGTTAGAGTGGATTTAAATAAACCATTCTAATAGTTTACTGGTTAGAATCCGTTATAACGGATTTTGAAGACCATTTTAATGGTTTTGGCATCATTTGGAGAGAGAAGAAACATTTTTTTGAATCCGTTAAAACAGACTTGGGATACCATTCTAACGATTTTGGTACTGTTCACTTCCAAAAAATATAATTTCAAAAAAAATTACCAAACGCCATTTTTTTTATCAAAAACTACGTTTTTTTTCTTGTTTTTTTTATCACTCCATATGCACACTTAATATTTGAATTTTAAATATTATAATTTTAAAATAATATTATCTTTAAAATATTATATTGTTTAAAACTATTAAAAATAATCATAATTTAAATATGCTAGAAATTTCTATAAATATAATTCTCCTTGATTATCAATTGAAATATTTGTTTTTTTATTTATCACTTAGTATTATAATTTTTATCATTATTAAATTATACATTAATTTAAATTTTCATGTTAATTGAGTTATAATATTTTTAGGAATACAAATTTGGCAACATTTGTATTTAAACAAAAAATACAAAATTTTATGAATTTTATAAACACGAATTACGAGATTATAAATTTTAAATTTTTTACGCAATTCTCAAAATACCAAATACTAATTTTTACAAGTTTATATAACTTTATACAATTCTAAGCGCACATTTGGCCATTTATTTACATATTATATTTTTTAATATAATTGTTAATTTTTTAATTTAAATATATATGTTATTATTATTTTTTTGTCGTTTAAACATATATTATTTTATTTTTACATTTTAAAAATATATTTTATAACAAAATTCGTACATACAGCGGATTTATCTTCTTTCCTTGTTGGTGCCACGTGGAATTCTGCACTCTTCCGTCATAAGCTCAACACAGCTGTTTCAAGCCCAGTTTTCGTACTAGTTAAGCCGTCGCAGCTGTTTGGAGCCCAAATTTCGTAATATAGGCTGTCCCTCGTCGACTTGTTTTCAAACGCCAGAACCATTCCGCCAATCTCTCGTCAACGGAACTTTCTTATTTTCTTGCTCGGCTTGCTCGGCATGAACTAATGAACTACGAGCAAAGGCTCATCGCGGCGGCGAAATATGTATTCGCCGTCGACTCTCGCCCCGGCCACACATCGTTCAATCCTGCCGATTTTGGGGTCACCGCCACACTTAAACCTTACCAAGTCGAAGGAGTCAGTTGGCTGATACGAAGATATCACATCGGCGTGAACGTTATTCTCGGTACGATTCCTGTAATTTTCTATTTCATTCATTCTATTGCGAGTAAGCAGGGGTAAATGAAAGAAAAGAAAAGAAAGGAAAACTTGAAACTGTATTATTTTGATTCTTGAGAAATAATATACTTCAAAGTCAGTCAGGGTCTGCAGTATTGGTTTAGTCAAATAGAGATTTTGCATTTGTTTTCTCACGCCAGTGACACACAAATTGAGGATTTCTTTATTTACTTCGGAGTGATATCGGCGTGAACGTTTCTCTCGGTAATTTTCTATTTCCTTAATTCCATTGCGAGTAAGCAGAGGTAAATGAAAGAACAGAAAAGAAAGGAAAGGAAAACTTGAAACTGTATTATTTTGGTTCATGAAAAATAATATACTTCAAAGGCAGTTAGGGTTTGCGGTATTGGTTTAGTCATATAAAGGTTTTGCATTTGTTTTCTCACGCCGCTGGCACACAGATTGGGGATTTCTTTATTTACTTCGGACATTACAATAATTTGTAATTGTGCATCTGTGTATATGCATTGCGGTGACTTTTTTGCTTCATCATTTTTGCAGGAGATGAGGTACGATTTCTTTATCAAGTATGGATTGGCCTTACACGCAGTTAAGAAGCTTGTCATTTTTGATTTTTTTTTTTCCGTTGATTTTCTGTGATGTTAAAAATGATTTGAAATTATCGTGTAAGTCTAGAAAATTATAGTCTATGGTCAAGAGTCAAATATGCTTTGTTAATCTTCCTATGTTGGTAGTTTATCAAAGAATGAGTTATGCTTGCGTAATTTCCCAAACCTATAGAATGCTAAAAGGAAAGCCCAAGCAAAAATGGGTGATTTAGTTTAAAAAAAAAAATTAGAGCCCCAAGAGAGAGGGTGACGTTTCCTACAGGAGTATAACTTGTAAAAGTAAAAGCCTTTCAGTGGCTTGTGATGCAAAGAAAACCTCAATAATGCTAGAAAAATATATTTTTAGCGTGTATGCGGGGACTTTTACCACTATGCATAGGCTTTCACCTCCCCTGGACGAACAATCGAGAAAGACACATTTCCCCTCCCCCGCCCACACACCGACAAAAAAAAAAATCCAACAAATGATAGATAATTTGTGTGATTGTTGACCAATTTATGTGTATGACCCAAATTAGTATACCTGGATTCTTGTTTGTCGCTATTCATTGACATGCAATAGCAGCAATTCAATGAGGAGATTAGAAATTCGAATTCCAAGTAGGGTACTTGGGATAGTTATGAAACCAAACCAAACCAAACCAAACCAAACCAAACATTTTCTCACTAGGTGGGGTCGGCTATATGAATTTGTCGATGCCAATTAGATCTGTTTAGGGCCATGTCCTTCGATAGATCTAGGTAGATCAGGTCATGTTTAATAGTTTCTTTCCAACTTCTTTGGGATAGTTATGAAAATCCAATCAAAAAATTTCCAATGGTCACTCTTTGGCTTGTTAATGTTGTCAATAGATGATGCAGTTTTTGTGGATGACGCAAGAGGATGAATGAATTATAAGTTAGAATTGAGGAGAAAGAGTTTAGAATCTAAAACTTTTAGGACAAGTAAGCTAGGACAGAATAAAGTGTGTATAAACATCAGTTTAGGGGATGTAAACGATTTTGGTAATCATATTAGAAAATATCATGAATATTTAGAATATGAGTGTGTAGCGGAAGTTGGTTGGGTTGTTGAGAGGTTGAAGATAGTAAATTATAATTTTAGTGATGTTTTTATATAATTTATAAGGTGTAATGAATTATGTTTTGAGAATGGTTGTTAAGATGCGTACGTAAAATGAAATGGAGATTTTTTTAAAATTTTGGTGTGTTAAGTTGTGGAAATCATTTAGATACTGGAGGATATGTTGAGATCATGTGTGTTAGATTTGAAAGTAATTAGGATGAACGATTGACCTTGGTAGGGCTTACTACAAAGATTTTTGCTGCTTAAAAAAAAAAAGGATAAAAACCAAGCGTTTGGTGGATCCTTATTGGCAAGAGAATCTTGGGAGATAAATAAAATTTGTTTGGTAGTCAGTTTAGTTTATAATTTGGAAGTATACTCATGTTTGTTAATAACAAGAAAGTTCGATGTTATAAATATATAAGATTTTTCTATAGGGTTAGAATATTAGTTTTAATGAGTATTAGATAATGCATTTGAAAAGTTTGATTGCGCTTGAAATGTACTTTTGGTTGTTGGAGTTTCGCGAATCTTAAACTTTGGGAATTAAGTGTGTATAAATATCAGTTTAAGAGATGTAAGTGATTTTGGTAATCATACTTGGAAATATCGTGAATATCTAGAATAAAAGTGCGTAGCGAAAGGTGGTTAGGCCGTTGAGACATTGAAGATAGTAAATTATGTTTTTAGTGATGATGTTTTATGATTTTTAAGGTCTGCTGAATTATATTTTGAGAATGGTTGTTAAGATGTGTATGTAAGATAAAATAGAGATTTTTTGAAAATTTTTATGTGTTACAGTGTTAGGTTGTGGAAATCATTTAGACACTGGAGGATATGTTGAGATCATGTGTGTTAGATTGGAAGGGTAATTGGGATGAACAATTCGCCTTAGTAGAGCTTATCACAAAGATTTTTGCTGCTTAAATAAGAAAAAAAAACATAGTATTTGGTGGATCCTTATTAGCAAAAGAATCTTGGGATAGAAATATGATTTTCTTGTAGTTAGTTTAGTTTATAATTTTGGAAGTATAATTATGTCTGTTAATCGCAAGAAATTTGGTGTGACAAGTTTATAAGATTTTTTTACAGGTTTGGACTATTAGTTTTAACGAGTTGTATAAAAGAATTAGATAATGCGTTTACAGAGTATGATGTGTCCGAAATATACTTTTGGTGGTTATAAGTTTGCGAATTTTAAAATTTTGGAACTAAGTGTGTATAGACATTAGTTTAGGAGATATATGTGATTTTGGTAATCATATTAAGAAATATCGTGCATATTTAGAAAAAGAGCTTATAGTAGAAGTTGGTTGGGTTCTTGAGAAGTTGAAGATAGTGAAATATTTTTTTACTAATGATTTTATATGATTTTTAAGATGGAATGGATTATGTTTTAAGAAAGATTGTTAAGATGCGAGCGTGAGATGGGATAGAGATTTTTTGGAAATTTTGGTGTGATGGGTTGAGAAAGTCATTTAGACGGTCAAGGATATATTAAGATCTTGTTTATTAGACTGGAAGGGTAATTGGGATGAAGAATTGGCTTTGGTAAAGTTTACTACAAAGTTTTTTGTAGCTCAAAAAAAAAAAAAAAAAAAAAACTATTTGGTGGATCCTTATTGAGAAGAGAATCTTGGGAGATGAATGTAGTTTGTTTTGAAGTTAGTTTAGTTTAATATTTTGGAACTATACATATGTTTGTTAATCACAAGAAAGTTTGGTGTTATAAATATGTAAGATTTTTCTACAAGTTTAGACCATTAGTTTTAACGAGTTGTATAAATGAATTAGATAATGCATTTGCAGAGTATGAGTTTGTCCGAAATATACTTTTGGTGGTTATATTTTTGTGAATCTTCAACTTTAGGAATTAAATGTGTATAGACATCGGTTTTGGAGTTGTAAATGATTTTGATAATCATATCAGGAAATATCATGAATATTTAGAATAAGAGTGCGTGGTGGAACTCGGTTGGGCCGTTGAAGATAATGAATTATGTTTTTAGTAATTTTATATGATTTTTAAGTTGTAATGAAATATGTTTTTTCAAAAGTTGTTAAGATGCATACGTAAGATGAACTAGAGATTTTCTAGAAATTTTGATGTGTTAAGTTGTGGAAATCATTAAGACACTGAAGGATATGTGAAGATCATGTGTATTAGATTGGATGGGTAATTGGGATGCACAATTAGGCTTGGCAGAGCTTACTACAAAAATTACTGAAGGAAATGTGAAGATCATGTGTATTAGATTCGATGGGTAATTGGGATGCACAATTAGGCTTGGTAGAGCTTACTACAAAAATTTTTGCAGATAAAAAAAAAAAAAAAAAGTTTTTGGTGGATCCTTGTAGGCAATAGAATTTAGGGAGATAAATGTAATTTGTTTTGTAACTAGTTTAGTTTATAATTTTGGAAGTATACTTATGTTTGTTAATTACAAGAAAGTTGTGTTACAAGTATTAAAGATTTTTCTACAGATTTAGAATATTAGTTTTAACAAGTTGTATAAAAGAATTAGATATTGCATTTGTAGACTTCAAAATATGCTTTTAATGGTTATAGTTTTGCGAGTCTTAAAATTTAGGAATTAACTGTGTATAGATATCAGTTTAGGAGATATATGTGATTTTAGTAATCGTATTAAGAAATATCGTGAATATCTATAATGAAAGTGCATAGCTGAATTTGGTTGGGTCATTGAGAAGTTGAAGATAGTGAAGTATATTTTTAGTGATTATTTTACATGATTTTTAAGATGGAATGAATTATGTTTTAAGAAAGAGTATTAAGATGCGAGCGTGAGATGAAATAGAGATTTTTTGGAAATTTTAGTGTGATAGATTGAGGAAGTCATTCAAACAATCGAGGATATGTTGAGATCATGTGTATTGGATCGGGAGGGTAATTGGGATGATGAATTGGCCTCGGTAGAGTTTACTACAAAGATTTTTGTCGCTCCAAAAAAAAAAAAAAAAGAAGTACAATTTGGTGGATCCTTATTGAGGAGAATCTTAGGAGATGAATGCAATATGTTTTGAAGTTAGTTTAGCTTATAATTTTGGAAGTATAATTATGTTTGTTAATCACTAGAAAATTTGGTGTTACATATATATATAAGATTTTTCTACATGTTTAGACTACTAGTTTTAACGAGATTTTAGATATTGCATTTGTAGTGCTTGATTATGTCCAAAATATATTTTTAGAGGTTATAATTTCTTGAGTGTTAAACTTTAGGAATTAAGTTTGTATGGATATCAGTTTTGGAGATGCAAGTAATTTTGGCAATCATATTAGGAAATATCGTGAATATTTAGAACAAAAGTGCATAGCGAAAGTTGGTTGGGTCGTTGAGAAATTGAAGATAGTGTAATCTATTTTTAGTGATGATTTTATATGATTCTAATGTGTAATGAATTATGTTTTAAGAATGATTGTCAAGATGCGAGCGTGAGATGAAATAAAGATTTTTTGGAAATTTTGTTGTGATAGGTTGAGGAAGTCATTCAGAAATTCGAGGATATATTTAGATCTTGTGTATTAGATTGGAAGGGTAATTGGGATGAAGAATTGGTTTTGGTAAATTTTACTACAAATATTTTTGCTGCCAAAATATATATATTTATATATATATATATATGCAATTTTAGTGGATCCTTATTGAGAAGAGAATCTTGGGAGATGAATGTAATTTGTTTTGAAGTCAGTTTAGTTTATAATTTTGGAAGTATGATTATGTTTGTTAATCACAAGAAGGTTTTGGTGTTACAAGTATTTAAGATTTTTCTTCAGTTTTAGACTATTAGTTTTAACGAGATTTTAGATAATGCATTTGTAGAGTTTGATTGTGTCGGAAATATATTTTTGTTGGTTATACTTTCGTGAATCTTAAACTTTAGAAATTAAGCGTGTATAGACATCAGTTTTGGAGATGTAAGTGATTTTTGTAATCATATTAGGAAATATCGGGAATATTTAGAATAAGAGTGTATCGTAGAATTTGGTTGGGTCGTTGAGAAGTTGAAGTTAGTGTAATCTATTTTTCGTGATTATTTTATATGATTCTAATGTGTAATGAATTATGTTTTAAGAGAGATTGTTAAGATGCAAGTGTGGGATGAAATGGGGATTTTTTGGAAATTTTGGTGTTATTTGTTGAGGAAGTCATTCAGACACTCGAGGATATATTTAGATCTTGTGTATTAGATTGGAAGGGTAATTGGGATGAAGAGTTGGCCTTGGTTGAGTTTACTATAATGATTTTTGCTTCTCCAAAAAAAAAAAAAAAAAAAAAAAAAACAATTTGGTGGATACTTATTGAGAAGAGAATCTTGGGAGATGAATGTAATTTGTTTTGAAGTCAGTTTAGTTTATATTTTTGGAAGTATGATTAGTTTTTTAATCGTAAGAAAGTTTGGTTTTGCATGTATATAAGATTTTTCTACAGTTTTAGATTACTAGTTTTAACGAGATTTTAGATAATGCATTTGCAAAGTTTTGATTGTGTCGGAAATATATTTTTTGGTGGTTATAATTTTGTGAATCTTACACTTTAGGGATTAAGTGTGTATAGACATCAATTTTGGAGATGTAAGTGATTTTGGTAATCATATTAGGAAATATCTTGAATATTTAGATTTTAGAAAAGGAGTGCATCGCAGAAGTTGGTTTGGTCGTTGAGAAGTTTAAGATAGTTAATATATTTTTAGTGATGATTTTATATGATTTTTAAGGTGGAATGAATTATTTTTTATGAAAGATTGTTATGATGCAAGCGTGAGATGAAATATAGTTTTTTTTTTTTCTCGAAATTTTGGTGTGATAGGTTGACGAGGTCATTTAGACACTCGAGGATATGTTGAGATCATGTATATTAGATTGGAAGGGTAATTGAGATGATTATTTGGCCTTGGTAGAGTTTACTACAAAGATATTTTGCAGCTCAAAAAAAAAAAAAAAAAAAAAGGAAACACAATTTGGTGGATCCTTATTGACAAGAGAATCTTGGGAGATGAATGCTGTTTGTTTTGAAGTTATTTTAGTTTATAATTTTGGAAGTATAATTATGTTTGTTAATCACAAGAAGGTTTGGTTTTACAACTATACAAAATTTTTCTACTGGTTTAGAATATTAGTTTTAATTTGTTGTATAAAAGAATTAGATAATGCATTTACAGGGTATTGAGTGTGTCCGAAATATATTTTTGGTCGTTATAGTTTCGCAAATCTGAATATTTAGGAATTAAGTGTCTGTAGCCATCAGTTTAGGTGATATAAGTGATTTGGTAATCATATTAAGGAACATCGTCAATATTTAGAATAAGAGTGCATGAAGTTGGTTGGGTCGTTGAGTAGTTGAAGATAGTGAAATATATTTTTAGCGGTGATTTTATATGATTTCTAAGGTGCAATGAATTGTGTCTTAAGATAAGTTGTTATGATACGAGCGTGAGTTGAAATAGAGATTTTCTGGAAATTTTGGTGTGATAGTTTGAGGAAGTCATTCAGAAACTCGAGTATATGTTGAGATCTTTTGTATTCAATTAGAAGCGTAATTGGATGATAGTTTGAGGAAGTCATTCAGAAACTTGATTATATGTTGAGATCTTTTGTATTCGATCAGAAGGGTAACTGGATGAAGAATCGGCCTTGGTTGAGTTTGCAACAATGAATTTTGCATCTCGAAAAAAAGGGGGAAAAAAGAAAAAAAAACATTTTGGTGGATCCTTATTGAGAAGAGAATCTTGATTGATGAATGCAATTTGTTTTGAAGTTAGTTTAGTTTATAATTTTAGAAGTATGATTATGTTTGTTATTGACAAGAAAGTTTGGTGTTACAAGTATATAAGATTTTTCTACAGGTTTAGACTATTGGTTTTAACGAGAATTAGATAATGCATTTTCAGAGTTTGTTTGTGTCTGAAATATATTTTGGTGGTTATAGTTTCGCGAATCTTAAATTTTAGGAATAAGTGTGCATAGCAGAATTTGGTTGGGCAGTTAAGAAGTTGAAGACAGTGTAATCTATTTTTAGTGATGATTTTACATGATTCTAATGTGCAATGAATTATGTTTTAAGAATGATTGTTAAGATTCGAGCATGAGCTTTAATAGGGATTTTTTGCAAATTTTGGTGTTATTTGTTGTGGAAGTCATTCAGACACTCGAGGATACATTTAGAACTTGTGTATTAGATTGAAAGGGTACTTGGGATGAAGAATTGGCCTTGGTTGAGTTTACCAGAATGATTTTTGCTTCTCAAAAAAAAAAAAAAAAAAATACAATATCGTGGATCCTTATTGAGAAGAGGATCTTGGGAGATGAATGCAATTTGTTTTGAAGTTAGTTTAGTTTATAACTTTAGAAGTATGATTATGTTCGTTTATCACAAGAAAGTTTGGTGTTACAAGTATGTAATATTTTTCTACTGTTTGAGACTATTAATTTTAACGAGATTTTAGATAATGCATTTGCGGAATTTGATTGTGTCAGAAACATATTTTTGTTGGTTATAATTTCGCGAATCTTATACTTTAGGAATTAACTGTGTATAGACATCCGTTTTGGAGATTAAGTGATTTTGGTAATTATATTAAGAAATATCGTGAATATTTAGAATAAGTGTGTTGGTTTGGTCGTTGAGAAGTTGAAGATAGTAAATATATTTTTATTGATGATTTTATATGATTTTTAAGGTGGAATGAATTATGTTTTAAGTACGATTGTTATGATGTGAGAGCGTGAGATGAATCTTAGACTTTTTTGGAAATTTTGGTGTGATAGGTTGAGGAAGTCGTTCGGATACTCGAGGATATGTTGAGATCATGTGTATTAGATTGGAAGGATAATTGAAGTGATTATTTGGCGTTGGTAGAATTTACTACAAAAATTTTTGTAGCTCCAAACCCAAAAAAAAAAAAAAAATTTTTTTTTTTGGTGGATCTTTATTGACAAGAGAATCTTGGGAGATGAATGCAATTTGTTTTAAAGTTAGTTTAGTTTATAATTTTGGAAGTATAATTATGTTTGTTAATCATAAGAATGTTTGGTGTTACAAGATTTTTCTACAGGTTTAGACTATTAGTTTTAACGAGAAATCGTTAATGCATTTGTAGAGTTTGTTTGTGTTTGAAATATACTTTTGGTGGTTCTAGTTTCGTGAATCTTAAATTTTAGGAATTAAATATGTATAGACATTCGTTTTGGAGATGTAGGTGATTTTTGTAATTATATTTGAAAATATCATAAATATTTAGAATAACCGTGTAGAGCTAAACTTGGTTGGGCCGTTGAGACGTTGAAGATGGTGAATTATATTTTGAGTAATGATTTTATATGATTTTGAATGTGTAATAAATTATGTTTTGAGGAAAGTTGTTAAAATGTGTACATAAGAGGAAATATAGATTTTATGGAAATTTTGGTGTGTTACGTTGTGGAAATCATTCAGACACTGGAGGATTTGTTGAGATCATGCGTGTTAAATCGGAAGGCTAATTGGGATGAACAATTGGCCTTGGTAGAACTTACTACAAAGATTTTTGTTGCTCAAAAAAAAAAAAAAAATACAATTTGGTGGATGATTATTGGCAAGAGAATTTTAGGAGATAAATGTAATCTCTTTTGTAGTTAGTTTAGTTTGTAATTTTTGAAGTATACTTATGTTTGTGAATTACAAGAAAGTTTGGTGTTATAAAGATATAAAATTTTTCTGCAGGTTTAGTTTATTAGTTTTAATGAGTTGTATAAAGAATTAGAAAATGCATTTATAGGGTGTGAGTGTGTTCGAAATATACTTTTTGTGGTTATACTTTCGCGAATCTGAACATTTAGGAATTAAGTGTGTATTGACATTAGTTTAGGAGATATAAGTGATTTTGGTAATCACTTTAAGAAATATTATGAATATTTAGAATAAGAGTGCAAAGCGGAAGTTGGTTGGGTCATTGAGAAGTTGAAGATAGTGAAATATATTTTTAGTGATGATTTTATATGATTTTTAAGGTCGAATGAAGTATGTTCTAAGAAATACTGTTAAGATGAGAGCGTGAAGTGAAATAGAGATTTTTTGATAATTTTGGTGTGATAGGTTGTGGTAGTCATTCAGACACTCGAGAATATGTTGAGATCATGTGTATTAGATTGGAGGGGTAATTGGGATGAAGAGTTGGCCTTGGTAGAGTTTACTAGAAAGATTTTTGTAACTCAAAAACATAAAAAAAAAAAAAATAGTTTGGCACATCATTATTGACAAGAGAATCTTGGGAGATGAATGCAATTTGTTTTGAAGTTAGTTTAGTTTATAATTTTGGAAGTATAATTATTTTTGTTAAATCATAAGAAAGTTTGGTGTTATAAGTATAAAAGATTTTTCCATAGGTTTAGGCTATTAGTTTCAACCAGAATTAGATAATGCATTTCAGAGTTTGATTGTGTCCAAAATATACTTTAGGTGGTTATAGTTTTGCGAATCTTAAACTTCAGGAATTATGTGTGTACAGACATCAGTTTTAAAGATGTAAGTGGTTTTGGTAACCATGTTAAGAAATATCATGAATATCTAGAATAAGAGTGCATAGTGAAAGGTGTTTAGGCCGTTAAGAAATTGAAAATTGAAAATTTATATTTTTAATGATGATTTTTTCTGATTTTTAAGGTGTAATGAATTATATTTTGAGAAAGGTTGTTAAGATGCGCACGTAAGATGAAATAGAGATTTTCTTAATTTTGATGTGATTGGTTGAGGGAACCATTCAGACACAGGAGGATATGTTGAGATCATGTGTACTAGAGTAGAAAAGATTTTTGCAGCTCAAAAAAAAAAAAATACAATTTGGTGGATCTTTACTGAGAAGAGAATATGGGGAGATGAATGCAATTTGTTTTGAAGTCAATTTATTTATAATTTTGGAAGTATGATTATGTTTGTTAATGACAAGAAAGTTTGGTATTATAATTATATAACATTTTTCCACAGGTTTAGATTGGTATTTTTAACGAGATTTTAGATGGTGAATTTGCAGTGTTTGATTGTCTTTGGAATATAATTTTTGTGGTTATATTTTCGTGAGTCTTAAACTTCAGGAATTGATTGTGTATAGACGTTAGTTTTGGAGATGCAAGTGATTTTTGTAATCATATTAGGAAATATTGTGAATATTCAGAATAAAAGTGCATGTCAGATCTGGGTTGAGCCGTTGAGATATTGAAGATAGTGAATTATATTTTTAGTGATAATTTTATATGATTTTTAAGGTGTAATGAATTATGTTTTGAGAAAGGTTTTTAAGATGCGTGCGTTAGGTGAAATAGAGATTTTTTGGTTTGGTTGGTGTGTTAGGTTGTGGAAATCATCCAGACATAAGAGGATATGTTGAGATCATGTGTATCAGAATTGAATGGTAATTGGGATGAACAATTGGCTTTGGTGGAGCTTACTACAAAGTTTTTTGCTGCTTAAAAAAGAAAAAAATATAGTATTTTCCGGATCCTTATTTGCAAGAGAATCTTGAAAGATAAATGTGATTTGTTTTGTAGTTAGTTCAGTTTATAATTTTGGAAGTATACTTATGTTTGTGATCACAAGAAAGTTTGGTATTTTAAATTTATAAGATTTTTCTATCGGTTTTAGACGATTAGTTTTAACGAGTTGTATAAAGAGTTAGATGATGCATTTACAGAGTATAAGTGTGTCCAAAATGTACTTTTGGTGGTTACAGTTTTGCGAATCTTAAAATTTAGGAATCAGTTATGTTTGGACATCAGTTTAGGAGATATAAGTAATTTTGCTAATCATATTAAGAAATATCGTGAATATTTAGAATATGGGTGCATAATGGAAGTTGGTTGGGTCATTGAGAAGTTCAAAATAGTGAAATATATTTTTAGTGATGATTTTATATGATTTCTGCGGTGAAATTTGTTACGATGCGAGCATGAGATGAAATAGAGATTTTTTAGAAATTTTGGTGTGATAGGTTGAGGAAATCGTTCAAACACTCGAGGATATGTTGAGATCATGTGTACTAGCTTGGAAGGGTAATTGGGATGAAGAATTGTCCGTAGTTGAGTTTACTACAAAGATTTTTGCAACTCAAAAAAAAAAAAAAAACATATAATTTGGTGGCGAGAGAATCTTAGGAGATGAATGCAGTTTGTTTTTGAAGTCAGTTTAGTTTAGAATTTTGGTAGTATAATTATGTTTGTTAATCACAAGAAAGTTTGGCGTTAACAAGTATACAAGACTTTTAACATAGGAAATCTAGAGTGATGGTGAGAATGAGATTAGAAGGGAAACAGATATGCTCTCGGTGCACTTTAGGAGTTCCTTGCTATCATGCACCGACATAGGAAATCTAGAGTGATGGTGAGAATGAGATTAGAAGGCAAACAATCTTTCGATAGGAAACTAAGACGCTCTTTTCATACGGAAGAAGTCACGATTGATGTAGAAGAAGATATTAAAGGAAATGGAGGAATAAGGCTAGTTGAAAGAGGAAGGGGTTACGTTAAGGTTCTAGTACTTTATGTTGAAAAACTTCAATGGCTGCAAAAGATGTGTTGGAAAGAGAAAAGGACGTCTGGTGGTTTTCAACAGTTAGGATGCCTTAGGGGAGGCCTCAGAACTTTGATTTGTTCCAGAATCAAGGTAGGTGCTGTTAGAAAATTGGAGTTTCGTCTGTTTGCTCCATATGGCAGAAGATAAATTTGTGTCCCTGAGATAACCGCTGGGCATGGATGGTTTTTCTTCGCAGATTTATTATCCAATTTTGTTCCGAGAGAGACAGCTGGTCAGTCCATAGTACATCCTACAAATAAATGGAATCTCCCTCTGAAGATGGAGGAAGATTTTCCACTGAGAGATTGGAGTAGGAGGAAAACAGCAACTGCACAACCACAAAAAACATATCTGCAAGCAGCAAGACTTCCTAAATGGAAGTTTTCTGACTTAAGAAGTTCATACATTGATGGTAAGGAAAAATATGTGTCAGTTAATTTTGAGGATGCAGTGGAGAGGAGTTTCCAAATGTCCAGATGTTTGGTTGGCAGCATAGGTGGCTCAAAGCATGGAAATGAAAATCCTGCAGATGTAAGGAGATGGGTGGACTAACGTTGGAAAATTCCTGGAGGAGTAGAAGTCAAAGAAATTGATCTAGACACATTCCTGTTTATCTTTCCATCCAGAGAGTTAGCAGAGGAGAAAATCGGTAAGCAGTCGTTAAATGGAAAGACATTATTTTTGGATAGATGGCCTAGTTGGATCTGCTGCAGCAGAAGAGGTTGGAGTCAAAAATCCACTTGGATCCGTGTGATTGGCTTGCCTGTATTCCTATGGGACAAAGGAATTTTTGAAAGTATAGGAGACTATTGTGGAGGATACTTGGAAATGGCTGAAGAAACTATAATGCAATCGCATCTAAAGTGGGCTAAATTGAGAATTATGGGGCATGGAAGGAATGTTCCAGCTTCGGTGATGATTAAAGTTGGAAACACTTTGTATGATTGTCCCATTTGGGTGGATCGCAGTCCATGGGTAGATTGGATCTCTAATCAAGGGACTTTGCTTGGTGGTCACTGATCATCGGAGATGAGGATAGGGGTGGCCCGTGAAGCTACCACAACCTCGGAGAAAGTTCCTACAATGGGATGCCAAAGAGTCAAAAACTTTAATAGGTTTGGGAATCAGAGGAGAAGCAATAATTACAACCGAAAAAATGGGAAGGTTCGATGGATTAAGGTGGGTGATAAAAATGCAGCTTATATGAAAGGTCACATTTCAAATTCTATTAATGAGGGTCGGCCTTCATTTAATAAATTTGATATACTTAACTATTTGAAAGGTTCATTGGATGTGGAGATTAAGAAGGAACAGGTTATTAATGCTACAGCTGACAAAGAAACATCAAGTTTAATGTTGGAAAAGGAAGAGGAGAGTAAGAATTTTACTGCCTTCAGAGGGGCAGAAATTACTCAAAGATATTCAGTCAATTACCCTAGTAACCTTTTGGCTATTGCTGTACCTTTAAGGGATGACCAGACATGGGGAGATATCATGAGCGGAGATAAGAAGAATTTCGAGTCTGATGAAGGGCTTGACTTTGACTCTCAATTTGAATGTAGTTTTGGAGCTAAAACTGACTCTATGCATGAGAATTCCCCTGCCCTCATGAATGCCAATGATAGTGAGACAAATGAAGTAATTGATTGTTTACCAGTGGCCTCTTGTGGTCCTGAAGACTGGAATATAACTAGTGAAATTTTGCTGCTTGGGGATTGTGGATCTGATCAGGGAAAATTTTCTAAATGGGTAATTAACCGTATGAAATCTTTTAAGAAGATTTTGGGGATCTCAAGTGAGAGTTTTGAAGATAAGATTTTGGAGCTCCTTAAGTCCATACAAGAGAAGAGAGGCACTCATTTGAGTAAGGAGGGAAGGAAACTAGCAGGGTACTCTAGAAGAGGTTCAAGAGAGCTTACAAACCTACAGAGTTCAATCTCATATGATAAAAAAGGGCAAAATCAGATTTATGGAGGAAGAAAATCAGGAGATTCATTACCCATTTGTTTTAAATGAAGCCTAAAATTCTAATTTTGGAATGTTAGAGGCTGTTGTGGTTTGCCGAAAAGAATGCTTATCAAGAATTCCCTCAGAAAATGGAGCCCAGATATTGTCTATTTGCAGGAGGCCAAGTTAGGAGAGATTGATGTGAATGTTATTAGATCATTATGGGGAGGAGTTTGGTATAAATGGAAAGCTCTTGATGCTATAGGGGCCTCCGGTGGAATTTTGTTGATGTGGGATAGCAGGAAACTAAATATGTTAGAATCTGAAGTCGGAATTTTCTCAATATCCTGTCTATTTAAACATGCTGAAAAGGAAATCACTTGGTCCTTCACTAGAGTATATGGTCTAGTGGATAGAAAACTGAAAAATGACTTTCTGGAGGAAATAGGAGCTCTTGCTTTTCGATGGTAGTCTCCCCGGTGTATGGGCGGTGATTTTAATATGGTTAAATGTATTGAGGATAAATGGAACTACAATAAAAGATCAAAACATATGCAAATCTTCTCAGATTTCATAAATGATTTAGAATGCATTGACCTGCCCTTGAATGGCTGCAAATTCACTTGGAGTAATAGTAGAAGTAAGTCTAGAATTGACAGATTTATTGTGTCTAGTGATTGGGAGGACCTATTTCCTGAGGTATTCCAGAAATCTATGCCTCGTTTGATATCCGATCATTACCCACTGTTGTTGGATGGGGGAGGATTAAGAAGTGGGCCAAAACTTTTTAGATTTGAGAATATGTGGCTTCAAGTCGAAGGCTTCATTGATATGATTGCTAAGTGGTGGCAGGGATACTACTTTAATGGAAGTGTCAATTACATATTGACACAGAAACTCAAATGTCTTAAAAATGATTTGAAAAGGTGGAACTTGGAGGTATTTGGGAAAATTGAGAATCAAAAGCTGCAACTTGAGAAGAAAATTCAGAACCTTGACTTGATTGATGACTCTAGAAGGCTCATAGACCAAGAGAAACACAGCAGAGAGGCCAAGATTAAAGAGCTGAATAAGTTGATTACAATGGAAGAAACCAGCTGGAGGCAACAATCAAGAATTACATGGCTGAAAGAAGGTGACAGAAATGCAAAGTTTTTTCATAAAATGGCTTCAGCAAACAAGAAGAAAAACTGGATTGACAAGCTAAGAGTAAATGGCTCTATTACAGAAGACCATGAGCTTATTAAGCAAGGAATTCTGAATTTCTACAAGTAGCTGTTCATGGAACAGGTTGAATGGAGACCTAAAGTTGATGGGTTGAACTTTTCTCGGATCAATTTAATGGAAGCTGAAAGTCTTGAAAAACCTTTCTCTGAATTTGAGATTTTTAAGGCCCTTAAGGATCTTGATGGAGATAAAGCTCCTGGTCCAGATGGTTGGACCATAGCTTTCTTTCAAAAGTGTTGGAGTGTCTTCAAGAAGGATTTAATGTTAGTATTTGCAGAATTTCACAGCAGCTGCAGATTTGTTAGAAGCTTGAATTCTACTTTCATAGCGTTAATTCCGAAGAAGAATGGTGCTGTTGATGTTAAAGATTTTAGGCCTATTAGCTTGGTTGGAGCTGTTTACAAGCTAATCGCTAAGGTTCTTGTTGCCAGGTTGAAGAAGGTTTTGGACCCCATTATCTCTGCCTCTCAAAATGCTTTTGTGGGTGGTAGGCAAATCTTGGATGCTGTCCTGGTTGCCAATGAAGTTATTGACTCAAAGGTTAAGAGAAAGGAAGCTGGTATAGGTTGCAAATTAGATATTGAGAAAGCTTTTGATCATGTTAACTGGAATTGCTTGATCTATTTGTTGAGAAGAATGGGTTTTGGAAATAGGTGGTATAAGTGGATTAATTGGTGCATCTCCACTGTCAGGTTTTCAGTTCAAATTAATGGCTCTCCAGAGGGTTTCTTTGCATCGTCTAGAGGATTAAGGCAAGGTGATCCTCTCTTTCCTTTTCTATTATTTTCATCATGGAAGTTCTAAGTAGAATGATGCAGAAAGTGGAAGAAGTTGGACTGATTGAAGGCTTCTCGGTCAGAAATAGAGTTAGAGATTCAGTAAGCATTTCTTACCTCGTTTTTGCTGATGATTCTGTAGTATTTTGTGGAGCTGATATGATGCAATTGGGACATTTGCGTTGTACTCTGTTGGGAATTGAGGCTGTCACTGGTTTGAAGATAAATTTGAGTAAGTCCGAGGTAATTTCTGTTGGAGATGCTTATTCTATAAGTGAACTGGCAGCAATCTTTGGATGCAAATCAGGTTCCTTTCCAACTACCTATTTAGGTATGCCTTTGGGAGCTCAATTTAAATCCAAAAAGATCTGGGAACCTGTCCTGAAAAGATGTAGGAATAGGCTTGCTGTATGGAAGATGCGATATCTCTCCACAGGGGCTAGAGTCACACTGATTAAAAGTGTGCTTTCCAGTCTTCCTACATATTTTCTTTCCCTTTTTAATGCCCCTGCGTCAGTCATTAAAGATATAGCGAAAATGCAAAGAAACTTTCTTTGGGGCAAATGTGATGGGGCCTTCAAATACAGCCTGGTGAATTGGAAGGCAGTTTGCTCTCCACTTGTTTCTGGAGGTCTTGGTATCAGGTAGCTGCAGATGCAGAATGAAGCTTTACTAGGTAAGTGGTGTTGGAGGTTTTCTTAGGATATTACCAGGCTTTGGAAGAGAGTAATTATGATTAAATATGGGGAAGAATTGGGTGGCTGGTGTTCTGCCCATGGTTCTAATTCTCTTGGTGAAAGTTAATGGAAAGGAATAAGGAAAAATTGGATGAAGTTTGCTAGCTGCATTTCATGGAAATTGGGTAGAGGTGATAGGATCTTATTTTGGAAACATGATTGGTTGAATGTTGGCTGTTTATCTGATCTCTTTCCTGAGATTTTTGCTCTCGCAGTAAATAAGGATGCATTTGTCAAAGATTGTTGCATTGGAATGGGTAGACATTGCACTTCGTTTGTGTTGTTTCGCAGGAATATGAATGATTGGGAATTAGATGACTATTTGTCTCTTATGGAGCTGCTAAATAATGTTTATCTGGAAGATATCGAAGACTCTATGGTTTGGAAAGTGTCTAAAGAGAAAGCCTTCACTGTTAAGTCCTTTTATCTGACCCTCCATGGAGATGCAAAGGACAACTTTCCTTGGTCAAAACTTTGGAAAAATGCTGTTCCTACAAGAGTTCTTTTCTTCTCTTGATGTGCTGTGAGGGAGAAAATTCTAACTATGGATAATCTTAAGCTTAGAGGTCATTCCTTAGTTAACCGTTGCACCTTATGTTTTAGCCAGGAGGAATCTATTGCTCATCTTCTCTTACATTGTCAATGGGCAGCTGAGTTGCGGGGGTTGATTCTCTCATGTTTCGGAGTTCATATGTGCTTTCCAAAAGATTTCTGTGATTTTCTTTTGGTTTGGTGGGGTCAGTCTCTTGGAAAGCATGAAAAGTCCATATAGTAGTTGGTTCCATTTTCTGTGTTTTCGCTGGTATGGAAGGAGAGGAATCGAAGGATTTTTGAAGATGACAATAGGCCTACCTTGAGAATCAAGAGCTATCTTCTTACTTTCCTTTACGGTTGGGCAAGGGATGGAAGGGAGATTGATTTATCTTCCTTCTTGAACTTTCTTGATCAAATAAGTTGATCTCAGTTTTGGTTGGGTCTGATTGTATTTATGTCTCCTCGATTGTTGTTTTGTATTTGCATCACATCGATGCTTTGATAGTTTCTCTTAAATAAAATTTTACTTATCTTTTAAAAAAAAAAAAAAAAAACAAGTTTACAAGACTTTTCTATAGGTTTAGACTATTAGTTTTGGCGAGTTGTATAAAAGAATTAGATAATGCATTTACAGAGTACGAGTTTGTCCGAAATATATACTTTCAGTGGTTATTGTTTAGCAAATCTTAAAATTTAGGAGTCAAGTGTGTATAGACATCTGTTTAGGAGATATAAGTGATTATGGTAATCATATTAGGAAATATCGTGAATATTTAGGATAGAGTGCATAGCGGATGTTGGTTGGGTTGTTGAGAAGTTGAAGATAATGAAATATATTTTTAGTGATGATTTTATATGGTTTCTAAGGTGGAATGAATTATGTTTTTGGAAAGACTGTTAAGATGTGTGCGTGGGATGAAGTAGAGTTTCTGCAAAGTTTGGTGTGATAGGTTTAGAAAGTCATTCAGACACTCGAAGATATGATTTTAGATCATGTGTATTAGATTTGAAGGGTAATTGGGATTAAAAATTGGCCTTGGTTGAGTTTACTGCAAAGATTATTGCAGCTTAAAAAAAAAAAAACATTTTGGTGGATCCTCATTGACAAGAGAATCTTGGGAGATGAATGCAATTTGTTTTGAAGTCAGTTTAGTTTATAATATTAGAAGTATAATGCATTTTCCATTTTTGATTGTGTCTGAAATATACTCTTGATGGTTATAGTTTCAAGAATCTTGAACTTTAGGGATTAAGTGTGTATAGACTTCAATTTTTGGGATGCAAGTGATTTTTGGTAATCATATTAGGAAATATCATGAATGTTTATAATAAGAGTGCGTAGTGGAACTTGGTTAGGACGTTGAGACGTTGAAGATAATGAATTAATTTTTTTTTTTTTTTGATGATTTTATATGTTTTTTAAGGTGTAATGAATTATGTTTTCAGAAAGGTTGCGAAGATGTGCACGTAAGATGAAATAGAGATTTTCTAGAAATTTTTGGTGTGTTAGGTTATGGGAAATCATTCAGACATTGGAGGATATATTGAGATCATGTGTATTAGATTGGAAGGTTAATTGGGATGAACAACTGGCTTTAATGGAGCCTACTAAAAAGATTTTTGTGGCTCAAAAAAAAAAAAAGTATTTGGTGGCTCCTTATTGACAAGATAATAATGGGGGGTAAATGTAATTTCTTTTGTTGTCGGTTTAGTTTATTATTTTGTAATTATACTTATGTTTGCTAATTACAAGAAAGTTTGGTGTTATATATATATATATATATTAGATTTTTCTACAGGTTTAGACTATTTATTTTAACGAGTTATATAAAAGAATTAGATAATGCTTTTGCAGATTATGAGTGTGTCCAAAAAATACATTTGGTGGTTATAGTTTTTCGAATCTTAAACTTTAGTAATTAATTGTGTATGGACATTAGTTTAGGAGATATAAGTGATTTTGGTGATCATATTAGGAAATACCGTAATTATTTAGAATATGCATACATAGCGGAAGTTGGTTAGGCCATTGATAAGTTGAAAATAGTGAAAAATATTTTTAGTGACAGTTTTATATGATTTCAAAGGTGTAATGAATTGTGTTTTCAGAAAGATTGTTCAGATACTAGTGTGAGATGAAATAGAGGTTTTTTGAATTTTTTGGTGTGATAGGTTGAGGAAGTCATTTAGAAAACGGAGGATATGTTGAAATCATGTGTATTAGAGTGGAATGTAATTGGGATGAATAATTGTCCTTTGTAGAGTTTGTTGCAAAGATTTTTGTAGCTCAAAAAAAAAAAAAAAAAAAAAAAGAGAGAGAGAGAGAGAGAGAGAACAAAATATTTGGTGGATCCTTTTTGGTAACAAAATCTTGGGAGATAAATGTAATTTGTTCTGTTGTAAGTTCAGTTTATAATTTTAGAAGTATATTCATGTTTGTTAATCGCAAGAAAGTTTGGTGTTATAAATATGTAAAATTTTTCTTCAGGTTCAGACTATTAGTTTTAACGAGTTGTATAAAAGAATTAGATAAAGCATTTGCAGAGTATGAGTGTGTCCGAAATATACTTTTGGTGGTTATAGTTTCGTGAATCTTAAAATTTAGGAATTTAGTGTCTATATACATCAGTCTAGCAGGTGTAAGTGATTTTGGTAATAATATGAGAAAATATCGTGAATATTTAGAATAAAAATGTATAGCGGAAGTTGGCTGGGTAGTTGAGAAGTTGAAGATAGAGTAATATATTTTTAGTGATGATTTTATATAATTCTAATGTGTAATGAATTATTATGTTTTAAGAAAGATTGTTAAGATGTGAGCGTGGGATCAAATAGAGATCTAGAAATTTTGGTGTTTTTGGTTGAGGAAGTCATTCATGGACTTGAGTATATGTTGAGATCACGTATATTAGAGTGGAAGGCTTATTGGCATGAACGATTGGCCTCGGTAGAGTTTGGTAAAAAGATTTTTGTAGCGTAAAAAGAAAGGGGAAAAATGAAGTATCAGATGGATCCTTATTAGCAAGAGAATCTTGGGAGATTAATGTAATTTGTTTTGTAGTCAGTTTAGTTTATAATTTTCGAACTATACTTATGTTTATTAATCGTGAGAAAGTATGGTGTTATAAATATATAAGATCTTAATACAGGTTTAGTCTATTAGTTTTATGAGTGCTATAAAAGAATTATGTAATGCATTTGCGGAGTATGAGTTTTGTTCAAAATATAGTTTTGGTGGTGATAATTTTGAGAATCTTAAACTTATAGGAATTGAGTGTGTATAAACATGAGTTTAGGAGATATAAGTAATTTTGGTAATCATATTAGAAAATATCATAAATATTTAGAATAAGATTGCGTCGCAGAACTTGGTTGGGTTGTTGAGATGTTGAAGATAGTGAATTATCTTTAGTTATGATTTTATATGATTTTTAAGGTGTAATGAATTATGTTTCGAGAAAAGTTGTTAAGATGCGTACTTAAGATGGAATAGTGGTTTTCTGAACATTTTGATGTGATAGGTTGAGCACGTCATTCAAACACTCAAGGTAGTTTGGGTGAACAATTTACCTTGGTAGAGTTTGCTACAAAGATTTTTGAAGCTCACCAAAAAAAAAAAAAAAAAAAAAACGAAGTATTTGGTGGATCCTTATTGGCAAGAGATGAATTTAATTTGTTTTATAGTCAGTTTAGTTATAATTTTGGAAGTATACTTATGTTTGTTATAAATATGTAAGATTTTTCTACAGGTTTAGACTGTTATTTTTAACGAGTTGTATGAAAGAATTAGATAATACATTTCGAGAATTTGAGTGTGTTCGAAATATACTTTTGGTGGTTATACTTTCATGAATCTTAAAATTTAGGAGTTAAGTGTGTGTTGACACCAATTTAGGAGTTGTAAGTGATTTTGGCAATCATATTAGGAAATATCGTGAATATTTAGAATAGGAGTGCATAGTGGAAGTTGGTTTGGTTGTTGAGAAGTTGAAGATTGTGAAACATATTTTTGGTGATGATTTTATATGATTTCTATGGTGTGATGCATTATGTTATAAGGAAGATTTTTAAGATGTGAGCTTGAGATGAAATCGAGATTTTCTTAAAATTTTGGTGTGATAGGTTGAGGAAGTCATCCAGACACTGAGGATATGTTGAGATCACGTGTATTAGTGTGGAAGGGTAATTGGGATGAACAATTGGCCTTGTAGAGTTTGCTATAAAAAGTTTTGTAGCTCAAAAAAATAAAAAATAAAAAAATGCAAAGTATTTGGTGGATTCTTATTGGCAAGAGAATCTCGGGAGATAAATGTAATTTGTGTTTTAATCAGTTCGGTTTATAATTTTGGAAAGGCATTTATATTTGTTAATCACAAAAAAGTTGTGTGTTATAATTATATAAGATCATACAGGTTTAGGCTCTAGTTTTAACGATTGTATAAAGGAATTAGATAATGCATTTGCAGAATATGAGTGTGTCGGAAATATACTTTTAGTGGTGATAGTTTCACGAATCTTAATCTTTAGGAATTAAGTGTGTATTGATATCAGTTTAGGAGATGTAAATGATTTTCGTAGTCATATTAGGAAATATCGTGAATATTTAGAACAAGAGTGTATAAAGGAAGTTGGCTGGGCTGTTGAGAAGTTAAAGATAATAAAATATGTTTTTAGTGAGGATTTTATATGATTTCTAAGTTGCAATGAATTATTTTTTAAGAAAGATTGTTAAGATGGGAGTGTGAGATGAAATAGAGATTTTCTGGAAATCTTGGTGTGATAGGTTGAAGAAGTTATTCAGACACTCGAGGATATGTTGAGATCACGTGTATTAGACTGGAAGGGTAATTGGGATAAACTATTGGCCTTGGTAGAGTTTACTACAAAGATTTTTGCCACTAAAAAAAAAAAAAAAAAAAAAAAAAACTATTTGGTGGATCCTTATTGGCAAGTGAATCTTGGGATGTAAATGTAATTTGTTTTGTAGTCAATTTAGTTTATTACTTACGTTTGTTAATCACAAGAGAGTTTAGTGGTTTAAATATATAATACCTTGACACAAGTTTAAACTATTAGTTTTAACGAGTTGTATAAAAGAGTTATGTAATGCATTTGCGGATCATAAGTTCTGTCCAAAATATACTTTCGATGGTTATAATTTCGAGAATCTTGAACTTATAGGAATCGAGTGTGTATAGACACGAGTTTAGGAGGTATAAGTGATTTTTGTAATCATATTAGAAAATATCATGAATATTTAGAATAAGAGTGTAGAGCAGAATTTGGTTGGGTTGTTGAGACGTTGAAGATAGTGAATTACATTTTTTGTGCTGATTTTATATAATTTTTAAGGTGTAATGAATTATGTTTTGGGAAAAGTTGTTAAGAGATGCGTACGTAAGATGAAATAGAGATTTTTTGGAAATTTTGTTGTGTTAGGTCATGAAAATCATTCAGACACTGGAGGGTATGTTGAAATCATGTGTATTAGATTGGTAGGGTAATTGGGATGAACAATTTGTCTTGGTAGAGTTTGCTGCAAAGATTTTTGCAGCTTAACAAAAAAAAAAAAAACACAGTATTAGGTGGATCTTTA
Organism: Vitellaria paradoxa; assembly: GCA_019916065.1. Lineage (NCBI taxonomy): Eukaryota > Viridiplantae > Streptophyta > Magnoliopsida > Ericales > Sapotaceae > Vitellaria > Vitellaria paradoxa. The sequence continues at coordinate 67,359,955 of CM034234.1, read as the reverse complement.
TTGGCCAGAGATTCTTGGGTGATGAATGCAATTTGTTTTGTAGTCAGTTTAGCTCAAAATTTTGGAAGTATCCTTATGTTTGTTAATCACAAGAAATTTTGATGTTATAAATATATGTAAGATTTTTCTGCAAGTTTAGACTATTAGTTTTAATGAGAATTTGATAATGCATTTGCAGAGTTTGAGTGTGTTTGAAATATATTTTGGTGGTTATAGTTTTGCGAATCTTAAATTTTAGGAATTAAGTGTGTATGGACATCAGTTTTGGAGCTGTAAGTTATTTTGGTAACCATATTTGGCAATATCGTAAATATATAGAATAACAGTGCGTAACGGAACTTGGTTAGGCCATTGAGATGTTGAAGACAGTGAATTATATTTTTAGTAATGATTTTATATGATTCTTAAGGTGTAATGAATTATGTTTTGAGAATGGTTGTTAAAATGTGTACATAAGATGAGATAGAGATTTTTTGGAAAGTTTGGCGTGTGAGGTTCTGGAAATCATTCAAATAGTGGAGGATGTGTTGAGATCATGTGTAGTAGATTGAAAGGGTGATTGGGATGAACAATTGGCCTTGGTAGAGGTTACCACAAAGATTTTTTCTGCTTAAAAAAGAAAAAAACAAAGTATTTGGTGGATCCTTATTGGCAAAAGAATCTTGGGAGATAAATGTAATTCGTTTTGTGTAGTCAGTTTATTTTATAATTTTGGAACTATACTTTTGTTTGTTAATCACAAGAAAGTTTGTGTTATAAATATATAGGATTTTTCTACGGGTTTTGGCTATTAGTTTTAATGAGTTGTATAAATGAATTAGAGAATACAGTTTACTTTTGGTGGTTATACTTTGGTGATTCTTAATATCTAGGAATTAAGTGTGTAGAGGCTTCAGTTTAGGAGATATATGTGATTCGTGAATATTTAGAATAAGAGTGCATAGCGGAAGTTGGTTGCATCGTTGAGAAGCTGAAGATAGTGAAATATATTTTTAGCGATGATTTTACATGATTTATAAGGTGGAATTAATTATATTTTAAGGAAGATTGTTGCGTGAGATGAAATAGAGATTTTCTGGAAATTTTGGTGTGATAGGTTGTGGAAATTATTCAGGCACAAGAGGATATGTTGAGATCATGTATATTGGAGTGGAGAGGTATTTGGGATGAACAATTGGCCTCGGTAGAATTTGCTATAAGGACTTTGCAGCACCAAAAAAAAAAAAAAAAAAATTGTGGATCCTTATTAGCAACAAAATCTTGGGAGATAAATGTAGTCACTTTAATGTATAATTTTGGAAGTATACTTATGCTTGTTGATCACAAGAAAGTTTGGTGTTATAAATATATAAGATTTTTCTACAGGTTTGGACTATTAGTTTTAACCAGCTATACTATGGAATTATATAATCATTTGCAGTGTATGAGTGTGTCCAATATATATACTTTTGGTGGTTAAATTTTTAAGAATCTTAAACTTTAATAACCAAGTGTGTATGGACATGAGTCTAGGAGAGGTTAGTGATTTTGGTAATCATATTAGGAAATATCATGAATAGTTAGAATAATAGTGCGTAGCAGAAGTTGGTTAGGCCATTGAACCTTTGACTTTTGTTGTGGCATTAAATTCGGGGTTGCATCTGTTCTAGTCTGCATCAGGCAATGGCTTTGAGTTTAGCTTCGGCATTGAATTCGGGGCTGCATCTGTTCAAGCTTGCATTAGCCAGAACCTTTGAGTTTTGCTTTGGCATTGAATTCAGGGTTGCATTTGTTCAAGCTTGCATCTACCAGAGCCTTTGAAATCTTTTTTGGGATCAAATTCTAGGTTGCTTTTGTTTGAGCCTACATTAGTTAGAGCATTTGAAATTTGCTTCGGCATTGAATTTGGGGCTGGAAAGACCCAAGAGAAGCTGGAAAGAAACTATTAAACATGACCTAACCTACCTAAATTTATCGGAGGACATGCCCCTAAACAGATCTAATTGGCGTCGACAAATCCATATAGTCGACCCCACCTAGTGGGAAAAGGCTTGGTTTGATTTGGTTTGGTTTGGTTTATTGAATTCGGGGCTGCACTTATTTGAGCCTGCATTAGCTAACGCTGGCTTTGGTGACCTATGAATCTTGTGAAATTCTTAGGCTTTTAGGTTTCGGGTCTCTATTTTAGATCCTCAGACTCGTGGGATAGAATTGACGACTCTAAGAATTTATATGTCAGATCCCTGGGGTTTTGGGTAGCATTAACGGCCTTAGAATCTCTATGTCAGATCCCTAGGGTTTTGGATTGTCTTGAAGACATTTGGAATCTCCATGTCAGATTCCTAGGGTGGTTCGATTGCTTAGAAGACTAGAAATCTCTATGTTGGACGCTTCTGGTGGTTTGATTGTTTTGAAGACCTTAGGAATCTCCATCTCAAATGCCTAGGGTTTTGATTGCTCTCTCTCTCTTTACAGACTGTGGTTTTCTGTAAGGATTATTCACTTCATGGCCAGAAGATAGTTTCAACATCATTGAAGACGGCAATCCCGCAATAGTTTTAGACTAACAAGTGTTCGATCCAATTGGTTACTTTATTTGCAGTTGATCCCCTTCTGCTGATTCGACTCATTTTTCACGATGGTGTGTTGTCTTGCCAAGTGACTTATTTGATCATAGCAACATTATTTCTTCAGAAGCATTGTTTTTGTTTCGTGTGATCAGGCCTATGCTTTGAGCAGTAGATCTTGAGCTAGTGTTGTCGACAGCAAATTTGGAGTTTTCGGCTTTCAGATGTGGAACCTCTCGAATCAACACTTGAGTCTTTTTGATGCTTGAGAACCTTTGTGACTTTGGCAGCTTGATCCAACAGAATATCCTTGTATGCAAAAAGAATATGTTTTTCTCTTTGGCGGTACCCTCTATTTATAGATGTGCAGGAGAGAGTCACAATGGAATTTAATTTCTCTAGGATAATTATCTCATTATTTTATTTACTAATAAGAGAGAAAATTAAATAGTTAAGGTAACATTATACTTCTTTAATAATTAGCTTCTATTTATTTATTTTCTAAGAGAAAAAATTAAAAGATAATAACTATCTTTAGCTGTGGGATGTGCTGACAAGTGGCTTAATTTGACTCGTCAATCTTGATCTTTAGATTGCATCACTCTTTACACATGGTGGCATGTGATTCGTCCATTTGGATAATTTTCTTGAAAAAGGCATGTGGCAATATTTGATTTGTCAATTTAATTGGGCTTTTATTTGACACGTGGTAATTTGTGATTGGCCGAAATTTGTGTGTTTACAATATGACATTGATTTTGTTTTTTTAATCGATAATATGATATTGAATTGTTATTCACCAACTATTCTAGAAGTTTAAACTACTGGGGGTGTTAATTTATTATTTGTTTTTTCAACATGCTCCATTGTGTTGCTATGATTTCTTTTTTAAGCGGGCTAAACATGGGCAAGTATTAATTATCGGGCTGGTCTTGGATTTGCATACAAGTCATTTGCTTGTTCTAATGCCATGTTGAATTATTCAACTTTTTGATGAGTTGGTGTTTTAACAATTTTTTAACACTTGTTTGTGTTTGGTTCACTCAGAAAGGGAAGTTTAGTTTCATATAGGGGGGCGTGTTGAGAAAATAAATCATAAAGTTACCTGCCTCTTTAGTAGTCTAAGCTTTTAAATAGTATAGTTGCTAACAATTCAACAAGGACATTGTTTGAGGCAATAAGAAAAGATACAATTTCCTTAGATGTTTATGGGGATATTGGTTTTATGGCACAGGTTATGGAAAATGGATTCATGTAGCTTCTGTACCAGATTGTTACAACTAGACCTTCTGAATTGAGTTGATCACTCGATCTAGTGTAATTCCAGTCAATTTGCTAGTATACACCCTTAATATGCCTGTTGCAGTTGCACTAGACTCATTTAACTCAACAAAGCCTTAGTTTTAAACTAGTTGGGGTTGACTATATAAATCCTCCTATCAATCATTTTTGTCGTGGGTTATATTTTCCGTGACGTTGTAGGAAATTATGTTTTTCTTTACAATTTCAGTCCATATAATCTTTAGATTTATCTTTTGTCCCTGTTTACCCTTTCTTAAGCTTACTAATTTAAGGATGGAAGCGGTAAAGTCCCTTCTTAATGTAAGTCAATATGTGATAGCCACAAGTGAAAACTAAACGTGTGGTCATGCTAATAAATGTCCAACAAACGTCTATATCCAATTGACTGTGCTTTGAATACAAATGGTTGACTGGCAGATGGGACTGGGGAAGACCTTGCAAGCTATTTCAATCTTGAGCTATTTGAAAGTTTGTCAAATGTCTCCTGGGCCATTTTGTGAGTAGAACTTCTTTTTAACCATTGTGTTGGACTTGGAAACTTTATTTATTCTACACTTTTGTTTATTTAACTATTTTTTCTTCTCTTTATGGGTCTTCGTTGTGTGCTTATCATTGTTATACTTCATGCAGTGGTATTATGTCCTCTCAGTGTGACTGATGGTTGGGTATCAGAGGTTGCCAACTTTGCTCCAAAATTAAGAGTTCTCCGTTATATTGGAGAGAAAGATCATCGATGCAATCTCCGCAGGAGAATGTATGACCATGTAAAAGAGCAGTCCTCGCAGTCTGATGTAGGTTTTCGATCCTGCCATTGCATTTAAATATAGAATGGAACTTTAACAGTTCCTAGTTCTTGTGTAGAAATGTAATTGCATCTATTCCATCAGGATTCACCATAGGATTGTGTTTGCAGTCTATGTTTCTTTTTTTTTTTTTGTTTTCCCCTTTATTAATTTTTGAGAATTCCTTTGCAGGCACTATCACTACCTTTTGATGTGCTGTTGACTACGTATGACATAGCATTGATGGATCAAGAATTTCTTTCTCAAATTCCATGGCATTACGCAATTATTGATGAAGCTCAAAGGCTTAAAAACCCTTCCAGTGTATGTTTAATTTCCCTCTAATCCATTCGTCAACTTCTATTTCCTTGTGGTAACTTATCAGCTGATTATGAGTGATGTTTCTCGTGGATGCAGCATAATGATAATTGTGAGTTGGACACATGAGATTTCAATAAATCAAAATAAGAACAGGGGAATTAAACGTCTGTCTGATTTTCCCTCGTGGATATATGTTTCACATACATGGATTTGAGAACTAGTTTCTTTTCAAGTTCTTTGAGCAGTTACATAATACTATGTTGTTCAGAAGTTGAGGGTGTTTTATTGACAAAAATCAGATAAACTTGAATTTGAAAATTGTGCTTATGGTTAAGATAAATTAGTTTTTTCTTCACTCTAATTCACTTTCCTGAGTACCAAAACCTTAACAGGTCTTGTATAATGTCCTCAATGAGCGGTTTGTCATACCAAGACGGTTATTGATGACTGGAACTCCGATTCAGAACAACCTCAACGAACTTTGGGCTTTGATGCATTTTTGCTTGCCTTCAATCTTTGGGACTTTGGAGCAGTTCCTTTCTATGTTCAAAGAAGCCGGAGATTCTTTATCAGGTTATTTTTGACTTTCAATGAACCTATAGTGTGAGACAGTTTCGCCTTTCTAGATACACTCAAATTTCTGGATTCGAAATTCTCTGTTGTTGACATTATTTCTAATCTTCTCTTATTGCCTTCTTGCCATTGGATTAAAGAGTACTTTTTTGTCTACATAGTACAGTTGGGCATTAGGATCTGTGGATCTGAGCGTACACATGTTTTTGGACTTCATTGGTTGTTAGAAATTTAGTGAGTTAGCTTCGGATCTAGCCCTGTCAGGCTTTTTTTTGTAATACAAAGTCAAAAAGACTATAATTAAGTGGATGCATTAACACCCAAGTAGGTCTATGCTTTCTATTTATACTGAGTCGTGTACAAAATAGGAATTAGTGAAAATTATGTAACCTATACAAAATAGGAAATGAATAGGAAAGAGGAATAGTGAATGGGGGAGAGGAATAATAATATGTCCATAGTACTCTTAACCTGGTAAATAGACTCACCATCAAGAATAGCGTCTATGAGTTGAACTCACAAGAGAGACAGACACATGGCAGACTCACCTTAATACATATATATTATAAGTTCTTTTTTCACTTCTAAGTTATAGAATATAGTTTATTGTCTTTTTTATGGAATGTAATTATTATGTGATTTCTTTGTTGACTTTTAGGCAATGAAATACATGATTTTTTAATTTTAATTAGTGCTATGCTGCATTATTGTCATTATATTTGAATAAAATATTCATATCCAAAACATATAAGAAATATGTATTTTTATATATTTTTGACAAGTCCTCGCTGTTTTATGTCCATTTATTGAAAATTGCGAAGTTGGCACATTTGTTCACTTAATTCTAGTTGTTTTGACATTGTATAAAAGATGAATATCCATGACTCATAAAAAAATATGTATTCTAGGTGAGTCCTCGAAATTGGTGAGTCATCGCTCTGAATGTTTGCCTTGACTCTTATATTGTTGAGGTTAGTCCTTTTCTAGGTCTACCATTGTAACTATTTCAAATTGAAACCTAATCTAGTGTTTCTGGTGGTGAAAAATACTTGACTTTTTTCAGAATCCACACACATAAACTTACACATAATATGTAGATGTATCCTTTTTTTGGTGTCCAGATTTATTTTTTTGAAAAGATAAGTAAGATTTATTACGAGCATCGAAGAGATGCCTCGGAAAAAACGAATTACATCAAATCCCTTCTTATTTCATACTATCTATGAAAATCAGAAAGGAGCTAAGATCTATCTCTTTTCCATCCTCTACCCAACTAAACAAATAAGAAAGAAATACACTTTTGGAATGCAAAATAGTCCTTTCTGAGTTTTCGAAGATTCTCCTATTACGTTCCTTCCAGATCAACTAGAAAAGGCAATACGGGATTGTATTCCAAAGCTTTCTCTTTCTCTTGCCCATAGGTTGTCCCCATCAAGCTAGAAGAAAACTTTTTAAGTCTATGGGAAAACACATTTGAACGCCAAAGCATGAAAGAATTAGGCTTCAAATTTCAGTGACCCAAACACAGTGAATGAGTAGATGATCAATAGATTCCTCCTGTCTGAGACATAAAGGACACCTATTAACAATAGGATAACCCAGTTGCTTAAGATTATCCATAGTCAAAATCATTCCCCTAACAGCACACCAAGATAAAAAAATGACTCTTGTAGGTACAGGGGCCTTCCATAATTTCATCCAAGGAAAAATATCCTCCTCTCCACTCTGCAAGAACAGATAATAGGAATTGACTGAGAAATCTTCATGCTCTGAATGCTTCCATCTCAGTGCATCTGCCGAGTCTTCCATTGGGCAAGAATAAAGGATTTCCATCAAAGTCCTGAAACTGTCCACTTCCCAATCATTCAGATTCCTTCGCAACTAAACATTCCAAATTCTATTAGAGCCGGTCCCTGATGAATAATCTGAAACCAAAGCATTCTTGTCCAAAGCAATGGCATAAATGTCAGGAAAAACATCGAAGAGGCTTCCACCTGTCAACCAGTTATGTTTCCAAAACAATGTCCTATCCCCCCTTCTCGCCTTCCAAGATAAACATCTCTCAAATCTCAACCATATCTTGCTTAAACTTCTCCATAAACTGGCACCAAAAGATGGGGCCCTGCAGCAGATTTGTAGCCGCCTTTAACAACTCCATATTTGGTCTTAATCAAACGCTTCCAAGGCTAGATTCTTCATGAACAAATCTCCAAAGCCATTTTCCCCTGAGAGCTTCATTGTGCAACTTAAGCTGCCTAATACTAGCTCCTCCCATATGAATGGGGTTGCAAACAATTTTCCAGTCCACTAAGTTGTGCTTGAAAACTCCTTCGCTTCTACCCCCAAGGAAATTTCTTTGCAACCTCTCAATTTCCTTTAGAACACTCACAGGGGCAGGAAATAGTGAAAAAAATAGGTGGGAAGGCTGGATAGAACACTCTTGATCAAGGTGACCCACGCTCCCGTTGATAAATAATTAGCTTTCCACCCGGCCAATCTATTTCTGCACCTCTCAATAACAGGTTCCTAGATTTGTTTAGACATGAAATTTGCTCCTATGATCATATCCAAATAAACAGTAGGAAGGGACCCAATATTACAGCCAAGAACAGTTGCAAAATCCTCCAATTCAGAATTGAATCCCACAGGTAGGACCTCAGATTTACTGAGGTTAATTTTAAGGCCAGTGACAGCTTCAAACCCCAGAAGGATGCAGCGAAGATGTCCAAGCTGAAGCAAATTAGCCCCGCAGAAGACTATAGAGTCATCTGTAAACAGCAGGTGTGAAATGCTGAGGCTCTGCCTGCTGTTTTGCACAGGGAAACCCTCAATGAAGCCTGCCTCCACAGCCTTATTTAACATCTTGCTGAGAACCTCCATTACCAAAATGAAGAGAAAAGGAGATAAATGATCTCCTTGTCTTAACCCCCAAGAGGAAGGAAAAAAACCTTCAGGAGATCCATTTATCAAGACTGAGAATCTGACAGTAGAAATGCACCAGTTTATCCATTAACACCATCTTTCCCCAATGCCCATTCTACTCAGCAAATGCGGCAGTAATTTCCAGTTTACATGGTCGTAAGCTTTTTCAATATTCAGTTTGCAGACCAAGCCTACACCTTTGCTTTTGATTCTGGAATGCAGGACCTCATTTGCAATTAGAATTGCATCCAAAATCTGCCTGCCCTTGACAAAAGCATGTTGAGATTCAGAGATGAGACTATCAATTACCTGTTTCAGCCTATTAGTTAGTACTTTTGACAGTAGCTTGTAGACTGCTCCCACTAGACTAATTGGCCTGAAATCCTTTAATTCCACAGCTCCATTCTTCTTAGGAATTAGTGCAATGAAGGTTGAGTTCAAACTTCGTACAAATCTACAGCTGCAATGGAATTCTCCAAAGACAGCTAGCAGGTCTTCCTTAAGAATAGCCCAGCATCTTTGAAAAAAAACCATTGTACATCCATCTGGGCCAGGGGTTTTATCACCATTTAATTCCATCAGCGCCTGGAATACCTCTAGTTCTGTGAAGGGAAGCTTGAGGCAATCAGCTGCAGAGGAGCTGAGCTAAGAAAATTCCAGATCATTTACTAACGGCCTCCAATTTTCTTCTTTCGCAAACAGCTTCTTGTAAAAATCCACAATACTCTGTCTAATCATCCCTTGATCTTCGGTGAGCTCCCCATTGACTTCCAATCTATCAATCCAATTCCTCATTTTGTTCGCGGAAGCCATTTTATGGAAGAATTTTGTTTTGCGATCTCCTTCTTTGAGCCTGAACTTTTGTCTCCAGCTTATTTCCTCCATTTTAATTAAACTTGTTAATCTCATTATCTTATCTTGTTGCAAAGATCTTCCTTTTTCAGATAATAAACCACCATCATCCAGCCAGTTGAGCTCTTTAATGTCTTTTTCCAGTTGGGCTTTCTACTGTGCTATCTTTCCAAACACTTCAATGTTCCAGATTTTCAGGTCTGACTTTAGAGCCTTCAGTTTTTGACACAATCTGTAGCTAGCAATTCCCTCAAAATGGTAATTCTGCCACCAATGAGCAACCATATTCTTAAAACCTTCAGCTTGCAATCACATGTTTTCAAATCTGAAAGGCTTTGGACCCTCTTTTATATCTCCCCCATCCAGCAAAAGAGGGGAGTGATCTGAGGCCAACTTTGGAAGGGTTTTCTGAAGAACGGCAGGGAATAAATCCTCCCAATTAGAAGAGACTAGAAATCTGTCAATCCTAGACTTGCACAAACTGTTGCTCCAAGTGAATTTACTTCCATTTAAAGGCAGATCAATGCATTGTAGGTCTTCAATGAAATCAGAGAAAATGTCCATCTGCCTTATTCTCTTTTTGCATTCCCATTTATCCTCTATGCCTCTAGTCATATTAAAGTCACCCCCCAAGCACCATGGTAGATTCCACCTATAAATTGCAGCTCCCACTTCGTCCAGAAAATCTGACTTCCAAAGTTTAATCACAGGCCCATAGACGTAAAGGACCAAGAAATGTCCTCCTCCATGTGCTGGAACCAGCAAGAAATGGAAAAAGAACCAATCTCATAATCGAAAGCTTGCAGTTTCCTGTTGTCCCACATGAGCAAAATGCCTCCCGAGGCCCTAACAGACTCCAGAGCTAACCACTTGCACCAGTCCCCACCCCAAAGAGTCCTAACAGTTTAATCATCAACCCTGCTCAGTTTGGTTTTCTGCAGACAAACTATATCAGGATGCTGCCTAACGATAACAGATTTGATCACCATCCTCTTCTCCTTACCACAACAACCCCTAACATTCCAGCTTAGGATTTTGGATTTCATAGCAGACATAAGGATAAAGACTCACCCCTTCTTCCTTCCTCATTAAAAAGCTCCCTATCATCTTTATCATAGGTAATAGAACATTGAAGATTTCTCAGCTCCCTTGCACCTCCCTTTACCCTGCTTCTTGGGAGCTTCTGCTGGCTACTGTTCCCCTTCTTCCTTTTTTCTTCAATAGTCTGCAAGAGAGCCATTATCTGTTCTTCAAATCCTTCACTTGAGATGCCCAAGATCTTCTTGAAAGACTTCATACGATTAATCACCCATGATGAGATCTTATTTTGATCGTTCCCACAATTCTCTAGCAACAAATGATTATCATTAGGCCACTCTTCAACTGGCCCTACTGCTGCCAAAGGTTGGCATTCAAGAACTTTCCTAAGTGCTGATTCCTGAAATCCAAAAGGAACCAACAAAGACCCAACAAGAGATCCAATGTTTTCAGCAAGAGGATCGTCAGTTGAGGGATTGACCACTGGAATCTTCACAGGTGGAGGAGCCCGTGGAGATGAGATCATTTGGTCAAGGGATGACATTGCTCCTTTTTTTTCCTAGAATTGTACTTTCTCCCATAAAACGTCCAACTATCAGTAGAACTGACATAACCTCCAAAGGCAGCAGTCTCCTCTCCATTAATATTGTCACCTGATAAGGGAATCATTCTAGCATCAGTAGTAATTTGGTCCTCATCATTAATTACTTTCAGACTATGAAGCACTGATACTTCAAATTAAGCGCCGCACTCGTATCGAATACTTCGGGGATGCGGATATGGTTAGGATACGGCCGGATACGTATCGGATACGCCACGTGGTGTATCCTAATTTTTTATTTTAAATTTTGCATAGGATACGGCTAGGATACGGCTGGGATACGGCCAAGATACGGAAATGATACTTCCAAGATACAGCGGGGGTCCAAATGTAATATTTTAAACCTTTTGGGGGTATAATTGATATGATAAAATTTTAGTAGGGGCCAAACTATAATTAACTAAAATAGATTGATATAATTGAAGTTTGATCTAACTAAAATTTAGGAAATGAAAAAATTATTTTTATTTTGGGATGTATAAAATTGTATTTGATACTTTTTGTTATATTTGTGTTTTGTGTATGAATGATGTTGGTAGTTTTGAGTATGAATGATGTTAATTTATGGATTGAATAGTATTTTTCTAGCTATATAATTGTTATTTATAAAATGTTTAGTAGTATATACATGCTATCTTCAAAATTATTTTAAATAAATTATATATTTTATTTTATTTTGTTGCCGTATCTTTGCAGTACTCGTATCCTCATTTTTTGAAAATTGCCGTATCCCGTATCAGTACCCGTACCCGTACCAGCTTCCGTATCCGTATCCGTGCTTCATAGCTTTCAGAGCATCAAACCTATTAAATGCTTGCTGGCCCATTAGAGAGACTTTTGGTGTTTTAATCCTCTTTAATACGTTTGACTTTCCACCTACTTGAATCCATTGAACCTTCCCTGCAGCCTTTGATTGCCTTCCAGGTTTTCCCGTCCCAAACTTTAATAACTCCTTGCCTTTTCGATTTCCAATAGATGGAGGATTCAATGAATCAGCTTCCAAACCATGTGCCACCTTCTTCTTTCCCTCCGGTGGCCGGGAAACTTCAGAAGCCCAAAAGTCTTCTACCCAATCAACCCAAGGCCTTCTTTTGACCCAAATAGGACAATCATAAACGACTTCGCCCACTAAAATCTTGACTGAAGCAGGGATGTTTCTTCCATCACCTCTGATTTTAATTCTCACCCACCTAAAGTTGGCAGCATTGCAGGGATCAAACTCAGATTCCATAAAACCTCCACAAAAATTGCCTATGCTCTGGAAGACATTGACACTCCATAAATGGAAAGGCAGACCCAGCACTCTGATCCAAACAGATTCAGCATTCCATCATCTTCTAAAACAGCAACTCCAGTTGTGCCAAGAATCTAACCAAAGAGGATCCCCATTAATAACATAAATCTTTCTCTTAATTCTATCAGCTAACTGCTGGGAGGAAAATATAAATAAAAATCTTTCCTCATCCAAAACCTTAACACCAACTCCTCCAGAAATCCTCCATTTTCTATTGGCCCACTCTGAAATTTTGGCAACCTCCATTTTAGCAGCACCTGGACCACCTAATCTGCCAACTAAGCACCTTTTCATAAGCATGTTGTTCTCCACAGCGTCCTCATGGTTAACAATGATATGCAGGTCATTGTGGGTGCAACGTATGTTTGAGAGCTGCCATTTGGGAAGGGCAGCTGCTTGAACATACGACTTGGATTCTCTAAGAGCACTAGAGGTTGCTAACTGGGAAGGAGCATTCATCCATGCATGAGGCTTTATTTTGTTATAGAAACGATCCCCAAGTAAGAGGTCGCTGATGATATCCTTGAGAAAACTCCAACCAGACCTGAAAGACAATTCTGGGATCCTAACTTGTCTTCTTCCAAAAGGGGCAAAGAGCCTCAGCTCCAACTTTCTGCTAATACCATTGGATAAAATGGTACCAACCAGAGTTCTTGCTCCTCCTCTATGACTACCAATTTGATGATGGCCATTGGTATTCCAAAGATGCTTCGAACATTTCTGCTGCAGCCATCTAAGTTGTTCCGCATAAATAACTATAAGCCTAACATATCCACTACCACGTTCAATTATCCTATATCCTCCTTTGATCTTACAATCTTCCTCAAACTCAATAGTTACATCTTGAGCTTGAAAAGTTTTCTTGAAAGATTTGGCTTGATTGAAAGAGTTGAAAATCCGTGAGTTGCTAAAATGGTGCATTTTAGCAACTAGACCCCTTAAAATGCACTGAGAGCATTTATATTGGGCTTAGTCAAGAAAGATAAAAGAATATACGTCTATGGTGTCCAGATTTATTATCTCTTATCAATATAGTTTGCTATTGTCCTTTTGTTTTAGGATTGTTTACTGATTGACCTCTAATTTTACGTTATTCAGCTAGTTATTTCCTTCCTTAATATTCCTGTAATAATTTGAAATCTATTGAAGATGAATGAACTTATTAGTATTAGAACTTCAATGTAACATTTCAGATTTTTTTTTTTTTAAAGCAGGTCTTGATGCAGCAGAAGTTGAGCATCTGTTTAAAATTTTGAAATATGTATTGGGAGCGTTTTTGCTTCGAAGAACAAAATCTAAGCTTATCAAATCCGGATCTCTTGTTCTGCCAACTCTTACTGAGGTCACAGTGTTAGTTCTTTGTGCTGGTTGCTTAATTTATTTATTTGTCTTTTTATTTTTCTTTGTATACCAACTTTTGCGGAGATCACACTGTTAGTTCTTTGTGCTGGTTGATAGGGTGGCGCCTATGGTGGCCTTGCAAAAGAAGGTGTACCTGGCAATATTGAGGAGGGATCTTCCTAGACTTATTGCGTTCTCTTCTGGAGCTTCTAATCAACAATCTCTGCACAATATTGTATGTTAATTAAGTTTTACGTCATGGGTGTGTTTGAAACAAGGATTTGTGGTGGGAAAAAAATTTACAAGGATTTGTGGTGGGAAAAAAATTTACTTATATATTCTATCTTTTATGATTTATTAAATAAAAAATTAATCTTTTGAAAAGTATTTATTTATTTTCTTCTCATTTTTCTAACCGTACCCCCCAAAAAAATTAACATTTTTCATTTCATTTTGCTTTCCTACACTTACCATCCGTTTTTCTATTCCCACCACAAATCGTTGTTCCAAACATACCCCTAGTATATTTTGTTTTTCTGTATTTATATTTCATAAATATACATAAAAGGGGAACCAAATATTGTTTCCTTTGTTTGTTATTGTTTTAGAAAGGAATTTGGGCATGCACTACAACCTGCTTCTTACCTCACATTATCTCTGTCACAACCTTCTTTGGTAGATGTTAACTTATATATTTGCACCCTCACATTGTCATGGACAGTGGGATTTATCCCGGGAATGGATTTGGCTTGTTGCCTTGTTCAACAACTAGCTGATCTAACAGCTCAAGCAATTACAGAATAACGAAAATTAAGCACTCACACACACTCGGTGACATTTTCGTGTATACAGAGACAAATTAATAGACTAGTTGTGAATTGCTGAAAACATTACAAAGAACAATGTCCAATGACAAAATAGAAGAGGGAAACAGATACCTATGCTATGGGAAGAGTCGAGACTATGACTTTTTGTGGGGAGTTAAAGTTCTTCCAGGAATTATAGTGACAATCAATAATGGCTGAGTCACAGGAACTCGTAAGAGGGATGGGAATCAAGGCAATTTGGACAAGAGAGTGACAATATGATGGATACTTAGGATTCATCCCAGACCCTCCATAGGTGAGGGATTTATATAGGTGAAGGGGGGAGAACCCCTTTAGGCGGGAATTTGGGCTTTGAATCCATTAGGAGGATGTTTAGCCCTAATCTTGCACGCCTAGATGGGATAAGGATCTCCTTGATTCTCTCTCTAGATTGATTGGGGTAAATCTCAACGGACCCCTGATTCTAGCCACTGCTCCGTTGAATGTCGATGATCCTGTGAGGAGGGAGTTAGTTGGAGACATTCTTGGACCTTGTCCCAAGTCTTGAGAATAAACTTATTACGCATGAACGATATTCCTGCGGGAAATCTTTAACGCGTGTGGCTGAAAGTGATGCGGCTCATAAGACTTGTGTGTCGCAGGAATATCGGGGCAGCTGCGGGCCCTGTGGCCGCTGTCCATATACCTACACTTTTCAAGATCAAAAGTCTAATTTTATGTTACATAGTGAAGAAAGAACGAGAGAAAAGCATCTTACCAGAGTGGCATCTATTTTATAGCGGCTAAGATTTCATATATTTGGCTTGGTGAATGGACCTTGCACGATATGCTTTCTTATTCTACTTAACTCAACTCAATTTAGTCTTTTTCCCAACTAAATAAGGCTGGCTACATGCATTGTTTTCCCCATTACACTCGGCTGAATGCTACTTCATTCCTTAAATCACATTGAGCCATGTCATTCTTTACTATTTCTATTCATGTTGGTTTTGATCTATCTAGAAGAAGTAAATCGGATATCTAAGAGTGTAACTATTGGTGTATTAAGCTTATGAGTCACACTATAAAACTTCATGAGAGAGTGATTAAAATGGGATATCAAAGAGTGTAACTATTGGTGTATTAAGCTTATGAGTCACACTATAAAGCTTCAAGAGAGAGTGATTAAGGCTAAGTTAAGGCTGGGTTAAGGTGCATGACATAATTATCATAGATCAGGCTATTTCCCTAATAAGAATATCAGTAGAAAAAAAAATATAGAAAAGAAGAAAGATCTTCACATGATTTTTGTTGACTTTGAAAAAGCATATTATAGGGTGTAAGAGAAATTTTATGGTGGATGTTGGGAAAAAAATAAGTTGCTATGAAATATATTTAAGGGATCAAGGACACGTATGACAGAGCAATTACTAGTGCAGAAATTGATGGAAGTGATACGAATGATTTTCCAATTACAATTGGACCACCAAGCATCCGCTTCCAATTACAATTGGACTACACCAAGCATCCGCTTTGAGCTCTTATCTTTTCACTTTGGTTATGGTTGAGTTTCTTAAACATGTTCAAGATAATATTTGATGTAGGATAAGATGAAAGCAAGTTAGGTTAAGATTGAGAAGAAGGAGAAAAGAAGAGGAGGAGGAGAAGAGGAAGAAAGAACCCAGCAGCAGTAGGGAGCAGAATTTTATCAATAATTATTCAATAATAATATTTCTATTAACCCTAATTAGGGTTTAGATAATAAAACTCATGGATCAAAACATAAAAGCCTATAATAAATTAAACTTAATACTAATAAGGCTCAAAATAAATGGGTCCAAATAACCTCTAATAAAATAAACTCAATATCAATAAAGCTCAAAGAAGTTGGGTCCAAATAATAAATAAAATAATAATAAAAAGAAATAAATCTGCAGATTGATGTCCTCAATATTCCTTAGTGTATGTTGT